>OX336393.1:337273974-338536507 GCA_946902985.2 Meconema thalassinum | reverse complement strand
AGACAGACGAGAAAGAGGCGAATATAATTTGAGCTTATTGGAATGCGCTGATCTGCCTTGACAACAGGTGCAATGGAAAATTACAAAGACGCAGAGGACATTTGAAGGTGAAATAATCTGACAATCGTGGTGGCAGGGGAGTGCGAAATGCATGTGAACACGTGTGAGATGACATGTACGCTAAACAAGTTACATCCTGTTTGCTTCGTACGTGACAAAATGCAGGTTCATGTGAAATTCGACCCGGCACAGGTGTTCACCTTGGGCGTTAGCTGTCCACGTGCACGATAACTTGTAACAAGTCACATTCTGTTTTGCATCGTACGTGACAAAATGCAAGTTGACGTGAAATTTGATCTGCCGCAGGTGTTCAACTTAGACATTATCTGTCCACGTGTTTGATAACAGAATGTTCAAAGCGTGGGGAAAAATGATTATACATGCAACGTAACATATATAAACACATGTCGTTATAATTTCCACTCTCACTTAGGTGACTACCTTTGAACACATTGCGTTGCGTGAAACCCCTGGTCTTGTTTAACAGTTTTGATGTTGGAGGAAAATACTTAACCTTGTTGTGGGGTAGGTATTTATTTATATATTTATTCATTTATACATTTATTGATTTATATATTTTTACAAGCAATTATTTATTGATTAGGTAATTAATGATTTTATTTATGTATTTGTTTGCAGATAACCGGTATACCTTACATGTCTGAGAGAGAAGAAACCATTGCACTTTTGAGCTCGCTAGAAGGAAACAGCAACAAGCCACTGCAAGTGAAGGTGTGATTACTTTTTTAAACTAACTTGTTTTATTTTTTGTTTCATATTTTATTTTATGAAATGCATGTATTAACCTAAATTTAGGTATTTATAGCGTTTTATTTTATTTATTTTTTTTGAAACTTGGAAAGAAAAGCCTAACCGTTGTAGCAGTTGCTGAAAATCCGAGACGCAGTAGAGCGAAATCATTGTTTCCAGGCAGTGAACTATTGAAAACTCAGGTAAGCCTAACGTAAAATGCTATTGCATTTTGCCACTACTGAAAATACTCTTACCCCCAAAAAAATCATTACCTGTACATGACTGGGACAATGATTGCTTTCTTGATTAATGGCTATGTTGTTGTTGACTGGGAAAAGTACAAGGCTATGTTGAATTTTCTAAAAACAAAAAAAGTAAATTTAATTTATGGGTGGTTCCCTATGGACTCAACGAATATCCACAGGTTTGAACATGACAATGTGAACAAAATGGCATGACATTCATTTTTAGCCTATTTTCAATTTTGAAAAAATAGGCTTATGAGATCACCTTTTGTCCGTGTGTGTGATTCGTGTGTGTGTCCCCCCTAATAAAATCTAAACGGCTGGAGCGATTTCAATGAAACTCGGTAAGTTCATAGCACTATTCCCTGCAACACCGACCGTGCCCTTCAAATTTTGTTACGACTCACCAATCCAACATGGCAGCTGTGCGAAATATTTCACCAACATTCAATATCTCAGAAACTATTACCGATATTACCCTGACATTTTGTATGGTGATAAAGGGAACAACTATAAGTTAACTTATGTGACCTTTGAAAACCTGGTAACTACAAAACGAACATGGCGGCCAAGCGAAGTTGCGACTTTTAAATAGACGTTTCTCGCGATTTGACAAACCAAACGCAATGAAACTTGGTACAGTATATGATTATATACATTGTAATGCACCGACATCGAACTTCGTTCAATTGTTTACATAACCACAAGATGGCGGATGTGCGAAATATTTCACCGGCATTCCATATCTGCGAAACTATTAGCGGAATCTCCCTGAAATCTTTTACGGGGATAAAGGGCACTACGGAAGTCCATCTATATGACTTTCAGAAACCGGTTAACTACAAAACGAACATGGCTGCCAAGCGAATTTGAAAATTTTATATAGAACTTTCTCGCGATGTAATGTTCCAAACGCACTGAAATCTGGTACAGGAAATATTTATACACATTGTAATGCACTGGTATCTAATTTAGTTCAATTATTTACATAACCTCAAGATGGCGGATGTGCGAATTTTAAAATTAAATTTTTATTTCTTGTGATGTAGTCATGCGATCGAATTGAAAGTTTGAATATTGAACCTACGCAATAATTTTCCTTCAATGGTACATGACTCTATGGCCTATACATTTAACAATTCAACATGGCGACCATCAAATATATTTAGTCGGCTCTGAATATCTACGAATCTATTATAGCAATCAAACTGAATTTCTTAATGTTCATAGGGGCTATAAACTTAAGTTCACCTATAGGACTTTAAATAACTTTGTGTTCACAAATCCAACATGGAGGCGACGCGAAATATAAAAATTCACATGGACGTTTTTCGCAATTTAACCATCCGAGTGTAGTGAAACTTGGAACAGTAAATCCTTATACGATTGGTAATCCAATGGTATCTAATTTATTTCAATTGTTTCCATAACCTCAAGATGGCAGCTGTGCGAAATTTTAAAATCTCCTTGTTACTTCTTGTGTCCTAATTATGCGACTGAAGTTTGAATACTACACGTACACAATAATCTGCATGTAACAGTACATAACTCTAGGACCTTCATATATGAAATCCAACATGGCGACCATCCGAAATTGTTAGTCGGTTCTCAATATCTACGAATCTATTACAGCAATCAAACTGAAATTGTGTATGTTGCTAGAGGCAATTAACATAAGTAGGATATATGAAAATAGGCTGTATAGTTCTTCACGGAACTACTTGCTGTTTATATATTGGTTAAAAAGGCGGGGGGGGGGGATGTAAATGACTGTAGCTTTATAAAAAGAAAATAAGTACATGGGTAACTGTTGGTGCCAACATACAGTTTATTTTTAATGGTGTTTTGATATATTAATGCCAATTAACGTTAACGTTTTATTTACAAGTATTGATTGATTGATTGATTGATTGAGTGATGGGTTATTTTGTTTGTTTTTAGGTGTCGTCATGCGCCATTAACGTAGTGAACAGACAGTGAAAAAGGCATACATTATGCTTTAAAGTACTCTGTGCAACGTTAATAACTTACCATAAGGAAAAGTGTTATTATAACACATGGCGTTAGTACCAAATACAACAAGTGAGCAAGTCGGTTTACCACGTGGGTTAAATTTAAAATCAGAACATGATCGTTGGTTAACATTTGAATCCTGGCCCGTAGGCTTTTTGTCCACACATGAACTTGCAAAAGCCGTTTTTTTTTACTTGAACCGAGAAGATGTGGTGCGCTGTGTGTTTTGTCGTATTGAACTTTCACACTGGGAAGAAGGGGATGATCCCTTTAGAGACCATTTGCGATGGTCTCCTCATTGTCCTTACATGCTTGGAAAACAAGTGAGTAACCTACCAGTGTATTCATTTTACCGAACCACAAGGCCACTCATTCATTCATTTCCGTGTCCGATCATTTCCAGAATGTAGCAACTCCGATGGCCTTGTTGTTTGCCTCGATCATGTCCTGGGTAGTGCAGGGTTGTTCTTGTAGTGGACAAATGAGCAGGTGGGCTGGGTCTTGTGTTGCTCCACACTCGCAGGACGTGTCTCCATCAGCTGGAAGGATACCCCATTTCTGCATGTTGGTCTTGCAACGAGGGACGCCTACCCTGAGACGATTAAGTGATTTCCAAACAGGGTAAGGCAGGTCATTTCCTGGGGCTAGCTCTTCCTTAACAGGGATATCCGGCGGCAGCTTGCTCTTCCACCTGGAGATGCGGTTAGATTCCGATGTTCCCTCCAGTGGTTGAGTCCTGGCGATGAAACTCTTTCTTGATTTCAGTCGACGGACAACAGCCTGATGATTATGCAGTGGATGACGGGGATCGTTAATCTGCTTCGCCCTCTCTGCATCAGCAGCAACAGTCCTTCTGATAGTTGGGGGAGCTATCCCAACAATCAGGTAGAGTTTGTCGACTGGAGTAGGCTTCATACATCCCGACAAGATTCGTATGGTCTCGTTGATGGCAATGTCAATCTGCTTGGTGTGACTGGATGCACTCCACACAGGTGAAGCGTACTCTGCAGCAGACATGCACAAAGCAAGAGCAGAAGTTCTTAGGACGTGAGGACTTGCCCCCCAGGTGGTGGCTGTGAGCTTCCTCAAAATATTGTTCCGTGAACTAACTTTCAGCCTGGCCTTATGGCAATGTTTCTTGAAGGACAGTGTTCGGTCAAGAGTAACACCTAGATACACGGGTGTTGGACAATGATGGAGTTGTTTGCCTTGCCATGTAACATCCAGTTCCCGCCGAGCTTCTCTATTCCTTAAGTGAAATGCACATACTTGAGTCTTGTTGGGATTTGGCTTAAGATGATTGGCTTCATAGTAAGATCCAAGGGTATCTAGTGCAGAAGTCAACTTTCCCTCCACCTCTTCAAATGTTTTCCCTTGGGCAGCCACTGCAGTATCATCAGCATAGATGAAAAGCCTAGAATGTTCTGGTATGGGCTGATCGTTAGTGTAAATATTAAATAGCACAGGAGCGAGTACACTGCCTTGAGGTAAGCCGTTCTTTTGTATGCGCCATCTGCTCTTTTTACCATGGAGAAAGACTTGGAACCTTCTATTCTGCAGGAGAGTGCCAATAAGGGATGTTAGTTGGTAGTCGTTGGAGGTCTGGTACACTTTCCTCAGCAACTTTCTGTGGTTGATAGTGTCGTAAGCAGCTGTTAGATCGACAAAGGCAACTCCAGTTATCTCACCTTGTTCATACCCATCCTCGATGTATTGAGTGAGGTTCAGTATCTGACTGCAACCTGACTTTCCAGATCGAAACCCAGCTTGTTGGGGAATTAACTTATCTTCAAGGATGCCGCTAATTCGGTTCAGGATAAGGCGCTCGAAGATCTTGAAACAGTGACATAATAAGGATATTGGGCGAAAGTTTTTAGGATCGTTTGGCTCCTTACCAGGCTTAAGCAGTGCAACCACTCGGGCTTTCCTCCAGAGCCTGGGGATATAAAGCTTAGATACACACTCATTAATCATCGTGAGCAGCCATTGTAGGGTGGTCTGGCCGAACTTTTTGATCTGTTCTACTCTGATGTCATCGATGCCAGCAGCTTTATTCAATTTCAACGTGGAGATGGCAGATTCTAGTTCATTCAAGGTGAAAGGTTCTCGTAGGTTATGGTTCTCATGTCCTGAGGTTCGTTCCAGTTGCTCCCGTGAGCTCCGACCTTTAGTCTTCCCGTTCATGAGTAATTGGGTTGCAATCTGGTCTGCTGTTATTGTGGTGAAGTTTCTAGATGTCGTTAGGTCACCGCTGAGGTTTTTCAGGAGATTCCAGGCCCGCCTACTATTTAACTTCATGTCGAGATTCTCCACCAGTGAGGTCCACTTAGCTTTGCAATGTGCTGAGATAGTTTGCAACAATTCCTCGCCAACATGGATAGTATCATCAGAAAATGGGTCTGCCTCAAAAAGATTTTTGTAGTGGTTCATCAGCTGTTTGCTGTTATCAGTCAGTCCTGGTTTGTAGCTTGTTCTACAACCTCTTGGGATAGTCCTTCTAGAAACTGTATGGACGCATTTGACAAATGCCTCATACATCTCAGGTTGCGGCGGGATTTTGGCAACTTCTGTATCAAGCTCTTTGGCAAATCTTTCCCAGTCGGCCTTCTGAAAATTAAACCTTCGCTTGAAAGGCACCTCCTCTGGCACAACCATGGCATTCACTGTGCAGATTATGGGCCTATGTTGGGTAGATGGAATGGGCTTACCCATCATCTTCAAACAACTCCCAGCAACTTTGGATGACACGAAGATATTATCGGGGTTGTAGCCTCTCCTCCATCGGCCACTGTTGAAGGATGCTGGCAGCTTTGGATCATGAATTAGCTGAAGATCATGATTCTCTGCCCAGGTTTCCAGTTTTTCGCCATTTATATCTGAATCTGGGTATCCCCAAGATGTGCTTCGGCAGTTGTAATCGCCATTGATGAAGTTTACGTCCTGGTAGTTGAAGTTGGCAGGTTCCTCAAACGTGAAGTCGACATTGGGGGGCTTGTATATAGAAGTAGCGCAAAAGTGTGGTGTAGATATTGAAAGAATCTCGATGTCATCCTTTCCAGTCAGCGAGGCTGATGTGATATTTAGGTTTGGTTTGGTAAAAATGGCACTGCCGTATTTATCGTGGGATCTTTCCAGAACAAGCTCCATGCCTGCGATTTTGGGCCGATTGCTGTTGTAGCCCCGGTGAGTCTCTTGCATTAGGAGTATGTCACATTTACATTCGTTGCACAAATCAGCCAATAAGGTCTCTTTGGCACGCGAGAAACCCTCGATATTAATCGAGACTATAACAAGTGGTCTTAAAAAAGACCCTTTAGGGAGATTACTACTTCTGTGTTGACCGGTAGTGGAAGAATCTGCCGCTGCTATGCAACGTTGCCCAGGATGCGCCCGATTGTACTGGTTTTCCATAGTGTAAATTATACAATCTTCGGGGAGGCTTCTTCCTTGCACAAGGCCACTGGCTGCTAATTACGTTGCTGAATCACAAATAAATAATAATAATGATGTATTACCAGCCAACGCTAGTGTCGATATATGTGGTCCATATGCCATAGACAGTGCTGAATTGGCGTGTGCATTTGAAAAATTGGGTGTTTGCAAGGCTAAAGCACTAACACACCCAGAGTACAACTCAGCTGAAAAACGTTTAGAATCTTATAAAAATGTTTGGCCATTAATATTAAAACACCTTACCAAACAGCTAAGTGAAGCTGGATTTTTTATACTGGTGAAGGAGATAAAACAATATGTTTTTATTGTGGATTTGTTTTAAAGGATTGGCAAATGACTGATGAATCTTTTGTGCAACACGCTTGTTGGTTACCAAACTGTAAATACATGGTGTTGCTTAAAGGTCAGGAATTTATGAACACTATTCGTAAAGAAAACGTGATTGCAGCACAAGACATAAAAGTGCCTTTAGAGTTAGAACACGCGGAGCAAATACATGAGGCTGAAAAAAAGGCTTGTCTCAAGAACAGATACAAAAGTGTGACCAACAAGTATTTAAAATTTGTTATCAAGATGAACTAGGTGTTGTATTTTTTGCCTTGTGGACACATGATAGCATGTGTCAAGGGTGCATTAGAACTTAACACTTGTGCTATATGCAGAAAAGTAGTATCTGCTACAGTTAGGGCATTTCTTGCATAACTAGTATAATTTATTAGCCATGCATAGTGCAAAATCCCTAATTGCACAATATTATTAAATCTGTTTTCGAGTGTAATAGATATGCTTTTGTTTTGTTTATAGACTACTACAATGAATGTTTTGAATGCTGTGGGACAATCATGTGGCTTAGAGACAAAGAAGCTCAGCGAATTGCCAACGCGTATTCCATTCCGCATTATCAAGATTCGGAAATTGAAAACAGCATATGGTGATCGTGTACTTTGTGTATGTGAAAACTTTGAGACATTTCTGCCTATACGGTTCAATGATATGTCGGAGAGTGTTTTTGATGAAGTCAATAATGCTGTGCAACCTGTACACTTAATTTATGAAGGTTTTAAAAACAATAGTTGCATGGTTCGGTTTAATTAAATAAAAAACGAATGTCAAATAATAATAATGGATGATATAAGTGATGACAATGGACTGAATGAAAAATATGTGTATAGAATAATAATGTTTTAGTTTTTAGTATTGTCTTAAAGAATATTATCATGAAACCAAAAACATGTATATAAAGTTTGTAAATAAATGAAAAATGATGTTACAATGCTGTTTTATTTTATACAAAGTTAGTATATTTAACTGAGGAAAGCAATGGCAAACTACCTCACTCCTCTTCTTACCTAGAACGCCTCAAAATAGCGCTGCCTTGGGATTTTGTGGGTATCTACTCACATAACGTAACGGCGGTACTTTTTGAGGATCCAACCAGCCTTCGGGCTGACTACCTAACAGACAGTATATTTAACATTGCAGAGTATAAATGATTATGACAATAGATGCACACTGAATACAAGCCTTTCTCTCTTTACAACAGTCTGTTATACTTTTAAACACAAGGCTTGTTGTAGATCATTTTATAGCTAAGTCCATTCACTGTTGTTTTCGAAAAACTGGGGAAGCTGCAAAGGTTGTATGGGCATAAAAACCTTATTGATATTACTATTTACTCATTTTGATCCTCTTGCATATCAAGAGCAGATGACCTAGTTGTTCCACTCTTTAAAACGACGACAACAACAACACTACCTCTTGCATAGTTTGTGATGTTGATGGCTCTTGCAACGTGGAAGATGGATTAAACATAACATTTAGAACAGGGGTTAAACGTTGCTCATTAAACAATCCACTATTTTGAGTAGCAATATGGTTTTCTTGATTTTTTGTCGACGGCAACTGTGTTTCATGCAGTACACTACATTGATGATACTGACACTTAAAACCTCACTATTTTTACATTTTAGGTCACCAGGACAATGTTTGGAACGTTGCTTTGAACAACGCCAAATAACAGTTCCATTTTTATTGGTTCGTTTCACAATATATGAATATCCTTTATAGTATGCGTAAGGCTTACCATACTTAGTCACTGATTCTTCCATGTCAACTGTCAAGCATAGACTAAACTCTAGTAAAGTCAAGTTTAATGTGAGAGCAAATATGGATCCAAAGAGTTCAGGTAAAAGTGGAAGCAAATAAGCAAATATAAGAACCAAGAGTGGGGGTAAAAGTGGCTGCAAAGTGGTAGACCCATTACACAATAATTTCAGCACGTCGAAGCTCTTGTTCAATTTCTTTGATTTCCCAATCGTGACCGGTATGCCCAGCTTGTTGTAAAGCATGCAAGTGTCGAAGCCGTTGAATTAGCTTACAGGGTTTGTTCCAGTATACAAATTTAACAAATGAATTTTTAGGTGTAAACAAAGCATTACCATTATCATAATCATAATCATCATCATCATTATCATCATGATCATTATTATCACTATCGTTATGACCATTATCACTATTACTATATAGTCCTTTTTGATCCTCTTGCAATACCACTTTATTTATAGTCTGTGTCGACTTTGATAGTGTTAAAGGTTTCTTGTACGTTGACAACTGTCCTAACATGACTTTTTGAGGACATGATAAGTCCTTTTGAACAAACACTCCATTATCTTTAGCCGCAATATCGTTTTCTTGAACTTGCTTTATAGCATTTTGAAAATTGTTTGTAAACAGCAACCGTGTTTAGTTTAGAGCATTACATTGATGAACACTCACACTTAAAACCTTTGCATTTTTACTTTTCAGATTGCCTCGACATTTTATTGACCTCTCTTTTGAGCATCGTCAGAATATTATTCCATTCACATTCTGGCGATTATAGTTATAAGAGTAGCCTTGATAGAGTGCACGTTGCCTACCTTTGTTGGTTGTAATAAGTTCTATAGTAGTAACTGACCTGTCAGTACGATGTTCACACTACAAAGGTTACAACTGTTTTGCTGATGGAGTGACCTACCATAAGCTTATATATTGGCTTATGTGTTGGCTTTCCGTGTTGGCTTTTTGTGTTGGCTTTTTGTGTTGGCTTTTGTGTTGGCTTTCCGTGTTGGCTTTCCGTGTTGGCTTTTTATGTTGGCTTTTTGTGTTGGCTTCCGTGTTGGCTTTTTGTGTTGGCTTTTGTGTTGGCTTTTTGTGTTGGCTTTTTGTGTTGGCTTTAGTATTGGCTTTTGTATTGGCTTATTTGACAAGTTATTTGTGCCAATGTATTTAGTGGATTCTTTTTCTTGGTGTTGGAAAGTAGTTGAAAGAGAGGGAATATTTAAAGACTTAACCTTAGCTCACTAACCTAACCTAACCTAACCTAACATCACCTAACCTAACCTAACTTCACCTAACCTAACCTTTCAACTCTCAGATATTAATTAAATTCTGTGCATAGTCGAGTTGGAACCCAAGACCTCAGGGGTTAAAACCAATTATTTTTGATGGCTTATTTTGGTAACTCATTTTGATGGCTAACCTAACTTTACCTAACCTAACCTAAATTAACCTAACCTCAGCTCAATTTGGATATTACTAGGAAATGTTCATATCCTCCGCTAGGTAGCATGCTAGTTGTACACGTAGTGCTCATATTTACCGCTAGGTAGCAGAAACATACTTTGCGTGTTGCATGTGACACTTGTGAAGTTTAACTGCATGCAAGACGTGCTTGTATAAGTTCTCTATTTAAACTCAATCTACAATTAACCACTAAATGTTCAGAACTAACATGTATAGCCATGTTTAGGGTATATAGGACATCCTTAGCAAGAAAGGCTGTCTAACCCACTAGTGTACAGCCTTGGCATACGCAGTAAGCACCTGTTGGCAGAAAACAACAACAACAATTTGAGAAAGCCAACAAAAAACTGTTTCGTTTAAATACATTAATGGATATGTTGTTGGCTTTCTCAAATTGTTGTTGTTGTTTTCTGCCAAAAGGTGCTTACTGCGTATGCCAAGGCTTTACACTAGTGGGTTAGACAGCCATTCTTGCTAAGGGTCTCCTATATACCCTAAACATGGCTATACATGTTAGTTCTGAACATTTAGTGGTTAATTGTATATTTAATTTAAAAAGAGAACTTATACAAGCACGTCTTGCATGCGGTTAAACTTCACAAGTGTCACATGCAACACGCAAAGTATGTTTCCGTTACCTAGCGGTAAATATGTGCACTACCTGTACTACAAGCATGCTATCTAGCGGAGGAAATGAACACTTACTGGTAATATCCAAATTGAGCTGAGGTTAGGTTAGGTAAAGTTAGGTTAGCCATCAAAATAAGTTACCAAAATAAACCATCAAAAAATAATTGGTTTTTACCCCTGAGGTCTTGGGTTCCAACTCGACTATGCACAGAATTTAATTAATATCTGAGAGTTGAAAGGTTAGGTTAGGTTAGGTGAAGTTAGGTTAGGTTAGGTTAGTGAGCTGAGGTTAAGTCTTTAAATATTCCCTCTCTTTCAACTACTTTCCAACACCAAGAAAAAGAATCCACTAAATACATTGACGCAAATAACTTGTCAAATAAGCCAATACAAAAGCCAATACTAAAGCCAACACAAAAAGCCAACACAAAAAGCCAACGCAAAAGCCAACACAAAAAGCCAACACGGAAAGCCAACACAAAAAGCCAACACGGAAAGCCAACACGAAAAGCCAACACGAAAAGCCAACATAAAAGCCAACACAAAAAGCCAACATGGAAAGCCAACACGGAAAGAAAACACAAAAAGCCAACACAAAAAGCAAACACACAAAGCTAACACAAAAAGCCAACACAAAAAGCTAACACAAAAAGCCAACACAAAAAGCCAACACATAAGCCAATATATAACCTTATGGTAGGTCACTCCATCAGGACAACAGTTGTAACCTCTTTAGTGTGAACATCGTACTGACAGGTCAGTTACTACTATAGAACTTATTACAACCAACAAAGGTAGGCAACGTGCACTCTATCAAGGCCACTCTTATAACTATAATCGCCAGAATGTGAATGGAATAATATTCTGGCAATGCTCATAAGAGAGGTCAACAAAATGTCGAGGCAATCTGAAAAGTAACAAGTAGTTCCGTGAAGAACTATACAGCCTATTTTCATATATCCTACTTATGTTAACTACCACTATCAACATACAAAATTTCAGTTTTAATTGCTGTAATTGATTCGTAGTTATTGAGAACCGACTAAATAGTTCGGATGGTCGCCATGTTGGATTTTATATATGTAGGTCCTACAGTTATGTACTGTTACATGAAGATTAATGTGTACGTGTAAAATTCAAACTTCAATCGCATGATTAGGACACAAGAAGCAACCAGGAGATTTTAAAATTTCGCACAGCTGCCATGTTGTGGTTATGGAAACAATTGAAATAAATTAGATGCCAGTGGATTAACATTCGCATAAGGATTTACTGTACCAAGTTTCACTGCACTCGGATGGTTAAATTGCGAGAAACGTCCATGTGCATATTTATACTTCGCGTCGCCGCCATGTTGGATTTGTGATCACCAGGTTATTTGAAGTCCTATAGGTGAACATAAGTTCATAGCCCCTATGGACATAAAAATTAGTTTGATTGCTATAATAGATTCGTAGATATTCAGAGTCGTCTGAATATTTCGGATGGTCGCCATGTTGGATTGTTAAATGTATAGGCCATAGAGTCATGTACCACTGAAGGAAAATTATTGCGTAGGTTCATTATTCAAACTTTCACTTCGATCGCTTGATTACGACACTAGAAATAAAAACTTAATTTAAAAATTCGCACAGCCGCCATCTTGATGTTATGTAAACAATTGAACTAAATTAGATACCAGTGCATTACAATGTGTATAAACATTTCCTGTACCGGAATTCATTGCGTTTGGAACATTAAATCGCGAGAAAGGTCTCTTTAAAAATTTCAAATTCGCTTGGCCGCCATGTTCGTTTTGTAGTTAACTGCTTTTTGAAAGTCTTATAGGTGAACTTCCAGTAGTGCCTTTTATCTCCGTATATAATTTCAGGGTGATACAGCTAATAGTTTCAGAGATATAGAATGCCGGTGAAATATTTCGCTCATCCGCCATCTTGTGGTTATATAAACAATTGAACGAAGTTAGATGTCGGTGCATTAGAATGTGTATAAACATATACTGTACCAAGTTTTATTGCGTTTGGTTGATTAAGTCGCGAGAAGCATCTATTTAAAAGTCGCGAATTCGCGTGGCCGCCATGTTGGTTTTGTAGTCACCAGTTTTTCAAAAGTCACATAGGTGAACTTCTAGTAGTTCCCTTTATCACCGTTACAAATTCCAAGCTTATATCGGTAATAGTTTCGGAGATATTGAATGCTGGTGAAATATTTCGCACAGCCGCCATGTTGGATTGGTGAGTCGTAACAAAATTTGAAGGGCACGGTCAAGGTCGCCCGGAATAGTACTATGAACTTACCGAGTTTCATTGAAATCGCTGCAGCCGTTTAAAAGTTATTAGGGACACACACACACCTCTCTCTCTCTCACACACACACACACGGACAAAAGGTGATCTCATAAGCCTATTTTTAGCCTATTTTCAATTTTGTCCGCGTGTGTGTGTGTGTGTGTGTGTGTGTGTGTGTGTGTGTGAGGTGTGTGTGTCTGTCCCCCCTAATAAATTCTAAACGGCTGGAGCGACTTCAATGAAACTCGGTAAGTTCATACCACTATTCCGGGCGACCCCGACCGTGCCCTTCAAATTTTGTTACGTCTCTCCAATCCAACATGGCAGCTGTGCAAAATATTTCAGCAGCATTCAATATCTCCGAAACTATTACCGATATCGCCCTGAATTTGTGTACGGTGATAAAGGGCACTACTAGAAGTACACCTATGAGACTTTCAAAAACCTGGTTACTACAAGACCAACATGGCGGCCAAGCGAAGTTGAGACGTGTAAATAGACTTTTCTCGCGATTTAACAATCCAAACGTAATGAAACTTGGTACAGCAAATGTCTATACACATTGTAATGCACTGGATTCTAAGTTAGTTCAATTGTTTACATAACCTCAAAATGGCGGCCGTGCGAAATATTCCACTGAAATTCCTTATCGCAGAAACTATTACAGATATCACCCTGAAATTTTGTACGGTGATGAAGGATACTGATACAAAATTATCTATGGAATTTTCATAAATCTGTTAAGTACAAAACGAACATGGCGGCCAAGTGAATTTGAAATATTTTAATATACTTTCCACGTGATTTAACTCTCTGAGCGCAGTGAAATGTGGTACAGGAAATGTTTATACACATTGTAATGCCCTGGTATCTAATTTAGTTCAATTGTTTACATAACTTCAAGATGGCGGCTGTGCTAATTTTAAAATTAAGTTTTTATTTCTTGTGTCGTAATCATGCGATCGAAGTGAAAGTTTGAATAATGAACCCACGCAATAATTTTCCTTTAATGGTACATGACTCTATGACCTATACATTTAACAATCCAAGGTGGCGACCATCCGAAATATTTAGATGGCTCTGAATATCTACGAATCTATTGTAGCAATCAAACTGATTTCTTTAATATTCTTAAGGGCTATGAACTTAAGTTCACCTTTAGGACTTTAAATAACCTGGTGATCACAAATCCAACATGGCGGCGACGCGAATTATAAATATTCGCATGGACGTTTCACGCAATTTAACCATCCGAGTGCAGTGGAACTTGGTACAGTAAATCCTTATGCGAATGTTAATCTACTGGCATCTAATTTATTCAATTGTCTGGATAACCACTAGATGGCAGCTGTGCGAAATTTTAAAATCTCCTAGTTACTTCTTTTGTCCTAATCATGCGATTGAAATTTGAACGCTACACGTACACAATAATCTTCATGTAACAGTACATAATTCTAGGATCTACATATATAAAATCCAACATGGCGACCATTCGAAATATTTAGTCGGTTCTCAATTTCTACGAATCTATTACAGCAATCAAACTGAAATTTTGTATGTTGATAGTGGCAGTTAACATAAGTAGGAGATATGAAAATAGGCTGTATAGTTCTTCACAGAACTACTTGTTTCAAAATTGAAAATAGGCTAAAAACGGAGCCGAATGGATTGATTATCAGTTTTGTAATGTCTGGTACCTATAATGTCAATTTTATGTGTGATAGGTGTGAGGAATCTGATAGTTACTAAGAATAATTAAAATATGATTAATGGATTATTTTTATAGAATGTGTTCTTTTTTTTAGCCTATTTTCAATTTTGAAAAAATAGGCTTATGAGATCACCTTTTGTCCGTGTGAGTGTGTGTGTGAGGTGTGTGTGTGTGTGTCCCCCCTAATAATATCTAAACGGCTGGAGCGATTTCAATGAAACTCGGTAAGTTCACAGCACTATTCCCGGCAACCTCGACCGTGCCCTTCAAATTTTGTTACGTCTCACCAATCCAACATGGCGGCTGTGCGAAATATTTCACTAGCAATCAATATCTCCGAAACTATTACCGATATCGCCCTGAAATTGTGTACGGTGATAAAGGGCACTACTAGAAGTTCACCTATGAGACTTTCAAAAACCTGGTGACTACAAAGCCAACATGGCGGTCAAGCGAAATTGAGACATTTAAATAGATATTTCTCGCGATTTAACTATCCAAACGTAATGAAACTTGGTAAAGCAAATGTTTATACACATTGTAATGCACTGGAGTCTAATTTAGTTCAATTGTTTACATAACCTCAAAATGGCGGCTGTGCGAAATATTTCACTGACATTCTGTATCTCCGAAACTATTACAGATATCATCATGCAATTTTGTATGGTGATAAAGGGTACTGATACAAGTTTACCTATGTTTATTTCATAAACCTGTAAAGTACAAAACGAACATGGCGACCAAGCGAATTTGAAATATTTTAATAGACTTTCCTCGTGATTTAACTCTCTGAGCGCAGTGAAATGTGGTACAGTAAATGATTTTGCAGATTGTAATGCACTGCCAGCTAATTTAATTCAATTGTTTACATAACCTCAAGATGGCGGCTGTGCGAAATTTTAAAATTAAGTTTTTATTCTTGTGTCGTAATCATGTGATCGAAGTGAAAGTTTGAATAATGAAGCTAGGCAATAATTGTCCTTGAATGGTACATAACTCTATGGCCTATACATATAACAATCCTAAATGGCGAGTTTCCGAAATATTTAGACGGTTCTCAATATCTATGAATCTTTTACAGCAAACATACTGAATTTTTTAATGTTCTTAGAGACTACGAACATATGTTCACCTATAGGACTTTCAGTAACCTGGTGAGCACAATTCCAACATGGCGGCGACGCGAAGTATAAATATTTAAATGGACGTTTCTCGCGAATTATCTATCCGAGTGCCGTGAGACGTTGCACGTTAAATGCTTACACAAATGTTGATCCACTGGCATGTAATTTATTTCAATTGTTTGCATAATCACAAGATGGCTGGTGTGCGTACTTTTAAAATCTCGTTTTTACTTCTTGTGTTCTAATCATGCGATTGAAGTTTGAATACCACACGTACACAATAATCTTAATGTAATAGTACAAAAGTAAAAATCCATCCTGGCGACCATATGAAATATTTAGACGGTTCTCAATATCTACGAATCTGTTACAGCAATTAAACTGAAATTCTGTATGTTGATAGAGACAATTAACATGAGCAGGATATATGAAAATAGGCTGTATAGTTATTCACGGAACTACTTGTTTCTATTATCAAGAACTGTGTAGTGGAATGTTTCAATATGGGCAATATGGGGTAGTAAAACATATAGTCTACATACGATTTGAACACTTTTATTGCATTAAACTTTTGTTTTCACGATTAAAAAGTACACTGAATGGTGAACACCATGCTATCACGGAGTAACATGAATATCACGGCGTTACCTACTTCTACTACCGGATTTTGTTAGTTAATACCTTGAAATAACGTATGAATATTTGTAAGATATAAGCCAGAAATGTTCCGTAGGGTATCCCTCTTAAACATGAAACGAATCAAAATAACTGAAATCTAAAAATTCTGAAATAGTACCGGTAACAAAAAAAAGCTTAGTATCACGGAGTCACTTAACTTTACCGTACGTTCCATTTCATGTGCTATATATCAGTGAAATCTGAATTCAATATTGGTGACCTAGGGCTGAAAATTAATAATTTGTGGCGGCCATTTGGGAGTAGGCTTCATACGACTCGGATTTCAGAGGTTTCTCACTTCTTTCAAAAATTCGTCTTTTTCCGATAAGAAATCGAACCCGTGATTTTGAAACCATAAGTGGAACCACTACAACTGATCCACTGAAGAAAATACACAATGACATATCCGAGACCGTTACTATCCAGAAGTGGCAGCGAAAGACAGTTGGTTGCATCAATTTCTTTTCACTGCGCCGATACTCGTGGTAGCCGGTGAAGTACAATGAGATGAATAGAAGTTATTGGTAATAGCAGATCAGTTGTGATCGTGAATCGTGACCGAGCTTCAATACACACTCATAAAGGAGGAGCGCAATTTGTAGTCTAGCCGCTTCCTGCTGCGTGCCACAGAACCAATAGGGAGTTTAGTTTTTTTCCATTTATTTATTTATGAAAATTTATGAAAGCGTCAGAACGTTAAAACACTTCGTCGATTGTGGTGGAGGGCTGGAACTATTTGTGATTGGCATTGTGGGTTTTAATAACCGACAACAGTATGTACGCTCGCTGACGCGCATCGCTAGGCCATGGAGCCAAGCTATCAGCCATCACAATAACACAGGTTATCGGACAAAAATCCACACCCACCCAAGTACACAGGGCTAAATAACCACGATGTCCAATCCTCCAAATGAAACGACAATAACTATTTTACTCTAGTCTGTAGTTCCTTCAGATGTATTTTCATAGTTAAATGTTAACTTGATTCAAATCCTCCGATCGGGGTGAGTTTATTAACCCTGAACCAGTGTTGTGTTTATTTTCTTAAATAATAGTGGAACTGTACACCCCTTGCATTCCATCCAAATGTATTTCTAGCCCTCAACCTTCCAGGCCAACTGGTAGGTAGTGTGGTTGTGCTTCGTAGACAGCAGTTTTCTCAGTAGCTTGCTTCAAAGTTGCCTTAATTACCATTATAGGTGAGTTGCATACGACTTATTTATTTATCGTATGGCTTTTATGTGCCGGGAGTGTCCGAGGACATGTTCGGCTCGCCAGAGGCTGTAGCTGCTTCAAGCGGACACCCATAGGGTGTGCTACAAGTTCCGTTCAATTTCAAGTAGTTCCAACTTTCGCTACCAGGTGTCACTGATACCTAGTGGTGAATGTTGGAACTTTGATAGAGCGTTCCAACGAAGTCTAACCAAGAAATTTAGCTCACACAAGTTTAGTCTGTGGAAGGATCTTTTACATGCCATAAATCTATGACATGGGACCGCCGGCTTTACTTCCCTTCCGAAGGAAGGCATATTGAAGGATTTTTAACGCTCTTAAAAAATCCTACGACTTCGGCTGGGTTTGAACCCGTTACGACTGTTTATGTTCGACGATAATTAACTTTATTTTACGTTCGAACATAAATATTCATAAATATCTGTCGAGACTCCGCAAAGTTTCGTTCACTGAACAAAACGCTTGGGACGCAGAGAATACCTTATATTCTACCACAGCCTCTTCGAATACCTCACTATGACACTAGCCACGCCATGAAATTTAAAATAGGAGGCCATGGAAATCAACGCAGGTGCGATGCTATCCTTACCTAATTGGTCAAACAGCTGAATCGTGATGAAAATCTTGAGCTTTGATTGGTGGAGAACCTGTATCATAATGAAACTTGAACTATAATGAGCCTCTTTAAGTTGCAGTTTTCTGGCATATAATATTTATATTGCGGCATGGTCGGACATGAATCTATTTGAGTTACGATGTTCGTTTGAATTTAATTTAATTTAAGAGGTTTAATGAGTTTTCTTTTACCGACAGTAGTGGCTACGCTGGCTAAAGCGCAGCATTAGGTCATGGGGCCAAGCTCTCTGCCGACTCGGTAGACGCGTGGGTTCGAGCCCCGCCGCCGGCCGTCCTTGAAATGGTTTTCCGTGGTTTCCCATTTTCAACACCAGGCAAATGCTGGGACGGTACCTTCTGACAGGCCACGGCCGCTTCCTTCCACATCCTTGCCCAGTTTCATTCACCATCATTCATTTCATCTCTCATTAATTCCTCTCATGAGGTTGGCGTCAGGAAGGGCATCCGTCCGTAAAAACCATCGCCACAAAGACTTCCATCGCATCTCATCCCCGACCCCGTTGGAAAACGGGAATAATAAGGGGTAGACATACAATGAGTTTTCTTTTTGCAATCAGAGTGTGAGGCATTACTATGGCATCTACATCTCGTACTGGTGTGATCCTAGAATCTGAGACTTTATTAACAGTGCTTTAGAGGAAACGTCGAAGGAAGTAATGCAGTCAAAGGAAGTACAGTAGTGCATTATTTTAGCAAATTTGGATAATTTACAATATTCATGAAAGAGGTAGGGACATAGCTCATACGGAGGCACAAGTATGTCTGATTTAAGGGCACATTGCGTCATGGGGAATAAAGTACGGCCACCATTTATTATTGAACAAGAAGATCACGGTGAATGAGAGTCGTTTGGTACCAGTAGGCAATGATGTTACGTCACATTAAATACACATCAGGGCCACACATCACTCTCAATCCAGGGAACGAACTTAGAGACCCTGGTTGACCCGGAAGGAGTATTCGTTTCTCCACAAATAACATTTCCAAATGAATTGATCCCTGCTATAACGTGAAGGCACTTCTTAGAGTCCTTAGCCTTGTGGTACGGGCTGCCTCCGTCGCCCTAAATTTACAGGTATTTGGCGTAATTGGCAAGTGTAACAGTCCTTTCAGAGCAGTTCTTCAGGTGGGAGTTGTCATCCGGCGTGTGGTGGCCGTTAGTCATGCAGATCTCCCAGTGAATGCCGTGCGAGGATCATTCACAATATTGCTTTACCATTGTTTGCACTCTATAGGGTAAAAATTATCTGAATATATGTACATTTAAAAAAGTTGAATTAATAGATACTAGCGGACCCTTGGGAGAAATCTCGCATGTTCATAAACCAAACTCTCCCCAATAGGTTTATAATGAGAGACTTAAGGAGAAAGATTGTTATGTTTTTATTTCTATCATATGATTATAGAACACTCACGACGACAGCGAACCTGAAAATGAATTAACGTTTAATAGTTTGGACGTGAAACAGGCATCCCTACGGACTAAATGCGAACTGAACAGCAATGATGTCGGGTATTTTCCTACAGCAACCAGTAGTTGCAAATCGCACACTTCTCTCATAAAATGATATTTATGAAATTAGAATACAATTCGTCACTGCTAATGTCATTTGTGTGCTGAGCCCATTGATTGACAGATTAGCTGTAACACTCACCGGTTATTCGATATTAATGAAATTATACGATTTGAGTACTCATTCCTTTGATTTACTGTTTCTGAAATCCATGCAAAATGTTAAAGAAAAGGCCTCAGAATGTTAAAATGACATGAAACAGGTGTCACAGCGGCCAAAAAGTGAAATTGAGAGCAATTATGGAGCGTATTTTCCTACAGAAACAGTATCTGCAAATCGCACACTTCGTACATTTTTAAAGTAATTTTTTAAATAAATTATAGATATTTATGGAATTAGAGTGCAATTCATCACAGTTAATGTCTATTCTATTACATTTGAATGCTCATTTGTCACTATCGGTCGCTTGTGAGCACCACAGGAGGGATCTATACTACTGAAATAATATTGAACCCTTGCATCAATAAGGGTTCATTATAATTATATGATTATTTTGTGATCAGTTATTTTGTGGTATCTTTCTCAAGACCACAACACCTTTTATGATCCTAGGTCTTCACGTCACTGGTTGAGGGTTCAGAAGGAAAGAACGAGAAGTGGTGGCCACATCAAGATGAAGAAACAAGTCTGACAATGCACGAGTTAAAATTTAGAGGTAGTTAAGTTGGACGTAACGCTTTGCAAGTCTCGAGGCTGTGTAAAATACAAAGTGGTCGATACTGGTGATTACACATCGATCATCCTTGACCAGCGACTGTAATAATATTCCTCGTCTGCGAGGTCCAGCAGGGCACTTCGCCCAGGGAGTGGGCGGCTGATCGCGCTATACTTTCGCTACACTTCGTGCTCATGATAAGGAAACGCTTCTAAAGGTCACCACAGCAAAACATTTAAGGTATATTTTGGAAGATTTTATTTGCCTTAAAAGAAAGGTCTATAATGTCACATGTAACAACTGTCTGAAATTCTTCAATCGAAAGCTGATAGTTGGAACTATAGTCTACCTACAGTAAGTTACCGAAATGTTTCAAACGTCTGCTTTAAGACCGGCATGATGCAGCGCTCTATGAATGAGTAATTCGTTTAATCTATAAGGCGTGATCAAAAAGTTTCCGTTTGTTGGCATTGATGCTGCGATACCACGGACGTTGATAGCTCAACAAAATGCACACTGGATGATGTTTGCCTGCAGCACCTGATGAGTTTCAAAAACTAAATCCATGTATCTCTGGCGTTCGACAGGACTAGATGTAGTAGTAAGCCTTGACGATACTGAGCTGCTTGCTGAAGCTTGGGGAACGCGATATCCTTGTAGAAAGGTCTCCAAATGATATGATGATGATAATTGTTGTTTTAAGGGGCCTAACATCTAGGTTATCGGCCCCTAATGGTCTGAGTGATAGCAAAAATGACAATGAAATGGAAACCAGAACGAAAATTAAGGGACACTGAAAATATTTACGAAATGGAACTCAGATTGAAACGACGCACAAAATGGAGTGGTAATACTCACAAAAGGGAATTTAGAAGGAAAATACTCACAAAAGAAAAAGATTGACAAAATACGCACAAAATGTAGTTTAGGTTCAAAATACGTACAAAATGCAATGTAGAGTCGAAATACTTACAAAATGCAATGAAATTAAAAATACTTACAAAATTCAAATGAGATTAAAATGGGTACAAAATGGAATTGAGGTTCAACATAATTGCAAAATGGAATTGAAATTGAAAATACACATTGCAACTTAGATTGAAAAACGCACATTTCAGATTATAAATAATCACAAAGTGCAATTGAAATTCAAAATACTTACAAAATGTACAGTAGATTCAAACTACTCATTTGGATGGACAATACTTACAAAATGCAATGAAATTCAAAATACTTACAAAATGTACAGCAGATTCAAACTACTCATTTGGATGGACAATACTTACAAAATGCAATGAAATTCAAAATACTTACAAAATGTACAGTAGATTCAAACTACTCATTTGGATGGACAATACTTACAAAATGCAATGAAATTCAAAATACTTACAAAATGTACAGTAGATTCAAACTACTCATTTGGATGGACAATACTTACAAAATGCAATGAAATTCAAAATACTTACAAAATGTACAGTAGATTCAAACTACTCATTTGGATGGACAATACTTACAAAATGCAATGAAATTCAAAATACTTACAAAATGTACAGTAGATTCAAACTACTCATTTGGATGGACAATACTTACAAAATGCAATGAAATTCAAAATACTTACAAAATGTACAGTAGATTCAAACTACTCATTTGGATGGACAATACTTACAAAATGCAATGAAATTCAAAATACTTACAAAATGTACAGTAGATTCAAACTACTCATTTGGATGGACAATACTTACAAAATGCAATGAAATTCAAAATACTTACAAAATTCAAATGAGATTAAAATGGGTACAAAATGCAATTGAGGTTCAACATAATTGCAAAATGCAATTGAAATTGAAAATACACAATGCAATCTAGATTGAAATAAAAAGTCCTCTCGGCACGCCGGAAGGCGGAGGTAGATTTCACCGGACAAACTTGGAGATAGGCGAAAATAGGCAGAATATGCAGGTTTTCGTAGAAGGATCAGACCTCATTTATCGCGTGAAAGTATTTTATAATTGGAGATTAATTAACTTTGTTTTTCTTAATTTTAAACATATTTTAAACATTTTATTGTCTTACGGGGACGGTAACCTTCTTGTCATTTGGAGTCCATTTTTAGCCTATTTTCAATTTTGAAAAAATAGGCTTATGAGATCACCTTTTGTCCGTGTGTGTGTGCGTGTGTGTGTGTGTGAGGTGTGTGTGAGGTGTGTGTGTGTCCCCCTAATAAAATCTAAACGGCTGGAGCGATTTCAATGAAACTCGGTAAGTTCATAGCACTATTCCCGGCGACGTCGACCGTGCCCATCGAATTTTGTTTCGTCTCACCAATCCAACATGGCGGCTGTGCGAAATATTTCACTAGCATTCAGTATCTCCGAAACTATAACGGATATCGCCCTGAAATTGTGTACGGTGATAAAGGGTACTACTAGAAGTTCACCTATGAAACTTTCAAAAACCTGGTTACTACATAACCAACATGGCGGCCAAGCGAAGTGGAGACTTTTAAATAGACTTTTCTCGCGATTTAACTATCCAAACGTAATGAAACTTGGCACAGCAAATATTTATACACATTGCAATGCACTGGAGTCTAATTTAGTTCAATTGTTTACATAACCTCAAAATAGCGGCTGTGCGAAATATTTCACTGACATTCTATATCTCCGAAACTATCCCAGATATCACCCTGCAATTTTGTACAGTGATAAAGGGTACTGATACAAGTTTACCTATGTATAATTCATAAACCTGTAAAGTACAAAACGAACATGGCGACCAAGCGAATTTGAAATATTTTAATAGACTTTTCTCGTGAGTTAATTCTCTGAGCGCAGTGAAATGTGGTACAGTAAATGATTTTGCAGATTGTAATGTACTGCCATCTAATTTAAATCAATTGTTTACATAACCTCAAGATGGCGGCTGTGCGAAATTTTAAAATTAAGTTTTTATTTCTTGTGTCGTAATCATGCGATCGAAGTGAAAGTTTGAATAATGAACCTAGGCAATAAGTGACCTTGAATGGTACATAACTCTATGGCCTATACATATAACAATCCTAAATGGCAAGCTTCCGTAATATTTAGACGGTTCTCAATATATATGAATCTTTTACAGCAACCAAACTGAAATTTTTATGTTCATAGAGACTATGAACATATGTTCACCTATAGGACTTTCAGTAACCTTGTGAGCACGAATCCAACATGGCGGCGACGCGAAGTATAAATATTTAAATGGACGTTTCTCGCGAATTAACTATCCGAGTGCCGTGAAACGTTGCACGTTTTAAATGCTTAAAAAAATGTTGATCCACTGGCATCTAATTTATTTCAATTGTTTGCATAATCACAAGATGGCTGCTGTGCGTAATTTTAAAATCTCGTTTTTACTTCTTGTGTTCTAATCATGCGATTGAAGTTTGAATACCACACTTACACAATAATCTTAATATAATAGTACAAAAATAAAAATCCAACCTGGCGACCATCTGAAATATTTAGACGGTTCTCAATATCTACGAATCTGTTACAGCAATTAAACTGAAATTTTGTATGTTGATAGAGGCAATTAACATGAGCAGGATATATGAAAATAGGCTGTATATTTCTTCACGGAACTACTTGTTATACTTGTGGTCACACTGTCCTTATGCAAGGTTTCGACACTGATGTGTAACTATGTAACGGTCTGTTACTTCTTCACGCAAAATTATATCTCCCGCAGAGATGTTGGTTGGTTCCTCAGTTTAGGGGCTGCGACAACGCGGTCATATAACCCCGTGTACTTTGGGTGAGTGTAGAATCTGTCTGATAAACGGTGTGAATTGTGATGGCTGTATTAGTCTGTAATTCAGGTAAGGAATGCAGACGCTAAATTTCAAGCAGTAGTTCCTAATGTTGCTACCAGATACTAACGTCAACGCACCCAGCTGTGAACTTGGCTACTAGATGCCACCTCAATCTGCAACTCGCAACGAACGTTGGAACTTCCCCTCCAAAGGAAAGCTTACTGAGGGATTTTTAGCGCTCTTAGAAAATCCGACGACTTTGGCCGGCTTTGAACCCGCGACCTTGGGCATAGAAGTTCAGCATGCTACCAGTTACGTCACCGAAGCCGCTTCACACTTAGTCAGATGGAAATCTGAATCTGATCTCGCGCAAGTGCGTTGTCATGGCTACGTCTGATGGCTCATCCCTCATCAATTTAGTAGTGTTGCCATGTCAACCACTGATAGCTCTTGGCATTTTCTTATAATTCCGAAATCATTTTTCTCATCCTTTGGCGCAATGGTGGCTCATATCAAAAATTCTTTCAGACAAACGTTTTAGGTAATTATTAGGGGAATATTGTCCATTTTGTACGGTTTTGATATTGTGCCTATTAACAGAAATATGATTAATGTTTCCCGAAAAAAACACTTTTTCCCACCTCTTTGGTCAATGGTTGGTGCTATCAAAAAACGTTTCAAACATAAATTTCTGAGCTTTATCCGACACATAGTATGAACTTTGAACGGATTCGATATTTCACATATTAAGAGAGTTATAGCAATATTTCATTTTTTCGAAAAAAAAGTCCCCCATTTTCATCCCCTTCGACCGATTTAGCCCAGTAACGAACTCGTCCGAGATTTTATGGGTATACATATTCGGTAAAAAAATCAAAGTGATTGGTGCAAAATTACGGCAGTTATCGTGTCCACAAGAAACTGATATACATATATACATATATTACATAAATTATATATAAACTTTTGAACTGACGGTGGTTTTGGGGTCTGGGGGATGTGAAACGCGAAGATATGTCGAAATTTTCCGGAAATCGAAACATGGTACCCATTGCAATAGTTAGCTTTCTAATGAAATCTACCTAAAATACTGCCGTCAACGACACCTAGCTGTGAACGTGGCTACTAGATGCCACCTCAATCAGCAACTTGCAACGATCGTTGGAACTTCCCCTCCGAAGGAAAGCAAACTCAAGTTTTTTAGCGCTCTTAGTAAATCCGACGACTTCAGCCGGGTTTGAACCCGCGACCTTGGGCATAGAAGTTCAGCATGCTACCAGTTCCGATACCGAAGTCGCTTCCCACTGACATATGAAAACTGAATGTGATCTCGTGCAGTGGCGTTGTCATAGCAACTGCTGATGGTCATCCCTTATCAATTAAAAGTAAAGTTGTCATGGCAACCTCTCTTGGCACTTGGCATTTTCTTATAATTTAAATCATTTTGTTCACCCCGTGGCGTAATGGTGGGTCATATCAAAAATTCTTTCAGACAAAAGTTTTAGGTAATTATTGGAGGAATATTGTCCATTTTGTGCGGTTTTGATATTGTGCCTATTAACAGAGATATGATTAATGTTTCCCGAAAAACCCACTATTTCCCACCCCTTTGGTCAATGGTAGGTGCTATCAAAAAACGTACTTGACATAAATTTTTGGCACTTATCCGACACATATTATGAACTTTGAAGGGATTCAATATTTCATGTATTAAGAGAGTTATAGCGATATTTCACTTTTTCGAAAAAAGCCCCCCATTTTTACCCCCTTTGACCGATTTTGCCCATTAACGAACTCTACCGAGGTTTTATAGGGATACATATTATGTAATAAATTCAAAGTGATTGGTGCAAAATTACGGCAGTTATCGTGTCCACAAGAAACTAATATATATATATATATATATATATATATATATATATATATATATATAGATACATATATACATAAATTATATGTAAACTTTTGAACTGACGGTGGTTTTGGGGTCTGGGGGATGTGAAACGCGAAGATATGTCGAAATTTTCCGGAAGTCGAAACATGGGACCCATTGCAATAGTTAGCTTTCTAAAGAAATCTACCTAAAATGCACATTTCAGATTATAAATAATCACAAAGTGCAATTGAACTTCAAAATACTTACAAAATGTGTGGTAGATTCAAACTACTCATTTGGATGGACAATACTTACAAAATGTAATTTAGATTTAAAATAATTACAAAATGAAATTTAGATTCGAAATACCCACACACAAAATGCAATTGAGAATCAAAATACTTACAAAATACCGACTATACAAAATGCAATTTAGATAGAAAATTTGTGCAAAATACGGTTTAGGTTGAAAATACGTACAAAATGCAATTGCAATTCAAAATACTCACAAAAGTCCCAGTACCTATATTGGAAGACTTACTAAAAAGCAATTTAGATTGTCAATTCTTACAAAATGCAACTGAGGTTGAAAATACTCGCAAAATGCAATTCAGGACGAAAAAACGTACAAAATGCAACGTAGTTTGAAAATACCTACAAAATGGAGTGTAGATACAAAAAAAATCGCTAAAGGGAATTTAGATACACGGGGAGCCAATTAACAAAAACAGTGCGGGAATCTTAAAGAGAAACGGTAATATAATGAAAAGCAAACAAGAGGTCTGACCCCTCGAAGAAGGAGAGATCAGGAAAGAAGAGACAAGGGTCAATTAAGGCGGGAAAGTGAAAGACTCCCTAGGCCTCGGATACCCTAATACCGTCGGGGTCGTAAAAGAACAAGAGTTTACCAAGGGAAAGACTCCCTAGGCCTCGGATGCCCTAATACCGTCGGAGTCGGAAAAGAACAAGAGTTGACCAAGGGAGGCCGATAGGAAAGAAGACGGAGAGGAGCCCAGCACAAGTAAGTGGAAGCAATGGCGGACTCAGCTGGGGTCCGTGGTCGCCAACCCACGTCCCACCAGATGTGAGCCCCTGAGGGATCCAAATGATACAATATTCCACTGATATGCTAGGGTGAATACATTACGATCTTAAAGTCAGAAAAGGAAAGTCAGTAAGATCTAGTCACATGATGAGGTACAATATCTTACTACAGTACTTTGTAGTTCAGGATACAGTTATTTCTGAACAGTTTAGTTGCCATATGATTTAACTGACCCTTCACGGTGGCCGAGAGCGCTAATGCATTAGCTCGTCCCTCGCTGGCATCGGGAGAGCATGGGTTTGAAGCCCATCTCAACCAAACTGAAAAGAGGTTTTCGTGATTTTTCTTTTTCATCACCAGGCAAATGCCGGGATGGTTTCATTTAACGGGTCTACGCCCGACTTCCTTCCAAATCATCTTCCGAAATTAGACCCAAGTTACCGATCACCAGGGCGATCAGTCTGCCACCATCCCCAGTTGTATCTGCTAACAAAGTGTGATCAGCTCCCAGACACCGTCCTAGCGAAAGTAGAGGAATGATCCCTTGATGAGTCCATGGGTGGGGGGATAAGCGATTTTATTATTTATTTAGCGTATGGCTTTAAGTGCCGGGAGTGTCCGAGGATATGTTCGGTTCGCCAGAGTCTGTAGCTGCATCCAGCGGACACCCAGAGGGTGAGTTACACGTTCCGTTATATTTCATGTAGTTCCAACTTTCGCTACCATATGTCAATGATACCTAGTGGTGAACGGTGGAATTTTGATAGAGCGTTCCAACGAAATCTAACCTAGAAATTAACTCCACACAAGTTTAGTCTGTGGAAGGATCTTTTACATGCCATAAATCTATGACATGAGACAACCGGCTTTACTTCCCCTCCGAAGGAAGGCATACTGAAGAATTCTTAACGCTCTTAAAAAATCCGACGACTTCGGCTTGGTTTGAACCCGCGATCTTGGGCACAGTAGTTCAGCATGCTACCAACTACGCCACCGAAGCCGCTTGATAAGCGACTAAAAATGAAATCTCAAGGATAAGATCAATAGAGTTATATGCAATAGAACTTAATCAAGCCACGTTGCCTGAACAATGTACTGTGACCATTTAGATGAGGGCCACTGATTGTTTTTCTTAGAGGAACCACCTGTTTGAAGAACGCGCGGAGCTGAGGTATTTCGTTTCATCAAGTTTGCACTCGATGGAGAGAGCTTCGATATGAGAGATCTCATATGGTATATTTACGAGTTTCTATGTGAAGAGGTTGAACCACCAAAACATCGGGGGAACATGCAGTACTCATTACTGGGAAAAATACCGAAGAGATCAAGAGAATCCGTCGTTTGGATCAGAAAATATTGGAGTTGAAGAAGCCAAGGCGCAAGGTTTATGTTTCGCATCGGAGTGGCTGACGGTAGTAGGCCGCATGCAACAGGTGAGTCGGTGAGGCTGTACTGTATGTCTACTAACACCGCGCGCTCAAGGTCTACGTGCTTGGCAGATATTTGTGTTTGAAGATACCAGTCTAAAAAGAGTTGGAAGGCAATCAACGTATCAACGTATATGATGTGGGCCTTAAAATCCATATATCATAAATAGGCTGGATGGGCAGCCATTGCTTTGGTGTGTGCAAAGTGTTGGGGAATTCCTTACCCATCTAGGGAATCTAGCCTAGAAACTAGAAATGGTACTAGCATGCTACGTAAACCACTCTTAAGATTGTCAGTGTATCGTTTCAAACATCAAGGCCATAAGCAAATACAATACGCGAGGATCGAAAAAAACAGTATTGGTTGAAAATTGATTTCGGACCCGGTGTTGATATTTTAGAACGGGAAGTGAACCAGTCGAGTTAGGAAGTTTTCTGTGGCACAAAGCTGCAAGTGTTAGTTTGGGACTCGAATATTTACAACATTATGTTGCCAGACATGCATCATAGTGGTTTGAAAATGGTAGATCGGACCGTCTCCATGAAGTATTAAAAGAGCTGGAGGTAAGATGTCATGGGATTTTTATGAACATCTTCCGGAATAATGGAGTATAGGCGAGTAGGGACTCGGAACATCTGTTCACTGGAAAGAACGTGTGCCAGCCGGCCTACATGGAATCTACGTCAGAAGGACTCTTCATACAAGATCTTCACGATGTAAGCCAACTTTATTATTAAGTAGCTAGTGTATTGCATTCTCAATTTCGACTATACTGTCTGCTAAGTAGGTTTATGCTTATGGATTTTTATTTCAAGACGTTATAGCACATTTGAAGATTTATCAGCCAATTTATTTCGAATGGATCTCTTCGATGGAAATCTAGTGCGTTTGGGATGTCAACCTGATAAGCTTCGATATAGCAGTAGACTATTGTGTGGAAGATATTTTACACCATTCCACGCCTAAACCTTATGTTAGGGAACTTAGAAATAATATTTGGATTTGTTCAAAATTAAATGGTTTATAATTAAATTAATTTGTTTATAATATTTTCTCGACTTTGTTAGTAATTTCTCTTTTGAAAATGTTGATAGATGAGGAATGTGGATAGCCACATTACGTTTAAATATTATTCATTGGGAATAATAGTTCGAAATTTCCTGTGAATTTATAAATTTTTATATTTGAATTTAAAATAAATGTAAAATATTTTCTCGTTGTAAATGAAGTTGAGATATGACATCGGAAGGCTGTATGACTGATAGTCAAGCCATAATGATAATTATAATATGTAAATGATTATATTGTTTGGAACATTTTCCAATACTAATAATAATAAAAATAATTCCTGGTAAAAATAGCGGTTAATAATTGGAGGAATAATGGACCGTAGTTGATAATATGGGAGTTGATTTTGAATGGAGGGACATGCCGAAAGCGTGATCTTTGATATTGGGAGCGGAAGGTCATTCATATACGAATTTTGTATAAAATGAGGAACTATGTATTGGAATTATGCGACAGTTTAACCGAAGTGTGTTGGGGCAGACATTAAAAGTTTATTACACCTATGCGAAAGGCCGAGATATTTAAATTTTGTGAGGGAGAGCATGATCTGGTGACATCGTGGAAAAATGTCGGAAGTTCAGTCAATGTTTAAATTTGATAAATGCCGTCATGGGGTTTATGTTTTTTGATTTCACACCGTTTTGGGAATGTGACTTCCCTGAAATAAGTTTAAGACGTGTGAATTTCCCCACAGAGGTTGAATCAATTCTGGAAAATTTGTTTCAAGTGATATTTTGTAAATATTAAAATCATGGTGTCAGGATGGACTGATATTTTCCTGCACATCAGTGATAATTGTACAGTTTAAATAATTAATTGAAGCAGATGCTGAGATGTACTAATGATTTTCCCGGACATCAAGTTAATATTTTGATAATAGTGAATTTACTTTTGGATAGAGGCTGGAAATACTTTATTTTATGCGTTCTAAAATTTGTATGTAGATAAGGGACTCAAGGGGGAGCGTAGTATGTCTTTATTTTCAGGTCTGAATTTTTTGATTTCTTCCTTGGGGATCATTGTATTCTAATAGGACCAGCAGACAGTGTAATTAAACTGAGGTATTTTAAGAAATTGGTGTTATTCACAAATTATTTGCACTGCCTTCCATCCTTTATGGAGTGTGATTTTCGATATCCGTCCGGCTGATTTTTGATTAAAAATTTTGTTTTGCTATACTCAGTTTGACCCCGAGATTGTTTTTCGAGTCTTAGGCTCGGTGGATGTTGAAATTCATACTCGTGTGCACGTGGGACTTCGGTCGAACGGTCACATAGAAGAGAGGTAATATGGCGCAAGCAACATGGGGCTTTCGAGTTTTGTAGTTTGGTGGTTGTTCGATTTCGATTTTCATTCTTGATTTGGATTTTGAATTTGGATCAGGATCGGAAGTTGGAGTTGATGATAGGATGCAATAATGGGTGAATACACAATTTCATAGTTTTGTCTTTGATGTTGTTGATTTTGTTGTTGTTTCTTTTGAGTAAAAGTAAATGTAAATTTAAAGCTTAATATTTTGATTAGGGTAAATCTCAGTTTAAGGTTGAAATTGCAGAATCAGTACACTAGTGATTTAGATGTATGTTCCTGGACGTCGAATGACATCTTACCCCATTCAAATTATTTGTGTTGTGATGGAGGACTTGAAGAAGATGTTGGAGGACTTGGGAAGGAAAACGGCAGAGATTTCTGTTTCTCTTGAAAACAAAATGAAAGAGAATTCTGTTTCTCTTGAAAACAAAATGAAAGAGAATTCTGTTTCTCTTGAAAACAAAATGAAAGAGAATTCTGTTTCTCTTAAAACTGAAATTTCTAATCAAATGTAAGAGAATTCTGCTTCTCTTAAAATTGAAATTTCTAATCAAATTAATGAGAATTCTGATTCTCTCAAAACTGAAATGTCAAATAAAATCACAGAAAATTCTAGTTTGCTTAAGCCCGATATGTCTAAGAAAATAGGGTCGTTAGAGGAAAGAATGGTGCAGAATATCGAAGCATTAGAGTCTAGAATGTCACTATCGATAGATGCTAAGTTAGAAGATAGAGTCGTTGGTCTTGAAACGAAGATTAAGGATAATGCTAGGAAAACGCAAGAAAATTTTCTGAGTTTGGAAACACGGATAGTAGAAAACGGAAAGAATATAAAAGACAATTTGTTTACGAAATATGAGCATATGAGAGAATGTCTTCAGGATAGTCGGAAGTTAATGAAGGATGATTTAGAAACACATAAAAACGAGATGCAGAAGGCTGTGCGATCACTTGAGGATAAATTAGAGACTAATGCTAGGAAGACCGCAGATGATCTTGCAACACTTGAAATAAATGTTTTGAAGGACTGCAATACAAATGCTGCGCAAGCCATTGAAAGAGTTAAGAAGGATTTTCATGACATCCTCGTGGGTGAGTTATAAGAAGGGGGGGTTAAGGATTTGCAGGATAGCGTGAAGGAAACTGTAGTTAAAGAAATTAAGGACCAATTAATACATGACACTCATCAGGGAGTTCAGGATGTGAGGACTGCCTTTTTATCAGAAATCAAAGTAATTACTGGGGATATCAAACCAGTACAAGATAATATCAATAAATTACAGAGCCATTTAACTAATTCCAATAAATATCATGAAACGCTGATGGAAGAATTAAGGGAGAATGGTAAAGAAGGGACTGAAAGTGGTAGTAAGAGTGAAGTAGAGAACATGAAGAAGGTCGTTGAAGATTTAGGACAAGAATTTGAGAAATATAAGTCAATAAGAGAGAAAAGGTCAGTTGAAGTGATAGACGCTACCATGAGAATTCAGGACAAATCGCCGGAGATAGGAAAAACGGGGGAAGTTTCTAATGTTTATACTTCTACAATCACTGTTATAAAGAGCACTGAGGACAAGCCCAATAAATTTTCAGGAACGGGAGTGGTGTCACCTGTAGAATTTCTCCGCGAAGTCAAAGACTACTTGAAAGATGCTAAGATATCAAGGGAACGTGAGATAAGGGTAATCAGCAAGTTTTTAAACGGTCCTGCCCTTGGCTTGTTTAGAGCTTTTCGATGTAGTGTAAGAACGTACGAGGAGTTTGCTCAGGCTCTATTAAAGAAATTTTGGTCGCCGGAGACGCAACAACACATTACATCGGAATTGTATGTCAAGAGGTATTCTACTTCACTACCGACAAAATATTCTAATTATTTCACGGGACAGTTGGCAAAACTGCAATGTTTAGATCCGCCCATGCCAGATTATGAACTGATCACGGCATTGATTCGTCAGTTTCCAATAGAGGTACAGAGGACACTTATAGCTGCAGGAGTAGGAAACATGGAGGAGTTCGACGAGGTACTCCAACGTCTTGATCACTCAAACGCGCAGTTTTTCCCCCAGAGGAATACGAAGCAAGATAATAAAGCCGTGTACGCTGTGGTAACTGATAGGCAGTGTCAGACAACACCAGAACCAAGCAGGGAAGAACAGGCATCGGGGGAGAGAAGAAATTGGAACAGACAACAGTGCGGAGGAAGAGGAAGATATAATAACCGGTGGAACAATTGGGGAAGAAGTAGGAATTGGAATAGACCATTTCAAGGTAGGAGAGAGGAAAAGCAAGGAAACGAAGAATTTGCGAAGCAGCAAAGACAAAATATAGAGCAAAGGCACGAAGAGAGTGAGAGGTATTTGCAGGAGCATAGAGATACCAACGCTCAACCTGGTACATCAGGGATAAGCGGGTCGACAGATCCAAAAGGAAAAAAAACGCCGATTGTAAATCAAAACAATCACCAGGAATGAGTATCACTGGACACATTTCCAGAATTGTGAAATGGCAGACGGAAGATGAAGACTTAATCAGAGAGGAAAATGAAAGGATAGAGAGTGGGCCAAGAACAAGATTGCCGATTGTAATTTGCGAGGTTTTTGGTAAACCGGTTCACACAATGATCGATACGGGAGCCACGCTATGCCTGGTAAGTGAGAGAATGTATGCCACTTGGAAATTAACAGAGGAGTTAGAGGAGATCCCGGTTTCTGGAATCAAATTCCAGGGAATAATTCCAAATAAAATCACGACATGTAGGACACAGTTGTATCTAGAGGTGAAAATTGGTGAAAGTATATTCGAGCACGTATTTGTCGTCATGCGAGATATAGCTCATGATATGATATTGGGGACCGATTTCATAAAGAAATATCGAGCTGTCATTGATATGGAGTCAGACAGCATCAAGTTTCATCATGCGGAAGACGTTCTTTTGAGGAGGAAGAGAAATGCACCGAGGGAGAGATTAGGTGGACGAAGGCTTTCGAGAATTTTGAGACATCTTGTGAGATTGTAGAAGAAACCGTTCATCCTACCGAGATGAGTAGCCTTTTATTGGAGTTTGATGACATTTCCGATACTAAGCCAGGGGAGATTCGAGATTTCGAATATGATATTCAGGTGTGTGACGATACTCCTTACCAAGAAAAGTTATACCCTATTGCTGAAAAATACCGGAGCAAAGTCAAAGAAATGATTCAGGGTCTTGAGCAAGATAATATCATTGAAAAATATGTAACATCATATGTAAATCCGTTGGCTGTGGTACCAAAGCCTGATGGAAACTTGAGGATATGCCTTGATGCCAGGTCTTTAAGTGCGAAATTGTTGCCCGAATATGATAGACCACCTGTTATAAGAGAACTATTAGGAAAATTTAAGGGGAAGAAGTGGTTTTCCACAATTGATCTGACAACTTCGTATCACCACATCAGACTAAGTAAGAATTCGCAGAAATATACTGGATTTATGTTTGAGAGGCAGACTTATGTATTCAAAAGTCTTCCTTTCGGCGTGAAAACATCTGGATCCGTACTCATTCGAGCCTTAGACGAAAATATGAGTCAGGAAGTAAAAGACATAGTTATCTGTTACATTGACGACACCTTGGTAGCATCGGAGACGGAGGAGCAACACCTGGTGCATTTGAGAAAACTGTTCCTGGATTTGAGGAAGTCTAACTTCAAGGTCAACCTTATGAAATGTCAATTCTTCAAGTCAAAGAACAAGTTTTTGGGACATGAATTGGATGGTCTAGGCCAGCGGTTCCCAAACTGGCTACCACGGAACCCTAGGGTTCCACGAAGGCATCGCAAGGGTTCCGCGATAAATCTTAAAAATCAAATTTAAAACTGATTTTAAAATAAAACCACTCGTGGCTAACTATCAGATTGTCTCTAATGCAAAGGTAGGTGGAGTTCGTGTTAAATCCAAACACCTATTCGCCAACGTTAGGACTTCGTTTTATGACTTTTATCACAGCAAAATCCATTTGCCAACCGAAATAAACCTCACATGTCCGTGCCTGACTATGGAAGATCTGATTGAAATTCAATGTACATCCGCTTTTAAAACGAAATTTGAATTAGTGCCGCTGAATGACTTTTGTGTAGGACTGATAGACGTATACCCGTCAGTAGCCGGAAAGGCTATCCGAGCTCTGCTCCCCTTCATGTCCACTTGAAAATGAAAATCCACAGCCTGCTTCCAGTCTCCGACCGGGTCAGGAATGGAATGAATGAAGCCCCCATCTAGCGGCGAGGATACGAACTGTGTCGGCTTCCGAGGCCTGACGCACTCCTCTGGGGCAATGATTAAATGAATGACAGATGAAATGAAATGATAGTGGAGAGTGTTGCTGGAATTAAATTTTGACAGGGAAAACCGGAGTACCCGGAGAAAAACCTGTCTGCCTCCGTTTTGTCCAGCACAGATCTCACATCGAGTGACCGGGATTTGAACCACGGACCCAGCGGTGAGAGGCCGTCGTGCTGCCGCCTAAGCCACGGAGGCTTTCGTGTCCACCTATCGATGCAAATTAGTCTTTTCTGCTTATGCTTACACCAAAAACAAATTTAGGAGTGGTTGAATGCTGCCCCGGATTTGCGTATTCAGCTGTCGATTTCAAAACTATTTTAAGACGAAAGTGAATCAATTTCATTCATCACATAGAAATTAGATGGAAATCCAATTTTTATTGTTCCAAAATAATTGGTTAAATTTTTGTACTAAAATAAAGGCTTGTATGTAAAGGGTGGGGCAGAATGGACTCCCTAGTTTCAAACACTCACTGTAGAGCGCGCAGGTGCGTTAGCGGAGTGGGGATAGTGGCGTTAGGTCGGGGAAACGATGACATTTCAGTAGTCGCGATGCAGTGGTCTGGTGAGCATAGAGGCTTTGTCGTTGAAACGTTCTTTAAAAACAATGATAGTGTGGTGGCGACACAGAGGGCTTTTCGTAGGCGGTTTGGTTTGGCTCGTCATGATAGGGTTCCTGATGCTAAAACCATTAGGAAATGGATTAATAGTGTACGAGCGACAGGATCTGCACTTCCTAAAAAACCTGCTGGGCGACCTAAAAGTGTGAGGACACCTGAAAACAACGTGGCAGTGAGAGCGTCCATTGAACAGTCTCCATCGCGCTCTGCGCGGAAACATGCTTCTGCCCTTGGAATATCGTCCAGAACGGTAAGGCGAATTTTACACACTGGCCTTAATTTACACCCCTACAAGATGATGGTCGTTCAAGAATTGAGTCCACAAGACTGGGTGAAACGTACAGATGCTTGTAATGCAATTTTAACCTCTGTGCAACCTGACGCTATTCTGTAGTCCAGCGATGAAGCGCATTTTCACCTCTCCGGCACAGTAAATAAGCAAAATTTTCGTTACTGGGCGACTGAAAATCCTCGTCAACTCCACCAAAGACCTCTTCATAGCCCCAAAGTGACAGTTTGGTGCGCAGTGTCCTCCATAGGCATAATTGGGCCTTACTTTTTTGAATCTCATGGTCTAACTGTTACTGTTACCTCTGAGCGTTATTGTGACATGCTAGAGAACATTTTTCAACTTAAATTGGAAGAGTATGGTCAACAATATGACACACAAGTCTTTTGGTTTCAACAGGACGGTGCTACGGCTCATACCGCCCTTCGTTCATGGCAAATCCTGCGAAGACTGTTTCCGGGCCGCCTGATCTCCTTACGTGGCGATGTTCCATGGCCCCCTCGCTCCCCGGATTTGAGCCCATGCGATTTTTTTCTTTGGGGTTATCTCAAAGCTGAGGTTTACAAAGTTCGACCAAGGACCTTGGAAGCCCTTAAGGAGGCAATTACAGATGTCGTCGCTGGAATATCAGAAGATATGCTGAGAAGAGTTTTCGGAAACTTTTTTGAACGACTCAAAATGTGCATCGCTCGCCGAGGTCGTCACCTGGATGAACTAATTTTCACAACCAAACGAGAATAAAATGGCATTGAATGTAGTTTTGGGAAATAAAAACGTTTTGAGATTATCTTTATTTGTTCTTTCACAATTCATCCTTCAAATCAGGGAGTCCATTCTGCCCCACCCTGTATATTTAAAATGTTATGTCTTTGTTTCCAAACCTACCACGTTAGCGATGGGCAATACCAAACACCCACGCAATAAGAATAGATGAAAGCAGGAAGAACGTTGTGAGTTCACAATGTTCAGTAAAAATCAGGGATATAGTTCGGGTTCCGCGGAAAGCACATGGCTTCTGAAGGGTTCCGGGACCGAAAAAGTTTGGGAACCGCTGGTCTAGGCTATAAACCAAATGAGCAGAAGATAGAAGCCATTGCTAATTTCCCCAAGCCTACCAGAGTGAAGCAAGTTCGTCAATTTCTAGGGACATGTCAATTCTTTGCGGGGCATTGTCACCGATACACCGACGTAGTAGCACCGTTACAGGATTTACAAAAAAAAGCTAATAAGTGGAAGTGGGATGACACTTGCGATAAATCTTTTAGTGAAGCGAAGGCATTGTTAATGAACAGTATTAAACTTTAATATCCCGATTTTCAAAAGAACTTCATTATAGAATCGGATGCGTCGACGGTTGGAGTAGGTGCCATATTGCTACAAGAAGATGATGATAATACTCGCCATTATATCGCTTTTATTAGCAGAAAACTAAAACCATCGGAAAGGAATTATTATACCACAGAGCTGGAGGCGTTAGCGATAATTCACGCTCTGGAGTCTTGGAAGAAGTTGCTAATAGGACACTCAGTGATAATTAGAACTGATCACCATGCTTTGGAGTTCATACCCAAAACTAATTTCGCTAGTGAGAGGATAACGAGATGGGCGTTATTCGTTCAACAATTCTATCTGACGATAGAACATCGATCTGGGAAGTCAAATGTGGGAGCTGACATATTGAGTCGAGTAGTTGAACCAACATTTCGGGTTATGATTGTAAGAATGATACAAGAAGACGAAGAGACTTTAAGAAAATTTGTAAATTTGTCACAATCCCAGAAACGTTATGAACCATTAAGAAACGTTTATCGATTTCTTCACAGGGATATGGATCCTGCTAATGTAAATTATCCACTCATGGAAAAAGTGACGAGGGACTATGTATTGGCAAACGGCATCATATACAAATTCTTAGATCCTGAACATACCAAATTGCGGATTGCCGTACCACCAAGGTTACAGACAGCTATAATTTGGTTGGCTCATCGTATTGCGGGTCACGCTGTAGTCGACAAAACCCTCCATTTAAGAAGGACGGTTGGGGATACTTCGAGGACGCGTGACTTGTGCCAAAGAAACAAACATAATTCTCACCTGTTAAGAGAGGCACCGAGACCCATAATTCCGTCTAAACACTGTGAGATGTTTGCTATTGACACTTTTGGGCCTTTACCCAAGTCGAAATGTGGAAACAGATACATCCTGGTTACGGTGAATATATTTAGCAAATACACTATGCTACATCCCATTCAAAAGGCCAAATCTAAAAATATTTTGAAAGGATTCGTGAAGGCATCATAGCAGAGGCTGGAAAACCTGAGTTTATTCTTTCGGATCATGGTTCGCAGTTCACTTCGGCAGAGTTTAGGAACGCCATGTGAGCTTTGGGTATTCGTCAAGTGTTATGTTCCGTGAGGCATCCAGAAAGTAATCCTGCTGAGAGAATTATGGCAGAGATATCTAAGTTTTGTCGATTATATTGTTCAACCGAACATTGGAGATGGATGAACGTGATTCCCGTCACAGCATAAACCATAAATTCCACGATACACGAGAGTACAGGGCAGGTATCCATTACGTTACATCATGGAAGAAAACCAGAACGACCATGGGATACATTGGTTTCTATACCACCGGAAATAGAGCCGAACCGAAGAGGAAGAGAAGATCGAGCCCTAGAGAACTTGCGAAGACAGGCTGAAAAAAGGAATAGAAGAGTGCGAGGGAAGAAATTTAGGGAACCTTTGAGAGAAGGAACACTAGTCCTAATTCGTAAGCCGACACCATCAGATGTGGGAAATAGAGTGTACTCAATGTTCGCAAGCCTGTACCATGGACCTTTAAGGATATCACAGAGCGTAGATAACGGAAGTTATAGAATCACTGACATTGGAACTGGAAACGCTGTGGGAAAATTTAATGCTGCTAGTATCAAGAGTTATCATTCAAGAGCTAGAGTATGAAGTCAGAAAAACAATGATTGGAAGGAAAAATAAAAATGTGTTCATTTTTATTTTTATCTGCGTGAGGGGTAGATGTGACCATTTAGATGAGGGCCACTGATTGTTTTTCTTAGAGGAACCACCTGTTTGGAGAACGCGCGGAGCTGAGGTATTTCGTTTCATCAAGTTTACTCTAGATGGAGAGAGCTTCGATATGAGAGATCTCATACGGTATATTTACGAGTTTCTATGTGAAGATGTTGAACCACCAAAAATAAAAATAATAATATTATTGGTTTTACGTCTCTTTTAACTAAACTGGCTTTTAGAGACGCCGGGGTGCCGGAATTTAGCCCCGAAGGGGATCTTTAACGCGCCAGTAAATCTATTGACACGGCTCCCTCGCATTTGCGCACCCTCAAATGCCAGCTGACTGCGCCAGGTTTCGAACCTGCAACCTTGGGCTCAGAAAGCGAGAACGTTACCCTGAGCCACGCAGCCAGACAGAACCACCAAAACATCGGGGGAACATGCAGTACTCATTACTGGGAAAAATACCGAAGAGATCAAGATAATCCGTCGTTTGGATCAGACAATATTGGAGTTGAAGAAGCCAAGGCGCAAGTTTTATGTTTCGCATCGGAGTGGCTGACGGAAGTAGGCCGCACGCAACAGGTGAGGCGGTGAGGCTGTACTGTATGTCTACTAACACCGCGCGCTCAAGGTCTACGTGCTTGGCAGATATTTGTGTTTGAAGATACCAGTCTAAAAAGAGTTGGAAGGCAATCAACGTATCAACGTATATGATGTGGGCCTTAAAATCCATATATCATAAATAGGCTAGATGGGCAAGCCATTGCTTTGGTGTGTGCAAAGTGTTGGGGAATTCCTTACCCATCTAGGGAATCTAGCCTAGAAACTAGAAATGGTACTAGCATGCTACGTAAACCACTCTTAAGATTGTCCTTGTATCGTTTCAAACATCAAGGCCATAAGCAAATACAGTACGCGAGGATCGAAAAAAACAGTATTGGTTGAAAAATGATTTCTGACCCGGTGTTGATATTTTAGAACGGGAAGTGAACCAGTCGAGTTAGGAAGTTTTCTGTGGCACAAAGCTGCAAGTGTTAGTTTGGGACTCGAATATTTATAACATTATGTTGCCAGACATGCATCATAGTGGTTTGAAAATGGTAGATCGGACCGTCTCCATGAAGTATTAAAAGAGCTGGAAGTAAGATGTCATGGGATTTTTATGAACATCTTCCGGAATAATGGAGTATAGGCGAGTAGGGACTCGGAACATCTGTTCACTGGAAAGAACGTGTGCCAGCCGGCCTACATGGAATCTACGTCAGAAGGACTCTTCATACAAGATCTTCTCGATGTCAGTCAACTTTATTATTAAGTAGCTAGTGTATTGCATTCTCAATTTCGACTATACTGTCTGCTAAGTAGGTTTATGCTTATGGATTTTTATTTGAAGACGTTATAGCACATTTGAAGATTTATCAGCCAAATTATTTCGAATGGATCTCTTTGATGGAAATCTAGTGCGTTTGGGATGTCAACCTGATAAGCTTCGATATAGCAGTAGACTATTGCGTGGAAGATATTTTACACCATTCCACGCCTAAACCTTATGTTAGGGAACTTAGAAATAATATTTGGATTTGTTCAAAATTAAATGGTTTATAATTAAACTAATTTGTTTATAACATTTTCTCGACTTTGTTAGTAGTTTCTCTTTTGAATATATTGATAGATGAGGAATGGGGATAGCCACATTACGTTTAAATATTATTCATTGGGAATAATAGTTCGAAATTTTCTCTGAATTTATAAATTTTTATGTTTGAATTTAAAATAAATGTAAAATATTTTCTCGTTGTAAATGAAGTTGAGATATGATATCGGAAGGCGGTATGACTGATAGTCAAGCCATAATGATAATAATATTACGTAAATGATTATATTGTTTGGAACATTTTCCAATACTAATAATAATAATAATAATTCCTGGTAAAAATAGCGGTTAATAATTGGAGGAATAATGGATCGTAGTTGATAATATGGGAGTTGATTTTGAATGGAGGGACATGCCGAAAGCGAGATCTTTGATATTGGGAACGGAAGGTCATTCATATACGAATTTTGTATAAAATGAGGAACTATGTATTGGAATTATGCGACAGTTTAACCGAAGTGTGTTGGGGCAGACATTAAAAGCTTATTACTCCTATGCGAAAGGCCGAGATATTTAAATTTTGTGAGGGAGAGCATGATCCCATGTGTTGGTTGCTTTGAAGCCATTGAACCCAGCCTGCGTAGCTGAGGGGTCATTGTAAAAATAAGATTATAATGGTCAAATGTTAAGTGAATATAAAATATGAATTAATAATGGATGTTTATAAAGTTGAGTTTTGAGGGTCAAATAATTGCTCCATGCTCACCGTTTTGGGAATGCGACTTCCCTGAAATAAGTTTAAGACGTGTGAATTTCCCCACAGAGGTTGAAACAATTCTGGAAAATTTGATTCAAGTGATATTTTGTAAATATTAAAATCATGGTGTCAGGATGGACTGATATTTTCCTGCACATCAGTGATAATTGTACAGTTTAAATAATTAATAGAAGCAGATGCTGAGATGGACTAATGATTTTCTCAGACATCAAGTTAATATTTTGAAAATAGTGAATTTACTTCTGGATAGAGGCTGGAAATACTTTATTTTATGCGTTCTAAAATTTGTATGTAGATAGGGGACCCAAGGGGGAGCGTAGGATGTCTTTATTTTCATGTCTGGAATTTTTGATTTCTCCCTTGGGGATCATTGTACTCTAATAGGACCTGCAGACAGTTAAATTAAACTGAGGTATTTTAAGAAATTGGTGTTATTCACAAATTATTTGCACTGCCTTCCATCCTTTATGGAGTGTGATTTTCGATATCCGTCCGGCTGATTTTTGATTAAAAATTTTGTTTTGCTATACTCAGTTTGATCCCAAGATTTTTGTCGAGTCTTAGGCTCGGCGGATGTTGAAATTCATACTCGTGTGCACGAGGGACTTCGGTCAAACGGTCACAGTACGAGTGTTCTAAAATTTGAAATCTATGTACTGTATGTATTTTCTTGTATTGCTATCCCGCGGCAACTCGTTAAAACGTCCAACGTGACCACGCAGGTAGCTGCATCATGTCCGGAGATCTTAGGTACAAATCGCGTCGTTGACAGCGGCTATCCTGGGTGTGGATTTTCCCTGGATTTTTCCACACTCCCTCCAAGCAAATGCCTGGATACTAACTAATTTTAAGTCCCGGTGCAACTACACCATTCCTGTCCCTAACACGGCTACACAAACTACTCCAGTCATCACAACATAAATACAGGTTATCAAACAAGTTCAACACACACCCAATTACACGGGGCTGATGACCAAGTAAAATTCTTTTTAGAATAATGTATTTTGGAATAATAACAATAATGATAATAATAATTTTAATTCTACAATCAGGATTGGACAGTTTGTCCAACGCAGAATGACCTCAAGAATACAAAAGGCATTCAGACTAACGTGTAGTCACTACAATAAAAATCAAGTTCTCGCACGGCTGTGAATTAACTCAGCAATTTTGCTAGGTTTATGCCATATCTTGTGTGGGGTTGAAAGGCTGCTTGAGCTTTTAGCTCTCGCAGTTAAGTGGTGCCGGTGCGGTTCATAAGAAGGGAGGTAGTGCATAGTTCACTACTCCTTTGGTGGTCTGGGCGCGGAACACCAAGAGCCCGCTGATGAGCCAGCTTGGTGTTCCTGGGCGAAACCCCACACAAGACACGACATAAACCTAGAAAAGTTGCTGAGTTTTAACAATGTTATTTTTGCATCCCTATCTCTGTCTGTGAAATAAAGTTCTTCCGTGCGAACACTTGTTACGGCACTTCTCTGAAGTTTCTCTGTATTTAACTTGCAGACCAATATTGGTCGATTAATACGTTGTACCTTTTGCTTTGCCGCCCAAGCTGTTCGTATTATTTCCTAATAAAATTCCAGTAAGAGCGCAATGTGCGACATTTAGACCCAGATCGTGTCGTGTGTGCACGTCGTGTACTGCGGTTTGTGGTTTAGCTCGTCTCATAACGGAATATCTAGCGATTAGAAAAGTGAGGTTAATGATACGGAGCAGAGGGCATGAGTGCAACGAGAAAAGAAAATGAAATAATTGGGGATATCGGTCGGTACCTGCGAGGGCAAAGTTTAATCATAGACTGGGATAAACCGGCTCACTTGGCGTAGCGTAGAAAGGGGATCAGCTGGAGAGATGTCTCAACAGTCCAGCGCACTTCTGCGATCTGCATTCAGTAAGGAATATTGCTGACGATTCATCTAGAGCAGGCGTTCTCAACCTGCTGCTTGCGAGCACTACGGTGCCCTTTAAATTTCACCGGCATTCTACATCTCTGAAACTATTACCGGTATCACCCTGAAATGTTGTACGGAGATAAAGGGTACTACTGGAAGTTCATCTATGAGACATTCAAAAACCGTTTAACTACAAAACGAACATGGCGGCCAAGTGAAGTTGAAAGTTATAAATAGACTTTTCTCTCGTGATTTAATGAACCAAACGCAATGAAACTTGGTACATCACATGTTTATACACATTGTAATGCACTGGTATCTAATTTAGTTCAATCGTTTACATAACCTCAAGATGGCGGTTGTGCGAATTTTAAAATTAATTTTTTACTTCGTGTGTCGTAATCATGCGATCGAAGTGAATGTTTGAATAATGAACCTAAGCAATAATTTTCCTTTAATGGTACATAGCTCTATGGCCTATACATATAACAATCCAACATGGCGACCATCCGAAATATTTAGACGGTTCTCAATATCTACGAATCTATTACAGCAATCAAACTGCATTTTTAATGTTCATAGGGGCTATGTACATAAGTTCACCTATAGGACTTTCAGTAACCTGGTGATCATAAATCCAACATGGCAGCGACGCGAAGTATAAATATTCACATGGACGTTTCTCGCAATTTAACCGTCCGAGTGCAGTGAAACGTGTCACAGTAAATGCTCATACAAATGTTAATCCACTGGCATCTGATTTATTTCAATTGTTTCCATAACCACAAGATGGCAGCTGTGCGAAATTTTAAAATCTTCTTGTGTCCTAATCATGCGATTGAAGTTTGAATATTACACGTACCCAATAATCTTCATTTAACAGTGCATAACTCTAAGACCTACGTATATAAAATTCCAACATGGCAACAATCCGCAATATTTAGTCTGTTCTTAATATCTACGAATCTATTACAGCAATCAAACTGAAATTTTGTATGTTGATAGCGGCAATTAACATAAGTAGGATATATGAAAATAGGCCTTAGTTCATCACGGAACTACTTGTTTCAATTCAAATTCTGTTGCACGAACCGGAATAACATTTCATTTCATGTTGTGACAGTCAGAAATTTTATCTTTTTCTGATATAGCATGTTTAATCTACTGTAAAAATAATTGGACATCCCTGTTTTATGACTAACACGATAGATGCTGATTCGCTAACTCAACTGTCCACACGTTAATGTATCTTATCTGCATGAGTAATGCAAGCAGTTGTGGCATGCCTGGTGAGCTTTGAATCCTTAGCTATTGCAGCACTTCTGAGGAAGAGAGCGATATGAAAAGGAAAAAGAGGCGCATGTTTGTTGCATTATTATTATTATTATTATTAATATTGTTATTATTATGTTCAATTTACTGCTGATCAGGTACTTGCTATGGAAAAAGGTTAAGAACGTCTGCTCTTGAGAGGCAATAAATATAAACTAGATCTGACGAGAATCAATCATACCTTCTCCTGACTGGAGAGAGGGCTGAGTAGTGTGTGTATAGACTCACTCCACGGTGTGTGCGAAGTGAATGATAGATATCTTGCGATTACGTGTATGCATGATTGAGACAATTGCATAATTGTGTGTTCTCAATTCAGGTACTTTTCAGAATCCCGAAAGCAAGTGAGTCAACAAGCCCTTGTTACACCTAGCCGTAAAGTGGGTGATGATTGTTGTTTAATTGGGGGGGGGGGGGGGGGGGGGAGGGGTGAGATCATCTGCCCCTACGAGTGGCTTTGTCATATGAGCAGATTGCACAAATATTTTACTCATGGAATTTGAGGCTTCATATCAACCCCATATTCCCTTTGTTTTACAAGAATAATTTGCAGCCGAATTTTATTGAATGGGCGCTTTTAATTAACTCTTTTGGTGCCAACCTATTATGAGTGGTAATCCAAAACCAAAGCATAGACATTTACCATTATAGGAAAATGTGAGAAAATACTGCATTGATTAATAGATAAAACTTAATTAAATTGCTCCGCCAATCAATACAAATTATATTCAAACCAAAGTAGTTCATGTTTCGGTCCAACAATGGGACCTTCTTCAGCAAATTGGAAGTAAACCTTAAGATACTAATTGAACAAAACAGTTGAGAAGTGAAATAGAGGAGGAAATGAAGATACTGGAAAAACATGGATCAGAACGATGAAAATATAAAATCTAATGGATAAGTATTCTTGTAAAATATAAAACAATAAAATCAATTTGAAATAAAATAAAATGGCTATCCTTACAAATAATTTGGTTACATAAAGGTTCTAAATATATACCGAGTGGTCCGCCTGCCCCTTGCGATCCAGTTTTATGCTTCCCGTCACATGTACTACAATTCTGAAAGACATCGGTCCCTCTCCCTAAACCGGGGTAATATAACGAGATGTGTGTTTACGGGCTAGAAGACAGCAGGAATCGTAAGCGCCACTATTAATTCAGTATGGATACCTCGAATGAACCTGAAAAACGAGCACATATACGCAGAACACGTACTTTAAAACAGGAGGTGCTCGAGAGCAGGTATTGTATATACTGGGAAGTGGGCACAGCAGGTCAAGCGTTCGAAGCAATTCACAGCACAAAGTGTATTCACTGCATCGAGATATATTCCAGCGACGAGTATGTGGATATGTTACTTATCTATGGAAAAGCTCGACAGAATGCATACCATACACAACACCGGTACTAAGAACGCTATCTGGATAGACGACAACCGACAGGCATGGCATTTCGGAGTGTGGAAAGACCCCTGCGGGATACTGCATCCCTGAGAAGGACACGGCCTGTTCGAGATCATCGTGTGACGACTGCTCACAATGAAGAAGTTGTGTTTGACGCTATCCGGCGTAACACGGGCCATGCACAAGAGACGAGCGTCAGCAGAGCATCTGTTATGCGGATATTCCATACCCACTGGTTTCACCCGTACCATCTGCACTTACGCTAGGAGCTGTATGGTCATGATTTTGATGCTCGAATGGCGTTCTGTCAATGGATCCTACAGCATGTGGACACTGATCCTGCTTTTCTAGCGACCATCTTATTTCCGGACAAAGCACGGTTCCACAGCAATGGAACCGTTAATCGCCCATCATATGCATTACTGGAGTGTGGATAATTCCCATTGGGTGCGACAGACAGTTTTTCAGGTACAGTGGGGTGTAAATGTATGGTGTGGCATCATGGGTGATCACCTCATCGGTAACCATTCCTTTGAGGGCCATCTGACGGGACAACGCAATCTGCGATTTCTTCAAGATGAACTACCACCGGTTTTGGAACATGTGGCACTTCTTGACCGCTCCAGGATGTGGTTTCGACATAACGGAGCTCCACCGCACGCGGCGGTGGTCGTCCGGAACCATCTCCATGCGACGTATCCTGATAAGTGGATAAGACGGGGAGGATTTATCCCCCGGCACGCCAGAACCCCTAGATCTTACGCCCCTGGATATTTTTCTGTGGGGCCATGTAAAACAACTGGTGTATTCGTAGAAGCCGGCCGGTCCTGATCACCTTAGACAGCTCATCACCGAGGCATGCTGATCCGTTTCGCCAGAGACGTTGCAACGAGCCAGATGGTCCTTTCAACATCGCGCGCAACATTGTATCGAACACGGAGGTCGTCACTTCAAGCAAGTGCTGCGTTAAACGCCGTGGATAACTGAAGTCCTGCCACATGTTTCCTAGCCTCTATCAACCCATTTCCACAACAACGGCCCGTTTCAAGGCCAAATAAACAAATCAGTCTGTGAGAATCTATTAAGTATACAACCTTGCAACATCCCAGGCAACTGTATTAAAAAATGGGTGGGATTTGAACCTTCGAACCCTCGAGCACTGTCAACTATCGCACATCCTGCCACGCACTTGCCATGCGAGCTACTGCGACACTTGACCTGCAGTGCACACATCCCAGTCGACACAATACCTGCTATCGGTCTGTGCGTGCACCTCCTGTTTTAAAGTACATGTTCTGCGTATCTGTGCTCGTTTTACGGGTTCATTCGAGGTACCCATACTGAATTAATAGTAGCGCTTACGATCCCTGCTGTCTTCTAGCCCGTAAACACACATCTCGTTATATTACCCCGGTTAAGGGAGAGGGACTGATGTCTTACAGAATTGTAAAACATGTGACGGGATGCATAAAACTGGATCGCAAGGGGCTGGCGATATCATTTCAACATTTCTCCTTTTCAAACCATGCGGAAGTTTCCACAGTCATCAGCTCACTCGAGCCGTCTCTGATTACTATTCTGCATTGCCATATTTCTCCTGGCCTTCCATACTCCATTACAACGTCACGGGAGTTATACATTATAAAACAATGTCATGCCAATTACATATGGCGATTAACGGTTCCATTGCTGTGGAACCGTGCTTCGTCCGGAAATACGATGTTCGCTAGAAAAGAAGGAGCAGTGTCCACATGCTGTAGGATCCATTGACAGAACGCCATCCGAGCATCGAAATCATGACCATGGAGCTCCTAGCGTAAGTTCAGATGGCACGGGTGAAGCCGGTGGGTATGGAATATCCCCATAACAGATGCTCGGCTGATGTTCGTCTCTTGTGCCATGGCCCGTGAGCTAGTATGAGGGTTACGCTGGATAGCGTCAAACACTGCATTATTCATAGTTCTTTGATAAAAATGATCTCCTCTCTATATTTTGAAGGTAAATACAGTATATTCTAAAGGTATATCATTCAAAATAATTAAAAATTTGTTTCATTAAGACACTTAAAAATGTTATTTTTGAATTTAAATTGGAAATTTTAATATATTTTGACAATCCACACAGTATGTCATATTTAACCTTATTATTTCCTCTTCATACAAAGAGCTAGCCATATTTATCACCACGTATCTTAATTAGCTCCGACCAAGAAGGTAAACAAACACGACATCAAAACACAACGCACGCGGGGAATCAGCGGACTGCGGCATGTTCAAAGAATAAAATTGTCATTTGTAACTCTTCAGTTGGTCAACATGAATTTGTTCAATGAATGGGAAAGAATGTTTTTTTCCAGGAGTGTGTTTATTATTTAATGAAATCGCACAATGTGCATATTGACATATAAATTATTCTTGCCCTAGTCTAATTATTGAGATTGTCCTTTCTTTGCAATTTTGAGCATATTTCTCACAGTGTTTGTCGCACAGTTTGTACATGCAGTCTTCTTCCGGTTGATGGAATCTTTGGATACAGCACAATTTATGGTGAAAATGTGTGCTGCATATCTTGTCATTGTAAGTCAGAGTTCGTAATTTGGCTATTTCCATTCTGATGTTGTAATAGCGTCTGTTATTTAGAATTCGGGCCATATGGCTTTTTTCTTCTCATTTGGTAGGTGGAGAGTCTTCTCATAAGCCTTTGTATTTGGTAGCCAGAATTTTGCTTTAATGTCCTCAATGAAGAATGTTTCTTTTGTTAGTACATATGTTAACCTTGATAGTGCTGTCTTCCCAACTCAAAGAATCCATTTTAGGTAGCGGGCTTTTACTTTTTCAATTGTTGTCAGGTTGGTGATCGTAAGTTTGTCCCAGAGGATATTGATCCCGTAGGGTGCAATTGGTGCTATGACCATTTTAAACAGTGTTATGGCCTGATTATTGAAATGTGTTGCGGCTGTTGAATGTTATATGGCTTTTATTGCTGCAGTTGTTCTCTCTGTAATATGAATGTTCAAGGAAGATAGTGTTGGTTGTAAAGTAATTCCAAGGTACAGTCCTTGTTCTGTGAGCCAATTACCATGTCGTCCGCATATAGGCCTAGTATAAGTGATGTTGAAGTGTCCCTGATTATCTCTATGAGCGAATATGCGGATATTCCATACACACCGGTTTCACACGTACCATCTGCACTTACGCTAGGAGCTCCATGGTCATAATTTCGATGCTCGGATGGCGTTCTGTCAATGGATCCTACAGCATGTGGACACTCATCCTGCTTTTCTAGCGGCCATCTTATTTCCGGACGAAGCACGGTTCCACAGCAATGAATGCAGCATAGTGTTCAGAGACGGCTCGAATGAGCTGATGACTGTGGAAACTTCCGCATGGTTTGAAAAGGAGAAATGTTGAAATGATATTGCTTTGTATAAAGTAAGGCTACAAGTATTATGATGTAGTTCTGAAGCAGGAAAGCCTCCGTGGCTTAGGCAGCAGCACGCCGGCCTCTCACCGCTGGGTCCGTGGTTCAAATCCCGGTCACTCCATGTGAGATCTGTGCTGGACAAAACGGAGGCAGACAGGTTTTTCTCCGGGTATTCCTGTTTTCCCTGTCAAAATTTCATTCCCGAAACACTCTCCACTATCATTTCATTTCATCTGTCATTCATTTAATCATTGCCCCAGAGGAGTGCGTCAGGCCTCGGCAGCCGGCACAGTCCATATCCTCACCGCTAGATGGGGGCTTCATTCATTCCATTCCTGACTCGGTCGGAGACTGGAAGCAGGCTGTGGATTTTCATTTTTTTTAAAGCAGGAGCTGAACATGAAGGCAGAAATGAAAAGAGATGTTGGTTGGGAGTGTGATTTGAGCATTATTGGCAGGCCTAAGCGATCAGCTGTGTGGAATTGGTGAGTACAGTATGCACCGCAAGTGAGGTTCCTGGTATCTTATGAAAGTTCTATTTGTTATTATTATATTTATTAATGTAGTAGAGACTAGTAAGGAGTTCTCATACCTTAGTCTGAGCTTAGTTGAGTGGAATTTTGATCCCTATTGTGACAGTGAACATATGATAGACAACAAATGTTAGTGAAAAATTATTTAATTATTATTGTGTCATTTTATAACAACTTGCAAATGACCTAGGAGCGATGAACATTTATGGTAGAAGATGTTTAGGGGTGTACATAGTATACATAGTATTTTTAGTCGTTTATTTAATTAATATTTAGATTTATTGGTTTAATAGGAGGTGATAGCAGGTTTCAGGATCCACGCATGTATAGAGTTCAGTTGCTCTCTCTGTAATATGAATGTTGAAGGAAGATAGTGTTGGTTGTAAAGTAATTCCAAGGTATTTCTAATGGTTCGTTTCCAAGTGTCATTGTGTTTATTGAGGCATGTATCCCTCCTCTCGTAAAGATCATTTGTTTGGTTTTACTTTGTTTCTCTTTTTTCTTGTTTGTTAATTTTTGTCTGCCCCTGCTTAGTCTGCTTATAACTTATTGAAGTTCGTCCTTGTTCTGTGATCCAATTACCATGTCGTCCGCATATAGTAGTCTATAAGTGATGCTGAAGTGTCCCTGATTATCTCTATGATGTCTTCTGTCATGATGTTGAACAGTATTGGACTTAATGGGTCTCCTTTAGGACTCCATTTGTTTGTATTATGCTCTTGGATACAGTTGTACCGACTGATACTTTGATGTAATTGTACCTTAGAATGTTTGAAAGTATTATTGTAAGTGGATGATTTTCTCCTATTATATGTGTGAGTTTTTGGAGGAGTGTCGGTCTGTTTATGAGATCAAATGCCTTATTGTAAGCTACAAATATTAAAAAGTATTTCTTCCCCGTATATCTAAGCGTATCTTGGACTTGATCTATAAGGTAGTTTACAGCCTCTAACTTACTTCTTCCCTTTCTGAATCCAAATTGATTTTGTGGTATTTGAGAGTCTGTGAATGATTGAAGCCTATTTTTTAAGATTTTCTTGAAAATCTTGAATATGGTGTTTCCAAGTGCTATACCCCGATATGAATCAGGCTTATCGATTCCGCCTTTGCCTTTGTACATAATTGTTATTGTCGATGACCGCCACTGATCCGGAATATTTCCTGTACTTATGCATTAATTGAAGAGATCGTTCCAGTAATCTTGTAAGAAATGCTTTGAGTCTTGGTGGTCGTGGTTGTGGATGCTGTTAAAATGGGTTTCTCATGTTTGCATTGGGACACAGCTCGTTGTGGTAGGTTTGGATTTCTTGAGGATTAAGAATGGGTCTTTCCGTGCGATTTTTGCACGTTTCCTAGCTTCATCTTCTGTGTACTGTATCTTATTTACCTTAATTAGTGTTTTGTATGACTTCCGGTGTTGTGCATATTGTGATAGGTCACCTTGTTGTGATGAGGCCTTCACTCAGTGCAGTGCACTATAGTTTTCTTTCGTTCGTTATAGCAGTCCTTCTCAAGCCATGGTCGTGATTTTCTTTCTTTTAGTTGTAATTGACACTGTTGAAGAGTTTCCGTGCGCATTTCCGATGCACCAGTTAGGTCTTGATGATGTATTAAGTATCTTGCTTTGTTTACTATTTCTAGGTTGTGATTCAACTTCTCTATGTCATGTTTTCTCGATATTTTCTGTGCTGGAGGCGTGAGTGTCTGTATTCGTTGGCATTGATTGATTATTGTTGCGATCGATATATACTTTCTAATGGGTGCTAAATCTGATGTCGATTGTTCTATTTGGTTGATTATCTTGATGTATTTTCCTGTGTATAAAACAAGGTCAATTGCACTAGTGTCGCTCGATGCAATTTATTTGTTTTTATATTTATATCTTGAACCCCGCCAATTCATTAGTCATATTCGTGTTGACCGACAGAGGACCTACAAATGACAATTTTGTACAGGCAACACTGAAATAATGGCTTCAATTCTCAACATTTCAAAGAACAACTTACTTCTTATGAATCCAGTTATTCACGGAACTTCTATATATCAATATATCCAGAGAGACAGAATGATTCCCGCGTTGTTTTGGTCACAATGCTGATAGAACTACATGGCTGGATATAATAATAAAAATGGTAGCCTATATAAAACGGGGCGATAGATCGGCTCGTGGTATTCTTTTCCTTTTAGCACATGTTCCCGCTGACGATATATCGGTTTCCTGAGCTAATCGTTTCAATTTCATGTTGACCGACTGAAGAACTACAAATGACAAATATGTTTGTATGTACTCACTTCAACTTTTCTTTTCACCGGAATTGAATCCGGATTATCGACGATCCGGAGTTTTCACGTCTGGATTATCGACGCTCTATTGTACTTGTAATTGATCTTGTTGGGGGAGCGTACGAGCGTTCAATTAAAAATACCCTGCTATGTTCATTGGCTGCAATTCAAATGTAATAATAAAGCAATAGCTTTTCTTTTGCAGAAACGAGCAAAAAATATGCTTATAACTTGACATTCCTGTCTAATTTTCTTCATAAGTAAAGACCGTAATATTGCTTCTAGGTTGGAACGGCCGGTGAGACACAAAAAACGTTTTATAGCCCAGCTGTAAACCCACGCGCCAGCCAAAGCAGACCTGCGGCGTTGAGGCCGGCTGCTACATATTCAGCACTTCGCACCTAATTATTTTATCAATGTAGGTATAAATTCTTTTGTCACGGCTCTGCCCCGCCAATTACCACACCATAAATCGCGGCTAGTTAGAAGGGCTCACACCCTGCCGCTCGGAGTGCCCTCAGGCGTCAACCCTTCATAACTACCAGGCTTGACACGACAAATCACTAGCTCAAAGAAAGCGAAATCCTCCGTTTAAGGAATCATGACAAGATGCCTTACTATCAGAAGATATACTTTTTTTTTGCCGGGAAGCTGATTTTTCCTCATTAAGATCAAGTTTGGTTGTTGTTGTTGTTGTTGATTCTTTAGGGGCTTTGATATACCATGTACTTGGGTGTGTGTAGAATTTGTCTGATAACCTCTGTCATTGTGATGTCCTTAGCCTACTAGTGTGTGTATTTGTAATTGAGGTAGAATTTCAATAGGAATTGACTGTGGTCTTCAGTTAGGTACCATCCCAACATTTGCCTGGAGTGCAAGTGGGAAACCACGGAAAAATACTACCAGAATGACTGAGGTAGGAATCGAACCCGCCTTTTTCTGCCTCACGAGGCTGAGTGTACCCTGTTCAAGCCCTCGCACCAGAATTATATTTCTTGGGAGAGCCGTGAAATGAACTCAGCCCACCGCGGTGACAGCCAATATTGCTAGCCGCTACGGAACTAGGCGGACAAGTTTGAAGAATAGGCTACGAATATCTCCCGCCAGGGTCTCACGACTAGTAAGGCGTAGTTTGGCGACCACGGGGCCCCAGCTGAGTCAGGTATTGTTTCCACTTACTGTACTTATTCCATGCCTCGACTTTCTTGTCGACCGTCCTTTTCCAACTCCTCTTATCTTCCGACCCCGATCGTATTCGAGTATCCGAGGCGAAGGGAGTCTTTCATTTTATTTTTCCTGATACCCCTATTTATTATGGCCACCTCGTGGCGTTGTGGCTAGCATTCTTGGTTTTCGCCTAGGAGTTCTGAGTTCGATACCCGGCTCTGTCGAAAAAAATAATTTTGGTCTGAGGACTGGAACGGAGTACACTCATCCTAGTGAGGCAAAACTGAGAAAAGGTGGGTTCAATTCCTACCTCAGCGATCCTCGAAGTAGTTTATCGTTTTTTCCAACTTCTACTCCAGGTGAATGTCAGGATGGTTCCTCATTTAAGACTACAGCTTCTTCCATCTCAATCCTCACCTGAATTACAAATACACACACTAATATAGCCAGCACAATAACACAGGTTATTGGACAAAAATATACATACATCCAAATACATGGGGCTAAATGTCACTATGTCCAAGTCCATCACATAGAACAATAAGGACAACAAATCGGTTGAACTGATGATTGGCGTTTAGAGATACAAGATGTGAGTTCCATCACAGCCAGCTGCCATCTCCCCGAGTTTTCAAGGCAAGAGACGAGATGGTATCTTATTTCAACTCGACTACCTCGTGGCGTAGTGGCTAGCATTCTTGGCTGTTTACTCTGAGATCCGGCTTTGATTCACAGCTTTGCCAAGAAATCGTGGTCTGAAGCCTGGTACTGGAAACACTCGATTCCCAACTCTACCATCTTAGAAGTGACTTCCCGTGCCTTCCTGCATTCAGCAAAAATTTGCGACCTTGGAAAGATTTGAACCCGAGACCTTCAATTCACTAGTCAAGTTTTAGACAGCTTTCGTTCTTATGAATACTTGTTATTAAAATTCTATTCCTAAGCCCAATTTTCCGCTTGAGTATCCACTCGTAATCGTGACCTTTAGAGAGGTGTGGAATACGCTTCGAGTCTATATTTATATAAAAGTGTACCCCGTCAGGAACTGGTTTGAATTTTAATTCAATCAAGCAATTGGCGTAAATTGTTTGACAGTTTGAAAAGGATTGGACTAAAGTACAGGGATACGAGGGTGATCTACAATCTATACAGAAACCAGACTTCAGTTATTAGAGTTGAAGGACATGGCAGAGAGGCTGGTATTCATGATAAGGTAAGGCTGCAACCTATCGCACATACTTTTAAATTTACGCATTGAATCTCTACTTAGTATAAAACAAAGTCCCCGATTCTTGGATGTCACGGGTAATCACAACAACCACTGCATGGATTTTGATGCGGTTTTCACCATTCTGTAAAGGATATATCGAGGAAAGTTTCTGAAGAAAATAATTTATTTATGATCAAAGGAAGCCAAGCAGTAACGATTTCAGTGAAAAAGTCGAAAGGAAAACCTGGCGTCCGTGAGCTTTTCAAGCGTACGCTGGGCAAACCGTTAAACATATCAATATACTGTGAGTGTAAGAATTGTTCAGCATGAAAAGTTTTACAAAAATGTCCGGGAGAGCATATCTCTATCTTCAATACATCGCCCACTATAAGTGCTTTTACGTTTTCATTTCCTCCAACAATCTCCATTCAATCACTGAGGTGACAGTTTACGAGCTAGCTAGGGACGAGCCTATCACCCCAGTTACAGCCTAGCTAGCGGGCGAGTCTGTTATTCCAGATACAGCCAGCAGCAAACCGTTGAGTCCTGTTGGGTTAAGACTTCAGAGAAGAGTGGTTGTGTTTGGAGATTCCCTGGAAGGGCAACTCGGCTTTTCTTCATTTCGCCTGTGAACTTTTCGTTCCGCAAAATACACAGTCAAGTTAATATTGGACGGAAGGGGGTTTTGAGTTTCATCCACCTCGCCATTCTTAAATTACGTCTGGCAAGAATTCGTTGCACATGCATCTCCATGATAATACGATAAATAGTCCAGTGAGTGATTTTAACCCATCATGCCGAGACGTAAAACGGATATAGGTCGTAGTTCATTGATATCGAAAAATAAGCGCTTATCACTTAATGCATTCAAATCTGTTCCCGGACGAAGCCAGAGTGGGTTGCTAGTGAGTATTGAAGGAAATGCTAGAGAGAGTTTGGGAGCAAAATTTCAAGGGGATATTATTTCAACTGTAATATTTGCTGATGACATTATAATCTTGGCTATTTCCCCAGAGGATTTGAAGGAATGTTTACATGGTATGTGAAGCAAGGAGTCAGAAACCGCTATTGACATCGAATTGGTAGGTTGAAATCCGAATGTAATAAGAGACGTTTGCTACTTGGTAAGCAAAATAAGCAGTGACGGACAATGCAAAGGGGATATAAAAAGGAGGTTAGAACAAACAAGGAAAGATTTTCTACGGAGAATAAATCTGTTGACATCAAATTTAATATGGATTTAGGTATTAGAAAGTAAATTTTGAAAGTTATTATCTGGACCGTTGCACTGTATGGAAGTGAAATTTGAACTGCTGGTGCAGCAGAAAGGATGGTTGGTTCCTTAGTTTAGGGGCTGCGACAACGCGGTCATGTAACCCCGTGTACTTTGGGTGTGTGAAGAATCTGTCTGCTAACCGGTGTTAATTGTGATGACTGTATTAGTGTGTGCTATTCGTTTTTAATTCAAGTAAGGACTGCATACGATAATTTCAAGTAGTTCCAACTTTCGTTGCAAAATGCTACCGTCCACGACACCTAGCTGTGAACTTGGCTATTACTAGATGCCATCGCAACTAACGCCTGGTGACGAACGTTGGAACTCAACAGCATTAATCAAACCTAAGCTACACATTTTGCTCACACAAGTTTAGTTAGTAGAAGGTTCTATTACATGTCATAAATCTATGACGTGGGCCTTCCGGCTTTACTTCCCCTCCGAAGGAAGGCATACTGATGGATTGTTAACGTTCTTTAAAGAATCTAACGACTTCCAGCAAAAAAGAGTAGAAACACTTGAAATGTGGTGTTACAGGAGAGTGATGATTAGATTATTATATAAAGTTACAAATGATGTAATTAGTGGAGGACGATAGATGTTTCTGACAAGTGCTAATGAAAAGAAGAGACAGGTTGGTAGGGCACCTACTAAGTCACCCTGGAATAGCAAACTATGTTATTGAAAGAAGGGATGAAGGGGAGTAGGGGAAGGCAAGGTTGGAATAAAGTAAAGATAGCTTCGAAGCCATTTTTCAGTATTGCCATATGAACAATTGATATTGTCACATTATGTCAGTCAACACAAAATAACTCCAATTACTGGTATATGAAATTTGAGTTATTTTGTGTTGAATGACTAAGAATTGAGAGGGCCAGAGAATTAATGAAGGAGGAACCATTACAGGATGGTATAGAGAAATCTAGACTTAGAGGGTATGGACATGTAAAACGAATGGAGGAGAAGAGGATAGCCAGGAGGATTCACGAGATGAAGTGGAAAGGAAAGAGACCGAGAAGAAGACCGAGAGACAGGTGGCTAAAGGGGGTGGAAGAAAGCGTGAAGAAGAGAGGAGAAGACTGGACAAGGGTGGAGGCTGAGAGATGGTGGGAAGACAGAAGGCGTTGGAAAGGCTTGTGTTCCAAACAGACCCGGTCAGTGGCTGGAAGCTGTGCATGATGATGATGTTGACTAAGAGTTGCAATATCAAAGGTTCTTCTTCTCTGGTGGTCAATCCAAGGATTGGTGTGCAGCAAATCTCCACTCTTCGCGTCTTTCGACTTTCCTCTTAATTTCTCCGTAGGTCTTGCATCCAACATCTTCCTTAAGTTGATCCATACAGTATACCTCAGGCGTGGTCTTCCTCTAGGTCATTTTCCATTAACATACCCCTCTATGATTGTCTTCAGGATTTCTTGAAGTCGCAATAGATGACCTATCTGTTGTATTCTTCTTTTAACAATTGATTTCCACAAGCTTCTCTTCTCACCCACTCTTTTCAAGGCCCCTTCATTTGTAACCTTGCCAATCCATTGTGTTTTGAGCATGCGCCTATAGCACCGTATCTCAAAAGAATGTAACTCCTTCTCTTCCACAGTCCAGAGTGAAGGATTCACAGCCGTAGCATGCTACACTCCAGACATATGAAGACCCAACGGAAGAAACGGGGTAAGTCCATTCTTTTCGAAAATAAGTTTATGGCGCATTCTGGTGACCAGCCATCGTCACTACACGGCAGTTGGAATTAATTTCAAATAAGGCAGAATGTCACAGAGAAACAGAGGTTTTTATGTTTAGTGGAAACGGAAAGAACGTCCCATATGCTCTCACTATTTTCATAACTTCTTAACTTTAGTTGTTATTAGTTTTACATGTACTTCATTTATCTATACTAATATAATAAAGCTGAGGAGTTTGTGTGTTAGTTTTTGTGTTAAAACGCGCTAATATCTGGAGCTGCCAGTCGGATTCGAAAAATTCTTTTCTTATAAATGATAGCCGGATTCAAGAGGAATAGTTTAGGCTATGTTAAATTTCGGACAGACCACTCAATTCCCTGCATTTAGGCCCTTTGGCACAAATCTACACCGTTTCACCGATCAGAACCAAAATTTGTATACATACCCTTTGGAACCCTGCGAGTAACACTTTCTGCATGAAATTTATGGCAGACGGGTCCATTCTATGCATTTAGGCCCTTTAGCGCAAATCAAAGTTACACCTTTTCAACGATCTGAACCAAAATGTGTATACTTAGCCTTTGGATCCCTACGAGTAACACTGTTTACAAGAAATTTCGGACAGACCTCTCCATTCCCTGCATATAGGCCCTTTGGCACAAATCTACACCGTTTCACCGATCTGAACCAAAATGTGTAACTTTCCCTTTGGAACCCTGCGAGTAACACAGTCTACATGAAATTTCGGACAGATCACTCCATTCCCTGCATTTAGGCCCTTTGACACAAATCTACACCGTTTCACCGATCTGAACCAAAATTTGTATACACACCCTTTGGAACACTGCGGGTAACACTGTCCACTTTAAATTTAGGACAGACCAATTAATTCCCTGCATTTAGGCCCTTTGGCACAAATCTACACCGTTTCACCGATCTGAACCAAAATGTGTATACTTACATTTTGGAACCCTACGAGGAACACTGTCTGCATGAAATTTCGGGCAGACCACTCCATTCCCTGCATTTAGGTCCTTTGGCACAAACCCACACTGTTTCACCGATCTGGACCAAAATTTGTATACTTACCATTTGGAACCTGCGAGTAACACTGTCAGCATGACATTTGAGACAGACCACTCCATTCCATGCTTTTAGGCCATTTGGCACAAATCTACACAGTTTCACCGATCTGAACCAAATTTCACATACTTACACATTGGAACCCGGCGAGTAACACTGTCTGCTTGAAATTTTGGACAGACCACTCCATTCTCTGCATTTAGGCCCATTATCACAAATTTACGCCGTTTCTCATAATTGTACCTAATTATACATACACTTTGAAACTCTGCTGGTAACACTGTCCAATTGATATTTTAGACAACGCTCTCCATTCCCTACATTTAGAATAACAAACAAACTGAACTTGAAAACCGTGTTTTAAGGCCCTAGATTCATTCATGTCCGTAGTAGTGTAACTGTAAGAGTATTTTAATAAGTCTATTCTTGACTGGCAATTCGGGCTGCATCACGTCGCCCCTACCAGTGTTCTGGTGCAGAATTGCGAAAATAGTTAAATCTTGCGCAGCTTATAAATTGCAGTCACGGGGAGTAATTAGTGCGAAAAGATTTATTTTGCCCCTTAAAACAGTATCACCATGAACATATTATGCATCTGTATAAGTGCAATGGTGTTGGTGCAATACATTGAGGTTATCAGCTGCAATAAGCGTTGATGCTCTCAAATTTACCGTAATTTAATCCGAAACTTATCGTTGAGCGCTATGTGGCCATACATAATACTATAGCTACCTCAGGAGCTCGGGACAGCCGAAGTTTTCTAAAGTGTTCTGATTATTTTCCTACGGCGCTATGCGACAAAAGACGACACTATTGGTCTCTACGTTTCTAACAGACAATGAGATATAGGCCCTAGGCAGTGTCTTTTATTTCACTTACTCCTCTTTCTAATCATTTTTAGAAATGTGTCTGTAAATTACATGTGTCAGTGCTGTAGTTAGTAACTAACCGTTTCCCTATTCATTATTATCATTATTATCATTAGGGGAAAATGATCTAAATGTTACGTCCATTAAACTGGACTGCTTATCACCCTCACTACATCCACCACCACCACCACCACCACCACCACCACAAAAAGTTATATTTAATTTTTGTTCTGGTAGTTTAAGTATCATGTGCCAGTTCTGTAGTAGTATTCATTATCATCCATAAAACAAATAAATCCACCGGGCGAAGCCGGTCACTACTGCTAGTAAGAAATAAATTTGGCACAAAAAACTATATTGCTTACCCCAATTGGTGTGTTTGAAGTATTTATTTTTAGGGAAGTTTAAATTCGCTCTCCTGAAAAAAAAATCAGAATGTGACTTACCCCGTTCTTTCCGTGGATTCTTCATTTGCTTTCAGAAACCTTTTCCCGACACAAATAACCTCATACGGCAACTAGGAGCATATCAAATTGACCCATCACAATGACTCAAACGCAGAACAAAATACCTACTATCACTTAGACAACTACTCGAACATTCCGACATCTATACAAACATACAACAATCCCAAATCCATCAAATCACACCAGAAACTGCTGTCGAAAGCTGAGGCATGCCTCTTGGGGCTTACCAGCAGTTTCCAACCAACAACAACACACCCATTCAATAAGGAGTCTCTGAAGGAACTACTAAGTCAAAAAATAACACCAATACCTTAACAAGGAACGATAACATTAATTGAACATCAATACCATCATATACAGACGTTTCCCTTCCCCTCTCAACTCCCTCCCCCCCCCCCCCCCCCCTCCGCCATCTAAACCTCTTGGATAACCTTCACCCCAAATGCTCCAACCTTTCAACCTCTTACAAGCCCTCGGTGGAAACCTTAAAAAAATTGTCATAAATAGCAACCAAGACACATTGGGCGGGATCCACCCTCGGGTGGGTAACCATGCCAGAAACATCAAAATGAATTACGCTGCTGCAACCTCCTATCAAATCACACCACTTATCAAACTCAGCAATCATGGCGAGCGAATTAACACCTTACAGCATCGGCAAAGTAGTGAGGGTCATATTCTCGGACTATGACCAAAACCTCACTATCTTGCCGAATTTTAGCTGACAACGGAATTCCATTCTCAACCCCTCCCCTACCATTGCATGTGAATCGCTGTTTTCCAGGAACATCTTCAGGGAACCAAAAACGTGGAAATCACTAGGGGCGAAGTCCGGACTGTTGGTGGGTGGTCCAGACTCTCCCACTGAAATGACCGGAGATTCTTGGTGGTTCTGGTTGCCACATGTGGTCTCGCATTGCCATGGTCTGCTGAAGAAGTTCCTGGCAGGACAGTGTTTCACGTGCAACGATGATGCCAAGTCAGCAGTCCGACAATGGTTCCACAGTCAGCCGGCTGAATTCTACCACAGGGGCATTTCAAATTTAGTGCTGCGATGGGACAAATGTCTGAACAAATGTGGAGACTATGTGGAAAAATAGTGTAAGATACGTAGAACAGTTGACTACGTTTACTTGTAAATACCTGTATGTATCTTTTTACTAAAAAAAAAAAACAATAGGAACAAAGACTTTTCGATCCGCCCTCGTATATTCACATATACAGGGTGTAATGTACGGCACAAAATGCAGGACACATTCCTCACACGTAGACGAAGAAATTATGTTATATGAACATGGGTCCGGAAACGCTTTGTTTCCATGTTACACCTCATTGACTCCAACTCATTAATCATGGGAAACACACAAGAACAGAACGTACCAGCATACCCCATGCAACTCTTTGTCAAAGGAGATGTTCAATATGCCCTCCGTGCGCATTGATACATGCATCAACCCGCCGCGGCGCGCCGTCGTAGTGAATCTTGGAATCGCTGATGTATCCCTGGAGTATTGCGTATGGTTTCTCAGCCTTCTATAATGCGGGCACGGAGATTCTGAACATCTTGTACTGGGGTCGATACACAAGAGCTCTCAAATGCCCCCATGTATAAAAGTCCGGTAGGTTTAGGTTCGGGGAGCTTGGAGGGCAGAAAATTGGTCCACCTCTACCTATCCATCTGTCACCAAATCTGTTATTTAGAATCCAACGGACATTAACACTAAAATGAGGAGGTGCTCCATCGTGCATGAAATAGGCTACATGTTTTGTCGCACAGCTAAAGGCACATCAGCTAAGTCACACGACAACATGTGAAACAAAACACTGGTGGTGCACCTACGATAATGGCAACGTAACCAGACGTAACCAAGAGTGCATGTTCCCCATGATTGTAACGTTCTGTTCTTGTGTGATTCCCATGCTTAATGAGTCAGAGATAATGAGGTATAACATGGAAACAAAGCGTTTCCGGACCCATGTTCATATAACATAATTTCTTCGTCTACGTGTGAGGAATGTGTCCAGCATTTTGTGCCGTACATTTTTGTTACACCCTGTATATGTGCATATTTTGACTCCTTTTAGTACATATATTTCCTAACTCTGCTAATGAGGTTGATGTACATGCGCAGTCTGCTCCAAGAGACGGCAGACAAAAGGCTACTTGTGAGTGGTCTACATCATCACGCTGGAGCTTGACAGCGATCTTCAGACACAATGCACCTGACGTTTACTGTTCTACATCATCCATTATGAATGGACGAACAGAAAGCTATTTCATTAGACCTAGTAACTTGTTATGAAGATAAACTCGCACCGTGAAATTGTTTGATTGATTCAGTAAGCGAGCACACGCTGTCAGAAGAGAAAAGAGAAAATCAAGTAAAGCGTATTCATTTCGTAATTTAGCACAGAACAGGTTCGAGTCATCGTACACTCGGGTACATTATGTGGTGTTCTCATTTCCATTCAGTACATTATCGAGGTCACAAATGTTATTTTCTTTCTTAACAGTGATCTGACGTGTAGGCCACTTGGTTGTTGTTGATTCATTTAGAAGCTTTGCAGCATCGTGGTTATGTAACCACGTGTGCTTGGATGTGTGTGATATTTATTTATTTAGCGTATGGATTTTAGTACCGGGAGTGCCCGAGGATATGTTCGGAGTGCCAGAGTTTGTAGCTGCTTCGATGAAGGCACCCATGGGGTGAGCTACAAGTACTGTCGCGTGTGGATAAGACGGAATGAATGACGATGAATGAGCAAGTTCAATTTCAAGTAGTTCCAACTTTGGCTACCTGACACCACTGACACCTAGCGACGAGCGTTGGAACGAAATATAACCTACACATTTGGCTAAACACTATCAATTTTATTGGTAGGTTCTTTTTCATGCCATAAATCTATGACATAAGCCCGTCGGCTTTACTTCCTCTCTGAAGGCACACTGAAGGATTTTAACGCTCTTAAAAATTCCGACGACTTCGGCCGGGCTTGAACCCGCGATCTTGGGCTTAGCAGTTCAGCATGCTACCCACTACGTGAAATTGTTCTGATAACCTGTTTTACTACAATGGCTGTATTAGCGTGTGTATTTGTAATTCAGATGAGGAATGGGAAGGAGGCAGCCGTGCCCTTAATTTAGGAACCATCCCGGCATTCGCCTGGAGTGGATGTGGGGAAACCATTGACAACCAATTCCAGGATGGTTGAGATGGGATTCGAACCCGCCTCTTCTTAGTTTCGGTTTTACGAGGCTGAGTGTACCCCGTTCCAACCCGTAAACCTGAATCAAAATTTCTTGGCAGATCTGAGTCTCGAACCAGGTTCTCCACGGTGACAGGCAAGAGTGCTAGCCAATACGTACTGAGGTGACTCATTTAAAAGTTTTGCGACATTGTGGTCATGTAGCCCCGTTTACTTGGGTGTGTGTAATCTGTCTGATAACCGGTGTCCTTGTTTTGGCTGTAAGTTATTACTGTGTGTATTTGTGTAATTTTTAAATCATTTTAGGGGCTTGTAATTTGCCTAATCATCTGTTGGTTGGTTGGTTCCTCAGTTTAGGGGCTGCGACAACGTGGTCATGTAGCCCCGTGTACTTTGGGTGTGTGTAGAATCTGTCTGATAACCGGTGTTAATTGTGATGACTGTATTAGTGTGTGTTATTTGTTTTCAATTCATGTGAGGAGTGCAGATATTGATTTTTTTCAAGTAGTTCCTACTTTTGCCGCCAAACGCCACCGTCAATGACTACTAGTTTAGAACTTGATTACCAGATGCCACCGCAGTTGGCTCCTGGCGTCGAACGTCAGAACCTTAGAGCGTTTGTCGAATGTTTAACCTATATATAATTTAGCTTCATAAGGTGTAATTAGTGGAAGGTTCTTTAACATGCCATAAATCTATGACATGGCACCACCGGCTTTACTTCCCATGCGAGGGAAGGCATATTGAGGGATTTTTAACGCTCTTAAAATCCGACGACTTCGGCCGGGTTTGAACCCGCAATCTTGGTCATAGAAGCTCAGCACGCTACCAACTACGCCACGGAAGCCGCTCTAATCATCTGTGTTAATGTGGTGACTGTAGTAGTGTGTGTAAGTGTAACTATTAGAATTGGGAATGGGGAGATGCCCCGGGACTTGAAATAAGGTAGCCTACTATCCCGGTATTTGCATGGAGGGAGTGTGGAAAAACCTCTGGGAAAAATCTCGCTCAGGATAGCCACTATCAGGGCCGCGATCGGAACTTCCGATCCCCGGACTTACTGCTGCTCCCCATTTCTCTAGGCCGTGGTGTGCCGGGTAAGGAACCCGGACCTCTGGGATGAAAGTTAAGAATGTTAGCTACTGTGCCACGAGGTGGTCATACTTTATAATACGAGGGCCGCCCAGAAATTAAGTTTCTCTATTTTTTTCAGCCTACTTTCAATTTTTGCAAGAAATGAAAGTAGACTTCTGAGATCAACGCAGGGCCAAACAATTGTGTGTCTGTCTGTCTGTCTGTCGAGTGTGTATGTGTGTATTTGTGTGTACTCAGGATGTCTGTCCCCCCCATCAATTCAAACACGGTGAAACCGAATTGAACGAAATTTGGTACAGAGATGGCATATGCAAACGGCACCTCAGTGCCATGCTTTATATCGCCGCCATCTTGACGGAAACGTAATAGGGGCCACCCAAATATTGAAAGCTTAAATCAAATTACGACTAACCTAATCATTGATCTCTACTAAATTCTGCCACAACATACCTTCATATGGGAAGCGTCTTTTGACCAAACTAAAAGGTCATCAGCACAATAGTTTGCTGATGGCGGCCATGATTGTAAGCAAATCGATTCCCCCTATCAATTCAAACACAACGAAACTCAAATCGATCCATCTTTGGTACAGAGGTAGCACTAGCAAGGGACAAGTCAGTGTCATGTTGTATATCGCCGCCATCATAACAAAAAATAAATGGTGCCCACCCAAATGTTCTGAGCTTAAATCAAATTACGACTAATCATCCGATCTCTACCAAATTTTGTAACAATATACCTTAATGTGCAAAGCGTCCTTTACCCAAACTACAAGCTCATGAGCCAAATAGTTTCAAGATGGCGGATGTATAAATCATGCAACTATTATAGCCTAACCGTAACTTACGATTCAACAATTCAGCTTATCGTACATAGGGTGGTTTAAACTGTCCTCAAGGGAGTGACTGGTAGGATATTAGCATATTATAATAGAATATGTAACCGTATAAGTGACTAACAGGTCAGACCGACCATGCCATACCGTTGTGGGTCCGTGCCGTCCCATTGTCAAAATGGCCGCTATTTTTGCTCGTAAATCCATATATTTCCGTAACTGCGTAAGTTTATATCCTTTTAGGAGTGTACTGAACAAAATAATACATATTTAGTATCAAATGGTTTATAGAAACGCCAGAAAACGCTAATGAAAGAGTTAATTTCAACACAAAATATGATACAGTTATACTAAACCAGATGTTTACCAAGTATTATAGTAGCGGATCCGTGGCTTAATGGTAGCGACCTGGGCTCATAGGCTGATGGTTCGTGGTTCAAATCCCTGCAGGTTCAGATTTCTTTACTTTTTTTTGTATTTATTGATTTATAACTACTCACACGTTATAATGTTAAGCATACTGTATATAGTGTGTATTTGCAATCGAAAATAGTATATACTAGCAGGCACCCACGGCTTCGCACGCGATGAAGACAATGGAAAAGAAAGATTGTAGTTTTACGTGACCGTGAATCTTGTGATTATGAGCCACGGGACCTCCTTTTTACGTGGAATCCGAACCACAGGACATGGCATTTCATAAAGACAATGGGGAAGAGGCATTATTGATGATAATTGGTCTACTCTATTACAGCAATCTCGGCTGGGTGGGTCTATTTCAATTTGGAAAATTCTGATGCCTACAGTATATTAGTATGAGCCGCAAAATGGGAATTCCATAGAGTTGAGAAAGTCTACAGAGTACGATGTTACTTTATGTGAACACATTTTAAAATTACGTTTTTGGTTTTGCCATCTTCTGCTGAGACAACGATTTTGTTGTCCGGATACTCGTGAACACGCCACATACAGTTGCCCATGGGAAAAACTATTTTTTTTTTCTAAATGTACACCTGCTGCTGTAAGTGCGTGTCATTGCGGTTTGTTACTAATAATTGCGAATACTGTTTGAAGAGGGACTGCACTCAAGCATACAGGAATGGCAAATCGAAATAATCGGAATTAAAAGTATTTTTCCTTAAGCTATTCAGGTTGTACTTTCCCCACAATTATTGATGATTTGAACGTTAACATGTCGCTATTAATAGACCAATAGCTAAAATATCTCTCACCTTGGCCGCTGATGTACATTGTGCAGCTTCTTCTAGTGTTACATCCCAGGGATTGAAATTCTTCAACTACTCTTTTGCCTCACATGCCTCTCTAAATAATAAAAAATGTTGTTGTTTGACTCTCAGTTTTTTGACTGGTTTGATGCAGCACTCCATGGCTCCCTCTCCTGAGCTAATCGTTTCATCTCTACATAGCTACCACACCCTACATCCGAGGCAGTCTGTTTAACCTTGGTCTACCCGTACAGTTCTTGTCCTCGACCTTCCCATACGTAACTAAGCTTGCTATTCCTGGGTGTCTTAATATGTGTCCTACCAACCTATCTCTTCTCTTCATTAGCAGTCGCTAGACACATCCCTCCTCTCCCACTCGTCTTAATACCTCTTCATTTGTTACCTTATCTACCCATCTGATCTTCATCATTCTCCTGTAACACCACATTTCAAACGCTTCAATTCTCCTCCTTTCTGCTGCACCAATAGTCCAAGTTTCACTTCCTTATAGTGCCACGCTCCAGACAAATGCTTTCAAAAATGACTGGCGACTGCTAATGAAGAGAAGAGATAGGTTGGTAGGACACATACAAAGACACCGAGGAATAGCTAGCTTAGTTATGGGAGGAAGGGTCTAGGACAAGAACTGTAGGGGTAGACCAAGGTTAGAATATGTTAAACAGATTGCCTCGGATGTAGGGTGTGGTAGCTATGTAGAGATGAAACGTTTAGCTCAGGAGAGGGAGGCATGGAGTGCTGCATCAAACCAGTCAAAAGACTGAAGACTCAAACAACAACAACAAGCAATTTTCTCAATTGTACCAAAGGTTGAAGAGCTAATGGGCCCTGAAATGTTTCAAATTGTGAGTATTGGAGAGCTCTATCAAATTAAAAGAACACATTTTAGAAATTCACTTCGGGACTAAATGCAGCTCCAGAAAAACAACCTAAAACATTGCTCGTTTCCTTTTTGATTCAAATTCTAGTCGAATTACTTTCGTAGTTACATAATTCTTTCTTTAACGTGTTCCTTGGTTCAATACCCTCAAGCATTTTTTGACTTTTTGTAAAATCTTCAAACCGGAAGTAGCTATAGGGCTTAAGTGAAACTCTGCATTGACTCACACTAGCGCATGTAGTAGTAGAAAAGGCAAACTGCTAATCCAATATGTTTGAGTTTCCGGAGAACAATCATCAGTCTACCGCGTGTCGTCATGCCGGTACTTAGTAAGAAACGTTTAGTCTCGCGGCTTCGGTGGCGTAGTTGGTAGCATGTTGAGCTTCTATGCCCAAGATCGCGGGTTCAAATCCGGCCGAAGTCGTCGGATTTTTAAGAGCGTTAAAAATCCCTCAGTATGCCTTCCTTCAAAGGGGAAGTAAAGCCGGCGGTCTCATGTCATAGATTTACGGCATGTTAAAGAACCTTCCACTAATTACACCTGTGTGAAGCTAAATTGTATAGGTTAAGAATGTAAACAACGCTCTTAGTTTCCTACGTTCGTTGCCAAGAGTCAACTGCGGTGACGCCTGGTAGCTAAGTTCTGAACTAATAGTCGTTGACGGTGGCGTTTGGCGGCAAAGGTAGAAACTATTAGAAAAATTCAATGTCTGCAGTCCTTTCTTGAATAAAAAACAAGTAGTTCCGTAAAGAACTATACAGCCTATTTTCATATATCCTACTCATGTTAATTTCTTCTAACAACATACAAAATTTCAGTTTAATTGCTGTAACAGATTCGTAGATATTGAGAAACGTCAAAATATTTCATATGGTCGCCAGGTTGGATTTTTATTTTTGTACTATTACATTAAGATTATTGTGTACGTGTGGTATTCAAACTTCAATCGCATGATTAGAACACAAGAAGTAAAAACGAGATTTTAAAATTACGCACAGCAGCCATCTTGTGATTATGCAAACAATTGAAATAAATTAGATGCCAGTGGATCAACATTTGTATAAGCATTTAACGTGCAACGTTTCACAGCACTCGGATAGTTAATTCGCGAGAATCGTCCATTTAAATATTTATACTTCGCGTCACCGCCATGTTGGATTTGTGCTCACCAGGTTAATGAAAGTCCTATAGGTGAACATATGTTCATAGTCTCTATGAACATAAAAAAATCAGTTTGGTTGCTGTAAAAGATTCATAGATATTGAGAACCGTCTAAATATTTCCGAAGCTCGCCATTTAGGATTGTTATATGTATAGGCCATAGAATTATGTACCATTCAAGGACAATTATTGCCTAGGTTCATTATTCAAACTTTCACTTCGATCGCATGATTACGACACAAGAAATAAAAACTTAATTTAAAAAATTCGCACAGCCGCCATATTGAGGTTATGTAAACAATTGATTTAAATTAGATGGCAGTGCATTACAATCTGCAAAATCATTTACTGTACCACATTTCACTGCGCTCAGAGAGTTAAAATCACGAGAAAAGTCTATTAAAATATTTCAAATTCGCTTGGTCGCCATGTTCGTTTTTTACTTTTACAAGTTTATGAAGTATACATAGATAAACTTGTACCAGTACTCTTTATCACCGTACAAAATTGCAAGGTAATATCTGTAATAGTTTCGGAGATATAGAATGTCAGTGAAATATTTCGCACAGCCGCCATTTTGAGGTTGTGTAAAGAATTGAACTAAATTAGACTCCATTGCATTACTATGTGTATAAACACTTGCTGTACCTAGTTTCATTACGTTTGGATGGTTAAATCGTGAGAAAAGTCTATTTAAAAGTCTCAACTTCGCTTGGTCGCCATGTTCGTTTTCTACTTTACAAGTTTATGAAATATACATAGGTAAACTTGTATCAGTACCCTTTATCACCGTACTAAATTGCAGGGTGATATCTGTAATAGTTTCGGAGATATAGAATGTCAGTGAAATATTTCGCACAGCCGCCATTTTGAATTTATGTAAACAATTGAACTAAATTAGACTCCAGTGCATTACAATGTGTATAAACATTTGCTGTACCAAGTTTCATTACGTGTGGATAGTTAAATCGCGAGAAAAGTCTATTTAAAAGTCTCAACTTCGCTTGACCGCCATGTTGGTTTTGTAGTCACCAGGTTTTTGAAAGTCTCATAGGTGAACTTCTAGTAGTACCCTTTATCACCGTACACAATTTCAGGGCGATATCGGTAATAGTTTCGGAGATATTTAATGCTAGTGAAATATTTCGCACAGCCGCCATTTTGCATTGGTGAGACGTAACAAAATTTGAAGGGTACGGTCGAGGTCGCCGGGAATAGTGCTATGAACATACCGAGTTTCATTGAAATCGCTCCAGCCGTTTAGATTTTATTAGGGGGGGACACACACACGAATCACACACACACACACACACACACACACGCACACACACACGGACAAAAGGTGATCTCATAAGCCTATTTTTTCAAAATTGAAAATAGGCTAAAAAACAGATAACACAACTAATACAGTCATCACAGTTATCACCGGTTATCAGATTCTACACACACCCAAAGTACACGGGGCTATAAGACCGCGTTGTTGCAGCCCCTAAACTTAAGAGCCAACCAACCAAACGTTTAGTGTGTCCTTTACGTTTGGAAAAGTGGAGAAGGGAACGATAATTAATTACAAATGCACCAACAATAAGATTACGGGATGAAGCGGGTTCGAGTCGGCAATCGAACAAAAATGTAACAGGATGTCTTCAATATTCTGAAGGGCTAGAACTGAGGATTTTTGTTTATAAAATTTGCTTACATTTCATAGTTAAGCCATGGTCCTATTTAAATTAGAACTGAATACATTCCACACAAGTTTACTTCTATATTATGTTTTCTCTATATTTGTTCGTCGAACAAGCCTTATAGAATTAATTATAAGTTAACTGCATTCATTCCCCCCTTCCATCATTCATTCACTCATTCATTCATTCATTCATTCATTCATCTATCCATTCATTTGCAATTGGGTGTGTGTTCCCCGGTGGCAAATCCTGTACCCATAGCAAATAAACTATTAGGCTATACATAACAATTAAACTGGAGTACTTACACAAAGTGTCAGTCTTCTCATAAACACACATGTTTGGGGAAAGGCTCTAACGCTGCGGCAGGTACAGAGTTCCAGTTAGCAATGGCATGGTTTACGAAATAATATTTACCATAATTTGTACACTGTGGTCAGCCCTTAACTTTGAAAGAATGATCACTCCTACTCATGTAAGTGGGCTTTCCCATACGTTTGCTAAGATCACCCCATGCTGGTTGATTTGTATGTGTGTTGTGTTGTACATAGCGCAGAGTCTAGATTTCATCCTCCTAGCCTCAAGTAATTCCCAGCCAAGTTTCTTTAACATACGGGTCACACTGCTCCTGGGATTAAAGTCACTGAGCAAAGAACTAGTGTCCTTTCTTTGTACCATTTCCAACTCATTGAAGAGCCCTACTAGATATGGATCCCAAACCGCCGAGGCGTATTCCAGAATAGGCTTTACAAGTAACAAATATCCTAATTCTTTAGAATAGGTACTACTTCCTTTTAATATCCTCATTACAAAGTTCCGGTAAGGCTACTGGCCCAGATAATGTCTACAACAAATACAGCATGCTATAACTCAGTACTGAACGAACTACAACAGAAAAATAAATCATCTGGCCCGAGTTTTATTCCACAGATGCCATGATCAATAACGAGTGGAAAAGCCGAATTACGAGCTGCGCCACATGGTGATACGTCTAGCAATACATGGCTTTCATTACAGGCTGTGCGTAACGAAAGCTTTCCACGACCCAGGACCCGGCTCTGTGTGCGAACGGTGTGGCATGCTGTGTGAAAGGTATCATGTGCTAAAGTGCAAGAACAGATGTCAGTCCTTAACAGGATTTTGTACAGATTGATGATATTGATGTTAATTTATGTAATAATGTAAGTGTACTGTAATTCATGGCCATTGGCTGCTATTAAATCTTTATTTATATCTACAACAAATTGCTTCGAAATATGGGTCCATGCGTTGTATAAAGTGGATCACATCTCTTTTTTCTTACATCCTTCAGACTAACAAACTGCCAAAGCTGTTTAAACGATGCAAGGTGATCGTCTTTCTTAAACCTTAAAGTCGGATCAGTGACTTGAAAACTACCGTCCAATAGGTTTTCTTAGTTGTATTTATAAACTCTTGGAACGAGTCCTCCTCACTAGGATTGCACCACTCACTGCATATGTAATCCCTCGAGAACAAGCTGGTTTCAGAAGAAATCGTAGCTGTACTGATCAAGTTTTGGCTCATGCCACTCACATCGAGGCAGGCTTCCAAAATAAGCAACAAGTAGTTCCGTGAAGAACTATACAGCCTATTTTCATATATCCTGCTCATGTTAATTGCCTCTATCAACATACAAAATTTCAGTTTAATTGCTGTAACAGATTCGTAGATATTGAGAACCGTCTAAATATTTCAGATGGTCGCCAGGTTGGATTTTTATTTTTGTACTATTACATTAAGATTATTGTGTACGTGTGGTATTAAAACTTCAATCGCATGATTAGAACACAAGAAGTAAAAACGAGATTTTAAAATTACGCACAGCAGCCATCTTGTGATTATGCAGAAAATTGAAATAAATTAGATGCCAGTGGATCAACATTTGTACAAGCATTTAATGTGCAACGTTTCACGGTACTTGGATAGTTAATTCGCGAGAAACGTCCATTTAAATATTTATACTTCGCGTCGCCGCCATGTTGGATTTGTGCTCACCAGGTTACTGAAAGTCCTATAGGTGAGCATATGTTCATAGTCTCTATGAACATAAAAAAAAATCTGTTTGGTTACTGTAAAAGATTCATGGATATTGAGAACCGTCTAAATATTTCGGAAGCTCGCCATTTAGGATTATTATATGTATAGGCCATAGAGTTATGTACAATTCAAGGACAATTATTGCCTAGGTTCATTATTCAAACTTTCACTTCGATCGCATGATTACGACACAAGAAATAAAAACTTAATTTTAAAATTTCGCACAGCCGCCATCTTGAGGTTATGTAAACAATTGAATTAAATTAGATGGCAGTGCATTACAATCTGCAAACTCATTTACTGTACCACATTTCACTGCGCTCAGAGAGTTAACTCACGAGAAAAGTCTGTTAAAATATTTCAAATTCGCTTGGTCGCCATGTTCGTTTTGTACTTTACAGGTTTATGAAATATACATAGGTAAACTTGTATCAGTACCCTTTATCACCGTACACAATTGCAGGGTGATATCTGTAATAGTTTCGGAGATATAGAATGTCAGTGAAATATTTCGCACAGCCGCCATTTTGAGGTTATGCAAACAATTGAACTAAATTAGACTCCAGGGCATTACAATGTGTATAAACATTTGCTGTACCAAGTTTTATTACGTTTGGATAGTTAATTCGCGAGAAAAGTCTATTTAAAAGTCTCAACTTCGCTTGACCGCCATGTTGGTTTTGTAGTCACCAGGTTTTTGGTAGTCTCATAGGTGAACTTGTAGTATTGCCCTTTATTACCGTACACAATTTAAGGGCGATATCGGTAATAGTTTCGGAGATATTGAATGCTAGTGAAATATTTCGCATAGCCGCCATGTTGGATTGGTGTGAAGTAACAAAATTTGAAGGGCACGGTCGAGTCGCCGGGAATAGTGCTATGAACTTACCGAGGTTCATTGAAATCGCTCCAGCCGTTTAGATTTTATTAGGGGAACACACACACACACACACGCACACACACACGGACAAAAGGTGATCTCATAAGCCTATTTTTTTCAAAATTGAAAATAGGCTAAAAATCAACAGCTGTCTTTATTGACCTGACAGGGGCATATGATACTGTCGGGCGACATGGACTAATTCTTAAGGTGCTGGAAGTAATTCCTTGCTTGGAAATTGCAAAACTATTTTTCAACATGCTCTGTGAGAGAGAGTTTGTAGTATTCCTAGGTCATTCTAAAAGTCGTAAAAGAAAATTAAATAACGGATAGCCACAGGGATCAGTATTGGCCCCAGTTCTCTTCAACCTCTACATCCATGACTTACCATCAACCTCAGCTAGTAAGTTTATCTATGCAGACGACATTGCACTGGAAGCTCAAAGCAGAAATTTTGGGGATGGAGAAGGCACTCTTTCAGCAGACTTGGACAAAATGGCAACATTCTTCAAGTCTTGGCGATTGATCTTAAGTGCTTCTAAGACTTAGTTTTCATGTTTCAATCTTATCAACCGACTCGCAAACTACGAGCCATCTGTTTTATTCCTTGGTGATAAACTAAAAAATACCCCTTTCTCGAAATATCTTGGAGTCACCCTGCACAGAACTCTGAGATACAAAGAACATCTCACTAAGCTCTCTCACAAAATCACTACGAGGAATAACATCCTACACAAGCTTTTCGGTACTTCATGGGGAGCCTCGGCTGACTGCTTACGATTAATGGGTATTAGTTTTGTCTACTCTTCAGCGGAATACTGTGCCCCGGTATGGCTGGAAAGTGCACATGGGCATAAAGTGAATACTAAGGTGAATGAAACAATGCGCTGCATAACTGGTACTGTAAAGTCTAAACCTCGCCACTGGTTACCCGTTCTCAGTCATATCCTACCACCCCACCTGAGGAAAAAGGAAGCTCAGCTGAGAGAAGAAAAGAAGATCCGGTGATCTTCCTCATTACCAGTTCACCAAGAATTTTGTTATCCATCGCTACAACGACTTCGATGTAGGAGACCAGCAAGGGTATTGGCCGCCCGACTCTTGAGGGATACTTTTAACAAAAACCGGAGCTAGCGGGAATAGTGGTCAAATTCAACATCTGGTACTAATCCAACTCGCAAAATGAATGGATTCGACCTCCCAAGAAAACCATGGTGTCGCCTCAACAGACTGAGAACTGGGCATGGGCGCTGCAATTTCTTGCACCATAAGTGGGGCTGGATTGATTCTCCATTGTGTGAATGCAGTGAAGAGGAGCAGACCATGGACCATGTCATCCTGCGCTGCCCTCTTCATGCCTACTCCGGAAACCCCAGCGACCTGTTTCACCTTCCTGATAGTGCTGTAGTGTGGTTGAAAAACTTGGACCTGGACATATGAATTTCTTGTTATGATCACCATACGATTAAATAAATTACAAAGTGCAGAGATTTGTAAGCTTTAGAAACTACACATCCTCCATGACTACATGTCAGTCAGCCTTGCCAATGAGATCGAACATCCGAGTGTTCAATGCTTAGATCAAATTCCGACCAAACCAAACATTAGATCTATAATCCTTAGTGTGAAATTACAAGGTGAACAGAAAGTAGGCCAATATTTGCGATATATTAAGTCGATAAGTTGAGAGCTGTGACAGACAAACTATAGCCTACACATGGACAAATGGGTCACAAAATTAAGGACTTCCTAATTTTTCTAATGGTTCAAAATGTCAGACGAAAGGCCTTATTACGAATCCGAATAGGCCTAAGGAGCATCAAGGTGATATATGGCACCGTAAGAAGCTGAAACTGGAGGTAATAGTTGAGAGGATTAATAGTGGAGGGTAGCAGACGGTAGCTGCGGGGTGACGGTGGCCTCGCGTTCGACTCCTGTGAAAGGTGGGTACGCTAATTACATTAAAACAGGGCGGCTCCAGGTCAGAGTTCAAATCGTACCGCGTGCCCGCAGTAGTCCTCGGGCTGCCACCACACCCGCATACATATCAATAAGGTGTTATGTAAGCTACACTGCTTCAAGTTGAGGAAGGGAATTGTAACAGGCAGTTTCAAACTCCTGTATATTTAGGAATCATCTAGATAATATCCATCAACTCCATCATGTAAAGATGATGATGATGATAATTGTTGCTTTAAGGGGCCTAACATCTAGGTTATCGACCCCTAATGGTTTGGGTGATAGTGAAAAATGAGATGAGAATGAAAACTATAACTAATACTAACTACAAACTTACATACTAGAAGAAGAAATGGTAAACAAATAAAGGATAATGTAATTAAAGGACAGGAAGGAAAGAAATGCCCTCAACCCTCGAGAAATGAGGATTGAGGGACTCGGAAGAAAGGAGAGCCATGAAAGGCAGATAGGAAAGGGAAAGAGGAGAAAGCCAGAGCCAGAGCAAAATAAAAACAGAGGAAAAAGGGGACAAAACGAAATCCCTCGGGGTCGCCTATTCCCAAACTCACCAGCTGTGAGCCCTTGAGGGCGTAGCACTATCCAGGGTGCACCAGGAGTGGTGGGGCTACATACACCCTGCCTCCTTGAGGGCCTTGTGTAGAAGGCAGGAGATAACACGAAAAGAAGAAGAAGGCTGACCCCTCGAAGTTTGAGGGTAACAGGACAAATGAGACAAGGGCCAATTAAGGTGGGAAAGTGAAAGACTCCCTAGGCCTCGGATACCCTAATACCGTCGGGGTCGGAAGAGAAAAAGAGTTGACCAAGAGAGGTCGACAGGAAAGAAGACGGAGAGGATTCCGTCACAAGTAAGTGGAAGCAATGCCAGACTCAGCTGGGGTCCCGTGGTTGCCAACCCACGTCCCACTAGATGTGAGCCCCTGGGGGGATCATGTAAAGAAATTGACAAAATAGTGTCATATTTTTCTGTCGTCATTATCTTATTTCAAGTTTGGGGCACCTACTATGCCACTTACAGTTTCATACTCAACGGAGAGATTAATCCGACATAATAAATAAGTCAGCACAAACACTCGAGTTAGCGTTAACAAGTACTGACAGATTATTTGTATAGTTGACCTGTTAAAGGGAATTTATTTTCTTGCTTTCTTTGCACATCATTATATCTTCAAAATCACCAAAATTGTGAAATGTCACAAAAGAGGGAAGTGCGAGACAATAGATAATGGGACCTGACGAACTTCCTTCATCCTGGTTACACCGACGCAATTGTTCATTCGTTTCACTAATGACGGTTCTGCTATTTGATTGGCTTCGGTGGCGCAGTCGGTAGTATGCTGAACTGTTATGCCCAAGATCACGGGCTCAAACCTGGCCGAAGTCGTCGCATTTTTAAGAGCGTTAAAATCCTTCAGTATGGCTTCCTTCGGAGGGGAAGTAAAGCCGGCGGGCCCATGTCAGAGATTTATGGCATAAAAAGAACCTACCACTACAATTGGTAGTGTGTAGCCAAATTTGTAAGAAATATTTCGTTAGAAACACTCTATCAAGTTCCAACGTTCACCACTAGGTGTCAGTGGCACCTGGTAGCCAAAGTTGGAACTACTTGAAATTGAACTTGCTCATTCATCTTCATCCATTTAATCTCATACCTGACGGTACTTGTAGCTCACCCCATGGGTGTCCGCATAGAAGCAGCTACAAACTCTGGCGAGCCGAACGTGCCATTTGCTAAATAAATAATGCTATTTGATGAGGAGATAAGTTTCCGACTGCTTGAAAACAGAATGCTCATATAAGGAATAAAATTCACAACATATATTAGCCTACTTTCGATTTTTGCAAAAAATGAAAGTAGACTTATGAGATCAACACAGGGCGAAAAAAGTGTGTCTGTCTGTGTGTGTGTGTGTGTGTGTGTGTATGTGTGTGTGTGTGTGTGTGAGTCTGTGTGTGTGTGTGTGAGTCTGTGTGTGTGTGTGAGTGTCTGTACTCTGAATGTCTGTCCCCCCTTATCAATTCGAACACGGTGAATGCGAATTGAACGAAATTTGGTACAAAGGTAGCACTAGCAAAGGACACCTCAGTGTCATGTTTTATATCGCCGCCATCTTGACGGAAACATAATGGCGGCCACACAAATGTTCAAAGCTTAAATCAAATTACGACTAACCTAATCATCCGATCTCAACCAAATTTTGCAACAACATACCTTTATGGGGGGAGCATCCTTTGACCAAACTAATAGGTCATCAGCGTAATAGTTTGCGGATGGCGGCCATCTTTGTGTGAAAATCGATTCCCCCTATTAATTCGAACACGGTGCTACCGAATGGAACGAAATTTGGTACAGAGGTAGTACTAACAAAAGGCAGCTCAGTGTCATGTTTTATATCGCTGCCATCTTGACGGAAACGTAATGGCGGCCACACAAATGTTCAAAGCTTAAATCAAATTACGATTAACCTAATCATCCGATCTCTACCAAATTTTGCAACAACATACCGTTATAGAGGAAGCATCCTTTGACCAAACGAATAGATCATTAGCCTAATAGTTTGCGGATGGCGGCCATCTTTGTGTGAAAATAAATTCCCCCTATTAATTCAAACACGGTGAAACCGAAGGGAACGAAATTTTGTACAGAGGTAGCACTAGGAAAGGGCATCTCAGTGTCATGTTTTATATCGCCGCCATATTGACAGAAACGTAATGGCGGCCACACAAATGTTCAAAGCTTAAGTTAAATTACGACTAACATAACCATTCGATCTCTACCAAACTTTGCAACAACATACCTTTTTGGAGGGAGCATCCTTTGACCAATCTAATAGGTTATTAGCCTAATAGTTTGTGGATGGCGGCCATCTTTATGTCAAAATTGATTCCCCCTATTAATTCGAACACGGTGGAACCGAATGGAACGAAATTTGGTACAGAGGTAGCACTAGCAAAGGGCACCTCAGTATCATGTTTTATATCGCCGCCATCTTGACTGAAACGTAATGGCGGCCACACGAATGTTCAAAGCTTAAATCAAATTACGATTAACCTAATCATCCGATCTCTACCAAATTTTGCAACTACATACCTTTATGGAGGGAGCATCCTTTGACGAATCTAATAGGTTATTCGCCTAATAGTTTGCGGATGGCGGCCATCTTTGTGTCAGAATCGATTCCCCCTATTAATTCAAACACGGTGAAACCGAATGGAACGAAATTTGGTACAGAGATAGCACTAGCAAAGGGCATCTCAGTGTCATGTTTTATATCGCCGCCATCTTGACTGAAACGTAATGGTGGCCACACGAATGTTCAAAGCTTAAATCAAATTACGATTAACCTAATCATCCGATCTCTACCAAATTTTGCAACTACATACCTTTATGGAGGGAGCATCCTTTGACGAATCTAATAGGTCATTCGCCTAATAGTTTGCGGATGGCGGCCATCTTTGTGTCAGAATCGATTCCCCCTATTAATTCGAACACGGTGGAACCGAATGGAACGAAATTTGGTACAGAGGTAGCACTAGCAAAGGGCACCTCAGTGTCATGTTTTATATCGCCGCCATCTTGACTGAAACGTAATGGCGGCCACACGAATGTTCAAAGCTTAAATCAAATTACGATTAACCTAATCATCCGATCTCTACCAAATTTTGCAACTACATACCTTTATGGAGGGAGCATCCTTTGACGAATCTAATAGGTCATTCGCCTAATAGTTTGCGGATGGCGGCCATCTTTGTGTCAGAATCGATTCCCCCTATTAATTCAAACACGGTGAAACCGAATGGAACGAAATTTGGTACAGAGATAGCACTAGCAAAGGGCATCTCAGTGTCATGATTAATATCGCCGCCATATTGACAGAAACGTAATGGCTGCCACACAAATGTTTAAAGCTTAAATCAAATTACGACTAACATAACCATCCGATCTCTACCAAACTTTGCAACAACATACCTTTATGGAGGGAGCTTCCTTTGACCAATCTAATAGGTCATTAGCCTAATAGTTTGCGGATGGCGGCCATCTTTATGTCAAAATTGATTCCCCCCTATTAATTCGAACACGGTGGAACCGAATGGAACGAAATTTGGTACAGAGGTAGCACTAGCAAAGGGCACCTCAGTGTCATGTTTTATATCACCGCTATCTTGACGGAAACGTAATCGCGGCCACCCAAATGTTAAAAGCTAAAATGTAATTACGACCAACCTAATAATCTAGTCTCTACCAAATTTTGCAACACCATATCTTTATGTGGGAAACATATTCTGACCAAACTGCAAGAACATCAGCCCAATAGTTTGCAGATGGTGGCCAAGTATGTGTGCAAATCGATTCCCCCTATCAATTCAAACACGGTGAAACCGAATTGAACGAAATTTGGTACAGAGGTAGCACTAGCAAAGGGCACCTCATATTCATGTTTAATATCCCTATAGCTCGTTGTATTTCAACAAGCTACTACAACCAACATTCAATCATACTCCTTGAAAAGGACAAAGAGTTATAACAATACCCATGCATTTAGGAGAAAGTAGGCTATATGTTCTTTACTGAACATCTTGTTTTTCTATGTTACTTCAACGGGGAGGAACCTGTGGACTATCTAATCTTCACGCAGAGCGTAATTCAGCTTGCAACAGTGTTATTTTTAACTTGACACCCCGTGCCACTCACTGTGCTAGCCGGGGATTTCCTTGTCATTAGCCTTATTGCACCATGTGCTAGAACTCCCCCTCCCCCAGCTACGTGGAACCAGTGTCAATCACATGTAGTTCATTTCTGGCACTGTGAAGTGTAAGGCGGTTCTACGATGCCTAAAGTAAAAACAACTACAAGTTGTCCTCTGATGCAGAATTTAAAGATAATTTTACTTCTAATAGGGGAGTTCTGTTCTGCCAACCATGTGGGAAAGCAATCAAGGCTGAACAGAGATCTCAAGTTACACAACACCTTAAGGGCAAGAAACATATTGCCGCAGTTTCGCGCCTTCAGAATAAGTGTTTCGCGATAATCGGCAGTTATTTATGTTGGACAACCTGAAGATGTATCTCGTTGTGTATTGTAATGCTTCAGCATTCGTGAGTGCTGCATATTAATAAACTATATTATAATTAAATATGTTTAGCCTACTTTTCACATTTTGCAAAAATGAGGAAAAAGTAGACTTATGAGATCGATCCGGGAAAATGTGCGTCTGTCTGTCTGTCTGTCTGTAGTCCTTCTGTCTGTCTGTCTGTCTGTCTGGGTGACTGTGTGTGTGTGTGTCCCTATCAACTTCTAAACGGCTGCAGCAAGGGAAACCAAGTTTAGTATGAGTAAAGATGTATACCGGAATACCTCACGTCCATATTTGAAAATGATGCCAGTGCTACCAAATGCTGAAAAAACGTACTAGAAATTTGAGCTCCATGTTGGATATCTAGGAAGGTATCCATGGGAGCTATTCCAAAATTGGCACACATGTGGATAATACTATTTCAGTTTAATTTCCTGGAGGCCATACATGACAGTGTTGCCAAAATAATATTAAACCTGCTGATAGGTCCAATTTTTAATGCATATTACTTCTAAAATATCAATTGGACTTTAACCAAATTCTGTATGTGGTATGTGTACATAAACAGATATGTCTGAGCGAATTCTTAAGAGCCACCAGGGCTGCCATCTGTTAGTAATAGGTCTCTCTATATTTTTTTTATCCAAATATCAATATATCAGAAATTATGCAATCCGACAGCTTTAAACTATGCACACGTATAGTACCCGACATTCTATATTACATTGGAGTAACTTATATACGTCAGTGCTACCAACATGATTCTAAGCCTGCTGAGAGGTCCAACTTTAAATACATGTAACTTCTATCCTATCATTTGGATTTCAACCAAATTTCGTATGAGCTAAGTGTACCATAACATATATCACTATGCGTATTCTTAAGAGCAACCAGGGCTGCCAACTGTTAATAAATGCTGTCTCTATTTTTGTTACCCTAATATCAATATATCAGAAATTATGCAAACCAATAGCTCTAAACTTGGCACACGGATAGTACCTGGCAGTCTAGATTAATTTGGAGTAACTAATATACTTCAGTGCTGTCAACATAATTCTAAGCCTGCTGATAGATCCAATTTTAAAATGCATGTAACTTCTATACCAACTAATGGATATCAGTCAAATTTGGCACAACAATAGATCATAATATTTCACACGCATGACATTGTTACCAACATGCATTTACGCGTGCTGATAGATCCAATGTCTAACTGCATGTGACGCCCATTGGACTTCAACCAAATTTTGTATTCTGTACCTTAAGATATGGAGCTAAGAATATATTCACTCTCCAGGGCTGCCAACTGTAGTCCTCTATTAGACTACAATATACCAGGTATATTTCGAACTAATTAGACATTTCGATATTACGAACATAATTTCGTTTTATTCTAGATACGTTCATCTACAGTAGATTAATCATAGGCATGCATCTTAATTTTAAGAAAAGTAGGCTCTTTAGTTCTCACGGAACTTCTTGTTACTTTATTGTCACATATTTCAGGTACTTTTAATATATAAAAATAAATATTTTTCCGATTTTTAGCTCCTACAAATTCCGAGCCCCAATCATAAATTATGGAAGAAGATCAAGTGAGCATTGACCTGGGTTTACGACAACAATTCTTCATAGATTTGTGTCAGTGAAGACATAAATTGTACAATAAAATTAGAAAGGAACATGTTACATTACTTAATACAGAAATATAAACATTCCATGAAATTCAAAAAGCATTCTTACATATATTTACACTTGAAGACCCCACGAGAAGAACGGGGTAAGTCCATTTTTTTTCGAAAATGAGTTTATGATGCATTCTGGTGTCCAGCCATCGTCACTACAGATCAGTTCAAATTAGAAGGTGCGTTCAAAAAGTAACGAGCCGGAGGCTGGAATGCCCAAACCGGTGACTATATCGGCTAATCTTGGTGTGTGTAACGAGGTGTGGTTCGGACCAGAGTAGAAGGTCGATTATTCTAGATAGGTTCGTCGATAGAGGGCACGCGTACCCGTCACGTGACGATACAAAGCGAGCAGCAGCATGCATCAATCATCCAACGCTGCCAGTCGCATTGCAAACAGTGACATGGAAGCGTCAACCGAAGAGCAAAGAGGTGTTGTTCGGTTTCTGACAGCGAATGCCGAATATCACAAGTGTACGGCGAACACTGCATGTCCCTTGCAAGGGTCAAGGCGTGGCACAAGCTCTTCAGGGAAGGACGGGTGTCGTTAGCCGATGGTGCCCGGTCTGGGACACCCCCTGCATTACCGATGACAACATCCAGCTGGTTGATGCACTCATTACCCAGGACCGCCGAGTGACAGTGAACGTCATAGCCACCGTGGTTTCTCCACGACAATGCACGACCTCATACGGCCAACACAGTCGCGGCACTCCTGGAGAAATTCAAATGGGAGGTTCTCGGCCACCCTCCATACAGTCCAGACCTCTCTCCCTGTGATTACGCCATGTTTGGTCCCCTGAAAAGGGCTCTGCGGGGCCAATGATTAACCTCGGACGCCGACGTTCAGGTGTACGTGTGGAACTGGTTCACATCGAAGCCCAGGGAATTTTATGAGACAGCCATTCACCGCCCCGTGTCACAGTGGGATAAGTGCCTCAACAGCCAGGGCCAATACTTCTAACATACAGGTACTTGTTTCTGCAATGCCTCCGGCTCGTTACTTTTTGAACGCACCTTATAATCTTATATATAAAAGTGAAAGTCTGTATGTATGTGGGTATGTGGGTATGTGGGTCTGTTCCGTATACAAATCTACACCGTTCCGCCAATCTCCACCAAATTTTGCATACATATAGTTTAGGATCCAGAAGGAACCGCTGGCTACATGAATTTTCGGTAGTCTTTCTCATTCTTCTGATTTCGGCCCTTTTGCACTCAAGCACAGGCTAATCAAATCATAAAATATACTCATGAAGGAATGGCAAGCCAGATAGTTTCCATGGCAACATAGCTCAAGTCGAGACACGGCCGACTGGATGCCAGTTCTGCTCTGCACTACCGGTATAGAAAAAGAGGATCTTTACTTGAAATGCCGTTAGTTACTCAACTACTCACACAGCACTGTCAACCGAGTTTAGCATAACAAAGACTTGACACTACTATATACTATCTTATATATAAAAGTGAAAGTCTGTATGTATGTGGGTATGTGGGTATGTGGGTCTGTTCCGTATACAAATCTACACCGTTCCGCCAATCTCAACCAAATTTTGCATACATATAGTTTAGGATCCAGAAGGAACCGCTGGCTACATGAATTTTCGATAGTCTTTCTCATTCTTCTGATTTCGGCCCTTTTGCACTCAAGCACAGGCTAATCAAATCATAAAATATACTCATGAAGGAATGGCAAGCCAGATAGTTTCCATGGCAACATAGCTCAAGTCGAGACACGGCCGACTGGATGCCAGTTCTGCTCTGCACTACCGGTATAGAAAAAGAGGATCTTTACTTGAAATGCCGTTAGTTACTCAACTACTCACACAGCACTGTCAACCGAGTTTAGCATAACAAAGACTTGACACTACTATATACTATATACTATATACACTACTATATATATTTGTCAAATACCACTCACTCACTCATTCATTCATCACGAAATCTCAGAAACCACCGACGGATTGGAATGAAATTTGGTATGCAGCTTCCCAAAGGGCCGCAAATGCCCACTAAGAGAGGATTTTTGGATATTCAGGTTCTAAAGGGGTGTTAAGGGGGTAGACCTGCATTTCATTGAATTGCAATATCTCCCGATTGGTTTCATTGGGGGATGTGATACTCGGCATGTAAACTCATCCTTAAAAATAAGAAGACACGAGTCTGAGGGTTTTTCGATGTGGTGTATATCATGAGGTGAAAGGGGTGAAAAGTGGGGATTGAAGGATTCCTAACGGAGCGTGTATCTCTTAAACGACATAGGTGAGGAGTGTGAAACTCAGCGGAAAACAATCAGCATAATAAATAAGTAAATATGTGTTTGACCGTTTTTTCATAAATCCAATTTAAGGGGCCCATGGGGTGGGGTGAAATTCTGGGGGGTGGGGGGAAACAGGAAATAAAGTGTCCTAACTGATTGACTGACTGACTCACTCATCAAACTCAGGGGGAAAAACTGCTTTAAAGTAAGTAAATAGCTGTTCGACAGTTTTTTTATTAAATCAAATTTAAGGGGTTCATGGGGAGGGGTGAAATTCTGAAAAAAGAAAATTGAAAGATAATGTCCTGACTCACTCACTCACTCACTCACACACTCATCATCGCCCAGCCAAAATTATTGAAGTTAGAAACATGACAGTTTGGGGATATGTTCATTGTATGTCAAAACCGTCTACTAAGGGAGGATTTTCGGATATTCAGGTTCTGAAGGGGTCTTAAGGGGGTTAAACCTGCATTCCATTGAATAACAATATCTCCCGATTGGTTTCATTGGGGGATATGATACACGACATATAAACTCATCATTAAAAAGGAAGAAGGCACGTCTCTGAGGGGTTTTCGATGTGGTGTATATTATGAGGCGAAAGGGGTGAAAAGTAAGAATTGAAAGATTCCTAACGAATCGTGTATCTCTTAAACGACATAGGCGAGGAGTTTGAAACTCAGCGGAAAAAATCAGCATAAAAAATAAGTAATTATGTGTTTGACCGTTTTTTCATAAATCCAATTTAAGGGGCCCATGGGGAGGGGTGAAATTCTGGGGGGTGGGGGGAAACAGGAAATAAAGTGTCCTAACTGATTGACTGACTGACTCACTCATCAAACTCAGGGGGGGGGGGGGGGGATCTGCTTTAAAGTAAGTTAATAGCTGTTCGACAGTTTTTTTGATCAATCATATTGAAGGGGTTCATCGGGAGGGATGAAATTCTGAAGGAAAAAAATGAAAGAAAATGTCCTGACTCATTCACTCATGATCGTCCAGTCAAAAATATTGAAGTTGGAACCATGGCATTCTGGGGATATGTTCGTTGTATCTGAAAACCGTACACTAAGGGAGGATTTTTTGATATTCAGGCTCTAAGGGGGTCTTAAGGGGGTTAAACCTGCATTTCATTGAATAACAATATCTCACGAGTGGTTTCATTTGTTGATGTGATACTTGGCATATAAACTAATCATTAAAAATAAGCAGACAAGTGTCTAAGGGTTTTTCGATGTGGTGTATTATTATGAGGTGAAAGGGGTGAAAAGTGGGGGTTGAAGGATTCCTAACGGAGCGTGTAGGCCTATCTCTTAAACGACATAGGCGAGAAATTTGAAACTCAGCGAAACAAAATCCGCTAAAAAATTAAGTAAATCGGTGTTCGACCGTTTTTTCATAAATTATTTTAAGGGGCCAATGGGGTGGGGTGAAATTCTGGGGGGAAAAAGGAGAGAAAGTGTCCTAACTGACTGACTAACTCACTCACTCATCAAACTCAGGGGAAAAAGACAGCTAATAAAATAATTTAATAGGTGTTCAAGCGTTTTTTCATCAATCCAATTTAAGGGGCCCATGGGGAGGGGTGAAATTCTGGTAAAAATAATTGAAAGAAAATGTCCTGTCTGACTCACTCACTCATCACGCCCAGCGAAAACTATTAATGTTGGAAAAATGAAATTTTGGGAATATGTTCGCTGTATGTCAAAACGTCAACTAAGGAATGATTTTTCTTTATTCGGGTTTTAAAGAGATGTTAAGGGGGTAAACGTGCATTTCATTGAATAACGATATCTCATGAGTTGTTTCTTTGGGGATGTGATATTCGGTATATAAACTAATCATTAAAAATAATCAGACATATATATAAAGGTTTATCGATGTCGTGTATATTATGAGGTGAAAGAGGTGAAAATTGGGGATTGAGGGATTCTTAACGGAGCGTGTATCTCTTAAACGACATAGGCGAGAAGTTTGAAATTCGGCGGGATAAAACAGCTTAAAATACAAGTAAATATCTGTTCGACCGTTTTTTCATAAATCCAATTTATGGGGCCCTTGGAGAGGGGTGAAATTCTGGGGGGATAAAACAGGAAAGAAAGTGTCCTAACTGATTGACTCACTTACTCACTCATCAAACTCAGTGGGAAATCAGCTTTAAATAAGTAAATAGGTGTTCGACCGTTTGTTTCATAAATCCAATTTAAGGGGTTCATGGGGAGGGGTGAAATTATCAAATATAAATGAAAGAAAATGTCCGGACTGACTCACTCACTCATCATCGCCCAGCCAAAATTATTGAAGTTGGAAACATGAAATTTTGGGGATATGTTCGTTTTATGTCGAAAACGTCCACTAAGGTAAGAGTTTTGAATATTCAGGTTTTAAATACGTGTTAAGGGGGTAAACGTGCATTTCATTGAATAACAATATTTCACGAGTGGTTTCATTTGGGGATTGATACTTGGCATATATACTAATCATTAAAAATATGCTGACACATGTCTTATGGTTTTTCGATATAGTGTATATTATGAGGAGAAAGGGATGAAAAGTGGGGGTTGAAAGATTCTTAACGGAGCGTGTATCTCTTAAACGACATAGGCGAGGAGTTTGAAACTCGGAGGAAATCAATCAGCTTAAAATAAATAAATAAATAAATAAATAAATAAATAAATAAATAAATAAAATAAATAGGTGTTCGACCGTTTTTTCATAAATCCAATTTAAGGGGCCTATGGGGAGGGGTGAAATTCTGGAAGAAAAACGTCCACTAAGGAATGATTTTTGGATGTTCACTCTCATCGACCAACCAAAACTATTAATGTTAGAAGAATGATATTTTGAGGATATGTTTGTTGTGTGTCGAAAACATCTACTAAGGAGGGATTTTTGGATATTCAGGTTCTAAAGGGGTGTTAACGGGGTTAAACCTGCATTTCATTGAATAACAATATGGCACGACTATGACGCGAGCGAAGAGAGACTAAAAATGAGATGGTGTGTGTCTGTGTATTACTCAATCACGCAAGTACCACTGGTCCGATTTACATGAATTTTACATGGAAGTAGCAGATTTACCTGGTTAACATACAGGTTACTTTTGATTTCAATAATTTGCACTAATTAAAGATGGCGACCATTTTAGTGACGTCACTCTACCCTTTGGTTTTAAACTTTCATATTTCCATTTCAAATAAAAAGAGAACGCTAAGAAATAGCAAACTTTTGATGGCATATACGAGGTTAAAAATTGCATTTTCTATCCGAAATGTATCTCCAACCGTTAGCGAGTAAACCCTAAATGTGTGCTATAAAACACGGTCAAGGCAGAGCGGTGTAGTTGGACAAAATGTTCCATCCTTAATCTCGCTCTGCGCAGCACCTCGCCTATCCCCTGTTTTAACTGTCACCTTCACATTTTAATTTATTTACGACCCGTAGCGAAGCACGGGTACTTCAGCTAGTTTCAAATAAAGCGGAATGTCACCGAGATACAGAGGATTTTATTTTTAGTGGAAATGGAAAGAACGTCCCATATCCTCTCACTTTTCCATAATTTAACTTTAGTTTATATTTTTTTACATGTACTTCCTCTATAAGAAATACATTTCGCAAAAAGATACTATTTTGCTTGCCCTCAATTGGGGTGTTTTAAGTATTTCTTTTTAGAGTCGAAAGTTTAAATTCGCCCTCCTGAAAAATTCACAGAATGGGACTTACCCGGTTCTTCCCGTGGAGTCTTAATTTCATAAGTGCTTCTTGTGTGTTCCCCTACTCATCATCATCTTTTTTGCATTTACCCATTTATGTGGGGTCTGCCCTCCTGCAATGTTTCCTCCACTTCAGTCGATCCATAGAGTCCCGGGGGCAGAGTTTAGCGAGCCGCATGTCATCTCTCACACTATCCCACCAGCGTGTTTGAGGTCGTCTTCTAGGTCGACGACCCTCCACATTTAGTTGAAGGGCAGTCTTAGCAACTGAGATTTCACTGCTACGGAGCACATGTCCATACCACCGCAGACGTGATTCATGCATTTTCTCTGTGATTGGTGCAACCTTGAAATCCTTCCACTCGGCATCATTCCTAATAAGGTCTAGTCGAGTCAAACCATTGGACCACCGCAACATCTTCATTTCCATTCCATGAAGCGCCTGTTCGTGCTTCGATGTTGTAGGCCAGCATTCAGATCCATAAAGGGCCACTGGTCTAATCACAGTTTCTTCGAATGTCAACATCACAGTCATATTCTTCACATATTCAATGACACTTTGTCCTCAAGAACTTAGATACCATCTGTTGAAAGACATTGATGGGAGGCCACTGCTGCAAATGCCAAGGCCGAGTTTTAGTTACCTATTTACATACGTTGCACATAACTCCATACAAAAGAAATCACAGCAAATTCTGATCATCGAATTAAACAACCGATTTATCGGTTTTCCAAGCTCGTGTATAAGAATTCACAAATATTGGAATGGAAATGGGGTGGAGCAAAATCCTGTCGGTAGAACTAAACCAAACTAGGGACATATGACCTCTATATAAAAAGGAATCAATTGATAACAAAACTTTGTAAATAAACCGCTACTGCTGCGCTCTTACGGCAAAAATACGAAATGCAACTGCAATAAAACGAACCTTTTATTTTTAGCCTACTTTTCGCATTTTGTAACAAGTAGTTCCGTGAAGAACTAAACAGCCTATTTTCATATATCCTACTAATATTAATTGCCTCTATCAACATACAAATTATCAGTTTGATTGCTATAATAGATTCGTAGATATTGAGAACCGTCTAAATATTCTGGATGGTCACCATGTTGGATTTCTTTAGCCTACTTTCGATTTTTGCAAAAAATTAAAGTAGACTTATGAGATCAACACAGGGCGAAAAAAAGTGTGTCTGTCTGTGTGTATGTGTGTGTGTGAGTATGTGTGTGTGTGAGAGTGTGTACTCTGAATGTCTGTTCCCCCCTATCAATTCGAACACCGTGAAACCGAATTGAACGAAATTTGGTACAGAGGTAGCACTAGCAAAGGACACCTCAGTGTCATGTTTTATATCGCCGCCATCTTGACGAAAACGTAATGGCGGCCACCCAAATGTGCAAAGCTTAAATCAAATTACGACCAACCTAATCTTCTGATCTCTACTGATTTTTGCAACAATATACCTTTATGTATGTAGAATCGTTTGACCAACCTATAAGGTAATCAGCCCAATAGTTTGCGGATGACGGCCATGTTTGTGTGCAAATCGATTCCCCCCATTAATTCAAACACGGTGAAACCGAATGGAACGAAATTTGGTACAGAGGTAGCACTAGCAAAGGGCACCTCAGTGTCATGTATTATATTGCCGCCATCTTGACGAAAACGTTATGGCGGCCACCCAAATGTGCAAAGCTTAAATCAAATTATAACCAACCTAATCATCTGATCTCTACCGATTTTTGCAACAATATACCTTTATGTATGTAGAATTGTTTGACCAAACTATAAGGTCATCAGCTTAATAATATGCGGATGGCGGCCATGTATGTGTGCAAATCGATTCCCCCATCTATTCAAACACGGTGAAAACGAATTGAACGAAATTTGGTACAGAGGTAGCACTAGCAAAGGGCACTTCAGTGGCATGTTTTATATCGCGGCCATCTTGACGGAAACGTAATGGCGCCCACCCAAATGTTAAAAGCTTAAATCAAATTACGACCAACCTAATAATCTGATCTCTACCGAATTTTGCAACAACATACCTTTATATGGTAAGCATCTTTTGAACAAACAACAAGGTCATCAGCCTAATCGTTTGCTGATAGCGGCCATGTATGTGTGAAAATCGATTCCCCCTATCAATTCAAACTCGGTGAAACCGAATTGAACGAAATTTGGTACAAAGGTCGCACTTGCAATAGGCAACTCAATGTAATGTTTTATTTCGTCGGCATCTTGATGGAAACTTAATGGCGGCCACCCAAATGATAAAAGCTTAAATCAAATTACGACCAACCTAATCATCTGATCTCTACCAAATTTTGCAGCAGCGTACCTGTATGCTAGAGGCGTTCTTTGATCAAGCTACAAGGTCGTCAGTCTAATAGTTTGTATATGGCTGCCATGTATGTGTGCAAATCGATTCACCATATCAATTCAAACACGGTAAAACCGAAATGAATAAAATTTTGTACAGAGGTAGCACTAGCAAAGGGCACTTCATATTCATGTTTAATATCCGTATAACACGTTGTATTTCAACAAGCTACTACAACTCCTTGAAAAGGACAAAGAGTTATAACAGTACCCATGCATTTAGTAGAAAGTAGGCTATATGTTCTTTACTGAACATCTTGTTTTTGTAACGTGAATGTCATTACTTTTGTGTAATTTTTCTAACTTTGATATTTTGACGTTATTTATGTATTGTTTGAAATATGAAAATTATCGCAAAAGAACCCACAACGATAAAAAAAGACATTAAACTTTACAAAAGACAACATAAGTCAAAATAGACAAAAGAATAATAATTCCCAGATCAGCCAAAACATTGATTTCTGGCCTGAAAGCTGGAACGGGGTATGTTAAGCCTCGTGAGCCAAAACTGAGGAGAAATAGGTTCGATTCACACCTCAGCCGTGTACTACAGTATGTCCCAAAATGTACGAAAACTTGTGACTTTTCAGAACAAAACATAAAAGGCATTTTACCTAATTTCTGGGTTCAAACAATAAGAAAGTTGATATTTTAAGACATTCAGCACATCTACAGGGAAAGAGATTTAATTATTAGATATCATTAAGAGCCTGATAAGTTAGAAGCACTGTTAGAAAAAGAAATGGATAACGTTATACTGTAGATGAGCTCTCATCTGCCTCACCGCTGACCGTGCGTTTGCTGCGTTTAAAGCATCGTCTGTTTATTTCTATAACCAGTCACGGTTGCCTCAGCATTCTGTCCTCGCTGAAAGACTTACGAAACAACACACAATGTCAATTGAATAAGTGATTTTAAAATGACTTTCTAGCCCGGCGTGCGCTGTCAATAACGCAAACTGAGTGTGGCGGAAGCCTAAGCTATGCTAATCGACTGTGAATTTCCTTTCCTGTCGTGTGTAAGTAAGACAATAGGTGGCAGTGTCCAGTTTCACCTGCGGCCAGTCACGACCTGCAGTCACTGCTATACACACCCCTAGGCGCGGGCGAGCTTTCATTTGTTTCCTCTCATTCAGACAACTGAACCAATTACTCGACAGTATTAAGAAATACCTCCTATTGTACAACATACAACAAATATAAAGCAATATTCATTCACTCCACGGGCACCTCCGAGCGTGACCAAAATTGTTCCACTGCACGTAACAAGTGTTAGAAACTAAAATGACTGCTAATTTCTTGCTCCAATTACTTCGGCTTCGGTGGCGTAGTCGGTAGCATGCTGAACTGCTGTGCCCAAGATGGCGGGTTCAAACCCGGCCGAAGTCGTCGGATTTTTAAGAGCGTTAAAAATCCTTCAGTATGCCTTCCTTCGGAGGGGAAGTAAAGCCGGCGGTCCCATGTCATAGATTTATGGCATGTAAAAGATCCTTTCACAGACTAAACATGTGTAAAGCAAAATTTGTTAGGTTAGATTTCGTCAGAACGCTCTATCAAAGTTCCAACTTTCACCACTAGGTATCATTGATATCTGGTGGCGAAAGTTGGAACTACTTGAAATTGAACGGAACTTGTAGCTCACCCTTTAGGGTGTCCGCTGGAAGCAGCTACAGACTCAGGCGAGCCGAACATGTCCTCGGACACTCCCGGCACTAAAAGCCATACGATAAATAAATAAATAAATAAATAAATAAATAAATAATACTTCACATTTACCTGCCATATGAATTAACTGATCAGTCAATAGTTAGCCCATTGACCTACCTACTTGTGAACAACTACTGTTGCCTGTGGCTTAAGTTAACTACTTTTTTTTTGTCGTGTAGCCTCCTGGGGGGCCGAGTGCAGGTCTTTCTAATGAACGCCCAAATGACGCACGTTCAAATGATGATGAAGTGATGATGAAGATAAAAACTGTGAATAGTAGCCAAGGTACTGTATCTTGGTCTCCTTAACAATAAGCAGTGTAATATGTGTGTTTTTATTATCAAGTTTTTATCTTCTTGTGATTTATATGTGCTTGGGAACAAGGAAAGTTCTTAAAAGGTTTGTCAAGCATGCTGATGAAGGGGGAGTGTAAAAGCCTCCGAAATATGTACCTGTGAGTACTATTTAATAAATTGTATTGAAAAGGCGGACATTTTAATATTCATTCAATATATTAAAGTCAATACGGACCACAATAAGCGACATTGTGGAATGCCTTGTTAAATTTTCTTTCTGAAGCTCTTGGAACACATAAAAATAAGAAGAAAAAATATCGAAATTGTAGTACTGTATTTTCTCATGTCTACGATGACCATTACTTAACTTTAATTTATACGTAAAACACCAGCAAATTCTTTGTTGCTTTAAGTGAAGAAAGTTCGAGTTATGCCACTACTTATTTTCAAGGACACAAATATTAGATTAGGATTGTAAATCCGAAATATTCTTTTGATCTGAAGCACATCTTAGTTATCGTGGAGAGGTCCAATATTTCTGATCTCCCGCTGTGAGCATTCCCTTTCTTAGAACTGCCTGATTTAAAGTTATCTTCTCTATATCGGCGATCTTACTTGTAATACACGAATAAAAGAAATAAAGGCTTTGACCGAACCTTGGTGTTCCTGAACTATTGGCTCATGCTGTCTCTTTATGTCCGTATAAATCTTGTATTAAGTGTTGTCGGGCTCATAGCAGTTTAATATCTTTATCGTGGTGAATTTCGGCGTCAATAAATATCTAGTCGCGGCGAAATAAGAACAAGTGAAAGTCTCTGAAGCCCTGCATCTGTCGCCTGTTGCTTAATGACCCATATCCCAGCCTTCACGGTAATGGGAGTCAAGTCACTTGAACAACAGGTCTCGAACTAAATTGCAATCCACGGATCACGACTTTTGTTCCAGGATGCAACTCTCAAGTAAGGTGCACAATTAGAGACAATAGCCATGTATCTACAATGAAGGTTGTTAGAAAACGTATCAAATTCATTCATGATGTGGAAATCTTCAAACGTTCTGGATTTTTGATGTGCCTGTTGCTAGGATGCACCCCGGGTGTACCTAGGCGGGGTGTATGAAGCAACGGAGCAAGACCACTTGAGTAAATATACGAGTAAAACGGCTATGAGACACGAAAAACCGTTTTTAAGCCCAAAAGGCCAATATATACGAGTTGTTCAGTAAAGAACATATAGCCTACTTTCTCCAAAATGCATGGGTATTGTTATAACTCTTTGTTCTTTTCAAGGAGATAATTGAGTGTTGGATGTAGAAGCTTGTTGAAATACAACGTGTTATACGGATATTAAACATGAATATGAGGTGCCCTTTGCTATTGCTACCTCTGTACAAAATTTCATTCAATTCGGTTTCATCATGTTTGAATTGGTATGGTGAATCGATTTGCACACATACATGGCCGCTATCTGCAAACTATTGGGCTTGTAGTTCAGTCAAAAGATGCTTCCCACAAAAAGGTACTGTATGTTGTTGCAATATTTGGTAGAGATCAAGTAATAAGGTTGGTCGTAATTTATTTAAGCTTTTAACATTTGGGTGGCCGCCATTCCCTTTCCTTCAAAATGGTGGCGATATAAAATATGACCCTGAGGTGCCCTTTGCTAGTGCTACCTCTGTACCAAATTTCGTTCAATTTGGTTCTACCGTGTTTGAATTGATAGGGGGAATCGCTTTTTACACACACATGGCTGCTATCTGCAAACAATTAGGCTGATGACCTTGTTGTTAGTTAAAAAGATGCTTACCACATAAAGGCATGTTGTTGCAAAATTTAGTAGAGATCAGATGATTAGGTTGGTCGTAATTTGATTTAAGCTTTTAACATTTGGGTGGCCGCCATCACATTTCCGTCAAGATGGTGACGATATAAAACATGACACTGAGTTGCATTACGCATGTGCTATCTCTGCACCAAATTTCGTTTAATTCGGTTTCATCGTGTTTGAATTGATAGGGGGAATCGATTTTCACCCATACATGGCCACTATCTGCAAACTATTAGGCTGATGACCTTGGTGTTAGGTCAAAAGATGCTTACCACATAAAGGCATATTGTTGCAAAATTTAGTAGATATCAGATGATTAGGTTGGTCGAAATTTGATTTAAGCTTTTAACATTTGGGTGGCCGCCATTACGTTTTCGTCAAGATGGTGGCGATAGAAATCATGACACTGAGGTGCCCTTTGCTAGTGCTACCTCTGTACCAAATTTCGTTCAATTCGGTTTCACCGTGTTTGAATTGATAGGGGGAATCCTTTTACACACATACATGGCCGCCATCTGCAAACTATTAGGCTGATGACCTCGTTGTTAGGCAAAAGACGCTCGCCATATATATATATACATATGTTATTGCAAAATTTGGTAGAGATCGGATGATTAGGTTAATCGTAATTTTTTTTAAGCTTTGAACATTTGGATGGCCGCCATTACGTTTCCGTCAAGAAGGCGGCGATATAAAACATGACACTGAGGTGCGCTGTGATAGTGCTACCTCTGTACCAAATTTCGTTCAATTCGGTTTCACCGAGTTCGAATTGATGGGGGGTACACACACTCACACACAGACTCACACACACAAACACACACACGCACAGACAGACACCCAATTTTTCACCCTGTGTTGATCTAATAAGTCTACTTTCATTCTTTGCAAAAATAGAAACTAGGCTAAAAATTGAAAAAGAAATATGTTTTCATTGCAGGATATTTTTAACAGAATACTACAAATAATACTAAAATAAAGAGCAACTTCAGATGAGCCCAACTTGGTACACCTGGGTAGAAACTCAAAACAGACACAGTAAAACCCAGACGATTTGTTACGATTTAGGCTAATTAGTAAAATTCAATTTATTTATTTATTTATTTATTTATTTATCGTATGGCTTTTATGCTGGGAGTGTCCGAGGACATGTTCGGCTCGCCTGAGTCTTTAGCTGCTTCCAGCGGACACCCTAAAGGGTGAGCTACAAGTTCCGTTCAATTTCAAGTAGTTCCAACTTTCGCCACCAGATATCAATGATTCCTTGTGGCGAACGTTGGAACTTTGATAGAGCGTTCTGACGAAATCTAACCTAATAGGTTATGAATAATCCCAAATGGGAATATTCATAACCTATTTGGATTGCCAAGATAAGGTTTTTGTTTTATGAAAGGGAGCTTGACTTCCGTAGCACTTTGGCATCACTCGTGACGCCAATACTACTTGTATTTTGTGTCTTGTGATGGTCTTCTCAGTATGTGCTAGCCATGTGTATTGGTGAGGTGTGTCTGTACCAACTGACGAGCCCAACGGCACACTGGGGCGAAACGCTGGCATTTTATGTTTGATCTGGCCGGACCAATTTTACATATTAATTGATGAAATCTAACCTAACAAATTTTGCTTTACACAAGTTTAGTCCGTGAAAGGATCTTTTACATGCCATAAATCTATGACATGGGACCGCCGGCTTTACTTCCTCTCCGAAGGAAGGCATACTGAAGGATTTTTAACGCTCTTAAAAAAATCCGACGACTTCGGCCGGGTTTGAACCCGCTATCTTGTGCATAGCAGTTCAGCATGCTACCGACTACGCCACCGAAGTCAATATTCTCCTATTTTTTTTTGGTAGCTCACTAGGGAGGCAATAATACTTTGTTAGTTCTTTTGTTGCTGTAATAGTAACCATGTTGGTTATACTGAATTATGCACGTATTCACCTTAAGAGAGTTTAACTCTTATAGTGCTAGGGGACCGACAGATGGGACAAGGGAACTTCAGCTAAAAATACCACGAGTCAAACTGTCGGCACTGATTTTATCAATGCTAGCTGTACCTGGCATGCGTTGCAATGCCAAACAAAGAAAGTGTTGGCGTTGTAACTTTGTTTGTTGAAGAGCTTTTGGATACACAATATTTCTTTTCTTTTCCGTTAACTGTAGCTAAACTATTGTAAAATGGATTTACTATATCAGAGACATTAGTGGGAGCGTGCTCACCAATTCACCAAAGTTTCATCGCAATCGGATGAATGGTATATGAACGCATACGGGACTTTGTTTTAACGATTAGTGCGCTGTCACTCATTTGTTGAATCTACTTGTGCGCTGTCTATTTTAATATGGATTTACTACGTCAGAAACCTTTGCAGGAGTGTACACAACTCACCAAAGTATCATTCCAATGGGATGAATGGTATATGAATGCATACTGGAGTTTTCTGAAACTATTCGCACGCTGTCACTCATTTGTTGAATCTACTCGTGCGTTACCAACTGTGAAATGGATTTACTAAGTCAGAAACCTTATCGGGAGTGTACACAATAACTCATTCAAGTTTCATCGCAATCGAATGAATGGTATATGAAAGCATACGGGATTGTGTTGAAACGATTCACGCGCCATCACTCATTTGTTGAAACTGCATGTGCACTACCTGTTACAAAATAGAATTCCTAAGTCAGATACATTCGCAGGAGTGTACATATGATCGAATGTGGGACTTTGTTGAAACGAATCGCGCTCCATTTTTGAAGCTACTCGCGCGCTATCTATTGTAAATTGGATTTATTATGCCTAAAACCATTCCGGAAGTGTGCACAACAACTCACTAAAATTTAATCGTAATCGGATGAATGGTATATGTACGCATAAGGGACGAACAAACAAACATTCATTTTAGCCTATTTTCATTATGAAACAAGTAGTTCCGTGAAGAACTAAATAACTAAGTTTGCTATTCCTGGGTGTCTTAATATGTGTCCTACCAACCTATCTCTTCTCTTCATTAGCAGTCGCCAGAAACAACCCTCCTCTCCCAATCGTCTTAATACCTCTTCATTTGTAATCCTATCTACCCATCTGATATTCATCCTCCTCCTGTAACACCACATTTTAAACGCTTGAATTCTCCTCTTCTCTGCTGCTCCACTAGTCCAAGTTTCACTTTCATAGAGTGCCACTCTCCAGACAAAGGCTTTCAAAAATGACTTCCTAATATCTAAATCTATATACGATGTCAACAGAATCCTTTTCTTTAGAAATGCTTTCCTTGCCTGTGCTAACCTACTCTTTATATACTCTGCTTCGTCCATCAATGGTGATTTTGCTTCCTAAGTAACAGAAGTCTCCTACTTCCATTAGCTTTTCACCTGCTAATTCGATTTCCATAGGGATTTTAAATTTATTTTGGCTGCATCATAATCACTGTCAAATAGTATTAGCTGGAATCCTAAAATGATAAATCTTATATATAAAAGTGAAAGTCTGTATGTGGGTATGTATGTATGTGGGTGGGTCTGTTCCGTATACAAATCTACACCGTTCCACCAATCTCAACCAAATTTTGCACACACATAGTTCAGGACCCAGAAGGAACCGCTGGCTACATGAATTTTCGATAGTCTTTTTCATTCTTCTGATTTCGGCCCTTTTGCACTCAAGCACAGGCTAATCAAATCATAAAATATACTCATGAAGGAATGGCAAGGCAGATAGTTTCCATGGCAACATAGCTCAAGTCGAGACACGGCCGACTGGATTCGAGTTGTGCTCTGCACTACCAGTATAGAAAATGAGGATCTTTACTTGAAATCCCGTTAGTAACTCAACTGCTCACACAGCACTGTCAACCGAGTTTAGCATAACAAAGACTTAACACTATCTATCTACTACATATTTTTCAAATACCACTCACTCACTCACTCATTCATTCATTCATCACGAAATCTCAAGAACCACCGAACGGATTGGAATGAAATTTGGTATGCAGCTTCCTCAAGGGCCGCAAATGCCCGCTAAGAGAGGAATTTTTGGATATTCATGTTCTAAAGGGGTGTTAAGGGGGTAGACCTGCATTTAATTGAATAGCAATATCTCCCGATTGGTTTCATTGGCGGATGTGATACTCGGCATAAGTTATAAACTCATCTTTAAAAATAAGAAGACACGTGCCTGAGGGTTTTTCGATGTGGTGTATATTATGAGGTGAAAGGGGTGGAAAGTGGGGATTGAAAGAATCCTAACGGAGCGTGTATCTCTTAAACGACATAGGCGAGGAGTTTGAAACTCAGCGGAAAAAATCAGCATAAAAACTAAGTAAATATGTATTTCACAGTTTTTTCATAAATCCAATTTAAGGGGCCCATGGGGAGGGGTGAAATTCTGGGGGGGGGGGGGACAGGAAAGAAAGTGTCCTAACTGATTGACTGACTGACTCACTCATCAAACTCAAGGGGGGAAAAATTGCTTTAAAGTAAGTAAATAGCTGTTCGACAGTTTTTTTTTTCAAAAATCAAATTTAAGGGGTTAATGGGGAGGGGTGAAATTCTGAAAAAAGAATATTGAAAGAAAAAGTCCTGACTCACTCACTCACTCACTCACTCACTCATCATCGCCCAGCCAAAATTATTGAAGTTAGAAACATGACAGTTTGGGGATATATTCATTGTATGTCAAAACCGTCTACTAAGGGAGGATTTTCGGATATTCAGGTTCTAAAGGGGTCTTAAGGGGGTTAAACCTGCATTTCATTGAATAAAAATATCTCCCGATTGGTTTCATTGGGGGATGTGATACACGGCATATAAACTCATCATTAAAAAGTAAGAAGACACAGTGTCTGAGGGTTTTCGATGTGGTGTGTATTATGAGGTGAAAGGGGTGAAAAGCGGGGATTGAAAGATTCCTAACGGAGCTTGTATCTCTTAAACGACATAGACGAGGAGTTTGAAACTCAGCGGAAAAAAATCAGCATAAAAAACTAAGTAAATATGTATTTTACAGTTTTTTTCAAAAGTCCAATTTAAGGGGCCCATGGGGAGGGGTGAAATTCTGGAGGGAAGGGGGAAACAGGATAGAAAGTGTCCTAACTGAAAGACTGACTGACTCATAAAACTCAGGGGGAAAACTGCTTTAAAGTAAGTAAATAGCTTTTCGACAGTTTTTTGATCAATCAAATTGAAGGGGTTCATCGGGAGGGGTGAAATTCTGAAGAAAAAAAAATTGAAAGAAAATGTCCTGACTCATTCACTCACTCATCATCGCCCAGCCAAAATATTGAAGTTGGAAACATGGCATTTCGGGGATATGTTCATTGTATGTCAAAACCGTACACTAAGGGAGGATTTTTGGATATTCAAGTTCTAGAGGGGTCTTAAGGGGGTTAAACCTCCATTTCATTGAATAACAATATCTGACGAGTGGTTTCATTTGTGGATGTGATACTCGGCATATAAACTAATCATTAAAAATAAGCAGACATGTGTCTAAGGGTTTTTCGATGTGGTGTATTATGAGGTGAAAGGGGTGAAAATTGGGGGTTGAAGGATTCCTAACGGAGCGTGTAGGCCTATCTCTTAAACGACATAGGCGAGAAATTTGAAACTCAGCGGAAAAAATCAGCTTAAAAAGTAAGTAAATCGGCGTTCGACCGTTTTTTATAAATTAATTTAAGGGGCCAATGGGGTGGGGTGAAATTCTGGGGGAAAAAAGGAGAGAAAGTGTCCTAACTGACTGACTAACTCATTCACTCATCAAACTCAGGGGAAAAAGACAGCTTAAAAAATAAGTTAATAGGTGTTCAAGAGTTTTTTCATCAATCCAATTCAAGGGGCCCATGGGGAGGGGTGAAATTCTGGTAAAAATAATTGAAAGAAAATGTCCTGTCTGACTCACCCACTCATCACGCCCAGCGAAAACTCTTAAAGTTGGAAATATGAAATTTTAGGAATATGTTCACTGTATGTCGAAAACGTCAACTAAGGAATGATTTTTGTTTATTCGGGTTTTAAAGAGGTGTTAAGGGGGTAAACGTGCATTTCATTGAATAACGATATCTCATGAGTTGTTTCTTTGGGGATGTAATATTCGGTATATAAACTTATCATTAAAAATAATCAGACATATATCTAAGGGTTTATCGATGTGGTGTATATTATGAGGTGAAAGGGGTGAAAATTGGGGGTTGAGGGATTCTTAACGGAGCGTGTATCTCTGAAACGATATAGGCGAGAAATTTGAAATTCGGCGGGAAAAAACAGCTTAAAATACAAGCAAATAGGTGTTCGACCGTTTTTTTTTTCATAAATCCAATTTAAGGGGCCCTTGGAGAGGGGTGAAATTCTGGGGGAAAAAACAGGAAAGAAAGTGTCCTAACTGATTGACTCACTTACTCACTCATCAAACTCAGGGGGAAAACAGCTTAAAATAAGTAAATGGGTGTTCGACCGTTAGTTTCATAAATCCAATATAAGGGGTTCATGGGGAGGGGTGAAATTATCAAAAATAAATGAAAGAAAATGTCCTGACTGACTCACTCACTCATCATCGCCCAGCCAATATTATTGAAGTTAGAAACATGAAATTTTGGGGATATGTTCACTGTATGTCGAAAACGTCCACTAAGGAAAGAGTTTTGGATATTCAGGTTCTAAAGAGGTGTTAAGGGGGTAAACGTGCATTTCATTGAATAACAATATCTCACGAGTGGTTTCATTTGGGGATGTGATACTTGGCATATATACTAATCATTAAAAATAAGCTGACAAATGTCTAATGGTTTTTCGATGTAGTGTATATTATGAGGTGAAAGGGATGAAAAGAGGGGGTTGAAAGATTCCTAACGGAGCGTGTATCTCTTAAACGACATAGCCGAGGAGTTTCGAATCTCGGAGGAAATCAATCAGCTTAAAAATAAATAAATAAATAAATAAATAAATAAAATAAATAGGTGTTCGACCGTTTTTAATGCAATTTAAGGGGCCTATGTGGAGGGGTGAAATTCTGGAAGAAAAACGTCCACTAAGGAAGGATTTCACTCTCATCGACCAACCAAAACTACTAAAGTTAGATGAATGATATTTTGGGGATATGTTTGTTGTGTGTCGAAATCGTCTACTAAGGAGGGATTTTTGGATATTCAGGTTCTAAAGGGTGTTAACGGGGTTAAACCTGCATTTCATTGAATAACAATATCACACGACTGTGACGCGAGCGAAGCGAGGCTAAAAATGAGATGGTGTGTGTCTGTGTATTACTCAATCACGCAAGTACCTCTGGTCCGATTTACATGAATTTTACATGGAAGTAGCTGATTTACCTGGTTAACATATAGGTTACTTTTGATTTCAATACTTTGCACTATTTAAAATGGCGACCATTTTAGTGACGTCACTACACCCTTTGGTTTCAAACTTTCATATTTCCTTTTCAAATAAAAAGAAAACGCTAAGAAATAGCAAACTTTTGATAGCATATACGAGGTTTAAATTACATTTTCTATCCGAAAGGTATCTCCAACGGTTAGCGAGTAAAACCTAAATTTGTGCTATTAAACACGGTCAACGCCGAGCGGTGTAGTGGACAAAATGTTCCATCCTTAATCTCCCTCTGCACAGCACCTCGCCTATCCCCTGTTTTAACTGTCACCTTCACATTTTAATTTATTTATGACACGTAGCGAAGCACGGGTACTTCAGCTAGTAAGCTATAAAGCTCAAGATATCATATTATCAGTTCCATTTTCTGCCTCCTCCATCCTGTCCCATCTGACGCATTACATGTTCAATCTTTCTGCAAGAATGAACTGCAATCGTAAAATATGCATCTCTACTTCAACGTAAATAAATGTTTTCTACTGGCGCAGAGATCTAAATACGAGTTAATAAACAATACAGGAACGAACAAGCATGCCTGTCTATAACTATCACCTACTAAGAATAAATTGTGCCAAATCAGACCTTCGATCAGGTTATGAAGCAGTGTTACTCCTCAGGTGCATGAGAGTACACTTCAGCATTCACCACTTTCCATTTGAATCTATTCTCCTGAAGACCAATCCTCGCATTCACCGGGAATGGCGTCTAGAACAGCTGCACTTCCATGAAATACACTGGGCTGATGTCCAACCATCATGGTAACCGCTGGGCTACGACAAAGGATTTAGTCCAACGCTTGGCGTCCATGACTTGTCAGTTTAGTGTAGGTCACCATACCGCCATCACGTAATAGGCATTTGGTTAATACACAGAATATTCAAAATTGGAATAATAAACTTTAAAACCAACAAGTAGTAAGAACCTGGAACGAGTCGGCTACAAGATGTAGACATTGTAATCATTGAACGACAAACAACTACAAATGAAATTACTTCAAAGAAACGCAAACCTCGGCAACAGAAGACGAAGACAGTCGATACTCATATGGTTTCGTTCAAACAATACATGGACGCCAAGCTGATATGATGATGATAATTGTTGTTGTTTTAAGGGGCCTAACATCTAGGTTATCGGCCCCTGATGGTTTGGGTGATCGTGAAGATGAAAATGAAATGTAAACTACAATTAAAACTAACTACTAACTAATATACTAGAAGAAGAAATGGAAAACAAAAGGAGAATAAGGCAAATAAAGGACAGGAGGAAAAGAAATGCCCTCAACCCGCGAAGAATGCGGATTGAGGGACCTGGAAGGAAGGAGAGCCATTAAAGGCAGATAGGAAAGTGAACGAGGAGAGGGTCCGCCCCACAGGTAATCGATAAAAGGGGGAAAACCGGATCCAGCTCAGGTATCCCTCAGGGTCACCAACTCCCGAACTCACCAGCCGTGAGCCCCTGAGAATGTAGTAATATCCAGGGTGCACCAGAAGTGGTGGGGCTACATGCACCCTGTCTCCTTGAGCGCCTTGATCAGAAGGAAGGAGATAACAGGAAAAGAAAAAGAAGGAGGGCATCAGAAAAGATGAGACAAGGGCCAATTAAGGCGGGAAAGGAAGAGACTCCCTAGGCCTCAGGTACCCTAATACCGTCGGGGATGGAAGAGAACAAGAGTTGACCAAGTGAGGTCGACAGGAAAGAAGACGGAGAGGAGCCCGGCACAAGTAAATGGAAGCAATGCCGGACTCAGCTGTGGGCCCGTGGTCGCTAACCCACGTCCCACTAGATGTGAGCCCCTGGTGGCCGGTGGCGTACTAGGATTTGCTTCTGGAGGGGGATGAGCTAAGTCAAATCTGAACTAATTGCGTCTTTAGTTTTGTGTTTCCTACTTTCTTTTAACTTTGTGTTTTTGGATTAGTGTTTGTTTTCTGTTGTTTTTTTTTTTGCTTTTGAATTTTGCTTTGTGTTTTTTTCTGGTTTTGTGTTTGTTTACTCCTGTTTATTTCGTTTTTGCTTCATGTTTTGGTCATGTGTTTGTTTTTGCTGTTTGCTTTGTGTGGGGAGCAAAATAAGACTATCAATGAAAGAAAACCTACACGTTTTCATGTTTGATCTCAATAGCATTTGATAACTTTTATTTGCACCTCTCAATGTGCAAAGCTAGGAAACAAACAATAAAGAGAAATGTTCGCAAATTAGTAAGTATCGGCGTGACTTGTCAATTAAAATTTCATCAAATTTGTACTTTATATTATTTGGGAATTGATCCCCCTAACCACCCCCGCCCCCCGTAGTTATGACACTGCATATCCCTTCCCTGACCCGTCCTGAAAAGAAAAGTACATGGCCATTGGCTGCATTAATAACATTATTAGACCACATCCATTGTCGTATGAAGTTCACTAGACCTCTCACTACACAGCGTCAAATCACAATCGAAATACAGTTCAACTTCGATATCTCGAAGTGCTTTCGGAAATAGAAAGTACTCCGAGTTATCGAAAATTCAAGATAAAGAAATACACGAAACAAGGGGGTTCTATTATCATAAATACTGCTTGTCACGGTGGGTGAGTGGTTAACGTATCGGTCTACTAACCCCAAGCTTGCAGGTTCGCTCCTGGCCGTGGTAAGTGATTTTTGGAAGGCGGCAAAAATTACGACACGCATGCCATACGATGTTCGCATGTCAAAGAACCCATTTGGATTCAGTAGGCCGTGTTCATAATGGCAAAATTGATCTCGGAAGTTTCTGCCAACACAAAGTTCCTCATTTCTCTACTAGAAAGCGCTATATTGTTCAAGGAGCTCCTTGACTTTCATAGTGCTTCAAGGAACGACGAAATTCGACATGCAAGCTACCCTCTGGGTGTCAAATAACAAAGCTTGCACCCGGCACTCGTGGCCATACGATATTATTAAGCATATATACTTAAATAGTGAACTGTTGCTACGCTATGCTGTTATTGTGACTTAGTCTACTCATGCAGGTATACTAACTCGGGTTAAATGTTGCTGTGCAAGTATTGCAGATACATTGGATTACAATTAATTTTACAGTATGTATTTTCTGTTCGTTTCAAATACGTGACTTCTGCATAGCGCTATAAATCTTGTTTAATTTTCATAATGGTTGACAGCGTATTAGCTGGAATTCCTAGCATACTAATCTACTTATTTATCGTATGTCTTTTAGTGCCGGGAGTGTCCGAGGACATGTTCGGCTCGCTAGAGACTGTAGCTGCTTCAAGCGAACATCCATAGGGTGAGCTACATGTTCCGTTCAATTTCAAGTGGTTCCAACTTTCGCTACCAAATGTCACTGATACCTAGTGGTGAACGTTGGAACTTTGATAGAGCGTTACAACGAAATCTAACTTAGAAATTTAGCTTCACACAAGTTTAGTCTGTGGAAGGATCTTTTACATGCCATAAATCTATGATATTAGACCGCCGACTTTACTTCTTCTCCGAAGGAAGGCATACTGAAGGATTTTAAAGCTCTTAAAAATCGACGACTTCGGCCGGGTTTGGTCCCGCTATCTTGGGCACAGCAGTTCAGCATGCTACCAACTACGCCACCGAAGCCGCTTAATAATCTACTGACAGAAATACACAGTCCAGGTACCCTACAAAACTGAATCAATATTGTAATTCCAATGTCACTACTCAAGATCGTAATTCAACTGCATTTTCTCCCCAACTTCGAGTTAAGGACACATATGTCATGTCTGGGGTACAAAATATCATTCGAGTTATCGAAATATTCCAGTAATAGAACTTCGAATTATAGAAATAACATGACATATTAATTGTGTAGAACTCCGCTGGGAAATTAAAATTACGTCGACATATCGAAAATTCGAGATATAGAAGTTCGACTTATGGAAGTTAGATTGTATCTACTTCTGGTTTGACAAACAAGTCATGCACACCAACAGTTAGACCACATCCCTTGTCGATTGTTGTTCACTAAAATGGTGTAAAATTTATTATTTCTTTTCTTTTTTGATATCGTTAAATTTTTATTTTTATTCCAAAATCATGTTTTTAACATTAAGTTCCTAGCCTCATGGGCTAGAACTGTGAATTTTTATGTGTACATATTTATTAACACAGAATTTGTATGCTTTCGCCTTTCATTTTTATAATATCTGTAATATTGAGGTTCGCCTCCAACTCATCATATGAATCATCGTGTTGAGAACACACACAACCTCTAAGAAAGAATGCTGAATCAAACTGCCAGACAGCCAGTGCTTTCATATTACAGCATTCTTGTTAAATAATACACCCTCTGTCTGAAAAGTTCGGTGAATCGGTCAATATTACGACCGGATTGTTGGCTTACCAGAAACAGCCATTACTGTCCTTCGACGTAATCCCCGTGGATGGTTATGCACTTCTGAGAATGACTGAACAAGTCCTGGAAACTCCTGGAATAGCCTTCAGTTTGGGTCGTCAAAACTCTAAATTGAAAGCAAGAGAGAAACGTGAATTTATGCATACACACACGGTGTTCGGTGTTAACATCAGACATTATCAATTGAGCTAACTTACTGTTGCAATGGTTAGCGGTTTGTCATTCCTTTATACATTTATCAGAACGAAGTTAGTTTTCTGGGAATATGACACACACTGTTAAATTAAGGGCCTTAAAATGTGGTTTTTCTGAGACCCTTTATAGATTCCCGAATTTTGTGTCCCACATTGAGAAGCGCAACATATGCTTTGGTCGTCCTTCTAGGATAATTTTAATATTTCGCCTATTTTAGCATGTATTTTGAGACGTTTTTCCCTATATCCACCTTTCTACCGTATGAATTTTACGATGCACCATGCATCCGAACACGACTTATAGGCGTACATAGAGATACACAGAAAGACAGACAGACAATTCTATTGTGTACAACATATCACCCAGATATCCAAATATGGGTATATCTACCATACAGTATCAATCAATATCATCCTTGCGATGAAACCGTATATCGACAAAAAAAAGAAGAAAAAAAAAAAGATTACGGTAGTTAAAATGTGCTCTCAAACTAAATTCACCTAATGTGTACTTCCTGGGGTGAAATAGAATTGAAAGCCTTGTAGACGAAACGCAATACACGTCACATCAAAACTGACCCTCTACGTGTGTTAGGTCCCACGGGAAGACCTCTTTCATAAAATATAAAGGCTTGTGGTGCATGAAAATGCAGGTTCTTTAGTCTCAAATGGCCCAAATTCCTAAATGCCGCAAAAAATGCTTATTCAATTCAGGAATTTTTGAAAATAATGTTGCTGTTTAGAGATATGATATACCTTCTGTACTATATGTCGCACGTGAAAATTGCATGAAAAAATTCTAGGATACCCTTTGACACCCTTAATTGCAGTCTACGTTGGTTCCGTGATAGCCTTATAGCCATTTGCACACTTTCACAGAAATGCAATAAATGGAGTGACATTGCTTCCTTCAGAAATAGATTTAAAGCTGGATACCACCCCTTGAGATAGTGTTGTCATGGTTACCGATTTGCATTCCTTCATTAGTTTGTTAAATTTGCGGCTTCGGTGGCGTAGTCGGTAGCATGCTGAGCTTCTATGCCCAAGATAGCGAGATCAAACCCGGACGAAGCCGTCGGATTTTTTAAGAGCGTTAAAATCCCTCAGTATGCCTTGCTTCGGAGGGGAAGTAAAGCCGGCGGTCCCATGTCATAGATTTATGGCATGTTCAAAAACCTTCCACTAATTACACCTGTATGAAGCTAAATTAGATAGGTTAAGAATGTAAATAACACTCTTAGGTTTCTATGTTCGTTGCCAAGAGCCGACTGTGGTGGCGTCTAGTAGCTAAGTTCTGAACTTGGCCTAGTAGTCGTTGACGGTGGCACTTGGCGGCAAAAGTGAGAACTATTTGAAAAATTCTAAGTTTCAGTCTGTACTTAAATTAAAAAAACAGATAACACACACTAATACAGTCATCACAATTAACACCGGGTATCAGACAGATTCTACACACACCCAAAGTACACGGGGCTACATGACCGCGTTGTCGCTGCCCCTAAACTTAAGAATCAACCAACCAGGTTGTTAAATTAAATTAAATTAATTTTGTGGGAATATTTCAGAAACTGTTGGTTTTAGAGCCTTATAATGTAGTTTTCGAGGACCCTTTAGGGCCCTCGAGTTTTGTTTCTGGCACCGAGGGGCTTTGTCTCGTCGTTGTACGCCATAATATAATACTACTAATAATAATATAATATTGGGATAGGAATATAATAGACCTGCGTACCAAACCCGCAGATGTAAATCGCGTGAAAATATTCTGGAGTACCCCTTGACCCCATAAGCGCCTTATACGTATTGATGAATTTCACAGCTTAATTTGGTTCCGTGATAACCTTCTAGCCGTTTGTAAACTTTCACACTAATGTAATTAATGGAATTGCATTGCGTCTTACAGCAAAATATGGACCTCCGAGAATATGTTGCCATGGTTATCGGCTTGCATTCGTTCATGAGTTTATTAAATGAAATTAGTTTTCTGGGAATATGTAAAAAACGGTTGGTTTAGGGCCTTAAAATGTGATTTTCAGGGACCCTAGGGCCCCCGAGTTTTGTCTCTCACATTGAGGGGCTGAAAATGAGCTTCGCCTCGTTCTTCTACTCCTATTTCAGCATGTATTTTAAGGGGGTAGGCCTCCTTTTTTGAGAGGTATGGATAAGAGTTACATCAATGATTAGTGTCGTGCCTCTGATGGATATCTGTACCAAATTTTACGTTGATACACCCAGCCGTTCTCTAGTTATAAGGCAACAAAATTGTCCACAGACAAACAAACAATTAGACAGGCAGACCAAAAAATAATTTTCGGGTGCATCCATCATAAAACAGTCTGAAACGCGTAAATAACTCAAATTTCCGTAGAAATTCAGAAAAAAAACAGACAAACTTTCATTTTTATATATGTAGAGATATACTGCAACGCTCGGTGTTGACCGTGTTTTATTGCACAAATTTAGGTTTTACTCGTTAACCGTTGGAGATACACGAAAAGTGATAAGGACCTTTTGCATAGAAAATTAAATGCTTAAGCTCGTGTATGCCATCAAAAGTTTGCTATTTCTTAGCATTCTCATTTTATTTGAAATGGAAATATGAAATTTTGAAACCGAAGGTTGTAGTGACGTCACAAATGTGGGTTTTACTCGCTAACCGTTGGAGACACACGAAATGTGATAAGGAACTCTCGGATAGGAAATAAAATTTTCAAGCTCGTATGTGCCATCAAAAGTTTGCTATTTCTTAGCGTTCTCTTTTTATTTTATATGTAAATATGAAATTTTGAAACCAAAGGGTGTAGTGACGTCACTAAAATGGTCACTATTTTTAGCCTATTTTCATTTTTGAAAAAAATAGGCTTATGCGATCACCTTTTGTCCGTGTGTCTGTGTGTGCGTGTGTGTGTGATGTGTGTGTGTGTGTCCCTAATCACTTCTAAACGGATGGAGCGATCTCAATGAAACTCGGTAAGTTCAAAGCACCATTCTGGATGACCTCGACCGTGCCCTTAAAATTGTATTGTGTCTCACCAACCCAACATGGCGGCTGTGCGAAATTTCGCACCAACATTCAGTATCTCCGAAACTATTACCTATATCACCATGAAATTGTGTACGGTGATAAAGGACACTGCTAGAAGTTCGCCTATGAGACTTTCAAAAACCTGGTAACTACAAAACCAACATGGCGGCCAAGCGAAGTTGAGACTTTTAAATAGACTTTTCTCGTGATATAACCATCCAAACGTAATGAAACTTGGTACAGCAAATGTCTATACACATTGTAATGCACTGGCGTCTAATTTAGTTCAATTGTTTACATAACCTCAAAATGGCGGCTGTGCGAAATATTTCACTGGCATTCCATATCTCCGAAACTGTTACAGATATTACCCTGAAATTGTCTACGCTAATAAAGGGCACTGGTATAAGTTTATCTATGTAACTTTCATAAGCTTGCGAAGTAAAAAACGAACATGGCGGGCAAGCGAATTTGAAACATTTTAATAGACTTTTCTTGTGATTTAACTCTCTGAGCGCAGTGAAAAGTGGTACAGTAAATAATTATACATATTGTAATTCACTGGCATCTAATTTAGTCCAATTGTTTACATAACCTCAAGATGGCGGCTGTGCGAAATTTTAAAATTAAGTTTTTATTTCTTGAGTCGTAATCATGCGATCGAAGTGAAAGTTTGAGTAATGAACCTACGCAATACGTTTCCTTTAATGGTCTATAACTCTATGGCCTACACATATAACAATCCAAAATGGCGAGCATCGGAAATATTTAGACGGTTCTCAAAATCTACGAATCTTGTACATCAATCAAGCTGAAATTTTTTATGTTCATAGAAGCTATGAACATAAGTTCACCTATAGGACTTTCAGTAACCTGCTGAGCACAAATCCAACATGGTGGCGACTCGAAGTATAACTATTTAAATGGACGTTTCTCGCGATTTAACCATCCGAGTGCAGTGAAACTTTGCACGTTATATGCTTATACAAATGTTAATCCACTGGAATCTATTTTATTTCAATTGTTTTCATAACCACAAGATGGCAGCTGTGTGAAATTTTTAAATCTCGGTTTTACTTTTTGTGTTCTAATCATGCGATTGATGTTTGAATACCACATGTACACAATAATCTTCATGTAACAGTACATAAAATCCAACCTGGCGACCATCTGGAATATTTAGACGGTTCACAATATCCACGAATCTATCACAACTATCAAACTTAAATTTGGTATTTTCATAGAGGCAATTAACATGAGTAGGATATATGAAAATAGGCTGTTTAGTTCTTCACGGAACTACTTGTTTACTAGTGCAAAATATCGAAATCAAAAGTATCCTATATGTAAACATGGTAAATCAGCTACATGCATGCAAAATTTCATTTAAATCGGACCAGTGGTTCTTGCGTTATTGAGTAACAGACAGACAGACAGAAAGACAGACACACACCATCTCATTTGCATACATTAGTACAAGCTGACCCGGCAGACGTTGTCCTACCAATCAAAGAAAGTGTTGTAACTTTGTTTCTTGAAGTGCTTTTGGATACACAATATTTTTTAGCCTATTTTCAATTTTCAATTTTGAAAAAATAGGCTTATGAGATCACCTTTTGTCCGCGTGTGTGTACGTGTGTGTGTGTGTGTGTGTGAGGTGTGTGTGTGTGTGTCCCTAATAAAATCTAAACGGCTGGAGCGATTTCAATGAAACTCGGTAAGTTCATAGCAGTATACCCGGCGACCTCGACCGTGCCCTTCAAATTTTGTTACGTCTCACCAATCCATCATGGTGGCTGTGCGAAATATTTCACTAGCATTCAATATCTCCGAAACTATTATCGATATCGCCCTGAAATTGTGTACGGTGATAAAGGGCACTACTAGAAGTTCACCTATGAGACTTTCAAAAACCTGGTGACTACAAAACCAACATGGCGGTCAAGCGAAAATGAGACTTTTAAATAGACATTTCTCGCGATTTAACTATCCAAACGTAATTAAACTTGGTACAGCAAATGTTTGTACACATTGTAATGCACTAGAGTCTAATTTAGTTCAATTGTTTACATAACCTCAAAATGGCGGCTGTGCGAAATATTTCACTGACATTCTATATCTCCGTAACAATTACAGATATCATCATGCAATTTTGTACGGTGATAAAGGGTACTGATACAAGTTTACCTATGTGTATTTCATAAACCTGTAAAGTACAAAACGAACATGGCGACCAAGCGAATTTGAAACATATTAATAGACTTTTCTCGTGATTTAACTCTCTGAGCGCAGTGAAATGTGGTACAGTAAATGATTTTGCAGATTGTAATGCACTGCCATCTAATTTAATTCAATTGTTTACATAACCTCAAGATGGCGGCTGTGCGAAATTTTAAAATTAAGTTTTTATTCTTGTGTCGTAATCATGCGATCGAAGTGAAAGTTTGAATAATGAAGCTAGGCAATAATTGTCCTTGAATGGTACATAACTCTATGGCCTATACATATAACAATCCTAAATGGCGAGCTTCCGATATATTTAGACGGTTCTCATTATCAATGAATCTTTTACAGCAACCAAACTGAATTTTTTAATGTTCATAGAGACTATGAACAAATGTTCACCTATAGGACTTTCAGTAACCTGGTGAGCACAAATCCAACATGGCGGCGACGCGAAGAATAAATATTTAAGTGGACGTTTCTCGCGAATTAACTATCCGAGTGCCGTGAAACTTTGCACGTTAAATGCTTATACAAATGTTGATCCACTGGCATGTAATTTATTTCAATTGTTTGCATAATCACAAGATGGCTGGTGTGCGTACTTTTAAAATCTCGTTTTTACTTCTTGTGTTCTAATCATGCGATTGAAGTTTTAATACCTCACGTACACAATAATCTTAATGTAATAGTACAAAAATTAAAATCCATCCTGGCGACCATATGAAATATTTAGACGGTTCTCAATATCTACGAATCTGTTACAGCAATTAAACTGAAATTGTGTATGTTCATAGAGACAATTAACATGAGCAGGATATATGAAAATAGGCTGTATAGTTCTTCACGGAACTACTTGTTTTTTATGTTCACAGAGACTATGAACATATGTTCACCTATAGGACTTTCAGTAACCTGGTGAGCACAAATCCAACATGGCGGCGACGCGAAGTATAAATATTTAAATGGACGTTTCTCGCGAATTAACTATCCGAGTGCCGTGAAACGTTGCACGTTAAATGCTTATACAAATGTTGATCCACTGGCATGTAATTTATTTCAATTGTTTGCATAATCACAAGATGGCTGGTGTGCGTACTTTTAAAACCTCGTTTTTACTTCTTGTGTTCTAATCATGCGATTGAAGTTTGAATACCACACGTACACAATAATCTTAATGTAATAGTACAAAAATAAAAATCCATCCTGGCGACCATATGAAATATTTAGACGGTTCTCAATATCTACGAATCTGTTACAGCAATTAAACTGAAATTTTGTATGTTGATAGAGACAATTAACATGAGCAGGATATATGAAAATAGGCTGTATAGTTCTTCACGGAACTACTTGTTTCAATTTCTGTTAACTGCCTCTAAACTATCGTGAATTGAATTAACTAATTTAGAAACATTCATTGGAGCGTGCACATCAACTCTCCAACGTTTCATCGCAAACGGATAAATGGCATTTAACGCATACGGGATTTGGTTTAAATGATAAGTGCTCTGTCACTCATTTGTTGAATCTACTCGTGCTCTACCAACTGTGAAATGGATTTACTAAGTTAGAAAGCTACTCGTAAGTGTACACAACAACTCATCAAAGTTTCATCGCAATCGATGCATAGTATATGAACGCATACAGGATTTTGTTGGAACGCTTCGCGTGTCGTCACTCATTTATTACATCTAGTCGTGCGCTACCAATATTGTAAAATGGATTTACCAAGTTGGACACCTTCCCTGGCGTGTACACAACATCTCACCCAAGTTTCATCGTAATCGGACGAATGGTATTTGAACGCATACGGGACCTTATTGAAACGCTTCGCGCGTCGTCGCTCATTTGTTGAATCTACTCGTGCAAAACCTCCTGTGAAATGGATTTACTAAGTTAGAAACCCTCACGTAAGTGTACACAACATCTCACCCAAGTTTCATTGCAATCGAATGAGTGGTATATGAACGCATACGGGACTTTGATTAAAAGTTCGCGCGTCGTTGCTCATTTGTTGAATCTACTCGTGAGCTACCTATTGTAAAATGGATTTACTAAGTTAGAAACCCTCACGTAAGTGTACACAACATCTCACCCAAGTTGCATCGCTATCGGACGAATGGTATTTGAACGCATACGGGACTTTGTTGAAACGCTTCGCACGTCGCCGCTCATTTGTTGAATCTACTCGTGCGCAACCTCCTGTGAAATGGATTACTAAGTTAGAAGCCTTCACTTAAGTGTACACAACAACTCATCAAAGTTTCATCTCAATCTATGAATGGAATATAAACTTATACGGGATTTTGTTGAAACGCTTCGCGCGTCGTCACTCATTTGTTGAATCTAGTCGTGCGCTACCTAATGTGAAATTGATTTACTAAGCCAGAAGCCTTCCCTGGAGTGTACACAACATCTCACCCAAGTTTCATCGCTATCGGACGAATGGTATTTGAACGCATACGGGACCATTTTGATACGCTTCGCGCGTCGTCGCTCATTTGTTGAATCTATTCGTGCGCTATCTATTGTAAAATGGATTTACTAAGCCAAACACCTTCCCTGGAGCTCACTCAACATATTAGCCAAGTTTCATGGCAATCGGATGAATGGTATATGAACGCATACGGGACTTTGAAACGCTCTAACGTGCAGAGACAAACAGTAGAATTCGACATCACTGCCACCATTGGTATAAAACACAACTTTTCGCCACGGGCGGAGTGTGTGTAATGGCGGTAGTTGCACAGGTTGCGACCAGGTGGCTCTAACGTGCAGAGACAAACCGTCCAAAGACATCAGCTTTCACGAAGTCCAAGGCTAGTGGTTTCCATGACGACTGTTTTTGACTGTATATTGTGGTTCTAAAATTGTGTGTAAATTGTGGTTCTAAAATTGTGTTCATTCCACCTACCGGGTCAGATTGTGAATCTAAACCATACATGGACCCACCCTAATATACATACCAAATCCCATCAAAATCGGTTCAGTCGTTTAGGAGGAGTTCAGTCACATACACACGTGTCGAAGAATTATACAGGGTGTTACAAAAAGGTACGGCCAAACTTTCAGGAAACATTCCTCACACACAAAGAAAGAAAATAGATATGTGGACATGTGTCCGGAAACGCTTAATTTCCATGCTAGAGCTCATTTTATTACTTCTCTTCAAATCACATTAATCATGGAATGGAAACACACAGCAACAGAACGTACCAGCGTGACTTCAAACACTTTGTTACAGGAAATGTTCAAAATGTCCTCCATTAGCGAGGATACATGCATCCACCCTCCGTCGCATAGAATCCCTGATGCGCTGATGCAGCCCTGGAGAATGGCGTATTGTATCACAGCCGTCCACAATACGAGCACGAAGAGTCTCTACATTTGGTACCGGGGTTGCGTAGACAAGAGCTTTCAAATGCCCCCATAAATGAAAGTCAAGAGGGTTGAGGTCAGGAGAGCGTGGAGGCCATGGAATTGGTCCGCCTCTACCAATCCATCGGTCACCGAATCTGTTGTTGAGAAGCGTACGAACACTTCGACTGAAATGTGCAGGAGCTCCATCGTGCATGAACCACATGTTGTGTCGTACTTGTAAAGGCACATGTTCTAGCAGCACAGGTAGAGTATCCCGTATGAAATCATGATAACGTGCTCCATTGAGCGTAGGTGGAAGTACATGGGGCCCAATCAAGACATCACCAACAATTCCTGCCCAAACGTTCACAGAAAATCTGTGTTGATGACGTGATTACACAATTGCGTGTGAATTCTCGTCAGCCCACACATGTTGATTGTGAAAATTTACAATTTGATCACGTTGGAATGACGCCTCATCCGTAAAGAGAACATTTGCACTGAAATGAGGATTGACACATTGTTGGATGAACCATTCGCAGAAGTGTACCCGTGGAGGCCAATCAGCTGCTGATAGTGCCTACACACGCTGTACATGGTACGGGAACAACAGGTTCTCCCGTAGCACTCTCCATACAGTGACGTGGTCAACGTCACCTTGTACAGCAGCAACTTCTCTGACGCTGACATGAGGGTTATCGTCAACTGCACGAAGAATTGCCTCGTCCATTGCAGGTGTCCTCGTCGTTCTAGGTCTTCCCCAGTCACGAGTCACAGGCTGGAATATTCCGTGCTCCCTAAGACGCCGATCAATTGCTTCGAACGTCTTCCTGTCGGGACACCTTCGTTCTGGAAATCTGTCTCGATACAAACGTACCACGCCACGGCTATTGCCTCGTGCTAATCCATACATCAAATGGGCATCTGCCAACTTCGCATTTGTAAACATTGCACTGACTGCAAAACCACGTTCGTGATGAACACTAACCAGTTGATGCTACTTACTTTTGTGCTTGATGCTCGTACTGTAGAGCAATGAGTCGCATGTCAACACAAGCACTGACGTCAACATTACCTTCCTTCAAATGGGCCAACTGGCGGTGAATCGAGGAAGTACAGTACATACTAACGAAACTAAAATGAGCTCTAACATAACGTCAACATTACCTTCCTTCAAATGGGCCAACTGGCGGTGAATCGAGGAAGTACAGTACATACTAACGAAACTAAAATGAGCTCTAACATGGAAATTAGGCGTTTCTGGACACATGTCCACATAACATATTTTATTTCTTTGTGTGTGAGGAATGTTTCCTGAAAGTTTGGCCGTACCTTTTTGTAACACGTATAATATCAAGACAAGATGATGATAGATGGGTGGCAGTGAGAAGGGTGAATTTATGCAACCTAACGTGCACACTTGTTCGACGGGTCGCAGTGAGAAGGGTGAATGTTCCGTGGAATGATATCGGTCTTGAAAACCATCGTCACGGGTGACGAGACCTGGTGCCTGAGGTACGACCTTGAAGGCAAGCGTCAAAGTATGGAGTATCGGGGTCCAGGGTCGCCGAAAAGCCTGAAGAGCCAGAGGTTTTCGGACATGCCTGACATCCAACATAATGTGACGACACAACTGAAGGCTATCCCTCAGGTAGACTATGCCAGGACTAGTACAGCCGTTCTAAGAAGTCCACGGGGATTACTTCGAAGGATAGTAACGGCCGTGTCAGGTAAGCCAACAATCCGTACGTAATATAGACAATTCCCCGAATTTTTCAGACAGAGGGTGTGATTACAGAATACCGGCACACAGCCTGTCCACAAGAATGACCTTAGGGAAATGAATATTCTTAATTATTTTAATACATGGATGACAGAAACAAGTAAGATTGACCCCAATGGATAATGTGTTAAGTGCATAGTGTCTCAAACCAACACACGTCGTCGTAGCAAAATTACTTGTCAAGATTCAGTTTCAGAAAAAGTGAAGTTCTCAGTTAATTTAATATATGAGATTCCATTTTATTAGTGAATTATTCACTATAATGCACCGGGCACTTTTAAAATTCTCTGGATAAGTTCTTAAGGTTAGTGCTCCTTACATCACGTATGATAACAATGCAAATGAATGATTTCTTCACAGAACACCTTTTCTTTAAATAGTATTGATTCTGACACGAATAAATATTGGTTGGTTTCTCATTTTAGGGGCTGAGACAACGCGGTCATGTAGCCCAGTGTAGCCTACTTTGGGCGTGTGTAGAAACTGTCTGATAACCGGTGTTATTACCCCTTCACGAATTGATTGCCGATGGTCGAGATGGGAACTATTCCTTGTTTATTTGTGCCACACGTCAGCCTGCTTCGTTGACAGGTACAGTTGCACGATTAGGATATGACTAAGTTCCAGTAGCCTCAGTAACTATCCGTGGTACCATGAGCTCCTGTGACGCTTCTCTGACGCAATGCTGCTTGACTTATGTGTAGATTGCACGCTGTTTCCTCCGCTTCGTCCCGCGGGCCTTCTGATCCAATAATCAACAAACGCTGGCGCGGCCCCGCTCAGCGGCAATCAAATGTTAAATGGGTAATAATTGTGATGGCTGTATTAGTGTGTGTTATCTGTAATTCAGGTAAGGACTGCAGACGATCAATTTCAAGTAGTTCCTACTTTTGATACCAAATGCTACCGTGAACGACACCTAGCTGTAAACTTGGCTACTAGATACCACCGCAACCGGCACCTGGTGGCAAATGTTCGAACTTAATAGAGCGCTAATCAAATCAAACTACAAATTTAGCTTCACACGATTGTAGTCATTGGAAGGAAGGCATACTGAGGGATTTTTAATGCTCTTAAAAAATCCGACTTCGGCGGGGTTTTAACCCGTGATCTTGGGCATAGAGCCGGCCCCGTGGTTTTGGGGTAGCGTGCCTGCTTCTCACCTGGAGGCCCCGGGATCGATCTCCGGCTCCGATAGGGATTTTAAAACTGACGTGAGGGTTGGAACGGGGTGCACTCAGTCTCGTGAGGACAATTGAGTAGCTGTCTGACAGTGAGACAGTGCCCCGATCACGAAAAGTAAGATTAAGGCCGAGGGGACGCGATGCGCTGATCACGCGTCACCCCAATATCTGCAGGCCGAATGGCTGGGCAGCGGTCGCTTGGTCGGCCTTAGCCCGTCATGGGCTGTATAGTGCCAGGGATTGTTTTGTTGTTTGTTTTGATCTTGAGCATAGAAGCTCAGCTTGCTACCAACTACGCCACCAAAGCCGCATTGTTTATAATCGCTTGAACACTGCTTCCGACTCTTAAGCGTTCTCCTGTTCCCACATTTGTATTTCACTGTATCTCATTAGATCTGAATTATTATGAGTGTGATCGTATTTCATGTCGTGTGGATAGCTCAATAATTGCCGCTTTCCATTAGGCCGTGAATCAAACCGCAGGGCGAGCATCTTCTCTGAACTTGGGCCCAATTATTGCCTCGAGCTGCCAGCTCCCGGGATTTGCATATTATCTTCTACCACGGTAGCGTTCCGCCACTTATCGTAGCATCTCCTTTCGGTTTCTAATTGCACACAACATAAATTGATAATTAATGTTCTTGCTAACATAGTCATTGGAACTGCTCAGCCATTAGAAGATCTCGATAACGCCAGAAAAATGGTAATAATGATTCTTTCTTTATTGAGAATATTATATTGCTTATTGCATATTCATATGTTTACATTAAATCCAGATATATTCAACCTGTTCTTCTGTTATATGATTTAAGATTCATTTTCTGAAAAATAAAAGGAATGTAAGATCTATCACAGCCAGTCCATTGACTCTCCTTGTAAGCAGTATTTTTTCAATTTGTTTTAGGAACAGGTGGCAGAATTCTCGCTACTTACTTGCTTTCTCTTCATGGATTAAGCTCAGTTTCCTTGTCATCTCTTCATGGGTTGACCAATATCCCTTCTTCCAACAGGATGGTATTCAAGGGCAAGCTTCGGGATTCTGTCGTCATCCATCGTTAGGACGTGCTTTCTCTGAATTCATCTGTTTTGGTAATTTCTATCATTCAGGAAAAATATATTTAATTGGTAACTCTTTACATTTCTAACAAGTAGTTCCATGACGAACTAAGCAGTCTCCTTTTCTTAAAATTTAATATTCATGCCAATGATTAATCTATATAGACCCATCTACAATAATGACAAAATTATGTTGGTAATTCTAACATTTTCTAATTAGTTGAAAATATACATTAAATAGTGTAGCCCTGGTGACTGAATATATTCTTAGTTCCATCTCTTAAGGTACAGAATGCACATGTACAATTTGGTTAAAGTCCAATGAATAGCATTGACGTTATATGCAGTTGGACATATATCAGCGCGCGTAAAATCATGTTTTCAACATGTCATGAATGTGTTGCTCAAAATTAACCTGAAATACTATGATCAATTATTGTGCCAATTTTGGATGACATTCATTTGTTAGTATAGAAGTTACATGTATTTAAAAATTGAATCCATCAGCAGGCTTAGACATGTAGGCAGCACCGACGTATATACATTAGTTACTCCAAATGAATCTAGAATGCCAGGTACTATACGTGTGCACAGTATAGCACTATTGGCTTGCATACTTTTTGATATATTGATATTAGGGTAAAAAAGAGAGCATTTATTAAGAGTTGGCAGCCCCGATTGCTCTACAGAATATGCATGATCTTATCTGTAATAGTACACATAGCACATACGAAATTTGGTTGAAATCAAATTATTGATAGTACAGTATAGAAATTAAATGCATTTAAAAACTGAACCTATCAGCAGGCTTAGAATCATGCTGGAAACACTGCCATGTATGGGCTCCTGAAAATTAATCTGGAGTGTTATTATTTATGTGTGTGTCAATTTTGGAACAGTTCACATACATAACTTCTGAGATATTCAACATAGGGCTCAAATTTCCATTGTGATTTTTAGCAGTTGGTAGCCGTGAGCTATTCAGGTGAAGATCTTTAGTCATTCCAAATTTGGTTTCGAAAGCTGAAGCCGTTTAGGAATTGATAGAGGGGCACACACACACTCACACACACACAGACGGACAGACTGACGGACAGACAGACACACTTCTGCCCGGGTGATCTCATAAGCCTAGCCTATTTTCATTTTATGAAAAAAATAGCCTTATGAGATCACCTTTTGTCCGTGTGTGCGTATGTGTGTGTGTCTGTGTGTGTAGATGTATGTGTGTTCCCCCCTAATAACTTCTAAACGGCTGGCGCAATTTCAATGAAACTCGGTAAAGTCATAGTACTATTTTGGCCGACCCCGACCGTGGCCTTCAAATATTACGTCTCACCAATCCAACATGGCGGCTGAGCGAAATATTCTAACGGCATTCCTTATCTCCGAAAATATTACTGATATCACCCTGAAATGTTGTACGGTGATTAAGGGCACTATTATAAGTTTACAAAACGAACATGGTGGCCAAGCGAAGTTGAAAATTTTAAACAGACTTTTCTCGCGATTTAACCATCCAAATGCAATGAAATTTGGTACAGAAAATGTTTAAACACATTGTAATGCACTGGCATCTAACTCAGTTTAATTATTTACATAACCTCAAGATGGCGGCTGTGAAATTTTTCTCCGGCATTATATATCTCCGAAACTATTACTGATATCACCCTGACATTTTGTACAGTGATCAAGGGTTCTACCAGAAGATCAGCCATGAGACTTTCAAAAGCCTGTGAAATACAAAACGAACATGGTGCCCGAGCGAAGGTGAGATATTTTAATAGACTTTTCTCGCGATTTAACCATCTCAGCGCAGTGAAATATGGCACAGTAAATGTTAATACACATTGTAAGGCTCTGGCATCTAATTTAGTTCAATTGTTCACATAACCTCAAAATGGCGACTGTGCGCATTTTTAAAATTAAGCTTTTATTTCTCGTGTATTAATCATGCGATCGAAGTGAACGTTTTAATAATGAACCTACTCAATAATCGTCATCTAATAGTACATAACTCTATGGCCTACATATATAAAAATCCAAAATGGCGACCAACCGATATATTTAGACGGTTCTCAATATCTATTAATCTATGATGGCAATCGAACTGTAAGAAACACAAAGACTGTTGTACCCTTACACTATCAGGCTACCGGGTGAGTTAGCCGTGGTAGTTACGGCGTGGCTGCAGGCAGTCGGGAGGCGAGGAGGTTCGAATCCTCCCACCGGCAACCTTGAAGACAGTTTTCTGTGGTTTCCCATCTTCCTTCCAGGCAAATGCCGGGGTTGGTCCCTAACTATAAGCCACAGCCGCTACCTTCCAATTCCTTGTCCTCACAGTCACACTTTCCTCCCAAGACAACACTCCACACGCTACGGTACTTGTAGCTCACCCCATGGGTGTCCGCATAGAAGCAGCTACAAACTCAAGCGAGACGAACATGTCCTTGGACACTCCCTGCTATAAAAGTCATACGCTAAAAATAATAAAGAACAAGAAAAAGGAGAAATTGTGGGGGTCGGAAGAGAACAAGAATTGATGGAGAGAGGTGGACAGGAAACAAGAATGATGGGACACCGGCACAAAGTAGAAGTAATGCCGTGCTCAGCTAGGATTCCATGGTCGCCAACTCACGACCAATATTTGTGAGCCCTTAGGGAGAGATGGATCTGAGTGTATTTGTTATCCAAGAAGCAAAATACATCAATCGAGTTCAAGCATAAATAAAATACGAACATCTCACCTCATCACATTTATTAGCAACATTTGGGACCCACAAATCTATGTCAAAGAGTATCGGGTGTAGAAGGTGAAACATTTCCCCATTAAATTCAACTTCTGCGGTGTTAAATGTCCAGCTCGAACGCTATCATAAATTCGGTAAGAACTTGACTTAATGACTCAATTAATAGAAAATAATTCCTCTCCACAAGTTCAGAAGAACCGAGAAGAAAATGAATGACCAAGCTAGAAGAGCTACACACGATTTGACAGCCGAAGACTTCAAGGTGGCCCGGAACGAGATTTTCTTCTCAAACCACTGTATAAATAAAATGATCGTAAATATCCGGTCAGTTATCGTAAGCTGTGATCGAGGTGTGATTTAATTTGATTTGTGGAGCCGTCCGGTCAGTTCATGTTGCTCAAGGTGGAAACGATAGATTACCAAACGTGTACAGGTTTGTTTTCGTAGTGGACACACACTTTCGAAAGATCTCGAGCAGTGGCCAGTATTTTACGGTGGTCCAGTCCGGATCTAGTCTTGAGCTCGTGTTTATGACAACACTATTGTAGTATAAATTCGATATTGACAATGTAGTCATTCGTGAGGCACGGCTTTACCTGATAAGATTTATTGTTCACTTAACTGAACAGCTCGATGGGGGAGCGATTTAGAGATTCAAACGCATCTCTTTGTACCGAAAAGTGACCCCAAACTCCATCTATGTGTAGCACAGCTACTATCTATTCAAATGGCCCGCAAATCCCTTGCCGGCACCCAAGTAATTTTGTTATAGAAAAAATAAATAAAAAGCACCTCCATTAAAGGATTATTTTAATTGTAATTCCTGCTAGTCTCACCTTTCGGTAGCATCATCTGAAATTATTTGCAATAAAAACAAAGATAAATTCATATGAGTGCATGTCGTAATATTTAAGTGGCTGAATTTTGATAATTGGAACTAAATATACAAGAAGAGTGAAAGTGTAATAAATAAATAAATAAATAAATAAATAAATAAATAAATAAATAAATAAATAAATAAACACAAAACACTAAAGCACCAAATAGAAGTGAAAGAACGTAAAATAATGAGAAAAATCCTTGGACCGAGAACAAAGGATGGTGTACATTATCCAAAGCCTAATACAGAAATACACAAAAAAGTTTCAAAACTCACAGACACAATGCGAATGCGAAGAATCCAATTTATGGGACACATAGAAGGAATGGAACCGAACAGACTGACACACAAAATACATACTTTCTTAAAGAACAAGGCTATTAGATCGAATTGGTATAAATTTAATGATAGAGACTTAAAGGAATTAGGATCACCAAACTTACATGACCGGAAGGAAATCAGGAAAATCACTCAGACGCGGGGTTTTGAGGAAAAAGAGAAGATGACTACACAACATCGATGGTCAGAGCAGCGGAAACAGACCCACTCGTTGCGAATGAAGGAATACTGGGCCAACAGGAAGGCTAGAAAGTGTTGATTTCGCGTGGTCCTAAGCGACCCATTCGCGAAGAAGAAGAAGAAGAAGATGAAGAATAAATAAATAAATAAATAAATAAATAAATAAATACCGTAAGTCAGTAAATTATTATTCTTAAGTACAGTGCGCCAGTTTCAGTCACGCTGTGACGTTCTTCAGCCAAACGTAGTTGATACAAATGAAGTTGCAAGTCTTACATTAAAATATTATTAAAAGGCTGATTTCATTACTCTTTCTAAATAATGTATGCTAACTATCTAAACAACCAGATCTGTTACAATTTTTGATTATTTATTTTATTTTTTTATTTTATTTATTTATCGTATGGCTTTTAGTGCCGGGAGTGTCCGAGGACATGTTCGGCTCGCCTGAGTCTGTAGCTGCTTCCAGCGGACACCCTAAAGGGCGAGCTACAAGTTCCGTTCAATTTCAAGTAGTTCCAACTTTCGCCACCAGATATCAGTGATACCTAGTGGTGAACGTTGGAACTTTGATAGAGCGTTCTGACGAAATCTAACCTAACAAATTTTGCTTTACACAAGTTAAGTCTGTGAATGTATCTTTTACATGCCATAAATCTATGACATGGGACCGCCGGTTTTACATCCCCTCCGAAGGAAGGCATACTGAAGGATTTTTAACGCTCTTAAAAAAATCCGACGACTTCGGCCGGGTTTGAACCCGCTATCTTGGGGACAGCAGTTCAGATATATCTCTTGAAAACACAGTTCGAAGTGGAAAATATCAATGATGTGCACATGACGTATTGGTGCATTGAAATGTTGAGGTTGGGATGGTTTATGTTGTGATCATCATGAAGCTTTATGATTACGTTGCTGTGAAAATAGTTAGTACAAGAAAAATTGAGTAGTTGTAAGTTAATATTCGAGCATGATAAAGAATAAAGACGACTAAGAATAAAAATGTAATGACTTACGGAACTACTTTCGTAATTTATTAAACTTTGTCAACAAGAATTTTTGGGCAGACATGGTCATTTTTATGTCCTTTCGTAAATAAATAATTAAATAAATAATAGTACATTATGCAACGAGCCTATAATTGCAATAATTAAGACACAAGTATGTTTATAAAACGAGCCTAGCGAGTTTTATAATTTCCATACGAGTGACTTAAATACCATTATAGGAGAGTTGCATACGACTGTTTATGTTCGACAATAATTATAACTATTTCATGTTCGAACATAATTATTCATCAATATCTGTCGAGATTTCTCCAGTTTTATGTACTGAACAGAGCGCATGGGACGCAGAGAATACCTTGTATTTGACCATGGCCTCCTGAAATACCTCACTATGACACTCGCCACGCAGTGAAATTTAAAACGGGAGATCATGGAAGTGAGAGCAGGTGCTATGCTATCCTCACCTAATTGGTCACACAACTGTTTCTTGAGCTCTGATTGGTGGGAGAAACTGTATCATTATGAAAACTTGTACTATAATGAGCCTCATTATACTGTAGTACAGTTTTCTGACATATAATATTTACATTTAGCCAGGGTCGAACATAAATACATAAATGGACGGCTGAGCGGAAGAAGGAGCATTCTGAGAGGATGAAGAGGTTTTGGGAAGAAATGAGGGAAAAGGCCCGAAGATGAATTCGTGAATTCAAGTTCAAATGCTCCCTTTTATCGATATAAAAATAAATAGTATCGATTCTAAAAAATAACTGAATTCTAAAATAAATAATACGAAGTAAAGTAAATAAATAAGAAGTAAATAAATAAATAAACAGAGAGAGAAAGAAAGAAAGAGAGTAAGTAAGAAAGTAAGAAACCACATTGAACATGTACAGGGCTGGGATTTTGATGTATGTTTTTTTTGTATGAGATATTCAAAGACGGATTATTATTTAGGTCACACTTATTGACGTCTCGTATATTTCTGATCACGTACTACTTATTTCCTATGCTTACACTGTCAGGGGTATCAAAGATCATGAATCAGAGGTCAAATCTCCCCTATAAGGGCAGGTGCAGAGAAAGTAAGGCCTGATTCCCACGTTATTTGTGAAAGTCATCACAAATGTTCTGTATTTGCCCACACATTATCCAGAGCACTTTGCATGTTGATGACGGCGTACTTCACTTTCAGATCCTCGCTTGAAGATTACACCGCGGGCAACTGAGCAAGCCTGCACTGGATCACGTTTAAGTCTTACATGCATATTATATGTAGAAATCTGAACAATCACGGACACATGTGACAAGAAAATGGGGGAACGTTGATTATTTTGATGCCATAATATTCACGAACATCGAGTACAAGGCCCATGAACTGAAGTGTCATTTAGACCTATATTGAGTTTGCACTCAGTTGTACATCGATAATTTTAAATGATAGGCATTGAAATTGAGTTTAGAATCGATATTATTAGTATCATTATTAGTATCATCATTATCGTCATCGTCCTGGCTTCGAGGAGACCATCCCAGATTATTTATTAACATGTCGAAACTTTTAACCATATACTTGTAGCTGGCAATGGGGGAGCTATTTGGTATCAGAGCAAGAGGCAACTCAACGCTCTTGTGCGTCATGGTTACGTTGTATTAAAAAGACGAGGCTCAAACGGCTTATTAAATCGACACCGTCCTGAAGTAATACGAGAGTGGTTCCAGGACGGAATGTCAGGATGAAAAGGGTGTTTGGTTTTTGGTGGGTAGGAATCCCACACACTTGTGGAGTGTGGATCCTCCTCAAGCATCTGATATAAGATTTTCCACAATCTCTCGTAAAAATAATCTTTATTCACAGTGTTATTACTGGTTTCTCAGTATGATACCGGCCTTAAGACACCAAGAAGGGGGCTGCGTGGCGCAGTCAGTGGATATAGAGGGAGTGGGTTCGATCCCCACCCAGGTAATGGATTTTAGAAACAAAACTACCACTTTCCGAAACGCAAATGGCCCTGGGGTTCACTCAGCCTACATCAGAAATGAGTACCAGGGTAATTCCTGGGAGCAAAGACGGCCGGTCATGGAGCTGACAACTCCATCCCATCTAGTGCCGATGTCACAACCCATGAACTTCCGAACAATTCTGGTGGTGGAAATAAATTACGAAAGCTTTCTGTAGCAACTCGTGGAGTTGGCACTCAGACCCAGTTCCTTCACGCCACCCAGCAAAGTACCTGTGCTGGAGGCGATGTTGTTAATAGTTTGCACCTGTTCCAAATGCCATCGCCAGTTGATTGGTTGCACAAACTCACTGTATTTAATAATTTACTTGACGTACTTTGTTTTCAGGTTTTTATCGTTGGGAATTGCAACATTGATCAAGGTCAGTTGTTTGGCCTTGTTATGAAAAAGTAACCGCACAATATTTGGCCTTTTGTGTTTCATACCTAGATAGACTGATCTGGCAGAATGATGCGGTCACATCACAGTTAATACTCAACATTCTCAAATAGTTAGTCATTCATTCATTCATTCATTCATTCATTCATTCATTCATTCATTCATTCATTCATTCCTTTATTTGCAATTAGGGTAGTTTCCCCCGGTGACAAATTGGTTATACAAAACAAGTAAACAGTTATACCTAATAATTCAACTGGAGTATTTACACAAAGTGTCTGTCTTTTCTTAAACACACATAGTAGGTGCTTGGAGAAAGGATCTGCAACTGTGGCAGGTAGAGAGATCTAGTTATCAATTTTTCAATGGCACTGTTTACAAAATAATATTTACCATACTCTGTGGTTGCCCCTTAACATTGAAAGAATGATCACCTCTACTCATGTGACTGGGCTTTCCCAGACGTTTGTTAAGCTCCCTCCATGCTGGTTGATCTGTGTAGGCTACGTGTTATACATTGCGCAGCGTTTGGATTTCATCCTCCTAGCCTTAAATGTTTCCCACCCATGTTCCTTTAACATAAGAGTCACATTGCTGCTGGGATTAAAATCACTTAGCAAAGATCTAGTGGCCTTTCTATCATTTCCAACTCATTGATACACCCTACTTGAAATGATCCCAAACCACAGAAGCATATTCCAAAACGGTTCTTACGAGTGACAAACACCCAAATTCCTTAGCAGAGGTACTACTACTTCCTTTAATACCCTCATTACAAAGTTCAGAGATTTGGAAGCCTTTGAAACTAAACATCCTCCATGTCCATTTCATTTCAGATCATTCTTTACGTGGACGCCAACATATTTGCATTAATATTCTTCTACAAGTATATCCGAGCCAATGTTGTATTGGAAATCTTGCCCTCGACCTTTTCCTATATTTATGAAACTATATTCTCTGGTATTTATTTTCATTTTATTTTCAATCACTCACTTACAGACCAGGCTCAGGCCATGCGTTGTGTTGTGAGCCATTTACCTTCCGATATATTACACAATCATCGGCAAACAATTGACAGTCACTGTGAATCCCATTTGGTAAATAATTTATAAATGCCAAAAATTACAAGTTGCAGTTTGTCTGTCAACTCTTTGCTACCGCGTCTTAGTGTATGAAGAATCGAAACCATTCAAAGCTTGTACTATTCTTGTACTATGATTCACAATGAATCTCGTTATTTGAAAAGGTTAGTCTATTCTATGATGTTGTACGAGTAATATATGTTTGTGATCTGCGTATGACCACATTATTTATGTATTATCAGCTTTAACCACTTCTTGGCTGTTTAGGCAGGCCTTCAAAATTTGCCGCAATCGTCTTACTAATTCATTTGTGAGGTTTTTCTGATGGCGACATGATCAATGTGCCTAACTTGTCTAACGTTTGGGTATTTGCAATTCTCTCCTGTTTCCATTGAATCAAATGTCCTGCCCATATTCATCCTTAAATGAAAGAGTGACACGGGCTAGTTTGAAATGGTTTGGCCATGTCTAACGAATGGACGATGGTAGGACAGCAAAACATTGGCTTCAGACAGTGGTGGTTGGTAAAAGACAGGTAGGAAGACCTAGGAAGAGATGGCTGGACCAAGTGAAAGAGGACATAGGAACAAGAGGAGTCAACTGGTATACAGTCCTGAAAGAACAGACAGAATGGAGAGCGCTCGTATACCACACCCGGGCAACTCGAGTGAATGACCGATGATGATGATGATTTCCCCTCCTGAAAAGTTCCCCCCTGAGGACATTACCTTTTCCATTCGACAGTTGTCCAGCCCAAATTCCTTGAAAATTTCTCGCTAGAAGTTCACAACAACTTTCAACATAAAGAGGTTGCGTTGGTTTGAGTATTCTCGTCCACACACAACTGAATCAATTATTAGATGTTCTCTACATCCCTTCGACCCCTTTTTGCAACCGTCTTCTCCTTCGTCTTCTTCATATTTATGTGCACATAATATTCAAATACATTGGTTTCATACGTTGCTCTCTTGGAAAACAGGATTATCTATTTTTCTGCATTCGTGAATGCGGTATCCTCCGCGTAAAAGTTCACAGAGACATCCTGGCCCAGGTTGGTGGTGTCCTTACGTCATACCGATTTTATGGCGGTGGTCAAGTACCGTCTGGGAGTTCGCGAGGTGTCGGAGCTCTGTCCAATATCGGCACATTAACGACTCCATTTAGAAGATTTCTAGCTAAATATTTTTCCACTTTCTTGTCTGTTTTTTATAATAGTAATTGTATTAATACAATAAATAAAATAAATAAATAAATGTTAATACAGCCAATGGAGAAGTATTTTACTTATCAGGGCGGGTCAGGGAAGGGATTTTCGAAGGACATCAGCCGTGGACCTATCGAAAGGAACCGTCCCGGCTTTTGCCGGGTGGTGAAAATGGAAAAACCACGAAAACCATTTTCAGGACGGCCGAGGTGGGATTCGAACCCACGCTCTCCCGATGCCAGCGAGGCACGAGGTAGTGAGTTACCGGCTTCGTCCAACATGATGTAGCTAGCAGACCAAATTTCAATCACACCTCTTCAATCAGGAATGTCTCCTTTGCGAGCACGTAGACCAGTCCGAAGCACACATACATTCATACACCAATGGCAGCTTTTGAAAAGCGCACTTTCATGGCCTCTAAAATGTCGAAGCCGTTATAAATAATGTAATGATAATGTTATTGGTTTCACGTCCCTTTAACCTACTGAGTGTTTAAAAGATGCCAGAATGCCGGAATTCTGCCTCTAAGGGGATCTTTAACTTGCCAAAATATCTACTGCCACGGTTCACTCACATTTGTGCACCCTCAAATGCCAACTGATTGCGCCAGGATTCAATCCTGCAACCTTGGGAACAGCAGGTGAGAACATTACCTCTGCACAATGCAGCCAGTCGGAGCCGTTATCAGAATCGACTTATGTACAATAGTATTTGTTCACGCTCTTCCTCAATCAACTTGCAATCAACCTCACCTTCAAGTCTGGGTTAATGCATGTGAGATTTTTGAAGTGAAATATCGCGTCCTTTGGCTGGGATTCTACGTAAAACCGTACGTTTCGTGACTCAGGATCGCGAGATCAATGGTCACCTAAAACTAACCGGGTGAGTTAGCCTTAGTCGTTACGGCATGACTGCTGGCAGTCGCTCACATCCGGGAGGCGAGGAGGTTCGAATCCCCCCGCCGGCAACCTTGAAGATGGTCTTCTGTGGTTTCCCATCTTCCCTCCAGGCAAATGCCAGGGTTGGTCCCTAACTATAGGCCACAGCCGCTACCTTCCAACTCCTCGTCCTCACATTCCAACTTCCCTCCCCAACGGTACTTGTAGCTCACCCATTGGGTGTCCGTCTCGAAGCAGCCACAAAACTGGCGAGCCGAACATGTCCTCGGACACTCCCGGCACTAAATGCCATACGCAAAAAAAACCTAAAATAAAATCTTGTTTCCTTCTTTCTTCTCAATCAGTTACTTGTGCGCTTTAAAATAGATTAGGCGATTCCATGCCTTTTTATTCCCGTTTCTACTTGATTGAGTCAATGAGCCTCTATGCGACGAATTGATTTATGGTAGGATGCCCTTCCTGACGCCAACTTCATCACATGAGTTGTGAGACTTGGTAAAACGTCTCATTGTTGCTTCATTGAAGTGCTTTGACATCTTTGATCATCCATCCCCTATACATTAGCGTATGTATTATTTGTCTGCTAACCTGAGGTATTGTGGTGAATGTATCCGTGGGTATAATTGTAATTATTAAAATCTAAGATGGAGATAGGAACCTCGGGACTTGAAATAAGGCACTACTTTTGGTCATCAATGTCATGTGGAGTGAGTTGATACTTTACTTTGGCACTTTGTGTTACTGTGATATTTAAAGTAAAATGGGCATCTGAATTTTGGATCTACGATTAGGATAGGTACTTCAGGTTTTGAAGTAATAGACCGTTCTAGCATTTGCTGGAAGTGAGTGTAGAAAACTCTGGAAACAAAACACTTAGAATGGTGACTATCAAGGCCAAATTTGAAACTCGAATTCCTTAACGAGCAGCTAAACAGTCTGGAACGTGGAGCGTGACTTAGCACCTTCGTCTTTGTGGGTGAATAATTACTAAAGAGGAAATACAGTATATCTAAACCATAATAGAATGAGGGTATCATAAAAATCTGGAAAACGGAAGACATTCTTGGCTACGCAAACCTTTTAGCTTTGGGTCCGGATGAATCAAGATTTGACAAGATTGAAAGAAGGATGAAAGAGATGAGCCCTTCCAAGTATATGCGAATTGTTCTCCAATGTCTTGCAGGGAGCGATGGCATTGTCGTTTTCAAGAAACCTAGATGTGGGCCTATTTCAATCCTAGCTTTAAAGAAAACCTTGTAAAATTGACTTTGGAACTAAGTACAATCTATATATATAAAGCTCAATGTTTGTCTGTCTGTCTGTCTGTCTGTCTGTCTATCTGTTATGTATACAAATCCACACCGTTTCACCGATCTGAACCAAAATTTGTATACTTACCCTTCGGATCCCTGCGGGTAACCCTGTCCACTTGAAATTTCCGACAGATCACCCCATTCCCTGCATTTAGGCCCTTTGTCCCAAATCTACACCGTTTCACCGATCTCAACCAAAATTTGTATACTTACCCTATGTAACCCTGTGAATAACACTGTCCACTTAAAATTTCGGACAGACCACCCCATTTCCTGCATTTAGGCCCTTTGGCAAACTTCTCCACCGTTTCACCGATCCGAACCAAAATTTGTATACTTACCCTTTGCAACCCTGCGGGTAACCCTGTCCACTTGAAATTTCGGACAGTCCAACCCAATCTCTGCATTTAGGCCCTTTGGTCCAAATCTACACCGTTTCACCGATCAGAACCAAAATTTGTATACTTACCCTTTGGTACTCTGCGAGTAACACTGTCTGCTTGAAATTGCGGACAGACCACTCCATTCCCGGAAAGTGGACAGGGTCCGTCCCAAAGGCAATGGAAAAAAGGGGTAAAACCGGACCCGCTCAGGAAACCTTCAGGGTTGCCAGCTCCTGAACTCACCAGCCATGAGCCCTTGAGGATGTAGCACTATCCAGGGTGCACCAGGGCTACACACACCCTGCCTCCTTGAGGGTCTTGAGCAGAAGATATGAGATATTAAGAAAATAATGAGGCTATCAGGAATGATTAGACAAGGGCCAATTAAGGCGGGAAAGTGAAAGAGTCGCTAGGCCTCGGATAACCTGATACCATCGGGGTCGGAAGAGAACAAGAGTTTGACCAAGGGAGGCTGACAGGAAAGAGAACTGAAAGGTGCCCGGCACCAGTAAGTAGAAGCAATGCCGGACTCAGCTGGGGTCCCGTGGTCGCAAACCCACGTCCCACAAGTTGTGACCCTGGTGGGTGGAGGGGGGAAGAGGGGGCAGGGGTGAGAATAGCTTGCTCATTCATCGCGAGGTGACATGAGAAAAATGTCCAGACCCCGCCGTGTTACCTGTTATTGCTGACTATGCTGATGTTCATACAGGGTCTTTGCTCAAACCGCTGTAGTGTTACGAAAGAATGAGTGATTCACCGGTCAATGTGAATAGGACCGGGAACCCCCCCCCCCCCGAACGTCTGTCATCATATATCGTCATCACCTGCGATATTCTCAGCTACGTGCAGCTTGGACCCGAGCAGTACTCGATAAGCTCTTTCACTACACGCATCGAGTATAGGCCTAAGCCAGAATATAACGTTCAGACTTTGGAAGACATCGAAGGCAGTAATCTGAATTACCTATATCAGATTTAAAATTACACCATGTTCGTTTAGTAGTCATTTTTCATTACCTTATTATTATCATAAGGGCAAATGACCTAGATGTTACACCCTTTATACCACTAATCACCACACACAATAAGTCTTCATCGCCTGTGAATTTTGAAATATTTCTTTCTATCACGGTAGTTTGTAAGTTTGTCGTGTCAATTCAACAGTAGTTTTCATTACCATCCTCATCAAAAGGGCAAATGATCTAGATGTTACGTCCATTATACTACTAAGTAACACCACAGTCTTCATCGCCTGTGATTTTTAAAATGTGTATTTCCATTAGTTTGTAAGTTTGATATATCCGTTCAGTAGTAGTCGTCTTCATTATCATCCTCATCAAAGGGGCAAATGACCTAGATGTTACGTCCATTATACTACTAAGCAACACCAGAGTCTACCTAGCCTGTGATTTTAAAAATGTGTATTTCCTTTAGTTTGTAAGTTTGATATACCCGTTCAGTAGTAATCGTCTTCATTATCATCCTCATCAAAGGGCCAAATGACCTAGATGTTACGTCCATTATACTACTAAGCAACACCAGAGTCTACCTAGCCTGTGATTTTAAAAATATGTATTTCCATTAGTTTGTAAGTTTGATATACCCGTTCAGTAGTAGTCGTCTTTATTATCATCCTCATCAAAGGGGCAAATGACCTAGATGTTACGTCCATTATACTACTAAGCTACACCAGAGTCTACCTAGCCTGTGATTTTAAAAATACGTATTTCCATTAGTTTGTAAGTTTGATATACCCGTTCAGTAGTAGTAGTAGTAGTCTTCATTGTGATCCTCATCAAAAGGGCAAATGACCTCTCATTCCTTTAAAGTATCAATTATTCCCATTCGTTGATAAGTTACATGTGCCATTAGTCACTTCTATGTTCATCATCACTATGTAGAAGATGTTTTGCGTCAGAAGAAAAGACAACTGGATGCTCAGGAACGTTAACGATATATCGACTGCGAAATCTGGAAGCTTCTCTTTGAGGAATTGCTCCAGACATTTATCGTACAGTTTAAACCTTAACAAGACGAAACTTTTAACCAGATAGCGATCTAAGTGGGAGCTCTTTGGCAAAAATTAATCAAGTCTTTCCCGAAATGTGAGTCCTAAAAATAACTTTTTCTATTATTTTCTAAGTTTCATATGTCAGTTATGTAGTAATTTTCAATATCATCCTGATCAGTAGGGCAAATTACCTAGGTGTTACGCCCTCAACGTCATTTGGGGTAAATGACCTAGATTTTAAGTCCATTATATTTCTAATCACCACCAGATAAAGTCTTCTACGACTGAGATGTCACGAATTCTGGGACCGCTTACGACATATCTCGACTCGGACTGAAGACAAATATCACGAGAATGATCATTATTTTACAGAGCCTTCCCATAGTGACTTAAGTATAAACATTGTCACTGGGTTTGATAATGTAAGAAATGAATACATAAATAAATATAATTTATGACGTTGAGTGTTAAGGAGACTGAAATATTATCATCTTTCCACCGGGCGAAGCCGGGTACTACTGCTAGTCTCCATATAAAGCAAGGATAGCTTAGTCACATTTTGTTCTCTAGACCAATAGCATCCATCAGTTTCCTCTATAATCCAGGCCTGATGTACTATTTGTGAATCCACCCCCACTGTGTGATCATATCACAGCCCTTAATGTAAATACGACTTGCAAGTAAACAATGTTTAGCTCTACAGGAACGTGAGATGGGATTTGTTCTCACAGAAGCTGCGAAAGTGAAGTAGCACTTGTTCGATGACGTGATGCTCAGATTGTGAGTAACTGAAGGTTGTAGAGCGTCAAGTGTCAATCGGCTGGAAGATCAGCTATGGCAGATTAGCCCCTTCTCCGAGCGCGCGGTTTGATTCCCAACTGATCGCTGCTGTCGATACAGACGTACATGCCTAACAAAGACGGAAGCTTTTCATCACGAGTACAGTGCTACTGCTACATCCACTGCTCAATGGGAACAGCACCAGAAAATAGAACAATGTTTCAACCATAATTGAATCACCATTTTAGTTAGATTTATTTGCAAGCGGTAACATAGTTCCTGTTGGCATAATTTAAAAAATAAAATGAAACATACTGTACGTACAAAGATAACAAGTAACAGATACATATTTGCATAAATAAATAAATAAATAATTAAAATACCTATGAGTAGGTGAAACGCTAAAGGAAGTAGGAGACTTCCATTACTTAGAAAACAGGAGATTTCTGATACTTAGGTAGCAAAATAACCAGTGACGGACGAAGCAAAGAGGATATAAAAAGTAGGTTGGCTCGGGCAAGTAAAGCATTTCTACAAAAAAGGAATCTGTTGACATCGAATATAGATTTAGGTATTAGGAAGTCATTTTTGAAAGCCTTTGTCTGCAGCGTGGCACTCTATGGACGTGAAATTGGACCATTGGTGCAGCAGAAAAGAGAAGAATTGAAGCGTTTGAAATGTGATGTTACAGGAGAATGATGAAGTTCGGATGGGCAGATAGGGTTACAAACGAAGAGGTATTAAGACGAGTGGGAGAGGAGAGATGTTTCTGGCGACTGCTAATGAAGAGAAGAGGTGGGTTGGTAGGACATATAGTAAGACACCCAGGTTGATGATGATAATTGTTGTTTTAAGGGGTCTACCATCTAGGTTATCGGCCCCTAATGGTTTGGGTGATCGTGAAGATGAAAATGAAAGGTAAACTATAACTAAAACTGACTACTAACTTATATGGGCTTACTAGAAGAAGACATGGAAAACAAAAGAAGAATAAGGGAAATAAAGGACAGGAGGAAAAGAAATGCCCTCAACCCTCGAAGAATGCGGATTGAGGGACTTGTAAGGAAGGAGAGCCATGAAAGGCAAATAGGAAAGTGAAAGAGGAGAGGATCCGCCCCAGGGGTAATGGATAAAAGGGGAAAACCGGACCCAGCTCAGGAATCCCTCGGGGTCGCCAACTCCCGAACTCACCATCCGTGAGCCCCTGAGGGTGTAGCAATATCCAGGGTGCACCAGTAGTGGTGGGGCTAGATACACCCTGCCATCTTGAGGGCCTTGAGTAGAAGGCAGGAGATAACGTGAAATGAAAAAGAAGGCTGACCCCTCGCAGAAGCAGTGGCGGATCCAGAGGGGGGCACCAGGGGCAAGTGCCCCCCCCCCGAAAAACCAGTTGTCTGTCACATTGATATTGCCGATAAACATGATTGTTTCTGCAAACTGCACTGCAAGTAAAATCTTTGCTGTATAGCCAGGGTGTCTACCGGTAACGAATGTAACGAAAAAGTAACGAATTTTACAAATGGGTAATGAAAGTAACGAAAAAGTAACGAATTTTACATACGGGTAACGAAAATTTTCAGAAGGCGGATTGAAACATCTAAACTCGTGCCACTCGGCTCAGAGATTGCGATGTAGCGAGTTACACGCAAGCGGCGCCGATTTGCATCTATTTGGAGGCTATGTCAAATTGAACTCCAGAAATAACGCGAAATAATTTAATGTCGCAATCTTGTGAAATGTTATCGTTTCGAAAAAGAATTATGAAAAAGCTTCGAAATACTTAGGCTATAACTTATTTTAAAAATCTGTCTCGTAAATTTGCGATATCCAGTATGGTTAATTTGAAATTCCGTTATATGTCGATTTTTCCTTCGAACTTTGGTTCCATCGGATATATTATAATCTAACCGGTTATTTCTAAAACTTGTATAACTTGCATAATTCGTGATTCGTATTCGAAAGAAAACGTATCCTCTTGTCGTATTATTCGAACAATCCTCTCAGAATAATTCTTAATATTTGATACCTACTTCGAACATTCATCCTCAAGACGGCCGGCTGACCTGACTTGCCTGCGGGAATCTCGTCAAATGGACCGAGATTGACGTCAGTTGCGTAAAACCATGAAACCCGTCCCCTATCGTGAACTTGTGACCACGAGGACTGCGGGAATCCCGTCAAAGGTGATGGGTACCAATCACGAAACATTCCAAAACCTACTCGCTACTTTTCCCATGACCGTATACATAAAAGCGTATGGGGAGCGAGAAGTGCATCAACCCACTTAGAAATGACAGCCTACGTAGCATCGCGATACTAATTAGCCTACTTTCGATTTTTGCAAAAAATGAAAGTAGACTTATGAGATCAACACAGGGCGAAAAAAGTGTGTCTGTCTGTGTGTGTGTATGTGTGTGTGTGAGTCTGTGTGTGTGTCTGTGTGTGTGTGTGTGTGTCTGTGTGTGTGTGAGTGTGTACTCTGAATGTCTGTCCCCCCCTATCAATTCGAACACGGTGAATGCGAATTGAACGAAATTTGGTACAAAGGTAGCACTAGCAAAGGACACCTCAGTGTCATGATTTATATCGCCGCCATCTTGACGGAAACGTAATGGCGGCCACACAAATGTTCAAAGCTTAAATCAAATTACGACTAACCTAATCATCCGATCTCTACCAAATTTTGCAACAACATACCTTTATGGGGGGAGCATACTTTGACCAAACTAATAAGTCATCAGCGTAATAGTTTGCGGATGGCGGCCATCTTTGTGTGAAAATCGATTCCCCCTATTAATTCGAACACGGTGCAACCGAATGGAACGAAATTTGGTACAGAGGTAGTACTAACAAAAGGCACCTCAGTGTCATGTTTTATATCGCCGCCATCTTGACGGAAACGTAATGGCGGCCACACAAATGTTCAAAGCTTAAATCAAATTACGATTAACCTAATCATCCGATCTCTACCAAATTTTGCAACAACATACCTTTATAGAGGAAGCATCCTTTGACCAAATAATTAGGTCATTAGCCTAACAGTTTGCGGATGGCGGCCATCTTTGTGTGAAAATCAATTCCCCCTATTAATTCAAACACGGTGAAACCAAATGGAACGAAATTTGGTACACAGGTAGCACTAGCAAAGGGCACCTCAGTGTCATGTTTTATATCGCCGCCATCTTGACAGAAACGTAATGGCGGCCACACGAATGTTCAAATCTTAAATCAAATTACGATTAACCTAATCATCCGATCTCTACCAAATTTTGCAACTACATACCTTTATGGAGGGAGCATCCTTTGACCAAACTAATAGGTCATCAGCCTAATATTTTGCGGATGGCGGCCATCTTTGTGTGAAAATCGATTCCCCTTATCAATTCGAACACGGTGAAACCGAATGGAACGAAATTTGGTACAGAGGTAGCACTAGCAAAGGGCACCTCAGTGTCATGTTTTATATCACCGCTATCTTGACGGAAAAGTAATCGCGGCCACCCAAATGTTAAAAGCTAAAATGTAATTACGACCAACCTAATAATCTAGTCTCTACCAAATTTTGCAACACCATATCTTTATGTGGGAAACATATTCAGACCAAACTGCAAGAACATTAGCCCAATAGTTTGCAGATGGTGGCCAAGTATGTGTGCAAATCGATTCCCCCTATCAATTCAAACACGGTGAAACCGAATTGAACGAAATTTGGTACAGAGGTAGCACTAGCAAAGGGCACCTCATATTCATGTTTAATATCCCTATAGCATGTTGTATTTCAACAAGCTACTACAACCAACATTCAATCATACTCCTTGAAAAGGACAAAGAGTTATAACAATACCCATGCATTTAGGAGAAAGTAGGCTATATGTTCTTTACTGAACATCTTGTTTCTCCTTCTGATCCACCCTGAACTGATGAGCTCCCAACCACAGTATAAGGACAGCGGGAATCACGGTGCCGGCCATACAACATGTCCATAACAACTCGTGAATTTTAACCATGCCCAACCTTGAGATTGCCTCCACCATTCTCTCAGGACAGATAGACAATCGTTCAACGGCCGGGTGCGGCGCGGATTGCATAATATCGTGAGGACAACGTGAATCTCGAGAAACGGCCGAGAGTGGCAGCGGCAGCGATTGCCATTCATCGCGATATTTCTCCGCATTCAACAACTGGATTTTTATCAAACGGACAGCCAGTGGCGCCGATTGCGTATAAATGCTATATTTTCTCGTGCCCGACCTCAAGGACAATGGAAATCTCGTCGAACGACTAAAAGTAACACCGCGCATCTAAATCGCGATATCCGTGTTCTATCGTGAAAACTACGGGCATCTCGACAAACGGCTGAGACCAGCACCGATCGTGTAACATCTCGATATTTCTCCGTACTTGACTGCGAAGACAATTCGGTTACAATCCCGTAACGTCCCATAAATTTATTCGTGATCTACCGCGGGGACAAAGGAAATCTCGCCAAACGGTCAAGAGCAGAGCAACCTCTAGGCAATTATAAAAACGCCTTGTGCACAAGATGACATATTAGCTGGAACAACTCGTTTGATAATAAATATCTAGTATTTATGTATTATTTTTTAAATTTTTATAACACCCTAAGTGAATTTTATTTTCCGCTTAAAACACAGTCCATTGTTGTTTTTCTTCACCACGTGATGAACCCCTTTGCTCGCAGACCGCAGACGTATCTTGAATTCAAAGGTAACTAAAATTAACTAAAAGGTAACTAAAAGGTAGCTAAAAAGTAACTAATTTTTACTTCATCCTTACAGTAGACACCCTGATTGCTTGCATTCATGATTATGGTCAATGTTTGTTATCATATAGAATAAGGTTTTTAATATTCCCAAAGGGAATGTGATGTAGTTTCCATTTGAGCGGATGAATTATCAATAAATGAATAAAATGGTCCGGTTAGCTCAAACAATGCCAGCGTTTCGCCCCAGTGTGCCGTTGAACTCGTCAGTTGGTAGGTGTGTCTGTACCAACTGACGAGCCCAACGGCACACTGGGGCTAAACGCTGGCATTGTTTGAGCTAACCGGACCATTTTTATCATTTACTGATAAATCATATAGTATGTAATGGCAATACTGTTAACATAATCGTTACATTGACATAATTTTTTTAATGTTTAGGACAGGTATAAGTAGAAATATATTTCATAATCCTTTGTGCCACGGAGCGCCTGCCTATTTGATTGGCCGTGGCCGGTAATTTTATTTATGTGACTAGTTGTGAATCAGTGACTGACAATGTTGGTACTATGTACATATTTTGTAACATGTGTGTAGTAGACTTGTATACTGTCTTCAGATAGACACTATGATTGCATCACTGCCGGCTGGATTGCAACACTCCTGGTTGCTTTAAACTGCCTGCCCATTCGAAACTCACAGGCGTACAAGATATATGCATTAATTTACCGCTAGGTGCAGCACCAAGGCACTGAGATTGCCGCGGCTTTTTAAAGGGGAAGATACCTGAAACGAAGTATTGTTATGTTTGGAGGCTTAATATCGAGATTGACGGACGTGAAAACATTACACTATGTTAGTTCCTTTGTTATTCTAACATCTAAAAGTATCCAGACACATACTTACGGGCAAATTTTCAGTATAAAGGAAAGCAAAAATACATGTGATGGAGGCGATTGTTTTTAAGGGGCGAAATGTCTAGCTCATTTTCCCGTAATTATGCAGACGATAATAAAAATATAACTACTTCTAACTGACTTAAATCTAACTTACATAATTGGCGAGATGAAAAGAAAAGAATAAGGACAATAAAAGAAATGCCTCCGGCCCCCGAAAAATGGGATGATGATATATTTAGGGACTTTGCGACATCGTGGTCATGTAGCCCCATGTACTTGGGTGTGAGGTGAATTTGTCTGATAACCCGTCTTATTGTGATGGCTGTATTATACTTTTTTACAGATTTTTTGGACAGATTGTTTATTTTTTACTTATTTATTTACTTACAAATTTATTTATTTATTTTCTTATTTATTTACTTATTTATTTGCTTATTTATTTACGTATTTATTTACGTATTTATTTTCTTATTTATTTATTTATTAACTTACATGTTTATTTATTTAATTATGTATTTTCTTATTTATTTGCTTACTTATTTACTTACATAATTGTTTATTTACTTACATATTTATGTATTTAATTATTTATTTGTTTACTTATTTATTTACTTATTTATTTATTCACGTATATATTTATTTACTCATTTACATGCATATGTATTTATTTACTTATTTTTTATTTATTTCTTTATTTACTTACGTATTTATCTATTTAATTATTTATTAACTTATTTTCTTATCTATTGATTTACTTATTTATTTGCTTATTTACTTACACGTTTATTTATTAGTTATTTATTTTCTTATTTATTTGTTTACTTATTTTTTAATTATTTATTTTCTTATTTATTTGTTTACTTACTTACATATTTACTTACATATTTATTTACATACATATTTATTGTCTCACGTATTTACTCAATCATTCATTCATGTACCGGTATGTATTAATTTATGTATTTGTTTATTTGCTTCCCCTGCGTCACCTTCTCTGGAAATTGTCCGATGGTATCTCATGAAATGAGATTCCCCGGTATTCTAACTTGCCCTGTTCTGATTTACAAAAGGGCACGCAGCAGTACAGCATTATAAAATCATTCAGAACACATTCTGAACACAACTTCGCCATTAACATCAATACAAAACTTATGTCTGCCACAGAGCCTTGGTGCTGCTTCCTAGCGGCTTTATTTGGAAACGAGGTTGTACGCTCAAACCAATGCTGTAATCGTCGAATGGGCAGGCAGTTTAAAGCAACCAGGAGTGTTGCGATCCAGCCGGCAGTGGATTACATATGTTTTAATACATATTTGACTGTGTAATGTGCATTAAAATGTGGAAATGTACATATTCTGTAGAATTCAAAAGTTTTTTTTTACATAATGACAATGACTTCTGTTATTGAAACTGAAACCAATAAACCATTTTAATATAATGAATTTCTTGTAGAATTATAAAATCTGGTGGTTGGATGTTATGTGTAGTGTGTGTAGATTAAATACAAATTTAGTAGTTTTATTACATATTTTCTCTTGCTACTCTGAAATCCTAGAGTGCCCCCTCCGAGGTGAACCTCTGGATCCGCCACTGCAGCAGAAGGAGGGTATCAGAAAAGATGAGACAAGTGCCAATTAAGGCGGGAAAGGAAGAGACTCCCTAGGCCTCAGATAGCCTAATACCGTCGGGGTCGGAAGCGAACAAGAGTTGACCAAGTGAGGTCAACAGGAAAGAAGACTGAGAGGAGCCCGGCACAAGTAATTGGAAGCAATGCCGGACTCAGCTGGGGCCCCGTGGTCGCCAAACCACATCCCACTAGATGTGAGCCCCTGGGGGGGGGGGGGGAAGACACCCAGGAATAGCAAGCTTAGTTATGGAAGGAAGGGTTGAGGACAAGAACTGTAGGGGTAGATCAGGGTTAGAATATGTTAAACAGATTGACTCAGATGTAAGGTGTGGTAGCTATGTAGAGATGAAACGATTAGCTCAGGAGAGCGAGGCATGGAGACTGCATGAAACCAGTCAATAGACTGAAGACTCAAACATACACAGGTGAAATAGCTTTACTCCACCTAAGTCAATACTGTAACACCCCTTACCTTATCCGCCCCCGAATAAAGAGAATCAGAAAGAAAAGGAGGTAGACAGGGATAACGGAGAACTTGCTCCGAGAGTGGAAGTAGACCCTAGACGAAGAGGGTGGTTTAAAATCTAGAGTAGAAGTGGCCCTGGGCGAAGAGGGTGGTTTTAAAATCCTTTACTATACATGGATAGATAATGCAGACAAAATATCCTATATTTAAGAAAAAGGGAAAAATACATATATCACCAAAATACACGTGGTCACACTTAAGACAATACCCCATAGAGAGGAGGACGGTGACAAGAAAATTATTGGAAACTGAATAATGAAAATAATATAATGTCTTTCCTATTTTGATATTAAAGGAAAATCCGTCACCTCGGTTGGATAACCGTATATACTGTATAATGATTAAGGACATTAAAAGCGAGACGGGGAGTTCATTTTCATGTGCTAGCGTAATCCAGTCTATCTCAAGTCTTAATGGCGTCACCATCCAATTGTTATATTGCAGAATTAACAAGAAGTTCCGTGAAGAACTATACAGCCTACTTTTCATGCCAATGATTATTCTACAGTATATGAACCTATCTAGAATAATGACGAAATTAAGTTGTTAATATCGAAATATCTAATTAGTTCAAAATATACCTGGTATAATGTAGCCTAATAGAGCACTACAGTTGGCAGCCCTGGCGACTGAATATATTCTTAGTTCAATCTCTTAAGGTACAGAATACAAAATTTGGTTGAAGTTCAATGGACGTTACTTGCAGTTAGACACTGGATCTATCAGCACGCGTAAAAGCATGTTGCCAACAATACCATGCGTGCGCTGGTCAGAAATAATCTGAAATATTATGATATCTTGTTGTGCCAATTTTGGATGAAATCCATTTGTTAGTATAGAAGTTACATGTATTTTAAAATTGGACATATCAGCAGGCATAGAATCATGTTGGCAGCACTGCCTTGTATTAATTACTCCAAATTAATCTAGAATGTCAGGTGCTATACGTGTGCAAAGTATAGAGCTGTTGGCTTGCATACTTTCTGGTATATTGATATTAGTGTAAAATAAATATAGACAGCATTTATTAACAGTTGGCAGCCCTGATTGCTTTTAACAATACTTATAGTCATATCTGTTATGGTACACATAGCACATACGAAATTTGGTTGAAATCCAACTGATAGTATAGAAGTTACATGTATTTAAAAATTGGTCGTATCACCAGGCTTATAATCATGTTGGTAGAACTGACGTATATTAGTTACTAGAAATTCATCTATAATGTCAGAATATACGTGTGCATAGTTTAAAGCTGTTGGCTTGCATACTTTCTGATATATTGGTATTTGGATAAAAAAATAAAGAGAGCAATTATTAACAGTTGGCAGCCCTGGTGGCTCTTAAGAATACGCTCAGTCATATCTGTTTATGCACAGATATTACATACAAAATTTGGTTGAAATCCAATTGATAGTGTAGAAGTTATATGCATTTAAACATTGGACTTATCAGAAGGCTTAAAATTATTTTGGCAACACTGTCATGGTTGGCCTCCTGGAAATTAAACTGAAATAGTATTGTCTACATGTGTGCCAATTTTGGAATAGCTCCCATGCATACCTTGCAAGATATCCAACATGGAGCTCAAATTTCTAGTGCGTTTTTTCAGCAGTTGGTAGCACTGACATCATTTTCAAATATGGACGTGAGATATTCCGGTGCACATCTTTACTCATACTAAATTTTGTTTTTATTGCTGCAGCCGTTTAGGAGTTGATAGGGGGGGGGGGGGGGGGGACACACACACAGCCAGACAGACCGACAGACAGAAGGACAGACAGACAGACAGACACACATTTTCCCGGATCGATCTCATAAGTCTACTTTTTCCTCATTTTTGCAAAATGTGAAAAGTAGGCTAAAAATAAGGCACTTAAGTAGTCAAACACTAGTAAAAACTAAGATATCACACTTGAGTCTCTATATGTCCGTTTACTAACAAAACCAAGGAGATCACACATCTTCAATCTTCTCAGAGATTACCAATCTTCTCAGAGATTACACTGCTTTCCATGGCCCGGGCTAAGGTGATTGACGCAATTATGGGGTAGTAGTAGTATTGTGACAGACCAACTGTCACAAATACTATAATGATACTAACTTCCTTACACTGAGTGACCAAAAGTCATGGGAAGGATAGTCCCAAGAGAAAATGTGCTTTGTATGACCTCTGAGCGTCGCATCGCGGCTAGCTGCGGTGGAGCAGAGCAGTCTGTAACAGACACGAGTGTAGTGAGGACGGCAACACGTCGCGAGTTAACCGACTTTGAACGTGGGATGATCAACGGCGCACAGCGCATGCATCATAGCATTTCAGAGATAACACGTCGATTCGGATTTCTGAGGTCAACAGTGTCGAGGGTGGATCTTCAATATCACAGAGATAATGTTAGTCTACCATCCGCGTAAGCCGCCGCACAGGACGACCACAGTGTTTACCGAACGGACAACACGTCGCCTCAGCAGAACCATACCAGACGATTGAAGGGCTACTGTGAGTCAGATCACCGCCCAGTTGAATGCTGGGAGTCAGGAACCCATTTCTTGTCCAGTCGATGCCTCGCCGTATTGCTGCCGTTTTGAGGGCTCGCGGAGAAGCAACTCGTCATTAACATCATATTCCGTGCCTTCCCTTCACAGGCCCATGTTACGACTTTCAAGGTCTTAATTGGCTATATTGTATTATGAAGGTTTTAAGTTTCATTAAATATCCAAAGTAATAGATATGGAACCCAGCAACTTTTCTAGGTGTGTGCCTTGTCTTGTGTGGGGGTTTCGCCTAGGACACCAAGCTGGCTCATCAGCGGGCTCTTAAAAGGTATGAATTTTAACAATTGTTTACAACTTCTTATCAGGATAATAACCATTCTCCACATAGCATCAGGATGGACGGTTTTCCTTATTTCTGGTTTTAACATTATTTTAACAAGATTTAAATTATTTGGAAGGTTATCCAAGATATAATAAACATTTTTATAGCGAATAATTGTATTGTAGTGCTTAATAGGTCTCCGTTGTCCTGAGATCTTTCGCTGAATCACCCCAAATGTAGGATCCTTTATTTTCCATTCCGCAGCACGTGTTCGAAATATTTGTGTTCCCGCTTCTTGATGGAATGGAACACTTCAGTCTTCTTGTTTAAGCTTCCCATCACCTCAGTATTCCTCATTCTTCTGGTCCACGATAAACGCAACATCCGCGGATATACCCATATTTTGAAGGCTTCCAGCTTCTTGCACTGGGCCTGGGTTAGAGTTCACCCTTCCCTCCATACACTAGTATGGGAAATACTTATCCCCTGACGATCCGCAGCCTAAGATCTAGACTTAAACTGTGGTTACTGAGGAGCTTTTACATTTTAATAAAGGTTGTTCTCGCATGCTCAATTCTTGGCTTTCTCTCTTGGCTGAATTCCCATTGTTCATTCATATTGCAACCAAGGTGCTTAAATTGTCGAACTCTCTCGATCACTTTGGTGTCAAGCATGAGTTTCGCTTGGATGGACCTCCGTTTGCATACAATCATGAAATTTGTCTTTTTACGTTCATTTTTAGCCCCCAATTGTTGCATGCATTGTTGACTTTCTACAGCAAGGCCTGGAGATACTTTGGATTGACCGCTATCAATACGGTATCATAGGCATATATAATGTTGATGTGATTCTCCGTGGTTGAAGTAAGGTGCGTCCAGCCTTTGCACGCTCGGCGTGCTAGCTATGTTGCCCCGCACGCCGGCAGGCTGGGTTAACTACCGGCGCTATCAACGCCCTCCGCAGTGTTGGACCGAGTCAAGTTGGGATCGCTTGTGCACTGGATGTAATGTAAACAAACAACATCTGTGTTACGTGCGTGTTACCACGCATAGGTGCTTTAAGATTACGTAATTATTATTAAAATAGGCAGAAATATTGATAAGGTATCGTGAAACTCATTTAAGGCATTGCAAATTCGGTCACATTATTGTTCTTTTTTCTCCTTTTTTGGTGTTGTTTCAATTTATTTTCATATTTACAATATACTGTGCCCGTCAGAGGAGCTGCCAGGATAGCCAACAACCGCAATGACTTCCCTAACATCTCATCCGTGGGACCTAACTGCCGTGAGGATCAGGTGAACTTCCGAATAGGCCAAAGCGGCACGAGAAACTGTAGTCCACGGGGATCGTGGTACATGGTGACGAGGGTCATAGACTGCCTAAGGAAAGGTTCACCTTAAAAGCTAGACTGAGAAAAGAAACATCCAGACTTATGTAAAACACCGTGAAAATTTATTGTAAATTTTACAAACCCCTAGCCTAGTTCGGAGGGTTTCTATCGGCTATTCCGCAAGCTAATGAATAATCAAAAATAAAGAGCAGGTCCCTACCTGAGAAGTTACAGTAAACCCTCGCGAAAGATCTGTCTCACAATAATAAAGCAACAACAGCAACACTAGAAAAATGGTACGACGCAAATCCCTAGGTCAAGTTACAAGATCAAGCTAATATCAGAATATACATTTAACAGGGTAGCAAAACAAATCTAAGTTAGGATGATGCCATCTCCACATTTACATTTAACGTTAATTCATCTAGCTAAGTCCTATCAATTAATAACAAAATTTACGGCGGTGACGTCCGTAATATCAAACAATTACATTCAAAGCTATGTGACCAGCCATAAAAAAACATCTAAGTCATTCTCATAATCTAAGTGCTAATCAGCACACAAAAGGGTAACATAGAGGATTCATACACTTTTACATGATAAATAAATAAATAAGAGACCACAGTTTTATTCAAATGCCTGCCTACACCTTGGTTTACTGTTTATAAGCCATAGTCATCTAGTGTGTGTAGTTACGGTGACGACTGCGTAGTGAAGACTACGTCTAACATCGTATGGCCTGCGCTCCACCAGCTACGAACTCAAGGTTCGAGCAAGCTTCAGTCGCAACAAAAGCGTCAGCTGCCCTCAAGTCATTTCCTCCAGGAAATACCTTCATTAGCACGGCTATGTCAGCAGGTTCCAAATGCAAATGAACAAGGTTAAGAAGAAAGAATTCGTTAGTTGGCTTTTGTTTATCAAAATTATGCGTTTTATTATTAAGATGTCGGTTTAGGTTATCGTTGGTTTATGGCGAATAATACTGACAAGCCTGGGAACGGAGCGTCTCCCCTGAGATCATCTCTGCCAAAAAGCCTCGACTCAAAAGTCGGAATACAATCAACGAGCAAAAACAACTCGGACACACAATAATACAAGTTACCAGCGGCGCACAGCTCGCGTTCAATAACTCTGGGACGGGCCTGGACACAATCAGTTACCCTCCCTAAATATCTGGTCAACGGGAACAGTCCCGCACATGGTACACACAATACCATCATACATGAAAAACCTCCCTAGCGGGGCTAGCCTACAACGTACTATAGAAACCTGACATAACTGTACTCATCAAAACAACGGTACACGCAACAGCGTTTAACTAACAAATGACAATCTACAGAACATATGATCAGATACAAGAATGGACACTGGGTTCCATAAGCTATAATTGCAATGAAAGGGAAAGTGAATGCTAAAAGCATTCTGTCCTATGTTAACATGAGTCTGTCTCACTTAGAAGCATGCGCTCTCAAACGGGCGCTGGGTAGATATACACAAAACCTGTTCGTGTCGCCGCAGGCTACAAGATTCCTGCGCTGAATGACACAACACACTAACTAGGCCGGCAATTTAAGCAAGATAATAACTGTAAAACTGGCCTCATAATAATACCTTTACCGTAGGTTATAAACCTCGAAGAATATGTGCATAAAAAGCACGCTATAAATCTGAATACAATCATATAACTCTGTCTTTCACATCAAAGACGTTTAAAAGGTAGCAATGTCACTCATTGCTGGAGCTCTCTTCTCAAAGATAAAATACTTCATTTCTGACTTGTATCAAACATCAAATAAACCAGGTGTCATCACACATGACACTAACAAAATAATAATACGCAAACTCCACTCTCTGCTGGATCTGCTTAATGATACGCTGGGAACTGAGTTCGATGCTAGACAACAACGAAACATCCCTATTACTTATAAGGTCTACACATGACCTGGATGGCTTCTGAGCTCATCTCTAATGAAAAATAATGCAGTTACAAAACAGGTAATGACAGTCGATTACCCAAATGATACGACTACTCTAACGAAGTCAGGGGTGTAACATAGACTGGTTGCAAAAAGTGCAGTTAAAAAAACATGACTATGGCATCAGATTGCCATAACTAGAGTCTGCAAAGACTTGAAAAATCACCCCCAGATAGGGTTAAACAATGTAGCATAAAAATGACTACAGTCACGTTTAGCAATAGGCAGAAATTGACGTTCTACGACGTCCATCAAGCTGGACCAGGGTTGACCAAAATGTCAGACCCAAGGGTGACTCACAATCACTGCAAATAAATGACATCTAATTAGACTAATTACATTCCCTACCTATGAAATGGCTGTCACTAAGTTCGGTTGGTTCACAAACTACACTAATCTAACTATACCACCAGAAACTAGAACAAGGAAGGGTGTACAAAACTCACGATATGAAGGAGCCCACACTTAGCTCTCTGTCTAACGACAAGGGTTGAACAAAAGCACCTCTGGCTTTCAGGATTGGCATCGTCCTCATCAGAACTTCCATCTGGGTTCTCCCAAAGACCAGGGTTCGGTCTGTCCCTGTAGTTGACCTCGTGAATGGACTGGACATGCCTAGGAAAGGCATCCTCGGTTCCTTCCTTCTCGTTCGATGTTCTAGAAGTTCCATAATCAAGCTCGTCCCATCCGATACATCTCCCTCATACCATAATGGTATTAGCCCATGGTCTCGGCCTCGAACATGGTGTTGAAAAAGTTGACCACGTGGGCGGTAGAATAAGACTTGTAGTAGTTCATTATTTTCACTTGAAAATTACAGTATTCTTCGCAGATATCACAGGCTTTAAATATAACTGGTAACACAGCCTCTACACTTTGCAGATGTAAATGATAAATGGCCACGCACTGTTCTGCGGTTCCACACGTGTACAGACGCTACTTTTTCTATCACGTGGCATCCGTGAAATGGGCGTGGTTTTATTACGGATAAATTCACCGTAGCAATTACTATATAATGTACTTTTATTATAACACTTGTTCATAGTAATAATTTCACATTTACTTGTATATTTTCGCACCAGGTTCTCGGCCCTCCACAAACACGTGGGTGTAAAAATGTGGTGCTACAGTAATGTCGTAAATTTCACAATACTTGCCAAATAATTCACTATACAATTCGTGTTGATCACTGCACATCAACAACAGTGATTTGTAGTTCAATTGTGCTCGATGGCACTCGATAATGATTCCTCGCTGAAAAAGCGGACTGTTTGCCACGTCTAAAGCGACGGATATAATAACACGCCTACACAGGGCGGATTCTCCAGACGTAGTGCAAGGAACTGCGTTCCTCGTGGAAGCAAGTCGTCAAAACTAAGTCGTTGAGCGACTACCTACATTCCTATTTGCGTATCTGCAATGATATTACCATACCTTAAAGTGAAAAAACATTCTCCAAAATGTTTCAATAATACTGAATGACGAAATGGAATATTCTGAGTCTCGTGGAAAGATAAAATTGATTAATAAGACCTCAGATAAATAATTAGCAGACTTCACCAAAGTCAAAAGTGCGCTACTTCAAAGAGAATTGTATAAGCTCTCAGCTTCTCGTAGCTTTCTGGGTGTGTTCAAAGTAAGTACATCCCATCATAAATGTGGTGTCATGAAAAATATCACATGAACCTTAGCCGGTTCATCTGCCTCTCCGTCGTTTCAAATAAAATGTAGGGACGACATTTTTATTTGACTCAAAGTTCATTCATAAGTGATATTTTTTTAGATTAGCTGCGTTGAAGGTTCCAATGCGCTCTCCTGTCCGAATGTCTTCAATCACATAACTTCCATTGTTCAGAGGTTGTCGGATACGACGGGGCCATAATATAAAGACAGAAATTTCCCATATATGCGGTCTAATGGACTTGAAATTCCGGGTCTCCTTATAAGGACAAGGTCTCCCGCAACTAGTGGTTCTCTGAATCTCTGGCGTCTAGTTTTTCTCAAGCGTTTGGCAGCCTGCCTGTCCAAGGTGTCCCTTGCAGCTAAAAGTCTGCTGGCGTGTGATGGTTGTAAACAAGGTGGATTTACAATCACACGATTCCATATTCTCATTGGCATCTGGTTCAAATGCAAAACCATCGGTATTTGACCAGTGCTCTCATGGACTGTTGAGTTAATACATTTCTCCATGATAACTAGGACTTCGGTCCATCGCCAGAGTTCTTCCTGACAATACAATCGACAGAATTTTGCGATAGTAGACATTACGCATTCTGCTGGGTTGCTCTCTGGATGGCGAATAGACGATAAAACATGACCTATCTCCAACTCGTTCATAGCATTGGCGAATTCTGCGGAGGTGTACTGTGATCCATGATCAGTCAACAGGAATTGTGGCTTTCCTGCCTCCAGTATCACTTGTCGTCTAATTCTCTGGATAATCTGGTGTGCGGTGGCTTTCTGAATCGGATGAAGCATCGTATATTTCGTGAACACATCAATGGTTACAGCAATGAAGCGATTCCCACGGCGGGCCTTAGGTATTGGGCCATAAAGGTCCTGTGCGTATAACTCTCTAGGTTGAGTTGGGAGTATTGGCCTAGGTGGTTCCTTCAACAAGTGTGACGTGTACTTGTTCCGCTGGCATGCGTCGCAAGCACGTAAACACTGTCTAACGGTGGTTCCTAGCCTTTTCCAAGTAAAATACTCCTTGATGGTTGCAATGGTCTTGTCAGTCCCACCAATTTGACTTCTCTCTGGAAGAATCGACACTTGTCGAATTTCACTTTAAAATTGGCCTGTCGAAGATTCTCAAAAACAAGGCGTAAGGTTGTTAAATGTTCTTCCTCTGTTTCCGAAGCTATGATGATGTCATCCACGTAACATATCACCTTCTGTTTCACTTCAGGAGTCAGCTTCGCATCAAGTTCCCTAATTAATGCAGCTCCGGCATTTTTCACTCCAAAGGGTAGTTTTCGAAAGACATAAGTGGTCTGATCGAACAGAAACCCTGTATACTTCTGAGTATGCTCAGATAATCTTATATGGTAGTAGGATTGTACCAAGTCCAATGACGAAAATACCTTCTTTCCCTTAAACTTCCTGAGGATGTCCCTAATCTTGGGCGGTCTGTCATGCTCAGGAGCTAAGCGTTCATTTAAGGCCCTTGCATCGAGACAAAGTCTCAAGCTTCCATCCACCTTAACCACAGGTGTTATAGGATTCAAGAAAGGAGTCGGTGACTTCTTGATTGTACCTGCTGCTTCCATCTCATGGATCTTCTTAGCAGCTTCCTCGCGGTGTTTCTCTGCGATAGGATAAATCTTCTTCTGGAATGGGGAATCATCCAGTAGTACAAGATCGTACTCGTAGTCCAATATCTCACCAGGTGAGGTGTCGAATATATCCTCGTATTCGCTTAATATTGCATCTAGTTTCTCTCGTATGGGTGCTGATAATTGTTCTGCCTCTTCGTCGGCATCTTGTGTCTCCTCAATTCCCTTGCCATTTAAATTCTCAACAACGTTGACTTCGGATTCAAATTCCGGTTCTTCCTCTGCTAAGTTCATTTGAATGGGTTCGTTCGGCTTAAACTCCACCGTATTACGTCCCATATCAATGATTCCATCATACTTCCGAATGAAGTCTGCACCCAATATGGCATCATGATGCAAGCCTTTCATCACAAGAAATTCGTGCAAGTACACGTGGCTCGAAATTTTCAAAGTGCATAGAATCTGGATTTTTCACGTTACAACACGGTCAGGTATGACTCCTCTGACTCTTACTGCAGAAACTGGCAGCTCTGTCACCTCAGAGTTTGCTTTCAGTCTGGCATGGCAATCGGTGGAAATGACACTTATCATCGCCCCAGTATCGATGAGAATGACTACGTTACATCCATTCAAGGTAGCTACAATCTTCGGTAAACGCGTCAATTCGTAGTTGTGGTTCGTCGTTCGTCGTTTGTCTAATAGATCTTCCTGAATTGGCTCCCAGAGTAAGATGGTGGCAGTTACTCTGTGCTCAATCGGGTAAGAATCTACTGGTTTTTCGGCGTTTTTTTTCTTTCTTGGCGGGAAGTACTGGGCTGGTTTCACTCCCTTTCTTCCGCCGGAACATTCCGTGTTTCCCTCGAAGTCGGGTTCTGATCTCCCCCTTCTTGTATTTCTTGGAGTTCTCGGAGTTGCTGAAGGTATTCACGACTCTCCCGTGCTCTTCCTCTCCAGTCTCGATCGGTCTGTTATCTAGGGTCTCGACCTCTATTGTAACCTCTGCTATAGCGGTAATCCCTACGGATACTTCCGTGCTGTGGGTTCCGGCTATTATTCCCTCGGCGGTCGTTATCGTGACGACGGTCGTCGTTCGTCCCTCGATCAAAGCGCCGGTTCCAGTACCTACGACGGTCATCTCTCTGGTCTCTAGCATATGGAGTGTTGTTCCATTCTCTCCGACCACGATTATAGTCATTGCGCTGTCCAGAGCTCTCTTGAGTCTGTGTCTGCTGTGGCGTCTGGCACACTTTGTCCACAGTTGTCAATTTGACATGTCGCTCTTCACGCCTGTCAGCCTTCTGCTGACGGTGTGTCGGAAACTGTTCGGTGTTGGCGTCCAAACGTCACAAGATTTGATCGCACTGCTGAAAAGTAGATGCTCCAGCAGTGATCAATACACGTTGCACGTCTGCAGGGTAGTGCCAGACGATGGTGTTAACCAGGTCTTGCTCTGACAGTGGGGGTTGTAAACAACGGAGTTTCGCAAGCTGGGTTGCGAAGAAGTTCGCATAGCGCGTCGGAGTGTTTGAGCTGTATCGGCGAGTGTACATCTCAGCTCTGATACTCTGCTGGATGTCGCTTGACCAGTAAGTCCTCAGTAAGGCTTCTCTAAAGTCTTGGTAGCCTACAAATGAGTAACGGAAAGCTCTAAATCAAGTGCTGGCTTGCCCCTCAAGCAAACGCTCAATGACTCGGAGTTCTCTCTCCGGAGTTACCATTGTGTCTCTTAAGTAGCTCTCCACATTCGCCAAAAACTCTACTGGAGTGATGCCACTTCCAGTGCCTGAGAATCGAGCTGGTTGCTCTTCTCTCAAACGGATGATAGTCACATTCCCCTGCGTGTGCGCGGGTCTGAACGAATTCGGCATATAGTTATGCGTTGGCGTAACCGTCTCTTGACTCTGTCGATTGGGTGCGGGTTGGAAAGGATGTGCGTCAAAGATTGACGCTTGACTCTGCGCTGAACCGGTAAATTGAGATGGTTGCGGTTCCATGGGTGCGCTCGGTTGAAAATGTGCAGGCATTATCCCTGCGGATTGCGATCCTGGTGTTGCCTAAGAGTCTCCCATCTGTGAGGGTAAATGTGTCTCTCTTGGATGCGTCTCCAGTCGATCGAGACGTCTCTCGATAACTTCGAGCCCTGGGATAGTCTTAACTGCGACCTTATTTCCCAGATCGTTGAGCTGCAATTCTATTCTTTCAACTTTGCCTTTGAGGTTAGTGTCGACTTCGCGAATAGCCGTCCTCAAGTTGTAACTGAGGCCTAACCTCTCGGTTATCGCGACTTCCTCGAATCGTTTCTGTAGGGAGTCGATTTCTTCCTCGACTTTTGACATGTTGTCCTGGATCCTACCAACGTCATCATTGACCTCGGCTACCTTTGCCTCCATAGTGGTCTTATGTTCATTGAGGTCACCCCTCAACATCATGACATCGATCTTATTCTCCTCTCGATGAACATCAATCATTTCACGTAGCCCTGTTACAGTCTCAGTCAATTCCGTAATATTCTTTCTGTTTGTGTACAACTCGTCCTTGACCTCGATCATACAATCGACGATCGTCTTGACGTTGTTGTTGACTGCGTTCGCTGCACCTCTCATCAGTATGAGACCTATATTCATGGTGGTCATGTCCTTCTTGACGTTATCCATGAATCCCTCGACGTGAGTTAAACGAGTTCCGAATTCTTCTCGAGTGTGCTCCAAGTCGACCCTCATATCAATCTGGACTCTGTTAATCGTTGTCTGAATCTGAGCGGTGTGCTCCTCTAATCGGGTCTGCACGTCCTCCCTAGCTCTATTCATCTGATCAGTTAAACTATCGATACGCTGGTTAGCTTCCTGATGGTGTCGTATAACATCAACTCTAACAGCTGCTAAACCTGCCGTAAGATCATTTCTAGCCTCTAACCTATGAGCGTCAATGTCGGCCCTGACCTGCGTTAGATCAGCCCTAACATTATTGATTGACTGTGTGTTGATCTCAAGATCCTGTCTAACGTTATTAATTTCCTGTCTAACTTGGTCCACATGACCACTCACATCGTTAATTGACTGGGTGTTAACCTCTAAATCCTGTCTAACTTGGTCCACATGACCACTTACAGTGTTGACAACTTGGGTATTCTCACCTAAGTCACCTCGGACTTCACCTAAATCAGTCCTTACAGTACCTAAGTCAGCAGTAATCTGCGGGAGATTGGCATTGACACCTGCCATCATCTCCCCAAACACACGACGAATTGTTTCCTCATCCATGACAAGAAAATTATTTGAGAAAGAGAGGGATCAATCTCTAATGGACCTTACAGCTATGATTAGTTACTTGGTGGTATAAAGTTTGTATCATTTAAATAAATATCACGAGTACAGCTGGAGTATGCAAACGAAGTGCTTCAACATTTACAAAGACAACGGCGAGCAAAGCAAAGTATTACATTTACTCAGGATGAGGCATCATCAAAGAAAATCCTATCCATCATTTATCTAACACAAAAGCCTCACCCCATGGACTTGTATCAAACATGAATGCCATGCGGTTAATTGATCTGCAGTACGACTTTATAAGTTCGTCCCAGTCCGGTCAATTTACCATTAATCAACATTAAGATCCTCTTACATAACATGGAACTGACGGTCACCACGTTAACGTCGGCACATGAGTTGGGCGCCATTTAAAATAAGATATATGTATGTGCCCATCAGAGGAGCTGCCAGGAGAGCCAACAACCGCAATTACTTCCCTAACATCTCATCCGTCGGACCTAACTGCCGTGAGGATCAGGTGAACTTCCAAATAGGCCAAAGCGGCACGAGAAACTGTAGTCCACGGGGATCGTTGTACATGGTGACGAAGGTCATAGACTGCCTAAGGAAAGGTTCACCTTAAAAGCTAGACTGAGAAAAGAAACATCCAGACTTATGTAAAACACCGTGAAATTGTAAATTTTACAAACACCTGGCCTAGTTCGGAGGGTTTCTATCGGCTAATCCGCAAGCTAATGAATAATCAAAAATAAAGAGCAGGTCCCTACCTGAGAAGTTACAGTAAACCCTCGCGAAAGATCTGTCTCACAATAATAAAGCAACAACAGCAACACTAGGAAAATGGTACGACGCAAATCCCTAGGTCAAGTTACAAGATCAAGCTAATATCACAATTTACATTTAACAGGGTAGCAAACAAATCTAAGTTAGGATGATACCATCTCCACATTTACATTTAACGTTAATTCATCTAGCTAAGTCCTATCAATTAATAACAAAATTTACGGCGGTGACGTCCGTAATATCAAACAATTACATTCAAAGCTATGTGACCAGCCATAAAAAACATCTAAGTCATTCTTATAATCTAAGTGCTAATCAGCACACAAAAGGGTAACATAGAGGATTCATACACTTTTACATGATAAATAAATAAATAAGAGACCACAGTTTTATTCAAATGCCTGCCTACACCTTGGTTTACTGTTTATAAGCCATAGTCATCTAGTGTGTGTAGTTACGGTGACGACTGCGTAGTGAAGACTACGTCTAACATCGTATGGCCTGCGCTCCACCAGCTACGAACTCAAGGTTCGAGCAAGCTTCAGTCGCAACAAACGTGTCAGCTGTCCTCAAGTCTTTTCCTCCAGGAAATACCTTCATTAGCACGGCTATGTCAGCAGGTTCCAAATGCAAATGAACAAGGTTAAGCAGAAAGAATTCGTTAGTTAGCTTTTGTTTATCAAAATTATGCGTTTTATTATTCAGATGTCGGTTTAGGTTATCGTTGGTTTATGGCGAATAATACTGACAAGCCTGGGCACGGAGCGTCTCCCCTGAGATCATCTCTGCCAAAAAGCCTCGACTCAAAAGTCGGAATACAATCAACGAGCAATAACAACTCGGGCACACAATAACACAAGTTACCAGCGGCGTACAGCTCGCGTTCAATAACTCTGGGACGGGCCTGGACACAATCAGTTACCCTCCCTAAATATCCGGTCAACGGGAACAGTCCCGCACATGGTACACACAATACCATCATACATGAAAAACCTCCCTAGCGGGGCTAGCTTACAACGTACTATAGAAACCTGACATAACTGTACTCATCAAAACAACGGTACACGCAACAGCGTTTAACTAATAAATGACAATCTACAGAACATATGATCAGATACAAGAATGGACACTGGGTTCCATAAGCTATAATTGCAATGAAAGGGAAAGTGAATGCTAAAAGCATTCTGTCCTCTATGTTAACATGAGTCTGTCTCTCTTGGAAGCATGCGCTCTCAAACGGGCGCTGGGTAGATATAAACAAAACCTGTTCGTGTCGCCGCAGGCTACAAGATTCCTGCGCTGAATGACACAACACACTAACTAGGCCGGCAATTTAAGCAAGATAATAACTGTAAAACTGGCCTCATAATAATACCTTTACCATAGGTTATAAACCTCGAAGAATATGTGCATAAAAAGCACGCTATAAGTCTGAATACAATCATATAACTCTGTCTTTCACATCAAAGACGTTTAAAAGGTAGCAATGTCACTCATTGCTGGAGCTCTCTGCTCTCAAAAATAAAATACTTCATTTCTGACTTGTATCAACCATCAAATAAACCAGGTGTCATCACACATGACACTAACAAAATAATAATACGCAAACTCCACTCTCTGCTGGATCTGCTTAATGATACGCTGGGAACTGAGTTCGATGCTAGACAACAACGAAACATCCCTATTACTTATAAGGTCTACACATGACCTGGATGGCTTCTGAGCTCATCTCTAATGAAGTATAATGCAGTTACAAAACTGGTAATGACAGTCGATTACCCAAATGATACGACTACTCTAACGAAGTCAGGGGTGTAACATAGACTGGTTGCAAAAAGTGCAGTTAAAGAAACATGACTATGGCATCAGATTGCCATAACTAGAGTCTGCAAAGACTTGAAAAATCACCCCCAGATAGGGTTAAACAATGTAGCATAAAAATGACTACAGTCACGTTTAGCAATAGGCAGAAATTGACGTTCTACGACGTCCATCAAGCTGGACCAGGGTTGACCAAAATGTCAGACCCAAGGGTGACTCACAATCACTGCAAATAAATGACATCTAATTAGACTAATTACATTCCCTACCTATGAAATGGCTGTCACTAAGTTCGGTTGGTTCACAAACTACACTAATCTAACTATACCACCAGAAACTAGAACAAGGAAGGGTGTACAAAACTCACGATATGAAGGAGCCCACACTTAGCTCTCTGTCTAACGACAAGGGTTAAACAAAAGCACCTCTGGCTTTCAGGATTGGCATCGTCCTCATCAGAACTTCCATCTGGGTTCTCCCAAAGACCAGGGTTCGGTCTGTCCCTGTAGTTGACCTCGTGAATGGACTGGACATGCCTAGGAAAGGCATCCTCGGTTCCTTCCTTCTCGTTCGATGTTCTAGAAGTTCCATAATCAAGCTCGTCCCATCCGAGACATCTCCCTCATACCATAATGGTATTAGCCCATGGTCTCGGCCTCGAACATGGTGTTGAAAAAGTTGACCACGTGGGCGGTAGAATAAGACTTGTAGTAGTTTATTATTTTCACTTGAAAATTACAGTATTCTTCGCAGATATCACAGGCTTTAAATATAACTGGTAATACAGCCTCTACACTTTGCAGATGTAAATGATAAATGGCCACGCACTGTTCTGCGGTTCCACACGTGTACAGACGCTACTTTTGCTATCACGTGGCATCCGTGAAATGGGCGTCGTTTTATTACGGATAAATTCTCCGTAGCAATTACTATATAATGTACTTTTATTATAACACTTGTTCATAGTAATAATTTCATATTTACCTGTATATTTTCGCACCAGGCTCTCGGCCCTCCACAAACACGTGGGTGTAAAAATGTGGTGCTACAGTAATGTCGTAAATTTCACAATACTTTCCAAATAATTCACTATACAATTCGTGTTGATCACTGCACATCAACACCAGTGATTTGTAGTTCAATTGTGCTCGATGGCATTCGATAATGATTCCTCGCTGAAAAAGCGGACTGTTTGCCACGTCTAAAGCGACGGATATAATAACACGCCTACACAGGGCGGATTCTCCAGACGTAGTGCAAGGAACTGCGTTCCTCGTGGAAGCAAGTCGTCAAAACTAAGTCGTTGAGCGACTACCTACATTCCTATTTGCGCATCTGCAATGATATTACCATACCTTAAAGTGAAGAAACATTCTTCAAAATGTTTCAATAATACTGAATGACGAAATGGAATATTCTGAGTCTCGTGGAAAGATAAAATTGATTAATAAGACCTCAGATAAATTATTAGCAGACTTCACCAAAGTTAAAAGTGCGATTCTCCGCTACTTCAAAGAGAATTGTATAAGCTCTCAGCTTCTCGCAGCTTTCTGGGTGTGTTCAAAGGTAGTACATCCCATCATAAATGTGGTGTCATGAAAAATATCACATGAACCTTAGCTCAGCGGGTTCAATACTAAATACCGTTTGACGTTCAACCGATTAACCAAAATACAGCGAAGACAGTACGGGAGGAAGTGAGACGGGAAAACGTGTGAGAGAGATATAGATACAGTCTTCCCCCACCATCGCTGAAAGTCCTTACGCGCCAGAAGCACGCTGGCCAGCGCGCCTGGCGTGCTGTATGGCAACCTCTGCTCTAACGTCCAGCTTCAAGCAGCGTTGCCAGCAGTATATAATCACTAAGTAAATGAAAGTTGAACTCAACACTTTTGCTTATATTCTTATGTCGTATTGCATATATTCAAACTTTCCAATTCTCACTTTCGAATTTACTCTCTATTTAGATATGTAAATAACCTCCTTCAGTACCGACTAATCATCATCATCATCATCTTCATCACCATCGTTAGTCAACATTTTATCAGTATTTCCTTACCTTACTCTACCTAGGTAATTTTAAACTTACTTCTAGTATCTTAGATATTTACTCTAGCAATACAACAATTTACCGTCTACACGACCAAGCTAATCCATTTTATATGTATTTTATATTTTATAAACATTGTAATGTTGTTAGATTTAAGTTGTATTTGTATTGTTCATCATGTATCAATTCTATAATCTGGGTAGATGGAAGAGAGGGCCCAATGGCCCTAATCTTGCCAGACAAAATAAATCTATATTTCTATATTTACCATATAAACACGTTCTTCATATCTAACACGTGACCTCATCCACCCTCTGACTTCTTTTAAGATAGCAATCAGGTTTCACTTAGCATTTTATTAACGCCCAAAATTCGACACATATCTCTTCGAATACAAAATCCTCCAGCAAGCTCCATTAACTTCACGCCAAAAAATATGAACGTCTTTGTATTAACTAACTGTCGAAGGTAACAAATGCATGTGCGTCACTAATTAGTTAAACAATCCTTCATAAAGGCAGCCGCTCCCTTACACAAAGCCGATCAGATCTGCTGTGTCATAACAAGCAACATACAATTAAAACAGCATAACAGACAATAAATGACACGCCAATAATTGATAAACAACACGGCCACGAATAATGCATACAAATCAACACGCTGGCATGCATAATGAAGGAGACGATGTCTTCGTGTCCCTGAGACAAGCTTTACCGACATTACCCGCGCGATGCACGCACATTAACTCGCGTATCCTCTGCTTGCCAAAGAAAGTTTCAACCTGTAATTTCTTCGAACATGTCTGCTTCATTACCATAATTAGAATTAAGGAGTGTTAATTGAGCAAATGACAACATGCTAGTGTGCTAAGTACCTGGAAACAGCAGGTGAATCTTATCAATAAATAACAATAACATTTACCATGTTAGAAATGTATGAAATTTAGGGAATTGATTTATAATAGACTAGCAACCCACCCCGGCTTTGCTCGGGAACAGTTACGAATGCCTTACGTGATAAGCGCATTATTTCGTTGTCAATGAACTACGACCTATATCCGTTTTACGTCTCGGCATGATGGGTTAAACTCACTGACTGGACTATTAATTATATTATCATGGAGATGCATGTGCAACGAATTCTTGTCAGACGTAATTTAAGAATGGCGAGGTGCATGGAACACAAATCCCCCTTCCGTCAAATCTAAAAACACTTATAGTGGGCGATGTATTGAAGATAGAGATATACTTTCTAGGACTATTTTGTAGAACTTTTCATGCTGAACAATTCTTACACTCATAGTATATTGGTATTTTTAACGGTTTGTCCAGCGTAAGCAAGAGAGCACAGATGCCAGTTGTTTTTTTCCGACACTTTCACTGAAATAATTACTGCTTGGCTTCCTTTGATCATAAATAAATTATTTTCTACTGAAACCTTCCTCGAGATATCCTTTACAGAATGGTGAAAACCGCATGAAAATCCATCCAGTGGTTCTCAAGATTACCCGTGACATCCAAGAATTGGGGACTTTGTTTTATACTAAGTAGAGATAACTCTTAAAATACAACGCTTATCAATTCAAAATTAAGAACATCTATTTAATTGTTGGTACATGTTTCAACCAGTGGCAGCTGGTGCAGCGAATAGTTGTATGCTGTAATTCATCCCTCCACGAACGCAGGAACACTTAATGTTAGCGCGCAAATACAGAACTTCTCAGTGTTACCAATGCATTAAAATGTTTTTGCTATATGGAAATTTACAAACTAGACATCTTGTAACTAAAGAAAATCCCAATATGATGTAAAAAATTAGCCGTGTCATGTGTGAGGTTTTGCCTAGGAACACCAAACGGCATAAACCTAGTAAAATTATTGAGTTTTAATTCCTTGGCCGTAAAAGCCAATATATCACAATATCATGTCCTTATAACCGGGTGAGTTAGCCGTGGTCGTCACGGTGTAGCTGCAGGCAGTCGCTCACATCCGGGAGGCGAGGAGGTTCGAATCCCCCCGCCGGCAACCTTGAAGATGGTCTTCTGTGGTTTCCCATCTTCCATCCAGGCAAATGCCGGGGTTGGCCCCTAACTATAGGCCACAGCCGCTACCATCCAATTCCTCGTCCTAACATACACACTTTCTTCCCCAGACAACACTCCACACGCGACGGTACTTGTAGCTAACCCAATGGGTGTTTGCCTAGAAGCAGCTACAACCTCTGGCGAGCCGAACATGTCCTCGGACACTCCTGGAACCAAAAGCCATACCAAAAAGTCCTTATTTTGAGAACAATAAAACGTATAATTTGTATACTGTAGTTCATCGATGCCTTCTGGAGGGAACAACTGATAGCTTCCTCTATTTCTCTCCCCGTTTGCTTTGAGCGATTCCCTCTAAAATGCTAACGCAGAATCTAGAATGTCCCACCTGTCGCGTTCTCATTTCTTGTGACAGGTGCTGCCACTCTGTGGTCGAACGAAGAATCGTTGTGATGCCTTGGTTCTGATCTTGGCACTTGCCCCATTAGCACAACGGAAAGGTTGGGCACGCATGCGCAAAAGGCAGAGTTCATGTTTGCTGGCAATAAACATAGACATTCTCGCTGAGCTGCGATCTACACAGCCAGTGCCGGACGCGGAGTGGAGCGAACGACTAGTGAGGGGAATTGTAATGTTCCCTACTCTTGGCGGACGTCTTTTTTAATGCGCTGTATTTGATTGTAGATATTCAAATTAAAGTCATTTATCTTCAAATAATACAATGCGCTGCAGCACTTATGAGCAACCGCCCATGGTTTCAACCTTTCATTGTTGGTTGGTTCCTTAGTTTAGGTGCTGCGACAACGCAGTCATGTAGCCCCGTGTACTTTCAGAGTGTGTAGAATCTGTCTGATTACCGGTATTTATTGTGATGACTGTATTAGTGTGTGTTATCAGTTTTCAATTCAAGTGAGGACTGCAGATATTGAATTTTTTTTTCAAGTAGTTCCTCATTTTGCCGTCAAACGCCACCGTTAACGACTACTAGTTAGAACTTGATTACCAGATGTCACCGCAGTCCGCTCCTGGCGACGAACGTCGGAACCTAAGAGCGTTTGTCGAATATTTAACCTATATATAATTTACCTTCACACAGGTGTATTTAGTGGAAGGTTCTTTAACATGCCATAAATCTATGACATGGGACCGCCGGCTTTACTTCCCCTCCGAAGGAAGGCATACTGAGGGATTTATAACGCTCTTAAAAATCCGACGGCTTCGACCGGGTTTCAACCCGCGATCTTGGGCACAGAAGCTCAGCACGCTACCAACTACGCCACCGAAGCCGCTTAACCATTCATTGAGGCCTTCATAAGCCAATATCGCAAATTGCTTATTTCTAATTCTTAAAACTAGTCTAACGATTATTCATAAAAGCAGATTCAGTGGCGTAGTAGGTAGCATGCTGAACTGCTGTGCCCAAGATCGCGGGTTCAAACCTGGCCGAAGACGTCGCATGTTTTAAGATCTTTAAAATCCTTCAGCATGCCCTACGTTGGAGGGGAAGTAAAGCCGGCCGTCACATGTCACAGATTTATGGCATGTAGAAGATCCTTTTACTAACTAAACTTGTGTGAAGCTAAATTTTTAGGTTAGATTTCGTTGTAACGCTCTCTCAAAGTTCCATCGTTCATCACTAGGTGTCAGTGACATCTGGTAGCGAAAGTTGGAACTAGTTGGAATTGAACGGAACTTGTAGCTCACCCCATGGGTGTCCGCTTGAAGCAGCTACAGCCTCTAGCAAGCCGAACATGTACTCGGACACTCCCGGCACTAAAAGACATACGCTAAATAAATAATAATCATAAAACTAACTGAATATCCTTGGAATTTTCATTTACATAAACGGTCCTTATTCATAAATTCTGTCGATGTTAACAAATTAACCACATTCCATCGCAATCTTCTGTGACACCAACTTCCAAATATATATTAGTGAAATACTTTATCGCTAACCAGCACTCGAAGATTTTATGAAGGTCGGATTTGGTTAGGAAGTGGCTGTGGCCTTAATTAAGGTACCATGTAGGCATTTGCCTGGAGTAGAAGTGCGACACCACGGAAAACCCCTCCAGGCTCATGAGGCTGAATGTACCCTCTTTCAGCCCTCAGACCAAAATTAAATTCCTTGGCAGACCCGGGAATCGAAACCGGACATCCGGGGCAACACCCAAGCATGCTAACCACTACACGACGGGGCAGTCGCAAAGTTTTGTATCTTGAGCTCTGTGCCCCACTTCTAACCTGGTTTCTTTTCAGCTTCCTCCAAGAATAATATTGTACTAAAGCCTCCACAATATTCTTATGGTATCTGTGATGTTTATTTCTTAGAGATTCACCTTAGTTTCTTCTAGCCAGTTTATTTTGAACTTCTTTGATTTCATTACCATAAATAGCCTTTCGTTGAGTCTGTCGCTTTCCTTTCTATAGATTTGGCCATACAATTCCAAACGTCTCTTCCGTGCGGCATCAGTGAACCTGACGGTTAAATACGAGTAGTAGAGGTCCGCTCTTCTCCTCCTAATACACACTGCATTTTCTCTCTTGGGAACATACATTTTCCGTTCTTGCTATTCAATTTCTATAGTTTTAGAATGCCCCTCAAGGGAAATTATTATTATTATTATTATTATTATCATCTGCTACCAACACACCTTTTCCTCCCTCAAGAGGTGGATTGATAAAAGGGGATTTCTTCAAAAGAAGATTGGACAACAGATCTTCCTAGACAACATCCTGGAAATGATGCTTCAAGATGAGTCGCACTGGAACAGTGAAGAAATTCTTCGAACGAAGACAAAAGACCTGAATAGCCACATATGAAACAAGTAGTTCCGTGAAGAACTAAAGCCTATTTTCATGTGTCCTACATACGTTAATTGCCTCTGTTACCATACAAAATTTCAGATAGATTGCTGTAATAGATTCGTAGATATTGAGAACCATGTAATATTTCGGATGGTTGCTATGTTGGATCTTTATATATGTAGGTATTAGAGTTAAGTTATGTACTATTACATGAAGATTATTGTGCACATGTAGTATTCAAACTTCAATCTCATGATTAGGACACAAGGAGTAAAAACATGATTTTAAAATTTCTCGCAGCTGCCATCTTGTGGTTATTAAAACAATTGAAATAAATTAGATGCCAGTGGATTAAGATTCGTATAAGCATTTACCATACCAAGTTTCACTGCACTCGGGTGGTTAAATCTCGAGAAACGTCCATTTAAATATTTATACTTCGCGTCGCCGCCATGTTGGGTTTGTGCTCACCAGGTTATTAAAAGCCCTATAGGTGACCTTATGTTCATAGCCTCTATGAACATAAAATGTTCAGTTTGATTGCTGTTAAAGATTCGTAGATATTGAGAACTGTGTAAATATTTGGGATGGTCGCCATGTTGGATTGTAATATGTATAGGCCAAAGAGTTATGTACCATTAAAGAAAAATTCTTGCGTAGGTTAATTATTCAAACTTTCTCATCGATCACATAAAAACTTGGGAATTTTAAAATTTTAAAACGTTGCACAGCCACCATCTTGAGGTTAAGTAAACAATTGAACCAAATTAGATGCCAGTACATTACAATATAATGTGCGTTCAAAAAGTAACGAGCTGGAGGCTGGAATGCCCAAACCGGTGATGACATCGGCTAATCGAGGCGTGTGTAACGAGGTGTGGTTCCGACCAGAGCGTTTGTCGTTTGGATTCTGGTTCGAAGTGATGACACCATTACTCATCTCCAGCCACCACTCGTGCCAGGAACCCATTCCCTTCCCTCGCATAGCGCTGCAGATGACCAAGACAGTGGACCATTCGACTTGCTTCCTGGTGTGGTTGAAGACTGTGGGGTACCCATTGGGCACACACTTTGCCCAAGTGCAGTCGTTCCTTCATGATGGTGTGCACACTTCCGACGCTCAATCAGACCACGGCGGCTATGGCGTTCACTGACACTCGGCGGTCCTGGGTAATGAGTGCATCAACCGCTGGACGTTGTCATCGGTAATGCCGGGGGGTGCCCCAGGCCGGGCATCATCGGCTAACGACACCCGTCCTTCCCTGAAGCGCTTGTACCACGCCTTGACCTTTGCAAGGGACATGCCGTGATCGCCGTACACTTGTGACATTCGGCGAAGAATGTCCGTTCACCCTACTCCTTCCGCTGTCAGAAACCGAACAACATCTAATTGCTCTTCGTTTGACGCCTCCATGTCACTGTTTGCAATGCGACTGACAGCGTTGGGCAATTGATGCATGCTACTGCTTGCTTTGTATCGTCACGTGACGTGCACGCGTGCCCTCTAGCGACGAGCTGTGACCTTCCACGCTCTGGCCGGAACCACACCTCGTTACACACGCCACGATTGGCCGATGTCGTCACCGGTTTGCGCATTCCAAGCTCCATCTCGTTAGTTTTTGAACGCACCTTATTTGTATAAAAAGTTTACTATACCATATTTCACTGTGGTCAGACGGTTAAATCGCGAGATAAGTCTATTAAAATGTTCAACTTCGCTTGGCCGCCATGTTCGATAATAGTTTCGGAGATATTGAATGCTGGTGAAATATTTCGCACGGCCGTCATGTTCGATTGGCGAGACGTAATAAAATTTGAAGGGCACGGCTGGGGTCGTGGTCATCCAAAATGGTGCTATGATCTTGTCGAGTTTCATTGAAATCATTCCAGCCGTTTAGAAGTTATTAGAGGGGGACACACAAACACGCACTCACACACACATACGCAGACACATACACACGGACAATAGGTGATCTCATAAGCCTTTTTCTTTCATAAAAATAAAAATAGTTGCGTGGACAAGTGTCCTAGTACTGTATATGGTCCTAGCCTGAAGTAGTGTGTTAAACGGCTTCAGGTTAGGTTCCAGAAGTCACGGGGAGAGTTTTAGTCGGTAGTCTGCCATTCAGGAGTTCGACACTATGTGCGTAAGTGTATTAGTTTTCTCCTTCTCCGTTAAAAAGAAGGGGAAAAACGAATGAAAAAACTGAAAATAAATAAATTATATGAGTGGTTTTGACACCAGTACCTTTGTGATAGGAGACTTAATCGGTAGCCTACCCATAGACCGGGAATATTTTTAATGCTAAAAGTTCTAGTAGATAATTCTCGATCCTAAATGTTGATGTGCCCGGCAATATCTGTCAACGAATGCGTCAGGTGAACACTAGTAATTTATCTTTCGTTATTCTGCAATTTGTCTTCAGAGACTTAAGCTTCCGGACTTGTTTACGTTGAACGAATTTCCATTCGCACCAAATAAGAATCTGAGCACAGACAATAGCCTCTTACTTATCGCTTATTGAAAACTATTAACACAAGACGTTTATCAGTAATGAGTATCGGAAAATTAGAACTCAGTAGATGGCCGATGATTAACAAAGCTACGAGACTCTAATTTAAAACCCATGTAACAAACATCTGGATCACACAATTCATCACCTCCAGTATGAATTATTCGCATTCCAAGACCTGTAATTGGTTCCAGACCACATGTCGCAGCTTAATCATCAAGATACCGAACTAGGAAAATATTTGTATAATAATCCATCATTATTTAGTGAAGCGTGATTGAGAATTAATTGCGCTCACATGCAGTTTGACCATGTAACTGAAGGCCCTATCAGCAAGACGTGCGTGTCTTTCCTTTCCTCTTATGGTAACTGGTATACAACGTATTGCTGTTGTTTGAGTCTTCAGTCTTTTGACTGGTTTGATGCAGCAATCCATGCCTCCCTGCCCTGAGCTAATCGTTTAATCTCTACATAGCTACCACACACTGCGTCCGAGGCAATATGTTTAACATTATTCAAACCTTGGTCTACCCCTACAGTTCTTGTCCTCGACCCTTCCTTCCATAACTAAGCTTGCTATTCCTGGGTGTCTTAGTATGTGTCCTACCAGCCTATCTCTTCTCTTCACTAGCAGTCTCCAGAAATATCTCTCCTCTCGCACTAGTCTTAATACCTCTTCGTTTGTAACTCTATCTACCCATCTGATCTTCATCATTCTCCTGTAACACCACATTTCAAACGCTTCAATTCTCCTCTTTTCTGCTGCACCAATAGTCCAAGTTTCACTTCCATAGAGAGCCACGCTCCAGACGAAGGCCTTAAAAAATGACTTCCTAACACCTATTCGATGTCAAGAGATTCCTTTTTTGTAGAAATGCTTTCCTTGCCTGAGCTAACCTACTTTTTATATCCTCTTTGCTTCGTCCATCACTGGTTATTTTGCTCCCTAAGTAACAGAAGTCTCCTACATCCTTTAGTTTTTTACCTGTCAATTTGATGTCCATAGAGGATTCTGATTTATTTCGGCTTCATTCCAATATTTTTGTTTTACATTTATTAATTTTCATCATGGATTCATTCCTCAAGACGGAGTCCATACCATTCAAAAACTCATTCAAATCCTCAGGCGTGTCGGTCAAGATGACTATGTCATCGGCAAATCTCAGAGTTGAAATTATTTTTCCTTGAATCTTCACTCCCACTTGAAATGTTTCTACAATTTCCTTCATTGCTTGTTCAATGTAAAGATTGAAAAGTATGGGTATCTGTTATTAGTAGCTTAGCAAACCAATAACTCATCCATATAATGCGTCGAGATTTTTCAAGATATTATGGTAAAATCTGGTGGGTTAAGCAGAAAAATCGAACATCTAAAATATTACTGTTGTTCTTCATTCATTGTTGGGGCATGGGACATCTTGATCATCAGCCCCGTGTACTTGGGTGTGTGTTAAACCTGTCTGATAACTGTAATTTTGTGATGACTGTAATAATATGTATAGCTCTATTAGGGAAAGAGATGGTATGTTCTTTTCAGATATGGTAAATAATCATGCAAAATTTCAGCTTCTGTCTGTTAGGCAGTCATCCCAGAGGCTAGTTAAATCCTAAAAACTACCGCCCCAGGTTAGGTAGGTAGATGACAGCAAAATCTCAAAGCAGCACTATTATGAGGCGTACTAGGCAAGATGAGGAGTGAAGTAGTTTACCATTGCTTTCCTTACTGAGACAGAACAATAGCACAGGCTATATGAGTAGAACCTTTCACAGTGCACACATGTACTAGTTGTGCCAGGAGGTCATGACTCAGCACCACTGCCATACTATCACAGCCATGAATGAGACTGAGACATCGGTGGAAAGCCACATTTTACTCTACCCTGTGCCAACAGACAAATGCAAATGTACTGCACTCATCAAGAGCTGGTAAACAGACGATTTTATCGGTTCAATAGTTTTTGCGTGAAATAGTAAAAGGCAAAGAGACAGATACCACTTCATTTTTATGTATACTAGGGCGCCCGTACTGCCCCGCAGCATTATTGTTCGGTATTGGAATTAAAAAATTACGACATTATGTAATAGTTTATAACCTTTATTTCACAATACTTCCTTCCAGACAATGTTCGCTGTGCGTCGACCCTTAGGTTTAATTTCTACCTCTACATCTTTAAATGATTTTCCTCGGGATAAGGCAACTTATAACATTCCATGGCCTAAAACAGGACCAGGCAGGTAGATTCCAAGTCGATGAAGCGTTTGACCCTGCGCTTTGTAGATTGTAATACAAAACGCTAGTGTAATAGGAAATTTCCGTCATTAGAACCAAAGATATGATTGATACAATGAGAAAAAATGTTGAAAAAATGAGAAGTAATATCGAATGTTCACTCATAACTTTCCTCAGAATCAGCCGATTTGAATAGTTAAGAGTTCAAATGAAAGCTCTTGATTCACTGAGTATTCGTAGACCAAAACGACCTGCGTACCTCAATTATAACCGAAGATATGGTTGCTTCAAAGATGGAAAAAGTTGGTAAAAGTTGAAAAAATCAAATAATTTGAGAAAGACGGAATTTAAGTGATTTGTAATACTTGATGACAAATCTGTGCATGAATACCTTTCATTTAAAAAAAGAATTAAGGAAATCGACCGGATAGAATGGCCGCACGGACTCGGATAAGTTTTCTTAAATATTTGTAATATATACGTAGATACTTGGGCATTCGATAAGTAATGGCAACACTGTTGTCAATCAGCGGTCCTAGTGGTGACCATTGTAATCTTGTAGTATATCGTTGAGCAATCTTTGTTGTATACATCTTTAATAGGTATTGAAAGTCTCCAGATAGCTAATATTTGTGAATACATTAACTGTTTCTCTTATTCAGTAAGCAATACCGCCCTAAAAGGATGTTCAGTAGATATGAAAAAAGGTGCTTCATAAAAGGCCAATTTGCAAGAGAAAAAAGTGCAACGTAGTGCTTTAGAGCATCGCAAGAGGCTTGTGGGAGAGAATACCTACTTTATCGAACTATTGCAAGATGGGCGGTAGCCTTCCGTCAAAGAAGAGAGGCATGTCAACACAGAGCACATGCTGGTAGACCCGTTGCTGCAATTGACGATCTCAGGCTGAAAGAGCATTATTGGAAAAAGGGAGGCGCTGGACATGTGTGGAGATTTCCAATGAACTTGGTATTGCAGCATCGTCTGTCCATCACATTTTAAGAAAAAAGCTGAAGATACGAAAATTTTGTGCCCACTGGATCCGCACAATCTAACCGAAAATGGAAAATAGCAGCGAATGGAGACAGCAAGAATGCATTTGGAACGATATGAACATCAAAGTGAGGTCTTTCTTAGTCGTATTATCACAATGGATGAGACATGGATACGTTCGTATACACCTGAGCTGAAACGACAATCAAGCGAGTGGTGACGTACAGAATCACCACGCCCAAATAGATGCCGAGCATTGTAGGATCCTTTGAAACATGATTATTGTGTTTTATGATTATGAAGGCTTAATTTTGGTACATACTGCACCTCATGGTATAAAAGTAAATGCAGACTACTACCTGCGTTACTTGGAGCATCATTCGAGCCCAGCAGGGCGTCGTAAACGACCTCAATCCATTCGGAGTCCTATTGTGTTACATGGCAATGAGTTTGCCATGTAGATTTACAAGATGGAACTGGGAAGTACTCAAATAATCGCCAAATTCACCTGACATGAGCTCTTATGATTACGACTTATTCTCAATGATCAAAGAACCTCTACCAGGCGTTCGATTTCAATCAAGAGTTGACATCCAAGGAGCTCTAGTTTGATCACTGAGATAGTTATCCAGAGATGGTGCTACATATGGAGTGCGTCGTCTTCTAAGGATTCGACAACGCATTGTCGACATTGCAGGAGACTTAAATGAAGTTCGCAATGTCAAAATTAACCAAATAACATTGTTTGTGATGTTATAGAAGTGTTGCCATTACATATCGAATGCTCTAGTATATAGATATCCTTCACAATGATGATGGCATACGGGGAGGGTTCGATTTCAAGTCCTGATTGCATCTAGCATTTAATTTACGGTGATGATTATTATGATTCACAAACACCGAACTTCCTTATGGCGATAAATGTCGTTCGAGCATTCATTAGCAACATGACCTATTACATGTGTCTCTATTCTGTGCCAGTGACTGTCAGTTTACATTGTAAAGTTCAACCAACAAACGTTATAACTTAATCATTATCTTGTATTATCCAGAGTTTGAACTCTGTCTCGTTTAATCAGTCGCCTGAGAAGGATCAAGAACGCCTTCATTTCAACACTAATTATCAAACTTGATTCCGCTACGCAACACATACAATCGACATTTAAAACGCGGCTTCGCATCTGCAATACAAGCAAATATCACGGCAGGTATTCTCTACCTGGTGCCCGCGAGCATAAGCCCCTATGAGATCCATTCTTCAATACAAATTCCGCTGCACGAACCAGAATAATAATGTTTCCATTACAAGTTTTGACGTCCGCCTCGTTGCGTAGTGGCTAGAATTCTTGGCTGTCACCGTGGGGAGGCTCTGCCAAGAAATTTCATTCTGTGATACACTCAGCCTCGTGAGGCAAACCTGAGAAGAGATGGGTTTGATTCCTACCTCAGCCATTCTGGAAGTGTTTTTTCGTGATTTCCCACTTCTACTTTAGGAAAAATGCCGAGATGCTACCTAGCTTAAGGCCGGAGTCGCTTCCTGCCTCGAATACAAGTACCCACACTAGTATACACATGACAGTGACACAGGTTATCAGACAACTTCTACACACACCCAAGTACACTGGGATACATGACCACGATGTCACAAAACTACTTAAAGGAACAACAACAAAACAATTTTTGACAGTCAGAGATTTTATCTTTTTTAATCTACATTTTTAATCTACAGTTAAAATAATTGGGCATCCCTGTTTAATGAGTAACACGATAGATGGTGTGCTGATCCACTCGACTGCCCACACGCAAATGATCTCAACTGCACGAGTCATGAGCAGCTGCAGAATGCCTGGTGAGCGGTGGATCCCTAGCTATTTCATCACACTGTGCTCACTTGCTGTGCCCAAAGTTGCAGGATCGAATCCTGGCGCATACAGCTGGCAATTGAGGGTCCGCAAATGAGAGGGAGCCGTGTCAGTAGATTTAATGGAACGCTAAGGATTCCCTTAGGGGCAAAATTCCGGCACCCCGGCGTCTCTAAAAGCCACAGTTGTTAAAAAGGGACGTAAAACCAATAACATTATTATATATTTCTGCACTTCTGCGGGAGAGAGATAGGAAGAGGAAAGAGAGGAAGGAAGGAAGATTGTACAGTAGTTTAACGTGACCGTTAATCTCTCGATCATGAGCCACGGGGTCTCCTTTTTATGTGGAATCCGAACTACAGGACATAGTATTTCACTTCGAAAATCTCACAAACATTGACTGGGAATCAAACCCGGTCCGCCATGGTGAGAGGCAGACAGCTAGACCGCTGAGCCACCACACCCCAGGACAGAGAGGTGCATGCTTATTGCATAATAATAATAATAATAATAATATATTCGATTTAGGCTAATGGTGCTCGGATATTTGCTATGGCATGAAGGAGGTGCTCAAACCCTCAAAAAGGTTCAGAACGCATGGTTTACGGAATGAAAGACACGCGAATGTGTACGACTTCACTCTACTCTTACCCTACGTTTCTAACTTTGCGAGAAAACTACCTGGTCGTATAGTAGCTAACATCCTTGACTGTCAACCCTGAGGCCCCGGATCCGATTCCAGGCTCTGCCAAGAAATTTAATTCTGGACTGAGGGCTGAAACAGGCTACACTCATCCTCGTGAAGCTGGAAGTGGTTTTCCGTGGTGTCCCACTTCTACTCCATGCAATTGCCTTGATGGTACCTTACTTAGGGCCATAGCCGCTTCCTACCAAAATCCTACCTCAATTATAAATACACACACTTGTACAGACATCAGAGTGACACAGGTTATCAGACAAACCTACACGCACCGAAATACATGGGGCTACATGACCACCTTGTCGCAAAGCCCCTAAAAGAAAATTAATCATCTCCAGAGTTCTTTGGATATTTTATAGCACCATCCGTAGGTTATGCTCTAACAATAGCAGATCAGTGTAAGTTTTGGTTGTTTTGTCGCTGTATCGATCTTTCTTGTTCTTTTTAAATTTTATTTTGACAATACTTTTCCTATGTCTAGCGTAGTTTGATAATATCTTCTTAATTATATTTCTGAACTCAAATATAATATCATGTTGTAACCTACTAGTCTTAGGGCAGCATCTCATTGCAAGGATAGGTAATTAAGTATAGCCCTAGAAATGAATTATTTTTGTGGAGTATTAAGGCATACTAGAATTCGAAAAGAAGAATGGAAAATCTACCTTACATCTTGTATGCAACAAATCTTTATCGAACACTGAATGCAGTGGAGAAAATCTGACAACCAACTATTGGAACTTAAATAATTAAACATTTTATGTTCGACCATGCCAAAATGTAAATATTATATACCAGAGAACTGCATCTTAAAGAGGCTCATAATAGTTCAAGTTTCATTATGATACAGGTTCCTCACCAATCACAGCTCAAGGTTTTCATTACGATACAGCTGTTTGACCAACGCACTCAAAATCAAACATGTCGGACATGAATTGCATGATTTGAAATTTGGCTATGTAAAGGATATCGGATCAATCATTGTAGTTACAATCCCAAACACAAAGACAAAATCAGCACGAGCAACACTCCATCCTTCTTTATAACGTTCCGACATGGAAAGTACACCGTCCAAAATGTTGGCATGAATAAACTAGGGAATATGGGAAAAGACATAGCACTGTACCGTAGCCTCCCCAACTCCAAATTTGTACACAGGGCATTGCTTTCGTAGCAGTTCGGCGAAAATGTTAGTGAATGCTGGTGGTGATATAACCACACTACAACATCATGGAGATTGTAAATCTACTACAGTGGCCGAAGGATACATTGATGAATTAATCCAAAATAAAATTGAAGTCTCCTATTAAACTCAAGAGAAAAACAAAACACACATATTGACATCAATCCACCTTCTACAGCCAATATTCCACAACCAAACGGCACATTACCACAAATTCACTTCACCAATAGGGTCATCTTATGCGAAACGTTTCCGCTAGATGTCATGACTGTTCTATGTGGGACTCAATTGATTTGCCTTCCGTTTGCATTTTATACGCATCGAAGTTGAAGAATGACAAGTCGATAATATGTACAATAAACTGTCATTCTAAAGCGTCTGTAAAAGTCTTTTGTTTGTTATTTGCGAATGTTATTTGAAATACAGAACAAAATGATTCCACATGGTACCTGTGCGCTATCTGTTGGTGCTAGTTCAGGATATCCCTATTGCCAAATAAACAATGTCTCAAAGCTTTGGAAACATACGACATTGTCAAGGTCTTTCATCCGGAACTGGGAACCCAGCTCATGCGCTCTTTTCAGTAAATGCAACTGACGGAATCTTGACAGATATTTAACAATATTTATGTTTGAACATAAAATAAAACTTATACTTAGCGTCGAACATAAACAGTCGTATGCAACTCGCCTAGAATGGTACTTAAGACACGAGTATGTTTATAAAACGGAAGAAGCTTTTATAAACATACTCGTGACTTAAGTATTACCATTATAGACTTGTTGCATAATGTACTATTCCTTTTAGGGCCACTGAAGCACCTGTACTTGAAACTTGAAGGATAAAGCACTTAAATATAGCCTGTTGAACAGGATTCCGCCTCTGGACAGGCCAAAGTTTTCCGGTCGGCTTCCCTAAAAGAAGAGGACAGTTTCGCTTTCATTTTAACCTGTTTATCCAAGATTTATGTTAGAATTTTTGTTTTTAACGCTTTGCCCTTTAAGAACATCAACTGTCAAGATCCCTTCAGTATGCCCAACGGGGATCGTTCTCTCTGATATACCGAAGATAGAGATCGATGTACATCTTTATGACGGAACGTTTGGTGTTAAAACATATATTTTGCCTGGCGTGTATACATTATGTGCCATTTGTACGCAGTGAGGGTGGTGGTGATTGCAGGGGTTGATTCGCCTTCCTTGCAGATGCGCCAGATAAGGAAGGCGTGTAGCTTGCGGCGGGTTACTGAGGAGCTCTGCTCCAAGGTCAGGTGTGATCATGGGGAGCGCCTGGCGGCCGGGGGCAGAACTAGGCAGCACGAGCCAGCACCGGGCTATGGAATTAAATAGCCCACACTCCTTCACTGCTCCAGCAGCTATGATTAGGTACTCTGCAGGTTTGTTATGACTGGTATTCGATAATTGCTGTGCGATATGTGTCTGCCTTTGACTCATGCGGAAATCGTTGTTGTTATATGGTATAAGGTGAATCATAGATAGGGTGAAGTTATCTGTGGACTCGGTAGACATGTATTCGAGCCCCACCGTCGGCCGTCCTTGAAACTGTTTTCCGTGGTTTACCATTTTCGAGTCCAGGCAAATGCTGACAGGGCACGGCCGCTTCCTTCCATATCCTTGCCCAATTTCGTTGATCTGCATTCATTTCATCTCTCATTCACGACTCTCATCAGGTTGGCGTCAGAAAGGGCATCCGGCCGTGAAAACCATCCACCAGATAGGCTTTCATTGCATCTCATCCCCGACCCCGTTGGAATCGGGAATAATAAGGTGTAGACACACATACACAATGTAATTAATATTTGTATGGCAGCGGCGAGTTGTCTTAACGCTAGATACCTTTCCAGACGCCAACACATAAGAAGAGTTGATATGTGTTGAATAAAATTGGGTTAGAATTGGCTGTTAGAAAGTACCATCCCAGCATTTGGCTGATCATACTTTCTAATCTACTGAGACTAGAGTTCTAAATTACAGACGGTATTTATCAACAGTTGGCAGCCCCGGTGACTCTGAATGTATTCTTAGTTCCATTTCTTAAAAAGCGGCTTCGGTGGCGTAGTCGGTAGCATGCTGAACTGCTGTGCCCAAGATAGCGGGTTCAAACCCGGCCGAAGTCGTCGGATTTTTAAGAGCGTTAAAAATCCTTCAGTATGCCTTCCTTCGGAGGGGAAGTAAAGCCGGCGGTCCCATGTCATAGATTTATGGCATGTAAAAGATCCTTTCACAGACTAAACATGTGTAAAGCAAAATTTGTTAGGTTAGATTTCGTCAGAACGCTCTATCAAAGTTCCTACTTTCACCACTAGGTATCATTGATATCTGGTGGCGAAAGTTGGAACTACTTGAAATTGAACGGAACTTGTAGCTCACCCTTTAGGGTGTCCGCTGGATGCAGCTACAGACTCAGGCGAGCCGAACATGTCCTCGGACACTCCCGACACTAAAAGCCATACGATAAATAAATAAATAAATAAATAAATAAATAAATAAATAAATAAATAAATAAATAAATAAATAATCCATCTCTTAAGGTACACAATGAGCTTACGAAATTTGAATAGAATGCAAACACATTTGCCATTGATAACACAAATGTTATGAATATCCGTATTGATAGATGACATTGACATATTATTTTCCAATCTATTTGGTTAATTCATACGACGTAATAACTGTTTGGCACCTAATCAAAATTCAAACTTCGTATCTGAAGAAGATTTATCTTACTCATTTAAGCGCTGATCTGAAGTATTTGTTAATTTTTAGCACTTGATTTTCTAAATTATTTTTGTTTATATTTTGAATTTTTAATATCAGGCTTAATATCTATTTACACTCACTATTAAATTTCTTATTTTTCTAACTGAATTTTGAAAAATTAATATATATTACATTTTATTTTATTTAATACTACATAGTAAGGATATCTATCTTATTACCGTACTTTATTTCATATTTATTACAATTTTTATCATAAACATTTCACTTCAAATTTAGATTTATGTACATCTATATTATTTTATTTTAATTTTTAATTGGTTTCATTTAATTTGAGCTGAAGAGGATCTCAATGTCAGGTCGAAACATGTACGATATATATAAAACTATATATTGATTGTCGAATAATTTAAACTTTTAATTAAGTCCAGTAGATAACGTGGACGTTACATGCTGTTAAAGAATAAGTCTACCAGCGTAAAATCATGTTGGCAACACTGCCATGTATGTGTTGCTTTAAATTAATCTGACATATTTTCAGCTAGTTGTGTACCAATTTTGGAAGAAATTTATTTGTTGGTATAGAATGTACTTGAATTTAAACATTCAACCTTTCAGCACGCGCAGAACCATGTTGGCAGTACTGTCGTATATCGGTTACTCAAAATATATCTACAATAACATTGTAAGTACTATACGTGTGCAAAGTGCAAAGTTGTTGGCCTGCATACTTTCTGATATATTGAGATTAGGATAAAAGAAATAAACATCATTTATCAAGAGTTGACAGCCCTGGTAACTCTACAGAATACGTATTGTCACATCTCTTACGATGCACAAAGTATGTATGGAATTTGGTTGAAATCCAATGGAGAATATGGATGTTACAAGCTTCTAAAAATTTAGCATATTAGCAGGCGTAGAATCATGTTGGTAACACTGTCATATATGAGCTCCTGAAATTTGATTTTAAATATTAGTATTATTATCCATAAGTGTACCAATTTTGGAACAGTTTTTATTAATGACTTCTGAAAGATCCAACGTAGTACTTAAATTTCAAATGTGATTTTTTAGCAGTTGGTAGCACTGACGTTATTTTTCAAATATGGCTGTGATATATTCAGGTATAGATCTTCCCCCGCACCAATTTTGGATTCGATAGCTGCAGGAATTGAATGGGGGGTGGGGGAGGGTTTGGGGGGCAGAAGGACAGACAGAAATATGACCGCGTGATCTCATAAGACTACTCTTTCATTATTTTTGTAAAATGTGAAAAGTAGGCTAAAAATTCAAGGAATACAGTTAGTTCAAAATAAACTGGTATGAAAATGGATCGTTAACAGTCTGCTTTAAACTTAACTTCTGTGTCTGGAAAACTAATATAGATTTATTTAGCGTGTGGCATTTAGAGCCGGGAGGGTCCTAGGACTTGTTTGGCTCACCAGAGTTTGTAGCTGCTTATATGCGGACACCCATAGGGTGAGCTACAAGTACCGTCGCATGTGGATGAGATGAAATTAATGAAGATGAATGAAGTACAATTTCAAGTAGTTCCAACTTTGGCTACCAGACGTCACTGACACCCAGCGGCGAAAGTAGTAACTTAATAGAGCGTTTCTAGCCAATTAATCTACAAATTTTGCTACACACTACCAATTGTAGTGGTAGGTTCTTTTTCATGCCATAAATATATGATATGGACCCGCCGGCTGGACTTCCCCTCCGAAGGATTTTAACGCTCATAAAAAATCTGACGACTTCGGGCGGGTTTGAACCCGCGATCTTGGACATAGCAGGTCAGCATGTTATCGATTACGCCACTAATATAGAACATTATTCTATGGAAATGGTCACGTCTGTACAATCCCAGTATTTACCTGGAGGAAGTGTGGGGAGCGGCTTCGTTGGCGTAGTTGGTAGCATGCAGAGCTTCTATGCCCATGATCGCGGGTTCAAACCCGGCCGGAATCGGCGGATTTTTAAGAGCGTTAAAAATCACTCAGTATGCCTTCCTCCGGAGGGGAAGTAAAGCCGGCGAGGCGGTCCCATGTCATAGATATATGGCATGTTAAAGGACCTTCCACTAATTACACTTGTGTGAAGCTAAATTATAGAGGTTACGAATATAAACAACGCTCTTAGGTTCCTACGTTCGTTGCCAGGAGACGACTGCGGTGGCGTTTAGTAGCTAAGTTCTGAACTAGTAGTCGTTGATGGTGCGGTTTGGCGGCAAAAATAGGGACTTTTTGAAAAATTCTGCGGTTTATACTGAACCCATGTACCATTGGTTCAAGGGGTCGAATCCATCATTTATTGGTAAAAGAAGGGAGGAAAGATACAGTCTTCAGAGGAACATAGAAAGATTTTATACAAGAAGACGGGTATAATGTTGGGTAAGGATAAGAGACCAGGTGGCCAGGAAATGATATCACGCGTGACGCACCGATAAGGAGCGATCATGGCTATAATTAGAACGAGAGGAACTTTCCGTTCGGAGTGAGCGAGAAGAGGTTTCGGAAATTGCTCTTACGCGGCAGTAAAATGGCATCCTCGCAGTTGTGCAAGAGGAAGAATAATTAGATTTAAGCCATTTGCGAGCATATAATTAACAAAAGAAATACATCATTGTGAATCATTTTGGAATAGAGTTTTTTGTGTGGGAAAAGATGTTATAATAATTGCCCAGGAAAGAAGTGCAAATGCGGCATTACGTAATTAAAAGTTCCCCGAGACCCGAGGTGGTAGGGATTAAAAATAAAACTCAACGCCCACGTAAATGAAGAGCAAAAATTATTTAATATCTCGGAATTGTACGATCGATTTTAATGTGCAAAGAAGTCAGAAGCTTTCCAGAGATATAATTTTCAAAAGAGTGCACTATTGCTTCAAAAGTTGGTTATGAAAAAGACGAGGATTTTATCTTTTTGTAGCTAAAAAGTATAAAAGTCCTGGCAGAGCCAAGCTAATCATGCAGTTTACAGCTGACCTCGTGGGGAGGTGCTGCATCACAGTGTCCAGGTCATAGTACGAGAAGTATCATCGTAGTATCGCCGTGTGAAGACTTAGAAAAATCCTAGTACAGGATTTAGTTTAACAAGCGTCAGTCTTTATAGTAAAGTTCCGTATTACAGTCAAGTTAGGCTGCGAACTTAAAGAACAGGCGATAGGTCTTCAAATAACAGTTCAGTTAAACGACCAAAAGTATCGTAACTTTTTGAAGTACCAACGATCGTGAAACAAACATTTCTAGCAAAGTTAAGGAACCCGATCAGGGTTGGACGAAATAAGTAACGCCTAGTGTACCGATAAGATAGGGACTAGAGCGAGGAAAATAAGAAGGGAAAATTTAATCCAAGACGTTGTCTAACAGGAGACAAACGAACAGTAAAAGCATTAAGCTACGAAACTAAGGAATAGCAGTAAATGCTAGAGAATCATAGGTCACCGATAAAGTATTCGAGGTGCCGTAAGCAAGATAGACTTTATCTAGACAAATTAAATAGTGTCTAGAAAGAAACGACTTCGAGCTAGTAAAAATAGAAGCCGAATAGTCAGGAAACCGGATCTGAAGAATTACCGTTCCAGAGAGGGGTAGATTGATCGAGACTTTCATCTTCTTGTCAGATAGGGAGCCGATTTCTAAGAGTTTCACCCTTGGAAACGGGGAAGAGAAAACTCACGTGTGTAAGGCAAAAATCAAAGCCTCAGTGATTAAAAGCAGTGTAATGTAAATATAGAAATGTTGTGTTAGTGTAATAATTTTTAGTGAATTTATTTGTGTATGATAAAAGAATACAGAATTGTATTCAAAATGTTACCAGTGTTTTAGGTAAATAATGTGTATGTGTATCAAGAAATGTCATTGTGTGAAATGGGATTAATCAAGATGGCTTAAACACATTAAGTGGGCGAAAATGAAACATCGCTGGAAAATTCGGTCGGTGACCGTAACCTCATGTGAGTAACCATTTCATTATGTTATGTGTTGGGGAATATTTGTGTACAATCCACCAGAGAATGAGAGAATAGGGATGTTTTTGAATAACAAATAACAGGATAATAGCGCGATCTGAACGATTAAAATTGAGAAAGTATAAAATAATTCTGTGAAATGAATAAATCCCTTAGGGGAAATGTATGAAATAAAATATCAGTGTATTTGATAAATGATTTAATTATATGAAAGCAAGCGTATTAATAATAATAATAACAATTATATAAATGAAGATTATGATGAATTATATGAAAGTAGTGGCTTTTGAGCTCCTTTAAAAGAATAAATACATGTTGTGAACACATGTTCTTAATGTAAAGCGATTATTGTCACGGGAGAGGATAAATATAAAATTGAAATATAGATCAAATGTTGACTTTGAATTTATCAGTTCTTTGTAAGAAACTTGGCCGTAAAGTAATGTATAGCGCAATGTAGCGCATTGAAGTAATTTGTCACGCTAGGAAGGCGTTGAACCTAAATATACTTGGTAAATTAATAATGAGGGGCAGTTGGTCGTGGTAATTGAGCTATGGTAAGTCCTCTAAATAGTGATGTGATCACGAGGCCGCTGTGTGTATATTATAAAAGGGTGCTATTTATCGAATTATGAGCGCGGGTGTAAGGTAAATGAGGCCTGCTATAAGTCGCTAATGTATAAGTCCTACAGTATGGGATATGGTTCCCGAGGCAGTTGAAATAAACGAACCCAGATTCGTCTATGTGAAGCCCCTAAATATTTGTTGTTGTATTGAATTATTCTTACCCACCAATGAGGACACTTCATAATTAATAAATGCCAAGGTTACGAGAATGGTCTAATGAACCTAAATAATGTTGTTAAAATAAGTGAATGAAAAGCCAGGCCTGTTCAAAGAACTGCATTTACGAAATAGCTTATAAAGCAGAGGGTAGTCTGTCTCTGTGGGCGAGACCTTGGATTTCCTGCTCCCGGACAATAAATCACGCTAAGTGGCACGGCCACTATTAACGGAAGTGCGGTAGGTCTGGTAGCCGTCTGTTTGAAGTTATAGTACACCAGAGTGTTTAGAGTTTGTTTAACGACCCGGGATTCGAACCGAGGTTCTTGTAGATGAAGAGTACCGCTTGCAAGTTCAGATCGTTGCTTTCTTATGAGATAGTGGTCTTTTAAGACAAATAATGATAAATCCCTAATGTAATGTTATATGATGTAGTGATTCACGAGTTTAGTGAACACAATTAGATTCCGGGAGTGATTCCGTGTTCAAGTAGTCTTCTATAACTCGGGGGTGCGCAAATGTTTTCCCAATCACAGTAGTGAATTGTTGACTTGAGAGAGAGATGGTAACCCATGAACGTGTGAAAGCCCAAAATTTAAGTAAATGAGTAACAGTACTTTATATAAGAATTATATATTGTTTTGATTATAAGACACTCATATAATAGGAAGTGACGTGTTGTAAAAGAATAACATAGTATATATATAAAATGTATCGAGCCATTTGGAGCTCATGATTTTATTGAATTTTAAAAGGGACATTATATGGAAGTGAAAAGAAGTATAAGTTTGTTGGTTTATGATAAACCATTTATTTATGGTTTAACCTTTGTGTTATTAGGTATTCCTTGTTTACTTTGAACAAGTGAGAATTATGGGACAGTCTTTTATTTGTTTTAATTTGTTGTAGCGCCATATATTTGAGTAATTAAAGGTTTTATAGTAGGAGTTGATTTTCTTTATTATTTTGGAAGTGTATCCTCTATTTAATCCAAAATGTGTAAGTCACAGAGTGGGAGAACATACCATAACCCCGATAATCCCGATTTGAGCATTGCTGGCATACTGTGATTTGCATATTTCATGCTGAAAGGGCACAATACTTGAATTAAACAAGAAGTTCCATGACGAACTAAAGAGCCTACTTTTATTAAAATTTAAAATTCATGCCGATCTATATATATAATACATATCTAGAATAATGATGAAATTAAGTTGGAAATTTCGAAATTTCTAAATAGTTCGAAATATACCTGGTATAATGTAGCCTAATAGAGCACTACAGTTGGCAGCCCTGGTGACTGAATATATTGTTAGTTCCATCCCTTAAGGTACGGAATACAAAATTTGGTTGAAGTCCAATGAATAGCATGGACGTTACATGCAGTTAGACATTCGATCTATCAGCGCGAGTAAAATCTTGTTGGCAACAATGTCATGCATGTGTTGGTCAGAAATAATCGGAAATATTATGATCTCTTGTTGTGCCAATTTTGGATGAAATCCATTTGTTAGTATAGAAGTTACACGTATTTTAAATTTGGACCTATCAGCTGGCTTAGAGACATGTTGGCTGCACTGACGTACATTAGTTTCTCCTAATTAATCTAGAATGTCAGGTACTATACGTGTACAAATTTTAAAGCTGTTGGCTTACATACTTTCTGATATATTAATAATAGAGTAAAAATAGAGACAGCATTTATTAACAGTTGGCAGCCCTGTTTGATCTTAAGAATAAGCATAGTCATATGTGTTATGGTACACATAGCACATACGCAATTTGGTTGAAATCCAATTGATAGTATATAAGTTACATGTATTCAAAAATTTGTCTTATCAGCAGTCTCAGAATCATGTTGGTAGCACTGACGTTAATAAGTTACTCCAAATTAATCTAGAACGTTTGGTTCAATACGTGTGCATAGTTTAAAGCTGTCCGCTTGCATACTTTCTGATATATTGGTATTTGGATAAGAAAATTGAGAGAGAGCATTTATTAACAGTTAGCAGCCCTGGTGGCTTTTAAAAATACGCACAGTCATATCTGTTTATGTACACATAGTACATACGAAATTTGGTTGAAATCCAATTGATAGTGTAGAAGTTATATGCATTTAAAAACTGGACCTATCAGCAGGCTTAAAATCATTTTGGCAACACTGCCATGCATGGGCTCCTGGAAATTAAACTGAAATATTATTATCTATATGTGTGCCAATTTTCATACCTTCCAAGATATCCAACATGGAGCTCAAATTTCAATTGCTGTTTTTCAGCAGTTGGTAGCACTGACATAATTTTCAAACATGGGCTTGAGATATTCAGATATAGATCTTTACTCATACCAAATTTGGATTCGATTGCTGCAGCCATTTAGGAGTTGATAGGAACACACACACACACACACACACACACACACACACAACACACACACACCCACAGGCAGCCAGACAGACAGACAGACAGACAGACAGACATTTGCCCGGATCGATCTCATAAGTCTACTTTTTCCTCATTTTTGCAAAATGTGAAAAGTAGGCTAAAAAACAGTTAACACACACTAATACAGTCATGACAATTAACACCGGTTATCAGACAGATTCTACACCCACCCAAAGTACACGAGGCTACATGACCGCGTTGTCGCATCCCCTAAACTGGGGAACCAACCAACCGAATTGTGGTGGAAAGTTGTTAGAAACCACACTCTGGATAACCGATGTTAGCGCCGGTTTTCGAACCTCCGATCTCTGGACTTGCTGCACCCCTCTCCCCCAACGCGGTCATGGTAAGCAATTTAACGCGCATGGCTACGTCATGGAGTGGTGGTGATAATTATAGTAGCAGCAGTAAATGTCCCAATCTCCTAAGCAAAGCAACGATAGATTGGCTGATAAGAGCCAAAACTAGTTTAGTAATTGCGATCGATGGCCTCATAAATTAGAGTGGAAAGTGTGGTCCATTCTGATTGGCTGGTTCTGTCATAACTGGAGATATTCAGTAAGGCACCCTACCGGTGATCAATGTTAGTATATCAGAGAAAAGAACAGTTAAGAAATCAATATTTCAGTACTCGTTTGGGTTTAAAATATGATGCGATAAACGCGGGCAAGACAAGCGGCATTATCAAAGGTCTGACTGACACCTGTATTTAAATTGTAAACACGACGTAATAAGTTTGTTGGTATCTTAAGCACGATGTGAATGTGCAATGCATTGTCTGTGGGTGCACGAACTGTATTGAAGCCAGGTTCGATTCTCGCTCATGTGTGCCTGACTGGCGTGGCCACTGCCCTCACTAAGAATGCCAAGTAGGAAGTGATCCATCAAAGCTCAAGTCGTGAGCATACCAAGTTGGGGCCATACTCCTGCAGCGATGAGCGCAAAATGGCGACAGAAACACAATCGAGAGAAAGTCAGTAGATCACGCGATGCGAGATAAGTACAGTTGTGTCGAAAAGAGTGGGGGCATACAGTAGTTTGTGAAGAAGACGAACGCCTTATTACACTCACTACCCATTACTCTCTTCAATCGCCATTAGTAGTCCGTTGTTGTTAATTAATTTAAAGCTGTATGCCATCGTGGTAATGTAACCCATGCTCTTGGATGGCTCTATTAGTGCAGGCCTATGTACTTGTAATTCGTAATTTGTCTGCAAGTAAACGTGGGAAACCACGAAATTCTTCCTCACGATGTTGAGTGTACTCCGTAGCAATCCGCAGACTAGAATTACATTTCTTGGCAAAGTCAGATATCGACCTCAGACCGCCGAGGTGACAGCCAAGAATGCTTTCTCACTACACCACAAGGTGGACGGTTAGTAGTCCGATTGTGATTGGAGAGGATAGTGTGCTTCATTGCGTGATTATTGCTATCACGATTTCCTACGCCACTAATTCGGGTCAATCGTCCTTGTAAGCGAGGAAGGAAGGAAGGAAGGAACGAAGGTAGGAAGGAAGGCAGAATCGAAAGAAGGAAAGAAGGATGGAAGGAAAGAATGATGGAAGGATGGAAGGAAAGAACGAAGGAAGGTAGAAAGGAAAGAAGGATGGAAGGAAAGAAGGATGGAAGGAAAGAAGGACGGAAGGAAAGAAGGAAGGAAGGTAGCTAGCAAGTAAGGAAGGAAGGAAGGAAAGAAGGATGAAAGGTAGGAAGGAAAAAAGGATGGAAGGAAAGAAGGTAGGAAGGAAAGAAGGAAGGAAGGTAGGATGGAAAGAAGGAACGAAGGATGGAAGGAAAGAATGAAGGAAAGTAGGAAGGAAAGAAAGAAGTTAGGAAGATAGGAAGGAATGAAGGATGGAAGGAAAGAAGGAAGGAAGCTAGGAAGGAAGGAAAGAAGGAAAGAAGGATGGAAGGAAAGAAGGTAGGAAGGAAAGAAGGTAGGAAGAAAAGAAGAAGGCTGGAAGGAAAGAAGGACGGAAGGTAAGAAGGAAGTAAGGAAGGAAGGAAGGAAGGAAAGAAAGAAGGATGGAAGGAGAGAAGGTAGGAAGGAAAGAAGGTAGGAAGGAAAGAAGGAAAGAAGGTGGGGAGGAAAGAAGGAAGGTAGGAAGGAAAGAAGGATGGAAGGAAAGAAGGTAGGAAGGAAAGAAGGACGGAAGGAAAGAAGGAAGGTAAGAAGGAAAGAAGGATGGAAGGAAAGAAGGAAGGAAAGTAGGAAGGAAGTAAGGAAGGAAAGAAGGTAGGAAGGAAGGAAGGATGGAAGGAAAGAAGGCAGGAAAGAAAGTAGGTAGGAAGGAAAGAAGGAAGGTAGGAAAGAAAGAAGGATGGAGAGAAAGAAAGAAAGAAAGAAAGAAGGAAGGTAGGAAGGAGAGAAGGATGGAATGATAGAAGGTAGGAATGAAGGAAAGAAGGTAAGAAGGAAAGAATAATGGAAGGTAAGAAGGTAGGAAGGAAGGAAGGAAGGAAGGTAGGAAGGACGGTAAGAAAGAAGGAAGGAAGTTAGGAAGGAATGAAGGAAGGTAGGAAGGACGGAAGGAAAGAAGGAAGGTAGGAAGGTAGGAAGGTAGGAAGGAAGGAAAGAAGGATGGAAGGTATGAAGGTAAGAAGGAAGGTAGGAAGGACGGTAAGAAAGAAGGAAGGAAGTTAGGAAGGAATGAAGGACGGAAGGAAAGAAGGAAGGTAGGAAGGTAGGAAGGAAGGAAAGAAGGAAAGAAGGAAAGAAGGGTGGAAGGTAAGAAGGTAGGAAGGAAGGTAGGAAGGAAGGAAGGTAGGAAGGACGGTAAGAAAGAAGGAAGGAAGTTAGGAAGGAATGAAGGAAGGTAGGAAGGACGGAAGGAAAGAAGGAAGGTAGGAAGGAAGAAAAGAAGGTAGGAAGGAAAGAAGAAAGGTAAGAAGGAAAGAAGGATGGAAGGTAAGAAGGTAGGAAGGAAGGTAGGAAGGAAAGCAGGATGAAAGGAAAGAAGGAAGGAAAGAAGGTAGGAAGGAAGGAAAGAAGGTAAGAAGGTAGGAAGGAAGGTAGGAAGGAAAGAAGGATGGAAGGTAAGAAGGTAGGTAGGAAGATAGGAAGGAATGAAGGATGGAAGGAAAGAAGGAAGGAAGGTAGGAGGGAAGGTAGAAAGGGAGGTAGGAAAGAAGGAAGGTAGGAAGGTAAGAAAGATGGAAGGAAGGTAGGAAGGCAGGAAAAAAGGAAGGAAAGATGGTAGGAAGGACAGAAGTTAGGAAGGAAGACAGGCCCTCAGACCAGAATCAAATTTCCTGGTAGAGCGGGGAATAGAACTTGGACCTCCGGGTCGGCAGCCAAGAATGCTAGCCACTACACTACGAGGTGGTTTGTAATTAATAATTTAATTAACTAATATGTTTATTAAACATAACATCACTGGAGTAAGACCACTTCGTGCGGGTGACAACCGTACAAAATAAGACATGTTCCGTGTGCATGTCCGGAGTCGAACCGCGTGCCGCCTATCGATCACCGCAATCATGATATACAAGTCTACTAGTACAGTATCTGGCGAAGCATCTTTACAGTCCCTAGCAACATGAACTGGCCCTGCTTTACGATTTCAATCGAGTTCACGAGCAGTGTCGATCTTAAAGTGTTCATATGTATGACTGCCCGGGATTCACTGAACCGCGCTGTACCGTAGAGTTTAAGAATACCCAGACATATCACGGGGACTTTTTAATCAGTCAGATATATAACGCAGGATCCTTTTAGTTATTTCATCATGTTGTGCACAATGTACACAGTGGCTCTGGTGCAGAAAGTCAATTGTGAGCAGTAGCCCATCTTCCCTCAACAAATGGAAACATTTAGAAACATATAGAAAAATTATACGAGCCTTACAGTAGTCGCATATGATGTGTAACATGTGACATGATATCCTACTATGTGTGTCCCGGGAGCGCAAATCCCTTGTTTACAGTGAACTCTGTTAGTCATTGAAATAACTACTTGTAAAACTCCAGTGCCAAATCCTGACCGCAATGAATCATAATCGTCATTTGCCGTGGCGGAAGCAATCCACTGCCTACTTGATGCGAGCTGAGCTCTATACCGGCCAGTTAGTGAACCCATGAAAGTGATGTTATTGAAAATGGCCTCGTTTTGCCGATCAGCGCACTGCCAAGTATAGGCGCGATTAAAAATTAGGTGTGGGGAAGGTATATTAAATGTGTTTCTCCCAGTGATATGTTTAGACCAACGAAGTTTCAATTATTTTTAGTAGTCGGCGTTAATATACTGAATTCCTACGTTGTTTGGAGTGTTTGTTGATGCGATAAAGATTCCACATAGCCACATGGCCGACAGTCCATCGAGTGCTTGCATTAAATAAGAATACAGCAAAATTATGAAGATTTAATTAATCGCAATTGTTTTCAGCAAATATGATAAAATGAATATTTTCACACCAAAGAACGACAACTTGAAGATGATATGTTGTAGGAATATCTTAAATGGGGTCTCCAAACCTCTAACTAAACTGTATGCGATATACATTCCCCATAGCCACATGGCCTACAGTACGTCGTTGTACCGATCTCCGCCATCACGCGCGCTCATTGTTTCCGTCCCATGCACTTCCGTCCCTTTTCCAAAATCACTCCCACAAAATGTCCAGCTACCGAGTGGAAAGATGTTACACATCAAAAACACTAAATCAGAAACACTCAAGAGGCTCTCCACTGAGTTTTCAATCCTGAACTAACACGCAAACAAACTGAACATATACAGTATACTCATTCCTCATTAAACACACAATAACACCTACTCTAGTCACAAAATATTCACGAACTCACAAACAATAGGCGTGAGCGCGTAAACACAGAACTTCTCAGTGTTACCAAGAGTATTTAAATGAAACCTGCAACGCCGTAATGCGAAATTACATGTTAGTTTGATACAGTGAAATTTACATTTTGGAATGATTTATTATTTATTTTGGTGATTGGTTGGTTCTTAAGTTTAGGGGCTGCGACAACGCGGTCATATACTTTGGGTGTGTGTAGAATCTGTCTGATAACCGGTGTTAATTGTGATGACTGTATTAGTGTGTTTCATCTGTTTTTTAATTTAAGTATATACTGCAACTTAGAATTTTTCAAATAGTTCCTACTTTTGCCACCAAGCGCCACCATCAACGACTACTAGGCCAAATTCAGAACTTAGCTACTAGACGACACTGCAGTCGGCTCTTGGCAACGAACGTAGAAACCTAAGAGCGTTGTTTACATTCTTAACCTATCCAATTTAGCTTCACACAGGTGTAATTAGTGGAAGGTTTTTTAACATGTCATAAATCTATAACATGGGACCTCCGGCTTTACTTCCCCTCCGAAGAAAGGCATACTGAGGGATTTTAACGCTCTTAAAACATCCAACGTCTTCGGCCGGGTTTGAACCCGCTATCTTGGGCATAGAAGCTCAGCATGCTACCGACTACGCCACCGAAGCCGCCTATTATTTATTTTGACAATATAAAAATAATATTTTTTTATAATTCATCGATTTACAAACTGTGCCTATTGAATAGATAAGTTCGGAGATTAGAAGACCTTCTCGTGGGAACAGCTGATGGCTACGTCTATTATTTTCCCCCGTTTGCTTTGAGCGATTCCCTCGTAAATGCGGCCGCAGAGGGTGCCACTTACCACGTTCTCAATTCGTGTGACTAGTGCTGCTTCTCTGTGTTTGAACGAAGAATCGCTGTGAAGTCTTGGGTTTGGTCTTGGCTGTTGTCCCAACAGCACAACGGAATTGTTGAGCACGCATGCGCAATAGGCAGAGTTCATGTTTGCTGGCAATACATTTAGAAATTCTCGCTGAGCTGGGATCTGCACAGCCAGTGCCTTGCCTGACGCGGAGTAGAGCGCACGACTAGATACCTCGTTGTGAGGGGAGTTTAAATATTTCCTATTATTTGGCTGACGTCTCTTTTAATGTGCTGTATTTGATTTTAGATGATATTTATTATCAAATAGAACAATGTGCACATAAGGTGCGGCCACCCCTGGTTATACATGACTATGGCAGGTGAATGAGCTCTGACTGAGTGTCGCAGTACAATGCAAAGTGGCACAGATACACTACATTATTTTTGATGTGTAACATCTTTCCGCTCGGTTGCTTGATAGTTTTGTGGGAGTGATTTTGAAAATTGGAGACGGAAGTGGATCGGAACGGTCGAGCTGGCAGTGGTGGATCGAACGGAAGTATGCACTGCCCGCTCGATCGATCGAACGGAAGTGTACTAGCTGGCAGTGGTGGAAAACGGAAGTATGCACTGCCCGCTCGATCAATCGAACGGAAGTGTACTAGCTGGCAGTGGTGGAAAACGGAAGTATGCACTGCCCGCTTGTTCGATCGAACGGAAGTGTACTAGCTGGCAGCTCGGCCATGTGGAATGTATATGACATACTGAACGGAGAACGCTCTTGCGAACTCTGGTGTCAAGTGATTGAAACAAACGACAGGGTACATGTTCGAAGTCTTCGTATCAGTATTTAAATGGTAAAATGCCTTAAGAGCAAACATTGTAAGTAGTCGGCATTGCCGGTATTATGTTTCTGCACAATGGCTATTCAATTATTAACCCACATAACGGTAATGCAGTCATCAATATAATATAATCGTTGTGGTTATACGTGAATTGAGCAAGCCTTCATGAACTATTACCGAATACATTCTCATTACTCACAAGAGGGCCTATTCATAAGGCATTTTAAACTCAATTTCACGCAGGAACATTATCGAAACAAGCAAAATATAAATGAGACTTAATTCCGTAATGCAGTATTATTGGTACGTGAAAATAAGTCACCATCTTGTGCACGAAATTTGCGTAGTCGAAATAGCCGCGGGGTTAGTGCTTATGACTGTGAATCTAGAAATCTTGGGTTCGAATCTCAGACGGGATATATAATTTTGCTACCAGATTATCATTTTAAACGATATTTATCATATCAATATGACTCATTTTAACAGAAGCCATATGAAATTACGGTTGGTCTGTGAATGAAGAGGACCTGTTTATAAGGAATTTAAGGTTATGAGCGGTGTCGCGTCTATTAATCTAGTTGATCCATACCATATTCTTTATTTAGGCTAGTAATGGTGGAAGCTACAAATCATCTAATAAAATGAGTTCCGTATTATAAACTACAATATCTGTAAAACACTCCCTTTTACAATAGATTAATATTTGTGCCAATAATAGTATAAAATACCGGTGTATCAACAATTTCACTTGAGGTTTCTTCTGTGTCAGATGTTACACATCATATGCGACTACTGTAAGGCTCGTAATTTTTTTTCAACAGTCACTCAATCTCTCAGTCTCTGTAGAAAACGGTCTGAACGTTCTCCCAAGCTTTAATTCCCTGACGATAGAAACCCACTCCATGGTCCTGGAGCAAACGTAGAACCTGTTCTTTGAACTTGTTCATCATTGGCTAATATTTTCCCATCCTGTTGTTCTTTCAACTTTTCGAACACATACCATGGGGCAACAACACAAGCTCTACTTCAACTTCATTGATGGTAGGTATGGGAACATCTGGCATACAGTCCGGATCTAGCACCACACGATGGCTCCAGGAACAAGGAGTGAATTTCTATGACGATGATGTTGTTTAAGGGGCGGAACAGCGAGCTTATCTGCCCAGGATGCCTTTTCAGACGCCACGATATTCTTCATATCAAAATTCCAGCCCGTTGTCAACGGGACTCAAACGCCGGCCCTGTGGGTGAGACATAAGTGACTATGCACTAGAGCCTTCTCGCTCCTCATCCGGAGTTGTAAGAGTACCTTTCGCAAACATCAATCTAAGCAGTGAACCACTGCATAGTAATGGGAATAGTTCCTGTATTCTAGCGGTAGGTAGTGACATCTGTCTGTTATGGATGAAATACTTCGTCAACGACGCAGCACAGCATTATGATTTATGATTCCGAACAATGTACATTTTAGGGAGGTATGATAATTTTGGGCAATAAAAATGAACACTGGGCAATTGCATATGATGAATAATTAAGTGATCAAGTTCACGTGCTAGAGAATTGTATAATTGAGCGTAGGTAAGAGTTAACAGAGCAAATCTTTACAAAGAGCCCGCTTCAGTACAATAATAACTATCTATTAAAATATAACAAGTAAGCAAGACTATTAAATTAGTTTATACTTAACAAGACACGTAGCTCTGGAACTTACCTGAACGTTGTCTTTCAATACCCGAAATGTCGGATGTATGTCACAAGAAACAAAAATGAGATTTTAAAATTTTGCATAGCCGCCATCCTGCATTTATGAAAATAATTGAAATAAATTCGATGTCAGTGGATTAGAATTGGTATACGCATTTACCGTACCAAGTTTCACTGCACTCGGATGGTTAAATCGCGAGAAGCGTCCATTTAAATATTTAAATTTTGCGTCGCCGCAATGTTGTATTTGTGCTCACCAGGTCATTGAAAGTCCCATAGGTGAACTTAAGTTAATAGCAATTATCAACTTACAAATTTCAGTTGATTGCTGCCATAGATTAGGATATATTGAGAACCGTCTAAATATTTCGGATGGTCGCCATGTTGGATGTTTGTATATGTAGGCCATAGAGTTATGTACTATTAAATGACAATTATTGCGTAGGTTAATTATTCAAAAGTTGACTTCGATCGCATGATATAGAAGAAATAGAAACTTAATTTTTACATTTCGTACAGCTGCCATCTTGAGGTTATGTAAACAATTGAACTAAATTAGAGGCCAGTGCATTGAAATGTGTATAATCATTTGCTGTGCCATGTTCCATTGCATTCAGATGGTTATATCGCGATAAAAGTCTATTTAAATGTTTCAACTTCGCTTGGCCGCCATGTTAGTTTTGCACTTAACAGGTTTTTGAAGGTCACATAGGCAAACGTCTAGTAGTACCGTTTATCACGATACAAAATTTCATGGTGATATCAGTAATAGTTTCAGAGCTATAGTATGCCGGTGAAATAATTCGTTGGATTGGTGAGACGTAATAAAATTTGAAGGGCACAGTCAGAGTGGGGAAAAAATAGTACTATGTCCTGACCAAGTTTCATTGAAACCACTCGAGCCGTTTAGATTACATTATGGGGTGACACACACACACACAAACACACGGACCAAAAGGTGATCTCATAAGCCTATTTTTTCATAAATGAATATAGGCTGAAAAGATACAGTATATCCTGTGACTTGTTGCAATTTGATAATACTAGCGGACCCGTGCGAGAAATCTCGCATGTTCATAAACCACACTTTCCCCATTAGGTTTATAATGAGAGACTTAAGGAGAAAGGTTATGTTTTTATTTCAACCAAATGATTATAGAACACTATTTACATTTCAGGATAAAGGAAAGACCTCAGAATGTTAATATGACATGAAACAGGCGTTACAGCGGCCCGTGGACATCAATTATGGAGCGTATTTTCCTACATCAACGGTGTTTGCAAATCGCACACTTCGTACAATTTTTTAAAGTCATTTTTTAAAGACATTATAGATATTTATGAAATTATAATGCAATAAGTCACTGGTAATGTCTATTCTCTTTCATTTGAATGCTCATTTGTCACGACCGGTCGCTTGTGACGCCGCAGGAGGGATCTATACTACTGAAATAATATATATGATGATTGGTTAGACCTTGTGATACATTGGGTTGTCCAATTTATTGAATCACAAGTTTTAACCAATAAGAAATTATACATAGTAGATTATACACTTGTTACCTCCTGGCAAGAAACATAATATTTCTGATGTTCTATCCAACCTGTCGTTAGGAAAGTTTATAAACAAATACCATGAACTAAATATCCTGGTACGCCGGGAGGATAACGCCCTCTGCTATGGCCTAGGATACAATAGTTTCCAGTGCTGAAAGTGTACCGATGTGACTTGCCCTTGAGCAACATTTAAAGCTTTGATTTAAGAGAACCGGGACGTGTGAATCGATAGAAAAATGTTGCTTCCGATGTTTAGTTACATATCTAAGAAACTGTAATAGATATTTCCTTGAATGTTCTCCTGGCATATTCAAAGTACATTAATCATTATTTTGGTAGAATTTGAAGCTTCTTTGTTAAATATTTTGTGTCAGAGAGACCATTACATAAACAATCTTAAAAAATGTGTTGTTAAAAATTCCCTTAACCCATGTCCCTTCTTCTCAGCAAATACTCAAACCAGACCCCACAAACTTTGCTTGCATAATATATAAGCCATTTTTGAGCTATTGAAGTAAAAGTATTGTCCTATTGTTTACAAGAGTTGGGTTTATTTTATATTTTTACATCCGGGTTGAAAACTGAAGTTTTCTGTAAAATTGTCAGTGCTTTTCAAGCTGGGCTCCATGAACTAATCAAGTTGCCTGAATAAAATGTGTTTCCACTAGTAGATCTATATAGTGTCTTTGAGACTACCAGGTTTCAAATACATTTATCAGACAGTTTCTGAGAAAATGTTACATAAACATATGACTTACGGAAGACACCAAAAGAATGTTTGGCTAGTAGCTACAGTATAGCCTTAAAACATTATGTTTAAACCTAATTTTATTGCATCAAATATCACTTTAGCACAATAATTGACACACCAAATTCTTCAGGAAAGATGGGAGATTGTTTTAAGCTAAAAAGAAAAAAAAACAATTGACATTTTTGAGTCTATCAAACGTCCCGGTTCCCTTACGATAGGACAAGAAATAATGCCATAGTAAGACCATTTTTATATCTTAAAATTTCATATTATGATTATTTCCCAAAATGAATACAATGTATGGATATAAATTTTGAAAATATATTCATATAACCTACTTGATCATAATATCACAAAGTAGGTTTTCAACCTAATGTTATTTAGTCTATCTCATGAAAAATCAATTTAACTAGAGGGATAATTTTATAATAAATTAGAAAAGACCAGCATTATCTATGAATATAGGCTATCAGTACTGTACATCAAGGAGCTACCCTCCACATTGAAAAGTCTGTGAATCTAGATTTGGGCCTGTTTCAAGAATAACACAGAATCAGCCACTGTATCGAACCAACGCAACGTTGACTTTGAATATAGTTCTCTCCACTGTCTCAGCAGGTGGCCATTTCTCATTTACAATCAACTACTCTCGAATTATTACATTCAAATTGTTTTAGATGGCTAGTGCTGTCAGTTATGAGATAAATCAAGCCCGAGGAAGCAGATTAATAGACAGACACCGTCTTAATTTGTATGTCAACTTAACGTATTGGCATCTGAGGAGACCTCATTGTGTCATATCTTCATTTGATCGCCGATTTAATGTATCGCCTTGTGAAGAGACCGGTAGCAATTAATAGTCCATTCTTCTTGTAACAATAATAATTAATCCTCTTTTGCTTGTCAGTCACATTGTTAATTATCTGCAACTGGTCGGATAGCAACAGTCAAACAAACAACCTCGTTGTGTAGCGGCCAGCGTTCTTGGCTGTCCACTCGGAGGTACTGTTTCGATTCCCGACTCTGCCAACAAATTTTAATCCTGTTGTGAGGGCTGGAATGGGGTAGACTTAGCCTCGTGAGGGAAACCTGAGAAGAGGCTGGTTCGATTCTCACCTCAGCCATCCTGGATGTGGTTTTCTCACTTTTGCATCAGTAAAAAGTTAATTAGTTAGTTATTGTTGTTTTAAGGGGTGGAACTACGAGATCATCTGCTCCTATAAGTAAAAAGCTGCGATTGTACCTAACCTAAGGCCACAGCCTAAATCCTACTTCAATTACAAATACTCACACTAGTACCGACATCGGAGTGCTACAGATTATTAGAAAGATTGTACACACACCCATATACACGGGGCTACATGACCACGATGTCCCAAAGCCCCTAAAGAAACAACAAAAGTACCTAACTTTTCTAAAAGTCGTTCAAAAATTTCGAATTTACTTCTAGCGACTCCAAGTGTAATTTTGAGTGCTTTTTAGCCTACTTTCGATTTTTGCAAAAAATGAAAATAGACTTATGAGATCTATTTTTTTTTTATTTAGTCAATTTACCCTCTAGGTTGAAGCCTCCGTGGCTTAGGCGGCAGCACGCCGGCCTCTCACCGCTGGGTCCGTGGTTCAAATCCCGGTCACTCCATGTGAGATCTGTGCTGGACAAAACGGAGGCAGACAGGTTTTTCTCCGGGTACTCCGGTTTTCCCTCTCAAAATTTCATTCCAGCAACACTCTCCACTATCATTTCATTTCATCTGTCATTCATTTAATCATTGCCCCAGAGGAGTGCGTCAGGCCTCGGCAGCCGGCACAGTTCACATCCTCGCCGCTAGTTGGGGGCTTCCTTCATTCCATTCCTGACCCGGTCGGAGACTGGAAGCAGGCTGTGGATTTTCACCCTCTAGGTTGGTGCTTCCCTCGGACTCAGCGAGGGAACTCACCACTACCGCCTCTATGGGCAGTGTCCTGGAGCTTGGAACATCTGGTCGGGATGAATACAACTGGGGAGGTGTGATCAGCACCTCGCCCAGGCAGCCTCACCTGCAATGCGAACAGGGGCCTCATGAGGGATGGGAAGGGATGGAAGATTGGAATGGATAGGCTAGGAAGAGGGAAGGAGGCGGCCGTGGCCTGACAGAAGGTACCATCTCGGCATTTGCCCGAAGACGAAGTGGGAAACCACGGAAAACCACTTCGAGGATGGCTGAGGTGGGAATCGAAACCCCTCTACTCATTTGGACCACCCGAGGCTGAGTAGACCCCGTTCCAGTCCTCATACCACTTTGAAAATTTCGTGGCAGAGCCGGGAATCGAACCCAGGACCTCCGGGGCGGCAGCTAACCATGCCGACCACTACGCTACGGAGGCGACCTATGAGTTCTACACTGGGCCATAAATTGTGTGTGTGTGTGTGTGTGTGTGTGTGAGTGTGTGTGTGTGCTCTGAATGTCTGTCCCCCCCCCCTATCAATTCGAACACGGTGAAACCGAATTGAACGAAATTTGGTACAGAGGTAGTACTTCAGTGTCATGTTTTATATCGCCGCCATCTTCACGGAAACGCAATGGCGGCCACCCAAATGTTCAAAGCTTAAATCAAATTACGACTAACCTAATCATCCGATCTCTACCAAATTTTGCAACATTAGCCTATACCTTTATGTATGGAGGATCCTTTCACCAAACTTCAAGGTCATCAGCCCAATAATTTGTGGATGGCGGCCATGTATGTGTGCAAATCGATTCCCTCTATCAATTCAAAAACGGTGAAACCGAATTGAACGAAATTTGGTACAGAGGTAGCGCTAGCAAAGGGCACCTCAGTGTCATGTTTTATATCGCCGCCATCTTGACGGAAACGTAATGGCGGCCACCCAAATGTTGAAAGCTTAAATCAAATTACGACTTACCTTATCATCCGATCTCTACTAAATTTTGCAACAATATACCTTAATGTGGGAAACGTCTTTTGTCCAAACTACAAGGTCATCCGCCTAATAGTTTCAGGATGGTGGATGTATTAATCATGCAAGTATTATAGCCCTACCATAACTTACGATTCAACAAGGCCAGATCTCAACAATTCAGCTTATCGTACATATGGTGGTTTAAACTGTCCTCAAGGAGGTGATCGGTAGGATATTAGCCTGTTATAATAGAATATGTAACCGTAGAAGTGACTTAACAGGTCTGATTGACCATGCCATATGGTTGTGGGTCGTACACAATATGGCCGATATTTCTGCTCGTAAATCCATTTATATTCGTAACTGCGTAAGGTTATATTCTTTTAGGAATGTACTGAACAAAATAATACATATTTAGTATCAAATGGTTCATAGAAGCGCCAAAAAACGCTAATGAAATCGTGGATTAAAACATAAAATATGATACAATCGTACTAAAGAAGTTATTTACACTTTCACCCTTGAGTGCATTCGTGGCGTAGTGGTAGCGAGCTAGCTTCGGAGTGACGGGATCCGTGGTTCGTATCCCCGTGGTTTCATTTTACTTCGTTTTTTTGTATTAATTGGTTTTAACTACTCACACGTTATAATGTTAAGCACATATTGTGTGTATTTGCAATCGAAAAGATAATATAATATGCTGTACTCATAAAACCACACATTTCAACACTCGACTAGAGATATTTAAATCTTTGACCTTGATCCACGGTTTGAATCTATCGTTGTTATTTTTGTTGTTGATTCTTTAAGGGTTTTGCGGCATCATGGTCTTGTAGCCCGGTGTACTTTGGTGTGTGTAGAAGTTGTCTGATAACCTGTGCCACTGTGAGGTCTGTAGGCTTACTAGTGTGTGTACTTTTATACGAGGCAGGATTTGGGTAAGAAGCTGTTGTTGCTGCTGTTTCATTTGAGATTCATGACATCATGGTCATTTAGTCCCGTGTATTTGGGTGAGTGTTGAATTTTGTCTCATAACCCGTGTTATAGTGATGGCTGTATTAGTGTGTATATATCATTCAGGTGAGGATTCAATCAATCAACGTACAATACCCGTATAGCACGTTGTATTTCAACAAGCTACTACAATCAACATTCAATTATACTCCTTAAAAAGGACAAAGAGTTATAACTAAACCCATGCATTTAGGAGAAAGTAGGCTATATGTTCTTTACTGAACATCTTGTTTGAAATAGCCGAGCAATCAACATAAAATGTTAATGTCAACAAACAATAAACTAATAGTTACTAAATTCAAATACCTTCACAAGTGTTATTTTAAATGCGGAAGTTATCTAGTCCCATTTGGTTACTAAGGCAAAAAAGACTCCAAATGACTACTGCTACGAACTACATCAAATGTTGTCTTTATTTTTACACGTCTTTCAAAAGTAATATGTTTAACACTGTTACACAAGGAAACTGTATTCATTGACTGAACGATTCACCACACTTGCACGGAAGAGACGCATTAAATTCTACGGACATATAGCTCGAATGGACAACTCCCGAATGACCAAGAAAATCTTCCTCATAGTTAATTAAACACGACAAACCAAAGTACACCCAACAGGACCTCACTGAAATCAATATTGAAGCACTAACCACGACACTGACTGTATTTAGATAGAAAGTAAATTCATAAAAGTTTTCACCCAAGTTCCCTACGGGACGGAATTTGAAATTCTAAGCTTCATGGACTCAAGAAAGAGGACATGCACAAAGAGAAAGAATGAGGAAGTTTAGGGAAGATAAGAAGAACGAGAAGAACAATATTAAATAATTGATATACCTGCTCTTTAAAGCACCAAACGCATTATTTAATAATAATAATAATAATAATAATAATAATAATAATAATAACATCACTGTGGTACCTGGTGTATTCTTAGGAATACTCGTTCAGTCTGAGTCAGCTCTTGCTGCTCTTTGTTTAATTTATTTTATTTCTTTCTTCGCAGACACCAACAGTGATCCCTTTCCTTCTTTTTCTCTTTGAGCAGGAATTTATTTTGTCTTTGAGTCTGTTCTAGATGTGTATCTGCCATGGAGAACCTAGCGGCATCTAGCAGCTAACTGCCGAAGTTCTTCAATTACTCTGAGCTCAAGAGGACTTCCTCACCAATCCACCAGGCATCGTCCTTGTCGCCAGCTAACATCTCTTTGAAGACACTGCTCCATGAAGAAAGTTTATTTTTAAAAGAGTTTTTTCTTTTTGTTATGTTTGCCCTTCTGGCATATGCTCCTTTGTCTTTTACCACCTCCCCCTCATTCTCCCTGGTCCCTTCGCGCGCCGTTCAGCTGCTCTCACTTCTTCTAGTCCAGTCGTCAAGTGTACAGTGCAGAGCCCTCCCAAGGGCCAGTCTCCTGTCTTAATGAGACATTTTTAAAATAGGCGCCATGTCTACATTTTAAAGCTAACGGCCACAAAGAACCATCGCCTGATCATCATGAAAAAGCTAAGTACAAATCTTCAATGATTTTAGACTTGTTTTTAATGGTTTTAAAATGCTAAACGCTTTTAATACAATTTTATAGACAGTGTGTGGAATTGCTCACTATTGTGCAGTAACCGTGTTCGTGGGATTTTCTTTGCCAGGCTTTAGCTATCTAAGCTGGCTTTGTAACATGAAATACAGTATTTCTTGTACGAAATAAATGGGAATACCTTCCTACAACGTGGGATTTAATTTAAATTAACCGCTGTCTATAAACTTAGCTTTTTCCACCGAGGGAACTTTCTTGCCCTATTTAACTGCCATCATAGTTATGGAATTTTCCACATGAACCAACCTTTCTAACAGTCAAGCAATCTAGTAATTTCCACACCAAATAAGGGAATACTTTTCCTCACCGAGGGATTCATGTTACATTAACCGCTGTTCAAAACTTAATTTGTTTTCCACCGTTAGAACTTAACCGCATCATTCAACTGCAACCCACAAACTTTCCAACGCAATAAACTTATTCAAACTCAAATTAAACTATGTGTTTGTCATAACTGCAATAACTTTCTCTTGTACCAGTACCAGCAAGTTAAACAAGATCTGCAAACCTTCAACATCTCTGAATCTGTTATACAAGACAGACAAGTTTTCCAGAAAATGTATAAAGAAGACCCACAGATTAAACTTACGAAAGGGCAGAGACCAAAGAGGTCAGAAACAGCTAAACAACTACAAAGTCAGAAAATGAAGGAGATATGGGCTAGGAAGAAGACTCTTAAGAACGTGTAACCAATCCCAACTCATCAAGCTGAAAACCATTTTGGATAACCTACGTAGTCCAGAGTTGGCTCATTCGAAGAAAGAAAGAAAGAAAGAAAGAAAGAAAGAAAGAATGAAAGATTAATAATAATAATACCATCAAAGAAAACAGCGAGTACAGAAGGCGTCACAACCACGAATTATACAAGCACGTGGAGAAGGTCAGTGACACGATTCGAAAATGAAGGATCGCCTTTTATAGCCACGTGACACGAATGAGCCCAGACAGGATATCAAAACGGATTTTGATGTACTTTCAAGATAGGAATACCAAAGGGACATGGTTCACGGAAGTTGAGAAAGATCTACGTGAAATGGACATTTTCCCTAAATACATCCAGGAGCGTGTCCCACTTCAGGAAAAACTACGTACGCACAGAGGTTTCCAGGAAAAGCCGAAGCTGAAGACAGGGAAGGCGTGGTTCCAAGAGAGAAAAGAACAACACCGGAGACAAATGCGGGAACACTGGGCGGTAGTTTGAGTTCGGAAGAAGAGACAGTTGAACTTACGTGATCCCTGTTTGGCCGAATCGAAGAAAGAATACTATGAAGAATATGTTTTATTTTTTTATTTTTTTAAATGACGGAAGTGGAAAAATCTTGCATAAGACCTTGAGAAGGGTCCGCACTCCTCAAGAGTGTGGGATTCTTACCCACTAAAAAAAACACACCCTGTCCTCTTGACAAAACCCATCCCGGGACCACTTTCGTATTACTTCAGGATGGAGCCATTTTCTTCGCTTCACAAGCACCTTCTTACTTCTCAATTCATAGACCGCGGATCGCAGACTTAATCAACTAAATCGAGCAAGTCCCCATCCGACTTCTTCTGACGAAGGACCACCTCAACGAAGAAAGCGACCGTATCCCAGCTGAGCTCGTTCCTCAGCATAATTCCAATTATATTGTCCGGCGTAATTGGACCAACCTCAGCTTCAAGTCGTTGTTTTTCCGCTGCCCAACGAGCACAGACGAAGAACGTATGATATACGTCATCTCGTTCGTTCTCGCAGTAAATAATAATAATAATAATAATAATAATAATAATATTTTTGCAATAATTAAATGCCCCATCCTGCCCTCCCTACTGCGTTCTCGCTTGCTGAGCCCAAGGTTGCAGGTTCGAAACCTGGCGCAGTCAGCTGGCATTTGAGGGTGCGCAAATGTGAGGGAGCCGTGTCAGTACATTTTCTGGCACGTTAAAGATCCCCTGCGGGGCAAATTCCGGCACCCCGGCGTCTCTAAAAGCCAGTGTAGTTAAGAGGGATGTAAAACCAATAACATTATTATTACCTCCCTACTGATATGGAAGAGATATGTAGGAAACTATGAATATCGTTGACCAAACACGAATACACCACTTCAAATATTAGCATAGATGTTCTCATTCCTGAGGGTAACAGTTTTAAACATATTTCTTTTGAAAGACGTATAATAATAATAATAATAATAATAATAATAATAATAATAACTAGTGGACCCGTGCGAGCTTTCGCAACGTGAATGTAGGTTTCTGGGGTAGTAGGGAAGAATGTGGGAGAACGAAGTTTTAAATATTGAAGAAATGTATTTATTGTTGTTAAACGGCATACGTAGGCCTACATGAGAAGAACACAAATAAATATGTATAACAGTGTTTTGTAGTCGTCAAAGCATCACTTTGTAGAAAATATTCGATGTTACAACGAATTCATCGGTTATTGTTTGCTCGGGAGTTTCTTCTACAGCAATTTTTACATTTGCAAAGGATTGAACCCTAGAGAAAGTCTTGACGAGACCACACCGGAGCCATCTGCTGAGAGACTCCTCAGCCAGCAGTACGCTGCGCTCCCGCCAGATGGCTGCCGTTGTCGCGCTGCCCTGCGCTCTAGTGACAGGCTCGCCAGGTTACGGTGCTCCCATTGTAAATGTAAATTTTTTAACGTATTTATTTAATTGTGAGGCATTTAAAGGGGAAGTGAGTTCATTTCGGGCACACGTGGGGTTATGCGAAACCTGTAGGTACCCCATATGTGTAGGTTGGTGTTAACAGGACCTTATTTTCGGTAAAAAAAAACGGAATGGGGCCTTAACAGAATAATATAGGGAGGATAATAATATTAATATTTTACACTCACATCCTCAAGATGGCCACCTCCAGATTGCCCAAGAAACTACTCGGTATCATAACACAGAGCAAATGCGGCACTGAAAGGCTTAAAGAGGTACAGAGAGATTTATAAGCAATCAGTATACAAAATTTCGAAGACCGAACTGAATGCCAAACGAAAATCGCGAATGTTAAGTTCAGCAAGATCATTACGACAACCTGGAAAAAGTGGACAGATGAGAGGAAGAGGGAGCATTCCGCGAGAATGAAGAGATTTTGGGAGGAGCGGAGGAGGAACACCTCCAAATGACGTCATATTATCAAGTTAAATCGCTCTCCTGTAGGGGAATTTCGCTTAAATAAATATTAAATAATATTAATATGTCCATGGTTCTATGTTTCTCACTGTACCGGAGGAACTCGATCTTCGAATAGATCTAATCCTAATTTTCAATTTAGTGTGGAACAGTGAGGTCATCTGTCCCCTTTGAAAAGGCAAGAGCAAATTCCTAGTTCACAACACACAGTAAGCACATCCTATTATTTTCTAAGATAAATTACCCTTCGACGCCTGACCGCACCACCCACTACTGAATCGGCCACTGTACGGACACGACCGCATCGCCCCCGATGATCGTGTGTCCTCAGTACAACAGGCTCATGAAATACGACAATAGCAGGAGCGTGCAGTGCTGGCATCTCTCAAAACAGGCTCTTGAATTAGCCAGGAAATACAGTGACAGATCATTATTTTATTTAATTGATTTTACTACCTGTAAGCACGTACAACTCTACCCTCTATCGGAATACCACCGCACTATATTTCACTCCACTTTCGATATTGTAGCACTTTTCACTGGCTAGTAAACCCGTTCACTATAAATTTTAGGTAAGGACAATGACATATCGTGCATAACTCTGCTCAGATAGAAATCATTATTGGAAAGGGAGATTCGTGCAGGCTCCTAAATGTTATAGCCTATTGCGATACTGAGTACCTGTTCCATATCGCTCTCTTCGCACCCCATTAAGGGGATACGGAATCGCCTACCTTACCAATCTTAAATTTTTTAAATTCATGTTCATTATTCTCAGAATCTAGTAAAGATATGATAATGACATTTATGTCACATTTCAATCAAACCATACTTGACATATTAATGGAGCGTTTTATATTGGTCTTCAGGAAAGTCAGAAATTATTATTTTTTAAACTGACAAAAAATATATTTACTTTTTCTTACAAAATCAGCCAAACCCAAACAGTTTTACTTTAAACAAGAAAACTTCTCCATATAAATATTAACCACTAAAAGACAAATTTTTGCTGAAAACTGCACAGCTCTTTGATAAATGTCGCCTAGAAAATGGAACAAACATTTTCTTTTTAATGGAACTGTGAAAACTGCAGTTATAACTTTGCATCCAATGTTATCCTATTGTTAGCGCAAGTGTAAATTAAAACTATGGCAATTTATAATGGTTGAAAAAGAATGTATTACAGATTTTGTAAAGGGCAGAGTTCAGAGATTCATAAAATATAAAATAATATAAAATTAGGATTTTGACAATTTTAACCGTGCCGTGTCCCCTTAAGTGAAACATACTCGTTCAGTAGTTAATACTGTAACTTTCAGTCGGTCAACGCAATATGGTATATGAATCGCAGCCAATGGCCATAAGCTGGGCATTTTTTTATTGAACGCCCGAGGCTCCCAACAAGTTCAATATCAAGTAGCCCCAACTTTGGCTACACGATGCTACTGTCATTAACACTACCGGCAAACGTTGGAACGTGATAGAGCGTTTCCTAACCTGCCAAATATAACCAACAAATTTTGCTACACACCACTAATTGCAGTGGTAGGTTCTTTTACATGCAATAAATCAATGACACGGGCCCTCTGGCTTTTCTTCCCTTCCGAAGGAAGGCATACTGAAGGATTTTAACGCTCTTAAAAATCCGACGACTTCAGCCGGGTTTGAACCAGCGATATTGGGCATAGTTCAGCATGCTCCTGACAACGCTACCAAACACAATATAATTCCAATTAGCATTTTGGGATATGCGGAACAATCTATATTTATATCTACCCGTTATTAATCCCGTTTCAAACAGGGTCGGGGATAAGATGCGATGAAATTCCACGTGGATGATGGTCTCCACGGCCGGATGCCCTTCCTGACGCCAACCTCACAAGAGGAGTTATTGAGAGATTAAATGAATGAAGATGAATGAAAGTTGAATTTCAAATACTGTAGTTCCAACTTTGGCTACCAGACGCCACTGTCACCCAGCGGTGAACGTTGGAACTTGATAGAGCTTTTCTAAACCAAATAACCTAAATATTTAGCTACACACTATTAATTGTAGTGGTAGGTTCTTTTTCTTGCCATAAATCTATGACATGGACTCGTCGGCTTTACTTCCCCTCCTAAGGAAGACATACTGAAGAATTTTAACGCTCTTAAAAATCCGACGTAATGCGTCACCGAAGCCACTTGGGATACGAGAAACAGTAATTTTAAAAAATTACATGCGATTAAGATATATGTATATTTGTGGAAAATGCAACCAAACCTACATTGACACCCACGGATAATCCGTGCCCTCCAAAAGCAATAAAAGAAGACGTCAGAAAACTTAGAAAGTGTGGCATTGTTCCTGATAAATATAAAAGCGTTAAGCTTGTCTCATCCGCTATGATCTTCCACACTCTGCCTACCGTCACTTAATATTGAACATCAGTGCCCAACCATTTGGCGGGACATGATGCCATCTCCTTAGAAGCACTGTAGGTGTGAATGCATATCTGAAACACTAGTCACACGTGCCCATTCATAGTGCATGACAACACGCACTTCCATTCTTGACCAAGTTTCCAGACACGTACTTTTACCATACTAGTTTGCTCTCGAATGAACGCGGGCACGCATATCTGCTGCTTCTCTCTCTGCTTTGGCACTCAGTGCTCTCTGTGCTTACTCTTCCCGTTGAGAATTCCAGAAAGATTGTTTATTGTCATGGATTTATAATACTGCTCCCCTGAGAAACAAAATTATGAATTATATATTTTGACCGGCTGTCGTAACTTATAACGGCTGGCTGCGTGGCTCAGCGGTAACGTTCTCGCCTGCTGTGCTCAAGGTTGTTATTATTGTTTGAGTCTTCAGTCTTTTGACTGGTTTGATGCAGCACTCCAGGCCTCCATGTCCTGAGCTAATCGTTTCATTTCTACATAGCTACCACACCCTATATCCGAGGCAATCTGTTGAACATATTCTAACCTTGGTCTACCCCTAAAGTTCTTGTCCTCGACCCTTCCTTCCATAAGTAAGCTTGATATTCCTGGGTGTCTTAGTATGTGTATACCAACCTATCTCTTCTCTTCATTAGCATTCGCCAGAAACATCTCTCCTCTCCCACTCGTCTTAATACCTCTTCGTTTGTAACCCTATCTACCCATCTGATCTTCATCATTCTCCTGTAACACCACATTTCAAACGCTTCAATTCTCCTCTTTTCTGCTGCACCAATAGTTCAAATTTCACTTCCATAGAGTGCAGGATTGAATCCAGATGCAGCCAGTAGGCATTTGAGGGTGCGCATATGCGAGTGAGCCGTTCCAGTAGATTTACTGGTACGTTCGGGGCGAAATTCCGGCGCCCTGGCATCTCTAAATGGCACAGTTGTTAAAAGGGACGTAAAACCAATAACATTATTATTGATAACTTATAACTCATTACAACATTCACGCCAGAATAGCAGAGTCAAAATTTTAACTATAGTCGTCGGTACTGAAGGGAGTTAAACCACGACTGTGGTTTCTAGATTTATAACCCAGTGATCGACCTTGGTTTACGCCAGCATCACAGCATCACTCTTCCACTGCCATGACGAGCATCTGTTACATCCCCCTCCAATGAGGAGAATCTCCCACTTGTAATGTGTTTGGCTAAGTAGCGAGACGGTTCGTCAGGGGATGTATCCACCCCTTGTGTTAACCGCAGGAAACATCATGGATCAGTGCACTCATTGTGAACACGATAGCTTCAATCAATTACTCCAGCAACATTATCAAAACATACATCAAACACAATCTGGTAAAACCATATTTCATCACTCTTAAGCATGAGTGATGGCATCATCATTATTCACACTGTTAATATAGCCCCAGGACTTTGTTCTTAATCAATTTACCTAAAAGGAATAAGTTGCAGCAAATTCAACAAAATCGAGACGGTCCAGTATTCCAGATTATTTGAGAAATGTTCCAACTACTGTAAGAAAATAAAACGTCTCGCATTCCGTGAAGAACTAAATAGCCTATTTTCATATATCCTACTTATATTAATTACCTCTATCAACATACAAAAAATCAGTTTGATTACTGTAATAGATTCGTACATATTGAAAACCATCGAAGTATTTCAGATGGTCACCATGTTGGATTTTTATATATGTAGGTCATTGAGTTATGTACTATTACATGAAGATTATTGCGCAGGTGTTTTATTCAAAACTTCAATCGCATGATTAGACACGAGAAATGAAACAACGAGATAGTAAAATTTCGCACTGCCGCTATCTTCTGGTTATGAAAACAATAGAAATGAATGAGATCTCAGTGGATTAAAATTTGTATAAGCATTTACCGTACCAAGTTTCAGTGTTCTCGGTTAGTTAAATCGCGAGAAACGTCCATTTAAATATTTATATTTCGCGTCAACGCCATATTGGATTAATGCTCTCCAGGTTATTGAAAGTCCCATAGGTCAACTTACGTCCATTGCCTTTATTAACATACACAATTTCAGTTTGATTGCTGTCATGAATTAGGATATATTGCGAACCGTCTAAATATTGCAGATGGTGGCCATGAAGGAATTTTATATATGTAGGCCATAGAGTTATGTTCTACTAGACGATTAACTACCTCACTCCTCATCTTGCCTAGTACGCCTCAATATGGCGCTGCCTTGTGTTTTTATGGGTGTCCACCCACATAACCTAACGGCGGTGCTTTTTGAGGATCCAACCAGCCTTCAGGCTGACTACCTAACAGACAGACAGAAGACGTTTATTGCGTAGGTTCATTATTCAAACGTTGAATTCGATCAAATGATTAGGACACAAGAACTAAAAAAATAATTTTAAAGTTTCGCACAGCCACCATTTTTAGGTGAGTTAACAATTGAACTAAATTAAATGCTAGTACATTGCAATGTGTATGAAGATTTGCTCTACCATGTTTCACTGTGCTCGGATAGTTAAATCGCGAGAAAAGTCTATTTAAATGTTTCAAGTTCACTTGGCCGCCATGTTCATTTTGTACTTTAAAAGTTTTTGAAAGTCTCATTGGTGAACGTCTAGTAGTGCCTGTTATTACCGTTCAAAACTTCAGGTTGATATTAGTAATAATTTCAGAGATATAGAATGCTGGTGAAATATTTCGCACAGCCACCATTTTGGATTGGTGAGACTTACTAAAATTTTAAGGGCACGGTCGCGATTAGACAAAATAGTACTATGACCTTATCGAGGTTTCATTGTAATCGCTCCGGCCGTTTAGATTTTATTTCGGGGGATCACACACACAGACAGCCTTTCACCTCCCTATAAAGAAGGCAGGTAGTGTACAGTTCGCTACTCCTGTGGGGGTACTTAAGGTACTAATGAACTGCAAGCATATACCTACCAACGATACTGAACAGTATAATTTTTCCCTCGTATTAGTCTGTAGTCACATCCTTGGAAGAAAAAAAACAAGATGTTCAGTAAAGAACATATAGCCTACTTTCTCCTAAATGCATGGGTATTGTTATAACTCTTTGTCCTTTTCAAGGAGTATAATTGATTGTTGGTTGTAGTAGTTTGTTGAAATACAACGTGCTATACGGATAATAAACATGAATATGAGGTGCCCTTTGCTAGTGCTACCTATGTAAAAAAAAATCATTCAATTCGGTTTCACCGTGTTTGAATTGATATGGTGAATCGATTTACACACATACATGGCCGCTATCTGCAAACTATTGGGCTGATGACCATGTAGTTCAGTCAAAAGATGCTTCCTACAAAAAGGTATGTTGTTGCAAAATTTGGTAGAGATCAAATGATTAGGTTGGTCGTAATTTGATTTAAGCTTTTCACATTTGGGTGGCCGCCATTTCGTATCCGTCAAGACGGTGGCGATATAAAACATGACACTTAGGTGCCCTTTGCTAGTTCTACCTCTGTGCCAAATTTCGTTCAATTCGGTTTTACCCTGTTTGAATTGATAGGGGGAATCGATTTGCACACATACATGGCTGCCATCCGTAAAGTACTGGGCTAATGATCTTTAGTTTGGTCAAAATATGTGTCCCAAATAAAAGTATGTTGTTGCAAAATTTGGTAGAGATCGGATGATTAGGTTAGTCGTAATTTGATTTAAGCTTTGAACATTTGGGTGGCCGCCATTACGTATCCGTCAAGATGGCGGCGATATAAAACATGACTCTCAGGTGCCCTTTGCTAGTTCTACCTCTGTGTCAAATTTCGTTCAATTCGGTTTCTCCGTGTTCGAATTGATAGGGGGGGACAGACATTCAGAGTGCACACAAACACTCACACACTCATACACTCACTCACACACACACAAACACAGACACACAATTTTTGGCCCTGTGTAGATCTCACAATTCTACTTTCATTTTTTGCAAAAATCGAAAGTAGGCCAATAGGATTCAGTATCGTTTGCAGGATATGCCTGCAGTGAATTAGTACCATACGAGATGCAAGCAGAGAAATATGGACCTTCCTCATAACAACGCTAGTTGGGCTGCTTAAAACAATATTATTGGGATCACCTGGTTCACCTGTTATATGTATTTTCTTATTTTGTGATGAACTTTAACAATTTTAATAACTTTTCGATTTTCTTTTCAAAATAACACACAAAAAAAGACCTGTCGTGGTACAGAAAATCTGAACGCTGATGTGGATTCGGGGCGCTTTACTAAACAAGAATCAGTAATATTTTCTCTTGTAGCAGAAAAATAATGCATATCAGTGTTATCAGTAACTGATAAGAATACCTGTATATCCTCAGGGTGGTATCTTCCACCATTGGAAGAGTCGTTTACCTAGTCAAATGATAGCCAACTATGAGGAATAACAAAGCAGAGACGGCACGGCACGCCAAGAAATATATACAGTGGTGTATAACTAAGAAGTCTGTCAGGTCAGGAAGAGCCGAAGGTTGTGAATGGCGTGTGGTAGAATGCGCGTGGTTTAGCAGGCGTCACAGTATTTGATCATGTCAGCAGGCTATTCGTTCGTTCTATAAATTTTGATATTACACAAGGTTGTGCAGTATATAAAACGAATAAATGTGTTCTAGGGTTGATCTGAATTCGAGTGGTTGACCCTAAAAAGCATGTTATTAAAAAATTACAGTCAGTCTGAAATACTAGACGTTATATCATTTCAAGTGACGCATGCTACAAATGCTACACATGTTAGAAAGGCTCAGGAAGGCTTCTCGCTTCGCTCGAAGCCCCAGGACTCTTTCAACAGACTCCATTACCCATTAACTTAGGCTTCCCACGCGGGCACCTCTTTATGGGTCACCCTGTATTTGAGTATGACAATTTTACAACTCTTTAAGAGTCACCCATTATTTGAATCAGATATCTCGCAAACCTCTTTAAGGGTCACACTGTATTTGAATTGAATCTAACATACTGTACACCTCGTTAAGTGTCACCCTGTAATTTGCTTTGACATCCTGCACACCTCTTTAGGAGGCACCCTGTATTCTTATCTGGCATCTTGTATATCTCTTTAGAAGTCACCCTGTATTCTTGTGTGACATCTTGTACACCTCTTTAGGAGTCACCCTGTATTCTTCTCTGCCATCTTGTACACCTCTTTAAGAGTCACTTGTATTCTTATCTGGCATCTTGTATATCTCTTTAGGAGTCACCCTGTATTATTGTGTGACATCTTGTACACCTCTTTAGGAGTCACCCTGTAATCTTGTCTGACATCTCGTGCACCTCTTTAGGGGTCACCCTGTATTCTTCTCTGCCATCTTGTACACCTCTTTAAGAGACACATTGTATTCTTAATTGGCATATTGTATATCTCTTTATGAGTCACCCTGTATTCTTATCTGGCATCTTGTACTGTATTTTGCTCTGACATCCTCCACACCTCTTTAGGAGGCACCCTGTATTCTTGTCTGACATCTTGTGCACCTCTTTAGGAGTCACCCAGTATTCTTCTCTGCCATTTTGTACACCTCTTTAAGAGACACCTTGTATTCTTATCTGGCATCTTGTATATCTCTTTAGGAGTCACCCTGTGTTATCTGGTATCTTGTACTGTATTTTGCTCTGACATCCTGCACACCTCTTTAGGAGGCACCCTGTATTCTTATATGGCATCTTGTATATCTCTTTAGAAGTCACCCTGTATTCTTGTGTTCGCTTCGCTCAAAGCCCCAGGTTGCTCGACGCCCCAGGACTCTTTCAACAGACTCCATTAACCATTAGCTTCTGCTTCCCGCGTGGCTGCATGACGTCACGCACTCGCTTCCCGCGCGGCTGCATGACGTCACTTCCCGCGCGGCTGCATGACGCCACTTCCGTCTCCGTCTCCGTGACGCATAACGTTGGACCCAAGCATAACGATGAAGTCGACAAGATCATTTGAAATGATAAAATGATTTTGTCGGAAACCGTTGAACGTATCGTAAGTGCTTGCAGTAACATGGATTTTTTGGGAGAACCATTCGCCGTAAACAGATCCACCATAGGCTACATTTCTCGTTTTGATATGCTACTCAACATATTGCAGACAAATCATCTATAGGACGATCAATTAGCCTGCTAGAGTACTTAGTTGTAGTAGGTAGTTTTCATTTTCATAGCTATTTTCGTTCTCATTCATTTCATTAGAGGTCGATAACCTAGATCAGACCTTCTCAACCTATTTGATACTGTCATACCAAGTACCCGAGCATCATCAAATCGAATATAAGAAGAAGAAGAAGAAGAAGAAGAAGAAGAAGAAGATGGTATATTGGCTTTCACGGCCCGGGAATTATACCTCAGCACGTTTTCTAGGTTTATGTCGTGTCTTGTGTGGGGATTCGCCTAGAACCACCAAGCCGGCTCATCAGCGGGCTCTTGGTGTCCACGCCCGGACCCCGAAAAATAGCGAACTGTGCACTACCTCCCTTCTAATGAAGCGCACGTGCGCCTCTTAACTGCAAGAGCTAAATGCCCACGCAGCCTTTCACCTCCATATAAAGGCATAAACCTAGAAAAATTGCTGAGTTTTAATAATAATAATAATAATAATAGTAATAATAATATTAATAATAATTATTATTATTATTTATTTTAATTTTTTCGAGAGAAACCGTGAGGAAATCTCCAAAAGACAATTGCAAGCTTCCGGACTTACAACTGTGCAGAATTCCGACCTACTAAAACCCCACAAACCCTGGCTTAATGCCAAGAAAGTCAAAATAAACTGGCTAGAAGAAACTACGGCGGACCTCCGAGAAATAAGTATCATAGAAAAGCATGGATCCTTTAGTAGCCTGCAATAGTAGGCAATTAATGGAGAAACCTAAAAAGAAAGCTGATAGGAAGTGGTCCACAGAACACAAAATGCATCACAGTGCATTCATGAAGAGATTTTCGAAGGATAAGAAAGCGAAAACCATCTGGCCAACTAACAAGTTCAAACGCGCCCTTTGGGCATAACGAATAATAATATATATATATTTTATTTTTATTTTATTTTTTTTTATTTTTTTTTTGGGGGGGGGGGGGGGGGAAGAAATGCATTTACGCACAGAGTGTCGGGCTCCTGATACTGAGTAGCAGACTACCGACTAAAACTCCCCCTTTACTTCTGAACACTAGCCTGGAACCGTTTAGCACATTACTTCAGGCTAGAGTCATTTTATATTTGCCCGTAGGGCACTCTTCCGTAATGAATTATCTTCAGTGGCGATCCAGATCCGTCTTCTTTGTTCGGAGGATATCTTCAACAAAACTTGCTACAAGTTTCCAATGTTCTTCATTTTGTAGCATTACCGCAACAATATTGTCAGGAGATATCCCTACATCAATTTCATCTTGAAGAGACTGCCTACTTTGGACCCACCGTCCACAAGAGAAGAAGGTGTGATTAGCACTATCTACCTCATTAACACAGTAGATACAATCGGGTGAATCCACTTTCCCCATCTTCTTAAGATAAGAACTGAAGTACCCATGGCCAGTCAAAAACTGAGTGAGATAATAACCAACCTCACCATGTTTCCTCTCTGTCCAAACCTGCACCTGGGGTATCATTCTCCTACTCCACTGGCTTCGGTGTCCTTGCTCCCATTTGATCTGCCAATTGTGAAAGGTTTGTGCTCTTGCTGTTCGTCTTGCATTTTGTAAACCTACTTCCGATTTCCTCCAGTAAATGTACTTGCGTTCTTTCGCTAGAAAAAAATTGGAATTATCCCAGCAATAACAAGAACTGCTTCTTCAGAGACCGTGCGATAAGCAGATGCCACGCGTAAAGCACCCCGCCTCTGCACTTGTGCTAGTGACTTTCTATAAATTTCCTTATCCAGGGCATCCGCCCATATTTCCGCTCCATAGCAGAACTGAATGGATGGCTGTCATCAGTAATCTCCTCTTACTAGATTTTGGCCCACCAACATTGGCCATTAGCCGACTGAGAGACGTTACTCCTCTTGCCGCCTTATCCGCAGTCCGTCTAATTTGTTCTCCAAAATTCAATTTATTGTCGATCATGAGGCCCAGATATTTTGCTGCTGCCGCGTCTCTACTTGTATGTCTCCTACCTGTATTGGGAGTATTGTCTGAATTCTCTTCTTTGTTAGGACTACAATTTCTGTCTTACTAAGTGCTAGAGACAGACCATGTTCCTCCATCCAACTATTGATTGTACGCATTACCATATTGAGTCGCAACTGTGCCTGCTCGACACTTCTTCCTGCTACAAGAGCAGCAACATCATCTGCATAACCTACTAGGATAGTTTCATCAGGGACTTCAGATCTCAGCAAGCTATCATATGTGATATTCCATAGATCTGGTCCTAAAATCGAACCCTGTGCTGCTCCGGCTGAGACCCGTACCCTGCGTTGTCCTTCTGTCGTGTTATAAATCAACGAACGATCTTTCAAGTAGGAATTTATCATCCGTAAGAGATAATTTAGAACGTGAAATGTATTCTCCAACGCATTCAGCATGTCACTCCACTTGACAGAGTTGAATGCATTTCTTACGTCAAGAGTAACAAAGAGAACCACACGACGAGAGTGGTGATTGTAATTCTCCGCCCGCTGGACAGCTGCAACAATTTCTTGTATCGCATCCAGGGTCGATCTTCCTGTTTGAAATCCATATTGTCTTGGTGATAAGTCGCCCGCTGCCATGATCGCTTGGCGCAACCTGACCCTCAGAAGCTTCTCAAAGAGCTTCCCTGTTGTATCGAGCATACACAGAGGGCGGTATGATGATGGTAAATCCGGGTCTCCCTTACCCTTATTAATGAGCGCCAGACGACAGACCTTCCAGCAGATGCTGAACACTCCTGCTTTTAGACACTCGTTGAACATTCGTAATATTAATTGTGGATGTAACTCGATTATTAATTTGAGAATCTCATTTGAGATGCCGTCAGGACCAGGGGATTTTTTGCTTCGCAGAGACTGAGTAGCCCTACTCAACTCATCCTCAATAAAAAGAGGAATTTCAACATCTACATCGAAATTCTGCTCAGGGATTGTTGGATGTGTTGGGAAAAGAGTTTGGACAATAATGGCCATACTGTTTGCATCCATGACGCACGGTGTTCTTTGTGACCCAAGCTTCTTTCTGACAATTTTATAACCCAATCCCCATGGATCAGTGTCAATATCCTCACATAGCTTCCTCCAGCTCTCAGCTTTGCTTTGATTTATGGTTTTCCGAAGTAGCTTCTTTGCATCTCTATGTTCGGCTGATAAGGCATTGGCATCATCCAGATTTCTTGTCCGTTGTGCAGCACGTCGGAGTCTAAGGCAATTCCGCCTCAATTCTGCAATTTCATGTGTCCACCAATATGCAGGGCTCTTCCGATGGTGTGATCTTAAACTTGGCATTGAGGTATCACAAGCCAATGTAAAAAGATTCATAGTTGAGGAAACGAGATTCTCAACATCAGCCTCTCCGTCAGGCTCCATATCCTCAATTAGTTCTACACCACTGGCTAACGCCTCCTTAAATGCATCAAGATGGATCTTATTCAAATTCCATCTCCGTTGTTTCTGAGTAGATAAGTTCTTCCCACTTATATTACTGCACACATCAAAATTAATATACTGATGATCACTACCAGTGTAGTCTTCTATAACCTTCCATTCCTTGATGTGTGGTACTAACGTCTCAGAAGCCATGGAGATATCCGGAATGGTCTCTGTATAACCCGGATGCCGAAAGGTTGACACTGCGCCTATATTTAAGATCAAAAGCCCTGTCCTTGATGCCATTTCCAGAATGAACTTACCTCGGGAATTGGTATGTGGCATACCCCATTCCACTGCCCTGGCATTGAAATCTCCAGCTACAATGATTGCTCCAGTTGTATTAAGAATGGCATCTTCCAGAGAGTTGACTTTCTGACGAAATTTTCCCATTGTTTCATTTGGAGTAAGATAGATACTAAAATAGGTGACTCCTCTACTCTTTAACCAAACGAATCCCTTCCCTCTCCCATGTTCTTTAATTGGAATTTTTCCAGGGTCTAAGATCCAAATAGCAGAGGTGCCTAATTGATCTCTAAGCCAGAGAGGTGACTTCTTATCTTGGTACTGTTCACTAATTAACAGCAGATCAGCTTGTTTCTCGGCAGCTAGCTGGTACAACAGATGATGGGCTGTTCTACTCCTTTCTATATTAGCTTGTAGAACTCGGATCATTTTCGTTTCAGGTACGTCGCTTTCTCCAGGGCCTCTCGGAACACCTTACATTGGCCCGATCTGGCCACATGACACAAATCCTGCTGAGTAACGCCCCTCTCCTCGCATAAGACACACTTCTTTGGGTTGATGCAATCCTTGGCTTTGTGATCATTCTGTCCACAGTAGAAGCAAGACTTGCTTCTGTCAGGGCCCTCACAAATTTTGGCTATATGACCATAACTAAGGCATCGGTAGCATCGAAGAACTGATATTCTCCGCCTCACTCTACAACTGATCCATTCTACTTGAACCAAGCCTTCCCTTAGAAGATCATTTGCAGCTTTTTCTGGCAGAGTTATAACAGCCATTCTCTGTTTCCGACTGTTAGTCTGCGTTACCATAATCCTCAGACCATCCGGGGGTTCTTTAATAATATCCTTAATGGACTCTAAAACTTCATCTTTGGTCGTGAGAGCATCAAGATCTCTAATCTCAATTGTCACCTTTGGCTCAAGACTGCGGACTGTCGCATCTTGTCCCAGGAGATTCTTCAATGAGTCGCTAAATGCCACATTATCTCGATTCCTTTTCCCGAGAGTAACAAGAACTTCACCGGCTCTAGTCTGGGTTATAGACCTAACTTCCGTTCCTGTGTCAGCAGGATTTGCCTTTTGCCGAATCTCCCGTAACACATCGGCATACGACTTGCCTTCTGCTGGCTTAATTAACACAGCTGGCAGTCGAGACTTTGTTAGTTGCTTCTTGAGCATTTGACTCTGTCTCTTGCCTGGAGAATCTTCCCGCTGTAATTCAACCTGCATTTGATTCCTTTTCTCTCGTGGTTTCTTCCTGGACACAACCTTAGTCCATGACTCTACTTCTCCTCTTTCCGTTTCTTCCCTTTCTCTTTCGTCATCAAGAGAGTTTGATGCTTGTGCTCGATCAGTTATTGTGGTTTCGTCGACTTGTTGTTTCTCCTTGTACCTAGCATTCTTACAGAAGACAATGCTGTCAATGGCCTCCTCCATCTCCACAATACCATCCTTCACATCCTTGGATATGTTTTTCTGTTTCGCCGCAGCAAGCTTCATCTTTTTAATAATATTATAGCATTTCTGCAATGCCTCTTCTTCCGTTCTCCTCAGTTTGTCAAGATGTTGGGATGGGAGAAGTATTGTATCTTCCGCAACTGCCCCATCACTCGATGACTCTCCCGTTATATTCACCTTAGACAATCGAGGCCATACCTCATTTTTCCAGTTCGCATCTCTTTCTTGGTTCGTTATATGACGATTCATATTCCGAAACTGGTAAAGCGCAGGTCAGGCCAGTGGCGTGGGAAGAAAAATAGCCCTGACTCCAAAGAGTCCAGACCCTCCCTCTATTATCAAGCTCGTACCCAAGGTAGCGGGGCTCTAATGGCCGCCGAAGTAGGCCAGACCGTATTACTGCCCCCTGACGACAGAACCTATAGGCTCTGTTGACTATACTACTAATCTAAGCCCAGATGGCTTTGGATAATACGATTAGATTACGTCACTTCCTGTCACAGAGGAAACTTCATGCTCTATGGGCTAATAGTACACGATAAAACGTAACCCCAAAATCACGTAACAAATCCAGTCTACACTCGATGAAGTTGATTTGAGGAATACAATTTAGTGAGCACCGTATGTTAAACTATGAACTACGATACACACTGACCTGTTCCCAAGCTGGAATACAATTTTCACTTCCACAAATAACATTTCTTTCCGATAAATACACCAGTACCACACAAGCACACTGTATGCCAAACATGGCCACCACAATAATAATAATAATAATAATAATAATAATAATACCGGTAATAATAATAATAATAATAATAATAATAATAATAATGCAAGCATGCACCTGCATGCATGTGCTGAAATAGTATTGGGATTCACCGCTCACCAGGCATGCTGCAATTGCTTGCACGACTCAAGATACATTTACATGTAAACAGTTGAGTCAAATCAGCATATTTTTTGTTGCTCATAAAACAGGGTTGTCCAATTATGTTCACTGTATAGTTCTCACACTTTTCTCTTTTTTGAAACCTAGCTGGGCGGTTATGTTTACATCCCATGTCTGCGGAGAGCCAAGGCTTTCCCAGTTAGCCACTGAGAGCAAGCAGCGAGACTGGACAGAACTACGTGCAGCTGTACAACACTGGACACTCGATACACAAGCAGGCCGCCAGGACCGGACTTGGGAGTCCACGTGAAGTGATAGAGGAAGCATGCTATTGGTCAGCAGCGAACACTGATTATCGACGGTGCGTGCTACTGCCTAACGTTTGATTCGCTGCCCGTTAACGATGAAAGTGAAAGAACTACAGATTAAAAATTACTATTTCACAAAATGATAAAATAATTTCAGTCAAACTTGAAATAAAAACACTTATTATTCCGGCTCGTACAACACAATTTGAATTGAAGAATGGATCTCAGTGGAGCTTGGGCTCGCGAGCGAGAACGCCAAATTGCATTTAAAAGGCACCGTGGTATTCACGAGCACCAGGTGGAGAATGGTTGACCTAGATGTTAGTTCCTTTAAAACAATAATAAATTATCATCATCATCAACAGCACCATCACCTTGATCATCATCATCATAACCAACAATATCAATATCATCATTACCATTAACATCATCATCAACATTATCATGAATATCATCATCATCATCATCATCATCATCATCAACAAAAACATCAACATCAACATCATCATCAACATCATCATCAAAGTCAACATAATCATCATCATCAACATCATCAACAATATCAATATCATCATTACCATTAACATCATCATCATCATCATCATCATCATCATTTACCTCAACATCATTATCATAAATATCATCTTCAACAACAACAACAACAACAAAATCATCATCAACATCATAATTAATATCAACATCATCAACATAATCATCAAAGTCAACATCATCATCATCATCATCATTACTATAAACAACATCATCAAAGTCAACATAATCATCATCAACATCATCATTAATATCAACATCATCATTAATATCAACATCATCAACATCATCATCAAAGTCAGCATCATCATCAACAACAATATCAACTTCATCATTATCATTACCAATATCAACATCATCATCATCATCAAATCATCAACATCACCATCATCGTCAACATCATCATAGTGTACTGATGTACCCAGTCGGAGGTGAGTTCAGGGTTACTTTAAATTATTTTACAAGTTTCTTCCCCTATTCTAAAAAAAAACATAACTTTTGTTCATTGGATAGACTACGAGGAACTTGGCTGTGGATGACACCAAAACATCGATAATCCCAGGATCACTCTTGTCCATCACACAGTGCTCTTATCGTGCGACAGATGGCGCTGTAATACGCAGATAGTGTCCACTTGCTGTCGGCGGATTACAACTTGATTCTCATATTGCCCACTTAATCGCGTGATAACGACAAGAATTGACAGTGTTTACCGATGGCTTGTTGCAATTTTCCGGCTTCTGAAACATACCAGTCAGATATAGAGTACAGTGCATATAACCAACTCAGATAATTATTTATCAGCTGCCCTTCTATGGCCAGTGTATCCCTGGTTTTTTCCACACTCTCTCCAAGCAAATGCCTGGATGGCATATTATTTGAAGTCCAAGGGCACCTATCCCATCCTTGTGTCTAACAAACACTACCATAAACATCACAGAAAGACATGTTATCAGACAGGTTCAACACACACCCAAGCACACTGGGCTGATGACCTATATGTTCCAAGTCCCTAAAATGGCTAATCAACAAGTCTACTTCAGACCACATACTATGGACACATAATTCATCCACGAAGAGTATCCTTATTACTAGGCTACTCCTTCAATAGGACTAACCTAACACGCTAACTCCTGCCTCGCTGGCATCGGGAGAGCGTGGGTTTGAATCCCATCTCGCAGTCCTGACTATGGTTTTCGTGGTTTCCCATTTTCACCACCAGGCAAATTCCGGGACGGTTCCTTCCAACAGATCCACGGCCGATTTCCTCCCAGAACCCTGAAATAACGATACTACAATACTGATAATAAAATAAATGGCCATGGAATCCATTAATAAAATTACTAGTGGACCCGTGCGAGAATTTTCGCATAATGGGTTGTGTGCGTCCCATGTTTACAGACTACCCGACCGGCCCTAGTGCTATGTGGGCTATACGCGGCACAGTACTATTGAGACGACTTAGAAGATTTCGGTACAAACCGCACCTTCTAATTCCCTCCTGTTTAGGGGCTTGAGTTTTGTGAAACATACACCTTATCGTATTATATAATAAGATTATTCAATAGGGCTACGTTGGAAATTGAACCCGTCACAAGTCAGAACACTGCACTGTGTTGTGACGTCACAGAACAGAGTAGAAGTGAGAAACTACGAAATACCACTTTCAGGATGGTTAATGTAGGAATTGAACCCACCTTTTCACAGTTTTGCCTCACGAGGCTGAGTGTATCCTGTTCCAGCACTCAGACCAGAATTAGATTTCTTGGTAGAGCCGGGAATCGAACCCGGGCCTTCGTGGTGACACCCAAGAATGTTAGCCACTACGCAACGAGTCGGTCGTCTTTTTTCAATAAGAAACACAGTGACAATGATTTTATTGACTGAAATTATGATAATACAATATTGAATATTTAAACAGACGAAAATCTTAGTCAAACAAGATGTTCAGTAAAGAACATATAGCCTACTTTCTCCTAAATGCATGGCTATTGTTATAACTCTTTGTCCTTTTCAAGGAGTATGATTGAATGTTGGTTGTAGGAGCTTGTTGAAATACAACGTGCTATAGGGATATTAAACATGAATATGAGGTGCCCTTTGCTAGTGCTACCTCTATACCAAATTTCGTTCAGTTCGGTTTCACCGTGTTTGAATTGATAGGGGGAATCGATTTGCACACATACTTGGCCACCATCTGCAAACTATTGGGCTGATGTTCTTGCAGTTTGGTCAGAATATGTTTCCCACATAAAGATATGGTGTTGCAAAATTAGGTAGAGACTAGATTATTAGGTTGGTCGTAATTACATTTTTGCTTTTAACATTTGGGTGGCCGCGATTACGTTTCCATCAAGATAGCGGTGATATAAAACATGACACTGAGGTGCCATTTGCTAGTGCTACCTCTATACCAAATTTCGTTCCATTTGGTTTCAGCGTGTTTGAATTAATAGGGGAATCGATTCTGACACAAAGATGGCCGCCATCCGCAAACTATTAGGCGAATGACCTATTAGATTGGTCAAAGGATGCTCCCTCCATAAAGGTATGTAGTTGCAAAATTTGGTAGAGATCGGATGATTAGGTTAATCGTAATTTGATTTAAGCTTTGAACATTCGTGTGGCCGCCATTACGTTTCAGTCAAGATGGCGGCGATATAAAACATGACACTGAGGTGCCCTTTGCTAGTGCTACCTCTGTACCAAATTTCGTTCCATTCGGTTGCACCGTGTTCGAATTAATAGGGGGAATCAATTTTGACATAAAGATGGCCTCCATCCGCAAACTATTAGGTGAATGACCTATTAGATTGGTCAAAGGATGCTCCCTCCATAAAGGTATGTAGGTGCAAAATTTGGTAGAGATAGGATGATTAGGTTAATCGTAATTTGATTTAAGCTTTGAACATTCGTGTGGCCGCCATTACGTTTCAGTCAAGATGGCGGCGATATAAAACATGACACTGAGGTGCCCTTTGCTAGTGCTACCTCTGTACCAAATTTCGTTCCATTCGGTTGCACCGTGTTCGAATTAATAGGGGGAATCGATTTTCACACAAAGATGGCCGCCATCCGCAAACTATTACGCTGATGATCTATTAGTTTGGTCAAAGGATGCTCCACCCATAAAGGTATGTTGTTGCAAAATTTGGTAGAGATCGGATGATTAGGTTAATCGTAATTTGATTTAAGATTTGAACATTTGTGTGGCCGCCATTACGTTTCCGTCAAGATGGCGGCGATATAAAACATGACACTGAGGTGCCTTTTGTTAGTACTACCTCTGTACCAAATTTCGTTCCATTCGGTTGCACCGTGTTCGAATTAATAGGGGGAATCGATTTTCACACAAAGATGGCCGCCATCCGCAAACTATTACGCTGATGACCTATTGGTTTGGTCAAAGGATGCTCCCCCATAAAGGTATGTCGTTGAAAAATTTGGTAGAGATCGGATGATTAGGTTAGTCGTAATTTGATTTAAGCTTTGAACATTTGTGTGGCCGCCATTACGTTTCCGTCAAGATGGCGGCGATATAAAACATGACACTGAGGTGTCCTTTGCTAGTGCTACCTTTGTACCAAATTTCGTTCAATTCGCATTCACCATGTTCGAATTGATAGGGGGGGGGACAGACATTCAGAGTACACACACTCACACACACACACAGACACACAGACACACACACACACAGACTCACTCACACACATACACACACACAGACAGACACACTTTTTTCGCCCTGTGTTGATCTCATAAGTCTACTTTCATTTTTTGCAAAAATCGAAAGTAGGCTAAAAATGGCTTTATTCACGTCAACAGAGGTAATTTTAGTATGATGAGAAATTAGAACGATGTAGGCCTAATGGCTCGAGAAACTTGTCACCTACAAAGTTTGAGCTGAAATTTCAAAATTGATATCAAACCAGTCTCACGTAAATCGATTCTATAGTTCTCGTGAAATTAAGAAAGAACATTTTCACTGAAAATTGTGGCCTGTTGGATAAATTAATTATATATGAATTGCAGCCAATGGCCATAGCGGGGTATTTTAATTGAACACCCGTAGGCTTCTCACCAAGTTCAGTTTCAAGTAGTTCCAACTTTGGCTAACAGAGATACCACTGCCACTAACACCTAGCGGCGAACGGTGGAACTTAGTAAAGCGTTTCTAACCAAATAACCTACAAATTTAACCACACACTTCCAATGTCCACTGCTATAACTCTATGACATTGGGCCCGCCAGGATTAGTGCCCCTCCGAAGGAAAGCATACTGAAGGATTTATACGCTCTGAAAAAATCTGGTGACTTCGGCCGGGTTTGAACCCGCGATCTTGGGCATAGTAGTTCATCATGCTACCAACTATGCCACCGAAGCCGTTTTATACAATGATATATTATTGTAATTTTTAATAACACCAGTGGTGGTATATCATTATTTGTTCTATTAGAGCGAAGGAATAATCGCAAATTGGCGGTAATTATGTGAGATATGTAGGTTACTGAGAGATCTTCTCTTGGAAACAAAATGCCAGTTAGTTTACTCGGGGGAATAGAGTGCCTTAAAGCTGTCTTGGTTAGTATCGCTAACTAAACATATGAACTCCTCGCCCTTCAAAAGCTTGAACGTTTTCAAATTTGTCTCAAACTTCCATTCATTTCTTGAATACTTTAAAATATTTGCCTCAAGTTCAAATTATTCCTGAGAAAAATTGGAGATTTGCTTAAAAAAAACCAAAATTTTATTGAAAATTTTGAAACATTTTCTTGAAAAGGAAAATATTTACTGAAACTTGTGAAATATTTCCCAAAAATTTAAAATATTTCCATCAATTCTGTCTTAAAATTTTGAAGTATTTCCTGAAAGTATTAGAACCTTTACCTCAAATTGAAAATGTATGCAGGAATATGTGCAATATTTGTTTTACATTAAGAATTATTTGATTAAAAATTTGAATTATTTTCAGGGAATTTAGATTTTAGCTTAACATTTTGAAGTACTGTGTTTCTTGGTAATATTAAATTATATTTAACTCAAATTGAAAATATCTCCTGGAAAGTGGTTGGTTGGTTCTTAAGTTTAGGGGCTGCGACAACGCGGTCATGTAGCCCCGTGTACTTTGGGTGTGTGTAGAATCCGTCTGATAACCGGTGTTAACTGTGATGACTGTATTAGTGTGTGTTATCTGTCTTTTAAATCATGTAAGGACTGCAGATTTTTGAATTTTTCAAATAGTTCCTACTTTTTCCGCCAAACGCCACTGTCAACGACTACTAGTTCAGAACTTAGCTACCAGACGCCACCGCAGTCGGCTCTTGGCAACGAACGTAGGAACCTAAGAGCGTTGTTTACATTCTTAACCTATAAAATTAAGCTTCACACAGTTATAATTAGTGGTAGGTTCTTTAAAATGCCATAAATATATGATATGGGACTACCGGCATTACTTCCCCTCCAAAGGAAGGCATACTGAGGGATTTTTAACCCTCTTAAAAAATCCGACGACTTCGGCCGGATTTGAACCCTTGATCTTGGACATAGAAGCGCAGCGTGCTACCGACTACGCCACCGAAGCCACCTCTCCTGGAAAGTGTTATACGTTTGCTTTCAAATTGTAATTATAATTATTTGCCAATTTTATGAAATATTTGAATAATGCCCATACAATATCTATATATATGAAAATGAAAGCTTGTCAGTTTTTTTATGAATTTCCACGGAAGTTTGAGTCATTAACGCGTTTCAGACTGGTTTATGACGGTTGCGCGCAAAAACAAATTTTTTGTCTGTCTGTTTGTCTGTTTGTCTGTGTACAATTTTGCACGCGCATCAATCGATAACGACTAGGTGGATCAACGTAAAATTTGGTACAGATGCCCATCAGTGACAAGAAAGTAATCATTGACGTAACTCTTCTCCATATCTCTCATAAAAGAGGAAGGAAGGAAGATTGTAATGACCGTTAATCTCGAGATCATAAGCCACGGGACCTCCTAAAAGAGGGCCTATCCCCTTAAAATGCATGCTGAAATGAGCGTAGAAAGACGAGACAAAGCTCATTTTATGCGTCTCAATGTGAGAAACAAAAACCACATTTTAAGGTCCTGAAACCAACACTTCTTTTTGAGATATACCCAGAAAACTAATTTCATTTATTAAGCTATGGAAAGAATGCAAGTCGGTAACCATGGCAACACAATCTCAGAAGTCCATCTATTTCTGCGGCTTCGGTGGCGTAGTCGGTAGCATGCTGAGCTTCTATTCCCAAGATAGCGGGTTCAAACCCGGCCGAAGCCGTCGGATTTTTTAAGAGCGTTAAAATCCCTCAGTATGCCTTCCTTCGGAGGGGAAGTAAAGCCGGCGGTCCCATGTCATAGATTTATGGCATGTTAAAGATCTTTCCACTAATTACACCTGTGTGAAACTAAATTGGATAGGTTAAGAATGTAAACAACGCTCTTTGGTTGCTACGTTCGTTGCCAAGAGCCGACTGCGGTGGCGTCTAGTAGCTAGTTCTGAACTAGGCCTAGTAGTCGTTGACGGTGGCGTTTGGCGGCAAAAGTAGGAACTATTTGAAAATTCAAAGTTGCAGTCCCTACTTGAATTTAAAAAAACAGATACACACACTAATACAGTCATCACAATTAACACCGGTTATCAGACAGATTCTACACTCACCCAAAGTACACGGGGCTACATGACCGCGTTGTCGCAGCCCCTAAACTAAGGAACCAACCAACCAACCATCTATTTCTGTAAGACACAATGCCATTCCATTTATTAAATTACTGTGAACTTTCGCAAACGGCTATAAGGTTATCACGGAACCAACTTAAGCTGTAAAATTCATCAATAGCCTACGTATATAATACGCTAAAGGTGATCAAGGGGTACTCTTGAATTTTTTCACGTGATTTACACTGGCGGCTGTGGTACTCAAGGTCTATCATATCCCTATCCCTATATTATTTAATTATTATTATGATTATTATTATATTATGGCGAACAAGGACGAGACTAAATTCATTTTTCAGCCCCTCAGTGGCTCGGAGGCTACTACGTTTTAAGGCTCTAAAACCATGTTTCTCAGATATTCCCAGAAAACTAATTTCATATAATAAACTAATAAAAACTACCTCGTGACGCAGGGGCTAGCATTGTTGGCTGTCACCCCCGAGGTACCGGGTTCGATCCCCGGCTCTGCCAATAATATAAAAGTCCTGGTATGGTCTGGAACGGGGTCTCCCAGCCTCGTGATGCAAAATGGGAACCTGCCGGATGCTATGGTAGGAGGAGGAGTGGAAAGGAACTGGCCACCCTACCACACGCAAACTCCGGCTCGGGATGCCTGGTTAATGATCCCGTGACTTAGGCAAGGGCTCTAATTCAGGTCGCCTACGTCCCTGGAGGGGATATGGCACTGATTTATTTTATAAACTAATAAATAGATGACGAGTACTGAAGAAGACCAAATCAGGAGCTATATAGATATACTGAGAAAATCGCAGATGTGGCCAGAAAGAGACGTCTGGCTCTCTATGGACATGTCTCATGGATGATCCCAACAAGACTAACCAACCGGATTCTCAACTACTGGGGGAAGAGAAAGAGCGTGACACAGTCACTAACAGTAGTTAACAAGGACATCCAAGAACTGAAGATAATGAAAAGTGATATTAAAAGCCGATAACATCTCAGAAAGATACTTAAACAGAAGAGTTTTCAGGACAGACCACCCTGTAAGAAAACCGGCATCATCTGGACAAAAGAGAGGAAGGAGAAACATAGCCAGAGAATGCGCGAATATTGGGCAAACATCAAGTCCCTCGCCAAACTGAAAAGTTGAACGTCGTGGTCCTTAGCTAGCCCATCCGAAAGAAGAAGAACAATAAGAAACTAATGAAGTAATGCAAGCCGGTAACCTTGACAACAGTGTCACGAGAGGTGACATCCAACTTTCCATCTATTTCTATAAGAAGCAATTCCACTCAATTTATTAAATTTCTGTGAAAGTTTGTAAATGGCTATAAGGTTATCGTGGAATCAAACATAGACTGTAAAATTCAACAACGCGATTAAGGAGGTCAAGGGGTACCCTAGAATTTTTACAGGTGACTTACACGTGCGATATGCATATGTTGTACAGAAGGTCTATTATATCTCCAAACGGCAACATTATTTTCAAAAATTCCTGGATTGGAATAGTGTTCTTTGCAGCTTTTGGGAATTTGGGCCTTTGGAGGCTAAAATTCCCGATTTTTCATGCACCACAAGCCTTTATAATTTGGGGACTTTCCACAACGGTGAGGGTCAGTTTTAATTTGACATACATTGCGTTTCGTCTACGAGGTTTTCAATATTATTTTCACGTCAGGAAGTACACGTTAGGTGAATTTAGTTTGAGAGCACATTTTAACTAATCATATTTTTGTCGACAAACGGGTTCATCGTAAATATGATTTTGTTTGATACTGTGTGGTTGATATATCTTGATTTTTATGTACGCCTATAATTCATGTTCGTGTGCTTGGAGCGTCGTAAAATTAAGCATTGTAACCATGAGTCAATACACCAATCATTTAGAAAACTCTTCAACGTACTTCTCAGAGAAGGGTGGGTATAAGGAACAACTTTGCAAAATATATGCTAAAATAGGCGAAAAATAAAAATTGTCCTAGAATGACGACCCAAGCATATGTTGCGCTTCTCAACGTGTGACACAAAACTAGGGAGTCTATAAAGGGTCTCCGAAAACCACATTTTACGGCCCTTAAATTAACAGTGCCTGCGATATACCCAGAAAACTAACCTCGATCTGATAAACTTATGAAGGAATGACAAACCCCTAACCATTGGAACAGTATCTCAATTGATAACGTCTGGTTAGTAATACCGAAGACCGTTCGAAGAGCGGGTACTTCTGCTAGTTTTGAATATATTATTGAAGTTGAAAATATCTGCTGAAATGTTTCAAAAATTAGTTGAAAAATTTTAAATATTCCCTTCAGTGACGTACTTCCGGCAAGAAAGGCACGTAGATATATTGGCACTGCAATCACACTGGTATTTGGACACCCCTGCTACAGCGCCTCGAAGTCCGTAACTATTGTACCATACTCCACAGTTCCATATCTTAACTTTAGAAAAGTTAACGATAAATCTAAATAGCCTCATTAATTCTGCGTTTTGACTAATATACTTGGGTATTGTTGAGTCGTGAAACACATTATCTACTGCTCCATTCCATAATCGTGATTTATTAAGAACATGCTAAATAATGGGCACAGTTCAGTCTATTCAACTCAATTATAACATAATAAAACAGCCACACATGTGTGTTTCAGGTCATTAACCCCTACTGCTCCAATACGCGAACACTCCACCGAACTGTGTTGTAGCAGAGGTTATTTATGAAGGCATGGCAACGCGGGCTGCTTGTTCGGAAGAAGAGTTTTCTATCAATGACCAGTTCGGTCGTGACGAGCTGTTTCTGGGCTCCTTCAGTGACGCAAGGCTACCAAATCTCCTGATGGGTTCGCCATATATAACATCAGCAAACAAGTTCTGCCTGGCGCCTCCGTTAGTCCAAATAAATAATGACAAGTGATTTATCAGAACAGCGTTATCTTCCACAAGAACATCATTACAGGGGCGTATCTCCAAAGGATATTATTTGTTTATACTCAGTGGTGTAGCCGAATTCAAAGGAGAACTGTCTGGAAGTCAGTTGCTCAAATCCAGACCCCAAAAATGCCCATCCTGAGGGTTGCTTTCCTCCGTTATTTTCAACTCTGTTTACAGACAAATGCCGGGATGGTATCTTAGTTCAAGTCCCCTATACCCGACTCTAATAATTTCAGTTACTTACAGTAGATATATTACTACAGACACCATTCTATAGTACAGACATCACAGTGGCACAGGTTATCAGACAATTTCTACACACACCTACGTACACATGACCACGATGTCACAAATCCCCTAAAGAATCAACAACAACAGACACGATTGACAGACCACCTAGTGGTGTAGCGTCTCTTGACTGTCGCCCCGGAAGTCCGGGTTTTAATCCTGACTCTGCCAAGAAATTTACTTGTGGTCTGAGGGCTGGAATGGGGTACACTCAGCCTCTTGAGGCAAAACTGTGAATAGGTGGCTTCAATTCCCTCCTCAGCCATCCCGGAAGTGGTTTCCCACTTCTACTCCAGGTAAATGCCAGGATGGTTCATAACGTAAGGCCATTGCCAGCTCCTTCCTAATCCTCACCTGAATTAAAATATTCACACAAGTACACTACAATAACACAGGTCATTAGAGAAATTCCACTCATACCCAAGTACATGAGGCTAGCCTATATGACTACGTAGTCCAAGCATCTCAAATGAAACAATTATAACAACACTACCATAATAACACAGGCTAACAGATGGATTTAACACAGATTTAAGTACCAGTGTTGATATTAAGTCAGTATAAAATCCCGCTGTCAGGACATTGAAATGGCTACCGAATTGAAAAGAAACAACAACACCTACGTTTGGAAATTGTTTGAAAGAAGGTATGGGATGCAAATATTAAATATGCTACATACCTTACAAAACTGGAGTTCAGGATCGTCGATATTACAGTGTTGCGTAATTGTTTTGCATTGTAGTTATGCCTGTGGAAGGAAGGAGGTGGCCATGGCCGTAAGTTAAGAACCAACCCGGCATTTTCCCGAAGTGGAAGTGGGATACCATTGAAAACCACTTCTAGGATGATTTAGGTGGTATTGTGTCATGAGGCTAGGTGTACTCCGTTCCAACCCCCAGATGAAAATTAAATTTCTTGCAGGGCTACAAATCGAACTCAGATCTCAGAAGTGACAGCCAAGGAATCTATCCACTACACAATGAGGTAGTCTATGTAGTGTTAGATCCAGGCTATCGCTGTATCTCCAAAGCGTACAAATCACATCATTTTGTAATGAGGGTATTAAAAGGCAGTAGATCTACCGCAAAATAATTAAGATATTTTACCCTCGTGGAATACGGCTCATCGATTTGAGACCCATATCAAGTAAGGATCATCAATGATGATGGTAATTGTTGTTTCAAGTGACTAAACACCTAGGTTATCGACCCCTGCTCATCATTGAGCTGGATATGGTACAAAGGAAGGCTGCTAGATTTGTGCTCAATGATTTTAATCTTAGAAGTAGTGTAACTCGAATAGAAAATCTAGGGTGGGAATCTCTGCAAGATAGGGCGAAATCCAGACTATTCGCAATGTTCAACACATACTCTAATCGGCCAGCATGGGGAGAACTAAAGAAACGTCTGCGAATACCCACCTACCTGAACAGGGCAGATCATACGCACAAAGTTAAGGGCCGACCGCAACATACAAATTATGGGAAATATTGTTATGTCCCGGTGACGGTTCAAGGTGGAACCGTACCGGAGATTCAACCCCGGGTCAACCCAGTTCATTATGGTCCGCAACTACTGTGCTGGTTGTTTATAAAAGCTGCGAACTCAGGTGTGTGAGGAGCAGTCAGGGCCAGGACAGAGACGGAAGTCTGGAGGTGAGGTTTTGCCTGCCGATCGGGAGATCGGGCAAGTGCGTCGAACGCTCATTGACGAAGGGGTACAGAGCTGAGCTAGTACTTGAGAGCACCAACTGGTTGATCAGGTGAGAACCGACATTTCTATTTCTTTTCAAGATTGAGTTATCCAGGCAATCTTTGTATCTGCATGGTGGATTCCTTTACGCCCTTGAAGAAATAAACTGGCAGTTAAGCATAGAGCTCTTTTTATTGGGGAGCATCCCCTGATTTATGTACCGCCTCCCAATCCCCTTTCCTTACGCATAAGGGTGATCGCTATTAGAAGCTATCGGTAGGACGCAATAACGATCCTGGTACTTAATCTTGCAGAACTCCTGATCGGCCTATGGCTTAAGTCCGTGCCATCAGGTGGGGACACAAGACTTGTTGGAGGACAACAATTGCAGGGACGCAACAATGGTGGAGGCGCAACAATATGCTTTCATGAACCGTGGTACTGATAATTGGAACTCATTACCTGCCAACCTTTCTCCAAGTACTGTATATTGATGTGTCTTAGAGAAGACTGAAATTTTGTGTAAATACTACGATGTAATAACTGTAGTATCCAAATCGCGACTTGTGTACATTAAGTGTGTTTCATATTATTGTTGGTAATTTTCTATGATTGTACAATTTGCAACCAATGAATTAATCCCTTATGCAAATAAAGTAAATGCATGAATGAATGAATGCAAAGGAAGTAAATTCACTTCACGAACCACTAGATGCGACAGGTACGCCATGGTGAGAGGCTTGCAGGTTGACCGCTCCGTCATCTCGTTCTCTATATTTGTATGCAGAAAGCTAATTTACATTAGATTGATATAGAATTAATAGCACATTAAATAGCAATTAAAATTTCACTAATAATGTAATCATGTTAAGCACATCCTTGTCGTACGGAAGGTGTATAGCACGCGTAATGACGTAACATCAGCAGGTGTCCCTTAATGGAGAATTGTTTGCTATTGTATTCGCACCTCACTTAGACTCGTGGGTAGATGCGTGGGCCATCCTGCTTCCATTGCAACTACTTGTTCCCCTCTTCCTTACGGGGCCACCCAAAAGCAACAATCTCTCAAAGAACCGTTCGAAACTACGTTTTTGTTAGGGTTACACTGCTATGGTATGCTTGTCAGGAATTGGAATGGTTTTGGTCCAAATTGTTAATTAGAGCTGATTGCAAGCGTTAAATTCGAAACGGTTAGCTATTTGCTCCTCGAGGGAGGTAACGTGGGACAAGAAGAGAAGAGACCACTGAGTGCGGTGTTCAATAAACCAGTCACAAATACGAGAGAGAGATACCTTGCCCGGTATCAAACCAGGGACTATGTTTCTCTAGAGATTCGACTTGTGAATCCCTTTATTATTATTATTATTATTATTATTATTAATATTATTATTATTATTATTATTATTCTTTGCTACTGTTGAAATGAAGGCAATATGGAAATTCATCATAAACCGTGTGTAACTCTCTAGGAATGTAATCACGCCTAAGAGAGCCATGTATTGGTTATCACCTCTAAGTACATCACCTTGTAACTGTATAAGAGATTGCCAAGCCCTTCTCAGATTAGCCAGGTAGAATAGATGTGTTTTGATCAATAGGAAAAGACCCCATGTAGTTTAAGTGGAGACGAATGTAATGTCATTAGAGGTTTCTCGGAATAACCGGAAACAGACTATCCTTGTTAAAAAGAGTAAACCTTTTACAGAACAACAATAATATTTCAAACCCCCACTACTGCTTTACTTAAAAGATTGCTCTCTTTCAGAGAATACTGGAATATGATGGGTAAAACTACGGGCGTCCCCCTCTGTCATATTGAGGTCAAACCGCCCATAAGATACTATTATATAAGGACTGGCTCGAGTGAGCTCGGGGCACCATATTCAATAATCAATTGTCGTATTGCGATCATGTAACAAGCTATTCTTCATTCTATTGAATACGGTACTACTCAGCGCGTAAAGCATCCGAAAGGACCTTAGCTTAACAAACAAAACGAGCTAAGTACGCACGTTAAGCTAGATACTTAGCTCGAGTATGTCGGAAAATAGAATAAAACTGAATATAGGTAACCTTATGTGATGACATCACACGTCAAACGACCCTAACAAAAGGGGACAGTGCCTACTCGTCATCACCGATTTCGTTCAAATGTATGGTACATGTAGGGGCTTAAGCAGAAGTTAAAGTGTGTGAAGTGGGAGCTCCAGATAGTCAAGCGTTTAGAAAAATAGCATTTTTTGGCACAGGTCGGGCGAGACATGAGTCACGTATATTGGCGTAGTTATTACGTCTGAGGGCTGGGACGGGGTACACTCAGCCTTATGAGGCAAATATGAGAAGAGAAGGGTTCAATTCCCCCTTCAGTCAGCCTGAAAGTTGTCTTCCGTGGTTCCCCACTTCTATTCCGTGTAAATACCAGGATGGTCCCAAATTTAAGGCCACAGCAACCTCCTTCCCAATCCTCACCTGAATTACAAATACACACATTTCTAAGAAACCCACTTTAAGAATGGCTGAGATAGGAATCTCACCCACCTCTTCTTAGCTTTGTATCATGTGGTATCAAACCAGAATTAAATTTCTTGGCAGAACCAGAAATCAAGACCAGTTCTCAGGGACAGCCAAGTATCCTAGTCACTATACCACGAGGTGGTAACATTAAGAGGGACTATTATCTAAAGTAATTCCTATGGATTTAAAGTAACTAACATAGTACTGCCTCTGATTTTTGAAAATATTTAATACGTAAAACATTTCAATTTCAAAGTGGTCAATCATATTAATGTAAAGAGAAGATTTTAAGGTATGTGTTCACGTCGCAAGTAAACTTTTACAATTCTTATTTGTTCACTTTGAAATTTATATGGTGGATTCAGCATTAATACATATTAACAAAATCATTTTTTAAAATTTGAAGTACTCAAAATTTAAAAAGAATTATAATTTTTCAACATTTTCAAAACATTGTATCTCCTCAACAAATAATCCAATCTACTTAAATGTGGTATCAAATTGAAATAATTTAGCCAATACTGATAATGATGATAATTGCCATTATAAGGTGTTGAACATCGAAATTCTTTGTCCCTCCAAGACCAGTGTCGGAGATGAGTGATGAATTGTTGCACAATTACGTCATGTGTGAAAAGTAAGGACCAGGCACTAAAACCGATTATAATATGCATGCAATTATGCTCTACAAGTGTAAAAATATGCAGTAAAAATTGAAAAATATGCAATTAACAATAAACCAATCTTATTCATTCTCCGTTCCCTCCTTTGCCGTAATATGTGCAGTCGTATTTGCATATTGATCAAGTTGCAGTTTCTTTTCACATTGCACTTCCTTCGAGCGTATTTGACAATAGACGACAACGCCATCAGTTGAATGATAACTATTACCTGCCACCCGCTGTTTTAATGAATACTTTCAGCTGCTCTTCTCTTTAGGCATTTTGATGATGATAATGATGATGATGATGATGATGATAATTGTTGTTTCAAGGGGCCTAACTTCTAGGTTATCGGCCCAGGCATTTTGAGCAAAGCATATGCCGACTAAGAATAAAGTAACACGTTAGCTGGAGAAACTCCTCACAAAACTAATCCCTGGCTACTGGCTGCCGGGATAGTGAACGGAATGTCACACTCCACTCCTTTCTTGAATAGCTAGGCTTAAATTACTGTTATCTCGTTATCTGCAGCTCCAAAAGTTGCATACAATGGATGTCTAGCACGCAGGCACAACTAAGTTTGTTAAAGATGTTGTAAATTACACTTATTTTCAAATGTACTCGTATATGCTGAAATATGCTCTATTAAAATGCAATAAAGCCAACAAACCCACAAAATATGCATTTGCATATGCGCATATAATAATATGATCCCTAGTGATAAGGATTTCATTACACCACACTTCAGTCCAGACCGTTACTGGTGCAAGAGTGACGTTGATAATGCTCGTTCGTAGCTACAGAGCGGAAGACACCAAACCAGATACGTAGTAGCCTGTACTATACAGTACAACCATAGTTGACTTTTTACAACCATATACTGTAGTCAAACAGAAAAATTCCGGATTTCTATCAACATTTTAGCATTTCACTAAACATCATATATACTACAACTAGCATACACTGACAAGTTGAATTACCAATACTGCACCTAAATAATTGTACATATTGTAAATATTTTCTTCTGTATTTTCAAATATAGATTTTATAGCCTAAGTGTAATGGATCTGATGATGATCGCTTGACCATCGAAACTGGTCATCCTAGTGTATTTATTAATCTCATGTAATTTTTTTCAAGATTAGGGTATAACCCAACTCTTTTAGGTACATTCGTGTTGACCGACTGAGAAGCACCAAACTTTTGTTTAATAAGGCAACACTGAAAATAATAATAGTAATAATAATAATAATAATAATAATAATAATAATAATAATAATAATAATAATAATAATAATAATAATAATAATAATAATAATAATAATAATAATGCTTCTGAAACCAGTAGTTATGTATGCAGCCGAAACCCTATCCCTAAATGCTAATAAAGGACTCCTGGAAGAACTGGAGAAAAAAGTGCGCAAAATAGTCAGAGGTATAATGGGATCAAATTACAAGAATGGCATCCACTATAAAACAAGATGTTCAGTAAAGAACATATAGCCTACTTTCTCCTAAATGCATGGGTATTGTTATAACTCTTTGTCCTTTTCAAGGAGTATGATTGAATGTTGGTTGTAGTAGCTTGTTGAAATACAACGTGCTATAGGGATATTAAACATGAATATGAGGTGCCCTTTGCTAGTGCTACCTCTGTACCAAATTTCGTTTCCTCTTTAAGGCTCCCTCTTATATTCACCGGCGTTGTGTTGTCAGCATTCCGCTGCATAGATGTCCCAGTTAATTGTGTGTCGCTGTTTGTGGTAGTGATGCAATTATTGGGTAAGCTTTCCAGACTGGTTAGCTGCCCTTGCGGTGTTAATAGATGTTGGTCTGGACTTACAAGATTTGCCAGTTAGGGGATTTAAATAGATGATGGGGGGATGGCCTCCAGGGGGTGCAGATCCCTGGGGGACTGTACAGTATGTAGTTGCAAAATTTGGTAGAGATCGGATGATTAGGTTAATCGTAATTTGATTTAAGCTTTGAACATTTGTGTGGCCGCCATTACGTTTCTGTCAAGATGGCGGCGATATAAAACATGACACTGAGGTGCCCTTTGCTAGTGCTACCTCTGTACCAAATTTCGTTCATTCGGTTCCACCGTGTTCGAATTAATAGGGGGAATCAATTTTGACATAAAGATGGCCGCCATCCGCAAACTATTAGGTTAATAACCTATTAGATTGGTCAAAGGATGCTCCCTCCATAAAGGAATGTTGTTGCAAAGTTTGGTAGAAATCGGATGGTTATGTTAGTCGTAATTTAACTTAAGCTTTGAACATTTGTGTGGCCACCATTACGTTTTCGTCAAGATGGCGGCGATATAAATCATGACACTGAGGTGTCCTTTGCTATTGCTACCTTTGTACCAAATTTCGTTCATTCGGTTCCACCGTGTTCGAATTAATAGGGGGAATCAATTTTGACATAACGATGGCCGCCATCCGCAAACTATTAGGTTAATAACCTATTAGATTGGTCAAAGGATGCTCCCTCCATAAAGGAATGTTGTTGCAAAGTTTGGTAGAGATCGGATAGTTATGTTAGTCGTAATTTAACTTAAGCTTTGAACATTTGTGTGGCGACCATTACGTTTCCGTCAAGATGGCGGCAATATAAAACATGACACTGAGGTGCCCTTTGCTAGTGCTACCTCTGTACCAAATTTCGTTCATTCGGTTCCACCGTGTTCGAATTAATAGGGGGAATCAATTTTGACATAAAGATGGCCACCATCCGCAAACTATTAGGTTAATAACCTATTAGATTGGTCAAAGTATGCTCCCTCCATAAAGGAATGTTGTTGCAAAGTTTGGTAGAGATCGGATAGTTATGTTAGTCGTAATTTAACTTAAGCTTTGAACATTTGTGTGGCCGCCATTACGTTTCCGTCAAGATGGCGGCAATATAAAACATGACACTGAGGTGCCCTTTGCTAGTGCTACCTCTGTACCAAATTTCGTTCATTCGGTTCCACCGTGTTCGAATTAATAGGGGGAATCAATTTTGACATAAAGATGGCCGCCATCCGCAAACTATTAGGTTAATAACCTATTAGATTGGTCAAAGGATGCTCCCTCCATAAAGGAATGTTGTTGCAAAGTTTGGTAGAGATCGGATGGTTATGTTGGTCGTAATTTAACTTAAGCTTTGAACATTTGTGTGGTCGCCATTACGTTTCCGTCAAGATGGCGGCGATATAAATCATGACACTGAGGTGTCCTTTGCTATTGCTACCTTTGTACCAAATTTCGTTCAATTAGCATTCACCGTGTTCGAATTGATAGGGGGGGGGGGGGACAGACATTCAGAGTACACACACATACACACACACACACAGACAGACACACTTTTTTCGCCCTGTGTTGATCTCATAAGTCTACTTTCATTTTTTGCAAAAATCGAAAGTAGGCTAAAAATCCAACAAAGAAGTCTACAGTGAAATAGAGAAAATTTCAGAATCGATCCGTAAAAGGCGGGTACGGTATTACGGTCATCTCAAACGAATGCACGGGAACAGTTTGACTAAACAGATTTTTCATTTCTTTGACTCCAAACCCAAACCCACAATGCCCTGGTTTATGAATATCAAAGACGACCTCAAAATGCTGCATCTAAAACCCGACGACGCCTTCAATAGAGATCTCTTCCGCAAAAAGATACTGACTAATGGGCTAACCCGAGAAGAGACTTCGAACCCGAAAAGAAGACAAGGTACCACCTGGACAGCGGAGCGCATGATGGCCCACTCACAGAGAATGAGGGAATTCTGGGCTTAGAGGAAAGCGAAACAAATTGCCAAGTGTAGCAAGACTTAACGTGGTCCTAGATGGCCTCAACGAATTATAAATATATAATGCTTCGAACCCCAAAATGGTCAGTCCAATATGATAGACTATAGAGCACGATTTTATCCCGTAACTTGTTTGGTGAAAAACGTCATGCTGATTACATTCATGTGACATAATTGAAAATTATCGCCTTACCACATGTCATATCAGTGCTTGAAAACATTTTGTAATATCACGAGTTATTAACTTATGATAGTTACATGCAAAGAAGGAAGACATTTCACTGGATTTCTACAGCACAGCAGCAATGATGAATGCAGAATAGAAAGGTCCCTATTACGAGCTACGCCATATCGTCACGCGTTTTGTGGTGCATGGCTTCCCCTTCAAGATCTGTATGACCAAAACGTACCACTCACCCAGCTGTCAAGAGTGCATCTGTGAATTGTGCAATTCGCATTGTGATAAATATGAAGCCCTCATCTGCTTGAAGAGAACAGTCTCCCTTACAGAATTCTGCAGTGAATGACAAGGACATACTGTACTAACGAGGTACGAGATGGGATCGAAAAGTCTTTGCCCCTATTTCTTTTAGCAAGAAGAATGCATACAGGTACAAAATGCAACAACGTGGAAATCACCAGGGACGAGGTCCAGACTGAATGGAGGGTGGTCCAGACACTCCCAGTGGAATGACTGGAGCTTGTTGGCGGTTCTGTTTGCCACATGTTGGTTGGTTCCTCAGTTTAGGGGCTGTGACAACGCGGTCATGTAGCCCCGTGTACTTTGGGTGTGTGTAGAATCTGTCTGATAACCGGTGTTAATTGTGATGACTGTATTAGTGTGTGTTATCTGTTTTCTATTTAAGTGAAGACTGCAGACATTGCATTTTTCAAGTAGTTCCTACTTTTGCCGCCAAACGCCACCATCAACGACTACTAGTTCAGAACTTGATTACCAGATGCCACCGCAGTCGGCTCCTGGCGACCAACGTCGGAACCTAAAAGCGTTTGTCGAATGTTTAACCTATATATAATTTAGCTTCACACCGGTGTAATTAGTAGAAGGTTCTTTAATATGCCATAAATCTATGACATGGGACCGCCGGCTTTACTTCCCCTCCGAAGGAAGGCATACTGAGAGATTTTTAACGCTCTTAAAAAATCCGACAACTTTGGCCGGGTTTGAACCCACGATCTCGGTCATAGAAGCTCAGCATGCTACCAACTACGCCACCGAAGCCGCCTGTTGCCACATGTGGTCTCGCATTGTCATGGTTCACTGAAGAAGTTCCGGGCAGGACAATGATTCACGTGCAACGATAGCGCCAAGACAGCAGTCTGACGATGGTTCCACAGTCAACCGGCTGAATTCTACCACAGGGCATCTCAAATTTAGTGCTACAATGGCACAAATGTCTGACCAAATGTTGAGACTACGTGCAAAAATAGTATAAAGTACGTAGATGATGATGATAATTGTTGTTTTAAGGGGCCTAACATCTAGGTTATCGGCCCAAAGGTACGTAGAACAGTACCTATATGTGTAATTACCTTTCTTTTTGCTAAATAAAATAAGGGCAAAGACTTTTCAATCCGTCCTCTTACATTGCATCCAAATTATGTATATTGCACGCCATTCTCTTTATTAAATTATAGTGAATTTCATTTTATTGCCATAATAAAGTTTTATGTTACTTTACTTTCTTTCACAAAATAACAGATTTTACAAATTTCCATATGGTTTATCTAAAAAGTGTAATATTTATCGGGGAAATAATCTCTGTTACTGCCAGGTAGTCGAAGCAAAAATCTGAATTATCTGCGAATTTGCACAGATCATTATAGTCTACAATTCCATCATAATTCAGCATACTTCAAGCACATACAAAAGAGTTACTTTCCTTACACAGTCGAGTCCTAGGGACACAAACGCTGTAATTACGCACTAAAAATGTAAATTCCACACCAAAGCAAAAGTGTCACGTTGAAAATGAAGATTTATCAAATAGAAGAAAATTTCGTATAAAAGAAAAGGATAGCCTTATTTAAAGTTCATAACACTATAAACGATTGACCTGGTTGGGCTTGAATCACAATACGAGCGATACAACTGCATTTCGTGAATTCTTTAATACTTCTTCACCGAAGTAATTTTCTTATGTTAAAATTTACAAATAATATTAGTCACCGATTGAATGCCCTTGTAGCGATGTATAAATAGTAAGTTACACACCTTTCTTTCCAAAGAATAAGCCCACTCTCCATTTGGAAGAAGGATCAAGCACACAGAACATGAAGTCCGTCACGAGCTCTATGATGGATCGATTTTAATATCTCCACATTTAATGGACACAACCTGACGCCATGTACTGTATGTACCCTCCCAAACCGTCGCCTCCAAATTTAGGGTAATGAAAATCCCCGCCCGTAAAACACTGGTCGAGCCTATTCACCCACACTCGAGCATAGTGGCCACACAAAACATGTCTAATCACTCTTCCAGGTGTTAAATGATACATCCATTTTGTGTGCCCTCGCTGCACATGTATCTGTCTGTCACTAACAAACCTCTCTTCCCATCGTACAGTCAGGTCCTATCACACCAGGATCCATATTCTACAGCCATTCTCAACTTTTTGAGACTGGGAGCACCACCTTAATGACCAAGTAGCCCAGCACCATTAAATCCAATAATATTCAAAACAATAACACAGGGCTGCAAAATTTAAGTTTTTGAAAAATACAAGAGAAGTTTTCGCTACATTTTATGTTATTTGGTGTACTTTTATCGATAATCACCTCCATTTTTAGCCTATTTTCATTTTATGAAAAACGAGGCTTATGAGATCACCTTTTGTACGTCTGTGTGTGTATGTGTGTAAGCGTGTGCGTGTGTGTGTGTGTCCCTCTAATAACATCAAAATGGCTGGAGATATTTCCATGAAACTCGGTAAGATCATAGCATCACATTGGTCGAACTCCACCGTGCTCTTCAAATTTTATTACGTCTTACCAATTCAACATGGCGGCCGTGCGAAATATTTCACCAGCATTCAATATCTCCGAAACTATTACTGATATCATCCTGCAAATATGCACGGAGATAAAGAGCACTACTAGAAGTTCACCTATGACACTTTTAAAAACCTGGTAACTTCAAAACTAACATGGCGGCCAAGCGAAGTTGAGACTTTTAAATAGACTTTTCTCGCAATTTATCCATCCAGACGCAATTAAACGTGGTAAGAAACTGTTTATACACATTGTAATGCACTGGCATCAAATTTACTTCAATTTTTATATAACCTCAAGATGGCGGCTGTGCGAGATGTTTCACTGGCATTATATATCTCCGAAACTATTTCTGATATCACCATGAAATTTTGTACGGTGATAAAGGGCTCTACTAAAAGTTTATCTAGGTAACTTTCAGAAACCTATAAAGTACGAAACGAACATGGCGGCTAAGCGAATTTGAAACATTTTAATTGACGTTTCTCGCGATTTACCAATCTGAGCGCAGTGAAATATGGTACAGTAAATGTTTATACATATTGTAATGCACTGGTATCTAAAGTAGTTCAATTGTCTACAAAATCTCAAGATGGCGGCTGTGCGATATTCTAAAATTAAGTTTTCATTTCATGTGTCGTAATAATGCGATCGAAGTGAAAGTTTGAATAATGAACCTACGCAATAATTTTCTTTTAATGGTACATAACTCTATGGCCTATACATATAGCAATCCGACATGGCGAGCATCCGAAATATTATTTTGACGGTTCTCAATATCTAAGAATCTTTTACAGCAATCAAACTGAAATTTTGTATGTTGATAGAGGCAATTAACATAAGTGGGATATATATAAATAGGCTTTAGTTCTTCACGGAACTACTTGTTTTTCATCGAGTCAGAGATTCTTGTAAAATCGATATCGAGATCTTTTCTAAAATCTAGAGCAAGAATAAAAATCCCTTGAGTGTAAACTTAACATTAAATTATGGTACAGTTTCCATAACTAACATAAAATACACGATTGACCAAGAGGAACAAACATGAGCATTCGAAACAAATTTTAAACTGAGCAAAAAACAAAACAAAACCAACCGTCTATTTAAGTACGTAGTCTTTTTCCTTTGAAACTTTTTCTTGACGATCTTCTGTGATGTTCAATCTCAGTTAAATGTTCATAAAGATCCAAATACAATTGAATTTTTCAAGAAAACATGACATGATAGAACTTTTTAATTACTGTTTTCGAAATCAGTCCCTAAAAAATACATAAAATTTAGATACCACTTCCGTTGTATTTTCTTTTTCATTGCAGGCCTGTGTAATAATAATACAAGGTCAAGTAGTGGCAACAAAGAACTACCTAAAATACATCATTAAGGCAGACATGTCAGATGACAAAATAATGTAAGAAATGCCATCGCGAATCGGAGACCATCCACATAGTACAGGGGGCTATAAAACAATTTAATCTGCGTACTATTTAAAGAGGAAGGCCTCCGTGGCTTAGGCTGCAGCACGCCGGCCTCTCATCACTGGGTCCGTAGTTCAAATCCCGGTCACTCCATGTGAGATCTGTGCTGGACAAAACGGAGGCAGACAGGTTTTTCTCCGGGTACTCCAGTTTTCCCTGTCAAAATTTCATTCCAGCAACACTCTCCACTATCATTTCATTTCATCTGTCATTCATATAATCATTGCCCTAGAGGAGTGCGTCAGGCCTCGGCAGACGGCACAGTTCATATCCTCGCCGCTAGATGGGGGGCTTCATTCATTTCATTCCTGAACCGGTCGGAGACTGGAAGCAGGCTGTGGATTTTTTTTTCACTATTTAGAGAGGCATGAACAAGTAGCCAAGATAATCCACCTGAACCTGGAAAAGAAGCACTCCTTAACTACTAACGTTCTGCCTTACTATCAATTCATTCCTGATGCTGTTCTGGAGAACGACACACACAAGCTACTCTGGGACAGGTCAGTGATCACAGATAGACCTATATCAGCAAACTGGCCGGACATTATTCTTATTGATGAAGTGCAGAAGAGAACTCTTCTAAGAGACATCGCAGTCCCTAACTTGCATCATATCCAGCATAGTTATGCTGAGAAAGTGACGAAATACATGTCTCTGGCTGAAGAGATCCGACAGATGTTACTGTCTTACATATCATAATCTCTTCCACAGGGATCATACCAAAGTCGTTGAAGACCACCCTTGATCAACTGGGGCTCCGCCATAATCTCTAAACCATAATGCAGAAAATAGTTATTTTAGAGACCTGCTCCATATTTAGTTCGTTCCTCAACCTACCAGTATAGAGAACTCCATTCAATCTTGCCACAGATGCCTATGAAATGGTGAAATGTACTCAATGACATGGTGAACATATGCATTAATAATAATAATAATAATAATAATGACAACTTGATCTTTTACAGGGATCATACTGTATTGACAGACCAGTCAGTCGTGTACAACAGACCTGATCTGGTTCTTGTTGACAAATGCATGAAGCACACCACCTTCATAGATGTGGCAATCCCAAACAAGGGCAACATGCTAGCAAAACATGTTGAAAAGCTGTCGAAATACACTGAGCTTTCAGAACTGATAAGGAAGCAATGGCACATGGCACAAGTCAGGACGGTTACTATTAGCATCTCCAGCACTGGTGTGATTCCCAACAACTTAAAGGAATATCTAACGGAGCTGATATGAAATTAGACCCAGGCCTAAGGAGTGAGGGAAAAGTGTAAATCTACTACGGAATGCAGCCAGCAAGTATGTGCTCCTCGTGATATGTACCTGGGATTGAAAATAGTTTCTTTCCAGCAAATATGCTGAGAATGTGTAAGCGGATGCTCAAAATATGTAATAACTAGCAGAAGTACCCATTCTTCGAACGGTCTTCGGTATTAATAACCAGATGTTTCAATTGAGCTACTGTTGCAATGTTTAGGGGTTTGGAACCTGTTTGTTGGCAAAGAAAGATTATTAGTAAAAATGTGCTCTCAAACTAAATTTACCTAACGTGTTCTTCCTGGCGTGAAAATAAAATTGAAAACCTCGTAGACGAATCGCAATACACGTCACATACGAACTGACCCTAACCGTTGTGTCAAGTGCCCAACTACAGGAAGACCCCTTTTATAAATTATAAAGGCTTGTGGTGCATGAAAATTCAGTTTTTTTTAGCCTCCAATTGTCCAAATTCCTAAAATCAGCAAAAAACAGTCTACTATTTCAAATCAGGAATTTTTGAAAATAATGTTGCTGTTTGGAGATATAATAGACTTTCTGTACGACATATCGCACGTGTAAGTCGTGTGAAAAAAAATCTAGGGTACTCCTTGAACCCCTTAAGCGCATTGATGAATTTTACAGTTTTAGTTGGTTCCATGATAACCTTATAGCCATTTGCAACCTATCGGAAATATAATTAATGGAGTGGCATTACTTATTCCAGAAATAGATGGAAAGTTGGATGCCACCTCTTGAGATACTGTTGTCATGGTTAGTGGCTTGCATTCCTTCTTTTCTTTATTAAATTAAATTAGTTTTCTGGGAATATCTAAGAAACTGTTGGGTTTAGAGCCTTAAAATATAGTTTTCGGGGACCCTTTACGGCTCTTGAGGGGCCCCGAGTTTTGTTTCTGACCCCAAGGGTTGAAAATGAGCTTTGTCTCTTCTTTGCACGCCATAATTAATAATAATATAACAATATGGGGATAGGGATATAATAGACCTTTCGGACCATACCCGCACGTGTAAATCGCGTTAAAAATTCTAGATTGCCCCTTGACTCCTTAAGCGCATTATATGTATTGAGAATATTTCAGCTTAATTTGGATCCGTTATAACCCTATTGCCGTTTGCAGACCTTCACAGTAATGTAATAAATGGAATTGCATTGCGTCTTACAGAAATAGATGGACCTCTGAGATTCTGTTGCCATTGTTACCGGCATGCATTCCCTAATTAATTTATTAAGTGAAATTAGTTTTTTGGGAATATCTCAAAAACTGTTGGTTTTAGGGCCTTAAAATGTGGTTTTCGGGGTCCTTTTAGGGCCCCCGAGTTTCGTTTCTCACATTGAGGGGCTGAAAATGAGCTTTGTCTCACGCTTATTTCCGCATGTATTTTAAGGGGGTAGGCCCCCTGTTATGAGAGGTACGGAGAAGAGTTACATCAATGATTAGTGTCGTGCCTCTGATGGATATCTGTATCAAATTTTACGTTAATCCACCCGGCCGTTCTCGAGTTATAAGGACACAAAAAATTGTCCACAGACAAATCGACAGACAAAAAAATATTTTTGCGTGCATCCGTCACAAAACAGTCTGAAACGGGCAAATATGTCAAATTTCCGTAGAAATGCAGAAAAATCAGACAAACATTCATTTTTATATAATAGAGAAGGGATATAATAGACCTTCAGTACCACACCCGCACGTGTAAATAGCGTGAAAAAATTCTAGAGTACCCTTTGACCCGTTAAGCTCATTGTATGTATTAATGAATACTTCAGCTTAATTTGGATCCGTTATAACCTTATAGCCGTTTGCAAACCTTCACAGTAATGTAATATATGGAATTGCATTGCGTCTTACAGAAATAGATGGACCTCTGAGATTCAGTTGCCATGGTTACCGGCACGTATCTATATATTTAAAACAGTAAGGTGATTTTTGTTACCACGAGATTGAGAGAACGACAGAACCGATTTACTTCGTAGAGCACTCTAACGAAAGCTCTTGGCCTCTAGATTTGCAGAGTGTCTATAAAATAAACAAATATATTACGGTATATTTTTGAATTAATATAGAAAATAGCAGAATTCTTTCCCCTCACGCATGCGCACAATCCGCCTGGGGTCATGACAAAATGGCGGTAAGAAGTCCATTAAAATGTAAGTTATTTAATAAGCTTGCATGTAATTGAAAACATACATTAACCAAGTTCTGACAATAAAATATAATAACAGTATGAACGTATACGAATGTGCAACATTGATTTATTTGGATAATGAAATGGATTATTTCCTTCAGACAGCGGCTTTTAATGATAAAGAACGGCTGCGTCTGCTACTGACCAAGAGTGCGCGAGTAGCTATGTGGTTAAGGCGACAGGCTGTGGTTTCTAGGTTCACCGGTTCGATCCCAGCCCTCGCCGATCTTTTTTTTTTTTTTACCACTGAAATATTGTTTAATCAAGGAGTATTACTAAGGTTTTATGTCTGTTAAAGATACATATTTCTACATTCCCTCTCGGTATATTTTTGAATTAATATAGAAAATAGCAGAATTCTTGGCCTTCACGCATGCGCACAATTCGCCTGAGGTCATGACAAAATGGCGGTGAGAATTCCATTAAAATGTAAGTTATTTAATAAGCTTCCATGTAATTGAAAACATACATTAACCAAGTTCTGGCAATAAAATATAATAACAGTATGAACGTATACGAATGTGCAACATTGATTTATTTGGATAATGAAATGGATTATTTCCTTCAGACAGCAGCTTTTGAAGATAATGAATGGCTGCGTCTGCTATTGATCAAGATTGCGCGAGTAGCTATGTGGTTAAGGCGACAGACTGTGGTTCCAAGGTTCGCCGGTTCGATCCCAGCCCTCCCCGATATATGTATTTATTTTTTTACCATTGAAATATTGTTTAATCAAGGAGTTTAATGTCTGTAAAAGATACATATTTCTACATTCCCACTCAATACGTTTTATTTCCGTTTTACCATTGCATTACAGCATGGGATCAAAAGAGCAAACTGTTGTCCTCAGTACGCCGTTTAAATATCTGCAATCAGTTCCTATAACTGACAACAGATGGCAGTACATCGCCCATATAGTTCCAGTAACTGACAGCAGATGGCAGAACCATTGCATCGATATATTTAAAACCCAAGACATGGCACGTTTTCACGTGATGGAAAATTATAAAGGAGGGGAATATTTAAGAAGGGAAATTTTGAGGAACATTAACCGACAGATGAATGTGTAGGCTATGTTGTTTATGTACCTTAATATTGCAATTTCTTCCCAATGCTTCGGTGGTCAAGTTATTAGCGTCCTAGACTAAAACTTATAATTGTGCATGGTCGATATACTCTTAAATTATTAAAGAAAAAAGTAGTTTTCCAGGCACTCGCGCGTGTCCACAATTGCTTTCGCCATAAGAGACACTTGGCAAACATAATTCGTTTGAAGGGCTCCGACATCGTGGTCACTCAGCCCCGTGTACTTGGGTATGTATGTGTGAAATTTTCTCTCATAACCTGTGTTATTGTGATGGCTGCATTACTGTGTGTATTTGTAATTAAGGTGGTAAATGGCAAGGAGACGGCCAAGGCCTTAAGTTAGGAACCATCCCGGTATTTGCCTTAAGTGGAAGTGGGAAACCACGGAAAACCACATCCAAGATTGTCGAGGTGGGAATTAAACCTTCCTCTTCTTAGTTATACCTCAAGAGACTGAATGTGCCCCGTTTTTGCCCTCAGACCAGAATTCAATTTCTTGGCAGAGCAGGAAATGTAACCCGGGTCTCCGGGGCGATAGACAAGAATAGGTGGGCCTCCATGTGTTAATACGATTTTTGACATGCACGGGACATATAATTCAAAAACTGCCTCCATTAGGGTGACTGCCGAAGTGAGTATTGAGTATAGGCCTATGTTCGTTCCAGTAGTTGGCGAAATGATTCTATGTTCCCCTGCAAAATGTGCTGTCATAACCTATAACAAGTGATGGAAATTGCTTATTTAGAGCAGTTTCGTACTGTTTATAACAAAATGAAGAACGTCATTCTGAGCTGCGTTTTCAAGCTATCGCAAAAAATTTCGCTGGCAGGAACAATTATAAGGAATTTATTTTAAGCGATCAGTCTCATCGCATTCTCCTCACCAACCAACTTGAGTATAAAAGTCTCTGGACGGTCATGTTGAACTTCATTGTATAAGACAATTGCTTAATGATTATTTGTTTAGAGTACTGAGTCTAACTACGCAGTTGATTTCGGCAATGGAAGTATTATTTGCCATGTAATATTTAGCGGCTCCGTTATTGCAGGACACTATAGTGTTATCGAATAATACGAAGCCACATTTAAAATCCAATATAAATAGGCCATTTCAGAAACAATTCCAGATATTATGCAGTACAGTGTACTGTAAGGTCTTTGACGATCAAATGTAAATATTGTTCTACATTGTACTTCTCTTGCGTAAAATCTATGCGTGGTTACTTTGGTCTTTACTGTTGTGAGGGTAAAATTGATCTGCTGGAATATAAAATATTTGCCAAGCTGCAACAATGTAATGATATTAATTTAAAAGTCATTGAACTTATACCCAGTAGTTCAAACACATACACCAGCGTTAACAGATTGGTTACTGAAGATGAAAGCCAGCTACTGTACTTCATTTCCCTATTATTGAATTTTTCAATTCCTTGGAATTAAGTGATTCGCCTCCACATACTCCGAACGTTTGAGCCATAGTTATGCTCCTTAGAAATCTGAACGTTTCCCAAGGACTCATATATGGTAATATATTAATTGTAAGAAATATGTAAGAAATTGCTTGGATTCGGATATAATAGGTGCAGCTTAATATTAGGCAGAGAGCTCAAATCCTACGACTTGATTTAACACCTTCCGATAAAACACTTGCAGGTACAGTACATTTTCTTTTAATAGGCAACAATGTCCTATTCGCTCGGCCTACTTTATCAAAATCAATCAAGCTCAAGGAGAAACTCTTGAACGTATTGGGCTATTTACCTCATCACGTTTTAAGTCATGACCAGCAGGATGGTGAAGGTACAAAAAAGGTCCTGTATGGGATGGTAAAGAATAAGAGGCGGAAGGATCCTACGGATTATGTCAGAATGGTGAACAAAAGGGGACAAGGGATAGAAAATAGGGAAGAACTGAAGAAAATGTGGAAAGAATATTTTGAAAAACTCCTGAACCCAAATGGAAACCACGGCGAGGAGGAAGAAATCGGGGAAGAGGTACAGTAGATGAACTGCAAACAGAAAAGGACTTAACATGGAAAGAAGTGGAAGATGCAGTGAGGAAGATGTAAGGAGGGAAGGCACCGGGTGTGGATGAGTTGAGTGTGGAGATGGTGAGAGCAGCAGGAGAGGTGGGGATAAAATGGTTGTACCGAGTGATGAAGGCAGCATGGAAGGAAAGGAAGACCCCAGAGGACTGGAAAAAGGGAATAATTGTCCCGATCTTCAAGAAAGGTAGTAGAACAGAATGCAGAAACTATCGGGGAATAACACTGATGAGTCATTGTGCAAAGATGTTTGAGAAAGTTTTAGAAAGGAGAATTAGGACAAGGATAGAAGGAGGGATGAGGGAAGAACAACATGGCTTCAGAGCAGGAAGGTCCACAGTGGATTTGATTTTTGCTGTAAGGCAGTTACAAGAACAGCACTATGAGTATGGAACAGATCTACTGATGGCCTTCCTGGACATTGAGAAAGCATATGACAGTGTATGCAGAAACAAAGTATGGAAGTCCCTGGAGGATAGAGGAGTAGAAAAATGGACTATAAGGAGGATAAAAGAGATGTACAAGGGAAGCGTGAGCTGTGTGAAAGTGGGAGGAGAGAGATCGGACTGGGTGGAACAGAGAAACGGCCTGAAACAAAGAAGTGCACTGTCACCGTTACTTTTCATTGTGGTGATGGATGACATAACGACCCGAGCGGCACAAGTAATTGGGGAAGGAAAGATGAAAGCAATGGTGTTTGCGGATGATTTGATGATTGTGGAAACAAGGAGGAGGAGGTACAGGAACAGTTGGACGTGTGGGAAGGAATAATACAAGGATATGGGATGAAATTTAGCATAAATAAGAGTGAGATGGTGATCACAACAAGGAAGAAGGAAAGGACCACAACGGGAATAACAATTGGTGGGGAACAGCTGAAGAAAGTGGAGAGTTTCAAGTATCTGGGAAGCCTGATACAAGAGAATGGAAGAAACTGTAGAGAAATAAATGAGCGGGGGAGACAGGCAGAAGCATTCCGGAGGAGTGTGAGAAGCATGTTATGGTGCAGGGATGTCCCTCAGAACAGCAAGTAGATCATATATCGTACTATGTCCCTATCCTGACGTATGCCTCGGAGACCTGGGTTATGAAAGGAAGGGAGAAGAGCAAAATACAGGCCAGTGAGATGAGGTTCTTGAGAAGCAGTATTGGAGCTACAAAGAGGGACAGAATAAGAAATGAGAGGACCAGAGAATTAATGAAGGAGGAACCATTACAGGATGGTATAGAGAAATCTAGACTTAGATGGTATGGACATGTAAAACGAATGGAGGAGAAGAGGATACCCAGGAGGATACACGAGACGAAGTGGGAAGGAAAGAGACCAAGAGGGAGACCGAGAGACAGGTGGCTGAAGGGGGTGGAAGAAAGCGTGAAGAAGAGAGGAGAAGACTGGACAAGGGTGGAGGCTGAGAGATGGTGGGAAGACAGAAGACGTTGGAGAGGCTTGTGTTCCAAACAGACCCGGCCAGTGGTTGGAAACTGTGCAAGATGATGATGACCTCATCACGTTTTCAGTCATGACCAGCAATATGTTGCAATGCTGAGAGTGCTATCTTTTGACGCCCTTAAAGTTGCAATAGTGCTAAAAGGTAATCGTACAAAGAATGTAACTTATATAAGAAGCTTCTTCAGTAAATTTGTTTTCCATTGTCCGTCATGTTTTGACGGGTTTCATCTAGTTCTTTCATTAATTTATTAAGTGAAATTAGTTTTCTGGGAATATCTCAATAACTGTTGGATTTAGGGCCTTAAAATGTGGTCCCAGAGTTTCGTTTCTCACATTGAGGGGCTGAAAATGAGCTTTGTTTCACCCTTCTACGTCTATTTCAGCATGTATTTTAAGGGGGTAGGGCCCCTTTTATGAGAGTTACGGAGAAGAGTTACATCAATGATTAGTGTGGTGCCTCTGATGGATACCTGTATCAAATTTTACGTTGATCCACCCAGCCGTTCTCAAGTTATAAGGACTCGAAGAAGTTCTCCACAGACACACAAACAGACAGACAGACAGACAAAACATTTATTTTTGCGCGCATCCGTCATAAAACAGCCTGAAACGCACAAATATCGCAAATTTCCGTGGAAATTCAGAAAAAACAGACAAACTTTCATTAGCCTACTTTCGATTTTTGCAAAAAATGAAAGTAGACTTATGAGATCACTACAGGGCGAAAAAATGTGTGTCTGTCTGTGTGTGTGTATGTGTGTGTGTGTGTGAGTCTCTGTGTGTGTGTGTGTGTGTGTGTGAGTGTGTGTACTCTGAATGTCTGTCCCCCCCCCTATCAATTCGAACAAGGTGAGCGCAAATTGAACGAAATTTGGTATAAAGGTAGCACTAGCAAAGGACACCTCAGTGTCATGTTTTATATCGCCGCCATCTTGACGGAAACGTAATGGTGGCCACACAAATGTTCAAAGCTTAAATCAAATTACGACTAACCTAATCATCCGATCTCTACCAAATTTTGCAACAACATACCTTTATGGACGAAGCATCCTTTGACAAATCTAATAGGTCATTCACCTAATAGTTTGCGGATGGCGGCCATCTTTGTGTCAAAATCGATTACCCCTATTAATTCGAACACGGTGAAACCGAATGGAATGAAATTTGGTACAGAGGTAGCACTAGCAAAGGGCACCTCAGTGTCAAGTCTTATATCGCCGCCATCTGGACGGAAACGTAATGGCGGCCATACAAATATTCAAAGCTTAAATCAAATTACGATTAACCTAATCATCCGATCTCTACCAAATTTTGCATCAACATACCATTATGGAGGGAGCATCCTTTAACCAAACTAATAGGTCATTAGCCTAATATTTTGCGGATGGCGGTCATCTTTGTGTGAAAATCGATTCCCCTATTAATTCGAACACGGTGACACCGAATGGAACGAAATTTGGTACAGAGGTAGCAATAGAAAAGGCCACCTCAGTGTCATGTTTTATATCACCGCCATCTTGACGGAAACGTAATCGTGGCCACCCAAATGTTAAAGGCTAAAATGTAATTACGACCAACCTAATAATCTAGTCTCTACCAAATTTTGCAACAACAAATCTTTATGTGCGAAGCATATTCTGACTAAACTGCTAGATCATCAGCCCAATAGTTTGCAGATGGTGGCCAAGTATGTGTGCAAATCGATTCCCCCTATCAATTCAAACACGGTGAAATCGAATTGAACGAAATTTGGTACAGAGGTAGCACTAGCAAAAGGCACCTCAGTGTCATGTTTTATATCGCCGTCATCTTGACGGAAACAGAATGACGGCCACCCAAATGTTAAAAGCTTAAATCAAATTTCGACCATCCTAATAATTTGATCTCTACCGGATTTTGCAACAACATGCCTTTTTGTGGAAAGCATCTTATGACTGACTACAAGGTCATCAGCCCAATAGTTTGCAAATAGCGGCCATGTATGTGTGCAAATCCATTCCCCAGAACAATTCAAACACGGTGAAACCGAATTGAATGAATTTTTTTTACAGAGGTAGCACTAGCAAAGGGCACTTCATTTTCATGTTTAATATCAGTATAACACGTTGTATTTCAACAAGCTACTACAACCAACATTGAATTATACTCCTTGAAAAGGACAAAGAGTTATATCAATACCCATGCATTTAGGAGAAAGTAGGCTATATGTTCTTTACTGAACATCTTGTCTTTATATATATAGAGATAATAAAAGCCTACAGTATGACTCAATAGACAGACCGACCTTTTTCCATGTATTAGAAGAATTCAAAGTACTTATAGACGGGAAATCAAGATAATTAATCAAACAAACAATAACCGGTACCACTTCAAAGGTTACATTCTTAGGCGAAATATCTGAAACTTTTGATGTTAAAACTGGATTATGATAGGAGATGGTTTGTCCCCCTTATTGTTTAATCTTGTTCTAGAAAAATGGATTAAGATATGGGAGAAAGAAGTTAAAGGGATAACCATTGGCAGACTACACGAGAACAACATTAATTTTGCGATGTTTGGTCTTTGCAGATGACCTGGCAATTTGTCAACAATATGCGGAAAGCGATTGAATCCATTGAAAAACTCCGTGAAATTACAGCCAAATCCGGACTCCAAATCTCATACCAAAAACCCAATTCATGGAAGGATCTCGTCGGTAGAGAGATAAATGACCTTGGCATGGAACAGGTATAGTAAGAAATCCATCTTCCGTAAAGCAAAATTGTGACATTACAACACGGTAATCAAACCCGAGGCACTATACGCCTCTGTAATACTGATCATTGGGGGTAGATCACTGATAAAGATATACAAGAACAAGAAAGAAAAATCTTGGGGAAGATTTTTGGCCAAGTTTGTGTTGAGGGAATGCGGATGTAAAGGAAGTCGCAGGAGCTTTATCAACATTTGGATAAAATCTTGGACACTTTCAGGAAAAGTCGGTTGAAATATTATGGCCATATTTTCAGAATAAGTGATCACAGGCCGACTAAAAGAATTCTAAATCTTCCTCTCTCAAAGAAAGCTATAAAAACTGTCTGCTTGAATTTCAAAACCACCTTCAAGAAAAATACATCTCATGTGATATGTTGACTAGACAAAACGAAATTCCGAGAACTGGTTGACAATCATCAATTTTCACACCAACCAAACATTGCATCCAAAAGAACCGGGACGGAGGAGCGGTGAAAGGTCTATAGCAAGAAAATTAAGAGATTTTGGGAGAATAAGAAATGATGATTTTTTTTAGCGTATGGCTTTTAGTGCCGGGAGTGTCCGAGGACATGTTCGGCTCGCCAGTTTTGTAGCTGCTTCGAGGCGGACACCCAATTGGTGAGCTATAAGTACCGTCGCATGTGGAGTGTTGTCTGGGTAGGAAAGTTTGATTGTAAGGACGAGGAATTGGAAGGTAGCGGCTGTGGCCTGTAGTTAGGGACCAACCCCGGCATTTGCCTCGAAGGAAGATGGGAAACCACGGAAGACCTTCTTCAAGGTTGCCGGCGGGGTATTCAAACCTCCTCGCCTCCCGGATGTGAGCGACTGCCAGCAGTCATGCCGTAATGACTACGGCTAACTCACACGGTAGAAATGATGATGATAATTGTTGTTTTAAGGGGCCTAACATCTAGGTTATCGGCCCCAATGGAGAATAAGAAAGCAAGATCAGCTAGATAGGCTCAATCGTGCTCCTTAGACGGGCATAACGATGTATTAATAATAATACTTTTTTTTTTGTCGTGTGGCCAACCTGAGAGGCCGAGTGCAGGTCTTTCTAGTCGACGCCCGTGGGTGACCTGCGCGTCGCGATGAGAGATGGAATGGATGAAGATGATTGAAACCGGGCAAGGATGTGGAAGGAAGTGTCAGAAGGTACCGTCCCGGCATTTGCCTGGTGTTGAAAATGGGAAACCACGGAAAACCATTTCAAGGACAGCCGACGGTGGGACTCAAACCCATGACCGATCGCTGCGCTTTAGCCAGCGTAGTCACTGCTGTCGGTATAATAAGTATTGAACAAGCATAAGTATCTCCTTCCTTTTCCTGTCTCTCTCTGAAGTGCTGAAATAGCTAGAGATTCACCACTCACCTGGCATACTGCAACTGCTTGCATGGTTCATGCCGAAGATATATCATATTTCCGTATGGCCAGTCGAGTTGAATCAGCATCTTTGGTGTTACTAATAAAACAGGGATGTTCAATTATTTTTACTGTAGATTAGATACAATTTCTGTTTGTCAAAACTACTAATGAAAACACAATTTTTCTGGTTCGTGCAACAAAATTTGAATCGAAGATAGGATGTCAGGAGAGCTTTTGCTAGCGAGCACTTTTTTGATTCGTTTGACGAGAGCATCAAATTTCAATTAAAGAGCACCAGGTTGATAACGCCTGGTCTACAACAGCGCTTAACCACGGCGCACTTGATCCAGGCGGGAAATGCTACCCACTCTTCTCTCTTACTGTCGTCATGAGGCCTAGCCTAGAACTTTTAGCCTACTTTTCACATTTTGCAAAAATGAGGATAAAGTAGTCTTATGAGATCCATCCCGGCAAATGTCTGTCTGCCTGTCTGTCTGTCTGTCTGTCTGTCTTTCTATCTGTCGGTCTGTCTGGCTGTGTGTGGGTGTCCCCCTATCAACTCTTAAACGGCTGCAGCAATCGATTCCAAATTTAGTATGAGTAAAGATCTATACCTGAATATCTCAAGCCCATATATGAAAAATGGCGCAGCCAGCTGGCATTTGAGGGTGTGCAAATGCGAGGGAGCCGTGTCAGTACATTTACTGGCACGTTAAAGATCCCCTTCGGGGCAAAATTCCGGCACCCCGGCGTCTCTAAAAGCCAGGGTAGTTAAAAGGGACGTAAAACCAATAACATTATTATTATTCATATATGAAAATGATGTCAGTGCTACCAACTGCTGAATAACCGCAATTGAAATTTCAGCTCCATGTTGGATATCTTAGAAGGTATATATCGGAGCTATTACAAAATTGGCACACATATAGATAATAATATTTCAGTTTAATTTCCAGGAGGCCATGAATGGCAGTGTTGCCAAAATGATTCTAAGCCTGCTGATAAGTCCAATTTTTAAATGCTTATAACTTTTACAATATCAATTAGATTTCAACCAAATTTCGTATGTACTATGTGTACATACACAGATATGACTGAGCGTATTCTTAAAAGCCACCAGGGCTGCCAACTGTTAATAAATGCTCTCTCTCTCTATTTTCTTATCCAAATACCAATATATCAGAAAGTATGCAAGCCGACAGCTTTAAACTATGCACACGTATAGTACCAGACATTCTGTATTAATTTGGAGTAACTAATACTCGTCAGTGCAACCAACATGATTCTAAGCCTGCTGATAGGTCGAACTTTCAATACATGTAACTTCTGTACTATTATTTGAATTTCAACCAAATTTCGTATGTGCCATGTGTACCGTAATAGTTATGACTATGCTTATTATTAAGAGCAACCAGGGCTGCCAACTGTTAATAAATACTGTCTCTTTTTTACCCTAATATTAATACTGTATATCAGAAAGTATGTAAGCCAACGGCTTTAAAATTTGCACACCGATAGTACCTGCCATTCTAGATTAATTTGGAGAAACTAATATACGTCAGTGCTGCCAACATAATTCTATGCCTGCTGATAGGTCCAATTTTAAAATACATGTAACTTCTATACTAATAAATGTATTTTATCCAAAATTGGTACAAAATAGATCATAATATTTCAGCTTATTTCTGATCAAAACATGCATGACATTTGTTGCCAACATGATTGTATGTGCGCTGATAGATCCAATGGCTAACTGCATGCAACGTCCATGCTATCCATTGGACTTCAACCAAATTTTGTATTCTGTACCTTAAGAGATGGAACTAACAATATATTCAGTCACCAGGGCTGCCAGCTGTTGTGCTCTATTAGGCTACATTATACCAGGTACATTTCGAACTAATTAGAAATTTCGATATTACCAACGTAATTTCGTCATTATTATAGATAGGTCCATATAGGTTAATCATTGGCAAGAATCTTAAATTTTAAGAAATGTAGGCTCTTTAGTTCGTCACGGAACTTCTTGTTACATACGTTGAGCCACAGCGCACTTACTGTACCTTCAAAAATACATGGGGAGTATCATAATTATTTATTTTGTTGAATCCGCCTTGTCAATACTATATAATTATGTGAAGTTTATTATTATTACTTAAACTTACAGTACATGTTTCGGTATTCAGTGATTCCACCTTCAGCGTTTACATTAATAAAATGGACATCCTTATAATAATTTTGATTAAATTAAATAGTTCCAAATACTTAATTTAAAAAATGCCCAAACACATAGAAGATGTTGTTTCGAAACTCTGTATATGTTTAAAAATGTTTTATTTATGTATTTGGAACTTTTTATTTTAATCAAAATTATTGTAGACAAAGGATATCCATTTTATACTATTACGTGAACTTCCTCAACGAATTATATCCATTATAACAGCTTTGTGGCTATTGGGTCGAGTGGATATTTTAAATACTGACGTTTCGAGACAACTGCTTGTCCCTGTATTAAGGTTTGTAATTAAGGAAGGAATGAGTAAACAATGGCATGTAGTCTCCATCGATGAAAGGTATAGTGAGATTCTTTTGCTGGAGCGGGGCCAGCAGTCAACTGCCGGGAGCTCGCGTCTTCCGCCAGTCAAACTAGCTCGGGCCGCAGGGTTGCGCGGAGGCGAGCTAACCAGGGTCATTTTAAAGTCAATCACTCAACTTTCATCAACGTGGGTGTGTAGTGCCAGCGTACAGATATGAAGGTAACATGACGGCTTCCTGCAAGATTTAATTAAAGAAGCACAAATGTTCTTTTTTTTTTCTTGGGAATCTGGATGACCTCACGTCACCAGTTAAAGGTTAGAACATACCATTTCACAGAAGATGCTGAAAATGTACTCTTTCAGCTGACAGACAGTAACTTTGGAAGTTACATCGTCACATTATGTAGCTACTCCTGAACCTCCTGGGTGTTTACTGTAATTAATCGAAGCACGGACCGAAGCTCTTTTGATGTTTTATTGTGGGGTAATTTAAAATTCAAAATGTACAGATCAATCACCCGTACTCTAGTGAAGCTGGAGGACAATATACGGCAGCAAATATCCCTCACAACAGAAGGGAATTACAACTTGTAAACGCTAATTTATTTACACGTTACAATGCCTGTCTGTAGCTGAAGTAGAACATTTTCAGCATCTCCTATGGATAGGTAAGTTCTTTAGTCATGATTTGCTGGTGAATTTACCATTAATTAATGTACTTTGTTACGGTTACCACCTGCGGTCAATCCGCGGCCTGAGCTCGGTTGGCTGGCGGAAGGCGCGAGCACCCGGCAGCCCGTCGCCGGCCCCGCTCCAGCAAAAGAATCTCCCTGTATAAGATAGGAAGCCATGCCGAAACAATAGTTACTGCATGACCTCCTGAGACCGAGGAAGTTAGTAATGAAACTATAGAGGGCAGCCATGATCTACTTAATGTATAACCATCACCTCTATTAAAGTTCTTTGGTCGTTTTCTAATTTCTATCGCCTCCCGAATGATTCGAGTTGCGAAATGTTTCTCTTTACAGTTGACAGAAGTTTCATAAAAAGGAATTCGATGGTCATTCTGTATGTATCTCCGCACATCAGTTTTGGAATGGCTGGTTATCCCCTTTTCCCTGGAACTGCTCATAAATAAACCTAAGAATGTAGAATCTTAATAGCAGCAAAGCTATAACAAACAGATTTCGAACGTAATTATCGAAGACAAATGATCGGGGACATTGCGTGCTGCATCTGAAGCTTACACACGTTATGAAGGTACGTTACATTGGTGTAATTATGCCGTGTAATGGCGGTCTAGGCTTGACATTTGATGATATCATCAGCGTTCGAAACAAACAACACGTAACTAAGACACGCAAATAGTCACTTGCGTTCTTATAGCAACAAATAGATGACGGTACTGATCTAGTATACATAGATGAACAAACAACTCATAGGCTAACTAAGACATGTATATATAAGCTTACGTTCTTATAGCAACGTATAGATGACGCTGCTGATCTAGTATATATAGATGAACAAACAACACGTAACTAAGAGCTTGCGTTATTATTGGCAACTCAAACTAACACTTGGGGCGCTGCGGTCGGTCTGGATAAGTAGGGTAAAAATACTCAATAACACGCGTTTGATATGGAACACGTTTTATTTTTCGGTTATAATTAGTAAATGTGGTCCCTAAAATAATGACAGTGTTATTTTTAAGTGTATATATGTATAACTGTGCGATACACGTCATCTAATTTGTGTGTTCCACTGGCTTTTATGTGTCAATTGCATATTATCAAGCATCGGTTGTCTGCTGGTATTTGTTTTTGGTCAGTTCGAGTCATGGCGTTGTTACGTTTAAAAGCTATATTTGAGTTTCCTCACTGTACCATAGACTCTAGAAATTATTTGCTGCTTGGTAGGGCGAAGTGATGAGTTTAACTTGTATTAAAACTCGGGGAAGACAGGAATTGCTTGATTTGGATGGTTAGCAGGTGGGTTTGGTGTTCAATATCGGACTGGTAGCAGGTTCTCACAGAGTAGATATTTACCCTGCGGAGTCAAATTAAGCCTATATGACTCGTAGTGGAATGGCTCGGATATCGCAGAGCGAGGTGATGGCGATTGATAGGGTTATTGGAAATGAACTAGGGAGCGGAGAAGGCTACCTGACTGATGAAGCTTGGTTGTCCTCCGCTGGTGTAGGCTTGGCTCGGCGAGACTGTGCTTGGCTGTCTAGGTGCGGCTTGGCTCTGCGTAACGGTGAACAACCCGTCCTATCGTCAGTGAGTGTAGTGGTGAGTGGTCCAACCCGCTCCTAATGCCCGTATTTATTTGGTATCGTCACCTTTGGGCTATTGCTATTTGCATCTTTTGGAAAGTGATGAAAACATTTATCCGCAGCCCTCTTATACATCGACTTACAGCCGTAAACTGAGCAATATACTTTGCTTTTACTCATTTTGCACTCTATCAACGAGTAAAACTTATTACTTATGTATAAAGACACGAAGAATTTACCACGATCTGCTTACCAATACAAGAAACCATATACAAACAGTTACCACGTGACAAAAGTACCCTACTTGGTAAGTTTCTCATTTTAACCGCTAGATGTCATATCAGATAGCTGGAGTTGCCAATAGCAACGCACACATGATGCTACTGACCTAGTATGTGTGTGGGTTAGAACTTTCAGCTCCCAGCTAAGGAAAACTTGTGAATGTATTCCAATTTTTATGTAAATATAGTTCATAAATATCAATGAATGTTGATGATGATCCCAATATAGTAGCCTACTTTGTTTCGTTTTTTTTTTCAATTATTACGAACAAACCTGAAAACTTTAAAAAACGAGCCTTACAGTAGTCACATAATGATATGTAACATCTGACATGTTATTCTACTATGAAATTGAGATGCAATATATGTGAAGTCATCTGACATATTATCCTACTCGTATACTTCACAGCTTGGCCATTCATAAAATGTTAATTTACGCTCCGTTTTCATACTGGTACTATGATGAATGTATAGATTGAATTGGAGATATGCTACTGTCACACTTGTTTGCACAAACATCACATATTATATTGTAAATTAAGAGAAGGAATGAAACCATAGTCGCTTGTCTATCGATATACTAGAAATAATGTTCAATACAATCAAATTTCCCAACTCCTGCTTTTTGCAAAATATTGTAATGAAAATTAGATAAATCGTAATTTCATATAGATACGGTTACTTATTTTCTCGTGCCACCATGAAAGGCTAGTCCAGTTCCCGTATAAACACACAATGTGGGTTAATATCAGAATAGCCATTGTGCAGAAACAATATACCGGCATTGCCGACTAGTTTCAAAGTTTCATATTAAAGCATACCATCATTTAAATACTGATATGAAGGTTTTGACCATGTGGTTTGTGATTCAATCAGTTGACACCGGAGTTCGCATAACTTTGCATTGAAAAACACGTAACTCGGGGAGTGAATGCCCATCACTTTTATCCAGAGATTAAAAACACACCCTTAATCAATCATAATTGTTTTCAACAAATATGAAATAATTAATATTTTCACACCAAAGAATGACAACTAGAAGATGATTTATTGGAGGAATAGCTGTAATGGGGCCTCCAAACATTGACGTAAACCGTATGCGATAGTACGCCGTGGTACCAATGTCCGCCACCACGCGTGCTCATTGTTTCCTGTTACACTTTCCCGTCAATCTCACTTCCGTCCCTTCTTTCAAAATCACTCCCACAAGAATATCCACTCCCGGCACCAAAAGCCATACGCTAAATAAATAAGTCCAGCAACCGAGCGGAAAGATGTTTCACATCAAAAAATTGTTAAGTTATGTTTTGAAAAACTTTTATTATTGTTACAATAAAAAAGATACGAGCCTTACAGTAGTCGCATATGATGTGTAACATCTGACATGTTATCCTACTCGTATACTACACAGCTTGGACATTCTTAAAATGTTAATTTACACTTCATTTTCATACTGGTACTATGATGAATGTATAGAGTGAATTGGAGATATGCTACTGTCACATTTGTGGCGCAGCGGTCAAGCTGTTAGTCTCTCACCAAGGTAGACCGGGTTTGATTCCCGGTCAATACATGTGAGATTTTCGAATTGAAACGCCATGTCCTGTGGTTCGCATTCCACGTAAAAGGGAGGTACCGTGGATCATGATTGTGAGATTAATGGTCACGCAAAACTACAAGCTTCCTTCCTCCCTTAATAATTCATAATAACAAAGTGACACACAACGTCGACTGTACTCTCAAATACTGTGAGCACACTCCTCAGTAACTATATCACTCATTATTCATAGACTCTCATACAATTCGTCGTAAACAATCAAAACATGCCTTCCTACAATCATGAAATGACCTAGTCTCAGCTTTTATTCCACTCATATAACAACATTCTGTTATGCATTTATTATTTGACTAGCCTACTCAACCGTAGCTTGACAATAATGCCGCTTACTTAAATGTCATTTGTCGTCTTTGTCCTACCCCAAGTGATATTCAACCTTGAACGTGAAGCTTCATAAACTGCTCAATGACAAATGAAAGTCGGTGAAACATTTGCCACTATGCTCGTCAAGCCAGTGCCTGCTAAATGCACTGCCTACTGTATTATCATAATATTCTCGCGCTACAGAGCACACACTGTCTTGTTTCCAATACACACATTTTCAATTGTTACTGTAAAAGGGAGTGTTTTACAGATATTGTAGTTTTTAATATGGAACTCATTTTATTAGATGATTTGTAGCTTCCACCAGCACTAGCCTAAATAAAGAATACGATATGGATCAACTGGATTAATAGACGCGACACCGTTCATAACCTTAAATTTCTTATAAACAGGTCCTCTTCATTCACAGACCAACACGTAATTTCATATGGATTCTGTTAAAATGAGTCATATTGATATGATAAATATCGTTTAAAATGATAATCTGGTAGCTGGATCGATCGAGCGGGCAGTTCATACTTCCGTTTTCCACCACTGCCAGCTAGTACACTTCCGTTTGATCGATCGAGCGGGCAGTGCATACTTCCGTTGTCCGCCACTGTCAGCTAGTACACTTCCGTTTGATCGATCGAGCGGGCAGTGCATACTTCCGTTGGATCCACCACTGCCAGCTCGATCGTCCGTCCCCAATTTTCAAAATCACTCCCACAAAACTATCCAGCAACTGAGCGGAAGGATGTTACACATCAATAATAACAAGAAGTTCCGTGACGAATTAAATAGCCTACTTTTCTTAAAATTCAAGAATCATGCCAATGATTAATCTACATGGATCTATCTAGAATAATGACGAAATTAAGTTGGTAATATCGAAATGTCTAATTTGTTCGAAATACTGTATGGATCGGGGGGAGATGCCCATTGGGGGGGGAGATGCCTATAGCTTTGTAGTTCCTTCGGCTACCAACAGATCACGACACAAACCGAGCGCGCTTGCTCGCATCAGGCAGCCGAGAATTCCAATGCGTATGAAGCTGTGATGAACTGTTTCTCTGCTTCTGGATCAACATATACAAGGTAAGAACAAAAATTAACGTCTTGTTAATAAATCACAGTTGTTTTCAAGTGCCCATTAGCTTGTGAAAAAAAGTAGAAGAGACACATATTATTGTATGTTGAGCATGCTGAATACTTTGCAGTGTAGGTTGCTACCGGCAATTGCTCCGCAGCTGCCATGTTGCACGTGTCACGGTAAGTGGCATCTTACCCCGACCCACGGGAGAGATGCCACTTTTTGTGCGGGGTAAGATGCCGATTTTGAATACTCAGGAATACAATTTTCTTTTAATAGGAAAATGCCTAGAACGTATATTAGGACATCAAATAGGGGTCAGTGGTCTGAAGAAAAACTACAAATGGCCATGGAACACGTGAGGAACGGTGGGATGAATTGTTTTGCAGCTTCCAAAAATTATGGCATCCCATACCGTACTCTGAAATGACGTTTGTCGAAGAATGATAAGAAGCATGCCATGGGCCCACAAAGTAAGTAATTTCTTATTAATTTTAATGTTTTCTTTGATTGTGGAGCAAAATGAGACTGGTTGTTAACCGTAACATTTTAAATAAAAAATAATTATTCACATAAAAATGTATCCACTTTAAGTATGCATACACGTACTGCAGTTTATATTATTATTATTATCATCATCATTATTATAGTTATTTTAGGCCTATTATTATTATAATTATTATTACTATATTTTATTTATTTACAGGCTCCCTTGGTGAAGAGAACGAGAACCAGTTGGTCACCTACAGTACATAAGGAAGCTAAATATTTCTCTTATGCAAGAGCCACACTTACGGTTGATTGTATGTGATTGTAATGTACTTTTTATACTTATATTGTATTAAAATCAAAATAAATTTGCTTTGTGAATTAAGTTTAGCTAATTTGTGCCATGGATACACAAAACTAGCACTTGAATCCCCTTCCAGATAAATTGCCATCTCACCCCGATACTCGGGGTGAGATGCCTAAATTCAAATTTTCATAAAAAAGTAGAAAAATATAAAATTACTAATGGTATGGTAATGATAACTAGTCGTTATATAGAAAACACTTGACAGAGAATACTAGTTCAGTATCAAACCTAAATTCAATTTTTTCACTTGCATTCTGATCCTCAAAACACTAAGTTAGGCATCATCCCCCGATCCACTCTACCTGCCAAAATGCAGCCTAATAGAGCACTACCGTTGGCAGCTCTGGTGACTGAATATATTCTTAGTTCCATCTCTTAAGGTACAGAATACAAAATTTGGTTGAAGTCCAATGGATAGCATGGACGTTACATGCAGTTAAACATTGGATCTATCAGCGCGCGTAAAACCATGTTGGCAACAATGACATACATGTATTGGTCAGGAACAATCTGAAATAATATGATCTATTGTTGTGTAAATTTTCAATGAAATCCATTAGTTAGTATAGAAGTTACATGCATTTTAAAATTGGACCTATCAGCAGGCTTAGAATCATGTTGGCAGCACTGGCGTTGGCCTATAATAGTTACTCCAAATTAATCTAGAATGCCAGGTACTATGAGTGTGCAAAGTTTAGAGCTATTGGCTTGCATACTTTCTGATATATTGATATTAGGGTACCGGTAACAAAAATAATGACAGATTTTATCAACAGTTGTCAGCCCTGGTTACTCTTAAGAATCGACATAGTCATATCAGTCATGGTGCACATAGCACACACGAAATTTGGTTGAAATCCAAACGATAGTATAGAAGTTACATGTATTTAAAATTGGATTTCTCAGCTGGCTTTGAATCATGTTGGTAGCACTGACGAACATAAGATACTCCAAATTAATATAGAATGACAGGTACTATACATGTGCATAGTTTAAAGCTGTCGGCTTTCTGATATATGGGTATTTGGATAAAGAATATTGAAAGCATTTATTAACAGTCGGCAGCCCTGGTGGCTCTTAAGAATACGCTCAGTCATATCTGTTCATATACACATAGCACATACGTAATTTGGTTGAAATCCAATTGATAGTGTAGAAGTTATATGCATTTAAAATTTGGACGTATCAGCAGGTTTATAATCATTTTGGCAACACTGCCATGTATGGCCTGCTGGAAATTAAACTGCAATATTATTATCTATACGTGTGCCAATTTTGAAATAGCTCCCTTTCATACCTTCCATGATATCCAACATGGAGCTCAAATTTCAATTGCGATTTTTCAGCAGTTGGTAGCACTGACATCATTTTCAAATATGGCCATGATATATTCAGGTATAGATCTTTACTCCTACCAAATTTTGTTTCGATTGCTGCAGCCGTTTAGGAGTTGATAGGGAAGGGGACACACACACACACACACACACACACACAGCCAGCCAGACAGACAGACAGACAGACAGACAGAAGGACAGACAGACAGACAGACAGACAGACACACATTTGCCCGATCTCATAAGTCTACTTTTTCCTCATTTTTGCAAAATGTGAAAAGTAGGCTTAAAATGTTAGACGCACAATATTACCATGTATTCTATATATTTTTGAGATTATATTATATTATATTTCAGAGAAATATTATGCAAAATAGTAAACAATAGTTAAAAATAAAGGTGGGATTTGTTACACCCCATTGTGTCGTTTATGTTATAAAATATAAGTGTGTCTGACTAGGGTTTACACAACACTGCATTTATTATGAGATAAATGAAGCCAACATTTCAATTAAATATATTAGGGTATTCAAGATACGATGTGAGTGATTCAGGAAGATAATGTTTCAACGCAGCAGCACTTGCAGGTCTGAGCAAACACCAACAGCGGCGGTGAACGTGACGGTACAATGGAGGGGATGTGCAGGTGACGCTGGTCCTTTGTCTCTACAGATGAGGCGTACATCCTCCACTCTTGGTGATCTGTCAGCACCATGTGCTGATCCTCCTGGGGGGCTCGGCAGCACGCGCATCCCCAATTAAACACTGTGACTCATTTCCACATCCCACTGCCAATAAGTATTGAACCATTTCATCCATTCTTCCTACAGTTTTACAGCCAGGTTGCTCAGGAGGATTAGGTGGTTGGTTGGTTCCTCAGTTTAGGGGTTGCGACAACGCGGTCATGTAGCACCATGTACTTTGGGTGTGTGTAGAATCTGTCCGATCGTATGGCCTCAGGTGCCAGGTGCAAGCTTTGTCATTTGACACCCAAAGGGTAGCTTGCATGTCGAATTTCGTTATTCCTTGAAGCACTATGAAAGTCAAGGAGGTTAGATATCTAAGCTCCTTGAACACTATAGTGCTTTCTAGTAGAGAAATGAGGAACTTTGTGTTGGCGGAAACTCCCGAGATTAATTTTGCCATTATGAACACGGCCTACTGACTTCAAAAGGGATCTTTGACATGCCAATATCGTATAACATGCGCGTCGTAATTTTTGCCGCCTTTCAAAAATCACTTACCATTGCCAGGAGCGAACCTACAAGCTTGAAGTTAGTAGACCGACACGTTAACCACTCACTCACCGTGGCAAGCAAGAAAACATATAAGAGTCAGTGACAGTGGAAGGAGATACAGCAATCGAAAAAAGAAAACGAAGAAAATTCAGCAAAGATTTTGAATTCTTGTTCAATGTTCACAATTTAGGGCAGGATCATTTTCCTTTTACTTTGTTCTATTCTGGTTTTCACAAAGGAAGTACATTATTTGAAAGTATATGATACAACATATTTTAATTAATTAAATCCATGTTTTGCCTCAGTGCGAGCGTTGTGAAAGGAGCGAAGTACATTTATTTAGCGACAAAACAATTAATCAATATTATTCGACCAACCAATTAATCGGTTCAACGACAAATCGACGTTTCATCTGTACATAGCTACTACGCCCTACATCCGGGGCAATATGTTTAACTTATTTTAACTTTGGTCTTCCCCTAGCTTCCATAACTAAGTTAGCTATTCCTGGGTGTCTATCTCTTCTGTTCATTAGCAGTCGCCACAAACACCTCTCCTCCCCCAATCGTCTTAACCCTATCTACCCATCTGATCATCATCATTCTCCTGTAACACCACAAGAATGCAAAATCGATTAATTGTTATTTACAGCAATTAATCAATTTTTCTGTTTTTATAAATCGATTACTCGAAAATCGAAATTGATTAAAAGTACCAGCCCTAGTCTAATTCACTAAGGTTTGCAGACGGATCGGAACACTTTTCAATATCTACATTAAACAAGTGAAAATCCACAGCTTGCTTCCAGTAGACCGACGGGGTCAGGGAGTGGAATTAATTATCTATCGGCGAGGATATTATGAACTGTGCTGGCTGCCGAAGCCTGTCGCACTCCCATGGGGAAATGATTAAATGAATGGCAGATGAAATGAAATGCTAGTGGAGTGTGTTGCGGGAATGAAATTTGTGACAGGGAAAACCGGAGTACCTGGAGAAAAACCTGTCCGCCTCCACTTTGGTCCAGCAGAAATCTCACATGGAGTGACCGGGATTTGAACCACGGACCCAGCGGTGACAGGCTGGCGTGCTGCCACCTAAGCCACGGAAGCTCCACATTGAATAAGCAGTGAAGTAAATTAGATAATACTTAAAAGTTGGAGTAACGATTCACGGAGAAATAATTTCAACTCTGGGATTTGCTGATCACATTTGTCATATTAGCCGATACACCAAAGGAAATAAATGAGTTTTTTAATGGTATGGACTCCGTCTTGAGGAAATTATTTATGTTGAAAATCAATAAATGTAAAACAAATATAATGGAATACAGACGAAAGAAATCAGAAACTACAATTTATGTCAAATTGACAGGTGAAAAGCTAAAGGAAGAAGGAGGCTTTTGCAAAACAACAATTGGTGGAAGTGGCAGCAAAGAGGATAGGCCTATATAATTAGGTTGCCTCAGGCAAGGCAAGCATTTCTACTGAAATGGAATTTGTTGACATCAAATATAGATTCAGGCAGTGCTTTTTTTTTAACAAAATTTAAGGGGTGCACTCAGTTGTAGTAGACAAAACATCATGATCTTGCAATTTCCGGCAATTTGCAGAGTCCGGTTAGTACTTTATGGGCTGACATGTTAAAATGAAAGGTTGAATTGAATCAATTTATTAACTCATTAATTCATTAACTTTCAGCATTTTCCAATGCCTGGCTGGATGTGAAAGAGTTCGTTATTTTCTTCATCCTTCAAAACTAACCACACACATCAACTAACAACCTAGCCCGCCTCCAAACGCTAACCTGCGTGCTTATAAGAACAGAACTTCCTTTTCACGATTGTTAGAGCATGTTACTTATTTTTGGCTAAACAAGTAAATTTCTTCGAATAAGGCAGCAATTACAAAAAGCTTTCGTCAAGCAGAAAATAATATGGCCTATTGTTACGATTATGCTGCTGAGTGCTGAGTTGCCGACCAAATCATTCTGATTCAATAGATCGATTTAAATCGAGGATTACTCGAAATCTCCTCCAGCTGTTGTGAACAGCGCGTTGACACCAGCTGATCGATGAACTTTCAAGTCGGAAGTAATATTTGCCGGACTAGATACAAATGTACCAATATATTTCCCTAAACAGTTGTCAAATGTTTAAGGGGTACGCGTACCCCCGCTTTCCCCCTGAAAAACAAATGCCCTGGATTTAGGTATTAGGAACTAATTTTTAAAAGTCTTGGGCTGAATCGAGGCAATCTATTGAAGTGAAACTTGGACTGTTGGTGTAACAGAAAAGAGGAAAATAGGAGCGTTCGAAATGCGGTGTTACAGGAGAATGATGGGGATCACATGGGTAGATAAAGTAACAAATATAGAGGTATTAAGACGAGTGGGAGAGGAGAGATGCTTCTGGAGCCTACTATTTTTTTTTTTACCGTGGCGTGTGGAGTGATGTTTGGGGAGGAAAGTGTGAATGTAAGGACTAGGATTTGGAAGGTAGCGGCTGTGGCCTATAGTTAGGGATCAACCCCGGAATTTGCCTGGAAGGAAGATGGGAAACCACAGAAAACCATCTTCAAAGTTGCCGGCGGGAGGATTCGAACCTCCTCGCCTCCCGGATGTGAGCGACTGCCTGCAGCCACGCCGTAACAACCGCGGCTAACTCACCCGGTGAGTCTAATAATGAAAAGAAGAGATAAGTTGGTAGGACACATACTAAGACACCCGGAATAACAAACTTAGTTATTGAAGGAAGGGTTGAGGTCGAGAACTGTAGGGGTAGACCAAGGTTAGTATATGTTAGATTGCCTTGGATGTAAGGTGTGGTAGCTATGTAGAGATGAAACGATTAGCTCAGGACAGGGCGGCATGGAGAACTGTATCAAACCAGTCAAAATACTGAAGACTCAATCATAACGGAACACATATTAACCCTAGAATAATAACATTATATAATAGATGCTTATTACTGAAATGAAAATCCACAGCCTGCTTCCAGTCTCCGACCGGGTCAGGAATGGAATGAATGAAGCCCCTATCTAGCGGCGAGGATATGAACTGTGCCGGCTGCCGAGGCCTGACGCACTCCTCTGGGGCAATGATTAAATGAATGACAGATGAAATGAAATTATAGTGGAGAGTGTTGCTGGAATGAAATGTTTGACAGGGAAAACCGGAGTACCCGGAGAAAAACCTGTCTGCCTCCGTTTTGTCCAGCACAGATCTCACATGGAGTGACCGGGATTTGAACCACGGACCCAGCGGTGAGAGGCCGGCGTGCTGCCGCCTAAGCCACGGAGGCTTGACATATGCTTATTACTAATAATTCGAAATATATAAGTATATTGAGAATATTATCCCAAGGCACGAATTGGTTAAACGATTTTAATTAACATGTTCTTAATGCAACACTTTATTTATTTACAATGAATCCTCTTCGGTTCTTCGATGTTGAATACGTCAAGTTCCATCATAAATACGGTATAATAAATGCAGAAGTCGTGTACTTAGACGTAAGTAGTCAAGCAGTACTTCGCCTCTGCAGCAAGTTGTAGTGACTCTGGTTTTTATAAGGTAATGTTTATAATCCCTCTGAAGTGAAGCGGTGTACCTACATCAAATCTACCACCTCGTTGTTATTGTCGCGGAGAAACCATTATTTTTTTAAAACTCAAGCATAATGTCTAGGCAGATCAAGGGGCAGTTCTATGACCCAGGATTATGCCTCTGGAGCTGATTGGCATTAAAAACAAATGAGTCGTCGAGTTGCAAAACTCGACCACGTGTGAACAAGAATCATTTTCATGAGAAACGTTTGTATAGACTTTGCCTCACGTATCTTTTGTGTTTGTTGATTTCAACTTTTTGCTTTGTGTTTTTGGTTTTTGGTTTTGTGTTTGCTTTGTGCTTTTGCTTTCGAATTTTACTATTTGCTTTTCTTTCTTGGTTTTGGTTTTGTGTTTGTTTTCTGCTTTTGCTTTTTTGAATTTTGCTTTTTGCTTCGTGATTTTTGTTTGTTTTGTGTTTTTTTTTCTGAAAATCAAAATGAAACAAAACAAAATAAAATAAAGAATAAACAAAACAAAAACAAAACAAAAACAAAATAAAAGCAAAATAAAGAAAAACAAAAAAAAACAAAAAAACACAATACAAAATTTAAACAAAACAATTTAAAATAAAACAAAACAAAATTAAATTGAACTAACGAAAGCAAAAAAAAAGTAAAATAAAATAAAACTAGAAGACCCATGCTGCTCCGCAGCATTCACTTCAACAATCCTACAGCACTTCTGTCCATATGACATTTGCATGTGTTCGTGCTAGTGACCTGAACAGACATTTACGGTACCGTCGCTTTTGGGTAAATGATGAAGTAGACTTATGAGATCAAATGTCCTCTGTGTGTGTGTGCCACTATTTACCCAGCGTAAGCTTAAAAGGCCCACGGACGTCAGGTTCCAGACGCAATTCTGAAAAGCCGAGGTGAACAGCTAACTCCAAACACATAAGCTATACTCTTCTCTGAAGTACGTGGGTTGGCGACCACGGGACCCCAGCTGAGTCCGGCATTGCTTCCACTTACTTGTGCCGGGCTCCTCTCCGTCTTCTTTCCTGTCGACATCCCTTGGTCAACTCTTGTTCTTTTCCGACCCCGACGGTATTAGGGTATCCGAGGCCTAGGGAGTCTTTCACTTTCCTGCCTTAATTGGCCCTTGTCTCATCTTTCCTGATCCCTCCTTCTTCGAGGGGTCAGACCTCTTGTTTTCTTTTCATTATATTTCCTTTACTCTTTAAGATCCCGCACTGTTTTTTGTTAATTGGCTCCCGTGTATCTAAATTCCATTGAGCGATTTCTTTTGCATCCACACTCCATTTTGTAGGTGTTTTCAGACTACGTTGCATTTTTTAAGTCTTTTCGGTCTACAGTAAATTGCATTTTGTTAGTGTTTTCAACCTCGATTGCATTTTGTAAGGATCGACAAGCTAAATTGTCTTTTAGTAAGTCTTTCAATATAGGGGATGGGACTTTTGTGAGTATTTTGAATCTAAATTGCATTTTGTTTGGTGGTCATTTTTCAGGTATTTTGATTCTCAATTGCATTTTGTAAGTATTTTGAATTTCAATTGCTCTGCGTGTTTTTTTTTGGAATCTGAAATGCGCTTTTTTCAATCTAAATTGCATTGTGTATTTTCAATTTCAATTGCATTTTGTAAGTATTTTTAACCTCAATTGCATTTTGTACGTATTTTCAATCTCATTTGCATTTTGTAAGTATTTTTCAATCTATTCCTTTTGTGAGTATTTTTGTTCTAAATTCCCTTTTGTAAGTATTACCGCTCTCCATTTTGTGAGTAGTTTCAATCTGATTTCCTTTTTGTAAGTATTTTCCTTCTCACTTAATTTTCGTTCTGGTTTCCACATCATTGTCATTTTCGCTATCACCCAGACCATTAGGGGCCGAAAACCTAAATATTAGGCCCCTTAAATCAACAATTATCATCATCATCTCTGAAGTATTAACTCGACACGACGCGACAGTTTGATGCTGGCTGAAGGTAGGGTGATAGGTCGCTGGCAAGCTCGTAAACTCACTCTGAAGCTAGTAATTTAAATTTCCACTGAATGGAGATTGCTTGAAGAAATGAAAACGTAAAAACACTTACAGTGGTCGATGTGGGAGCTGTCGCGATCTTTCCTGCAGAACGTTTCGTGCTGAACAATTCTCAGAGTATATCTATATTTTTAACGGTTTACCCATAAAATGTCATAAATATTTTTTTTCTACCTAATCCTTCATCTTAATCGAGAAATCCTTCACAGAATGGTTAAAACCGCATCAAAATCCACCAAGTTGCTCTCGAGATTACCCGTTACATCCAAGAATTGGGAACTTTTGCTTTATACTAAGTAGACAGAGATATCCACACAATTTAATGCTACAGCAGTACAATTTGGTGATCTGTCTACTTATGATACCAATGGTATACATTTAAAATAAAAGAGGGGTTATTTTTGAATTTAGAGATGCACTGTAACTCTTGGGTAACATAATTATAAAAGTGTGCAAATTAATAGAATTAAATAAAATAATTTTAATAAGTCATAATTTCTTTTATTCAAAATCATTTTATTGACCAACTTCTTTTGTTATCCTACTTAGTAGTGTTTCCTCTCCCGTGGAATTACACATTTTCCCATAAGGAATTGCGTCTGGAAACTTTCAGATTATTGGATTCCGATGGATATGTGAGCTGGGTCCGCTTTCAATTTTTCATTGACTTTAGAATTTAAGTCAGGTGATTGCAATGAATAGTTCATGAATCTTTGAATAGTTCAATAGCGTCCATCAGTTAAAAGACCCCAAATCCCTCTGCTGTAAATTCACACGTAAAGTAGAGTGAAGTAATAAAACCGAAACGTGTGGCATCTTGCATTTGCAAGGCTCCTCTGTTAGTGGAAATTCTAAAAAATCATTTTAATTTGAGTTTCTTAAATTAAAATATAATTAGGAGTCTTGGTTAAACATTTGAAGTAATTTCATCGCCTTGTAAACATAGGCCTACTTAGTGCATTAAACCGTGAAAAGTAAAAATGCAATTTTGGAAAACTGACATCGAATCTAATAATTTGCACACCTCTGTAAAGACAGCTATCGCCTCCACCACTACGGATAGAATAGTGAGTCAAGGAGATTGATGAAGAATGAAAAGATAACTCACAGAGAAGGAATTAATATTTATTAAGCTGTAAATTTGTTTGAGTATATCTTTGTAATAGAACTGAGGGAATGAAATAATAGGATGTAGTATAGTAATCACCGATGTACGATAATAGTAATTTTTGTTACCATTACCACAGGACAGTTATCGTATTAGGGATTCGGACGTCCTTGTATAATTGTTATTTAATATGTGCCCCGTTTGCTGAGGTCTGTGCTCCTCCGCAACATTCGTTTCAACATTCTAATAGTACTTCCTTCCATACGACATTTGCTGTTCGCTTGCATTTTGGTTCTATTTGAACTTTGACGTCACGAAAGGATTTTGCTCGCGATAGTGCGACATACAGTTGTCCGTGGCTAAACACCGGTTGAGGTAGATAAATGCCTACTTGATCTAGTGTTTGACCTTGAGCTTTACTGATAGTTATACAAAAAGCCAAACGTACTGGAAACTGCCTCCTTTTGAAGGAAAATGGCGTAAGGTCAAGGCGAGGAAGTAGAACATTGTTTCCAACATTTACGCCAGTAATAATTTCCAGGTGTAAGCAATTGTCATGCATCTTCCGAACCAACAGTCTAGTAACGTTCAACAGACCTTGGGTAACATTAATATTTCTCAACAAAATCACAATAGAGCCTTCTTTTAGTCGAAGGATATGAGGTGGCAATCCACTTATGTCTAAGCTGTCTAAAAATTCTGTTGGGAATTTTAGAAGTTCACTCTCATCTTCAGTAATTAAATTATTCACACTGATGTAAGTTCTCGATTATCCTGGGATTAGCTCTAAAACTTTGTCACTGATTTCTTTACGGTGTTCATTTTTCGGTGCTAAAATCGCAATTTTTGAAAAGCGTGAAATATCTTTCAGTGTGGAAACTTCGTTTCCATATATTTCAGTGATAATATCAGTTTTAGCAATGATGGAGGGTGGTAAGTCGACTAATTCTGAATTTTCTCCATCGACGTGAGGGTATTCACCGTTACCAATTTGTATCAAGAAGTTTACAAAGTCACGTTGATCTATATCCGCTCGCAAATTTTTTTTGAGTTTAAAAATTTTGAACAATGGCAACAAAGGAGAGAACCTTACTGACATTTGGACTGAAGCTGCTCTAGATGCGTGAGGCACAACAGGCAATACCTGCCTGAAATCTCCACCTAAGATGATAATTTTTCCTCCGAATGGCACGTCGTTATTCATGATGTCCTTGAGCTGTCGATTTACACACATCAATGCGTGCTAATTAGCCATAGGGGTTTCATCCCAAATGATAAGTTTTGCTGAACGAATATAAAAAGCTTCCTTGCTGTTAACTTTTATTCCTGATACTGAACTTTCATGTAAATGTAGAGGTAACTTGAACTGGCTGTGTACAGTGCGCCCCTGAGGTAGTAACATTGCTGCAATACCAGTCCATGCAACAGAAACTACATTTAACCCCGAATTTGTGCAACTGTGAATCAAGCATTGGTAAAGAAATGTTTTCCCGGTGCCCCCTGGACCGTCAATGAAATATGCATTACTCATCCTTTCATTGCCGTTTTGTACTAACCCCAAAATTTCTGTAATTATAGCCGTTTGGTTTTCATTTGCTTGTTTTATCATCCGACTTAATTGACCCTCATTAAGTTTTGGATAATTCATTGGTAAATTTGTCCGAGGGAAATTATCAATAATAGGTGGCAATTCGAGAGAAGTAATGGGAAGACCATGGAGCTTTAATGTATTAGAAATGTGTATAAGAGTGAACTGATATGCAATGTTAGGTTCGTGAAACTGCAGAAAATCTTCTGATAATGAATTCTTGAAAATGTCCCACAACTGTCTTACATTTGAAGGGGTCTGAAAGATACATATGTAAGAAAACAGTTGTCGTAACTGAGAAGGCATCTGAAATTGTGACGCTTCTGCCAAACAACGCTGCCATTCAGAATCATCAATCAGCAAACCTCGCTCCTTAGCTGTTTCTTTAAAAGTAGAATAGACAACGGTTTTGTATGTTCGTAGATCCTGGAAGCTGGTAGCACCAATGACGTGAATAACAGGCGTAAATAATACCTTTCTGTTTCTGTAGGCGAAACATTATACATTCTGCCTATAGTTTTTGAAACATTTTTTCTTTTTTGCCACTGGCAGTTGCTTTTATTCCAGACGTAATGTACTGGTGTTTCAGGATATATATACGGACTTCTGGCTTGCGAATCTTGATTTAACTTGAACCACGCTTGTAATTCAGTTTTGCGCAACTGTGCTTGAAGTAAAATATCAGGAGCGTTATCATTTTTAAAATAGATATTTTGCAAGTTTGGCAAGTGAACTGGTAATCGCACGATAGAATGTGACTGTTCATGCATGTGAAATGAAAATATCATGAATGCGGCTTCCGTTGGCCCAACATATCTAGCATTTAGAAAAGAAGTAATTTCATCGTAGTTCACCGTTTCGCCTTCAGGACATATTTTAACATTGCAGCAGTCATGACCTTTATACACATACTTGTGGATGTATTTAACACTCCGAACACTCGAGCATATTTCAACATTAATATGAGATTGAAAGTAAAGTAAAAGAAGTGGATTGTAGGGAACAATGAATCGACTATCGATTTCAATGTCAATACCTCGAATTGTTTTTACAATAATCCGTCCATTATTTCTTCTCCTATACGAAGGATAACCATTGGCGTTATCTTTGGTCTCTTCCTGAAACTGTTTAGGGAAATCTTTCTTGCATACGCCATCTTTCATACAGACTGAAGAAGGATTCAAAGATCCACAAGGACCATGTACCATATGACGCCTTACCAACTCGTATAGCGCTTCATCCTTGAGATCTGGTATTTCGGCTGACACCACACTGTCAATGTCAGAAATTTCTCGAAACTTACTATCTTCCGTTAACGTTAATAGTAAATGGATGTGCGGGAGACCTCGTTTTTGAAATTCCACTGTATATAGATATGCTTTTACTTTACCGAAAATTTCCTTAACATTGATCAATCGTAGCAATTCCTTTACTTTGCAATGGAATACTCTCACTACAATATCAGGCCTATTATTAGCCGTTTCCCAAGGATGAATGCTGTTAAGTATTTCTGGCCAGCCCGCATTACAGGTGAATGTAATGAATAAATCTGGCTTTCCAAACTTCCTCACTATCGCCATCGCATCCTGATAATTTTGCATCATATTTCTTGGGCTACCTGTAAAAGAAGATGGCAAAACTACAATACGACCGACTCTGAGATTTTCATTTTCTGCTCGTACATGCAAGGCGTCTGCTAAACCGGCATATGTATCAACTTGCAACTTAGTTTGTTGATGACGTATATATTTTAACCGGTCACCTTCCATACGACAGTAGTAATCCACGAATAGCTGTTGAGCCAATTTACCAGCTTTAATAAGGGGATTAATATCGAACTCAGCTCCTAGACCTCGAATGGCAATTCTGTACAGAATATACTCACGCATTGTGACAGTATGACGTATTTTAGTTTGTCTCACTCCAGCAGTTGGCATTGAAATATGCCAACCAGACTCTCCGCAAGGCCAAATCAAGGTATAACACATAAGATCACAGTGCATACTATCATAATCAACATTCCTCAAGCCACCTTCTCTCTCATATACTGCAATGTGTCGATGAGATGGTGGAGCTCCATCAACATTTCCAAATACAGCAGCAATTTCTGAACATGTGGGGTCATTATAACGTCTTGGATCTGAGGAAGGTTCGTGATAGAAACGCATTACCAATTCCATTTGACGACGATTTTCTTTTAGAGCTGATTTTTTCTCTTCACTTACTTTCTCGTGCATTGTTTTATAAGAGCGCACGTAAGGATTGTGCTGATCTAGTAAAAGATTTAAAAGACTGAGGGTATCTTCTCTCAGTTCGTGATTAGCATCATTCAGTAGCCTTAAATCATTTGCCTCTGAAAATTCTAATATGTATAATTGGCCATATGAACTGTTTTCCTGTTTTCTGGCATATAAAGGGGAAATTCTATGATGAATGACACCATTGATTTTGAAACAGTAAGGCCCATGGCTCGGTAGTAGCTCAGCAGTAGCACCAAAGGATACAAACGACATTGCATTATTATACTGCCGAACATTTTTCCTAAAATTTTACTGATTTCGTCACAATTCGTAAACAACTGCTTAATTTCTGGAAGTATTGTGTATGGTGGAAGTTTCACTTTACCATCGCTACAACAAAAAGAAAAGCGACCACTTATATTTTTCTCTTTTGAAAAGTATACAGCTGGGCAGTAGTGACAAATGTTGCACAGACTTCCAATTGAGAATGGTTCTATGTAGGGAATAGTTTCAAAAATAGCACATCGATAAGTGGCTGAGAACGGTTTTGTGACAATCTGTTTCTGATATTGACTTGAGTCGCGTAGTGCTCGTTTCTGTTTCTTGGTATTGACGTTTTCGACCATACTTGACTCTGAGTTAGCACTGCTATCTAGGACGTCATAGTGACCGTTCCGGCCATCTCCAGAATACAGTAAGGAAATTATTCTATTTGGTGGCGGATTTTTGGTGTTTACAGTATGCGTTTTATTATTAGTAACTATGTTAATATTCATTTTGTAAACTTGAGCAGCGGCAACTACCTCAACATGACCTCCATGAATACCATTCATAGACATATGCATTTTGTAATCATCGCTCGTATTGATAGCAGTTTCGTACATATCGCTGTTGTCAACAATAAAGGAAGAATACTTATCCCAATTGTCTGTAACATGTTGAAGAATTCGTTTTCTAACCTTTGTAAATAAACTCTGACTGTTGTACACACAATATGCCAATGCCCTGAACAGACAATTTCCGTCACCTTTAATTCTTATCACATTTTGTCTCTGGCTAACTGGTTCTGAGGTTCGCTTCCGACACGATCCTGGGGTTTTACTGCACGCAAACCCACTCATAGTTTGAAACTGTAAATTAGCCACTGAATCGAGTGATTTGGCATCCACGTTCTCAACTGAGTTAGCACTGGTACTGGTATTTAAGACGTCATAATGACCGTTCCACCCATCCCCAGAGTATAGCAAAGAAATTATTCTATTTGATGGCGTATTTTCTGCTTTTACACTATGAGTTTTATTATCAAACAAAATCATCCTTACGATGAACCCGTATGTCGACAAAAAAAAAAAGATTAGTTAAAATTTGCTCTCAAACTAAATTCACCTAACGTGTACGTCTTGACGTGAAATAGAATTAAAAGCCTTGTAGACGAAACGCAAAAAATACACCTCACATAAAAAATGACCCTCTACGTTGTGTTAGGTCCCCATACACAGGAAGACCTCTTTCATAAATTATAAAGGCTCGTGGTGCATGAAAATTCAGGTTCTTTAGTCTCAAATGGCCCAAATTCCTAAAAGCCGCAAAAAATGCTGATTCAAGTCAGGAATTTTTGAAAATAATGTTGCTGTTTGGAGATATAAAGGAAGATTGTAGTTTTACGTGACCATTAATCGCGAGATCATAAGCCACGGGACCTCCATTTTACGTGGAATCTGAACCACAGGGCATGGCATTTCACTTTGAAAATGTTTCGAGATATAATAGACCTTCTGTACTATATGTCGCACGTGAAAATTGCATGAAAAAAATCTAGGTTACCCCTTGACCCCATTAATTGCATTGATGAATTATACAGTCTACGTTGGTTCCGTGATAACCGTATAGCCATTTGCAAACTTTCACAGAAATGTAATAAATGGAGTGACATTACTTCTTACAGAAATAGATGGAAAGTTGGATGCCACCCCTTGAGATAATGTTGTCATGGTTAGCGATTTCCATTCCTTCATTAGTTTGTTAAATTAAATTAAATTAGTTTTCTGCGAATATTTCAGATACTTTTGGTTTTAGGGCCTTATAATGTAGTTTTCGATGACCCTTTAGGGCCCCCAAATTTTGTTTCTGGCACCGAAGGGCTTTGTCTCCTTGTTGTACGCCATAATATAATAATAATAATAAAATATAGGATAGGAATATAATAGACCTGCCGTACCACACCCGGAGGTGTAAATCGCGTGAAAAAATTCTAGTGTACCCCTTGACCCCCTTAAGCGCATTATACGTATTGATGACAAGAGTTTAGTGCTTTTCAGTCGGTCAACACGAATGTACCCAAAAGAGATGGGTTATGCCCTAATCCTGAAATAAATTACATGAGATTAATAAAACACTAGCATGACCAGTTTCGATCGTCAAGCGATCATCATCAGATCCATTACACTTAGACTACAAAATCTATGTTTGAAATACAGGTGAAAATATTTACAATATGTACAATTATTTAGTTGCAGTATTGGTACTGCAACTGTCAGTTATGCTAAATGCAGTATATATGTTAGGTGAAATGCTAAATGGTGATAGCTATCCGGAGATTGTACTTTAGAGAGATTATATGGTTGTAAACTATGGTTAAACTATAAAATTTTTGGCTAACTACTTATCTGATTGTCTTCCGTATTACAGCTACTCGCAGTTTTCGTGCTCACTGAAACTCGCTGTGCGGACGACTGGGGTGGTTATCTTAACGACTGGTTTTTCCCCTGCCTCCTCCCCCCTGTCCCTACGTGCTGTGGGGAGTGATAGCGATGTGTTTGTGTGAGGTGTTGCCAACCTAGATAAGATGTATGTTATTGAATGAGGTGGGTCCACAACTATTAAAGACCGTGGATTGGCCCTCGCCACGCGTGGAGCATAACCCATTCGAACTAAGCGTTGACGGTCTTATGAGGACGTCCCGGCATCTTTAATACTGCCGCGAATATGGGCCTTGGTTTATTGCAGAAGCAAAGTACATCGTACACCTGATCCAGATAACATTTACCTATTAAAAAACCCCTAATTTCCTCCCTTTTTTTATCTAGCTTGGCTGTGTCGCTAAATTGTGTTTTGTTTCCGACAGGGTGTGTTTTTTAGTAGCGTGAAGAGGGGTGAGCTCTCCATGAACGTGTGTTCATTTAGATTGTTGGGATTGTTTCGTTTGGCTAGGTGTATCTCGATTGCTTCCTTTATGTCAAGAGCTCTGCCTTTCGATTCGTGATGGATTATTTTAAGGTCCGACTCTATGTTGGTAAAGCTGTGCCCTGCGTCACACATATGTTCGCACACGGCTGAATGTGTTCCGTATCTTATAGCATTCCTATGTTCATTATAACATGTGTCTACTCGCCTTCCACTCTGCCCGATGTAATTAGCTTGACAATCGGTGTCTTGGCACGTTATAGAATATACCCCTGACCTTGAATACGGGTGACGTTTATTTAGATTACTATTTAGGAGGTGCCTAGCGGTTGTGTTTTTCGTCGTGAAAGCTATCTTTATGCCTTGTTTTTTGAATAGGTTAGTGATTTTATATGTATTCGCATTCACATAGTTGAAACGCGCAATTTTTTTTTTTTTTAATAGGTAAATGTTATCTGGATCAGGTGTACGATGTACTTTGCTTCTGCAATAAACCAAGGCCCATATTCGCGGCAGTATTAAAGATGCCGGGACGTCCTCATAAGACCGTCAACGCTTAGTTCGAATGGGTTATGCTCCACGCGTGGCGAGGGCCAATCCACGGTCTTTAATAGTTGTGGACCCACCTCATTCAATAACATACATCTTATCTAGGTTGGCAACACCTCACATGAACACATCGCTATCACTCCCCACAGCACGTAGGGACAGGGGGGAGGAGGCAGGGGAAAAACCAGTCGTTAAGATAACCACCGCAGTCGACCGCACAGCGAGTTTCAGTGAGCACGAAAACTGCGAGTAGCTGTAATACGGAAGACAATCAGATAAGTAGTTAGCCAAAAATTTTATAGTTTAACCATAGTTTACAACCATATAATCTCTCTAAAGTACAATCTCCGGATAGCTATCACCATTTAGCATTTCACCTAACATATATACTGCATTTAGCATACACTGACAGTTGCAGTACCAATATTGCAACTAAATAATTGTACATATTGTAAATATTTTCACCTGTATTTCAAACATAGATTTTATAGCCTAAGTGTAATGGATCTGATGATGATCGCTTGACGATCGAAACTGGTCATCCTAGTGTTTTATTAATCTCATGTAATTTATTTCAGGATTAGGGCATAACTCATCTCTTTTGGGTACATTCGTGTTGACCGACTGAAAAGCACTAAACTCTTGTTTACTAAGGCAACACTGAAAATATGGCTTCAAACACCACAACGTATTGATGAATTTTACAGCTTAATTTGGTTCCGTGATAACCTTCTAGCCGTTTGCAAACTTTCACACCAATGTAATTAATGGAATTGCATTGCGTCTTACAGCAATAGATGGACCTCTGAGAATCTGTTGCTATGGTTACCGGCTTGAATTCGTTCATTAGTTTATTAAATGAAATTAGTTTTCTGGGAATATCTCAAAAACGGTTGGTTTTAGGGCCTTAAAATGTGGATTTCGGGGACCCTTTAGGGCCCCCGAGTTTTGTCTCTCACATCGAGGGGCTAAAAATGATCTTTGTCTCGTCCTTCTACTCCTATTTCAGCATGCATTTTAAGGGGGTAGGCCCCCTTTTATGAGAGGTACGGAGAAGGGTTACATCAATGATTAGTGTCGTGCCTCTGATGGATATCTGTACCAAATTTTACGTTGATACACCCAGCCGTTCTCGAGTTATAAGGGAACAAAATTGTCCACAGACATTCAAACAGACAGACAGACAGACCAAAACATTATTTTCGCGAGCATCTATCATAAAACAGTCTGAAACGTGTCAATAACTCAAATTTACGTAGAAATTCAGAAAAAAAACAGACAAATTTTCTATTTATATATGTAGAGATATACTGCACCTCTCGGTGTTGACCGTGTTTTATTGCACAAATTTAGGTTTACTCGCTAACCGTCGGAGATACACGAAAAGTGATAAGAACCTTTTGGATAGAAAATTAAATGCTAAAGCTCGTGTATACCATCAAAAGTTTGCTATTTCTTAGCGTTCTCTTTTTATTTGAAATGGAAATATGAAATTTTGAAACCAAAGGGTGTAGTGACGTCACTAAAATGGTCGCCATTTCTTAATAGTGCAAAATATCGAAATTAAAAGTATCCTATATGTAAACCTGGTATTTCAGCTACATCCATGCAAAATTTCATTTAAATCGGACCAGTGGTTCTTGCGTTATTAGGTAACAGACAGACAGACAGAAAGACAGACACACACCATCTCATTTTTAGCCTATTTTCAATTTTGAAAAAATAGGCTTATGAGATCACCTTTTGTCCGTGTGTGTGTGCGTGCGTGTGTGTGTGTGTGTTTGTGTGTGTGATTCGTGTGTGTGTCCCCCCTAATAAAATCTAAACGGCTGGAGCGATTTCAATGACACTCGTTATGTTCATAGCACGATTCCCGGCGACCTCGACCGTGACCTTCAAATTTTGTTACGTCTCACCAATGCAAAATGGCGGCTGTGCGAAATATTTCACTAGCATTCAATATCTCCGAAACTATTACCGATATCGCCTTGAAATTGTGAACGGTGATAAAGGGTACTACTAGAAGTTCACCTATGAGACTTTCAAAAACCTGGTGACTACAAAACCAACATGGCGGTCAAGCGAAGTTGAGACTTTTAAATAGACTTTTCTCGCGATTTAACTATCCACACGTAATGAAACTCGGTACAGCAAATGTTTATACACATTGTAATGCACTGGAGTCTAATTTAGTTCAATTGTTTACATAACTTCAAAATGGCGGCTGTGCGAAATATTTCACTGACATTCTATATCTCCGAAACTATTACAGATATCACCCTGCAATTTAGTACGGTGATGAAAGATACTGATACAAGTTTACCTATGTATATTTCATAAACTTGTAAAGTAGGAAACGAACATGGCGACCAAGCGAAGTTGAGACTTTTAAATAGACTTTTCTCACGATTTAACCATCCAAACGTAATGAAACTAGGTACAGCAAGTGTTTATACACATAGTAATGCACTGGAGTCTAATTTAGTTCAATTGTTTACATAACCTCAAAATGGCGGTTGTGCGAAATATTTCACTGACATTCTATATCTCCGAAACTATTACAGATATTACCCTGCAATTTTGTACGGTGATAAAGGGTACTGGTACAAGTTTATCTATGTATACTTCATAAACTTGTAAAGTAAAAAACGAACATGGCGACCAAGCGAATTTGAAATATTTTAATAGACTTTTCTCGTGATTTAACTCTCTGAGCGCAGTGAAATGTGGTACAGTAAATGATTTTGCAGATTGTAATGCACTGCCATCTAATTTAAATCAATTGTTTACATAACCTCAATATGGCGGTTGTGCGAACTTTTTAAATTAAGTTTTTATTTCTTGTGTCGTAATCATGCGATCGAAGTGAAAGTTTGAATAATGAACCTAGGCAATAATTGTCCTTGAATGGTACATAATTCTATGGCCTATACATATAACAATCCCAAATGGCGAGCTTCCGAAATATTTAGACGGTTCTCAATATCTATGAATCTTTTACAGCAACCAAACTGTTTTTTTTTATGTTCATAGAGACTATGAACATATGTTCACCTATAGGACTTTCATTAACCTGGTGAGCACAAATCCAACATGGCGGCGACGCGAAGTATAAATATTTAAATGGACGATTCTCGTGAATTAACTATCCGAGTGCTGTGAAACGTTGCACGTTAAATGCTTATACAAATGTTGATCCACTGGCATCTAATTTATTTCAATTGTTTGCATAATCACAAGATGGTTGTTGTGCGTAATTTTAAAATCTCGTTTTTACTTCTTGTGTTCTAATAATGCGATTGAAGTTTGAATACCACACGTACACAATAATCTTAATGTAATAGTACAAAAATAAAAATCCAACCTGGCGACAATCTGAAATATTTAGACGGATCTCAATATCTACGAATCTGTTACAGCAATTAAACTGAAATTTTGTATGTTGTTAGAAGTAATTAACATGAGCAGGAAATATGAAAATAGGCTGTATAGTTCTTTACGGAACTACTTGTTATATATTAGTATGATTACGGTAATGTTTGCTGGATTTAAAAATATTAGGCTATAGTGCATAGGCCTGTTTGTAATTCAGTTGAAAATTGGGAAAGAGGTTGCCGTGGCCTTAATTTTGGAACTTCCTTTTTGCAACAGTAGTAGGGTATATTAAAGAGTACAGCAATAAGCACGTAAATTTAAATTTTGACATTCGCAAGTAGTTGAAAAGCTTACTATCATCTGCGCAAAGATCATCAAAAAGAGTAGTATCATCATTTTCACCCATATTATTAGGGGCCGATAACCTAGCTGTTAGGACCCTTGAAACATCATCATCCCGATCATCATATTTCATGGCTTGACTTCCTTCCAAGTTCTTTAGTCCTCATACTTCAAGGGTTGAGAGCGTTTCTATTCCCTGCTTTTTATCATGTTGGAAGCCATTTTTCAGTGTTACTTTAGCAATAGAAATTTAATGTTTTTCAGTTTGTCAACTTGTTTGTACCCAATAATTAACTAATATCTTATACATTTTTTCACGATTAGGGAAACACCCTTCACAATCCTGTAGAATCGTGTTGACCGACTGAAAAACATTAAATTTATATCCCTGTCTTCTATATTCCTCATACGTTTTTCCTTCTGTTCGTTTATTTCTTCTTCTCCTAGAATGTAAGGCAATAGTAGAAGTGTTTATTCATTTTGGACAGATGTCCTAGGTCAGGGGCGGATCTAGGGGAGTGCGAGGAGGGCGACCGCCCAGGGCCCCGCGGTCCGAGGGGCCCCACGCGATGTATTGTTTTAAATTAAATTGATTAATTAATTATACTTTTTAAACTTTTCAAACTAATTTATAATTCATATTCTTTTTTCAATGCAGCTATGACCTCCCGTGAATGTTAAGCAAGTTTAGATTTCCTTGAAATAATACACACATCAAAAAAAGTTTTGCATCACCTCGGTTCCAAGAGTTCCGGAACCTTTAAATACAAAGGGAATAGAGATCAACACAAACAACATTTCAGCTCGTTTTATTGCACATGAGACCCACACATTGCATGTTGTACCATCATACAGCTAGACTTTCAGCATTTGTGGTCCAGATTGCAGTACACACCACTACCTCTAATACCCAGTAGCACGTCCTCTTGCATTGATGCATGCCTGTATTCGTCGTGGCATACTATCCACTAGTTCATCAAGACACTGTTGGTCCAAATTGTCCCACTCCTCAACGACAATTCGGCGTAAATCTCTCAGAGTGGTTGGTGGGTCAAGACGTCCATAAACAGCCCTTTTCAACATATCCCAGGCATGTTCGATAGGGTTCATGTCTGGCGAACATGCTGGCCACTGTAGTCGAGCGATGTCGTTATCTTGAAGGAACGCATTCACAAGATGTGCACGATGAGGTCGAGAATTGTCGTCCATGAAGACAAATGCCTCTCCAATATTCTGCCGATATGGTTGCACTATGGGTCGGAGGATGTCATTCAGGTATCGTAAAGCCGTTTCGGAGCCTTCCATGACCACCAGTGGCGTACGTCGGCCCCACATAATGCCACCCCAAAACATCAGGGAACCACCACCTTGCTAAACTCGCTGGACAGTGTGTCTAAGACGTTCAGCCTGACCAGTGTGCCTCCAAACACGTCTCCAACGATTGTCTGGTTGAAGGCATATGCGACACTCATCGGTGAAGAGAACGTGATGCCAATTCCGTGGGGTCCATTCAGCATGTTGTTGGGCCCATCTGTACCGCGCTGCATGGTGTCGGGGTTGCAAAGCTGGACCTCGCCATGGACGTCGGGAGTGAAGTTGCGCATCATGCAGGCTATTGCGCACAGTTTGAGTTGAAACACGACGTCCTGTGGCTGAACGAAACGCATTATTCAACATGGTGGCATTGCTGTCAGGGTTCCTCCGAGCGGCAATCCGTAAGTAGCGGTCATCCACTACAGTAGTAGCCCTTGGGCGGCCTGAGCGAGGCCTGTCATCGACAGTTCCTGTATCTCTGTACCTCCTCCATGTCCGAACAACATCGCTTTGGTTCACTCTGAGACGCCTGGAAACTTCCCTTGTTGAGAGCCCTTCTTGACACAAAGTAACAATGCGGACGCGATCGAACTGCGGTATTGACCTTCTAGGCATGGTAGAACTACAGACAACATGAGCAGCGTACCTTCGTCCTGGTGGAATGACTGGAGCTGATCGGCTGTCGTACCCCCACCGTCTAATAGGCCCTGCTCATGCATGGTTGTTTACATCTTTGAGCAGTTTTAGTGACATCTATGAACAGTCAAAGGGCCTGTATCTTGGATACAATATACACAGTCAACGTCTATATGCCGGAGATCTGGGAACCGAGGTGATGCAAAACTTTTTTTGATGTGTGTAGAAGACTTCAGTCGGGGAAAAATCGGAAAGTAATATTTGAATAGATCAAAGTTTACATAATCTTCTTCAAGGGGACTTAAAGGTTTCTTTCATTTTATTAAAAAAAATGTACTGTTGTGTATTCAAAATATTGTAACTATTCTTTTTTTATTATTATTACAAAACTATCATCCATTTGAATTGATTTTTTTAAATTTCCTATTGTTGTGGGTCTCGCCTTATCATATCGCCCAGGGCCCCGCAAGGCCAGGATACGCCACTGTCCTAGGTGTTGCACCCCTTAAAATCACAGTTTTCACCACTGCATTTGGTTGGAAATCAACCAAGTTTGCAAGTCCGTGCTATGACTGTCGGTCACTCTGATATCGAGTAAAGTGCTCTTATGGAGTGGGTGTCATCCACCAGCACCTTAGCTTGACTTAGCGAATGTCGCTGTTAATTATTGGAACTGAATTATGTATAAAGGCTAAGCGCACTTATATATATTTTCTCTTCAATCTCGAGCGATAATATTAACATTAAGGGGGTACTGTGGGTAAGTGAGGAGAATACGTTTACTAGGTAAGCCTATCAGTGCAGTTTACAACGTTTCAAGAGGTGAGTAATGCTCGTATCGGAATTCAATAGACGGCAATAACTTTAGCAGGTAGTTAAGTAACGTTATCTGACGGAGGGCTGTGTAAGTCCCGTATACCATGAGGCTGATTGCACCACAATTAGGTCCTGTCTACACTCTGATAGCTCCCAAGTAGCCAAGACCGCTGCTGAAGCGATTTATTTCGCAATACAGTCCTTGCTCCGATACTGGTCTACCTCTGATATATTTCTACACCCACCGACCTAAGTCTTTCGCGTCTCGACAATAGTTATGTGTTGTTCATCAGCAAGTTCCATCTAGTTCAATTTTAATCTAAAATTCCTACATCAAATTTGAGCACACACGGAAGTATATATTCTCAAATAAAAATAAAAATGAGAATTAATAAAATATAAGATAAATATAAACACAAATCTTTTCTCTATCTCTCTATATATAAAAATGAAAGTTTGTCTGTTTTTTCTGAATGTCCATGGAAATTTGCGTTATTAGCGCGTTTCAGACTGTTTTATGACGGATGCGCTCAAAAATAAATTTTTTGTCTGTCTGTCTGTCTGTCTGTTTGTGGACAATTTTGAGTCCTTATAACTTGAGAACGGCTGGGTGGATCAACGTAAAATTTGATACATATATCCATCAGAAGCACCACACTATTCATTGATGCAACTCTGCTCCGTACCTCTCATAAAACGGGGGCATACCCCCCTTTAAATACATGCTGAAATAGGCGTAGAAGGACGAGACAAAGCTTATTTTCAACCCCTCAATGTGAGAAACAAAACTCGGGGCCCTAAATCCAACAGTTTTTGAGATATTCCCAGAAAACTAATTTCATTTAATAATCTAATGAAAGAATGCGATCTGGTAACCATGGCAACAAAATCTCAGAGGACCATCTATTTCTGTAAGACACAATGCAACTCCATTTATTACATTACTGTGAAGTTTGCAAACGGCTATACTGTAAGGTTATTACGGAACCAAATTAAGCTGCAAAATTCATCAATAAGGGGGTCAAGGGGTACACTAGAATTTTGTCACGCGATTTTCACGTGCGGGTGTGGTACGGAAGGTCTTTTATGTCCCTATCCCTATATTGTACTTATTATATTATTATCATTATTATTATTATTTTTATATTATGGCATACAACTACGACACAAAGCTCATTATTAGCCCCTCGGTGGCAGAAACAAAACTCGACGGTTCCCGAAAACTACATTTTAAGGCTCTAAAACCAACAGTTTCTGAGACATTCCCAGAAAACTAATTTCATTAAATAAACTAATGAAGGAATGCAAGCCGGCAACCATGACAACAGGTTCTCAAGAGAAGACATCCAACGTTCCATCCCTTTCTGTAAATATCAATGCCACTCGCCTTATTACATTTCTGTAAAAATTTGCAAATGGCTATAAGGTTATCACGGAACCAACTTAGACTGTATAATTCATCAATGCGCATAAGGGGGTCAAGGGGTACCCTAGATTTTTTTCACGTGATTTATACGTGTGATATATCGTACAGAATTATATCTCCGAACAGCAACATTATTTTCAAACAAGAAGTTCCGTTAAGAACTATACAGCCTACTTTTCATGCCAATGATTATTCTACAGAATATGAACCTATCTAGAATAATGACGAAATTAAGTTGCTAATATCGAAATTTCCAATTAGTTCGAAATACTGTATACCTGAGATAATGTATCCTAATAGAGCACTACAGTTGGCAGCCCTGATGACTGAATATATTCTTAGTTCCATCTCTTAAGGTACAAAATACAAAATTTGTTTGAAGTCCAATGAATCGCATGGACGTTACATGCAGTTAAACATTGGATCTAACAGCGCGCGTGAAATCATGTTGGCAACAATGTCATGCATGTATTGGTCAGAAATAATCTGAAATAATGTGATCTATTGTTGTGCCAATTTTGAATGAAATCCATTAGTTAGTATAGAAGTTACATGCATTTTAAAATTGGACCTATCAGCAGGCTTAGAATCATGTTGGCAGCACTGACGTATATTAGTTACTCCAAATTCGTCTTGAATGCCAGGTACTATACGTGTGCAAATTTTAGAGCTATTGGCTTGCATACTTTCTGATATATTGATATTAGGGTAACAGAAATAGGGACAGCACATATTAACAGTTGGCAGCCCTGGTTGCTCCTTAGAATACGCATAGTCATATCTGTTATGGTACACATAACACATACGAAATTTGGTTGAAATCCAAATGATAGTATGGAAGTTGCATATATTTAAAGTTGGACCTGTCAGCAGGCTTAGAATCATGTTGGTAGCACTGACGTATATAAGTTACTCCAAATTAATATAGAATGTCAGGGACTATACGTGTGCATAGTTTAAAGCTGTCGGCTTGCATACTTTCTGATATATTGGTATTTGGATAAAATAAATTAGGAGCATTTATTAACAGTTGGCAGCCCTGGTAGGTCTTAAGAATACGCTCAGTCACATCTGGTTATGTACACATACAACATACGAAATTTGGTTGAATTCCAATTGATAGTGTAGAAGTTATATGCATTTAAAAATTGGACCTATCAGGAGGCTTATAATCATTTTGGCAACACTGCCATGTTTGGCCTCCTGGAAATTAAACTGAAATATTATGGTCTGTACGTGTGCCAATTTTGAAATAGCTCCCATTCATACTTTCCAAGATATCCAACATGGAGCTCAAATTTCAATTGCGATTTTTTAGCAGTTGGTAGCACTGACATCATTTTCAAATATGGCCGTGAGATATTCAGGTGTAGATCTTTACTCCTACCAAATTTTGTTTCGATTGCTGCAGCCGTTTAGGAGTTGATAGGGGGGGGACACACACACAGCCAGACAGACAGACAGACAGAAGGACAGACAGACAGACAGACAGACAGACAGACAGACATACATTTGCCCGATCTCATAAGTCTACTTTTTTCTCATTTTTGCAAAATGTGAAAAGTAGGCTAAAAATACTGAATTGCAATAGTATTTTTTGTGGCTATTAGGAATTTGGGCCTTGGAGGCTAAAAAAACCCTGAATATCCATGCACCACAAGCCTTTATAATTTGTTAAAGGTGTCTTCCTGTGGATGGGGACTTTACACAACGGTGAGGGTCAGTCTTTATGTGAGGTGTATTGCGTTACGTCTACGAGGTTTTCAATTTTATTTTCACGTCAGGAAGTACACGTTAGGTGAATTTAGACTGAGCACATTCTTTTTTTTTTTCGACAAACGGGTTCATCATAGGATGTTTTTGTTTGAAACTGTGTGGTTGATATATCCATATTCGGACTTCTGGGTGATATGTTGTAAGTTGGTTGGTTGGTTCCTCAGTTTAGAAGCAGCAACAACGCGTTCACGTAGCCTCGTGTGTGTAGAAACTGTCTGATAACCGGTGTTAATTGTGATGGCTGTATTAGTGTGTGTTATCTGTATTTTAGGTAAGGACTGCAGACGATCAATTTACAGTAGTTTCTACCTTTGCTACCAAATGCTACCGTCAACGACACCTAGCTGTGACGTGGCAACTAGATGCCACCGCAACCGGCAAACTTTGGAACTAATAGAGCGTTAATCAAATCTAACCTACAAATTTAGCTTCACAAAATTGTAGTTAGTGGAAGGTTCTATTACATGCCATAAATCTATGACATGGGACCACCGGCTTTACTTCCCTTCCGAAGTAAGGCATACTTAGGGATTTTCGGCCTTTCTGTGTATCTTTATGTACGCATATAACTCGTGTTCGAATGTTTGGAGCGTCGTAAAATTAGGTATCCATGATAGTCAATACACCAATCTTATATATAAAAGTGAAAGTCTGTATGTGGGTATGTGGGTATGTGGGTATGTGGGTATGTGGGTGGGTGGGCCTGTTCCGTATACAAATTTACACCGTTCCACCAATTTCAACCAAATTTTGCATACACATAGTTTAGGACCCAGAAGGAACCGCTGGCTACATGAATTTTCGATAGTCTTTCTCATTCTTCTGATTTCGGCCCTTTTGCACTCAAGCACAGGCTAATCTTATATATAAAAGTGAAAGTCTGTATGTATGTATGTATGTGGGTGGGTGGGTGGGTGGGAGGGTTGGTTCCGTATACAAATCTACACCGTTCCACCAATCTCAACCAAATTTTGCATACACATAGTTTAGGACCCAGAAGGAACCGCTGGCTACATGAATTTTCGATAGTCTTTCTCAATCTTCTGATTTCGGCCCTTTTGCACTCAAGCACAGGCTAATCAAATCATAAAATATCCTCATGAAGGAATGGCAAGCAGATAGTTTCCATGGCAACATAGCTCAAGTCGAGACACGGCCGTCTGGATGCCAGTTGCGCTCTGCACTACCGGTATAGAAAATGAGGACCTTTACTTGAAATCCCGTTAGTAACTCAACTGCTCACACAGCACTGTCAACCGAGTTTAGCATAACAAAGACTTGACACTATCTTCTACTATATATTTGTCAAATACCACTCACTCACTCACTCATTCATTCATTCATCACGCAATCTCAGAAACCACCGAACGGATTGGAATGACATTTGGTATGCTGCTTCCCCAAGGGCCGCAAGTGCCCACTAAGAGAGGATTTTTGTATATTCAGGTTCTAACGGGGTGTTAAAGGGGTAGACCTGCATTTCATTGAATAGCAATATCTCCCGATTGGTTTCATTGGGGGATGTGATACTCGGCACACAAACTCATCATTAAAAATAAGAAGACACGAGTCTGAGGGTTTTTCGATGTGGCGTAAATTATGAGGTGAAAGGGGTGAAAAGTGGGGATTGAAAGATTCCTAACGGAGCGCGTATCTCTTAAACGACATAGGCGAAGAATTTGAAACTCAGCGGAAAAAAATCAGCATAAAAATATGTAAATATGTCTTTGACCGTTTATTCATAAATCCAATTTTAGGGGCCCATGGGGAGGGGTCACATTCTGGGGGGGGGGAAGGAAAGAAAGTATCCTAACTGATTATCTGACTGACTCACTCAACAAACTGAGGGGGAAAAACTGCTTTAAAGTAAGTAAATAGCTGTTCGACAGGTTTTTTTTCATAAATCAAATTTAAGGGGTTCATTGGGAGGGGTGAAATTCTGAAAAAAGAAAATTGAAAGAAAATGGCCTGTCTGACTCACTCACTCATCACGCCCAGCGAAACCTATTAAAGTTGGAAAAATGAAATTTTGGGAATATGTTCGCTGTATGTCGAAAACGTCAACTAAGGAATGATTTTTGTTTATTTGGGTTTTAAAGAGATGTCAAGGGGGTAAACGTGCATTTCATTGAATAACGATATTTCATGAGTTGTTTCTTTGGGGATGTGATATTCGGTATACAAATTAATCATTAAAAATAATCAGACATATATCTAAGGGTTTATCGATGTGGTGTATATTATGAGGTGAAAGGGGTGAAAATTGGGGGTTGAGGGATTCTTAACGGAGCGTGTATCTCTTAAACGACATAGGCGAGAAGTTTGAAATTCGGAGGGAAAAAACAGCTTAAAATACAAGTAAATAGGAGTTCGACCGTTTTTTCATAAATCCAATTTTAGGGGCCCTTGGAGAGGGGTGAAATTCTGGGGGAAAAAAACAGGAAAGAAAGTGTCCTAACTGATTGACTCACTTACTCACTCATCAAACTCAGGGCGAAAACAGCTTTAAATAAGTAAATAGGTGTTCGACCGTTTGTTTCATAAATCCAATTTAAGGGGTTCATGGGGAGGGGTGAAATTATCAAAAATAAATTAAAGAAAATGTCCTGACTCACTCACTCACTCATCATCGCCAAGCCAAAATTATTGAAGTTAGAAACATAAAATTTTGGGGATATGTTGGTTGTATGTCGAAAACGTCCACTAAGGAAAATGTTTTGAATATTCAGGTTCTAAATAGGTGTTAAGTTGGTAAACGTGCATTTCATTGAATAGCAATATCTCACGAGTGGTTTCATTTGGGGATGCGATACTTGGCATATATACTAATCACTAAAAATAAGCTGACACATTTCTAATGGTTATTCGATGTAGTGTATATTATGAGGCGAAAGGGATGAAAAGTGGGGGTTGAAAGATTCTTAACGGAGCGTGTATCTCTTAAACGACATAGGTGAGGAGTTTGAAACTCGGAGGAAATCAATCAGCTTAAAAATAAATAAATAAATAAATAAATAAATAAATAAATAAATAAAATAAATAGGTGTTCGACCGGTTTTTTTCATAAATCCAATTTAAGGGGCCTATGGGGAGGAGTGAAATTCTGGAAGAAAAACGTCCACTAAGGAAGGATTTTTGGATGTTCACTCTCATCGACCAACCCAAACTATTAATGTTAGAAGAATGATATTTTGGGGATATGTTTTTTGTGTGTCGAAAACGTCTACTAAGGAGGAATTTCTGGATATTCAGCTTCTAAAGGGGTGTTAACGGGGTTAAACCTGCATTTCATTGAATAACAATATGACACGACTATGACGCGAGCGAAGCGAGGCTAAAATGAAATGGTGTATGTCTGTGTATTACTCAATCACGCAAGTACCACTGGACCAGTGGTTTACATGAATTTTACATGGAAGTAGCTGATTTACCTGGTTAACATTTAGGTTACTTTTGATTTCAATACTTAACACTATTTAAAAATGGCGACCATTTTAGTGACGTCACTACACCCTTTGGTTTCAAACTTTCATATTTCCATTTCAAATAAAAAGGGATCGCTAAGAAATAGCAAACTTTTGATGGCATATACGAGGTTTAAAATTACATATCCTTTCCGAAAGGTATCTCCAACCGTTAGCGAGTAAAACCTAAATGTGTGCTATAAAACACGGTCAACGCCGAGCGGTGTAGTTGGACAAAATGTTCCATCCTTAATCTCCCTCTGCACAGCACCTCGCCTATCCCCTGTTTTAACTGTCACCTTCACATTGTATTTTATTTATGACGCGTAGCGAAGCACGGGTATTCAGCTAGTCAAATTTAAAATATACTCACGAAGGAATGGCAAGGCAGATAGTTTCCATGGCAACATAGCTCAAATCGAGACACGGCCGACTGGATGCCAGTTGCACTCTGCACTACCGGTATAGAAAATGAGGATCTTTACTTCAAATCCCGTTAGTTACTCAACTACTCACACAGCACTGTCAACCGAGTTTAGCATAAAAAAGACTTGACACAATCTACTATAGATTTGTCAAATACCACTCACTCACTCACTCACTCATTCATTCATCACGAAATATCAGAAACCAACGAACGGATAGGAATGAAATTTGGTATGCAGCTTCCTCAAGGGCCGCAAATGCCCACTAAGAAAGGATATTTAGGTTCTAAAGGGGGTGTTAAGGTGGTAGACCTGCATTTCATTGAATAGCAATATCTCCCGATTGGTTTCAGTGGGGGATGTGATACTCGGCATATAAACTCATCATTAAAAACAAGATGTTCAGTAAAGAACATACAGCCTACTTTCTCCTAAATGCATGGGTATTGATATAACTCTTTGTCCTTTTCAAGGAGTATAATTCAATGTTGGTTGTAGTAGCTTGATGAAATACAACGTGTTATACTGATATTAAACATGAATATGAGGTGTCCTTTGCTAGTGCTACCTCTGTAAGAAAATTCATTCAATTCGGTTTCACCGTGTTTGAATTGATATGGGGAGTGGATTTGCTCACATACATGGCCGCTAATTGCAAACTATTGGGCTGATGACCTTGTAGTCAGTCATAAGATGCTTTCCACAAAACGGCATGTTGTTGCAAAATCTGGTAGAGATCAAATTATTAGGATGGTCGTAATTTGATTTAAGCTTTTAACATTTGGGTGGCTGTCATTCCGTTTCCGTCAAGATGGCGGCGATATAAAACATGACAGTGAGGTGCCCTTTGCTAGCGCTACCTATGTACCTAATTTAGTTCAATTTGGTTTCACCGTGTTTGAATTGATAGGGGGAATCGATTTGCACACATAATTGGCCACCATTTGAAAACTATTGGGCTGATGATTTTGCAGTTTGGTCAGAATATGCTTCCCACACAAAGATATGTTGTTGCAAAATTTGGTAGAGACTAGATTATTAGGTTGGTCGTAATTACATTTTAGCTTTTAACATTTGGTTGGCCGCGATTACGTTTCCGTCAAGATGGCGGCGATAAAAAACATGACACTGAGGTGCCCACTGCTAGTGCTACTTCTGTACCAAATTTCGTTCCATTCGGTTTCACCGTGTTCGAATTAATAGGGGGAATCGATTTTCACGCAAAGTTGGCCGCCATCCGCAAAATATTAGGCTAGTGACCTATTAGTTTGGTCAAAGGATGCTCCCTCCATAAAGGTGTGTTGTTGCAAAATTTGGTAGAGACTAGATTATTAGATTGGTCGTAATTACATTTTAGCTTTTAAAATTTGGGTGGCCGCGATTACGTTTCCGTCAAGATGGCGGCGATATAAAACATGACACTGAGGTGCCCTCTGCTAGTGCTGCCTCTGTACCAAATTTCGTTCCATTCGGTTTCACCGTGTTCGAATTAATAAGGGGAATCGATTTTCCCACAAAGATGGCCGCCATCCGCAAAATATAAGGCTGATGACCTATTAGTTTGGTCAAAGGATGCTCCCCCCATAAAGGTATGTTGTTGCAAAATTTGGTAGAGATCGGATGGTTAGGTCAGGCGTAATTTGATTTAAGCTTTGAACATTTGTGTGGCCGACATTACGTTTCCGACAAGATGGCAGCGATATAAAACGTGACACTGAGGTGTCCTTTGCTAGTGCTACCTTTGTACCAAATTTCGTTCAGTTCGCATTCACCGTGTTCGAATTGATAGGGGGGGGGGGACAGACATTCAGAGTACACACACTCACACACACACACAGACACACACACTCATACACACACACACACAGACAGACAGACACACTTTTTTTTCGCCCTGTGTTAATCTCATAAGTCTACTTTCATTTTCTGTAAAAATCGAAAGTAGGCTAATAAGAAGACACATGTCAGAGGGTTTTTGATGTGGTGTATATTATGAGGTGAAAGATGTGAAAAGTGGGGATTGAAAGATTCCTAACGGAGCGTGTATCTCTTAAACGACATAGGCGAGGAGTTTGAAACTCAGCGAAAAAAATCAATATAAAAAAGAAGTAAATATGTGTTTGACTGTTTTTTCAAAAATCCAATTCAAGGAGCCCATAGGGAGGGGGAAATTCTGGGAGGGGGGGGGGGGGTACAGGAAAAGAAAATATCATAACAGATTGACTGACTGACTAACTCATCAAACTCAGGGGGGGAAAACTGCTTTAAAGTAAGTAAATAGCTGTTCGACAGTTTTTTTCATAAATCAAATTTAAGGGGTTCATGGGGAGGGGTGAAATTCTAAAAAATGAAAATTGAAAGAAAATGTCCTCACTCACTCACTCATTCACTTACTCACTCACTCATCATCGCCCAGCCAAAATTATTGAAGTTAGAAACATGACAGTTTGGGGATATGTTCGTTGTATGTCAAAACCGTCTACTAAAGGAGGATTATCGGATATTCAGGTTCTAAACGGGTCTTAAGGGGGTTAAACCTGCATTTCATTGAATAACAATATCTCCCGATTGGTTTCATTGGGGGATGTGATACACGGCATATAAACTCATCATTAAAAAGTAAGAAGACACGTGTCTGAGGGTTTTTCGATGTGGTGTATATTATGAGGTGAAAGGGGTGAAAAGTGGGGATTGAAAGATTCCTAACGGAGCGCGTATCTCTTAAACGACATAGGGGAGGAGTTTGAAACTCAACGGGAAACAAGATGTTCAGTAAAGAACATATAGCCTACTTTCTCCAAAATGCATGGGTTTTGTTATAACACTTTGTCCTTTTCAAGGAGTATAATTGAATGTTGGTTGTAGTAGCTTGTTGAAATACAACGTGCTATAGGGATATTAAACATGAATATGAGGTGCCCTTTGCTAGTGCTACCTCTGTACCAAATTTCGTTCAATTCGGTTTCACCGTGTTTGAATTGATAGGGGGAATCGATATGCACACATACTTGGCCACCATCTGCAAACTTTTGGGCTGATGTTCTTGCAGTTTGGTCAGAATATGCTTCCCATATAAAGATTTGTTGTTGCAAAATTTGGTAGAGACTAGATTATTAGGTTGGTCGTAATTACATTTTAGCCTTTAACATTTGGGTGTCCGCGATTACGTTTCCGTCAAGATGGCGGCGATATAATAATGACACTGAGGTGGCCTTTTCTAGTGCAACCTCTGTACCAAATTTCGTTCCATTCGGTTTCACCGTGTTCGAATTAATAGGGGGAATCGATTTTCACACAAAGATGGCCGCCATCCGCAAACTATTAGGCTAATGACCTATTATATTCGTCAAAGGATGCTTCCTCCATAAAGGTATGTTGTTGCAAAATTTGGTGGAGATCGGATGATTAGGTTAGTCGTAATTTGATTTAAGCTTTGAACATTTGGGTGGCCGCCATTACGTTTCCGTCAAGATGGGGGCGATATAAAACATGACACTGGGGTGCCCTTGGCTAGTGCTACCTCTGCACCAAATTTCATTCCATTCGGTTTCACCGTGTTCGAATTAATAGGGGTAATCAATTTTCACACAAAGATGGCCGCCATCCGCAAACTATTAGGCTGATGACCTATTAGTTTGGTCTAAGGATGCTGCCCCCATAAAGGTATGTTGTTGCAAAATTTGGTAGAGATCGGATGATTGGGTTAGTCGTAATTTGATTTAAGCTTTGAACATTTGTGTGGCCGCCATTACGTTTCCGTCAAGATGGCGACGATATAAGACATGACACTGAGGTCTCCTTTGCTAGTGCTATCTTTGTACCAAATTTCGTTCAATTTGCGTTGACCGTGTTCGAATTGATGGGGGGTGGGGACAGACATTCAGAGTACACACACACACACACACACACACAAACACAGACTCACACACACACATACATACACACAGACAGACACACTTTTTTTTCGCCCTGTAGTGATCTCATAAGTCTACTTTCAAATTTTGCAAAAATCGAAAGTAGGCTAAAATCAGCATAAAAAATAAGTAAATATGTGTTTGACCGTTTTTCCATAAATCCAATTTAAGGGGCCCATGGGGAGGGGTGAAATTCTGGCGGGGGGAGACAGGAAAGAAAGTGTCCTTACTGATTGACTGACTGACTCACTCATCAAACTCAGGGGGAAAAACTGCTTTAAAGTAAGTAAATAGATTTTCGACAGTTTTTTTAATCAATCAAATTGAAGGGGTTCATCGGGAGGGGTGAAATTCTGAAGAAAACAAGATGTTCAGTAAAGAACATATAGCCTACTTTCTCCTAAATGCATGGGTATTGTTATAACTCTTTGTCCTTTTCAAGGAGTATGATTGAATGTTGGTTGTAGTAGCTTGTTTAAATACAACGTGCTATAGGGATATTAAACATGAATATGATGTGCCCTTTGCTAGTGCTACCTCTGTACCATATTTCGTTCATTGGGTTCCACCGTGTTCGAATTAATAGGGGGAATCAATTTTGACATAAAGATGGCCGCCATCCGCAAACTACTAGGCTAAAGACCTATTAGATTGGTCAAAGGATGCTCCCTCCATAAAGGTATGTTGTTGAGAAGTTTGGTAGAGATCGGATGGTTATGTTAGTCGTAATTTGGTTTAAGCTTTAAATATTTGTGTGGCCGCCATTACGTTTCTGTCAATATGGCGGCGATATTAATCATGACACTGAGATGCCCTTTGCTAGTGGTATCTCTGTACCAAATTTCGTTCCATTCGGTTTCACCGTGTTTGAATTAATAGGGGGAAACGATTCTGACACAAAGATGGCCGCCATCCGCAAAGTATTAGGCGAATGACCTATTAGATTGGTCAAAAGACGCTCCCTCCATAAAGGTATGTAGTTGCAAAATTTGGTAGAGATCGGATGATTAGGTTAATCGTAATTTGATTTAAGCTTTGAACATTCGTGTGGCCGCCATTACGTTTCAGTCAAGATGACGGCGATAAAAAACATGACACTGAGGTGCCCTTTGCTAGTGCTACCTCTGTACCATATTTCGTTCATTCTGTTCCACCGTGTTCGAATTAATAGGGGGAATCAATTTTGACATAAAGATGGCCGCCATCCGCAAACTACTAGGCTAAAGACCTATTAGATTGGTCAAAGGATGCTCCCTCCATAAAGGTATGTTGTTGCAAAGTTTGGTAGAGATCGGATGGTTATGTTAGTCGTAATTTGATTTAAGCTTTAAACATATGTGTGGCCGCCATTACGTTTCTGTCAATATGGTGGCGATATTAATCATGGCATTGAGATGCCCTTTGCTAGTGGTATCTCTGTACCAAATTTCGTTCCATTCGGTTTCACCGTGTTTGAATTATTAGGGGGAAACGATTCTGACACAAAGATGGCCGCCATCCGCAAAGTATTAGGCGAATGACCTATTAGATTGGTCAAAAGACGCTCCCTCCATAAAGGTATGTAGTTGCAAAATTTGGTAGAGATCGGATGATTAGGTTAATCGTAATTTGATTTAAGCTTTGAACATTCGTGTGGCCGCCATTACGTTTCAGTCAAGATGGCGGCGATATAAAACATGACACTGAGGTGCCCTTTGCTAGTGCTACCTCTGTACCAAATTTCGTTCCATTCGGTTCCACCGTGTTCGAATTAATAGGGGGAATCAATTTTGACATAAAGATGGCCGCCATCCGCAAACTATTAGGCTAATAACCTATTTGATTGGTCAATGGATGCTCTCTCCATAAGGGTATGTTGTTGTAAAGTTTGGTAGAGATCGGATGGTTATGTTAGTCGTAATTTATCTTAAGCTTTGAACATTTGTGTGGCCGCCATTACGTTTCTGTCAATATGGCGGCGATATAAAAGATGACACTGAGATGCCCTTTGATAGTGCTACCGCTGTACCAAATTTCGTTCCATTCGGTTTCACCGTGTTTGAATTATTAGGGGGAATTGATTTTCACACAAAGATGGCCGCCATCCGCAAACTATTAGGCTAATGACCTATTCGTTTGGTCAAAGGATGCTTCCTCTATAAGGGTATGTTGTTGCAAAATTTGGTAGAGATCGGATGATAAGGTTAGTCGTAATTTGATTTAAGCTTTGAACATTTGTGTGGCCGCCATTTCGTTTCCGTCAAGATGGCGGCGATATAAAACATGACACTGAGGTGCCTTTTGTTAGTACTACCTCTGTACCAAATTTCGTTCCATTCGGTTCCACCGTGTTCGAATTAATAGGGGGAATCGATTTTCACACAAAGATGGCCGCCATCCGCAAACTATTAGGCTGATGACCTATTAGTTTGGTCTAAGGATGCTGCCCCATAAAGGTATGTTGTTGAAAAATTTGGTAGGGATCGGATGATTAGGTTAGTCGTAATTTGATTTAAGCTTTGGACATTTGTGTGGCCGCCATTACGTTTCCGTCAAGATGGCGGCGATATAAAACATGACACTGAGGTGTCCTTTGCTAGAGCTACCTTTGTACCAAATTTCGTTCAATTCGCATTCACCGTGTTCGAATTGATAGGGGGGACAGACATTCAGAGTACACACACTCACACACACACAGACACACACACACAGACACACACACACAGACTCCCACACACACACACACACACATACACACACACAGACAGACACACTTTTTTCGCCCTGTGTTGATCTCATAAGTCTACTTTCATTTTTTGCAAAAATCGAAAGTAGGCTAAAAGATTGGAAGAAAATGTCCTGACTCATTCACTCACTCATCATCGTCCAGCCAAAAATATTGTAGTTGGAAACATGGCATTTCGAGGATATGTTCGTTGTATGTCAAAACCGTACACTAAGGGAGGACTTTTGGATATTCAGGTTCTAAAGGGGTCTTAAGGGGGTTAAACCTGCATTTCATTGAATAACAATATCTCACGAGTGGTTTCATTTGTGGATGTGATACTCGGCATATAAACTAATCATTAAAAATAAGCAGATATGTGTCTAAGGGTTTTTCGATATGGTGTATTATTATGAGTTGAAAGGGGTGAAAAGTGGGGGTGATGGATTCCTAACGGAGCGTGTAGGCCTATCTCTTAAACGACATAGGCGAGAAATTTGAATCTCAGCGAAAAAAAATCAGCTTAAAAAGGAAGTAAATCGGTGTTCGACCGTTTTTTTTTCATAAATTAATTTAAGGGGCCAATGGGGTGGGGTGAAATTCTGGGGGAGAAAAGGAGAGAAAGTGTCCTAACTGACTGACAAACTCACTCACTCATCATACTCAGGGGAAAAAGACAGCTTAAAAAATAAGTTAATAGGTGTTCAAGCGTTTTTTCATCAATCCAATTTAAGGGGCCCATGGGGAGGGGTGAAATTCTGGTAAAAATAATTGAAAGAAAATTTCCTGTCTGGCTGCCTCACTCATCACGCCCAGTGAAAACTATTATAGTTGGAAACATGAAATTTTGGGAATATGTTCGCTGTATGTCGAAAACGTGAACTAAGTTATGATTTTGTTTATTCGGGTTTTAAAGAGGTGTTAAGGGGGGTAAACGTGCATTTCATTGAATAACGATACCTCATGAGTTGTTTCTTTGGGGATGTGATATTCGGTATATAAACTAATCATTAAAAATAATCAGACATATGTCTAAGTGTTTATCGATGTGGTGTATATTATGAGGTGAAAGGGGTGAAAATTGGGGATTGAGGGATTCTTAACGGAGCGTGTATCTCTGAAACGACATAGGCGAGAAGTTTGAAATTCGGCGAAAGAAAAACAGCTTAAAATACAAGTAAATAGGTGTTCGACTGTTTTTTCATAAATCCAATTTAAGGGGCCTGTTGCGGTTAATAGAAATGGATAACGGGAACACTACAATCTGATCTTTATTATCTAACCAAGATGTCACAAGTGAAGTAGTAACAATAAAAACAAAATACAATCATAAATCGCAATCCATAGATTGCAACTCTCAAGAGTTGCAACGTCTCAATTCCCCACATCCTCCCCACCCTGGTCTACCTCCAGGGGGATGACCAGCTGAATGGGGCGGGTTATTGTAGCTCCAGTAGGGATACGAAGAACCTCCGTCCTGACGACTGCATCTCTACCAACACGGAGCTCCTCAATGCGGGCCTTTGCCCACATGTGCCTCGGCGTCTTGTCTTCCTGGAGAAGTGCTAGGTCACCAACCCTTAATTGCGGAACTTTTCCCCGTGGTCGAAGAACTTCATGGAAATTTCTCAATTCCAGGAGATACTCCTTCGTCCAGCGTTTCCAAAAATCATCCGATACCTTCTGTTGCGCAGCCAGCACTTTGGGCAGATCTTCATTCCCCGCACTTGCAGGTCCAGTCGGTATCGTGGTGAAGCGCTGTCCAATCAGAAAGTGGGCCGGCGTTAGAGCATTTTCTCTGTCTTGGGTGATGGGCCTCGAATTAATGGCGGCTTCGATATTTATCAAAGTGGTGTTCAATGCTTCCTCGCCGATTAATGATTTCCCCAGTACCTTTCGCAGACACCGCTTGGTCGTGCCTACCATCCTCTCCCACCATCCTCCCCACCAAGACGCCCTTGGAGCAATAAATCTCCAGGTGATGTTGTGATGAGCGAAGTACTGATGTGTTGGAGGGGCTGTGAGAGAAGTCCAGATGGACTTGAGATCTCTGTTGGTCGCGTGAAACGTCTGAGCATTATCAGTATATATCGTGTGTGGTATCCCTCGTCTTCCAAAGAACCTCTGAAGTGCCAAGAGGAACGTGTCGGCAGTCATGTCTGAGCACAATTCCAAGTGTAACGCGTGGGTCGTAGCGCAGGTAAAGAGAGCTATGTAACATTTCTTGCTCGTGGTTCACATAAAGGGGTCCAGTGAAATCAATTCCCGTGACTTCAAAGGGTTTCGTTGGTGTTACCCTTAATTTGGGTTGTGGAGCTTCGATTGCTTGGGCGAAGTGATTTTGCGCCATTTTGCAAGGAAGGCACGTACGTAACACTTTCTTGACTGCCTGTCGTGCTCTGAGCACCCAAAATTCCGTACGTAGTTCTGACAACACAATTCGCACCCCCAAATGGTGAAGTCTGATGTGCGTTTGTCTGATGAGCAATTTTACAAAGTGATGGGTGCCATCCAAGAGTAACGGGTGTTGTAATTCTCTAGATAACTCTGCAAGTTGTAGACGACCACCTAGACGAATGAGTCCGTTCTCCAGGAATGGGTTGAAGCGGGCTATTCTTGATTCCTTTGGCAGAGCTACACTGTCTTTTAGAGCCAGATATTCTGCAGGGAAACACTCCTTTTGTACAGTTTGAATCCAATATTTGCGTGAGTTTTGAAGCTCTTGTGCTGTTTACTCCCCAGAGAACCGTTCTTTTCTTCGAACAAGTTGCAAGAAACGAAGTATCCAATTATGCCAATGCACGCCTGTATCATGTGGTAAGAGTTCGTACCATCCAATCCCTCTGCACCAGGTTTCTTGGAACAGTATTTTCCCAATAATCGATACCGGTGTTAAAAGTCCCAAGGGGTCATAAAATCGGGAAGTAGTGTGTAACAGTAATCTCTTACTAGCGGGTTCCTGTATGAGATTATCGGTGATATCATGGTCGTCTATGTAGAAAGTGTCAGTTTCAGTGGACCATTTCACTCCTTATACTTGCGTATTGGTCTCTAGTACCCGACCTTCGGACGTCCAGATGCACTTCAGTTGTTGAGAGTTCGTCGCCCATTTCGTCATGGACATGTGAATTGTGTTTAGCAGTCCTGTGAGTTCATAATAAAGTTTGATCACTTGGTTCTCAGTTTCACCGCCGGTTACAAAGTCATCCATGTACGTACTACAATCTATAAGGGCGGCAGCATTTGAGAAGGCAGAGTCATGGATATTGGTTAGTTCCTTTAGTGTCGCTGAAAGTAAAAATGGACTGCTAGTTAGACCAAAGGGGACACGAGCAAAACGGTATATTACGACTTCATCTGTTGTTTCGTACACTCCTTCGCCTTTGTCAATCACATCGTACCAGAAGAATCTGGTCAAGTCTCGATCTTTGGAATCGAGTACAAGTTGTAAGAATGCCTGAGAGACATCACCAATGATGGGTACCGGGTAGCTTCTGAATCTGAGGAGAACAGAAAGTATCTCAGGCAATAAATTTGGCCCCATTTCAAGGGCCTCGTTAAGCGACGGACCACCTCCTTGACGAGAAGATGCATCAAACACAATCCTCCATTTCGTTTTCCCAGATTTACACTTCTTAACTAAATGGTGAGGCAAGTAGAACGTATCACCAGTTGTTTCAGAACGAGCATGTTCAACATGGCGTTTTATAATATAGTCCATCATCTGTGAATAATAAATCTCCTTCAAAGGTTCATTCGCCTCTAGTCTCTTTTGCAATGCGTTGAATCGTTTTACCGCATTAGCATGGTTGTTGGGCAAGATGATACCTGATTTTCTAGGAAGAGAGACCACACGCCGATGGTCTTCTATTCGGTAAGAATCATGAAATTCCTTAAGTATCGCAGAGTTATTGGAACTGAAATATTTATCCTGGCTTTCCCTGATTCCCATTGTTTCCAGATCCCAGAACTGTCTGAGTGTCTCATCTAAAGGTGACGGTATCTGTTCAGAATGAATATGGTTTACCAGTGATGAATTCAAGGTGATGCCTGATCGATTTCCTGTCAATACCCATCCAAACATGGTTGGTATGAGTACCACGGAGGTGGAAATGCGCACTGGTGAAGTGTCCTTTACGATTTTCCAATAACAATCTCCTCCAATAAGTATTTAGATAGGCAAAGGTGGCTCTGATTCATTCTTTGGGTCAGCCAACTGTAGTTTTTGAGTGTGTGCTAACATATTAACATCATCAGGAACGACCGGATGAGCTGAAAAGGCATGGCTACTCTCAAATGCAGTAATATTTGTAGCCGAGTTTGTCCAGATGCTCTTTATGGAAAACTTAACAAGGTTACGTACACTCCGATTGGTTGGAGACGATTCAAAGGCGCCAATAGTTAAGTCTTGGCGGCCAATAACTTCGAGTTTCAGTTCGTTAACTAGAGACTCAAGGATAAAACTGGATTGACTTCCAGCATCCAGTATGCAACGCGTCTGTTTAGTTCGCCCATTGGGACCCGTAACCCATACTCGCGCGGTCTGCAGGTAAGTAAAGTCGGATGGAAGAGAATTTACCTTGTTAACGGACGTAATGGTTGCTGCTGCATTAGTAGATAAGTTTCTACTGCAGACAGATCTGTGATGCAAGGCTTTGCAGGAAAAACAGAATGCCTTACCCTTTCGGTTGCAGTTCTTCACGGAGTGTCCGCGGTTCAGGCAAAGAAAGCAGCGGTTCGTGTTCCTGAGTTTGGTAAGTCTATCCTTAACGTTAGATACTGTCTTGCATTCTTGCGCCCAGTGTCCGCGGGATTCGTAAAAGACACAAAATGGTTCCGGCACAACCTTCCTATTGGATTGTTTCTTATTTGAATCAACGTGCAGTGATGCTGTAGTGGGAACATGAGTCGAAGCAGATCCACGAATATTGTGCGTCACCTTAGCCCCATCTACCTCTTCTCCCAAGAATTCCATGAGCTTGAGAATATCGCCTTCCGAGACATTTTCCCTCTTCGTCTGAATTATCCAACGGCGACAAATATCAGCGGGAAACGTTCTAAGTATTTTCGGAGCAAGAACTCTCCCGTAGCCGTTTACGTCTTCTCCCAGCGCACGAAGCGCTTGTATGTGTCGATGGCAATCGATGAACGTGTCGTTGAGTGCTTCAGAAGTAGCGTGCTGAATAGGTATGATCCCCTCTAGGTAGTCTAAGTGCACCTGTATTTTTCTGTTTTTATCCCCGTAGCGAGCTTGTAGAATCCGTTTCGTTTCCTCGTATGTATCTGCTATTACGGCGATTCCATCGACTAGCCGCTTCGGCTCGGCTTCCAAGTACCCGCGCAAAAATATGTGTTTATTTATGGTAGGAAGGAAAGGGTCTTTATCAACGGATGACTCGAATTGCTCCCAAAAACGTGGCCAAGTTGCGATGTCACCAGCGAAGGATTCTAGCTTAATTGGCGGGAGTCGAACTGAGTGTGAAGTTTGAATTGGAATAGTAGGTGTAGTTGGCAGTGATTCAGGGATACTTAAATTAGCGGCTGAATTTGACAATTTACTTGTAATTGTTCTCGATGCCCTTGTGATAGCGCGTTTCGCTGAGTCTATATATTCTTCACAACTCTGAACATCAGTATCGTATTCAGTGTCCGATAGTAACTCATGTATAGAATCATCAAGTGTGGTTAAGTTGTTGAGAGTTTCCTGTAGTCTATCTCGGTAGTGCTCCCAGTCTTCGAATGAAGTATTACCAGTGAAACTGTTAATTTACGTAACAAAGCGTGTTGTATTTGCCCTCTGTCTGGTTCGCTTTCTTCTTAGATTGTGTAAAATTCCATCTGTTTGATCGTTATTGCTCATGTTGTACGTGTGTTCAGTGAAATGTGCAAGGCAAAGAGTTGTCAATCTGTTATCTGAAGTATCGAATGATTTTCGGTCAGGTGCTACTAGGATCGCTAGTGTCGACGCTTAGATTGTGCGTTAATTACTATGGTCAGTTTTATATTATCTATGGCCTGCGCTCCAAATTTATAATATCTATGCTTAGCACCAGGTGACACTACAATATGCACGAACGAAACATAATGTTATTACACACATACATAACCAAACAAGAAGTTATTAGGGTCATTCAACAGTTATTCGGTTTACAAATGTGTAGCTTTGTCACTTATCTGTAGTCGGTTGCGAAGTTGGAAACCTTCCGTCCAGTATAGTGTAATTGCAAGTTTTCCCTCACAGTCTGGAGGTTCCGTAATGCAATTGCAGAGTAAAAACTTACGAGAGGCTTCAATTCCTGCAGTATAGGCCTAACCAGATTATTCCTTAAAAGCACTTGATATCATGCGATATCCCGAGTGTTTACGGCACCAAATGTTGTGGTTAATAGAAATGGATAACGGGAACACTACAATCTGATCTTTATTATCTAACCAAGATGTCACAAGTGAAGTAGTAACAATAAAAACAAAATACAATCATAACTCGCAATCCATAGATTGCAACTCTCAAGAGTTGCAACGTCTCAATTCCCCACAGGGCCCTTGGAGAGGGGAGAAATTCTGAAAAAAAAAACCAAAAAGGAAAGTGTGCTAACTGATGGACTCACTTACTCACTCATCAAACTCAGGGGGAAAATCAGCCTTAAATAAGTAAATAGGTGCTCGACCGGTTGTTTTATAAATCCAATTTAAGGGGTTCATGGGGAGGGGTGAAATTATCAAAAATTAATGAAAGAAAATGTCCTGACTGACTCACTCACTCATCATCGCCAAGCCAAAATTATTGAAGTTAGATACATGAAATTTTGGGATATGTTCGTTGTATGTCGAAAACGTCCACTAAGGAAAGAGTTTTGGATATTCAGGTTCTAAAGAGGTGTTAAGTGGGTAAACGTGCATTTCATTGAATAACTATATCTCACGAGTGGTTTCATTTGGGGATATGCTACTTGGCATATATACTAATCATTAAATATAAGCTGACACATGTCTAATGGTTTTTCGATGTAGTTTATATTATGAGGTGAAAGGGATGAAAAGTGGGGGTTGAAAGATTCCTAACGGAGCGTGTATCTCTTAAACGACATAGGCGAGGAGTTTAAAACTAGGAAGAAATCAATCAGCTTAAAGATAAATAAATAAATAAAATAAATAGATGTTCGACCGTTTTTTCATAAATGCAATTTAAGGGGCCTATGGGGAGGGGTGAAATTCTGGGAGAAAAACGTCCACTAAGGAAGGATTTTTGATGTTCACTCTCATCGACCAACCAAAACTATTTAAGTTAGAAGAATTATATTTTGGGGATATGTTTGTTGTGTGTCGAAAACATCTACTAAGGAGGGATTTTTGGATATTCAGGTTCTAAAGTGGTGTTAACGGGGTTAAACCTGCATTTCATTGAATAACAATATGACACGACTATGACGCGAGCGAAGCGAGGCAAAAAATGTCGAAAACGTCAACTAAGTTATGATTTTGTTTATTCGGGTTTTAAAGAGGTGTTAAGGGGGTAAACGTGCATTTCATTGAATAACGATACCTCATGAGTTGTTTCTTTGGGAATGTGATATTCGGTATATAAACTAATCATTAAAAATAATCAGACATATGTCTAAGTGTGTATCGATGTGGTGTATATTATGAGGTGAAAGGGGTGAAAATTGGGGATTGAGGGATTCTTAACGGAGCGTGTATCTCTGAAACGACATAGGCGAGAAGTTTGAAATTCGGCGAAAAAAAACAGCTTAAAATACAAATAAATAGGTGTTCGACTGTTTTTTCATAAATCCAATTTAAGGGGCCTGTTGCGGTTAATAGAAATGGATAACGGGAACACTACAATCTGATCTTTATTATCTAACCAAGATGTCACAAGTGAAGTAGTAACAATAAAAACAAAATACAATCATAAATCGCAATCCATAGATTGCAACTCTCAAGAGTTGCAACGTCTCAATTCCCCACATCCTCCCCACCCTGGTCTACCTCCAGGGGGATGACCAGCTGAATGGGGCGGGTTATTGTGGCTCCAGTAGGGGTACGAAGAACCACCGTCCTGACGACTGCATCTCTACCAACACGGAGCTCCTCAATGCGGGCCTTTGCCCACATGTGCCTCGGCGTCTTGTCTTCCTGGAGAAGTGCTAGGTCACCAACCCTTAATTGCGGAACTTTTCCCCGTGGTCGAAGAACTTCATGGAAATTTCTCAATTCCTGGAGATACTCCGTCCAGCGTTTCCAAAAATCATCCGATACCTTCTGTTGCGCAGCCAGCACTTTGGGCAGATCTTCATTCCCCGCACTTGCAGGTCCAGTCGGTATCGTGGTGAAGCGCTGTCCAATCAGAAAGTGGGCCGGCGTTAGAGCATTTTCTCTGTCTTGGGTGATGGGCCTCGAATTAATGGCGGCTTCGATATTTATCAAAGTGGTGTTCAATGCTTCCTCGCCGATTAATGATTTCCCCAGTACCTTTCGCAGACACCGCTTGGTCGTGCCTACCATCCTCTCCCACCATCCTCCCCACCAAGACGCCCTTGGAGCAATACATCTCCAGGTGATGTTGTGATGAGCGAAGTACTGATGTGTTGGAGGGGCTGTGAGAGAAGTCCAGATGGACTTGAGTTCTCTGTTGGTCGCGTGAAACGTCTGAGCATTATCAGTATATATCGTGTGTGGTATCCCTCGTCTTCCAAAGAACCTCTGAAGTGTGTTCAAAATGTTACCAGTGTATAGGGTAAATAATGTGTGTGTGTATCGAGAAATGTCATTGTGTGAAATGGGATTAATCAAGATGGCTTAAACACATTAAGTGGGCGAAAATGAAACGTCGCTGGAAAATACGGTCGGGGACCGTGACCTCGTGAGTAATCATTTCATTATGTTATGTGTTGGGGAATATTTGTGTAAAATCCACCTGAGAATGAGAAAATAGGGATGTTTTTTAATAACAAATAACAGAATAATAGCGCGATCTGAACGATTAAAATTGAGAAACTATAAAATAATTATGTGAAATGAATAAATCCCTTAGGGAAAATGTATGAAATAAAATATCAGTGTAGTTGATAAATGATTTAATCATATGAAAGCAAGCGTAATAATAATAACAAGTAAATGAATAAAGATTATTATGAATGATAGGAAAGTAGTAGCTTTTGAGCTCCTTTAAAAGAATAAATACAGGTTGTGAACATATGTTCTTAAAATAAAGCGATTATTGCACGGGAGAGGATTAATATAAAATTGAGATGTAGATCAAATGTGTATTGTTGAATCTATCAGTTCTTTGAAGGCAATTTGGCAATAAAGGATAAGCGTAATGTAGCGCATTGAGTAAATTTGTCACGCTAGGAATGCGTTGAACCTAAATATACTTGGTAAAATTAATTATAAGGGGCAGTTGGTCGGGGTAATTGAGCTATAGTAAGTCCTCCAAATAGTGATGTGATCACGAGGCCGTTGTGTGTGTTGTATTATAAAAGGGTGCGAAATATTAATTGTATTATGAGCGCGGCTGTAAGGCAAAGGCCTGCTATAAGTCGCTAATGTATAAGTCCTCCAATATGGGATATGGTTCCCGAGGCATTTGAAAGAATCGAACCTAGATTCGTTTATGTGAAGCCCCTACATATTTGTTCTTGTATTGAATTATTCTTACCCACCAATGAGGACACTTCATAATTAATAAATGCCAAGGTAAAAAGAATGGGTCTAGTGAACCTAAATATGTTGTTAAAATAAGTTGAATGAAGCCTTGTTTGTTCAAAGAACTGTATTTAAGAAAAAGCTGTATGAAAGCGGAGGGTGGTTAGCTCGCCTCTTGCGAGTCTGACCGTAATGTTCCTGCTCCCCAACAATAAATCACGCTAAGTGGCCAGGCCAGACCTTACCATTAAAGGAAGTGCGGTGGGTCTGTGAGCCGTCTGTTTTGAAGTTATAGTACACCAGAGGGTTCAGAGTTTGTTTAACGACCCGGGTTTCGAACCGAGGTTCTTGTAGAAGAAAATTACCGCTTGCAAGTTCAGATCGTTGCTTTCTATTGATATGATGGTCTTTTAAGACAAATAATGATAAATCCCTAATGTAATGTTATATAATGTAATAATTCACGAGTTCAGTGAAGACAATTAGATTTCGGGAGTGATCTTAATTTTAGACATGTTCAAGTAGTCTTCTATAACTCGGGAGTACGCAAATGTTTTCCCAATCACTGTAGTGAATTGTTGATTTGAGAGAAGTGGTAACATGAGAACATTGTGAAAGCCCAAAGTTTAAGTAAATGAGTAACAGTACTTTAATAATAATTATATATTGTTTTAATTATAAAATACTCATATCATAGGAAATGATGTGTTGTAAAAGGAATAACACAGTTTATATTGAAAAGTATCGAGCCTATGGGAGCTCTTGATTATATTGAATTTTAAAAGGACACTATATGGAAGTGAAAAGAAATATTAGTTTTTTGGTTTATGAAAACCATTTATTATGGTTTAACCTTTGTTTTATTATGTATTCCTTGCTCACTCTGAACAAGTTAGAACTGGGTCAGTATTTTATTTGTTTAATTTGTTGTAGCGCCATATATTTGGTTAATTAAATGTTTTATAGTAGGAGTTGATTTTGTTTATTTATTTATTTTGGAAGTGTATCCTCTATTTAATCCAAAATGTGTAAGTCACAGAGTGGGAGAACATACCATAACCCCGAAAATCCCGATTTGAGCATGGCTGGCATACTGTGATTTGCATATTTCATGCTAAAAGGGCACATGGGGGCATAGAAGTAATGTGCTTGGATTAATAACTAGAGGAACACTTAAGACGGTCATATCATGTAAAAGTAAAGTAATGATAGAAGTAGCTACAGAATATAATGTTAACTGACCGCATGGGACCCTGGAAACTCACACCGAGCAGCCCTAAATATAATTACCCCCTAGTAAACATATTTCATGGCGCCCAGTACGTAGGGATGAGTTTTCCTAGGGGAAAACCCGAGTTTTCATGAAAATCAAAATTTTCATTTTTTGAAAAACAAAATGGTTTTTCGAAAAGTTTGAATTTTTAAATCACTTCCATAAAGGTTATGACATTGAATGAGTATATCAAAAGGGTACGTTTTAGTAAACACCCGTACTAAGGTAAAAATTTGGAAATTGGGACACAAGAGTTCGGAGTACCATCTCTCATGCATGAACCGGCGATGTGGCATGATAGCCCACTGTATTCTATAAGATGGCATTAAGTGAGGAAATGCAGAGGTTGTTGGCGGCTATGAAAGCAGAGAATAGGGAAGAGAGACAGGGGCTTTTGGACGCTTTGAAAGCCGATAGCAAGGAAAGGTTGGAGGCCATAGACAATAAGTTGGACAGCCAACAGCGTGAAAATAAAAAGGATTTAGGATCCTTAAATCAGAACTTAGAATCCCTTAAAATTAATAGTGATAGCATGGGGAATAAATTAGAAGCTATCGAGGCCGACTGTATAAGAATGAACAGTGAACTGAAGGCTGAGATAGATAAAATGAAAACGGAAAATGGGGATAACATTAAAGAACAGTTGAAAGTTGTAAAAATGAGACGTTAGAGTCTATAAAAGCCGACAGTAAAGCAAATCATGAGGTACTGAAGGCTGAAATTGAGAAAATAAAGAAAGAATCAAATGAACTCCAAGGGAGTATAACAGAGACAATGAATAACAAATTTCAAGGTTTTGACACTGAGTTTGGGAATAAGTTAAATGAGTTAAAAGGGGAAATCACAAGTAAAATTAAAGAGGAAAATGGGGCACTTCAGTCAGGATTGCAAGTCCTTGAATGAAAGGACGTTAGAATCCCAAACTGAATGTCAAGAAATTTTTAAAAAATTAGGGAATAAATTGGGTTTTGTGGAAACCAAATTAAGTAATATGGAAGAGAATGTAGATGCATGTAAAAATGAACTTGTAACCCAGATCCAAAGTGTGCAGAAAAAGTTGGAAGCTCAGATAGAATCTAATAGGAGTATTTGTGAAACATCCCGGACGGAGATAAAAGATAGTCTTGATAGGCTAGAAGGCAGATTTAAAGGGGTGGAGAACCAAGTAGGAAAACTTGAGGAAAAAGTAGAGGGAGTTCAGGCCGAAGTAAATGATATGAAAATTCAAAATCAAGAAGAACAGGAAAAATCAATTTGATCATTTTACCGGGCAGGTAGATGATAACTTGAGGAAGCACGAAGAGGAGATAAATAAGAGATTAGGTACATACGAAAAGCATATCCAGGGAGAAAGAGAACAACGAAATGAAGAAAATAAGGAGAATACCCAGAAGATAGAGAAAATAAGTACGGGTATCAATGGGGTTCAGGAAACCATGGAAACCTTAATGGGACAAGTAGGAAAAACTAATACTGGAGTAAAACTTGTCAAAGATGACTTAACGGAATTATATAAAAACCAAGGGAAAACTGAGGAAAAGCTTGAAGAAATTAAGGGAAATATGGTAAAAGGACAAAAGGAGATGGAGAAAAAGATAAAGGAGATCCGAGAGGACTTAGATACCAAAGGTGACGTTAAGCCAGAAATTATAGAAAAACAGGTCATGGTCATCAAGAAAGAGGTAGAAAATCAATTAGCTGAAATAAGGGATAGTTTCAGGGAAGAGAAATTCCAACTCAAACACGAAGTGGAAAGCAGTAAAAAGAATCAGGAAAGAATTCAGAATGAACTGGGATCACGATTGGAAAGGACTGAACACAAGAACAGTCAGATGGAAATTCAACTTATGGCTCATGAAGAAAGTGCCCGAAGAGAAAGGAAATTAGAATTTGAAAGTCAGGATGAATTTCAAAAGACAGGATGGGTAGATCCCCATGAAAGAGACACTAATGAAGATAGGGACTTAGGAGGGGAGAGCCCTTATAAAACCCAGGAAATCCAATGGCAATGTCAACCCCTTATATGAACCAAACAAATGGTCAAATAATAAATATCATCAAGTCAAATGAGGACAAACCGGTGAAGTTTACAGGGAATAATATGTCGATTACTCCTAAATACTGGTTGAAGGAGGTCGCAGAGTACTTGAATGAAATGAAAGTTCCTCAGGATCGGAGATTGAGAGCAATTGAGAAGCTATTGGCAGGTGATTGTCTCACCTGGTTCAGGAGTTTCAGGTATACATTTGACACGGTGGAAGGTTTTAGAGAAGCTTTTCTCAAACGATATTGGGCAGCAGATGTCCAAGAGAATCTGAGGCTAGATCTGTACTCTAGGAAGTATAGTACAAATACCCCCACTAAATATTCAGAATTTTTCACCGCTCAGCTGTGTAAATTCCGGGAACTTGACATTGCTCCTGCTGAGAACGACCTGTGTGCCGCCATTGCAAGACAACTTCCATATGAGATACAGAGGTTGTTAATCTCATCTAAAGCCAGAAGTGCTGTGGAAGTGGAGAGCGTCTTACGTCAATTAGATATGACGACTTCACACGTTACTCCCAGGCATCAAAGACAAACTGAACAAGTACATATGGCCAGCAGTCAAGAAAATAGAGAGAAACCATTGACCAGAAATCAGTCAACTAGTACTGATACTCAGGGATTGGGTCGAGAATATGGACATCAAGAGCCTAGGGGAATACAGCGATACCATAGAGGAGGATATCGGGGAAGAAATCCTAGAAATACGGGTTATAGGCAACAAGAGAACCGACCCTATAACAATAATAATCAGAGGCAGGATAACAGAAAGAGATGGGAGAATTATCCCAGAAGGAATGTAAGACCGGAGGATAGAGACGATGAATATCGGGCCGAAATAGAAGAGAGGTATCAGGAAAGTTTTCGTTACATGAATGAACGAACAGACGAACCTGAAATGCAAAGAGTCCGTTGGAGTGAGGCAATAAAGAACCGAAAATCACCCGACCGACTAGAAGGAGCTCAAAGCTTGGAGTTACAAGCTCAATTGAAGAATGAGGGGAAAGGAAACCCTCAGGATAAAAAACTCCAAATTTAAATCATCAAAAGTGGAAACATACCAGGAGCTGGGAGGAGGTTGAGATTTTAAACTGGATAGCAAGACCAGATGAGCTAATTAAAGAGGATGTGGAAGGAATCCCACCTATTAGAAGGGAATTACCTATCATCATGTTAAGGATAGAAGGATTACTGGTCAGGGCATTAATTGATACTGGATCAACCATAAGTTTAATAACGCAAACCCTCCTAAATGAATTAGAAACACGAGGTCGCATACTGAAAATTCCCACCTCAAGTGTGAAGATTAAGGGAATTATTCCGGAAAAATCTTTAACATGTAAATTTCAGGTATACATTGATTTGATCATGGGTAACACTGAAATTTCACAATGCTTTTTGCTGGTAAATCAATTGCCATATAATGTCATATTAGGTATTGATTTTATCCTTGAGAACAAGGTCATAATAGACCTAGCGCAAAATTGCATTAGGATTCAAAGAGAAGATGTGGATGGACAAAACATTAATCTACAGGAACAGGATGCAAAAATAGAAGAACAGGTATGGCATGTGGAAGAAATGTCAGAGGAAGGTGGTAAGGACATAGAAAAAGTATTTGAAGTCCTAAACATAGAGCTTGAAGATAGTTTGGAAACCGAGTTCGAGACCAACCTGTCAGGAAAAATAGAGGAAGCTAAAGTTAACCTCGAGAACAAGGAAAAATTAAAGGAATTGCTATTAAAGTACAGGGACGTATTTGATTCCAAACCAGGGAAGATTCAAAATTTTAAATACGCTTTTCAAGTAAATGATTGGGCACCGTTCAGACAAAAACCATACCCGGTTGCAGAAAAACATTATACAGAAACAAGCAAAACACTGCAGGAGATGAGTGATGCAGGTGTCATAGAAAAGATGGCGTCACCATATGTTAGTCCATTAGTTATTGTGAGTAAACCGGATGGCTCAGTAAGGGTGTGTTTGGATGCCAGGAATTTGACCACAAAAATTATACCAGAAAATGATTCGGCACCACCCATAAAAGAAATACTGAGGAAATTTAAAGGCAAGAAGATTTTCACAAATATTGACATGACTTCTTCATATCATCATCTCGAACTTGAAGAGAAAACCAGTCTTTTAACTGGATTTCATTTCGACCAACAAACGTATTGCTTCAAGAGATGTCCGTTTGGCTTGAAGACCGCGGGATCCGCCTTAATAAGAGCACTTGATCGCAACCTGTCAGAGGAAGTAAAGGATTGCACTATCCGTTATGTGGATGACATATTGCTTACCTCGGAAAACATTGGGGAACACTTGGAAAAGTTAAAGAAATTATTGGAAGATTTAAGAAGGGCTAACTTTAAGATTAACTTGAAGAAATCAAATTTTTGTCAGAGACAAGTTACATTTTTGGGGCATGTGATTGATAAGGATGGTGTCAAACCAAATCCATGCAAATTAGAATCAATAAGAGATTTTCCCAGGCCTTTGAAGGTGAAAAACGTTCGCCAGTTTTTGGGATTGATTGGATTTTTCTCAGGACATTGTCCGTCCTAAACCAAAACTGTTGCGCCATTACAGGACCTTCTGAAGAAGGGAGGCAAGTGGAAATGGACGGAGGAAACAGTAAAAGCGTTCATAGAGGCCAAGGAAATGCTTTTGAATTATGTGAAGCTAGGATTTCCTGATTTTAATCATAGATTTGTAAAACAAACGGATACATCCCAGATTGGAATAGGGGCAATGCTATATCAGGAAAACCCGGATAACCCTGAGAAGAAAAATTATCTAGCTTTCACACGTAGGAGATTAAAACCACACGATAAAAATTATACAATCAGCGAGATCGAGCTGTTAGCGATATTGCACGCGTTGCAATATTGGAGAAAGATTGTATATGGGTTTCAAGTCACATTAAGGACTGATCATAAAGCCTTAACCTTTTTGATGAAGACGGATTTATCCAGACAAAGGTTGATGCGTTGGGCTTTATACATACAACAGTTCGATGTAAATATAGAGTATTGCCCGGGAAAAGAAAATGTAGTTCCAGATTATTTAAGTAGACAGCCAGAGTCCACAGAAGAGGAAGTAATGGCTATTGATTTGGAAGACAGGGATCAGCGCACTTTGAATGAATTAAGAAGCATTGGTCAACGACAACGTGAGGATCCATGGATGAACATGCTCATATCTTTCTTGGAAGGGAGTTTGATAAGGGGAACACCTGCGTATACTGAAGCTAAAAAGATAGCTCAGGATTACACGTTCTTTAATGGACTATTGTATAAGTTTGCGGACTCTGACCATACACGATTGAGGATCGTGGTACCTGCTATTCTGCAGAGGAAAATGGTATGGTTGGCCCATAGATCGTTTGGACATATGGGAGTCGACAAAACAGTCTCGATGCTGAAAGAAGCATTTGTATGGCCGAGACTGAGAGAAACTGTAAGGGATACGCTCAAGACATGTGATCTATGTCAAAGGATTAAGCCAAATGTGTTTTTGATGAGAAAAAAGCCAATACCATTGTTGCCCGAGAGGCCAGGTCAAATTATTTCTATTGACAATTTCGGACCTTTGCCAAAGGCTAGGAGAGGAAATAGACACATAATGGTGGCTATGGATGTTTTCACAAAAATGGTTGTCCTTGCTCCCATACAGAAGACTAGTACCAAACAGGTGTTAAAACGACTCAAAGAAAAAGTGATACCTATTCTGGGTAAACCCGAGAATTTGTTATCGGATCACGGTAGTTGTTTTACAAGTATAGAATTTAGACAGGAATTAGAGAGACTTGGAATAAGACAGATACTGTCGAGTATTCGCCATTCTGAGGCAAATCCTGTGGAAAGAGTTATGAGGGAAACGGCCAAGTATTGTAGGATATACTGTGCCGAGGAAAATTGGAAATGGATAGATATCCTTGATATTATCGAATTTTGTTTAAATAAAACAATCCATGAGTCCACGGGAGAGATACCAATAATGTTACATCGGAATGAGCAACCAGAGAGACCTTGGAATCTGGTCATTCCTAGGCCAGCAGACGCTCAGCCTGGAAGAGATGTACGAATTAGAAGAGCCTTTGAGCATCTAAAAGCTCAAGCTGATAGAAGGCATAGAAGAAACAGGCACAAGAGGTATCATGGACCACTATTAGCAGGAGAAATGGTGTTAGTGAAAAGACCAGCCATTTCGGATCCAGGGAACCGCGTGTACAAGAATTTCCAGAAAATGTACCACGGACCGTATCAAATAATAAGAGATTGAAGAAATAATGCCTATAGAATTCGGCACTGTGAAACGAATCACGAAGTGACCATGAATTCAGCGAATTTAAAAGTATATTACCCTCCCGAAGACTTCGATGAAGCAAATGAACAAGGCCTGGTTATGGAACGATTTAGAGATGATGAATCCACTTTTGATAGAAACAAAAGTAAGTTAGAACGAGAAAATAGAGCTCAACCATTCAATTGTGAATGTGAATTAGAGAAAATGTATTGGGAGATAAGAGAAATAATTGATTTTGTTGAAGAAGAAAATTTCAATAAAAGACGAGAAAATGAGGAAATAAAGAAACGGGTAGGGATAGACCACACCCGTAACGAAGAATTATGTTCTGTAGACTTTTAGTCCAGAAAAATAAGAGAGGAAGAACGGGTAGGGACAGAGCGTACTCAACTTACACTATTACCGGATATGACTTAAAAGGTGGAAAACCCTAATTATCATGGGATTCCATGAGAAGAGAGACTAAAGGTACTGAGAAATTTTATGATGGCTTCGACACTAAAGAAAATAAGATATTTTACCAAAAGGATTTAAATAAATTTCCTCAAAATTTCGAAAATTTATTTATCTAAGGAGGGGAGATTTGAACCCATGTACTGTTGGTTCAAGCAACGAATCCAACATTTATTGGTAAAAGAAGGAAGGAAAAATACAGTCCTTAGAAAGTAAATGCATAAAGATTATTATGAATGATAGGAAAGTAGTAGCTTTTGAGCTCCTTTAAAAGAATAAATACAGGTTGTGAACATATGTTCTTAAAATAAAGCGATTATCGCACGGGAGAGGATTAATATAAAATTGAGATGTAGATCAAATGTGTATTGTTGAATCTATCAGTTCTTTGAAGGCAATTTGGCAATAAAGGATAAGCGTAATGTAGCGCATTGAAGAAAATTTGTCACGCTAGGAATGCGTTGAACCTAAATATACTTGGTAAAATTAATTATGAGGGGCAGTTGGTCGGGATAATTGAGCTATAGTAAGTCCTCCAAATAGTGATCTGATCACGAGGCCGTTGTGTGTGTTGTATTATAAAAGGGTGCGAAATATTAATTGTATTATGAGCGCGGCTGTAAGGCAAAGGCCTGCTATAAGTCGCTAATGTATAAGTCCTCCAGTATGGGATATGGTTCCCGAGGCTTTTGAAAGAATCGAACCTAGATTCGTTTATGTGAAGCCCCTAAATATTTGTTGTTGTATTGAATTATTCTTACCCACCAATGAGGACACTTCATAATTAATAAATGCCAAGGTAAAAAGAATGGGTCTAGTGAACCTAAATATGTTGTTAAAATAAGTTGAATGAAGACTTGTTTGTTCAAAGAACTGTATTTAAGAAAAAGCTGTATGAAAGCGGAGGGTAGCTCGCCTCTTGCGAGTCTGACCGTAATGTTCCTGCTCCCCAACAATAAATCACGCTAAGTGGCCAGGCCAGACCTTACCATTAACGGAAGTGCGGTAGGTCTGTGAGCCGTCTGTTTTGAAGTTATAGTACACCAGAGGGTTCAGAGTTTGTTTAACGACCCGGGTTTCGAACCGAGGGTCTTGTAGATGAAAATTACCGCTTGCAAGTTCAGATCGTTGCTTTCTATTGATATGATGGTCTTTTAAGACAAATAATGATAAATCCCTAATGTAATGTTATACAATGTAATAATTCACGAGTTCAGTGAAGACAATTAGATTTCGGGAGTGATCTTAATTTTTGACGTGTTCAAGTAGTCTTCTGTAGCTCGGGAGTACGCAAATGTTTCCCAATCACGGTAGTGAATTGTTGACTTGAGAGAGAGATGGTAACCGAAGAACATTGTGAAAGCCAAAAATTTAAGTAAATGAGTAACAGTACTTAATAAGAATTATATATTTTTTTGAATATAAGATACTCATATAATAGGAAGTGATGTGTTGTAAAAGAATAACTCAGTGTATATGAAAAGTATCGAGCCTATTGGAGCTCTTGATTTTACTGAATTTTAAAAGGACACTATATGGAAGTGAAAAGTAATATGAGTTTGTTGGTTTATGAGAAACCATTTATTTGGTTTAACCTTTGTTTTATTATGTATTCCTTGTTCACTCTGAACAAGTTATAATTGGGTCAGTATTTTATTTGTTTAATTTGTTGTAGCGCCATATATTTGGTTAATTAAATGTTTTATAGTGGGAGTTGATTTTGTTTATTTAATTTGGAAGTGTATCCTCTATTTAATCCAAAATGTGTAAGTCACAGAGTGGGAGAACATACCATAACCCCGAAAATCCCGATTTGAGCACGGCTGGCATACTGTGATTTGCATATTTCATGCTAAAAGGGCACACTATATCTATATATATAAAAATCAATGTAACGTGATAGTTTGTGGGTATGTATGTCTCCTATGCGTTCATATACCATTCGTCCGATTGCGATGAAACTTGGGTGAGATGTTGAGTACACTCCAAGGAAGGTTTCTGACTTAGTAAATCCATTTTACAATAGGTAGCGCACGCGTAGATTCAACGAATGAGCGACGATACGCGAAGCATTTCAACAAAGTCCCGTATGTGTTCATATACCATTCGTCCGATAGCGATGAAACTTGGGTGAGATGTTGTGTACACTTACGTGAAGGTTTCAAAATTAGTGAATACATTTCAGAGTAGATAGCGCACGATATAAAAATCAATGTAACGTGATAGTTTGTGGGTATGTATGTTTCCCATGCGTTCATATACCATTCGTCCGATTGCGATGAAATATGCGTAAAATGTTGTATACACTGCAGGGAGTTTTTCTGGCTTAGTACATCCATTTTACAACAGGCAGCGCACGAGTAGATTCAACAAATTAGCTACGATGCGCGAAGCATTTCAACAAAGTCACGTTTGCGTTCATATACCATACGTCCGATAGCGATGAAGCTAGGCTGAGATTTTGTGTGCACTCCAGGGAAGCTTTCTAGCTTAGTAAATCCCTTTAAAAATAGGTAGAGCAAGAGTAGAATCAACAAATGAGCAACGGCGCGCGAAGCGTTTCAACAAAGTCCCATATAATTTCATATACCATTCATCCGATAGCGATGAAACTTGGGTGAGATGTTGTGTACACTCCAGGGAAGGTTTCTGGCTTAGTACATACATTTTACAATAGGTATCGCACCAGTAGATTCAACAAATGAGCTATGACACGCGAAGCGTTTCAACAAAGTCCCGTATAAAGTCATATACCAGTCGTCTGATAGTGATAAATGTTTGGTGAATTGTTGTGTACACTCCAGGAAAGGTTTCTGGCTTAGTAAATCCATTTTACAATACGAAGCGCACGTTTATATTCAACAAATGAGTGACTACGCGAGAAGCGTTTCGACAACGTCCCGTATACGTTCACATACCATTCATCCGATTGCGATGAAACTTGGGTGAGATGTTGTGTACACTCCAGGGAAGGTTTCTGCCTGAGTTCATCCATATTACAATATGTAGCGCAAGAGTAGAATCAACAAATGAGCGACGACACGCGAAGCGTTTCAACCAAGTCCCGTATGCATTCATGTCGGCTACCATTCGTCCGTAGCTATGAAACTTGGGTGAGATGTTGTGTACACGTCACGGAAAATTTCTGGCTTAGTAAATCCACTATACAATATGCAGCGCACAAGTTGATTCAACAAATGAGGGACGACGCGCGAAGCGTTTCAACAAAGTCCCGTATCAGGTCATATACCATTCTGCCGTTAGCGGTGAAACTTGGGTGAAATATGGTGGACACTCCAAAGAAGGTTTCTGGCTTAGTAAATATATTTCACAGTAGGTAGCACACGAGTAGATTCGACAAATGAACGACGACATGCGGAGCGTTTCAATACAATCCCCTATGTCTTCATATCCCATTAGTCCGATAGCGATGAAACTTACGTGACACTTACGTGACGGTTTCTAACTTAGTAAATACATTTTACAGTAGGTAGCGCACGAGTAGATTCAACAAATGAGTGACGGAGCGCGAATCGTTTAAACAAAATCAGGTATGCGTTCATATACTATTCATCCGATTGCGATGAAACATTGATCAGTTATTGTGTCCCCGCCAGGGAAGGGGACTTAGTAAATCCATTTCACAATAAGTAGCGCAAGAGTAGATGCAACAAATGGGTGACGACGCGCGAAGCTTTTCAACAAAATCCCCTATTGCGTTCATATAACATTCTTCGATTGCGATGAAACCTTGATGAGTTATTGTGTACACGCCAGGGAAGGGCTTCGACTTAGTAATACATTTCTCAATAGATAGCGCACGAGTAGATTCAACAAATGAGTGACAGTGCACGAATCGTTTAAACAAAACCACCTATACGTGCATATACAATTCATCCGATTGCGATGAATCATTGATGAGTTATTGTGTACACGCCAGGGAAGGGTTTCGACTTAGTAAATCCATTTCACAACAGGTAGCGTACGAGTAGATTCAACAAATGGGTGACAGCGATGAAACTTTTGAAAGTTGTTGTGCACGCTTCCACGAATGGTTCTAAATTAGAAAATCCATTTTACGATAGCTTAGAGGCAGTTAACATGTTGTATATCTAAAAGCACTTCAAGAAACAGAATTCAACTCCAACACTTTCTTTGATTGGCATTGCAACGCATGCCGGGTACAGCTTGTCTATATATATATCACTTTCTTGTGGACACGATAACAACCGCAATTTTGCACCAATCACATTGAAATTTTTACATAATATGAATTCGTCGAAAATCTCGGTCGAGTTCGTAAATGGGCACGATCGGTCGACGGGGATGAAAATGGGGAGCTTTTTTCGAAGAAGTGAAATATCGCTATAACTCGCTTAATATTTGAAATATCGAATCCATTCAAAGTTCATACTATGTGTCGGATAAGGCCCAAAAATTTATGTTTGAAAAGGTTTTTGATAGCACCAAAAGTGGGTTTTTCGGGAGACATTAATCATATCTCTCATAATAGGCACAATATCAAAACCGTACAAAATGGACAATATTCCCCTAATAATTACCTAAAACTATTGTCTGAAAGAATTTTTGATATGACCCACCATTACGCCAAGGGATGAGAAAAATAATTTCGGAATTATAAGAAAATGCCAAGAGCCATCTGAGGTTGCCATGACAACACTAGTAAATTGATGAGGGATGAGCCATCAGACGTTGCCATGACAACGCACTCGCACGAGATCACATTCAGTTTTCCATCTGACTAAGTGTGAAGCGGCTTCGGTGACTTAACTGGTAACATGCTGGACTTCTAAGCCCAAGGTCGCGGGTTCAAAGCCGGCCGAAGTCGTCGGATTTTCTAAGAGCGCTAAAAATCCCTCAGTATGCTTTCCTTTGGAGGGGAAGTTCCAACGTTCGTTGCGAGTTGCTGGTCGCGGTGTCATCTAGTAGCCAAGTTCACAGCTAGGTATCGTTGACGGTAGTATTTGGTAGCAACATTAGGAACTACTGCTTGAAATTGACCGTCTGCAGTCCTTACCTGAATTACAGACTAATACAGCCATCACAATTCACACCGTTTATCAGACAGATTCTACACTCACCCAAAGTACACGGGGTTAAATGATCGCGTTGTCGCAGCCCCGAAACTGAGGAACCAACCAAAATCTCTGCGGGAGATAAAGTTTTGCGTGAAGAAGTAACAGACAGTTAGATAGTTACACATCAGTGTCGAAACCTTGCATCAGGAACGTGTGACCACAAGTTTTAAAATGAACCTCAAATGACAAGAAGGCTACCGTCCCCATAAGGCAATAAAATGTTTATAATATGCATAAAATGCTGAAAAACAAAGTTAATTAAGGTCCAATTATAAAAAACGTTCTCGCAATAAATGAGGTCTGATCTCTCTACGAAAACCTGCATATTCTGCCTATTTTCGCCTATCCCCAAGTTTGCCCGGTGAAATCTACCTCCGCCTTCCGGCGTGTCGAGAGGACTTTTTTATTTATGACGCGTAGCGAAGCACGAGTACTACAACTAGTCATTTATAAAACTCTTCACCATACTTTTCATAGAAGGATTGGTATAGGAAGAAACTTTTCAAAATACATGCTAAAATAGTGCGAAATATAAAAATTATCCTAGAAGGACGACCAAAGCATATGTTGCGCTTCTCAATGTGAGACACACAATTCGGGCGTCTATAAAGAGTCTCCGAAAACCACATTTTAAGCCACTTAAATTAACAGTGTGTGTGATATTCCCAGAAAACTTATTTCGCTCTGATAATCATATGAAGGAATAACAAGCCCCAAACCATTGCAACAGTAGCTCATTTGATAGCGTCTTGTTATGAAAGCTGGATCTAAAGATCCTATAGGCTTTCATATAGCCGTGGTATGTGGGAAAAAGTCTGTCTGTATGTATGTATGTGTGTGACGCTTTTGCGTTTAGCAAAGTACAGGTCGCAATTTTCAAGATATCGAGCTGAAATTTGGTACGGTGAAAGAGTTGGGGCCTGTGACGAACCCTATTGTTGGGCGTTAAAATCGGTGCAGGGCCGGACCTTTTTTTGGGGCCCTGAATTTCATCCTATTTTTTGAATCGATATATCTCGGAAACGGTTGGTCGTATCGAAAAATGTTAAATGTATAGGTGTAAGATCTCCGCGGTATGCAACTTTTTTACTCTAAACGATTTTTTGATATCTCTCACCGTTTTCTTTTTTGGGGCCCTGAAAATGTCCATTGTGCGTGACATTTTTGCGTTTAGCTATGTACTGGTCGCAATTTTCAAGATATTAAGCTGAAATTTGGTGCGGTGAATGAGTTAGCGACTGTGACGAATCCCATTGTTGGGCGTTACGATCGGTGCAGGGCCGGATCTTTTTTGGGGGCCCTGAATTTCAAACTTTTTTTTGGAATCGATATATCTCGGAAAAAGTTGGTCGCATCGAAAAATGTTAAATGTACAGGTGTAAGATCTCTGCGGTATGCAACTTTTTTACTCAAAACGATTTTTTGATATCTCTCACCGTTTTCTTTTTTTGGGGCCCCGAAAATGTCCATTGTGCGTGACATTTTTGCGTTTAGCTATGTACTGGTCGCAATTTTCAAGATATTAAGCTGAAATTTGGTGCGGTGAAAGAGTTAGTGACTGTTACGAATCCTATAGTTGGGCGTTAAAATCGGTGCAGGGCCGGATCTTTTTTGGGGGACCTGAATTTCAAACTTTTTTTTGTAATCGATATATCTCGGAAACGGTTGGTCGCATCGAAAAATGTTAAATGTACAGGTGTCAGATCTCCGCGGTATGCAACTTTTTTACTCAAAACGATTTTTTGATATCTCTCACCGTTTTAATTTTTTGGGGCCCTGAAAAATGTCCATTGTGTGTGACATTTTTGCGTTTAGCTAAGTACTGGTCGCAATTTTCAAGATATTAAACTCAAATTTGGTAAGGAGAAAGAGTTATTGACTGTGACGAATCCTATTGTTGGGCGTTAAGATCGGTGCAGGGCCGGATCATTTTTGGGGGCCATGAATTTCAAACTTTTTTTTGGAATCGATATATCTCGGAAACGGTTGGTCGTATCGAAGAATGTTAAATGTACAGGTGTAAGATCTCCGCGGTATGCAACTTTTTTACAAAAACGAATTTTTTGATATCTCTCACCGTTTTCATTTTTTGGGGCCCTGAAAATGTCCATTGTGCGTGACATTTTTGCGTTTAGCTAAGTGCTGGTCGCAATTTTCAAGATAATAAGCTGAAATTTGGTACGGTGAAAGAGTTAGTGACTGTGACAAATCCTTTTGTTGGGCGTTAAAATCGGTGTAGGGCCGGATCTTTTTTGGGGGCCCTGAATTTCAATGTTTTTTTTTGAATCGATATATCTCGGAAACGGTTGGTCGCATCGAAAAATGTTAAATGTACAGGTGTAAGATCTCCGCGGTATGCAACATTTTTACTCAAAACTATATTTTGATATCTCTCACCGTTTTCTTTTTTTGGGGCCCTGAAAATGTCCATTGTGCGTGACATTTTTGCGTTTAGTTAAGTACTGGTCGCAATTTTCAAGATATTAAGCTGAAATTTGGTACGGTGAAAGAGTTAGGGACTGTCACGAATCCTATTGTTGGGCGTTGAGATCGGTGCAGGGCCGGATCTTTTTTGGGGGCCCTGAATTTCTAACTGTTTTTTGGAATCGATATATCTCGGAAACGGTTGGTCGTATCGAAAAATGTTAAATGCACAGGTGTAAGATCTCCGCGGTATGCAACTTTTTTCCTCAAAACAATTTTTGGATATCTCTCACCGTTTTCTTTTTTTGGGGCCCTGAAAATGTCCATTGTGCGTGACATTTTTGCGTTTAGCTAGGTACTGGTCACAATTTTCAAGATATTAAGCTGAAATTTGGTTCGGTGAAAGAGTCAGTGAATGTGACGAATCCTATTGTTGGGCGTTGAGATCGGTGCAGGGCCGGATCTTTTTTGTGGGCCCTGAATTTCAAAATTTTTTTTGAATCGATATATCTCGGAAACGGTTGGTCGCATCGAAAAATGATAAATGTACAGGTGTAAGATCTCCGCGGTAAGCAACTTTTTCACTCAAAACGATTTTTTGATATCTCTCACCGTTTTCTTTTTTTGGGGCCCTGAAAATGTCCATTGTGCGTCACATTTTTGGGTTTAGCGAAGTACAGGTCGCAATAATCAAGATATCGAGCTGAAATGTGGTACGGTGAAGGAGTTAGTGACTGGGACGAATCCTATTGTTGGGCGTTAAAATCGGTGCAGGGCCGGATCTTTTTTGGGGGCCCTGAATTTCAAACTTATTTTTGGAATCGATATATCTCGGAAACGGTTGGTCGTATCGAAAAACGTAAAATGTACAGGCGTAAGATCTCTGCAGTATACAACTGTTTTACTCAAAACAATTTTTTGATATCTCTCACAGTTTTCTTTTTTAGGGCCCTGAAAATGTCCATTGTGCGTGACATTTTTGCGTTTAGCTAAGTACTGGTCGCCATTTTCAATATATGAAGCTGAAATTTGGTACGGTGAAAGAGTTAGTGACTGTGACGAATCCTATTGTTGGGCGTTAAAATCGGTGCTGGGCCGAATCCTTTTTTTGGGGCCCTGAATTTCAATTTTTTTTTGAATCGATATATCTCGGAAACGGTTGGTCGCATCGAAGAAAGTTAAATGTACAGGTGTAAGATCTCCGCGGTATGCAACTTTTTTACTCTAAACGATTTTTTGATATCTCTCACCGTTTTCTATTTTTTGGGCCCTGAAAATGTCCATTGTGCGTGACATTTTTGGGTTTAGCGAAGTACAGGTCGCAATTTTCAAGATATCGAGCTGAAATTTGGAGCTGTGAAAGAGTTGGACCCTGTGAGGAAACCAGTTGTCGGGCGTTAAAAAAGGTGCAGGGCCGGATCTTTTTGGGGGGCCCAGAATTTCAAACTTTTTTTTTGAATCGATATATCTCGGAAACGGTTGGTCGCATCGAAAAACGTTAAATGTTCAGGTGTAAGATATCCGCGGTATGCATCTTTTTTACTCATAACGATTTTTTGATATCTCTCACCGTTTTCTTATTTTGGGGCCCTGAAAATGTTATTAAATGTTTTTGGTTTTTGAAAAAAAATGGGGCCCAAATGTATATAATAATAGGTAAAAATTTAAACGATGGTCTAATTGAATTCTACGGAAAATTATCTATAATAACCCGTTTTCACCTTATCAATAAGTTTAAAAAATGTATTTACAGCTGTAATATACTTTCCATTTCCCAGGACGTCCGGCTTTCATAACCACGTGATGGTGTCAGCATTGCCTAGAATAACATTTTATAATTTTCCTACATTACCACACAATCGGGCCAAAGGCCCGAAATGCTGAGCATCAGGCGTTGCCCCCAACGAAGTAGTTGTTTGAGATTATAACCCCTCTTGCTGGCCCCATGCTGCTGCGCCACTGTCTCATCAAAAGCAGGTCGTGCTGCGGGGACTCCTACTTGTTATGAAAGCCGGATCTAAAGATCCTATAGGCTTTCATATAGCCGTGGTATGTGGGAAAAAGTCTGTCTGTATGTATGTGCGTGACGCTTTTGCGTTTAGCAAAGTACAGGTCGCAATTTTCAAGATATCGAGCTGAAATTTGGTACGGAGAAAGAGTTGGGGCCTGTGACGATCCCTATTGTTGGGCGTTAAAATCGGTGCAGGGCCGGATCTTTTTTGGGGGCCCTGAATTTCAAACTGTTTTTTGGAATCGATATATCTCGGAAACGGTTGGTCGTATCGAAAAATGTTAAATGTATAGGTGTAAGATCTCCGCGGTGTGCAACTTTTTTACTCAAAACGATTTTTTGATATCTCTCACCGTTTCCTTTTTTTGGGGCCCTGAAAATTGTCCATTGTACGTAACATTTTTGCGTTTAGCAAAGTACAGGTCGCAATTTTCAAGATATCGAGCTTAAATTTGGTACGGTGAAAGAGTAGGGGCCTGTGACGAACCCTATTGTTGGGCGTTAAAATCGATGCAGGGCCGGACCATTTTTTGGGGCCCTGAATTTCATCCCATTTTTTGGAATCGATATATCTCGGGAACGGTTGGTCGTATCGAAAAATGTTAAATGCATAGGTGTAAGATCTCCGCGGTGTGCAACTTTTTTACTCAAAACGATTTTTGATATCTCTCACCGTTTTCTTTTTTTGAGGCCCTGAAAATGTCCATTGTGCGTGACATATTTGCGTTTAGCTAAGTACTGATCGCAATTTTCAAGATATTAAGCTGAAATTTGGTACGGTGAAAGAGTTAGTGATTGTGACGAATCCTATTGTTGGGCGTTAAAATCGGTGCAGGGCCGGATCTTTTTTGGGGGCCCTGAATTTCTAACTGTTTTTTGGAATCGATATATCTCGGAAACGGTTGGTCGTATCGAAAAATGTTAGAGGTATAGGTGTAAGATCTCCGCGGTATGCAACTTTTTTACTCATAACGATTTTTTGATATCTCTCACCGTTTTCTTTTTTTGGGGCCCTGAAAATGTCCATTGTATGTGACATTTTTGTGTTTAGTTAAGTACTGGACGCAATTTCCAAGATATTAAGCTGAAATTTGGTACGGTGAAAGAGTTAGTGACTGTGACGAATCCTATTGTTGGGCGTTAAAATCGGTGCAGGGCCGGATCTTTTTTGGGGGCCCTGAATTTCTAACTGCTTTTTGGAATCAATATATCTCGGAAACGGTTGGTCGTATCGAAAAATTTTAAATGAACGCTTTTAAGATCTCCGCGGTATGCAACTTTTTTACTCAAAACGATTTTTTGATATCTCTCACTGTTTTGATTTTTTGGGGCCATGAAAAAGTCAATTGTGGATGACATTTTTGGGTTGGGCGAAGTATAGGTCTTAATTTTCATGATATCGAGCTGAAATTTGGAGCAGTAAACGAGTTAGACCCTGTGAGGAAACCTGTTGTCGGGCGTTAAAATCGGTGCAGGGCCGGATCTTTTTTTGGGGCCCTGAATTTCAAACTTTTTTTTGGAATCGATATATCTCGGAAACGGTTGATCGTATCAAAAATGTTAAAGGTATAGGTGTAAGACCACCGCGGTATGCAACTTTTTTACTCACAACGATATTTTGATATCTCTCACCGTTTTCTTTTTTTGGGGCCCTGAAAATGTCCATTGTGCGTGACATTTTTGCGTTTAGCCAAGAACTGGTCGCAATGTTCAAGATATTAAGCTGAAATTTGGTACGGTGAAAGAGTTAGTGACTATGACGAATCCTATTGTTGAACGTTAAAATCGGTGCAGGGCCGGATCTTTTTTGGGGGCCCTGAATTTATAACTGATTTTTGGAATCGATATATCTCGGAAACGGTTGGTCGTATCGAAAAATGTTAAAGGTAATAGGTGTATGATCTCCGCGGTATGCAACTTTTTTACTCGAAATCATTTTTTGATATCTCTCACCGTTTTCTTTTTTTGGGGCCCTGAAAGTGTCCATTGTGCGTGACATTTTTGCGTTTAGCTAAGTACTGGTCGCCATTTTCAAGTTATAAGCTGAAATTTGGTACGATGAAAGAGTTAGTGACTGTGACGAATCCTATTGTTGGGCGTTAAAATCGGTGCAGGGTCGGATCTTTTTTGGGGGCCCTGAATTTCAATTGTTTTTTTGGAATCGATATATCTCGGAAACGGTTGATCGTATCGAAAAATGTTAAATGTGTAGGTGTAAGATCTCCGCGGTATGCAACTTTTTTACTCATAATTATTTTTTTATATCTCTCATCGTTTTCCTTTTTGGGGCCCTGAAGATATCCATTGTGCGTGACATATTTGGGTTTAGCGAAGTACAGGCCGCAATTTTCAAGATATTAAGCTGAAATTTGGTTCGGTTAAAGAAGTTAAATAGCGTATTTATAGATGTAAGATATAGTCCATTTCCGAGGACGTCCGGCTTTCATAACCATGTGATGGTGTCAGCATTGCCTAGAATAAATTTTTATAATTGTCCTACATTTCCACGCAATCTGGTCGATGGTCCGAAATGCAATTCCGCATGCCTGTCCGCGAACCAAGTTGTTGTTTGAGATTATTACCCCTCTTGCTCGCCGCTATCTTGCCGCACCTTCTCATCCATAGCAGGTCGTGCTGCGTGGACTCCTACTTGTTATGAAAGCCGGATCTAAAGATCCTATAGGCTTTCATATAGCCGTGGTATATTGGAAAAAGTCTGTCTGTATGTATGTATGTGTGTGACGTTTTTGCGTTTAGCAAAGTACAGGTCGCAATTTTCAAGATATCGAGCTGAAATTTGGTACGGTGAAAAAGTTGGGGCCTGTGACGAACCCTATTGTTGGGCGTTAAAATCGGTGCAGGGCCGGACCTTCTTTTGGGGCCCTGAATTTCATCCTATTTTTTTGAACCGATATATCTCGGAAACGGTTGGTCGTATCGAAAAATGTTAAAGGTATAGGTGTAAGATCTCCGCGGTATGCAACTTTTTTACTCAAAACGATTTTTTGATATCTCTCACCGTTTTCTTTTTTTGGGGCCCTGAAAATGTCCATTGTGTGTGACATTTTTGCGTTTAGCTAAGTACTGGTCGCAATTTTCAAGATATTAAGCTGAAATTTGGTACGGTGAAAGAGTTAGTGACTGTGACGAATCCTAATGTTGGACGTCAAAATCGGTGCAGGGGCGGATCTTTTTTGGGGGCCCTGAATTTCAAACTTTTTTTGGAATCGATATATCTCGGAAACGGTTGGTCGTATCGAAAAATGTTAAATGTACAGGTGTAAGATCTCCGCAGTATGCAACTTTTTTACTCAAAACGATTTTTTGATATCTCTCACCGTTTTCTTTATTTGGGGCCCTGAAAATGTCCATTGTGTGTAACATTTATGCGTTTAGCTAAGTACTGGTCGCAATTTTCAAGATATTAGGCTGAAATTTGGTACGATGAAAGGGTTAGTGACTGTGACGACGAATCCTATTGTTGGGCGTTAAAATCGGTGCAGGGCCGGATCTTTTTTGGGGGCCCTGAATTTCAAACTTTTTTTTTGAATCGATATATCTCGGAAACGGTTGATCGTATCGAAAAATGTTAAATGTATAGGTGTAAGATCTCCGCGGTATGCAACTTTTCTACTCAAAACGATTTTTTGATATCTCTCACCGTTTTCTTTTTTGGGGCCCTGAAAAGTCCTTTGTGTGTGACATTTTTGCGATTAGCTAAGTACTGGTCGCAATTTTCAAGATATTAAGCTGAAATTTGGTACGGTGAAAGAGTTAGTGACTGTGACGAATCCTATTGTTGGGCGTTAAAATCGGTGCAGGGCCGGATCTTTTTTGGGGGCCCTGAATTACTAACTGTTTTTTGGAAGCGATATATCTCGGAAACGGTTGGTCGTATCGAAAAATGTTAAATGTACAGGTGTAAGATCTCCGCAGTATGCAACTTTTTTACTCAAAACGATTTTTTGATATCTCTCACCGTTTTCTTTTTTTGGGTCCCTGAAAATGTCCATTGTGCGTGACATATTTGCGTTTAGCTAAGTACTGGTCGCAATTTTCAAGATATTAAGCTGAAATTTGGTACGGTGAAAGAGTTAGTGACTGTGACGAATCCTATTGTTGGGCGTTAAGATCGGTGCAGGGCCGGGTCTTTTGTTGGGGCTCTGAATTACAAACTTTTTTTTTGAATCGATATATCTCGGAAACGGTTGATCGTATCGAAAAATGTTAAAGTATAGGTGTAAGATCTCCGCGGTATGCAACTTTTCTACTCAAAACGATTTTTTGATATCTCTCACCGTTTTCTTTTTTGGGGCCCTGAAAAGTCCTTTGTGTGTGACATTTTTGCGATTAGCTAAGTACTGGTCGCAATTTTGAAGATATTAAGCTGAAATTTGGTACGGTGAAAGAGTTAGTGACTGTGACGAATCCTAATGTTGGACGTCAAAATCGGTGCAGGGGCGGATCTTTTTTGGGGGCCCTGAATTTCAAACTTTTTTTAGGAATCGATATATCTCGGAAACGGTTGATCGTATCGAAAAATGTTAAAGTATAGGTGTAAGATCTCCGCGGTATGCAACTTTTTTACTCAAAACGATTTTTTGATATCCCTCACCGTTTTCTTTTTTGGGGCCCTGAAAATGTCCATTGTGCGTGACATTTTTGCGTTTAGCTAAGTACTGGTCGCAATTTTCAAGATATTAAGCTGAAATTTGGTAAGCTGAAAGAGTTAGTGACTGTGACGAATCCTATTGTTGGGCGTTAAAATCGGTGCAGGGCCGGATCTTTTTTGGGGGCCTTGAATTTCAAACTGTTTTTTGGAATCGATATATCTCGGAAACGGTTGGTCGTATCGAAAAATGTTAAATGTACAGGTGTAAGATCTCCTCGGTATGCAACTTTTTTACTCAAAACGATTTTTTGATATCTCTTACCGTTTTCTTTTTTAGGGCTGTGACGAATCCTATTGTTGGGCGTTAATATCAGTGCAGGGCCGGATGTTTTTTGGGGTCCCTGAATTTCAAACTTTTTTTTGGAATCGATATATTGAGACCTTATGGCATATTGCATATCCATCTAGTCTCAAGTTTGTATTTCCAACATTAATTCTATACGCAGACCGGCACAGCAGATGCAGAGTACAGAGGCGGCGAATACTTTTATTGGATGTGTGCAGAGACGTGTACGAAGAATAGCAGGAGGGTTGAGTGGTCATAAATGCACTTAGCAGGTTTCCAGGGTGTGCCGAGGGAGGACATTGTACCATGAGAAGACGAGCGAGGGTAGGTCAGGCAGGTCGTTGAACGCAGGAATTTGTGTGGGAAAATTGCAGTTTGGCAAGGTCACAGCTCCAAGTTTTGGTGCCGCCCAAATGTGACCTACTTAAGAATTAATGACCGGAGAGCAATGAGAGTTGCATGTATGGAAGCGGGAGACTCTCAGCCTCCCAGAAATGTAATTTGATGCAATTTGGATGTAAGGCTGATTTAATTCAGTATAAAATGCCTGATATGGGGGCGTTTCAGCATCAGCCAATGAGGGGATAAGCGTCACCAAGCCGTGTTTGGCGCGTAAATTGGCAGACAATGAGGGATGATTACGGAGGTTATTTGATAAGGAGTCCACGATCGATTCTTGGAAAGGATATCACCAATGAGACATTGAGATTGCGATGAGTGCAGTGATATAAGTCAATTTGGGACAGAGCTATTATTTTTGGAAATAAATCTCATATTTCCCCCTCCTACGGCAGGTTATGCCTCAAAAACTTAAATAGCTCCAAATGGGAGAGTGAAGTCAGTCAATTTTGTGATTCTGTCACGGACGCCCCACGTCAGTCGAGTTCGTGATTTGGACTCTGTTAATTTTCACGTCAGATGGTAAATTGAGATGGCGTGGCGGTTTTTTTGAGATCATGTCTAAATACTATAGCATACGAGTGCGAGTTTTTGTTAGTGGCTGAGAAATAGGCTAGCCATTGCGCTAGATAAACATATAAGTTGTGTCGCTAGGAGCTACGGTGGACGATCTGGATGAATCGAGTAGTTCAGATGGTAGCATTTAGGAGAATGATAGGATTATCGGTCCGGAACAGTGAGTGCGTGTTACTTTCTTGATTGTCGCATTAAAAAAATTGTGTATTTCTGTGTTCTTCGTTACCACGAGGTACCTGAAGCAAGAGGAAGCTGATGCCGAGATTGGAACAGTGGGAGGATCTTCAACTATGGAATTCGTCATGCGAGGAATGAGGGCGTAAACCCAAAACCTTGGGGCACGCCGCGATGATGGAGACAGTCTGGGACCCAGGAATAGTGATAAGTACAGCAAATTATCTTGCATAATTTAGTTAGGGGTGTACGGATCAGCATAAGTGCAATGGCTGTGTACATATTCAATTTCTTAATGTTAGTTGTGTTTTGTTGTTGTGTTTGTTGCTGCAACGTGCGTGTAAATATGTATCGTGTGGTCATGGTTTTCAATGTAGTTTGGGGAGATTATCATTCAGGGGATATCTGGCCATCAGCTACTGTCACTGTAGATACATTTTTCAGTGATCAGGTGGGGTGAGAGTTTGTACAGTGGTCGTAAGCAAACCAGAGCATATTGAATATTTTGTGGTAAATTAGGTTCGTGGATCGACTGTGGTAAGTTCTACCAGGTAATGGTTGTGTTGCAATCTTCGATTGGTGACGGACAAGGCAGGCAAACCCGGCGATTTGAGGTAATTTAATTGGAGTATGGCTGGATGTACTGATGCATATTGGTAGGTCGTGGATGTTCAGAACCACGTAAGTATTTTTGGTAATTCCGTGGACGGGTAATTCCCACGAGGTAAAATCACGGCCGTGATGCTGGGGTCGATCTGACGCCCGTAGGCAGCGTGCTAAGTGATGATTCTGCGGGGCTTGTTGAATTGGGCTATTGTGAGCTCATGCTTCAGTCAGTATACATCAGCTGTGGAGGGGGTGAAAGCTGGTAGCCACTCCTCGCCACGGGGTGCTTTGCTTGGCCTTGAGTCTGTCCGAGGTTAATTGGTCAAAGTTAAAATGGCTGGTTTGTTTACATATTTTATTGTTAATTCTGGGATTCTGGTTTGTTGTGTTTTGATTTTATTTTGTGGACCCACGTTACTAGTGTATCAGATTTGTACCCTCCGGGTGGCCGCTAGTCGGTATTAATGATTGTCTTGATAAATGTTTCACACGGGAACTGTTGTATGTGAATGAGATAGGCACGTTGTAGCTTAATGTAGTGTTTGTGTGGCCGCTTTGCATGCTGACCGTACACGACTCTAACGGAGGTCGTGAAGGGAGGTCTGTTTGCCAAACGGAACGGTCTCGTCTGTACGATTCACTTTTCCAATATAAGAGCGTTAAAATGAGGTTCCAGCTTGTAAAATTCAGTTGATTTGATGCTCCGTTGGAGTATTAGTGTTATGATCTGATTAACGTAATGATTCATTTATTGTGGCATTAATTTAGTCCTTTGTTGTTCCATTTGAACTCACCTGGGGTGAGAGCGCGCCACTTTGATTTTTTTGGGATTTTATTTTATTTGGATTTTTTTTTATTTTTTTGTGGAGTTCCATGATCCTGCAGTGTTGATCAGGGGGAAGCTGAGGCTTGCCCGAACTAATTAGATTTAAGGTACCCTGGTCGTACCATCTCTGTGGACTTTATGGCAGAGAAGGACAGTGATGACACAGTTTATTTTGTTGTGGTTCTACGTTTTATTAAGGGATTGTTTCTTCTGTTTTGTAGTCTTCTAAGAATAAATTTTGTTTCCTTGTTCCCCTGGCATATGATTTATAGTTTTAAGTTCCCATGATCCAAAATTCCGAATTCCTAGGATGTAAAGTGTTAATTAGCCACCGAACGAGCCGCGCCCGAGATAAGATTCAACATCCTAGAAGGCCCTGGAAGGGTATATAGGGGTTCTGTGATGGTGCATTAGCCATTCGTCCCCAGTTGATTGCATTGTTGTTTTGATACCTAATTCATTGGATCATGTGGAAAGTCATATGCCTGTTTGAGCTAGTCGGTGCACATCGTAAAATCTGCCATCCGTGGTGGATTTTGCGTATGATTCGTACGACTAGGGTTAGTCTATGATGGCGCGCCAAGAGCGTGTGGCTGATTTATTGTAAATAAAAGGGGTGTAAAATCATGGAGTTTGTATTAGAAATACAGTTGACATTTTATTGCAAATGTAAAGTAGAGACATGTCAGCTGGGCGCCCGATTTGAATTTTGATAGTAACAAACTCCAGTGAAAATGAAATAGGAAGGCTGGTAGCCTATAGATTGTTAATATCTTTATTAGCAAGTCTGGGATAAATTAACGTAAAAACCGCGAGTGTAAGGATGAAAGAATTTATTCAAGGAAACTTTAAGGGAGTGTGCATCACGTAGGAAGCTCAATATGCAGCTTGGATAGCTATTTGCTTATGGGTTAGAATAACGTAAATAATTGAGCTGACTAAAGTAATTGGGGGAGGCAGAACATGGAACAAAAAGGAACTCATTTTAGCGCTAACAGATTGTCTCCTCATTAAGGCATGCCCCTATTTCTCAGATAAGTGTATTTTGTGTGGTGGAGGAGATGGCTTCTTCAGAGGAAGTGCGAGCCATTATGGAAGCGATGTGTGCCCAATTAAAGGCAGACTTGAAAGCTGACACCAGCGAACAATTAGAGCGCATGAAAACAGACAATAGCGAACAATTAAATCAAATTATAGCCGAGAACAATGAACATTTAAAGGCAGACTTGAAAGCTGACACCAGCGAACAATTAGAGCGCATGAAAACAGACAATAGGGAACAATTAAATCAAATTATAGCCGAGAACAATGAACATTTAAAGGCAGATTTGAAGGCAGACACTAGCGGACAATTATCGGAACAATTCGCGAAGCTTACGCTAGACATTAAAGCAGACGCGGGCATGCAATTAGAGCGCATGGAGGGAACATTGAGAGAGGCGATCGCGCTTAGCGAGGAGAAGACATTCGCTAAACTAAACCAAATAGAGTTAGCATGCAATTTGAGCACGGAAGGACTAAAACTGACACAGGAGGAGATGAAAGGCAGGCTAGACATACTCGAAGAGGGAAATATCATGGCTCAGGGGCAGATAGCAGAGCTAAATAAAGCCGTGCGAGACATGCACGAAGACGTAGAAAGGGGGAAATTGCAAGCAGCAGAGAAATGGAGCGAGTTAGGAGCAGAGCAGGCGGCAATAAGAGGGGACCTGCGGGAGAGTAACGCTTTAATTGGTGAGAGGCTAAATCGGTTGGAAGAAAATGACGGAGCAGGAGGGAAGAAAGACGAAGAGAGATACTTGAGAATGAAAGAGGAAATAAATAAGACGTGCCTGCAGATAGGAGTCGAAGGGAAAGAAGATAGACAGAAAATATTTAAACAGATGGAAGAGAACCAAGAACGGATCAGAGAGGTCGAGAAACAATTCCTAGCCAGAATGGATGAGCAAGATAGGAAAATTATCAAAGCTGAGATACGAACTCTGGAACATGACGATTTCATGTTGGAAATGCGAACGAATAAAAGCGATGGGATTACCGCAGCCACAGTACGTAGCGAAAGAGAAGCAAGCCAGGGGGCGGTCGAGAAGGCTACGGTAGGTGAGACTACAGAGGGATTCCACCAATTTCGCGGACAAGCATCGACACCAATGGAGAATAAACTAACCACGCAATACGTACAGGTTATAAGAATGCAGGAGGACAGACCTCGGAGATACACAAATGATGGATCAGTAACACCAAAATCTTTCATTAAGGAGGTGGAATCATTTTTTGCCGATCACGCAGTACCGTCAAATAGACAGCTCAGAGCTTTAGAAAAAATGTTAGGGAATGAAGTATTGACCTGGTACCAGAGCTTCAGGTACACTTTCGAGGACTTTGAAGGGTTCAAATCGGCGTTCCTAAGAAAATATTGGGGGCAGTCGGCACAGCTAAGCCTCAGGATGGAGCTGTACAGTAGAAAGTACCATGCTACGCAGCCCACACGTTACGCGGATTATTTCACAAAACAGATGTTATTGATGAGGGATCTTGATGTCGCTCCCGGGGAAGCAGACATGATAATGACCATCGGCAAGCAATTACCCGCCAGCGTCCAGCAGATACTAGTGGCCGCAAACGTCAATAACGCGGTACAAGCTGAGGAAGTGCTCCGACAGCTTGATGACACTTCTATGCAACCTCAGATGCGGAACGTGCGAGCCATAGGACAAGTTAACACGGCTGTGTTACAGCAAGACACTGGTGCCAGCAAGCGAAGTCAGGGTACGAACACCGGACCGCCAGCATACGAGCGCAGGGATGAAAATAATGTGCGGAACGGATACCAAGGACATGAACGAGGAAAATGGGGACAGCACCGCGGAAGGAACTGGCAGCCGTACCAACAGAGAAGGGATGAATGGCGAAGAAGGAACGGCCCTTACGAACATGAGAGAGATGGGAGGCGGCCGTGGCCCGGAAGGCGAGAAGAAAGGCAGGAGCCCACGCAAGACTATAGACAGGATTGGAATAGTCGGTACGAGGAGACTCAGCGATATTTAAGCGAGTTGCACCAGGAACAGGAAGCACAGAGAGAAAATTGGAAACACACCATGGAGAACAGGCATAACCCAGATATACAGGGGGCAGAAAGCGAGCTGGTAATGCAGGAGAGAGAGGAGCACAATGGTACCGGACAGCAGGGTGCCGTGCACAAAAAAAAAAAAACTCGGTGGTAGACCAAGAAGACAGTCTCAGAAAGGAGCAAGAGGGAAATAACTGGTTAGTCGCACACATACAGGAATGGGTCGCTACATCAGACGACTTTTTAAATGAGCTCAGTCAACCAAAATAGCAGGGATTACGCAAGTTACCTATTATCATAGCAAGAATCGGTGGAGTCAGGGTCCGGTCTCTCGTGGATACTGGGTCACAACTGTGCCTGGCATCCGAAGCTTTAGTTAAGATGCTAAACAAGCAGAACAAAATACCCACATTACCTGTCCCACAGATAAAAATCAGAGGAGTTATTCCGGAGAAGTCAGCAGTATGCAAATACCAAGTACATCTAGATTTGGATATAATGGGCCATATTCTATCACAAAACTTCATGGTTATGGCCAACATAAATTTCAACATAATCCTTGGTGCGGATTTCATATGCGACCACCAGGCAGTGATAGACCTGCATGAGAACACAGTTACGTTCAAGAACGTGGAAGGGTTAAGCAACGTAAATTTACACATGAACGAGGTGTACTTGGAGCGCGAGGCAGATATGTGGATGCTAGAAACAATACCAGAGGAGGCCGAGAATGAAACGCAGGAGGGACATTCGAACCCGCAACCCATGCACGTTAGGGAACCTACACTGAGAGAGATCTGGAATACGGCCGTGGAAGTTGACGGAGCCGAAGAAACATTTGAGAAGCTATTACAGGAAAAACTGAGCGAGGCCAGGTTGGACAGCGAAGGCAAGGCACGCCTAGAAAATATTTTGAGAGAGCAGGCATCAACGTTCGACACAATGCCAGGGAAAATTCTAAATTTCCGCTACGCCATGCAGGTGGACGACTGGTCACCATTTAAAAGCAAACTTTACCCCGTTCCAGAGAAACACTATCCGGAGGTTAGGAAAATTATTGGTGAAATGGCGAAAGCAGGTATAATCAGAAAGACACCTACACCGTATTTAAACGCGATACTTGCAGTGGCGAAACCCAATGGATCTGTGAGGGTGTGTCTCGACAGTCGCACCTTGAATGCACGCCTTATACCGGAGCATGACAAAGCGCCGATAATTAAGGACGTTTTGAAGCGTTTTCGAGGAAAACAGATTTATTCGTCAGTTGATCTCTCGAGCTCTTATTACCATATCGAACTGGAGGAGAAATCACAGTTGCTGACTGGATTTCTGTTCGACCACCAGAGCTGGGTTTTCTCTAGGCTCCCATTTGGTGTCAAGACGGCCGGATCTGCACTCATTAGGGCTTTAGATCGGAATTTAACAGAAGAGGTTAAGGAAATGACCGTAAGATACGTGGACGACATCTTGCTTGCGTCTAGCACAGCGGAGGAACATATGGTAAATTTAGAGAAACTGTTAAAGAACCTCAATAGGGCAAATTTTAAAATCAACCTCAAGAAGTCGCATTTTTTTTCAGCAAGAGATTTTATACCTAGGCCATATCATCGATGGAGAAGGAGTTCGGCCCAATCCGGCAAAGATTGAAGCAATTAGAAATTTCCCGAGACCAACCAGAGTGAAGCACATTAGAATGTTTTTAGGCATCACGAACTTTTTCCGCGAGAATTGCCCAGGATATACGGAGATAGTGGCACCACTCCAAGAGCTTCTGAAAAAAAAAAATCGTTGGCAGTGGAGCGAGGAGAGTGAGAAGGCATTTGTCGCAACGAAGGAGCTACTAGCAAATAGTGTAAAGCTAGGATATCCAGACTTTACTCGCAAATTTATCATACAGGCCGATGCGTCTATGATAGGTGTTGGGGCCATGTTATACCAGGAAGATGCCAGCAACCCGCAGAGTCGCATATATCTGGCGTTCTCTAGCCGCAGATTGCGCAAGCACGAGAAGAATTATACAGTCTCAGAGATTGAATTATTGGCGATAATTCATGCCCTCGAACACTGGAGGAAGATTATCTATGGTTTTCCCATAATAATTAGAACTGACCATAAGGCATTGACGTTTTTGTTTAAGTCGGCTATGCTTTCTGAGAGGCTGAATAGATGGTCAATTTATGCGCAGCAATTTGACCTACAGATGGAATTTTGCCCTGGAAAATTAAACGTGATCCCGGATATTCTAAGCCGGAACCCGGAAGAAGGCGGAAGCACCGTGGAAGCAAGGGTCCATCAGATTGAGCTCACGCAGCAAGACCAGGATTTCCTGCGGGAGTTAAGCAACATTCAGGCGGAGCAGGAGAAGGAACCGTGGATGGGAATGATTATCAGATATTTCAAGAGGGAACTGGTACCCGGAAGCCCGGAATACCGTGAGGCGGAAGCTCGAGCTAATAGTTACAATTATTTCAATGGTCTCTTGCATAGATTTGTGGACCAGGACCATACCATGATGAGGATATTGGTTCCTGCCTCTCTCCAGCGAAAGCTAGTGTGGCATGCGCACTATACTTTAGGGCATGCCGGGACAGACAAAACGGAAGCGACACTAGGCGAGGCATTCACGTGGCCGAAAATGAGGAACACAATATGCGAAGTGTTAAAGACGTGCGATACGTGCCAGAGGGTCAAGCCTAATAATTTCTTGATGAAACAGTACCCGAGACCTTTGTTGCCACAAAAACCATTGGGGCTCGTGGCCATTGACTGTTATGGCGCGTTACCTAAGGGGAGAAGAGGATGCCGGCACCTTTTGGCCTGTGTGGACGTCTTTTCCAAGTACGTGGTACTTTGCGCCGTCCAGAAAACAAATTCAAAACAGCTGCTCAATCAACTAAGGAATAAAGTCATACCTAGGATGGGGAAACCAGAGTTCATATTGTCGGACCACGGTAGCTACTTTACCAGCGCCGAATTCAAGAGAGGATTAGCGGAGCTAGGTATTAAGCATGTATTAAGTAGTGTCCGTTATCCCCAGTCGAACCCCTCGGAAAGAATTTTTCGTGAAGTATCTAAATTCTGTAAAATCTTCATCCCCGACGCGCATTACAAGTGGGTGGACGCCCTGAAGAAAATAGAGATCTGCATAAATTCCACACGACATGAATCGACCGGTCAAATACCGAGCGTTCTACACTTGAACGAATATCCAGTGAGATCATGGGAAAGAGTAATAAACTGTCCCATGGATCCTAGACAAGCCCCAGCCCTGAGAGTGGAAAGGACAGCTGTGTACCTTAGAAAGCAAGCAGACCGGAGATTGCGCCGGGTACGAGGAAAGCGGTTTCACCGTGCACTGGAACTGGGCGAGTTGGTCCTTGTTAAGCGCCAACCTGTATCTGATCCAGCAGCGAAGGTGTTCCATAAATTCATACCACCTTACTCGGGCCCGTTCCGCATAATTCGAAATTTGGGAAACAACGCATACAAATTGGAAGAGATCAGTACTGGAAACACTCCCATCTACAACATTTCTAATTTAAAGATTTATTATCCACTGGAACCATACGATGAGCCCAGGGCCGCAGCAGCAAATCATGCCGAGATCATAGAGTTAAATTAATAGCAAAACTCTGGAAGAATAGGACAGGACATGGGGCGGTCCTCAGATGTAAACACGGGCCGATGTTTACAACAAGCACCTGATTGCTTCAGGCAAGTGGAGGACATTGCTCGGAGAAGGAGAGAGAGGGGAGAGACATTGTCTACCGCACGCAGGTAGTCCAAAGGAGCCAGAGGTCTGACGTAATCCGGCCGGCATGCTAGAGAGGGGAGTGAGACACCCTGTCATTTCAGAGCAACCCAGGAAGAGGGGTCCAAAGTAGAGACGGAGGAAAGGAACCTCGTAGCAGCCGTGTGGAGTGCTAAAAATCATGTAATGCTTACCCTGATTTTTAACCTTGTGAGGGAGTAATGAGACCTTATGGCATATTGCATATCCATCTAGTCTCAAGTTTGTATTTCCAACATTAATTCTATACGCAGACCGGCACAGCAGATGCAGAGTACAGAGGCGGCGAATACTTTTATTGGATGTGTGCAGAGACGTGTACGAAGAATAGCAGGAGGGTTGAGTGGTCATAAATGCACTTAGCAGGTTTCCAGGGTGTGCCGAGGGAGGACATTGTACCATGAGAAGACGAGCGAGGGTAGGACAGGCAGGTCGTTGAACGCAGGAATTTGTGTGGGAAAATTGCAGTTTGGCAAGGTCACAGCTCCAAGTTTTGGTGCCGCCTAAATGTGACCTACTTAAGAATTAATGACCGGAGAGCAATGAGAGTTGCATGTATGGAAGCGGGAGACTCTCAGCCTCCCAGAAATGTAATTTGATGCAATTTGGATGTAAGGCTGATTTAATTCAGTATAAAATGCCTGATATGGGGGCGTTTCAGCATCAGCCAATGAAAGGATAAGCGTCACCAAGCCGTGTTTGGCGCGTAAATTGGCAGACAATGAGGGATGATTACGGAGGTTATTTGATAAGGAGTCCACGATCGATTCTTGGAAAGGATATCACCAATGAGACATTGAGATTGCGATGAGTGCAGTGATATAAGTCAATTTGGGACAGAGCTATTATTTTTGGAAATAAATCTCATATTTCCCCCTCCTACGGCAGGTTATGCCTCAAAAACTTAAATAGCTCCAAATGGGAGAGTGAAGTCAGTCAATTTTGTGATTCTGTCACGGACGCTCCACGTCAGTCGAGTTCGTGATTTGGACTCTGTTAATTTTCACGTCAGATGGTAAATTGAGATGGCGTGGCGGTTTTTTTGAGATCATGTCTAAATACTATAGCATACGAGTGCGAGTTTTTGTTAGTGGCTGAGAAATAGGCTAGCCATTGCGCTAGATAAACATATAAGTTGTGTCGCTAGGAGCTACGGTGGACGATCTGGATGAATCGAGTAGTTCAGATGGTAGCATTTAGGAGAATGATAGGATTATCGGTCCGGAACAGTGAGTGCGTGTTACTTTCTTGATTGTCGCATTAAAAAAATTGTGTATTTCTGTGTTCTTCGTTACCACGAGGTACCTGAAGCAAGAGGAAGCTGATGCCGAGATTGGAACAGTGGGAGGATCTTCAACTATGGAATTCGTCATGCGAGGAATGAGGGCGTAAACCCAAAACCTTGGGGCACGCCGCGATGATGGAGACAGTCTGGGACCCAGGAATAGTGATAAGTACAGCAAATTATCTTGCATAATTTAGTTAGGGGTGTACGGATCAGCATAAGTGCAATGGCTGTGTACATATTCAATTTCTTAATGTTAGTTGTGTTTTGTTGTTGTGTTTGTTGCTGCAACGTGCGTGTAAATATGTATCGTGTGGTCATGGTTTTCAATGTAGTTTGGGGAGATTATCATTCAGGGGATATCTGGCCATCAGCTACTGTCACTGTAGATACATTTTTCAGTGATCAGGTGGGGTGAGAGTTTGTACAGTGGTCGTAAGCAAACCAGAGCATATTGAATATTTTGTGGTAAATCAGGTTCGTGGATCGACTGTGGTAAGTTCTACCAGGTAATGGTTGTGTTGCAATCTTCGATTGGTGACGGACAAGGCAGGCAAACCCGGCGATTTGAGGTAATTTAATTGGAGTATGGCTGGATGTACTGATGCATATTGGTAGGTCGTGGATGTTCAGAACCACGTAAGTATTTTTGGTAATTCCGTGGACGGGTAATTCCCACGAGGTAAAATCACGGCCGTGATGCTGGGGTCGATCTGACGCCCGTAGGCAGCGTGCTAAGTGATGATTCTGCGGGGCTTGTTGAATTGGGCTATTGTGAGCTCATGCTTCAGTCAGTATACATCAGCTGTGGAGGGGGTGAAAGCTGGTAGCCACTCCTCGCCACGGGGTGCTTTGCTTGGCCTTGAGTCTGTCCGAGGTTAATTGGTCAAAGTTAAAATGGCTGGTTTGTTTACATATTTTATTGTTAATTCTGGGATTCTGGTTTGTTGTGTTTTGATTTTATTTTGTGGACCCACGTTACTAGTGTATCAGATTTGTACCCTCCGGGTGGCCGCTAGTCGGTATTAATGATTGTCTTGATAAATGTTTCACACGGGAACTGTTGTATGTGAATGAGATAGGCACGTTGTAGCTTAATGTAGTGTTTGTGTGGCCGCATTGCATGCTGACCGTACACGACTCTAACGGAGGTCGTGAAGGGAGGTCTGTTTGCCAAACGGAACGGTCTCGTCTGTACGATTCACTTTTCCAATATAAGAGCGTTAAAATGAGGTTCCAGCTTGTAAAATTCAGTTGATTTGATGCTCCGTTGGAGTATTAGTGTTATGATCTGATTAACGTAATGATTCATTTATTGTGGCATTAATTTAGTCCTTTGTTGTTCCATTTGAACTCACCTGGGGTGAGAGCGCGCCACTTTGATTTTTTTGGGATTTTATTTTATTTGGATTTTTTTTTATTTTTTTGTGGAGTTCCATGATCCTGCAGTGTTGATCAGGGGGAAGCTGAGGCTTGCCCGAACTAATTAGATTTAAGGTACCCTGGTCGTACCATCTCTGTGGACTTTATGGCAGAGAAGGACAGTGATGACACAGTTTATTTTGTTGTGGTTCTACGTTTTATTAAGGGATTGTTTCTTCTGTTTTGTAGTCTTCTAAGAATAAATTTTGTTTCCTTGTTCCCCTGGCATATGATTTATAGTTTTAAGTTCCCATGATCCAAAATTCCGAATTCCTAGGATGTAAAGTGTTAATTAGCCACCGAACGAGCCGCGCCCGAGATAAGATTCAACATCCTAGAAGGCCCTGGAAGGGTATATAGGGGTTCTGTGATGGTGCATTAGCCATTCGTCCCCAGTTGATTGCATTGTTGTTTTGATACCTAATTCATTGGATCATGTGGAAAGTCATATGCCTGTTTGAGCTAGTCGGTGCACATCGTAAAATCTGCCATCCGTGGTGGATTTTGCGTATGATTCGTACGACTAGGGTTAGTCTATGATGGCGCGCCAAGAGCGTGTGGCTGATTTATTGTAAATAAAAGGGGTGTAAAATCATGGAGTTTGTATTAGAAATACAGTTGACATTTTATTGCAAATGTAAAGTAGAGACATGTCAGCTGGGCGCCCGATTTGAATTTTGATAGTAACAAACTCCAGTGAAAATGAAATAGGAAGGCTGGTAGCCTATAGATTGTTAATATCTTTATTAGCAAGTCTGGGATAAATTAACGTAAAAACCGCGAGTGTAAGGATGAAAGAATTTATTCAAGGAAACTTTAAGGGAGTGTGCATCACGTAGGAAGCTCAATATGCAGCTTGGATAGCTATTTGCTTATGGGTTAGAATAACGTAAATAATTGAGCTGACTAAAGTAATTGGGGGAGGCAGAACATGGAACAAAAAGGAACTCATTTTAGCGCTAACAGATTGTCTCCTCATTAAGGCATGCCCCTATTTCTCAGATAAGTGTATTTTGTGTGGTGGAGGAGATGGCTTCTTCAGAGGAAGTGCGAGCCATTATGGAAGCGATGTGTGCCCAATTAAAGGCAGACTTGAAAGCTGACACCAGCGAACAATTAGAGCGCATGAAAACAGACAATAGCGAACAATTAAATCAAATTATAGCCGAGAACAATGAACATTTAAAGGCAGACTTGAAAGCTGACACCAGCGAACAATTAGAGCGCATGAAAACAGACAATAGGGAACAATTAAATCAAATTATAGCCGAGAACAATGAACATTTAAAGGCAGATTTGAAGGCAGACACTAGCGGACAATTATCGGAACAATTCGCGAAGCTTACGCTAGACATTAAAGCAGACGCGGGCATGCAATTAGAGCGCATGGAGGGAACATTGAGAGAGGCGATCGCGCTTAGCGAGGAGAAGACATTCGCTAAACTAAACCAAATAGAGTTAGCATGCAATTTGAGCACGGAAGGACTAAAACTGACACAGGAGGAGATGAAAGGCAGGCTAGACATACTCGAAGAGGGAAATATCATGGCTCAGGGGCAGATAGCAGAGCTAAATAAAGCCGTGCGAGACATGCACGAAGACGTAGAAAGGGGGAAATTGCAAGCAGCAGAGAAATGGAGCGAGTTAGGAGCAGAGCAGGCGGCAATAAGAGGGGACCTGCGGGAGAGTAACGCTTTAATTGGTGAGAGGCTAAATCGGTTGGAAGAAAATGACGGAGCAGGAGGGAAGAAAGACGAAGAGAGATACTTGAGAATGAAAGAGGAAATAAATAAGACGTGCCTGCAGATAGGAGTCGAAGGGAAAGAAGATAGACAGAAAATATTTAAACAGATGGAAGAGAACCAAGAACGGATCAGAGAGGTCGAGAAACAATTCCTAGCCAGAATGGATGAGCAAGATAGGAAAATTATCAAAGCTGAGATACGAACTCTGGAACATGACGATTTCATGTTGGAAATGCGAACGAATAAAAGCGATGGGATTACCGCAGCCACAGTACGTAGCGAAAGAGAAGCAAGCCAGGGGGCGGTCGAGAAGGCTACGGTAGGTGAGACTACAGAGGGATTCCACCAATTTCGCGGACAAGCATCGACACCAATGGAGAATAAACTAACCACGCAATACGTACAGGTTATAAGAATGCAGGAGGACAGACCTCGGAGATACACAAATGATGGATCAGTAACACCAAAATCTTTCATTAAGGAGGTGGAATCATTTTTTGCCGATCACGCAGTACCGTCAAATAGACAGCTCAGAGCTTTAGAAAAAATGTTAGGGAATGAAGTATTGACCTGGTACCAGAGCTTCAGGTACACTTTCGAGGACTTTGAAGGGTTCAAATCGGCGTTCCTAAGAAAATATTGGGGGCAGTCGGCACAGCTAAGCCTCAGGATGGAGCTGTACAGTAGAAAGTACCATGCTACGCAGCCCACACGTTACGCGGATTATTTCACAAAACAGATGTTATTGATGAGGGATCTTGATGTCGCTCCCGGGGAAGCAGACATGATAATGACCATCGGCAAGCAATTACCCGCCAGCGTCCAGCAGATACTAGTGGCCGCAAACGTCAATAACGCGGTACAAGCTGAGGAAGTGCTCCGACAGCTTGATGACACTTCTATGCAACCTCAGATGCGGAACGTGCGAGCCATAGGACAAGTTAACACGGCTGTGTTACAGCAAGACACTGGTGCCAGCAAGCGAAGTCAGGGTACGAACACCGGACCGCCAGCATACGAGCGCAGGGATGAAAATAATGTGCGGAACGGATACCAAGGACATGAACGAGGAAAATGGGGACAGCACCGCGGAAGGAACTGGCAGCCGTACCAACAGAGAAGGGATGAATGGCGAAGAAGGAACGGCCCTTACGAACATGAGAGAGATGGGAGGCGGCCGTGGCCCGGAAGGCGAGAAGAAAGGCAGGAGCCCACGCAAGACTATAGACAGGATTGGAATAGTCGGTACGAGGAGACTCAGCGATATTTAAGCGAGTTGCACCAGGAACAGGAAGCACAGAGAGAAAAATGGAAACACACCATGGAGAACAGGCATAACCCAGATATACAGGGGGCAGAAAGCGAGCTGGTAATGCAGGAGAGAGAGGAGCACAATGGTACCGGACAGCAGGGTGCCGTGCACAAAAAAAAAAAAAACTCGGTGGTAGACCAAGAAGACAGTCTCAGAAAGGAGCAAGAGGGAAATAACTGGTTAGTCGCACACATACAGGAATGGGTCGCTACATCAGACGACTTTTTAAATGAGCTCAGTCAACCAAAATAGCAGGGATTACGCAAGTTACCTATTATCATAGCAAGAATCGGTGGAGTCAGGGTCCGGTCTCTCGTGGATACTGGGTCACAACTGTGCCTGGCATCCGAAGCTTTAGTTAAGATGCTAAACAAGCAGAACAAAATACCCACATTACCTGTCCCACAGATAAAAATCAGAGGAGTTATTCCGGAGAAGTCAGCAGTATGCAAATACCAAGTACATCTAGATTTGGATATAATGGGCCATATTCTATCACAAAACTTCATGGTTATGGCCAACATAAATTTCAACATAATCCTTGGTGCGGATTTCATATGCGACCACCAGGCAGTGATAGACCTGCATGAGAACACAGTTACGTTCAAGAACGTGGAAGGGTTAAGCAACGTAAATTTACACATGAACGAGGTGTACTTGGAGCGCGAGGCAGATATGTGGATGCTAGAAACAATACCAGAGGAGGCCGAGAATGAAACGCAGGAGGGACATTCGAACCCGCAACCCATGCACGTTAGGGAACCTACACTGAGAGAGATCTGGAATACGGCCGTGGAAGTTGACGGAGCCGAAGAAACATTTGAGAAGCTATTACAGGAAAAACTGAGCGAGGCCAGGTTGGACAGCGAAGGCAAGGCACGCCTAGAAAATATTTTGAGAGAGCAGGCATCAACGTTCGACACAATGCCAGGGAAAATTCTAAATTTCCGCTACGCCATGCAGGTGGACGACTGGTCACCATTTAAAAGCAAACTTTACCCCGTTCCAGAGAAACACTATCCGGAGGTTAGGAAAATTATTGGTGAAATGGCGAAAGCAGGTATAATCAGAAAGACACCTACACCGTATTTAAACGCGATACTTGCAGTGGCGAAACCCAATGGATCTGTGAGGGTGTGTCTCGACAGTCGCACCTTGAATGCACGCCTTATACCGGAGCATGACAAAGCGCCGATAATTAAGGACGTTTTGAAGCGTTTTCGAGGAAAACAGATTTATTCGTCAGTTGATCTCTCGAGCTCTTATTACCATATCGAACTGGAGGAGAAATCACAGTTGCTGACTGGATTTCTGTTCGACCACCAGAGCTGGGTTTTCTCTAGGCTCCCATTTGGTGTCAAGACGGCCGGATCTGCACTCATTAGGGCTTTAGATCGGAATTTAACAGAAGAGGTTAAGGAAATGACCGTAAGATACGTGGACGACATCTTGCTTGCGTCTAGCACAGCGGAGGAACATATGGTAAATTTAGAGAAACTGTTAAAGAACCTCAATAGGGCAAATTTTAAAATCAACCTCAAGAAGTCGCATTTTTTTTTCAGCAAGAGATTTTATACCTAGGCCATATCATCGATGGAGAAGGAGTTCGGCCCAATCCGGCAAAGATTGAAGCAATTAGAAATTTCCCGAGACCAACCAGAGTGAAGCACATTAGAATGTTTTTAGGCATCACGAACTTTTTCCGCGAGAATTGCCCAGGATATACGGAGATAGTGGCACCACTCCAAGAGCTTCTGAAAAAAAAAATCGTTGGCAGTGGAGCGAGGAGAGTGAGAAGGCATTTGTCGCAACGAAGGAGCTACTAGCAAATAGTGTAAAGCTAGGATATCCAGACTTTACTCGCAAATTTATCATACAGGCCGATGCGTCTATGATAGGTGTTGGGGCCATGTTATACCAGGAAGATGCCAGCAACCCGCAGAGTCGCATATATCTGGCGTTCTCTAGCCGCAGATTGCGCAAGCACGAGAAGAATTATACAGTCTCAGAGATTGAATTATTGGCGATAATTCATGCCCTCGAACACTGGAGGAAGATTATCTATGGTTTTCCCATAATAATTAGAACTGACCATAAGGCATTGACGTTTTTGTTTAAGTCGGCTATGCTTTCTGAGAGGCTGAATAGATGGTCAATTTATGCGCAGCAATTTGACCTACAGATGGAATTTTGCCCTGGAAAATTAAACGTGATCCCGGATATTCTAAGCCGGAACCCGGAAGAAGGCGGAAGCACCGTGGAAGCAAGGGTCCATCAGATTGAGCTCACGCAGCAAGACCAGGATTTCCTGCGGGAGTTAAGCAACATTCAGGCGGAGCAGGAGAAGGAACCGTGGATGGGAATGATTATCAGATATTTCAAGAGGGAACTGGTACCCGGAAGCCCGGAATACCGTGAGGCGGAAGCTCGAGCTAATAGTTACAATTATTTCAATGGTCTCTTGCATAGATTTGTGGACCAGGACCATACCATGATGAGGATATTGGTTCCTGCCTCTCTCCAGCGAAAGCTAGTGTGGCATGCGCACTATACTTTAGGGCATGCCGGGACAGACAAAACGGAAGCGACACTAGGCGAGGCATTCACGTGGCCGAAAATGAGGAACACAATATGCGAAGTGTTAAAGACGTGCGATACGTGCCAGAGGGTCAAGCCTAATAATTTCTTGATGAAACAGTACCCGAGACCTTTGTTGCCACAAAAACCATTGGGGCTCGTGGCCATTGACTGTTATGGCGCGTTACCTAAGGGGAGAAGAGGATGCCGGCACCTTTTGGCCTGTGTGGACGTCTTTTCCAAGTACGTGGTACTTTGCGCCGTCCAGAAAACAAATTCAAAACAGCTGCTCAATCAACTAAGGAATAAAGTCATACCTAGGATGGGGAAACCAGAGTTCATATTGTCGGACCACGGTAGCTACTTTACCAGCGCCGAATTCAAGAGAGGATTAGCGGAGCTAGGTATTAAGCATGTATTAAGTAGTGTCCGTTATCCCCAGTCGAACCCCTCGGAAAGAATTTTTCGTGAAGTATCTAAATTCTGTAAAATCTTCATCCCCGACGCGCATTACAAGTGGGTGGACGCCCTGAAGAAAATAGAGATCTGCATAAATTCCACACGACATGAATCGACCGGTCAAATACCGAGCGTTCTACACTTGAACGAATATCCAGTGAGATCATGGGAAAGAGTAATAAACTGTCCCATGGATCCTAGACAAGCCCCAGCCCTGAGAGTGGAAAGGACAGCTGTGTACCTTAGAAAGCAAGCAGACCGGAGATTGCGCCGGGTACGAGGAAAGCGGTTTCACCGTGCACTGGAACTGGGCGAGTTGGTCCTTGTTAAGCGCCAACCTGTATCTGATCCAGCAGCGAAGGTGTTCCATAAATTCATACCACCTTACTCGGGCCCGTTCCGCATAATTCGAAATTTGGGAAACAACGCATACAAATTGGAAGAGATCAGTACTGGAAACACTCCCATCTACAACATTTCTAATTTAAAGATTTATTATCCACTGGAACCATACGATGAGCCCAGGGCCGCAGCAGCAAATCATGCCGAGATCATAGAGTTAAATTAATAGCAAAACTCTGGAAGAATAGGACAGGACATGGGGCGGTCCTCAGATGTAAACACGGGCCGATGTTTACAACAAGCACCTGATTGCTTCAGGCAAGTGGAGGACATTGCTCGGAGAAGGAGAGAGAGGGGAGAGACATTGTCTACCGCACGCAGGTAGTCCAAAGGAGCCAGAGGTCTGACGTAATCCGGCCGGCATGCTAGAGAGGGGAGTGAGACACCCTGTCATTTCAGAGCAACCCAGGAAGAGGGGTCCAAAGTAGAGACGGAGGAAAGGAACCTCGTAGCAGCCGTGTGGAGTGCTAAAAATCATGTAATGCTTACCCTGATTTTTAACCTTGTGAGGGAGTAATGAGACCTTATGGCATATTGCATATCCATCTAGTCTCAAGTTTGTATTTCCAACATTAATTCTATACGCAGACCGGCACAGCAGATGCAGAGTACAGAGGCGGCGAATACTTTTATTGGATGTGTGCAGAGACGTGTACGAAGAATAGCAGGAGGGTTGAGTGGTCATAAATGCACTTAGCAGGTTTCCAGGGTGTGCCGAGGGAGGACATTGTACCATGAGAAGACGAGCGAGGGTAGGACAGGCAGGTCGTTGAACGCAGGAATTTGTGTGGGAAAATTGCAGTTTGGCAAGGTCACAGCTCCAAGTTTTGGTGCCGCCCAAATGTGACCTACTTAAGAATTAATGACCGGAGAGCAATGAGAGTTGCATGTATGGAAGCGGGAGACTCTCAGCCTCCCAGAAATGTAATTTGATGCAATTTGGATGTAAGGCTGATTTAATTCAGTATAAAATGCCTGATATGGGGGCGTTTCAGCATCAGCCAATGAAAGGATAAGCGTCACCAAGCCGTGTTTGGCGCGTAAATTGGCAGACAATGAGGGATGATTACGGAGGTTATTTGATAAGGAGTCCACGATCGATTCTTGGAAAGGATATCACCAATGAGACATTGAGATTGCGATGAGTGCAGTGATATAAGTCAATTTGGGACAGAGCTATTATTTTTGGAAATAAATCTCATATTTCCCCCTCCTACGGCAGGTTATGCCTCAAAAACTTAAATAGCTCCAAATGGGAGAGTGAAGTCAGTCAATTTTGTGATTCTGTCACGGACGCTCCACGTCAGTCGAGTTCGTGATTTGGACTCTGTTAATTTTCACGTCAGATGGTAAATTGAGATGGCGTGGCGGTTTTTTTGAGATCATGTCTAAATACTATAGCATACGAGTGCGAGTTTTTGTTAGTGGCTGAGAAATAGGCTAGCCATTGCGCTAGATAAACATATAAGTTGTGTCGCTAGGAGCTACGGTGGACGATCTGGATGAATCGAGTAGTTCAGATGGTAGCATTTAGGAGAATGATAGGATTATCGGTCCGGAACAGTGAGTGCGTGTTACTTTCTTGATTGTCGCATTAAAAAAATTGTGTATTTCTGTGTTCTTCGTTACCACGAGGTACCTGAAGCAAGAGGAAGCTGATGCCGAGATTGGAACAGTGGGAGGATCTTCAACTATGGAATTCGTCATGCGAGGAATGAGGGCGTAAACCCAAAACCTTGGGGCACGCCGCGATGATGGAGACAGTCTGGGACCCAGGAATAGTGATAAGTACAGCAAATTATCTTGCATAATTTAGTTAGGGGTGTACGGATCAGCATAAGTGCAATGGCTGTGTACATATTCAATTTCTTAATGTTAGTTGTGTTTTGTTGTTGTGTTTGTTGCTGCAACGTGCGTGTAAATATGTATCGTGTGGTCATGGTTTTCAATGTAGTTTGGGGAGATTATCATTCAGGGGAAATCTGCCCATCAGCTACTGTCACTGTAGATACATTTTTCAGTGATCAGGTGGGGTGAGAGTTTGTACAGTGGTCGTAAGCAAACCAGAGCATATTGAATATTTTGTGGTAAATCAGGTTCGTGGATCGACTGTGGTAAGTTCTACCAGGTAATGGTTGTGTTGCAATCTTCGATTGGTGACGGACAAGGCAGGCAAACCCGGCGATTTGAGGTAATTTAATTGGAGTATGGCTGGATGTACTGATGCATATTGGTAGGTCGTGGATGTTCAGAACCACGTAAGTATTTTTGGTAATTCCGTGGACGGGTAATTCCCACGAGGTAAAATCACGGCCGTGATGCTGGGGTCGATCTGACGCCCGTAGGCAGCGTGCTAAGTGATGATTCTGCGGGGCTTGTTGAATTGGGCTATTGTGAGCTCATGCTTCAGTCAGTATACATCAGCTGTGGAGGGGGTGAAAGCTGGTAGCCACTCCTCGCCACGGGGTGCTTTGCTTGGCCTTGAGTCTGTCCGAGGTTAATTGGTCAAAGTTAAAATGGCTGGTTTGTTTACATATTTTATTGTTAATTCTGGGATTCTGGTTTGTTGTGTTTTGATTTTATTTTGTGGACCCACGTTACTAGTGTATCAGATTTGTACCCTCCGGGTGGCCGCTAGTCGGTATTAATGATTGTCTTGATAAATGTTTCACACGGGAACTGTTGTATGTGAATGAGATAGGCACGTTGTAGCTTAATGTAGTGTTTGTGTGGCCGCATTGCATGCTGACCGTACACGACTCTAACGGAGGTCGTGAAGGGAGGTCTGTTTGCCAAACGGAACGGTCTCGTCTGTACGATTCACTTTTCCAATATAAGAGCGTTAAAATGAGGTTCCAGCTTGTAAAATTCAGTTGATTTGATGCTCCGTTGGTGTATTAGTGTTATGATCTGATTAACGTAATGATTCATTTCTTGTGGCATTAATTTAGTCCTTTGTTGTTCCATTTGAACTCACCTGGGGTGAGAGCGCGCCACTTTGATTTTTTTGGGATTTTATTTTATTTGGATTTTTTTTTATTTTTTTGTGGAGTTCCATGATCCTGCAGTGTTGATCAGGGGGAAGCTGAGGCTTGCCCGAACTAATTAGATTTAAGGTACCCTGGTCGTACCATCTCTGTGGACTTTATGGCAGAGAAGGACAGTGATGACACAGTTTATTTTGTTGTGGTTCTACGTTTTATTAAGGGATTGTTTCTTCTGTTTTGTAGTCTTCTAAGAATAAATTTTGTTTCCTTGTTCCCCTGGCATATGATTTATAGTTTTAAGTTCCCATGATCCAAAATTCCGAATTCCTAGGATGTAAAGTGTTAATTAGCCACCGAACGAGCCGCGCCCGAGATAAGATTCAACATCCTAGAAGGCCCTGGAAGGGTATAATATCTCGGAATCGGTTGATCGTATCGAAGAATGTTAAATGTATAGGTGTAAGATATCCGCGGTATGCAACTTTTTACTCAAAACGATTTTTTGATATCTCTTACCGTTTTCTTTTTTTGGGGCCCTGAAAATGTCCATTGTGTGTGACATTTTTGCGTGTAGTTAAGTACTGGTCCCAATTTTCAAGATATTAAGCTGAAATTTGGTACGGTGAAAGAGTTAGTGACTGTGACGAATACTATTGTTGGGCGTTAAAATCGGTGCAGGGCCGGATCTTTTTTGGGGGCCCTGAATTTCTAACTGTTTTTTTGAATCGACATATCTCGGAAACGGTTGGTCGTATCGAAAATGTTAAATGTATAGGTGTAAGATCTCCGCGGTATGCAACGTTTTTACTCAAAACGATTTTTTGATATCTCGCACCGTTTTCTTTTTTTGGGGCCCTGAAAATGTCCATTGTATGTGACATTTTTGCGTTTAGTTAAGTACTGGTCGCAATTTTCAAGATATTAAGCTGAAATTTGGTACGGTGAAAGAGTTAGTGACTGTGACGAATTCTATTGTTGGGCGTTACAATCGGTGCAGGGCCGGATCTTTTTGGGGGCCCTGAATTTCTAACTGATTTTTGGAATCGATATATCTCGGAAACGGTTGGTCGTATCGAAAAATGTTAAATATATAGGTGTAAGATCACCGCGGTATGCAACATTTTTACTAAAAACGATTTTTTGATATCTCTCACCGTTTTCTTTTTTTGGGGCCCTGAATGTCTTCCTTTTTTTTCGAACCGTTATATCTGGGAAACGGTTGGCCGTATCTAACAAAGTTAATTCTACAGGTGTAAGATCTCAGTGATTAGCATCTTTTTCAACACTTAAAATTTTTTAATATCTCTCACCGTTTTGATTTTCTGCGGCCCTTAATTTCTTCCTTTTTTTGAACAGTTATATTTGGGAAACGGTTGGCCGTATCGAACAAAGTAAAATCTACAGATATAGGACCTCAGTGATTAGCAACTTTTTTAACTCTTATGATTTTTTTTGATATCTCTCACCATTTTCCTTTTTTGGGGCCGTGAATTTCATTCTATTTTTCGAATCATTATATCTCGGAAAGCGTCGATCCTATCGAAAAAATTGAATCTACAGGTGTAAGATCTCTGTGATTTGCAACTTTTCTACCCCTTATCATATTTTGATATCTCTCACCGTTTTAATGATATGAAATGCTTTTTGTTTTTGAAAAAATGGGGCCCAAATGTATATAATAATATGTAAAAATTTAACTGATCGTCTCATTGAATTCTACGGAAAATTATCTATAATTACCCATTTTAACCTTTTCAATAAATTAAATAATGTATTTACAGCTGTAATATACATTATTTTCCATTTCCGAGGACGTCCGGCTTTCATAACAACGTGATGGTGTCAGCATTGCCTAGAATAACATTTTATAATTTTCCTACATTACCACACAATCGGGCCAAAGGCCCGAAATGCAAGGCATGAGACCTTGCTGCCAACGAAGTTGTTGTTTGAGATTATTACCCCCTCTTGCTCTCCGCTATCTTGCCGCACCTTCTCATCCAAAGCAGGTCGTGCTGCGTGGACTCCTACTTGTTATTAATACCGAAGACCGTTCGAAGAGCGGGTACTTCTGCTATTATATAAAAAGGAATGTCTGTCTGTTCGTCTTTTATGCGTTCGTAAACCATTCATCCAATTGGGATCAAATTTTGGTGAGTTATTGTACACACTTTCGGGATGTTCATAGGCATAACTAATCCATTTCACAATAGATAACGCGCGAATAGTTTAAACAAATGCGTAATGGCGGTGTGTTCATACACAATTCATCCGATTGCGATCAAATTTTGTTGAGTTGTTGTCCACAGTCCCGGGCAAGTTATAGGCGTAGTAAATCCAATTTACAATAGATGGCGCGCGAGTAGCTTCAACAAAATGGCGTGCATTTGTTTCAAGACAGTCCCAAGTGTTTTCATATACCATTCATCCCATTGCGATAAAACTTGGGTGAGATGTTCTGTACACTTCAGGTAAGGTTTCTGGCTTAGTAAATCTACTAAACAATAGGTAGCGCACGAGAAGATTCAACAAATGAGCGACGACAGGCGAAGCGTTTCAACAAAGTCCTGTGGGCGTTCACATACCATTCGTCCAACAGCGATGAAACTTGGGTGAGAGGTTGTGTACACTACAGGCAAGGTTTCTGGCTTAGTAAATCCATGTTATAATAGGTAGCGCACGAGCAGATACAACAAATGAGCAACGATGCGTGAAGCGTTTCAACAAAGTCCCGTATGCATTCATATACTATTCGTCTGATAGCTATGAAACTTGGGTGAGATATTGCGTACACTTCAGGGAAGGTTTGTGGCTTAGTAAATCCACTTTACAATAGGTATCGCACAAGTAGATTAAACAAATAAGCGACGACGCGCGAAGCGTTTCAACAAAGTCCCGTATGCGTTCAATTACCATTCGTCCGATAACGATGAAACTTGGGTGAGATGTTGCGTACACTTCAGGGAAGGTTTCTGGCATAGTAAATCCACTTAACAATAGGTAGTGCACGAGTAGATTCAACAAATGAGTAACGGCGCGTATCGTTAAATAAAACTCCTTATGTGTTCATATAACTTACCATTCATGCGATTGCAATGAAATTGGGTGAAATGTTGTTTCCACTCCCGCGAAGATTTGTGATTTAGTAAATCCATTTTACAATTGGTAGCGCTCGAGTAGATTCAACTAATGAGCGACAGCGTGCGAATCGTTTAAACAAAATCTCGTATGCGTTCATATGCCATTCACCGGGTACAGCTAGTAAAAAATAAAAACAATATAAAAAGTAATGAAAATTAAGATAAAATTAAAATTTAAGTAAAGGAAGAAATAAAATTAAAAAATTAAAATTGAAAATAATTCTAAAAGATAAAGAAGAACATAACAAGTAGTTCGGTGAAGAACTATACAGCCTATTTTCATAATCCCACTTATGTTAATTGCCACTATCAACATATCAAATTTCAGTTTGATTGCTGTAATAGATTCGTAGATATTGAGAACCGACTAAATATTTCGGATGGTTACCATGTTGGATTTTATATATGTAGGTCCTAGAGTTATGTACTGTTACATGAAGATTATTGTGTACGTGTAGCATTCAAACTTCAATCGCATGATTAGGACACAAGAAGTAACAAGGAGATTTTAAAATTTCGCACAGCTGCCGTCTTGTGGTTATGGAAAAAATTGAAATAAATTAGATGCCAGTGGATTAACATTCGTATGAGGATTTACTGTACCAATTTCATTGCACTCGGATGGTTAAATTGCGAGAAACGTCCATGTGAATATTTATAATTCACGTCGCCACCATGTTAGTGATCACCAGGTTATTTAAAGTCCTTTAGGTGAACTTAAGTTCATAGCCCCTATGATCATTAAAAAATCAGTATGACTGTTATAACAGATTCGTAGATATTCAGAGCCGTCTGAATATTTCGGATGGTCGCCATGTTGGATTGTTATATGTAGATGCCAAAGAGTCATGTACCATTAAAGGAAAATTATTGCGTAGGCTCATTATTCAAACTTTCACATCGATCGCATGATTACGACACAAGAAATAAAAACTTGATTTTAAAATTCGCAAAGCCACCATCTTGAGGTTATGTAAACAATTGAACTAAATTAGATACTAGTGTATTACAACGTGTATAAACATTTCCTGTACCAGATTTCATTGCGGTTGGAACATTAAATCGCGAGAAAGGTCTATTTAAAATTTTCAAATTCGCTTGGCCGCCATGTTCGTTTTGTAGTTAACTGGTTTTTGAAAGTCTTATAGATGACCTTCCGGTAGTGCCCTTTATCTCCGTAAAAAATTTCAGGGTGATACCGCTTATAGTTTCAGAGATATAGAATGCCGGTGAAATATTTCGCACAGCCACCATCTTGTGGTTATGTAAACAATTGAACCAAGTTAGATGTCGGTGCATTACAATGTGTATAAACATATACTGTACCATGTTTTATTGCGTTTGGTTGGTTAAATCGCGACAAACGTCTATTTAACAGTCGCAAATTCGCGTGGCCGCCTTGTTGGTTTCGTAGTTACCAGGTTTTCAAAAGTCACATAGGTTGAACTTCTAGTAGTGCCCTATATGACTGGAGAAATTCCAGGGTGATATCGGGAATAGTTTCGGAGATATTGAATGCTGGTGAAATATTTCGCACAGCCACCATGTTGGATTGGCGAGACATAACAAAATTTGAAGCCACGGTCCGGGTCGTCCGGAATAGTGCTATGAACTTACTGAGTTTCATTGAAATCGCTCCAGCCGTTAGGAAGTTATTAGGGGGACACGCACACACACTCCTCACACACACACACACACACACGCACACACACACGGACAAAAGGTGATCTCATAAGCCTATTTTTTCAAAATTGTAAACAGGCTAAAAATGAAGATAAAGAAATATATTGTGCCCTTTCAGCAAGAAATATGCAAATCACAGTATGCCAGCAATGCTCAATTCGGGATTTTCGGGGTTATGGTATGTTCTCCCACTCTGTGACTTACACATTTTGGATTAAATAGAGGATACACTTCCAAAATAAAAACAAATTCAACTCCTATTTTAATCATTTAATTTACCAAAATTATGGCGCTACAAACAAATAAAACAAATAAACTATTGACCAATCCTTCTACTTGTTCAAAGTGAACAGGGAATATATAAAAATCAAACAAATATTATATTAAAATACATGGTTTCCTTCAAACCAACAACTCATAATTATTTTCACTTCCATAAAGTATCTATCTTAAAGTTCAACATAATCACGAGCTCCAATGGCTCGATACTTTCCAATAATAACGGTGTCATTCTTTCATACACCTCAATAACTATTTTATGAGTTTCTTATCATCAAACAAATATATAATCATATTTAAAGTACGGTACATATTACTTCTCTACTTAAATGTTTGGGTATTCCACATGTTCTCAACATTACCATCTCTCTCAAGTTTAACAAATTCACTACAGTGATCGGGAAAATACCTGTGTACTCCAGAGTTACAAAAGATTACTTGACCAAGTCAAAAACTATGATTACTCCCGGAATCTAGTTATCCTCATTGAACTCATGGAATCCTACATCCATACAACATTACATTAGGGATTTTTATTTATTTGTCTTAAAAGACCATTATCACATAAGGAAGCCACGATCTGAACTGGCAAGCGGTACTTTCATCTACAAGGACCTCGGTTCAAATCCCGGGTCATTAACAACTTTTAAACACTCACAGTGTATTATTACTTCTCTCAGACGGTCATTTCCCGACCTAGCACACTTACAATAACAAGGGTTGGACCGTAATCACTTGGGCGAGATTTATGGCTAAGAGGGGAGCCTCCAGCCTTGCCCACGCGCGGCAGCTATACTCAATGCTTTTAAAACAGATCTTTCTTCTCTTCAGTTCTCTGGGGAGACCTGGCGTTTCTTTCATTTACTTTCAACAACATTATTAGGTTCATAAACCACTTTCGTAAGCTTGGCGTTTATTAATTATGAAGTGTCATCATTGATTGGTAAGAGTAATTCACATACAACGACGAATACTTAGGGGCTTCAACAACTATACGAGTCTGGGTTCGACTCTCTTAACATGCCTCGGGAACCATTCCCATACTGGGGGCGTGGTGGCTCAGCGGTCTAGCTGTATGCCTCTCACCAAGGCGGTCCGGGTTCGATTCCCGGTCAATGCATGTGAGATTTTCGAAGTGAAATGCCATGTCCTGTGGTTCGGATTCCACGTAAAAAGGAGGTCCCGTGGCTCATGATCTCAAGATTAACGGTCACGTTAAACTACAAGCTTCCTTCCTTCCATTCCCACACTGGAGGACTTACATAAATGCGACTTAGGGTCGGCCTCGGCCTTATTACCTGCGCTCATAATACCATACATTTGCTCCCTATTACAATACAACATAACACACATGGCCTCGTGATCTACGTCACTATTGGAGGACTTTATCATGGCTCAATTACCGCAATCAACTGTCCCTCATAAGTAATTTACCAAGTGTATTTAGACTCAACGCCTTCCTAGCGTGACAATTTACTTTAATGCGCTACATTGCGCTATACATTATTTTAAGGCCTAGCGTCTTCCAAAGAACTGATAAATTCAACATCAACAATTGATCCATATCTCAATTTTTATATTAATCCTTTCCCTTGACAATAATGGCTATATTTTAAGAACATGCATTAACACCATGTCTTTATACTTTTATTAAGGCTCAAACGCTCATACTTTCATATCATTCAATTTAATCTTTATTTATATTTCTTTTATTATTATTATTATTTATTACGCTTGCTTTTGTAACATTTGTCAACTGAACTGACATTTTATTTCATACATTTCTTCTACAGGATTTATTCATTTCACTTAATTATTTATAATTTCTCAAATTTTATTTGTTCAGACCGCGCTCTTATTCTGTTATTTGTTATTCAGAAACATCCCTCTATCTCAAACTCCGGTGGATTGTACACAAACACTTCCCCAACACAAAACATAAGGAAAATATTTACTCACTGACCTTCCTTTTCTTGCGATGTTTCATTTTGCCCACTATCTTGTACAAATTCATTTCATGTACTGACATATCTTGACACACATTTAACTCAAATACATTTAACACTGATAACATTTTAAAATACACTGGTGTATTCGTTTATAATACACGATAAAAACACTGAAAATATTACTCTTTAACACAAATTTTATATATTTACACTTTACTGATTCTAATCACTAAGGCTGCTATTAAGCCTTTCACACGTGATTTCTTGACCTCCCGTCGCCAAGGGTGAAATTTAGTAAATGTCGGCTTCCTATCTTGCCAGAATGTGAAAGTCTCGAACCATCTACCTCCTCCCTGGAATAGTACACCTTCAAATCCCGATTCCTGACGATCTGCTATTATTATTATTATCTCGAACGGCTCCTTTCTAGACCCTATTGGTTGGTCTTGCGAAAGTCTGTTCTGTCCACGATCCCCCAGATAATCTATCGGTGACCTATTGATTTCTAGCAACTAATACTCCTCGTAACTTAGTGCTTTTTAATAGTTCGTCTGCTTCCTTGAAACAATGTCTAGAGTTTCCTTCTCCTTTCCGCTTATTCGGTTCTCGAATTCCTATCTTTCCAGAATACTTTGCGAACCTTATTCTGTCCGTCCCTACTCGGGTTCTTTAAAGTTGATAGAATGTTTATCTCGCTGTTACGGTACTTCAATACGATATGATACTTTTGGTCGTTTAATTTAAAACCTATCACCCTTGGTTCTAAGTTCGCAGCCTGCTTTGACTGTAATTACTGAACTTTTCACTGTAAAATTTATACTGTCGGAACTAAATCCTGTAACTAGGATTTTCCTAATTCTCCACACGGCGATACTGTAATAATACTTCTTGGCTACTCCTTACGGATGTACGTTGGTTATCGATACCGCGACGCCCTTGGCTGTCGGATACTGTCTATGCGATGTGATACAGCGTTTCCCCTCAGGGAAAGCTTGTAGACTGTCTTCGGTGTGATGTAGCACAATAACGCCCCCTGGGCTATCGGAAACTGCATGATTGGTCTGGCTCTGCCTGGACTTTTATACTTTTCGGCTCCAAAAAGATAAAATCCACCCCGTTTCCAGAAACAACTTCTGAAGTAATGGCCGTACAGTTATAAAAATTATATCTCCAGAAAGCTCGTTTTCTAAGCGTAAAATGACCTCATTGCACATGAAAATCGACCGTGCATTTCTGAGATATTAAATAAAATTTAGTCTTCAGCTGTGTGGGTGTCACTGTCGATTTTTAATTCCCCACTCCTCGGGCCTCGGGAGATCCCCAATGACGTATAACTACGTTTGCACTTTCCTCCTGAGCAATTATTAAAACATCTTTCTCCACACAAAAATCTCTCTTCTGAAATCATTCACAATGCTGTGTTTCTTTTGTTAATTTTATCCTTCCAAATGGGTTAAATCTAATTATTCTTCTTCTGGCACGTCGGCGCGGTTGCCATTTTACTGCAACGTAGAAGCGATTTCCGAAACGTGCTCCTTGTCACACGCCTGGAAATTTCCACTCCGTCTATTTATATTCGTGACCGGCTCCTTATCAATGAGTCAGGCATGATCTCATTTCGTGGCCACCTGGGTTCAGCTTCTTACACAACGTTATGTTAGCATCCTCGCCTGAAATCTTTCTATGTTCCATTGAAGACTGTATATTTCCTTCCTTCCTTTTACAAAAATACCTGGATTCGACCCCTTTTGGACCAATGGTACATGGGTTCAATATATATATCACGTTATAGAATTATCAATTAGGTGTAATTACATTACCGTATATGGTTATTTCAAATAACTTCTCATATTTTATACATATAAGCTAAGTTAAACCCTTCATAGTCGCCTCCGTAGCGTAGCGGTCAGCATGGTTAGCTGCCGCCCCGGAGGTCCTGGGTTCGATTCCCGGCTCTGCCACGAAATTTGAAAAGTGGCATGAGGACTGGAACGGGGTCCACTCAGCCTCTGGTGTTCCAATTGAGTAGAGGGGGCTCGATTCCCACCCCAGCCATCCTCTAAGTGGTTTTCCGTGGTTTCCCACTTCGTCTTCGGGCAAATGCCGGGATGGTACCTTCTTCAAGGCCACGGCCGCCTCCTTCCCTCTTCCTTGCCTATCCATCCTAACCATCCCTTACCTTCCCTCATGAGGCCCCTGTTCGCTTTGCAGGTGAGGCCGCCTGGACGAGAAGCCAATCCCACCTCACCAGTTGTATCCACTCCGATTAGATGTTCCCAGCTCTAGGACATTGCCCGTAGAGGCGGTAGTGGTGAGTTCCCTCGCTGAGTCCGTGGGTTCCACCAACCTGGAGGGTGAACAAAAATATACATAAATTAAAATTAATATTAAAATTAAAATTGTTTATTAAGGGAAACATGTTGCGGGATCAGCATGTACTTTGTACCATATCTTCAATAATCCAAGGCCGGTATGAACTGCAGTATTGAAGTTTCCAGGACATTCTCTTTAAAGCAGGTGCACTTAAATAGGGTTAGTAGTGGGATGGTGGGCGAGCTGTCCACTAACTTATTGAACCCTCCTCGTATTTGCCCCGAACCTGATATCTCGCTAACCAAACATGGGATTAGAACATACAGGGTGTCCTAGCACGGCTAGTAATGCCCCCTACTTTCCTATAGCCTCTTTATTTAATGAAAAGACCAAAACTAAAAGATCATTCGCGAGTAGTGGGGTAAGTGTTGGTTTCCTCGAGTCGCGCTCGTGCTTGAATATGTATGGCTATGTTGGGAAAGGGTTAGGTGGTGGGGGAGGTGTAGGGTCGAGTGAGGGGTCGTTTAGATGGTATTTTTTCCGCTCTAGGTGATGGTGAGGTTCATTTTTAAAATGGATGGAATTGGGAAACGCCATTTGGGGTAAACATGTTGTTTTTGGACAATTTGGCGATGAATGTTTTTTTATACGCATGCGCACTTGAGGAGTTTTGTAAGAGGGCGGGCTTTTTAAATGATGATTTATAAATGAATGTTTTTTAATATGTATTGAAATAAACCCCAAAAAACTAATAGGTCATCGGCTTTTTACTATCTCGCTAACCAATAATCGGATTTAAACCTATGAGGTGACGTAGGACTCGTGGTGAACTCTCGTTTTCTATGGACGGGGTATATTCACCCCAAAATAAAAACGTGGCAAGGGGGGGGGGGGGGGCGTGCACTACTTAGGAAGTTGTGAGCCCCCCGCGACCTAGGAATGGAAGATCCATGCTAGGAGGGCGTGCTTGGATTCGTTTTTTTCGTCTCGTTGTGCTCTTTACGGGAATGTAGGTGTCGAAAAGGTGAACTTAGGGTTTTGGGTCAAAAAAATACGTTTTTCATATTTTTGCCGATTTTTGGAAAACGGGCCACGCTAGGAGGGCGTGCTTGGATTCGTTTTTTTCGTCTCGTCGTGCTCTTTACGGGAATGTTGGTGTCGAAAAGGTGAACTTAGGGTTTTGGGTCTAAAAATGCGTTTTTTACATTTTTGCCGATTTTTGGAAAACGGGCCATGCTAGGAGGGCGTGCTTGGATTCGTTTTTTCGTCTCGTCGTGCTGTTTACGGGAATGTAGGTGTCGAAAAGGTGAACTTAGGGTTTTGGGTCAAAACATGCGTTTTTCACTTTTTGCCGATTTTTGGAATACGGAAAACGTGATGATGACGTGCGTGATAGTATGTTTTCGTCCCGTTGTGCTCTTTACGGAGATGTAGGTACGGAAAAGCTAAAAAGCTGGAAACACGGTTTTGATGTAAAAATGGTTTTTTTGAGATTTTCCCTCATATTGCGAAAACTTAAAACGTGAGGATGACGTGTGTGATAGTATGTTTTCGTCTCATTGTCCTTTTTACGGAGATGTAGGTATGGAATAGGTAAAAAGCTGGAAACATGTTTTTTTAATCAAAAATGGGTTTTTGTGATTTTCCCTCATATTGTGAAAACCTAAAACGTGAGAATGACGTGTGCGATGGTATTTATTTCGTCTCATTGTCCTCTTTACGGGGATATAGATATAAAAAGGTAAAAAGCTGGAAACATGGTTTTCTTATGGAAAAGGTGTTTTTTTTTTGTTCATTTTCGCGTTATTTGGAAAACGAATGAGGCGATTTTTATGATGGGCATGTCGATGTATTTGTGTCGTTGTTCTGTTTACGGGAATGTAGGTATGGAAAAGTTCAAATCATGGTTTCCGTCATTTTTTTTTCGAGATCGTTGAGGAAAACTGGGAAAAAAGTAAGAAACCAGATTTGAAGTCACGTTATGTTATGCACTATGATGTTGGTAAAACACTTATGCATTATTATTATTATTTGTCTTGGCTGGTCAGGGCTCACACGCAGAGAGAGAACTTGCTTGATGCAATGAGAATTGAAAGCATTGAAGCTGACCCACGGCGATCCAGACAGACACAGGTCTTATCATCGTACGTGCCTCGCAGCAGAGAGAGATAACAGCCTGTTGTTCGCATGCAGGTGGTTGTTATCTGACCCAGACGTGTTACTCGATATCGCGATGAAGGACATACAGCTCTGTCGAAAAGCTGATCATTGCATTCCCACGCACACTCATGCAGAGTTTGCAAAAGCTTGTGAGAATCAGTCTGACTTGTGCGCTCCATGACATCCTACTCGTAGGAACAAAAAAAAGTAATGTGTTAACTTGGCATCTTGTTGAGGAGACATATATGTTCTGAGGGTAAGAGAGACTCATCATTCTTGTGATCATCTTTGAAGGTGACGGATGCAAGTGCCTTATGCTCTTTGTAAAATATTACGTGAACCGCGGCCATACTTGTACTAAGGTAGGTTCATTATTGTTAATTATGACATGATTGATTTTATTGTTATTTTGTGTATGCATGAAAAGTAAATTAGTGACTGATGGTATTTTTTGGGGGATTTCGTTTGTTGCAGATTTTAAAAAAACGTCATTAAGTCTGGGAAAGCAGACAGAGAGACAGTGACACAGACAGTGACAGTGGCGGCAAAGAGCACATTTGCTGAAAGCATTATAATTCATTATATAGTGAGTACATGTTGTTCCATTACTTTTATTTTTGTTGTTGTTGTTAAATGTATGCCATTTATTTCATGGAAATTTATAAACATATGGTGTGTATTTATTATTGTTTCACAATGAAGATATGTATGGAGTGAATAGGTTTTAACTACCTTGACGCTTTCGATATTTAAAAAAAGAGGTGAGCTATGAATATACACTAGATTAATTCTTTTCTTTGTAAATGACCTTCTTATTTTCGAGTGAGTGTCTTATTTATGTGTACACACTTGAAACCTTTTGTTTTTAGCAATTCTTATGAATGAATGAATGAATGAATGGATGAATGAATGAATGAATGAATGAATGCACATGTTTAATGTATATAACCATGACTAATAACGGATTGTATTGGTTTGTTTTTCAGATAAATCATTGGAAACAAAAAACAAGATAAACCTTGTCGCTGATACTAAAACTACAGCAACCTTGAAGGTGATCATTTCCTGCTGGGGGGCGCAATTGCTACAACCATTGTGTACCTGTGAACGAGATTGTGAGCCAGTCAGTAAAAAAAAGCGATAAGTGTGGTCGTTTGGAATTGCAGATTTTGGATTAACCTATTCTAAGGTAAGGGTTGCACGTTTATTTGTCCATTTTATAATCATGTCTATATCAGAGAGTGAAGTGTTAGTGTGGCAGCCTTTGGCCAAATGTTTCAAAACGCGAGTTTGCTCCGGCCGAATTTACAATGCGAATCACTGTCTGTCGCCTAATGATTTTGTGGAATTATGTTTTCCCATTTTTTTTGAGTGAATGTGAACAAGGCTTAAGATTGCATCAGGCTTTAAAAATAAACTTCGAACTACTATGTGAATTTACATTGATAAAAAATAATGTTGAAGAGAAACACACCTTCAACCTTTGTACAAAAATGGAGAAAGTACTGATAGCCGATAATTTGGAAACGTGGTATCAGGAGAAAGCTATTCAAGCGCTTATCACTAAATTTGATAAGTTGCAACAGGGTCCCAGTGGCTTGGCCCTCAATAGCATTGCCTATTTGCAAATAAATATTTGTAAATACAATCCATTGAATGCAGGAAGTAGCTATATTGCCACACCGAGCTTTATCGCTTCGAGAAAGGCAGTGATCAACACACGCAACATAGACGATTACTGCTTTTTATGGAGTATAGTGAGCTGCCTGCAACCCTGTCAAGGCAGTCATTGTGATTTGCCAGGGAAGTACAAAGATGTGTTTAACCACATGAAACAAACTCTCAATCTCGAGCGTGTTTCATTTCCCATGCCTCTAGATAAAATTCATTTATTTGAGAAAGATAATCCAAATTTCTCCTTTATGGTGTATGGCATCGACGGATCCAATATTGTGGGCCCCTTCTATGCCACCAAACAGGTAAAGCAGCATCACATTCACCTGCTTTTCCTGTCTGATGGGGATAAAAGCCATTATTGTTGGATAAAGAATTTAAGTAAATTGGTGAGCAGCCAAGTGTCTAACCATAAGTGTGCAAAACACATTTGCGAGCGCTGCCTTCAATATTTTACAACTGATGAACTTTTGAAACGACATACGGAAGACTGTGAAGGGCAGACGGCAGTAAAGCTAGTCTTGCCCGAAGGGAATGACGCAGTCTTAAAATTTAAGGCCACTAATAAACAAGACATGCTACCATTTACTGTTTACGCTGATTTTGAGGCCCTTACTGTTCCCATTCAGGGATGTGTACCAAGCCCCCATACAAGCTCAACCTATCCAGTGCAGAAACATGAGCCTTTTGCTGTAGCCTATTATGTTGTCTGTCATTATGATAATTCACAATGTGAGTATGTAAGTCATAAAGGTCAGGATTGTGCGCGGTGGTTTGTTGATCAAATGGCGGCTTTAGCAGACAAAGTAGAAACTATTTTGAACAACCCTGTACCAATTCAGATGAATGACGTACAGCAAAGAGAATATGGTCAAGCCACTACCTGCCACATATGTGAAAAGCCAATCTTAGGCGGAGAAAAAAAAGTAAGAGACCACTGCCACAGGACAGGGCATTTTAGAGGTGCTGCCCATAACGAATGCAATTTGAAGTACTCTACACCTCGCTTCCTCCCTGTCTTCTTACACAATTTCTCCCGGTATGACCTTCTCTTCATTGTAAAACAATTTGCTCATGTAGATAAGAGCAAATTCAGCATTTTGGCTAAGAACCATGAGAGCTTTACCTCACTTTCATGGAGAAAAGGAAGCATGAGCATTCGCTTTCTCGACTCATTCAAGTTTATGTCTAGTTCGCTGGATAGTCTTGTGAAAGGCTCAAGCGAAGATGAGTTGAACCATACCCATAAAGGCCATTTTCCATATGATTATGTGGAAAGTTACGAGGTGCTTGAAGAAACGACTTTGCCGCCAAGAGAAAAATTATTTTCTCAGTTAACACAAAGCACCATCAGTGAAGAAGACTATGCCCACGCACAGCATGTTTGGCGAGTGTTTGGCATAGAAACCATGGGCCAGTATGCTATGCACTACTTAAAATTAGACGTGTTGTTGTTGACCGACGTTTTTGAAACGTTTCGTCAGCTATGTCACGAACCTCCGTGGCTTAGGCGGCAGTACGCCGGCCTCTCACCGCTGGGTCCGTGGTTCAAATCCCGGTCACTCCATGTGAGATCTGTGCTGGACAAAACGGAGGCAGACAGTTTTTTCTCTGGGTACTCCGGTTTTCCCTGTCAAAATTTCATTCCAGCAACACTCTCCACTATCATTTCATTCCATTTGTCATTCATTTAATCATTGCCCCAGAGGAGTGCGTCAGGCCTCGGCAGCCGGCACAGTTGATATCCTCGCCGATAGATGGGGGCTTCATTCATTCCATTCCTGACCCGGTCGGAGACTGGAAGCAGGCTGTGGATTTTCATTTTTCGTCAGCTATATCACACGAATTATGGCCTTGACCCCGCCCACTACTATACCAGTCCAGGGTTAAGTTGGGACGCCGCCCTCAAATTTACCCACATTGAGCTTGATTTACTGACGGATCCCGATATGGTACTCATGATGGAAAAAGGGATTCGTGGGGGATTCGTATCGCTCAATCAGCGACATGCCAAGGCAAATAATCATTACATGCCTGATTATTGTCCCGAAGAACCAGAATCCTATCTAATGTATTTCGACGTAAACAATTTATACGGTCACGCTATGAGTCGACCACTGCCATACAGAAACTTTTTCTGGCTGTCTGAGGATGAAATTAAAGATTTTAATGTGCATAGCGCTAGCAAGCAACAGGACGTAGGGTATGTTCTTGACGTCGACTTAGCTTATCCCCCCCATCTCAGACAGCGACATGGTGATTTCCTCTTTTGCATAGAGAAAATGGTGCCGCCCGAGAGTAAGGGCAATCATAAGAAATTGATGGGTACCTTGTATGATAAAAATCACTATGTGTTGCATATTGACATGCTGGTAGAATGTTTAGCCCAGGGCTTAACCCTAAAAAAAATCCATAGAGGTATTTCTTTTTGTCAGAAACCTTGGTTGAAACCATACATGGATTTAAATACCAGTCACAGACAAAGTGCCACTCAACCATTTCAAATCAATTTTTTTAAACTAATGAATAATTGTATCTATGGCAAGGGTTTGGAAAATGTACGGCAGTATAGGGACATTAAGTTGGTCAATACATGGCATGGTTGGGTAGTTTATTGGCTGAGGAATAACCCACCCACCAAGGGAAGATGATTAAGAAAAGGAAGTAGATTTTGGATTGTAGAAAAAGGATAGAAAGATAGGAGGAGAGTCCCACAAAATTAATAAGTTTAACTTTAAACACACTTAGAAGCGGTTGCCACCGCAAATCCGTTCTCGGATACCTAAAGTGGGTACGAGCTTGGTTGAAGCTGACTGGAACCGCAGCTAAGACTTGGGCGGTTTGCCAGAGGAAGGTTTTAGTGTATTTCCTCCCAAGCATGCATAAAAGTACTATGGGGAAGGGTGATGGTCTGGCCAGACAAATAGTAGTAGATTTGTTCTGTATTAACGATGGCATACACATGGGAAGAGTCAGGGAAGACAGGATCTTGCTTAACCGTTGTATTTTCAAAATTATGAATCCAAAACCAAATATTTAATTTATTAAACAATGCAAAGAAGTTTGAGGAAATTAACAAGCATGTAATATAATTTTGACAAACATAGTTCATTTAAACTTTTTTAATAAATGGGGTCGCAGACCTCCTCACATTAAACGATTGCTCCAGGCAATTGACAATTTATGAGGTTTGAAACCTTACATGTTTCTAAAATCTTTATAAGATTTAAACAGATAAACAATGAAGTAATTAAAGTTTGAACGTTAATTGGAGTACAAAGACTGTACCTTAAGAAATTCCTGAGAGAATATTCTAGAGAAAGTGACAACTACGAAAATAACAATAAGAAAAACATGAAGAATAAGATGGAAGTTTCTACGACTTCTTATATTTATACAGAATTAACGTTGGTTATTATGCAAATAAGGGCAGGTCACTTACTGTGAAACCTGAAGAAAGTTAAAAGGAAGGTTCTAGACTTCCCAAGTTTGAGTAGGAATCACTAGCCAAATGGGACAGTTTCCATTTCGTGAAACCTGAACATGACTCGCTCAAGAGTTTAAAGAATTGTTTTCCCTGATTATAGGAAAGGAACAGTGTGAATTTGAATCGTGTGTCACACACGTAATTATACAGAATTTAATTAATGTTAAACTACCAAAGTTGGAAGGGCACTTCGTGAGTGACACCTTATAGAAAAGTTACAATTTTATTAATATGGGTTGTTAGTAGAAGGTTGAGGAAAGATCATTGGGATATAGGATCAATGTTCATGGCCGTATCTAATGTGAACGGACGATCGCGACGCGGTAGAAACGTGGAGCAAGCACTGGTTATCACTGTAGTCTGTAAAGATGAATGCAAAGTTCACTATAGAAACACTAAAGTTTATGAGAAAGAAAATTACTGCAATTATGGAAATAACTGATTGCACGATATAGGTGAGAGTCTATTTCTTGAGAAAGTTGTGAGTTACAATTAAATGTACCATAGAACATTCCAGCGGTTCCAGCGGTGGAAGAAAATTAGCTATTGAGCTTTTAATTCAGAAATGAGATTCTTCAATTTTAAATAGCATACTCACAAGTGAGTGAAAATTTCAACGGCAGGACTTGTAGATGAAATACCGAATTTAGAAGGTTCCAGAACGACCTTAGTAGAAAAACGGGGTTGAGAAAATCCAACGGAGGAACTAGCTTGGTGAATTACAGACAGCGGGTATTAGGTAATATCCCACGTAGTGAGAGGATTTCTCATTTGAATAGCTTAAGAAAAGCTCTTTTTAGTAAGGTTGGCTTATATGAACAAAAGCTCAACATGGCAAATCCCACGAAGAATGATTTTTGCCCCAAAATAAATAATTTCACACTGTCTATAAAAGTATCGTTAAAAGCACGTGGAAGTTAAAACCATGAAGATGAGGTTAAAACTTTTAAGATGGTACTTATCTTGATTTCATGTTGAAGGCGAAGTTCCTTAGATGACAACTACCTTGCCAACATGGCGTAGAAGAGAGTGTGCCTCTTGGTTTGAGGAGACTAGTTCGAGAGGAGCTTTAACTGACTGAGTCAACTGCCGATTGCGAAGTGAGACCTGCTCAACGGAGCACGGAGGGTCTAAGGTAGGGAAAAAGAGTGGGGGGTAGGAGACAAAAGGAGAACATATAAACATTGCCAACTTTAAAACAAAAAATTTATCTTCTCTTGCTGAGCCGGTCTTCAAAGAGTTGATAACAGATGATACTAGCGCAGCATGGTGAGTAAAGAAGTAGACGTAGTCCTCTTGCTCATGGAGATAATAGCTGGCGATGGCAGCAAAATCTGGTGGCCAGATGGAGAAGGAATTCCTCTTGCGCGAGGAAGAGTTGAAGAGCTTCAGAGATTCGCTGCTAGATGACGCTAGGTGAGTCACAGAGAATATATATCTAGAACAGACTCATGAAGACATAAGAGATTTGCCCATCAAGGAGAAAACAGAAGATCACTGTTGGTGTTTGACAAAGAGGAAAGAAAGAACATGCAAAAGCAATCAAAATTGTAATCTCTCGTACCGTGTATTCCAAGAATACACCAATGGCAGATGGGTGGCTCAAAAATATATTGCAAAATCAAATTTCAAATCTTTAAACAATATTGATCATGATCTACTGACTATTGAACTTGCCAAAACTAAAGTGGTCATGAATAAGCCTATCTGTTTAGGCCAAGTCATTTTAGATTTTTCAAAATTGCACATGTATAAATTCCATTATGGTTTTTCAATACAGCGATTTGGTACCATTTCCTTGTTATATACAGACACGGATAGTTTTATTTACCATATCCGTGACTCTGATCCGTATGTCGTTATGAAACAAAACCCAAAATGGTTTGACACGTCCTCGTTTAGTGAGAAGAACGTGTTCGATATCCCCCGTCTGAACAAAAAAGAAATTGGTTTAATGAAAGATGAGTGTTCAGACACCATGATGACTGAGTTTGTAGGTCTCGCTCCGAAAATGTATAGTTTTCGACAGGTTGATCGATGCGAATCTATGCGAGCCAAAGGGATTAGATAGCATGTGGTTGAACGACTCTGTGTGGATGATTATTTACATGTCCTTCAGACCCACACAGCCATGGCACATAGTCAGTTTAGGATTCTCTCAAAAAATCATGATTTATTTTTAATGAAGCAGCGAAAACAAACACTCGCTTTGTTAGACGACAAGAGACAGTGGTGTCAGGATATGATGACAAGCGTCCCATTTGGTTACAACCAGTAATGGTTGTAGCTATTGTTGTTGTACAACACGGCAAGTGTTTGGTTTGGTTGCTATCAAATGCGAGATGCCATCTTGAGCCTCGGAATAAAAATAAAAAATTGTAGTGTATCATATAATTTTTGTTTTTTAACCTGTGTGCATGGATGTATGCATGGATGTGTGAATGCCTGTAAATAGTTGTATATAAACTGTATGTCTTGTGCTATTTGCCTGTCAACGCATAAAGAGAGCCATGCATCAACGTTTGCATGGTTCACTGTGCACAGGCTAGATTAAAAACATGTTGACTTCTTTAGGTTAGGTTAGAAAAAAAACAAGTAGCCACCCTCACTATTGTTTCGCTTAGTAGACCTCATGTTTCAGCAAAGTGACCATTCACCCTCAGTAGGCATGCGGCTTAATAGGCCACACTAGGGTGTGGCTTAGTAGGTCTCATGCAAGAACAAAAGAATAATAATAATCTGCTGCTTTTACTGTTCACAAACTCTCACTTTATGGCTAGAGTTATGAGTGGTGATATATTTGAAAACAACACCAGTCCAATATCTGAACAGAAATTGTTTTTTAAACCTGTTGCATGTTATGTTTGCCGCCTACAGCTAAAGAAGTCAACAGACAGATGGTTATTTATTTGTGTTTTGCTTATTTTTTTATTTTATTTTTGCCATTGTCTTAGGGGACAGACAGTGTATATAGTACATGGTATTTTTTTTATTTATTCACTTAGTAAACGGCAACGACTACTTTTCAGATTCAATCATGAGCCACGGTGAAGATTGTTTTATCGTCACAAAACACACCACATTCAATGAATATGCCACGATGATGTCTCATAATCCTCAACGTGTGGCCTATCCTTCAGAATATAGAAACACGAAAGTACGCATTGATACCACGTATTATGACAGCTTCATGAATCGTGATGATAATGATGATGAATTGTTTCATGGCCCAGGGCATCACTTTTGTAAATCCTGTATGCTAAATTTTGGCTTTGAAAATAATGTATCCACGCAAGTGATTCATAAAGCATGGTACGGTTTAACCATGAATCAAGTGATTGTTAAATTAGCTGACGAGGATCATTTTGCAGATTTCTGGTGTACAATATGTACAAAACCCCTGTTTAATGTTTATTTTCCAATAACCTCTCATATGTTTTGTTTTCATTTTTATAAATTTCCTGCTGAGGAACCAATCACTTCGTATCGACAACAAGCATTTCGCCAACTTTGTCTTGGCTTACCTATCAATCAATATTCGCCTCATAGAATGAGATTTGTTAGAAACTAACAACATCATATCATGATTATCGCTTTTTTGTTTACATTCGGCTTTCAGGTGCATACTTGACGTTTAGAATACATTTGGCTATTTTGTTTGTTTGTTTGTTTTAGTTTATCGTGTATTCACGTTGATGAACACATACACACTGGTTTAAATTTGTAGTTTTGAATTTTGTTTTGTTGGATGTAGACATGGTTATTAAATGCATAGCGTGTTAACTTTGCCTTTTATAGGTTACCAAAAGCATTCACATGTTTGCTCTTAGTATTTGTTGATACTATTTATTTAACAGAATGTTGTGTGAATTTGCACAACAACAGAGCAAACGAATACAGGTCATTCGACAAGGGAATGATAGGCTAAATCCCATTCACAACAGAGACATGCATTTACCTCCAAGAGAGAGATCTTGAAAATGATTCACACACTTAATTTTGATAAAACATTTCCTATTAAATAATTTCCAAATGTATGTTTTGACTGAAAAATGATACAAACATTATTATTATATTTTTATCCAATACTATCTATCTACAACTTGAGGTCATAAACACTCAGGATTTTAAAAAACAACACACTTTGATGTAGAAAAGTTATTGTTGTTGTTATATAAGAACGAGAGTGTTAGAAAGTAACACTCTTTTCTTTGGTTATAGACAGCCATGGACGCCTTGAACGCCATTGGTCAAGATTGTGGCTTTGCACGCAAGAAAATGAGTGAATTGCCTACGCAAACACCCTTTCGCATACATAAAATTCAAAAACTGAAAACCAAATTTGGTGAACGAGCTCTTTGCATTTGTCAAGACTTTGAGACATTTCTTCCCACACGATTTAATAACCTAACTGATAATGTCATGGAAGATGTCAATTCCAGTATTCACCCTGTCTATTTAATTTATGAGGGTGAAAAAAATAATCGATGCATGGTTCGTTTTGTAAAAATTGAAAACGAATAATCATTGTACGCTAGCCGTAACTTTTTGTTTATTCATGCCCTACTCTTCAATAACTATAATAAAATAAAATTATTATTTTTTGGTGCTCAACAGTTTGAGGTTTATTAATTGTTGCTCAACGTTTACCATGATAAATAATAATAAAAATAAATTTTCAAAACTTATGCTTAATGGTAGATTTTTTTTTGTTTATAGGTTTAGTACAATTACCATGTATATAATTTTTTTAAATAATGATGAAACTATTAGTTAAAATGATGGCCTTTTGTCCTTTTTTATTGTTTGTGATTTAAAATAGCATTTATAGCAATTTTTAAGCAATTTTTATTATAATGATTATAATTTATAATGATCAAATTCTAGTAACATGTTATTTTATTCAATAATAAGCGTTTAACAAAAAAATACCTGGTTCTAGAGTAGATAAAGATTTCATGCTGTCATTCGTTCTGCTAGACTGGCATTTGAAGCTAATGAATAATGATGGACTTTTGTCCTTTTTTTGATTGTTTGTGATTTAAAAAAATAGGTTTAGTACAATTACCATGTATATATAATTTTTTATAATAATAATGATGAAACTATTAGTTAAAATAATGGACTTTTGTCCTTTTTTATTGTTTGTGATTGAAAAATAGATTTACTACAATTAGTAATATTTTTTAACGATGCACTGCTGTCCCTTTTTTATTGTTTGTCATTCATAACATTTTATTCAGTTTATTTATAATTATAATAATGAAACTAAGAGTGAATAATAATAATGGAAAAACACACAACATGGACTCTTGTCTTTTTATTTATTTTTTGTCATGATAACAGTGATACTATACATTTTTTTAAAATAAATTCATTACGTTAAAGTCCATATCTAGATAAAAGTAATTTGCTCTTCATAGCACCAATCACTATAAATGCTGCCATTCGTTCTGCTAGACTGGCATCTGAAGCTGTTAATCGTTGCTTGGCAATGCTTAACAAGACTTTGTCGGCAATGCGTCTTAGTGTGGGATCACTGTTTTCATAGGCTTTATCGTGATTAAGGCATGCATGATCCAAAGCATTGATTCCCATATCCCCTCTCCTCAAACGATCTTGAAGACGAGTACCAGGGCCGCAGAAGCTGTAAGCAGGTAAGTGAGCTTCGAATGGTAAGTTTTTAATAATGTTATCAATAATTCCACGGCCAGTACACCTGGGACATAGAGGTTTCTATCGGTGAAAAACACTTTTTTTGTTGTTCTTCTTGTTCTTGCTGTTGTTGTTGTTGTTGTTGTTGTTTGTCGGCGGCTGCTGACGAGCATGGTAGGTGGTGGTTGTTTTCCGCATGACAGCCATGGAATGATGTAACAACGTCTTTACACTGAGTTTTATGACCATGATATAATTTCATTAATTGGCATGTGGCACACTGTCGAATGGAAGGTATTTTTGCCATGGTTAATTGCTTGTGATGGGAAAAATGACTGCATGGTTGTAGTTCACTCAATACAGAGTCGTTAGTCCACTCGGCAGGCGCCTTTTCCCAAATTTCTTTGACAGCGTTGGCAGCAACATAAAAAAGAAATGATTTAGGTAGTGCTAATAATTCATGTTGTGTAAAGCTAATCAGTTTTTTCTTGCACACAAAGAATTTTCCAATAGCCTTGTCGATTGTAGTGGCGTCCATGTCTATAACGTTGATGTTATCACTTCACGTGTACACGTCTCACTGCTATCATTGGACGATACACTTTCAGTTTTAATTTCATTGAACAACTCCCAACATGCACTCGTGGTGAGCCAATGAAACAATTGCCATGCATGCGCTAAGGCTTTATTCTGAATATTGTCGCAAGGACAAGTGTCCATGAGCGTTTGCAGGGATGGACAACCCAGATCTAAAAGGTCAATACATTGACAGTGAGAGGGTAGAAATGGTTGAAGCCACTGGCGTTTTTCACTCCCTTTAACAAATAAGACATTGGCCGAGGAAAAATGGGCTTTCATGACAATGTCAAGATACTTGTAAGAAATATCACCCTTGTACCATGCTAACTGCAAATGATTTTCAATCCATTGGCTCTGTTTTTTATCTTTTTCACTAAGCAACTCGAATGCATAGGGAGGTTTAAACACCAAATGAATAGGGTTAGACACCCAAAACGTACTACAATCGATAAAAGCGACTTCCTTAAATATAAATTTGTTGTCTGCAATTTTAAACCCCTGACAATCCACAATGAGTGTACGCATCATGCTTTTCTTATTTTTTACTTGTTACCTCATTGACGTCTAATCAACAACTAACCCATGCCATGGTTTAACATGGCAAAGTCAAAGGACTTTAGGAAAAAAAAAGAAACAAATGAATTGAACAACAGCTAAATATTTTTGAGGTTTTATTCATAACAAAAAAAAACATTTACACTTTTATTACAGAAAGTTTGTTGGCTTAATTTGGAACAGCATTCAAATGAATAGTTTGCACATACGGTCCACAGGTATCTCCTAGTTTTGCAGGGTCTGGTACAATAACAGGATAATTCGAACTCCATGGAATATTGCCCACATCATAGCGATTGAGGTAAGGGCAGGATGGACTCCATCGCTGATGATCGCTAAAGGGTCGATCCCCTATTTCCCAGTTTCCAATTTCAATGTTGCAAAAAATACACTTGACCACATCCCCACGTTTTAAGTAATAAAATCCGCTCGCAGCCAATTCTCCACAATCCATAAAGGGAACTGTCCATGTTTCAAAAGTTTTCAAACGATTAAATTCACATTTTAAATTCCATGGTTTGTCTGTCACGTTGTTGTTGTAGTTGTTGCTGTTGCTTATTGAGGGACACATGATGTTTGTTGTTGTCATATGTGCGCACAGTGCCAAAGCGCAACTGATACTGTGCATGCAGACGCTTATTATCAATCCTATGAATGATGATCTTTTTTTTTTCATTCGACCACAGATGGCTTACATGCTGGTGACATAATTGGACAAAGGATGATATTTCACTTGTCTAGCATGAATAATCAAACAGTAGGCACTGGTATGGTCTGGGACATTTTCTTGTGTTTCAAAATCTACCCTTAAATCAATGGTGGTGATTTTCATAAATTCTTCTAGATACGAACAGTCGAAAACAATCAGTGGTGCTTTTGCTTTAAACCCTTGTGGCGACAGCATAGGACAATCCTGTTTTTCATAATAAGACGATTGAAATTTAGCGAACATGTCATAAAGGGGACCAAACTAATTTTTTGAAAAATTGAGTTCCAACCCCTCATAGGGAAAGCAAACATTATTTAAAAAATAGTCGTATATTTCTCAAGTGAATGTAATCAAACAAGGTGACATCTTTGCTTTGTTGGTATTTTCTATTGGTTTGAAAACCAATAATAACATAGAGGGGTCTCTCGGTAGAGCGAGCCGATTTGACACTCCAACTATGAGTGTCAGTGGTAGGTAGCAAGGGGTATTCATGCAGACACCAACTTCGAAAGGCGATAGGCAAGGCTTTATCTTTTTGTACCAAATTTAACATGCTTAGCTTTTTACGATCCGATAGCGTCACATGGGGCACTTTCCATAGTAATCGAAGCAGTTGAATTTTTGAGTCTATCACTTGGTCAGAGGCTCCTTTCAGTGCATTATAATCACTGCGGTCTCTCACCAGATACAAACTTTGTCTTGCGTTTAAAATAATACGCTTGTGATCTTCGGCAAAGCCAAGGAGTAATTTTAAGGGTAGAAAGCCTGTAAAAGTGCCATCGGTATGAACTAGCCAGTTATTGCTACTGTTGGGACACCATCCTGCCATAGAAAGCGTTTTACTTTCCTCCTCGCTATAGGATGGATATAATTTCATAAGACTAGTCATGCCCACATTTCGAGTCATATCTATGACAATATCATTTATCACATAACGTACTTCAGAAAACAGAAAAGCCAAACCATGATTCGCCAACGCAGACGTTGTGGGCGTACTGCCATCTGCTTTCATCAATTTACCCTCAATTTGAAGGACACTTTCATGAGGTAGAGTAAAAATACCTTGATTGTTAATGATGAATTGAATCTCGTCATTGTTATTCAGTCCTGTTGCTTGAGGTTGATAGGAATGCATATCAATGCGCACGACGCCATCTTCCACTTGTATGGGATTTAACACTTGCAACAGCTCTTTGTTCATGATTGGGGTGTAGCGTATAACCAATGCGTTGTAAGCGTTGTCGGTTTACTCGTGTCAACCGTTTCATACACGGGGGGCAACTAACCGACCTCGTAGACGTTGTTGTTGCTTTATAGATAAATTTCATAGCGTCTTTAAAACCAACTTGTAGGTCACAGGGGTGTTGGCGTCCAAAGCAATCAGTTGTTGGTTTCTATTCACTAAGCGTAAGGTAATATTACTAATATCACTGACACACACAGGATGATATAGAACCACTGAAGGGTTTTCACGAATAATATAGCCGCAAGGAGAGGTGACAATAAAATCATACAGGGAATGGCTTTGTTCTTGATTCGTAAATACGTCTCTAATAATATTGCAAGTTACAGAAATGTGATGGTCCTCGATGAATTTCACTGGATAATCTGATTCATGGGGTTGCTGAGCTGCCAACACTCTTGGTTTAAATCCTAATAAAGGACCAATAGAATGAACTCATGTTTCAAAGTCAATGTTAAACGTAGAGAAAATACGACAGCGATGAGTTATTGTATTGGCTGTAAGTTCAAATTTGTGTGTCCCATCCGCAAATGGTTTGACACCAAATTGTTTTATCATCGACACACTAATGGCCTCATGCACATCGTCTATGGTATAACCTCCAGGGGGTAGTGTCAACATATAATCATCATAATAAAATTTGTCATTAATATCCAGTTGAATATTGTAAATTCTGTTGTAACTTTCCAAAGAAATTAATCCTAGCACATAGGATTGTTCTGGTTGCAATTCAATGGGGGGAAAAAATCCAGGGACACTTCAGGCCCGCGACTGTGCACGGTAAAGGTCTTGGCGTTGACATTCATAATAATGAAACTGTTGGCTTAACGCGACCTCTTATATAAAACATATAAACTCAAACGGCCACACTCTTGACTGTCAAAGGTTTGTTGACGATTCACATTATAGAATATCTTTACCCGGTTTCCCAAATAACGTAGCAACTCGATCGGGGGTGGTAAATTTCCATAACTGTCAAAGTTCCATACTGTGGAACCTTGTTTCACGTTGGCTACAAAATGGGTTCCTGGTCCTGAATCATCATCTAAATTCATCATGACTCGTTCTTCTTTCCATGGTGCTTTGGGTAATTCATTTCGCATAAATACACCTCGAAAATGGGAAATATTTAGTTGTTTGGCATAGCTTTCCACTTCTTCATGGGTCATGGCATGACGAGGCAGTTGCCTTAAGCGCTTATCGATGATGGACATTTTTTTTTCTTAGACGGTAGGCCACTACCTTGTGGATAAAAGACTGGCTTTAAAGGATTGCCATTTCTAGCTCCCATCGCAATGGCTTCTAACGTTTTATTGTGTCGCTCGCTTTCTTTGAGTTGTTGCTTGCCTTGCTCGACGGCTTTTATGGTTTTCGCCAAAGCGCTGGCACCACCCAAAAGGGACCCCAAAGCTGCCAACCCTGCAAATAAAGCCGGCAAAAAACCCCCACGCTTAGCAACAGGAATGACTCGCCCACGATTTTGCTTTCTTCCTTTTCTTTTTATCGATATATGCTGCTGCGATTTCGGAGATGTAGACAATCGCACCGCTTGTAAAGCTTTTTCGATAGCCACTCTTTTTAGATTTTTTAAGTTGTTTTAAGTTTTAACACTGGGTGTGAGGCAGATCGACTTGGTTTCCGACCTGGCTTTTTTCTCTTTTTGAGATTTGTTTTTTTTTCATGTTCATAGCATATCTTTTTTTCACCATGCTGCTACTTGGTGAACCTTTCACAGCAAACATTCGATAACAACTAACGTAGAGAACCTTATTTCATAGCAGTATATTCCAATTCTATATAAAGCGGAAAATCATTCACCGTTTTCCCAGCTTCCTTTTCCTCAAACGTAAGCATAAGATGAAAGGATAATTCATCTCCCACATTTACTCTTTGATGGTTGTGGGCCAACACTCTATCACCGTTTAGTTGTATTTTTAAATGTTTCTCATCAGGCATGGCATATTTAATATGAATTACACCATCATAATGCAGTCGATAACGACTTAAACCGGAAGCAAGCATATAGGTAAGATCATCATTCACCAGTGGTAGTGGTGGTGGGGAATGGTTTCTGTCATTGTCCAGTTTTTGATTTGACAGGTACACTAAAAATACAGATGGGACAAATTTATAAAGCCTTTTCATTTGATAGGTCACATAACGTTTCGTGCAGACATCATTTTAGTCTCGAGGCTCTTGCTTATCAATAATACGATGATGATTGGCTGAATAGCCCTCAGCGGTTAGTCTCGGGGCCATGTGATAGACACTTTGCACTTTGCGATCGACATAGCTTTTTGTTGCCACCTCTCGTGACTGTTTTGACAAAGAGGCGGCCGTGGCCATGGTTACACGAGCTCTCCCAAACACGTCCATGGTGATAGACGTTAACTAACCTATCCTACTCACCGCTTGCCTATATATATATATATAAACCTTATACACACATGAAAAAAACTCAGTCATCGACACAATGGAATTAATGAAACAACCCCATGCTTTGCCCGTCTCTGATTTGGTTTCAGAGCTATCACTGTCCGTGTGCGAACCTAAACGTCATGGCACCCTATTCCCATCTACCGTTCGATGTATTATGGTAGGGCCTTCGGGTTGTGAAAAGACCAATGTTTTGCTGAACATCATTACCGCGCCTCATGGCCTACGATTTCATAATATTTATATTTTTGCCAAATCCTTGTACCAGCCTCTATACGTGTATCTGGAACAAATTATGTCTTCGTTAAATAAAGAAGCCATGGGCTAATTTACATTCACCTCACCTCAAGATGTAATTCAACCAGACCACATTCAACCAGATTCCATTATAATTTTTGATGATATTGCCACTCAACGACAGGCCATTATTCAAGAGTATTTTAGTATGGGACGCCATAAACAAGTGGATTGCTTTTATCTGGCTCAAACCTATTCCAAAATCCCCAAACAGTTGATTCGTGACAATGCCAATCTCATCGTTCTCTTCCGCCAAGACTCTAGAAATCTCTATCATATTTTTCAAGATCATGTGAATCCAGATATGTCCTTTACAGCTTTCACGCAATTGTGTGCTTCGTGTTCGAACCATCATCCCCATGCCTGTTTGGTCATAAATAAACAGAGTGAACGATGTGAGGGACGTTATCGCTTGGGTTTTGATCATTTTATTTCTGTTTAAAAAGACATAGGGTTGGACATTTCCTGTTAGTGTGTCTTTACCTTTACCATGGCGAACGCCATAGGGTACAAGAAACATGTTCAAATCATGCAGCATATTATTGAGGCACGAAATACGATTCGACATAAATTTCGTGAATTGCAACGTTTAAAAAACGTCAATCCTTTACCCATGATAAAACATGATCCATCATCGGTTAATCCCATGAGATTTAAACCTAATGCTGCTGCTACTACCTCTCAAACCAAACCCATAACAAGTTCAAAATTTACTCAAACAGATTCCACACGACAGGTAAAATCCTCCTCCTCCTCCTCTAATGTTAGTGAACAAGAACATCAAGAACAGGTAGAAGAAGAAGAAGAAGAAGAAGAAGAACATAAACAAAGTGAAAGTGAAAGCGTATTTAGTCCTGAAAGAAAAAAGAAATCGTCACCCCTTCAACAGTTTCTAAAAACAAGACAAAAATCTTCCGTCATAGCGGCAACACCGTCTTCCTCCACATCGTCTCCGTTTTCACAAGTCTTGGCAACCCCTCAAAATAAAGCTCAACTCAAAAACATTTTAATCAAACATTATGGGGCAACCCCGGAACCGTATTTGACCCTTCTATTTATTGGAAAGACAGATACCACGTATGGTGTTCGCTATGAAAATGATAGTTTTAAAATTGGGGATTCATCCATTAAATTTGCTCGTACGAAAGCTGTCATTAAAAAGATCAACTATAAATTAACACCAGGTCTGTTAAAGCTGCTATTTTCTCGCACCCCCTCGACACAAGATTTTACGTCCGAGGACCTTGCTAAATATAAATCCATTTTATTAGACACCAACGCTCACAAAAGAAACTATAAATCCTCTCAGCAGGTCAATGCCAATATATCCCAAAAATATAAAACCATCATTGCAAACATCTTTGGTAAGCAAAAACATCACTCTGCCTCTGGTGTAAGGTTTAAGAAATTAAAACCCTACCTAGATATAACCTTTTGGAATAATCCCAATCAGTTAGTAGAGCGCTTATACTTGCTTCATGCATCAAAACAAGCTGGTCACACTGGACATGAGGCGGAAATCGCCCACATCGAACAACAACTCCGAGATGCTAAAATTATCTTATAAGCCATCACCCATCAAAGTGGGCATTGCTCATGAATTGCATAAACCAGCCCGACGCATTTATGAACGTCGTCGTGTCATTTCCAAAGGAATCGATGAACTTTGGCAGGCAGACCTGGTTGAAATGATACCTTATTCTAACGTTAACGACGGTGTACGCTATATGTTGACTGTCATTGATGTCTATTCCAAAATGGCTTTTGTTCAACCAGTAAAAAATAAAACTGGTGTCTTAGTCACAAAGGCCTTTCAACATATTATTGAACAATCAAAACGTCAACCTCACTTGTTACAAACCGACCAGGGGAAAGAATTTTTCAACAAGGATTTCTCCAGTTTTCTCAAATCTAAGGATATTCACCATTATACCACCTATAGCAATCTCAAAGCCAGTGTGGTCGAGCGGTTCAATCGAACATTAAAAAGTTATATGTGGAAAGAGTTTACAATTCATGGTTCCTATCGATGGATAGACTGGTTACCTCAACTTGTGTCTCGCTACAACAACACCATTCATTCCACCATCGGCATGAAACCTCGCCTCGTCACCAAGAACCTACCCAGACTCAATAGACTGTTTAACCCTATAAAAGGGTAGACCCAAGGCGACATCGCCTTAAAATTGGAGATTTTGTTCGCATTAGTAAACATAGAAGTGTGTTTTCAAAATCGTATACTCCACAATGGTCGACAGAAATTTTTAAAATTCGCCAAGTCAAGCTAGGTCAACCAGTGACGTATCTCTTAAAAGATCAGAGCGGTCAACCCATTCAGGGACGATTCTATTATGAAGAAGTGCAAAAAACATTATATCTCAACGATTATCTCATTGAACGAGTAATTAAAGTCAAAGGTACAAAATATTTTGTAAAGTGGTTAGGTTTTCCTTCCACGTATAATACATGGGTCAATAAACATAATTTTTGTAATAAAACCCTATTCAATTATTTTAAAGAAAAAAAAAAACCATTCCAAAAAAATGTATCATATGACCTTTCATTATTCCCACCCTTTTGTTTATTACATGTCCAATAACCGCTTTGTTCAAGTCCTTGCCAATCTGTTATCATGATGTTATACACTCACTCATTGTTTCAAACTTTGCGTTCCATGATGAGTCCATAATGAACCTAGGCTATGACATACACAGTATAAATCCGCACACTGTATAATGACACCTGCCTCTTATCTCTCTCTGCTGCGAGGCACGTACGATGATAAGACCTGTGTCAGTCTGGCTCGCCATGGTTCAGCCACAATGCTTTCAATTCTCATTTCATCAAGCAAGTTCTCTCTCTCTCTGTGTGAGCCCTGACCAGCCATGACAAATAATAATAATAATGCATAAGTGTTTTACCAACATCATAGTGCATAACATAACGTGACTTCAAATCTGGTTTCTTACTTTTTCCCCGTTTTCCTCAACGATCTCGAAAAAAAAAATGACGGAAACCATGATTTCAGCTTTTTACCTTTTCCGTACCTACATCTCCGTAAAGAGGACATTGGGACGAAAAAATACTATCACACACGTCATCATCACGTTTTCCGTTTTCCAAAAATCGGCAAAAATGTGAAAAACGCATGTTTAGACCCAAAATCCTAAGTTCACATTTTCGACACCTACATTCCCGTAAAGAGCACAACGAGACGAAAAAAATGAATCCAAGCACGCCCTCCTAGCATGGCCCGTTTTCCAAAAATCGGCAAAAATGTGAAAAACGCATGTTTAGACCCAAAACCCTAAGTTCACCTTTTCGACACCTACATTCCCGTAAAGAGCACGACGAGACGAAAAAAACGAATCCAAGCACGTCCTCCTAGCATGGCCCGTTTTCCAAAAATCGGCAAAAATGTGAAAAACGCATGTTTAGACCCAAAACCCTAAGTTCACCTTTTCGACACCTACATTCCCGTAAAGAGCACAACGAGACGAAAAAAACCAATCCAAGCACGCCCTCCTAGCATGAATCTTCCATTCCAAGGTCGCGGGGGCTCACATCTTCCTAAGTGGTGCAGCCCCCCCCCCCCTTACCACGTTCTTATTTTGGGGTGAATATACCCCGTCCATAGAAAACGAGAGTTCACCACGAGTCCTACGTCACCTCATAGGTTTAAATCCAATTATTGGTTAGCGATATAGTAAAAAGCCCATGACCTATTAGTTTTTGGGGTTTATTTCAATACATATTAAAAAAACACTCATTTATAAATCATCATTTAAAAAGCCCGCCCTCTTACAAAATCCCCAAGTGCGCAGGCGTACAAAAAAACATTCATCGCCATAATGTCAAAAAACAACATGTTTACCCCAAATGGCGTTTCCAAATTCCATCCATTTTAAAAAATAACCTCACCATCACCTAGAGCGGAAAAAATACCATCCAAACGACCCCTCACTCGACCCTACTCCTCCCCCACCCCCTAACCCTTTCCCAACATAGCCATACATATTCAAGCACGAGCGCGACTTGAGGAAACCAACACTACCCCACTACTCGCGAATGACCTTTTAGTTTTGGTCTTTTCATTAAATTAAGAGGCTATAGGAAAGTAGGGGGCATTACTAGCAGTGCTAGGACACCCTGTATGTTCAAATCCCATGATTGGTTAGCGAGATATCAGGTTCGGGGCAAATACGAGGAGGGTTCAAAAAGAAGTATAGTAGCTCTGTCCTTACCACACTACTAGGGTTGATTCGCTTATGCATGTCGAGATGAAAGCTGGCCTCTAATAGTTTACGATGTCCAAGATAGAGTAGCATACACCCTATCAGGATGTTGTAGACTTGGCAGCAAACATATGTTACATTGCTCGCCGAACACAGGCAGTTAGGAATGGGAGGTAAAGGCCATGTAGGATAAGCTATAATGAGACACGACAAGAAATTCCTTCCAGTTCAGTGCAGGCAGCGGTGTGGGCAAAGCGCGAGAAACAGCTAAGTCCACAATCTACACCTACCTGACCATCACAATCACATAATTACACTAAGCAAGGTCAATCACCACTATCAGTATCTCAACAAATAATCACATATTACTAACAGACCTTGACTATTGTTGCTAGTTTAATTACTACTGCAACTAAATAAGTGTATAATTATATTGTAAATGCCATCACCCATACTCGTAGACGTAGATTTAATAGCCTAAGTGTAAAGGATCTGATGATGATCACTTGACTATCAGAACTGGTTATTCAAGAGCATTTATTAATCTCATGTAAATTCATGACAGAATTGCTTGCCAGTGTGGGTGAGTAGTCAACGTGTCGGTCTACTAACCCCAAGCTTGCAGGTTCGCTCCTGGCCGTGGTAAGTGATTTTTTTTTGAAAGGCGGCAAAAATTACGACACTATGTCATACGATGTTGACATGTCAATGAACCCATTTGAATTTAGTTGGCCGTATTCATAATGGCAAAATTAATCTCGCGAGTTTTCGCCAACACAAAGTTCCTCAATTCTCTACTAGAAGTGTTCAAGGAGCTTAGATATCTAACCTCATTGACTTTCATAGTGCTGCAAGGAAAAAAGAAATTCGACATACAAGCTACCCATTGGGTGTCTAATAACAAAGCTTGCACCTGGCACCTGAGGCCATACGATATTATTATTATTATCATTCATTTCGTCTGCATTACGATTCGCCGGGTCGTTTAAGGGCGTTAATATCAAGGATCTGCACGGAGTCTCCATGGGGGCACATGCCATAACAATAAATTAAAATAAAAGTTATGTAACAGTAGTTGTAATGATTATGTCAAGGATTGGAAAGGTACCCCGGGATTTGAAATGAAGTACCAACCCAGCATTACCCTGCAAAGGGTAAGGACAATCTAGGGGAAAAGATTCTCAAAATGGCCACTGTCAGTGCCAGTTCAAGATTCGGTTCTCCGGTCCTAGAGTTCTTTGTAAGTAATAGAGAGTGACTTATATCACTCAGCTACACTGCTGGGTCGTACAGATTAAGAGCTCGCTTTCTCACAGTGTGTGTTAATCCTATAGAGGCCATGGAGGACATAGCATGACGCCGGAGGAGCATTGCTTATTCTCGGAGAATATTGTTACTACATTGTCTGTGATATATTTGACATGGTCGCGTGACACGGGCGAAAGCCACAGTAGCCTGATAATTGGTCGGCTCTGGTCTGACACGCAAGCCTATCGGCAAACTCGTAACAATCGGCAGCATTGTTAGTAGGGACTTACAGTAGTTCATAAACTATACATTTTATTAGGGCACCACTGAAACTTGAACTGATTATGCTGTCAAGCACTAAGTGAGTCATAATCACTTAATCACGATACTAGGACGTGAGGATCATTCGATCCACTCGGACGACGAACACAACTTTCTCAAGCGGCTTCGGTGGCGTAGCTGGTAGCATGCTGAGCTTCTATGCCCAAGATCACGGGTTCAAACCCGGCCGAAGTCGTCGGGTTTTTTAAGAACGTTAAAATCCCTCAGTATGCCTTCCTTTGGAGGGGAAGTAAAGCCGGCGGTCCCATGTCATAGATTTATGGCATGTTAAAGAACCTTCCACTACTTATACCTGTCTGAAGCTAAATTATATATATGTTAAACATTTGAGTCGCCTCTGTAGTGTAGCGGTCAGCATGATTAGCTGCCGCCCCGGAGGTCCTGGGTTCGATTCCCGCTCTGCCACGAAATTTGAAAAGTGGTATGAGGGCTGGAACGGGGTCTACTCAGCCTCGGGTGGTCCAAATGAGTAGAGGGGTTCGATTCCACCTCAGCCGTCTTCGAAGTGGTTTTCTGTGGTTTCCCACTTCGTCTTCGGGCAAATGCCGGGATGGTACTGCCCCCGGAAATTGAATTATATTGAGACCACGATGGCTGTATTGGCAAATATGAGTAAAGTTATGGATGTCATAGTTGTGACGTGGATACTCATGACGTAGGCACGGATGACGCAGATTTGAGGCAAGCAGGCTGGTTGAGCTGAGATTCTTGGTGACGTCATGGTTTTTTTTTCGAGAAAGATCTTAGATTTACGACGCAGTCGCAGGAAACAAGGTATTGTGCTAAGGAAGAAGCTACGCTATTGGAGGAGAGACTCGAACCAATGAACGATAGTTTGGAAGGAAGATGGAGATTGCTGAAACTACGATATTTGATTACTTTTGGCATGCAGATTTGTGGAAATCTATTTTCAGTTATGGCATTGATTTGGAATTTTGAAGAAATTAATTTTGAGTTTTTGAAATTTGAAAATCCGTCAAGTATAGCCAAAGTTAAAACTTCTAGCAATGACGCAGCAACAGGCTATGGAAGGGATGGATACGCCCCTTAAGAAGTTGATAAAAGGTCGTGCACAGGAGAGAGGATCTCTCAGAACTCATAATCTCAGATCTCATATGTCAGATCGCATATATATTTCTGGTGATATATAGTTATTTTCAAGTGATTCAGTGAAGTAAGTTGTCCTTAGCGTGGTTAAAGCCCGGCGCATCGATCGAACACGGAGCAGTTCCATTTTACGCTGCTCGAAACTAGGTGAAGTTGAAACGCTCACATTAACGTTTCCACCAGTCAAGATATCAAGCGCTAACTTCAGCCTTTATTATAGTTCTATTGGGCAGTATAACATTGAGGTGTGTAGAAGATTTGAACAATTTCACAGTTATACTTCGAAAGATATTGGAACTTTAAGGCTGCCAACAAAAGTGATTTTCTCGCCACATGAGAAACACTTTTAAAATTCCACATTATACACTACGGCTGACACGTGGAGTGCAACAGTGATATTGGAGAATACGTTTGGTATTACAACGATACATTCGACTATGGAACATTATAATCTTGCAGTGCTTTCAATGATTATAACAGTAGTTGAGATGGAAGGCTAAGGCTTTAATGCAATTGGGACATATGTCGTTGGAGTAAAGTAACAGCATGGAACTTCGTTAATCGTCTTTCTACAAAAGCGAGCATGTAGTGAACATCCAACTACACTCATGCATCGTGAATCCATCGCTGAATTATACCAGATGGCAGTGGAAATATTTTCATACTCCACAACTATGAATATTTCTGCGGAAATAACTACAATAAACTTCATGGCGAATTCCTGCAAGAACTTCAGGGAACTTTCAAGAGAGGCCAGGGTTGTCCCGGCGCACAAAGAAGAGTTTTGCCAGAAGGATGTTTTTCGTATCCACGGAGCAGTGCAATTTCCGGAGAAGGAAGCAGTTCGATTCTCCGAGGACACTGATTCCAGGTTCGAGGACGGAGCACATCTTTACGCTGGTGAAATGGAACCAACAGCAGTTTTCTTTGAAAACTTTCCTCTGGAACTTCAATCAACAGATAAGGTAGTCGTGAACGTTTCTTGTATTATTTGAGTCTTGTAGCGATATCTGAGCAACCATTCTTCCCATATTTTCTGTCCTATCTTTTGCCCCATTTTCTTGATTGATATTTCTGTACTCAGTACACTTCGATGATTTATGCCTTTTTCTTCGATTTGTTGAGACATTGCTATGTCATTGGCATATTAAATAATTTTGGATCAGTTGAGACTGATGATTTAGATTCTTTCAGTAATTTGCATATTTTTGTAGTCACGATTTGACGGTAAAGTTAACGATTTGCTATGGCAGATTTGAATTCAGACAGCGTGTCATTTTATTAAAGTAATTCTATTCAGTAAATTACTTTGACCAATTTTCTGTCATCCTCAAGAAAGAAGAATAATTAAATGATTTTAGAGCGTTAAAATCTATTACGATATCGACGATCTTTGAAATACTAGTCGTCTTATGAACATGATTGCAACATAGACATTTATCATTGCGTTATAGACAATTTTCTGAAATATGAACTTTTAATTACAATTTATTGAATACACTATAGTAATGAACATTTGATAGGAGTTTTCTCAATTTTAGATTGGAACAATAATGTTTGCATTCCACAGTCTAATTGTATTCTATTCGACTATTTTGCAGTTTAGATGAACTTTGTTTGAAGATAGTATTTTTATACTGCGTTACTTTGAAGATGTTAATCTCAATTTTGATAGACCAGGCAGGAGTGTCTAATCGTATTTGCTATTAAATTTATTTGTGATTGGCAAATTTTTACTTCATATCGATTCATGAATGAAACCCACGAAGGTTAAATAATAACAGTCATTATTACAATTGATGAATATAAGAATTTTTAAAGAGGAACAATGGATGTATAATCGTTAGTTCACTGGACGTGTAAAAGTCGCTGTTGAGTAATGCCCTTGAATTATGAAGGAGGTTCCCACAATAATTAATGAAGTTGATGAATTAATAAGTGGAGGTTTTTGTGTGTAGTTTGGATGATTTTTATGCCATATATATGAAGATATGATGAATTTTGGGCCAATTGTTGTGCAATTTTGTGCGTTATAAGCGAAGTATTTTTCCGCTGAATGTTGTTCTTGTTCTTTGAAAGATTATTCATATGAAGATACTGTTAAAATTAACAAGAGTGTTAAATAATTTGAGATAAAGATTTTGAATGGAGGTTACCGTCACAAATATTAATAATTATTATTAATCCTTATTAAACCTGAATTTGACAGTTAAATATAACTAACCTTCATTGGTCGATTATATCACCACGATTTAAGTAATTATCAACCGGATAAACGTGTGGTTTAATGTATTTCTTGTATAAATAATATAAACAATATAACATTGTAAAATAATTTTGTAAATATCTTTGTTAAATAATTTGAAATGATAGTGATTAATACAGGCGTGTATAAAATTTTCAATTGTCATTTGACATTGTTATAAACAATTTATTATTGTTATAAATAATTAATTAACATTTAGAGTTTTGTTTTTTCTATACTCTAAACAACGCTAGTTAAACAAGTGGTTTGAACAATTAATCATGATTTGGGATTGTTGGAGTAATCCACTGGTGTTTGAATGAAGCATGTAAGACATTTGCGTGATAATATTTCAGTTGAGATGTGAACATTTACGTGTTTGAAAAGGAGAGCCAAGCTCTGAGGTAACACGCTTAGGCTAGGGTTGAACGAACGGGAGTCCGCTTTGACAATACAGGTGCATTGCAGCTGGCCCAGACAACTGTGTTACAGAGGCCAAGGACGTTCCATAATAGCCTTGTGGCTATAAATAAAATGTGAAGTATATAAACACGCAAAACAATTGATATATGTGTCTCATCCCAAATCCCGTTTCCATTCCATATGCATTATTATTTTTACGTTGCTATGAGCTTGAGAAAGCTGAAACATTATATGTAGAGAATACAGGTCCTACAGGAGGACATGGTTATGTGGTCGATGGCTTCTGATTGCCACGTGGACTTTGTTGTTTCATTTTTGTTGAAATCATTCTTTATGTGAAATAAATTATTGTGCAGTTTAAGGTTTCTCGTCTTCGTCCTGGTTCATTTTAAATATCATGGTGGAGGTTATTGTGTGGGCATACTTTTAAGTGATCCAGTTGACAACCCAGTCCCCGAGATAAATTTAAGAGGTAAGTAAAGGTAAGTATGAACCCCTGTATATTTTGGTGTGTTCCACAATAATTTCTTGTTAACTATTGTGCTCTAATCTCGATAGTATCTGTCAGTGCCATTTTCATTGATGTAGCTGTGCCGGTGCGTTTGATTATTGGCAATCCGATTGAGGGGGCGGATATCTGACAGCCTACTATCAGGATATCGGGTACAGTACCTACTGTAAGACCACGGCCGCCTCCTCCCCTGTTCCTTGCCTATCCGTCCCAATCTTCCCCTCCCTTCCCATCCCTCATGAGGCCCCTGTTCGCTTTGCAGGTGAGGCTGCCTGTGCGATGTTCTGATCACACCTCCCCATTTGTATCCACCCCGACCAGATGTTCCAAGCTCCAGGACGCTGCCCGTAGTGGCGGTAGTGGTGAGTTCCCTCACTGAGTCCGTGGGAAACACCAATCTAGAGGGTAATCGACTAAATAAAAAAAAATGAAACATTTGACTAACATTCATAGGATCCTACGTTCGTTGTCAAGAGCCGACTGCGGTGGCATCTGGTAAGTAAGTTCTGAACTAGTGTAGTTGGTCGTTGACGGTGGCGTTTGGCGACAAAAGTAGAAACTACGAGGAAAAATTGAATGTCTGCACTCCTCACTTGAATTAAAACAGGTACACATATTAATACAGTCATCACTAAAACACCGGTTATCAGACAGATTCTACACACACCCAAAGTACACGGGGCTACATGCCTGCGTTGTCGCAGCCCCTAAACCAAACAACCAACTTTCTCTACATATTCTATGCATCACCTCGTTAAATGAATGTTATTATCATTATTGTTATTTATCGTATGGATATTGTACAACAATGTACACAAAATAAACTAAATGAAAAATAAAAATCCCCAGCCTGCTTCCAGTCGACCGGCCGGGTCAGGGAATGGAATGAATGAAGCCCCCATCAACCGGCGAGGATATGAACTGTGCCGGCTGCCGAAGTCTGTCACATCCCCCTGGGGCAATGATTAAATGAATGACGGGTGAAATGAGTCGCCTCCGTAGCGTAGCGGTCAGAATGGTTAGCTGCCGCCCCGGAGGTCCTGGGTTCGATTCCCGGCTCTGCCACGAAATTTGAAAAAGTGGTATGAAGACTGGAACGGGGTCCACTCAGCCTCGGGTGTTCCAAATGAGTAGAGGTTGTTCGATTCCCACCTCAGCCATCCTCGAAGTGGTTTTCCGTGGTTTCCCACTTCGTCTTCGGGCAAATGCCGGGTTGGTACTGCCCCCGTAAATTGAATTATACTGAGACCACGGTGGCTGTATTGGCATATGTGAATAAAGTTATGGCCGTCATAGTTGTGACGTGTATATTCATGACGTAGGCACGGATGACGCAGACTTCATGCAAGTAGGCTGGATGAGCTGAGATTCTTGGTGACGTCATGATTTTGTTCGAGAAGGATCTGAGATTTACGACGCAGTCGCAGTGAAACAAGGAATTGTGCTGAGGAAGAAGTTACGCTATTGGAGGAGAGGATCGAACCAATGAATGATAGCTTGGAGGGAGACGGAGATTACTGAAACTACCATATTTAATTACTTTTGGCTTGCAGAATTGTGGAAATCTATTTTCAGTTATGGCATTGATTTGGAATTTTGAAGAAATCAATTATGAGTTTTTGAAATTTGAAAATCCGTCATGTATAGCCAAAGTTAGAACTTCTAGCAATGACGGAGTAACAAGCTATGGAAGGGATGGATACGCCCCTTAAGAAGTTGATAAAAGGCCTTGCACAGCAGAGAGAAAGCTCTCATGGCTTAGTTTTCTGATTCTCACATTGTCAGACTTCGAGTTATTCAGTGAAGCAAGTCGTCATTAGCAAGTGTGGTAGAGCCCACAGCATCGAACAAGCACTGAGCGTGCAGCAGTACAATTTTACGGTTACTGAAACTAGGCGAAGTTGGAGCGCACACATAAACGAGTCTACAAGATTATCTATCAAGAGTTAGCTACTGCATTTATGCTAATTCAATTGTGCATTACAATATTGAGGCGTGTACGAAAGTTGAACATTTTCACTATTATACTTTGGAAGATATTCGCATTTTAAGACTGCAGACAAAAGTGATTTTCTCGACACCTGAGAAGCACTTTTATAATACCACATTCTACGCTACGGCTGACATAGGTATTGCAACCGTGATACTGAAGGTTACATTTGGTGATACAACGCTACATTCTACAATGGAACTATATAATCTGGCAGTACTTTCGACTATTATTATAACGGAAGTGGAGATGGAAGACTAAAACTTTAATGCAATTGGGACATATATCAATGGAGTGAAATAGCAGCATGGGGCTTCGTTAATCGTCATTCTACAAAAGCGAGCATGTAGTGAACATCCAACTACACTCATGCATCGTAATCCATCGCTGAATTACATCAAATGGCAGTGGAAATATCTTCATACTCCACAATTATGACCATTTCTACGGAAATAATTGCAATAAACTTCATGGCGAATTTCTACCAGAACTTCAGGGAATTTTCAAGAGAGGCCAGGGTGGACCCGGCTCACACAGAAGAGTTTTGCCAGAAGGATGTCTATCGTCTACACGGAGCAGTGCAATTTCCGGAGGAGGAAGCAGTTCTAATCTCCGAGGGCGCAGGTTCCAGGTTCGAGGTCGGAGCACATCGTTACGGTGGTGAAATGGAACCAACAGCAGTCTTCTTTGGAAATTTTCCTCTAGAACTTCAATCAACAGATAAGGTAGTCGTGAACGTTTCTTGATTTATTTGAGCCATTTAGCGATATCTGAGCAACCATTTTTCCCATATTTTCTGTCCCATATATTTTGCCCCATATTCTTGCTTGATATTTCTGTACTCTGTACACTTTGCTGATTTATGCCTTTTTCTACGATTTATTGAGACATTATTATGTCATTGGCATACTTAAATAATTTTGGATCAGTTGAGACTGATAATATATATTCTTTCAGTAATTTGCATATTTTTGTAGTCACGATTTGACTGTAAAGTTAACGATTTTCTATGGCAAGTTTGAATTCAGACAGCGTGTCATTTTATTAAAGTAATTCTATTCAGTAAATTACTTTGACCAATTTTCTGTCATCCTCAAGAAAGAATTATTAAAAGATTTTAGAGCGTTAAAATCTACTACTTTATCGACGATCTTGGAAATACTAGTCGTTTTATGAACATGATTGCAACATAGACATTTATCGTCAATTCTGAAATACCATTGCATTATAGACAATTTTATGAAATATGAACTTTGATTACGATTTATTGAGTACACTATAGTAATGAACATTTGATAGGAGTTTTTCTCAATTGTAGATTGGAACAATAATGTTGGCAGTCCACAGTCTAATTGTATTCTATTCGACTATTTATGAAGTTTAGATGAACTTTGATTGAAGATAGTATTTTTATACTGCGATACTTTGATGATATTAATCTCAATTTTGATAGACCAGGGAGGCGTGTCTAATCGTATATGCTATTAAATTTATTTGTGACTGGCAAATTTTTACTTCATATTGATTCATGAATGAAACCCACGAAGGTTAAATATAATAACAGTTTTCGATACAATTGATGAATATAAGAATTTTTAAAGAGGAACTATGGATGTATAATCGTTAGTTCAGTGGACGTGTAAAAGTCGCTGATGAATAATGCCCTATAATAAGTGAAGTAGGTTCCCACAGTAATATTGATGATGTTGATGAATTTGTAAGTGGAGGTTTTTTGTGTGTATTGTGGAAGATTTTGATGCCATATATATAACGAGATATATGATGAATTATGGGCCAATTTTGGTGCATTTTTGTGCGTTTTGAGCGAGGTATTTTTCCGCTGAGTGTATTGTTCAGGTCCATTGAAAATTATTCATGTGAAGTTACTGTTAAAATTAACAAGAGTGTTTAAATAATTTGAGATAAAGATTTTGAATGGAGGTTACCGTCACAAATAATAATTATTAAATCTTATTAAACCTGAATCTAAAATTTAAATATAACTAACCTTCATTGGTGGATTATATCACCACGATTTAAGTAATTATCAACCGGATAAACGTGTGGTTTAATGTATTTCTAATATAAATAATATAAATAATGTAAATAACTATGTAAATATCTTTAATAATAATTTGAAACGAACGGGATTAATAGAGGCATGTATAAATTTTTCAATTGTCGTTTGACAATGTTATAAACAATTTAAAATGTTATAAATAATTAATGAACATTTTGTTATAAACATTAAGCGTTTTCGTTATTATACTCTAAACAACACTAGTTCAACAATTGGAATATAAAATTAAACAAGATTTGGGATTATTAGAGTAATCCATTGATATTTGAACGGAGCATTTAAAAGATTTGCGTGATAATATTTGAGTTGAGATGTGAACATTTAAAGTGTTTTGAAAAGGAGCTAGGCTCTGAGGTAACTAGCATATGCTAACATTGGGTGGACAGGTGTGTCCATTTGACGAAGCAAGCATGCGACACGGTGCAGGGTGTATTACAGGTGGCCAGATAACTGAATGATAGAGGCCAAGGTCATCTACGTAGCAGCCTTGCGGTTATAAATAAAATGTGAAGTTCATGAACAAGGAAACAAATGCTTTATGTCTCGTCCCAGCTCCCTTATCCATTCCAAAGTGCATTGTTGTTATTATTACGTTCTTTTGAGCTAGAGAAAGCTGAAATTTTGTATATGAAGTCTACAAGTCCTACAGGAGGACATGGTTGTATTGACAATGGCTTCTGATTGCCACGTATATTTTGTTGTTAAATTTTGTTAAATTATATTTTTCTTTATGTGAAATAGATTATTGTGCAGTTCAAATTTTCTTGTTTCCGACTTGGTTCATTTTAAATATCGTGGTGGAGGTTATTGTGAGGGCATACTATTAAGTGATCCAGTTGAAAACCCAGACCCGAGATTAAATTGAATAGGTAAGTAAAAGGTAAGTATGAACCCCCGTATATTTTGGTGTGTTCCACAATAATTTCATGTTAACTACTGTGCTCTAATCTCGGTAGTATCTGTCAGTGCCATTTTCATTGATGTAGCTGTGCCGGTGCGATTGATTATTGGCAATCCGATTGAGGGGGGCGGATATCTGACAGCCTACTATCCGGATTATCGGGGACAGTAGGATTGGCACCGCAATTTCGTGGGGCTCGACAAAACTGGATTACCAGGTTGAACGCCAGTTGGATTGGTGCAATCAACGTGTGGAGTGTTCGAATAACATTGGATTACCAAGTTATCGATGTCAATGGGTTTGTGAAGACTCAAATAAAGAGGTTGATTCTTTGTTAGATGTCTTGGCCAATTGTAGAATTTGAGAGTGTGATTATATAGGGATTAAATGTTGTGTTGTATTAGGAAAATTACACTCAGAAAAGATCAGATCATATACAACCTGAGAGAGGTAAATAGGCTGGAAACTTAGAAAAATCGCCTATGATCTGGAGTCTTATTTTATTTGACCGGCATATGACATGTTTAGTCATATTAAAGATAAAATTAAACTATTTGGATTGTAAATGTAAATTATTTGTGTTAGGATATTTAAAATGAACCAAAGAAATTTGAACATGTGCTTGAGTTTGTTTCAACATAAAGTGTCTACGAAAGTTAATTATAAGGTAATTATAAGTTAGATTTAAGACAGAAAATTGCTCAAACTTTATATATGGTGAAAGATGTTGCTCAGATGTTGTTATCTTGCTCTGTTTGATGTATGTCCCTAACGCAGTCTATTATTGAAATATTATTGAGATGGCAGATGAGAGTATAAGAAAGATGTTGGAGGAGATGGAAGCTAGGAATACTAGTCGAATGGAGGAGATGGAAGCTAGGAATACTAGTCGAATGGAGGAGAATATGAAAGTTCTTCAGACCAGTTCTGCAAACTTGGAAAATAATGTGTCGCGTTTACAGACCAGTACCCAGGGAATCCAGAATGCCGTGACTGACATTCACAAGGATGTCTCAGATGTTAAAGTAGATTTATCCAATGTCCATAAAGATGTCTCCAATGTCCATAAAGATGTCTCAGATGTTAAGGTAGATTTATCCAATGTCCATAAAGATGTCTCAGATGTTAAGATTGATGTTTCCAATGTACAGGGAAAAGTTGATTCAGTCCAGAAAGACCTTACTATGTTGAATCTTGATGTTGCTAATGTCCGGGGTGATATTTCATGTGCTAGAGCAGAAGTAATCGTTGTTAGGAATGATGTTGCTACTGTACAATACAAGGTAGAAGAAGTTCAAAGAGAGATTAGAAATGTTCGAACCGATGTGTCAAACGTTCAAGTAGACATAAATAATATTCATTCTGATGTTAATGATATGCAAAGCGATATCAATAAGATGCAAATAGAAGTTAATACAGTTTTTGTAAACATTGCCAAAGTTCAACCTGATGTTAATAAGGTTAGAGAAGGAATTGAAACTTCAAAAACGCTTTGTACTCGTAACATTAGTGCTTTAACAACTAGATTGGTTGACGAGTCTGTTAGGACAACAGCTTCTCTAGCTGGATTAAAACATGATGTAGAGGTCATGAGGACCCAAGTCTTAGATCATAATCGTTTACTTAAGGAAGACATTGAAGTAGATATTGCTGAAATGTTAACTGCAAATGTAACAGTTTGGAAAGATGAATGGAACAGGTCAAGTGGGGAACATGTCAATCAGATTCAGGAGCGAATTGAACGAAAACTTGCCAGTACACAAGTAGATATAAATAATGAGGTAGTTCAAATTAGAAAGGACTTGAATGTAAGGATGGATTCGCTATCCGAAAAGCAGGTAGAGGACAGAACTCAAATAGGTCAGGACGTGCAAGCATTAAAAACCGCGTTAGAGGAACAAATTCATAAGGTTGTCTCTGATGTCAATGAAACTACGAGCAAACTTCAGAATTTGAAACTAGGAGAAGCTAGCATGATGGAAACGTATAAAGAAGAGTTGATTAGGAAAGTCATCACGGAAATCACAGATAAGGATCCAGAAGGGTTGACTTGTGAAGATAATAGAAATTACGTGAGAAGATGTAACCTCGCTACAGAAGAGAGAGATATTAGTCCTGAGGAACGTATATTCAGATTCCGGGAAGAAGAAGAGGATAGGAATATTGAACCTGAATGGAAATATCGTGATAGTGGGAAGAATTACATGGATTCATATCCAAGAAATGTGACAGTCATCCGAAACTTTGAGGACAAGCCTCAGAAATTTAGTAATACAGATAGTCTAACACCGATAGAGTATATCAGGAACCTGAAAGACTATTTTATTGAAGCCCATATTCCTAGAGAAAGAGAGATGAGAATCGTAGAAAGATTTCTAGCTGGAGGACCCCTTGAATGGTTCAGGGCATTTCGGTACACTTTTAGTAATTTCGATGAATTTGCAGAGGCACTGATAAAACGATTCTGGTCAATAGAAGCACAAAATTCATTAAGAGCTGAGGTATACTCGAGGAAGTATTCGGGTACTCTTCCAACACGGTACGCTGATTTCTTCACGAGCCAGTTATCGCGCTTGAGATTCTTACAACCCCCATTGTCAACAGAGCAGTTGATAGATGCTATTTCTCGTAAGCTACCTATGGAGGTAAGAAGACTTATTATATCGTCAAATATCAGGGATTTGACCAGTATGGACGAACTATTGAGAAGGCTGGACTACACGAGTCCAATGCCAAATTTGGTTCAAAAAGGTCAGAGGCACGAATTCAAAGACATTAATACAGTCTACATGGATCAAGTTCAGCAAACTGATACGCCTGCTGAAGAGAAAACTGAAAATGTAGGTCCTCACAGGAACAATTATTTTCGCAACAACGGATCACAAGGTTACCGTCCATATCAGCAAAGACGAGGCTGGAATAACAATAGAGGGAATTATAATAACGGAAGAGGTAGATACTATAATAACAATGGGTACAATTGGAACTACAACAGAAATAACCAGTACCAGAATCGGAATCAGAATTCTCAAGGTCAGGTTATGACACCGGACAAGTATCAAGAGAGAGAGAAAGAAAGTCAGCAGTATTTGAAGGAATTACGAGAGAAGGAAGATGAAAATCAGAAGAAAAGACAGGATGTAGTAATCGATCCTGGTCCTTCTACAAGCCAGCAGGGGAACTTTGAAATTGGTAACACACACAAAAAAACGCCGATTTCTCAACGAAAGTGAGAAACTATGAATACATTGCCACACCACACATAATTACCATTAATAAAATTTACGAAGTAACTGATGAGGATTTATTAGAAGAGAGGGGAATCGTCAAAGAGGAAAGACCATGTGCCTTACCTAATATTTCTGTACTGATAGATGGCCAACAGTACAAAGCTCTTATGGATACCGGCGCAATTATTTCTATCATTTCTGATGAATGCTATCAAAGTCTATTAAAGGGAGAAAACATGACAGTTTTACCTGCTTCTACCGTCAAAGTGAGAGGAATTTTCCAAGACAAGGCAGTGAAATGCAAGATCCAAGTGTTGTTGAACTTTGAAATTAATGGAGGGAATTATGAACAGATCTTTATTGTGGTGAACAAGATCCATTTCGACATTGTGCTAGGAATCGATTTTATATCGAAAGTTGGAGCCATTATTGATATGAAGAATAGGATTATTAGCTTTAATGATGGGTACATGATCACAGAAGAGATCGAAGAACAGGACGGGAAAAACAGTCTGGAGATAGACCTTAGGGAAGAGATTTTAAATACCATTATCAATGAAGTGGAGAATCTAACAGAAATACCCAGTAGAAAAACTGAAGGATTTGAAGAAATTCAGGGGGAATTTGAGGATTTGATAAAGGAATTCCAAGATATATTTGATGAAAAGCCTGGATTGATTAAAGACTATAAGTATAAGATAAGGCTGACCGATGAAACCCCTTACCAAAAGAAAATATACCCCATACCTGAGAAATACTACCAAGAAGTACGAGGGTTGATCAGAAAAATGGAGGTAGACGGGATTATAAAAAAACAGGCGTTGTCTTACATAAACCCCATCACTGTAGTCAAGAAAAGTAATGGTCAGATACGTCTATGTCTCGATGCTCGGACCATCAACTTAAAGATTCTTTCAGAAAATGACCGACCACCTAAGATTAGAGATCTGCTTAGAAAGTTCAAAGGGAGAGCATGTTTCAGTGTTCTTGACATGACATCTTCATTTTACCAAGTTCAACTGGAAGAAGAAAGTATGCAGTACACTGGATTCTTATTTGACCAGACGTCATGGATCTTCCAGAGAATGCCTTTTGGAATGGTCAACAGTGGACCAGCACTTATTCGAGCACTTGATAGCAAGCTCACTGACGAAGTAAAGGAACATGTAATCTGCTACATTGACGATTTAATTGTATCTTCACCCAACGCCGCAGAACATTTAGTGCATTTAAGAAAGTTGTTTGAAAATTTAAGGATGGCCAATATTAAGGTCAATTTTGGAAAATGTCAATTCTTGAAGAAGGAGATCAACTACTTGGGGCATACTATTGATAAGGATGGATATCATCCGAACATGCAGAAAGTAGATGCGATCACAAGGTTCCCAAAGCCAACTAAGGTGAAACAAGTCAGAGAATTTGTAGGCGCATGCCAATTCATCAGCAGCCACTGTCCGAGATACTCTGAAATTATGGCTCCTCTGTATGACTTACTCAAGACGAATAATAGATGGAAATGGAGTACCGCAGCAGACGAGGCTTTTGAGAAAGCAAAGGAGATGCTCAGAAACAACGTTAAACTGGAGTACCCAGACTTTGAGAAGGTGTTCTATATTGAGTCTGATGCATCAAGAATAGGCATTAGTGCAGTCTTATACCAAAAAGACGAGGCAGGCAACAAGCACTACATTGCGTTCACTAGTCGGAAATTAAAGAAACACGAGGAAAACTACTTTACGACAGAACTAGAAGCGTTAGCTTTTGTAACAGCTTTGCAAGCGTGGAAGAAAATGCTGCTGGGACACAAGGATATCATTATTACAGATCACAAAGCACTTCAGTTTATGCTGCAAACTGACATGTCTAGTGATAGATTGACACGTTGGGCTTTGTTCACCCAACAGTTTAACGCCACTATTGTCCATCAGCCTGGGAAAGACAACTTACTGGCTGATGCTGTATCACGTAACCCTATCAAAAGTGTGCAGATACACCATGTACAATTGGAGCAGCAAGATCAAGAGACCGTTAGGAGGTTAGCCCGAATCGGTGTGTCACAGAAGAGACACGCTCCAATCAGGAAAATGTACAGGTTCCTTAAGGGTTACATGGACAATACTGATGTTGACTATGCAGCTACACAGAGAGATTCACGACACTTTGTCTTGAGTGGAGACGTCGTATGTAAGTATGCTGACTCTGCGCATACAAAGCTCCGAATAGTCGTGCCACCTAAACTTGTTGTCAATTTAGTGTGGGTAGCTCATCACGCAACTGGACATGCCGGTCTAGATAAAACTCTTGATTCTCCTAAAGAGAGGTTTATTTGGACTAACATGCGTTCCAGCATTGCTAATGTCATTCGTTCATGTGATAAATGTCAAAGAGCAAAGTATGCTTCCGCTCTATTAAAAGGAAAACCTAAGGCTATGATTCCCTCTAAACCGAATGAACTCATGGCGACGGACATATTTGGCCCCTGTCCGAAGGGATACCAGGGTAATCAGTTCCTGTTGGTTGCCGTGGATGTCTTCTCGAAATTTGTAACAATGAGTCCCATGCAAAAAGCTAACAGGAGGAACGTTGTAAGCAGACTGGAACATGCTGTATTTCCAAAAGCTGGTAAACCAGAGTATCTACTATCGGATCATGGAGCTCAGTTTACATCCTTAGAGTTTACTGCAGATATGGAAAGGCTCGGTATTAAGCACATATTTTCAAGCGTGCGCTATCCGGAATCGAATTCTTCAGAAAGATACATGGCTGAATTTTCGAAATTTTGTCGAATTTTCTGTCCGAACGATCATTCTAGTTGGGCGAGATTTGTACCCCTTATTGAGGAGTGTCTAAATTCTACAGTGCAGGAGAGCACAGGAGAGGTGCCAATGAGAATTCATCTAGGAAGAAACCCAGAAAGGCCGTGGGACAATCTTTTCAACCACGTTCCTAGAGATCCCGACCTAGGAAGGCAGCAGAGAATTGACAGAGCGAAAGAACAACTCCAGAGAGCAGCACAAAAACGACTGAAAAGAGTAGCTGGAAAACGTTTTGGTGCTCCCTTAGAAATTGGAAATCTGGTATTACTACGCAGACCTGTCAAGGCTGACGTGAGTAAGAAAATCTATCCCAAGTTTGGAATAGTGTTTATGGGTCCGTTCAGAATTACGAATGCTTATGGAAACAACTGTTATGAACTCTACGATGATGAGAATGATGTCGTATATGGCAAGTTCAATGCTGGAAACTTGAAGAAATATTATCCAAGAGTAAGCCAATAATAATTCAATTTCGTGTTCAAGTGAATTCAGATATTTATAACAGAGTTTAAAAACAATTTGCAACTGTTTTTAAAACGTGGTAAAGGGAGAATGCCCCCGTAAATTGAATTATACTGAGACCACGGTGGCTGTATTGGCATATGTGAATAAAGTTATGGCCGTCATAGTTGTGACGTGTATATTCATGACGTAGGCATGGATGACGCAGACTTCATGCAAGTAGGCTGGATGAGCTGAGATTCTTGGTGACGTCATGATTTTGTTCGAGAAGGATCTGAGATTTACGACGCAGTCGCAGGGAAACAAGGAATTGTGCTGAGGAAGAAGTTACGCTATTGGAGGAGAGGCTCGAACCAATGAATGATAGCTTGGAGGGAGACGGAGATTACTGAAACTACCATATTTAATTACTTTTGGCTTGCAGAATTGTGGAAATCTATTTTCAGTTATGGCATTGATTTGGAATTTTGAAGAAATTAATTATGAGTTTTTGAAATTTGAAAATCCGTCAAGTATAGCCAAAGTTAGAACTTCTAGCAATGACGGAGGAACAAGCTATGGAAGGGATGGATACGCCCCTTAAGAAGTTGATAAAAGGCCTTGCACAGCAGAGAGAAAGCTCTCATGGCTCAGTTTTCTGATTCTCATATTGTCAGACTTCGAGTTATTCAGTGAAGCAAGTCGTCATTAGCAAGTGTTGTAGAGCCCACAGCATCGAACAAGCACTGAGCGTGCAGCAGTACAATTTTACGGTTACTGAAACTAGGCGAAGTTGGAGCGCAAACATAAACGAGTCTACAAGATTATCTATCAAGAGTTAGCTACTGCATTTATGCTAATTCAATTGTGCATTAAAATATTGAGGCGTGTACGAAAGTTGAACATTTTCACTATTATACTTTGGAAGATATTCGCATTTTAAGACTGCAGACAAAAGTGATTTTCTCGACACCTGAGAAGCACTTTTATAATACCACATTCTACGCTACGGCTGACATAGGTATTGCAACCGTGATACTGAAGGTTACATTTGGTGATACAACGCTACATTCTACAATGGAACTATATAATCTGGCAGTACTTTCGACTATTAGTATAACGGAAGTGGAGATGGAAGACTAAAACTTAAATGCAATTGGGACACATATCAATGGAGTGAAATAGCAGCATGGAGCTTCGTTAATCGTCATTCTACAAAAGCGAGCATGTAGTGAACATCCAACTACACTCATGCATCGTAATCCATCGCTGAATTACATCAAATGGCAGTGGAAATATCTTCATACTCCACAATTATGAACATTTCTGCGGAAATAATTGCAATAAACTTCATGGCGAATTTCTACCAGAACTTCAGGGAATTTTCAAGAGAGGCCAGGGTGGACCCGGCTCACACAGAAGAGTTTTGCCAGAAGGATGCCTATCGTCTACACGGAGCAGTGCAATTTCCGGAGGAGGAAGCAGTTCTATTCTCCGAGGGCGCAGGTTCCAGGTTCGAGGTCGGAGCTCATCGTTACGGTGGTGAAATGGAACCAACAGCAGTCTTCTTTGGAAATTTTCCTCTTCAATCAACAGATAAGGTAGTCGTGAACGTTTCTTGATTTATTTGAGCCATTTAGCGATATCTGAGCAACCATTTTTCCCATATTTTCTGTCCCATATATTTTGCCCCATATTCTTGCTTGATATTTCTGTACTCTGTACACTTTGCTGATTTATGCCTTTTTCTACGATTCATTGAGACATTATTATGTCATTGGCATACTTAAATAATTTTGGATCAGTTGAGAAAGAAGAATGATTAAAAGATTTTAGAGCGTTAAAATCTACTACTTTATCGACGATCTTGGAAATACTAGTCGTTTTATGAACATGATTGCAACATAGACATTTATCGTCAATTCTGAAATACCATTGCATTATAGACAATTTTATGAAATATGAACTAAGTATGAACCCCCGTATATTTTGGTGTGTTCCACAATAATTTCATGTTAACTACTGTGCTCTAATCTCGGTAGTATCTGTCAGTGCCATTTTCATTGATGTAGCTGTGCCGGTGCGATTGATTATTGGCAATCCGATTGAGGGGGGCGGATATCTGACAGCCTACTATCCGGATTATCGGGGCAGTACCTTCTTCAAGGCCACGGCCGCCTCCTTCCCTCTTCCTTGCCTATCCATCCTGACCTTCCATTACCTTCCCTCATGAGGCCCCTGTTCGCTTTGCAGGTGAGGCCGCCTGGGCGAGGTGCCAATCACACCTCACCAGTTGTATCCCCTCCGATTAGATGTTCTCAGCTCTAGGACACTGCCCGTAGAGGCGGTAGTGGTGATTTCCCTCGCTGAGTCCGTGGGTTCCACCAACCTGGAGGGTAAACGACTAAGAAAAAAAAAGAAAAAAACGGGTGAAATGAAATGATAGTGGAAAGTGTTACTGGAATTAAATTGTGACAGGGAAAACCGTAGTAGCCGGAGAAAAACCTGCCTACCTCCGCTTTTGTCCAGCAAGAATCTTGCATGGAATGACCGGGATTTGAACCACGAACCCAACGGAGAGAGGCCGGCGCGCTGCCGCCTAAGCCACGGAGGCTCTGTTCATAACAAAGTAAATAAGGAATGTAATGGAGCTCTGGTCTTAAGGAGTGTTGTCTAGTGAATCTATCCATTCAAATGTTCTTGGAGAGGCATTTACTGTATGACAAGCTTCTAGTCACCGCTGAAACGTCTCTTGGGACATTCCTGTAAAATGTGGTCTATGGTCTGCTCCGAAGCTTCACAGTCACACAATGGGGAGTCTGATAGGTTGTTCATGAATTACTTTGTTCTTCCGTGTCCACACCGGATTGTGTTTAGTTGACATCAGATTCTTCTGCAACCATGATATACAGTATGTGTGGGGTCTTCGAGGCCCTGATGATGTATATGGGCATTGCTTTTCCATATTTCCTTCCACACATCTTCTATCCTGAGTGGTTGCATCTCACGAGCTGTCCAGAATGGTTTCCTTGAAGTAAGACGCATGTTGGATGGATTGAGCAATGACTAGGCGTGATTTATTAGTTCCTTTCCTTTGTTATGGATATTGCATTTTTGCCTTGTCACCATAGGTGTAAATCGGGGGTGGCACGGGGTGGCGGTTGTCACCCGAATATTCAAAAGCTGTCACCGTGGGGGGCCCGGGTTCAATTCGCGGCTCTGTCAAGAAATTTAATTCCGGTTTGAGGGTTGGAACGGGGTACACTCAGCCTCGTGAGTCAAAACTAAGAAGAGGCTAGTTCGATTCCTACCTCAGCCATCCTTGAAGTAGTTTTCCGTGGTTTCCCACTTCTACTCCAGGCAAATGCCGGAATGGTAACTAACATAAGACCACGGCTACTTCCAATCCAAATCCTACCACAATTACAAATACACACACTGACATCACAGTAACACAGATTATCGAATACATTCTACACACACCCAACTACACTGGACTACATAACCACGATGCCCCCAAAGCAGGTGTTCTTAACCTGTGAGGTTTGCCTCCCTTGGGGAGCTGCAATGAGGTTACTGGTGAGGTGGACTGTCATCTATAATTTTGTAATATTACTTTTCAGAATTTACACCAGTCGGAACGTAAAACATAAAGTTATAAGGGTTTGTTGAACCAAGTTTCTTCAGTCAAGACATTGGTGCGAATTTTGGTGCTCACAAATAGACGCATACCCAATTTTGCCAAAATTGCCCTTTCAATCTTAATGCCGGTGGCTTCGGTGGCGTAGTTGGTAGCATACTGAGCTTCTATGCCCAAGGTCGCGGGTTCAAACCCGGCTGAAGTCGTCACATTTTTTAAGAGCGTTAAAAATCCCTCAGTATGCCATCTTTCGGAGGGGAAGTAAAGCCGGCGGTTCCATGTCATAGATTTATGGCATGATAAAGAATTTTCCACTACTTACACTTGTGTGAAGCTAAATTATAGGTTAAATTTAACTAACGCTCTTAGGTTCCAACATTCGTTCGTCAGCAGGAGCCGACTATGGTGGCACCTAGTTTTTTTTTGTTTTTTTTAGCGTATGGCTTTTAGTGCCGGGAGTGTCCAAGGACATGTTCGGCTCGCCAGTTTTGTAGCTGCTTCGAGACGGACACCCAATGGGTGAGCTACAAGTACCGTTGGGGAGGACAGTTGGAAGGGAAGGGCGAGGAGTTGGAAGGTAGCGGCTGTGGCCTATAGTGAGGGACCAACCCCGGCATTTGCCTGGAAGGAAGATGGGAAACCACAGAAGACCATCTTCAAGGTTGCCGGCGGGGGGATTCGAACCTCCTCGCCTCCCGGATGTGAGCGACTGCCATTAGTCATGCCGTAACCACCACGGCTAACTCACCCGGTGTGGCACCTAGTAATCAAGTTCAGAACTAGTTGGTCGTTGACGGTGGCGTTTGGTAGCAAAAGTAGGAACTACTTGAAACTTCAATGTCTGCAGCCCTTACTTGAATTGAAAACAGATAACACACACTAATACAGCAATCACAATTAACACCGGTTATCAGACAGATTCTACACACACCTAAAGTACACGGGAATACATGACCGCGTTGTCACAGCCTCTAATCTGAGGAACCAACCAATCTTGATCCTGTTTCCAACAACATACCAATGTGAATCAGGATTCTCAATTTTGGTGTCCGTGAAAACAAAGGCAAGAAATCGGTTGAATGGCACTCATGGCATGCGGCTCGCATTATCTAAGATTGTACCCCCCGATGTTGTGATGTCATTGACAAGAAGCAACAACATGTCTCTCATTAAATGACACTGTGCGCTTTAAGTGACTCGATATTAACACTGAAGGAAAAAAGGGTTCCTAAAAAAATAACATTTCCTGTATATTTGTGTAACCATCTGAAAAGGTAAAAAAAAAAACATCACTGATCTATTGCTAATTACTTTCTGAAAGAGGGGGTGGGGTGAGGTGAATTTTAGAGTTTAAGTTTAGGGGAGATGTGAGAGTAAAGAAACAACATAAAAACAACAACAATATTCAAAAGAAAAAAGAAAAACGAGCCTTACAGTAGTCGCATATGATGTGTAACATGTGACATGTTATCCCTTGTTAAGAGTGAACTCTGTTGGTCATTGAAATAACCACTTGTAAAACTGCAGTATTAAATGCTGTCCGGTTTTCAGCAAATATGATATAATGGATATTTTCACACCAAACAACGACAACTTGAAGATGATTTATTGTAGGAAGAATATCTTTAATGGGGCCCCCAAACCTTGAAGTAATTTTGTATGCGAAATAGATTCCACAATAGCCTCATTGTCGACAGTAACTCGAGTGCTTACAACAAATAAGAATACAGCAAAAGTATGAAGATTTAATAAATCATAATTTTTTTTCAGCAAATATGTTATAATTAATATTTTCACACCAAAGAACGACAATTTGAAGATGATTTATTGTGGGATTATCTTTAATGGGGAGTCCAAACCTTGAAGTAAACCGTATGTGATATACATTCCACATAGCCACATGGCTGACAGAACGTCGTGGTATCAATCTCCGCCACCGCGCGCGCTCATTGTTTCCGTCCTATCCATTTCCGTTTCATTTCCCCCACAACAAATATACAGATACCGAGTGGAAAGATGTTACACATCAATAAAACATAAGATTCAGTATATTTATTACCGTTTAACGTCCCTTTAACTAATGCGGGTTTTAGCGACGCCGGGATGCCAGAATTTTGCCTCGAGGGGGATTTTTAACTTACCAATAAATCTACTGCCACGGTTCCCTCGCATTTTTACACCCTCAAATGCAAATTGACTGTGCCAGGATTTGATCCTACAACCTTTGGAACAACAGGCGAGAACGTTATCGCAGAGTCACGCAGCCTGTCCTTATTTAAAGAATCGAGCAATTAATAACATACTCGTATCATTATCTCCTGGTGCAGCAGCTAGCATTCTTGGCCGTCACCCTGGAGGTCCGGATTCGATTCCTGGCTCTGCCAAGTAATTTTATTATAGTCTAAGGATTGGAACGGGATACACTCAACGTCGTGAGGCAAAAGTGAGAAGAGGAGGGTTCGATTTTCATCTCGGCCAACTTGAAAGTGGTTTTCTGTGGTCTCTCACTTCTACTCCGAGCAAATGCAAGAATGGTTCCTAACTTAAGGCCACGGCCACTTCCTTCCCAAGCCTGATCAGAATTGCAAATACACCCACTAATACAGCCATCACAATAACACAGGCTTTTAGACACATTTTCACACACAGCCGAGTACATGTAGCTACATGACCACGATGTCGCAAAACCCTTAATCATGAGGCTTCGGTGGCGTAGTCGGTAGTATGCTGATCTGCTATGCCCAAGTTCGTTGGTTCAAAACCGGCCGAAGTCTCCGGATTTTTAAGAGCGTTAAAATCCTTCAGTATGCCTACTACAACTAAAAAGGAAAAATTCATATAAAAAGGTCCATTTTAAGACAAAGAAACTCATGGCTGAAGGATATCCGAAGGTGACATTGTTGCACATCAGAAGAGGTCTTTCATACAGCAATGACAAGATCACATCTCGCTATAGACCTCGTGCGCATGGATGTTGCTGCGCTCTGGCGGCAAGTCGTTCGAATAGTCCATATGGCGCTTGTCAGTGAAGTGAAGCAACGTGATTACCAGGCTGCGTTTGGTGAGGTGCGAATTAAAGTTCGAGATGGAAGAAAGTTCTACAAAAAGTAAAACAAATTGTTCTGTGGTTGGATGTAACTACTCCTACAGAAATTGTCCGCCTGGGACGAAGTTCTTTGTATTTCCAAACAATAAACAGCACATTTATAGAAGGAACGCTTGGACTGTGGCTTTAAATAAAACGGGACACAAGTGATGGTAAACCATGGCATCCTACAAATAATTCACGTGTTTGTAGTCAGCATTTTATAAACGGAACATCGACAAGACCCTGACAGTCCCGGTTACATACCGAGGCTCTACATGAAGCCACATTTATCGGATCAGCACCAGCAACGAGAGGGCAGTAGAGTAACTGCGAGGTACAAGAGGCGAAAAATGAGGCTTGAAAATGACGGGGGTGAAGGAAGTGTGATGGAGTATGGTTCATTCAGTGACGCGAGCACACAGACGGATATTGTGACCGTATATAGCAGGATTCTTAGATTGAGCCCTAGTCTCAATCGCAATAGCATCCTTCTGCGATCTTGTGACTTTCACGTTGTCAAAATAAAAATTCAGGACGTCACTTGACAACATGGACTCATAATTTGTTGCCACTTTGGCAAGTATTTATTCCATAGCATCTAAACAGTTTATTGACGTTTTGATGCTCTAATTGCTGAAGACACTGAAGTAAAAGTCTTGTTTCGCTCTGTTCTACAGCATCATCCACGATAGCTTCAACAATAGAAGTGGAGATAATTATGGATTCACCTTCACACTCGGCCTTCAAAATTCTTGTAAAAGCACAGTCTATATTTTTGATTTTCTCGTATAGTTCAGTTTTGGTGAATGTTTCTAATCCCACACTTTCCGACACGCTACAAACTGTCCGCTTATTTAATCTATCCTTGAACATTTCTCCTAAATGTTCACCTTTAGAATATTCCGTGATAACATTCTTAGGTTTCTCCCATTGTTGCAGGAAGGAAGTCTTCGAAGAATCTCTCTCGGTATTAACATAAGTGCAAAGCGCAGCAATGTGCTTGCAGCATTTGGAAAGGCCTGCTTTGCATTCACACTCGGCTGACTGAATGTTCCTGTTGCAATTGATCTGTTAAATATTAAAAAGAAGACTAGCATTAATTAATAAAAAAATAATTAACAACGACAATGGATACGGGAAATATATATAATAAAGTTATGTTTAAAATGACTAGTCTAAATATACATAGGGACCATAAACAGAAATCCTGAAGTGCCCTCTGCTCATTATCTCTTCCGTATCTCACCAGCCGCGGTGGCCGAGAGTGCAAATGCGCTACCTTGTGCCTCGCTGGCATCGGGAGAGCGTGGGTTTGAATCCATAAAATGGTTTTCGTGGTTTCCCATTTCCACCACCAGGCAAATGCCGGGACGGTTCCTTTCAATAGGTCCGCGGCCGATTTCCTTCCAATATCCCTTCCCTGACCCGTCCTGAAAAGAAAAGTACATGGACATTGGCTGCATTAATAGGGTAATAAATATACATATGATTTGTGGACCAAAAAGAAAGGTAAATATTACCTAAGTTTAACAGCATAAGGCGGTTGATTAATACTCGTTTCTCTGAAACAGAAGCTGGTTATTTCTTCTCCCAATCGTTCCTTCACCTGAAATATGTGATTACTTTCATTGAGCTGTTTGCCTTTCTTTAGCGTAGAAGCTCTAAAATCCGACGTATCCCACCGAATCTTCTGAAAGCCCACGTGAACCTCTATGGACCACGACATTTCAGCTTTAAATTGCTTTCTTCACTATCACACTTGATTCTCCCGCACAAGCCAGTACACACACTCGCCACATGGATGTTCTGAGCGAGTTGCCGCTAGGAGCGCCAGCAGGTAAAATATCGCCATGCGCACGAGGTCTATATGGATCGTCTGCCTCCGTTCGGAGACGAAGTCTTAAGAAGAAGATGCCTTCCTTTGGAGGGGAAGTAAAGCCAGTGGGCCCATCTCATAGATGTATAGCACCGGCATGTAAAAGATCCTACCACTACAATTCTGCAGCTAAATCTGTAGGTTATTTGGTTAGAAACGCTCTATCAAGTTGCAACATTCGCCGATAGGTGTCAGTGACAGTGTTACCTCTGATAGCCAAAGTTGGAACTACTTGAAATTGAACTTGAGGGGGAGCCTATGGGCGTTAAGTTGAAATAGCCTACTATGACCGGGTGAGTTAGCCGTGGTCGTTACCGCACGGCTGCTGACAGTTGCTCACATCCGGGAGGCGAGGAGGTTCGTCCTTACATTCAAACTTTCCTCCCCAGACAACACTCCACACGCGACGGTACTTGTAGCTCACCCCATGGGTGTCCGCATACAAGCAGCTACAAACTGGCGAGCCAAACATGTCCTCAGACACTCGCGGCACTAAAAGCCATACGCTAAAAAAAACACTATGGCCATTGGCTACAATTTAAATATAATGAAATCCATAATCAATCAACAACAACAAATATTGTAGTAAATTATGCAGGCCATCAGCTCGTTCAATTTATAAGGACATGCCGTACAGTCTGAACAGTGTTGAACATGAATACGCGACTGGTGGTAACAATAACTTGAGCAACATGAGGCCAAGTAGTTCCTGACTCCTCCCTTCAGTAAGTTTGCCCCTACTGAGAGACATTGTCCATCGCCAAGAAACAGTTTCAGCAACGAGCTTGGTGTCCATACAAGAAAGAGGAACTTTAAACGTGTAAGTAGTTGGCTATTCTTTCGATTCTTCTCTGTATTAATTTAACTCGCGTGTTTACTGTCCATTGAGGAATGCTGGCCACAACTCATCCCATGTTCCTACTGTGGCTACTGAGTCCGACTGGAAACAATGCTAGGAGGAGGAGGTTGGTGGTTCCACCCACGCAGTGGTCACGAGTACGGCACGAGTATTAGCTATTCAAATTGGAAACCGTTGACCTGTGGAGCAGCTAACATATATCATAATGTATCCGCATTGTCGGTGGTGCTACGAACATTTCAATCGCATTGAGCTCTGCGTCATGTTCTGCGCTGTGTCGACATGATAATCTTAGTGTCTCGCTCCCATTGTTGAGTTCATGTTACATATGGAGAGCTTCCGGTCATCGAACTCGGTAGGAATGACCAGGCAATTGTGCACTAGGGTTATGAAACACGAGAACTCACTGAAGACAACGTTAGTCAGCTTTCCGCATTAATAAATGAATAGTAAGTAAAATATGAGATCAATCACGGGGTGATGTGTGTGTCCGTGTATATTTTCTCCTTCCAATTTCTATGTAAAAGAAGGAAAATAATCTTCGATCTGATGATGTTCACTCGATGAACGAAACTTGTCAACCGCATATTTAAAAGAAAATATTAATGCACTCATTATTGTTCTTGTTTCAATTGAGGGGCTTGGACATCGTGGATATTTAGCCCCTTGTACTTGAGTGAGTTTGGAATTTTGTCTTATAAGCTGTGTTATTGTGATGCTTTATTCGTGTGTGTATTTGTATTTCAGATGAGAATTGGAAAGGAGGAAGCCATGGCCTTAAGTTAGGAAATATCTCGGCATTTGCTTGGAGTTTTTTTTTTAGCGTATAGCTTTTATGCCGGGAGTGACCGAGGACATGTTCGGCTCGCCAGTTTTGTAGCTGCTTCGAGACGGACACCCAATGGGTGAGCTACAAGTACCGTTGGGGAGGAAAGTTGGAATGGAAGGACGAGGAGTTGGAAGGTAGAGGCTGTGGTCTATAGTTAGGGACCAACCCCGGCATTTGCCTGGAAGGAAGATGGGAAACCACAGAAGACCATCTTCAAGGTTGCCGGTGAGGGGATTCGAACCTCCTCGCCTCCCGGATGTGAGCGACTGCCAGCAGTCATGCCGTAACGACCACGGCTAACTCACCCGGTTGTTTGGAGTAGGAGCGGTAAACGATGGAAAACCACTTCCAAAATGGCTGAGGTGGGAATCGAACCCTCCTCTTTCTCAGTGTAGCCTCACGACGTTGGGTGTTGAGTGTGAAGATGATTTATTGTAGGGATATCTGTAATGGGGACTCCAAACCTTGAAGTACACCGTATGCGATTTACATTCCACATAGCCACATGGCCGATAGTATGTCACTGTCCCAATTTCCGCCACCGCACTCGCTCACCGTTTCCGTTGCATTTCCGTCCCACTTCCGTTTTTACAAAATCACCCAACTGAGTGGAATGATGTTACACATTTAAAATATCCAGCAACCGAGCGGTAAGATGTTACACATTTAAAATATCCAGCAACCGAGCGGTAAGATGTTACACATTTAAAATATCCAGCAACCGAGCGGTAAGTTGTTACACATTTAAAATATCCAGCAACCGAGCGGTAAGATGTTACACATTTAAAATATCCAGCAACCGAGCGGTAAGTTGTTACACATTTAAAATATCCAGCAACCGAGCGGTAAGTTGTTACACATTTAAAATATCCAGCAACCGAGCGGTAAGATGTTACACATTTAAAATATCCAGCAACCGAGCGGAAAGTTGTTACACATTTAAAATATCCAGCAACCGAGCGGTAAGATGTTACACATTTAAAATATCCAGCAACCGAGCGGTAAGATGTTACACATTTAAAATATCCAGCAACCGAGCGGTAAGATGTTACACATTTAAAATATCCATTAACCGAGCGGAAAGATGTTACACATTTAAAATACCCAGCAACCGAGCGGTAAGATGTTACACATTTAAAATATCCAGCAACCGAGCGGAAAGATGTTACACATTTAAAATATCCAGCAACCGAGCGGTAAGATGTTACACATTTAAAATATCCAGCAACCGAGCGGTAAGATGTTACACATTTAAAATATCCAGCAACCGAGCGGAAAGTTGTTACACATTTAAAATATCCAGCAACCGAGCGGTAAGATGTTACACATTTAAAATATCCAGCAACCGAGCGGTAAGATGTTACACATTTAAAATATCCAGCAACCGAGCGGTAAGTTGTTACACATTTAAAATATCCAGCAACGGAGCGGTAAGTTGTTACACATTTAAAATATCCAGCAACCGAGCGGTAAGATGTTACATATTTAAAATATCCAGCAACCGAGCGGTAAGATGTTACACATTTAAAATATCCAGCAACCGAGCGGTAAGATGTTACACATTTAAAATATCCAGCAACCGAGCGGTAAGATGTTACACATTTAAAATACCCAGCAACCGAGCGGTAAGATGTTACACATTTAAAATATCCAGCAACCGAGCGGTAAGTTGTTACACATTTAAAATATCCAGCAACCGAGCGGTAAGATGTTACACATTTAAAATATCCAGCAACCGAGCGGTAAGATGTTACACATTTAAAATATCCAGCAACCGAGCGGTAAGTTGTTACACATTTAAAATATCCAGCAACCGAGCGGTAAGATGTTACATATTTAAAATATCCAGCAACCGAGCGGTAAGATGTTACACATTTAAAATATCCAGCAACCGAGCGGTAAGATGTTACATATTTAAAATATCCAGCAACCGAGCGGTAAGATGTTACACATTTAAAATATCCAGCAACCGAGCGGTAAGTTGTTACACATTTAAAATATCCAGCAACCGAGCGGTAAGATGTTACACATTTAAAATATCCAGCAACCGAGCGGTAAGATGTTACACATTTAAAATATCCAGCAACCGAGCGGTAAGATGTTACACATTTAAAATATCCAGCAATCGAGCGGTAAGATGTTACACATTTAAAATATCCAGCAACCGAGCGGTAAGATGTTACACATTTAAAATATCCAGCAACCGAGCGGTAAGATGTTACACATTTAAAAATATCCAGCAACCGAGCGGTAAGTTGTTACACATTTAAAATATCCAGCAACCGAGCGGTAAGATGTTACACATTTAAAATATCCAGCAACCGAGCGGTAAGTTGTTACACATTTAAAATATCCAGCAACCGAGCGGTAAGATGTTACACATTTAAAATATCCAGCAACCGAGCGGTAAGTTGTTACACATTTAAAATATCCAGCAACCGAGCGGTAAGATGTTACACATTTAAAATATCCAGCAACCGAGCGGTAAGATGTTACACATTTAAAATATCCAGCAACCGAGCGGAAAGTTGTTACACATTTAAAATATCCAGCAACCGAGCGGTAAGATGTTACACATTTAAAATATCCAGCAACCGAGCGGTAAGATGTTACATATTTAAAATATCCAGCAACCGAGCGGTAAGATGTTACACATTTAAAATATCCAGCAACATGAGCGGTAAGATGTTACACATTTAAAATATCCAGCAACCGAGCGGTAAGATGTTACACATTTAAAAAATCCAGCAACCGAGCGGTAAGATGTTACACATTTAAAATATCCAGCAACCGAGCGGTAAGATGTTACACATTTAAAATATCCAGCAACGGAGCGGTAAGTTGTTACACATTTAAAATATCCAGCAACCGAGCGGTAAGATGTTACACATTTAAAATATCCAGCAACCGAGCGGTAAGATGTTACACATTTAAAATATCCAGCAACCGAGTGGTAAGATGTTACACATTTAAAATATCCAGCAACCGAGCGGTAAGATGTTACACATTTAAAATATCCAGCAACCGAGCGGTAAGATGTTACACATTTAAAATATCCAGCAACCGAGCGGTAAGATGTTACACATTTAAAATATCCAGCAACCGAGCGGTAAGTTGTTACACATTTAAAATATCCAGCAACCGAGCGGTAAGATGTTACACATTTAAAATATCCAGCAACCGAGCGGTAAGATGTTACACATTTAAAATATCCAGCAACCGAGCGGTAAGATGTTACACATTTAAAATATCCAGCAACCGAGCGGTAAGATGTTACACATTTAAAATATCCAGCAACCGAGCGGTAAGTTGTTACACATTTAAAATATCCAGCAACCGAGCGGTAAGATGTTACACATTTAAAATATCCAGCAACCGAGCGGTAAGATGTTACACATTTAAAATATCCAGCAACCGAGCGGTAAGATGTTACACATTTAAAATATCCAGCAACCGAGCGGTAAGATGTTACACATTTAAAATATCCAGCAACCGAGCGGTAAGATGTTACACATTTAAAATATCCAGCAACCGAGCGGTAAGATGTTACACATTTAAAATATCCAGCAACCGAGCGGTAAGATGTTACACATTTAAAATATCCAGCAACCGAGCGGTAAGATGTTACACATTTAAAATATCCAGCAACCGAGCGGAACGTTGTTACACATTTAAAATATCCAGCAACCGAGCGGTAAGATGTTACACATTTAAAATATCCAGCAACCGAGCGGTAAGATGTTACATATTTAAAATATCCAGCAACCGAGCGGTAAGATGTTACACATTTAAAATATCCAGCAACCAAGCGGTAAGATGTTACACATTTAAAATATCCAGCAACCGAGCGGAAAGATGTTACACATTTAAAATATCCAGCAACCGAGCGGTAAGATGTTACACATTTAAAATATCCAGCAACGGAGCGGTAAGATGTTGCACATTTAAAATATCCAGCAACCAAGCGGTAAGATGTTACACATTTAAAATATCCAGCAACCGAGCGGTAAGATGTTACACATTTAAAATATCCAGCAACCGAGCGGTAAGATGTTACACATTTAAAATATCCAGCAACCGAGCGGTAAGATGTTACACATTTAAAATATCCAGCAACCGAGCGGAAAGTTGTTACACATTTAAAATATCCAGCAACCGAGCGGAAAGTTGTTACACATTTAAAATATCCAGCAACCGAGCGGATAGTTGTTACACATCATTGATATCAATAATAATAATAATGTTATGGTTAAACGTTCCTTTAGCATTAGAATCACCAAGTTGCCTGAAGTTTGTTTTGGTAGGAGAGCTGTTACCTGGCAACAAATCTACTGGAGCGAGGTTGTCGCATTTATACACCCTTAAATGACATCGGACTGAGTCATAATTGAACCAACAATATTGAGATTTTAAGACTGCACCTCTGCTCAATTATTTATTTATTTAGCGTATGGCATTACACATGAAACACAAAAAATACAATCATAATAACAAATAATAATAATAATAAAAACAAAAAGTACATACAAGTACAGATATCGACCTATAACCTTATGTCCAGACTATTCTCCAGTCCAGGCTCGATGGTATAGCCCTGAAAAAGTCGATAGGGTCACCTAGGTATGCTCTTATTTTGCAGTCATCAACAATGTGCCTGATGGTCTGATTTGGTGAACCACAATCAAAGCAGGGGTCTGGCTGCTTTCCCCATGTGTGCTGGTTGTACGCACAAACTCCATGTCATGTACGGATACGGTTAATGGTATTCCATAAATGTCGCGGTTGTTCAAAGCCGTTGATATTTTTTACAGAATTTATGAGGTCACGAACTTCGGGTGGGGCATTTCTAGTCCATGTTTCACGCCATTTAGCTGTAATGCTAAAATTACTATCAGCAAGCTGTTGAGCCAGTCGCAGGGGTGGATTCCTAGACCGGAGCCGGATTATTGCCAGAGTGGGAATGTCGTCATGGATTGGAAGTGCAGGGTTGTTCATTATTTTAGAATATTCCTTCCTCAGTGCATCCTGTCTTCTTAACACCGGAGGGGCTATGTGGCTGAGTGTTGGGAGCCAGTAGAGTGGAGTAGTTCTTATACAACCAGAGATGGTTCTCATGGCTATGTTGAGCTGAGTGTCTACCTTCTTTACGTGGGGGCTGTTCATCCATGCCGGCACACAGTATTCAGCAGGAGAATATACTAAACTGACCGCAGAAGTTCGAAGAGTGTCTGTTGATGCTCCCCAACTAGTGCTGCAAAGTTTTTGGATGAGTTATTTCGTGTGCTTACTTTTTGAGATGCAATTTCCAAATGTTTCTTAAAGGATAGAGTCCTATCCAGAGTCACTCCAAGATATTTTACATGACTCTGGTAGGGAAGCACAGTGTTGTTCATTCGGACTTCCAGTTTATAGTCCGCTGTTCTGTTGTTTAAGTGGAAACAGCTGACTTCGGTTTTGGAAAAATTTGGTACGAGTCTCCACTTAAAGCAATATGCATGTAGTTCATTGAGATCATCGGCTAGAATGTTTTCAGCAGTTTTGAACTCCTTGTGTTGAACAGCCAGAGCGATACACTTGCCAGTAGCCCAGGGTTTGTGCCCCGTGACGGTCCGTCAGTCTCATTGACCGGCGCGGCGCACCCAGAGTACCGCCCGCCCGCTCGTGCGTGAAAGGCGGGACGTACCCGTGTCATTTCTAACACCTCGTGTTCCCAGTAAACGATCCTTATCTTGATACACTTTTTCTGCTCTTGACAACTGACGCTATTTGCCATACATGAGCAATTTATACCATAGCCGGACAAGTTCTCTAATGAAATCACTGTTGTGAAATATTACCGCAACATTACTAGAGGATACACATTTGATACTATATTTTAACCTTTAAGGCATAAGATGTTGCTGTTTCATTTGATGGGCTTGGATATCGTGGTCATTTAGCCCCCATGTACTTGGTTTGTAGTCCTATATTCAATACAGCCTATAAAATGACAGATATGACCATTATAGCCCAATTCTTTATTGACGTATTAATTATAATAAACTGATGATGATGATGATAATAATTGTTGTTTTAAGGGGCCTAACATCTAGGTTATCGGCCCCTAATGGTCTCCGACAGTGAAATATGAGATGAGAATGAAAACTATAACTAAATGTATGTATGCCTACCCCTTATTATTCCCGTTTTCCAACGGGGTCGGGGACTAGATGCGATGGAAGTCTTTGTGGCGATGGTTTTTAAGGCCGGATGCCCTTCCTGACGCCAACCTCATGAGAGGAGTTAATGAGAGATGAAATGAATGATGGTGAATGAAACTGGGCAAGGATGTGGAAGGAAGCGGCCGTGGCCTGTCAGAAGGTACCGTCCCAGCATTTGCCTGGTGTTGAAAATGGGAAACCGCGGAAAACCATTTCAAGGACGGCCGACGGTGGGGCTCGAACCCACGCGTCTACCGAGTCAGCAGAGAGCTTGGCCCCAAGACCTAATGCTGCGCTTTAGCCAGCGTAGCCACTACTGTCGGTGAAAACTATAACTAAATACTAACTGCAAACTTATACACTAGAAGAACAAATCGTAAACAAATAAAGGATAAGGCAAATAAGGGACAGGAAGAAAGAAAATGCCATCAACCCTCGAAAAATGAGGATTGAGGGACTTGGAAGGAAGAAGAGCCATGAAAGGCAAATAGGAAAGGAAAAGAGGAGAGGGCCCGCCCCAAGGCAGAGGAAAAAGGGGACAAAACGGGCCCAGCTCAGGAATCCCTCGGGGTCGCCAACTCTCAAACTCACCAGCCCTTGAGGGAGTAGCACTATCCAGGGTGCACCAGAAGTGGTGTGGCTACATACACCCTACCCCCTTGAGGGCCTGGTGCACAAGGCAGGAGATAACATTAAAAGAAAGAAGAAGGCTGACCCCTCGAAGAATGAAGGTATCAGGAAAGATGAGAGAAGGGCCAATTAAGGTGGGAAAGTGAAAGACTCCCTAGGCCTCGGATACCCTAATATTGTCGGGGTCGGAAGAGAAAAAGAGTTGACCAAGAGATGTCGACAGGAAAGAAGACGGAGAGGAGCCCGGCACAAGTAAGTGGAAGCAATGCCGGACTCAGCTGGGGTCCCGTGGTCGTCAACCCACGTCCCACTAGATGTGAGCCCCTGGCGGTTATACTAAACTATTTATTACCTAAGTCAATATATTGTACATTAATTCCTCAGTGTAGTATAGGATAAGTAAATGTGTTACATTTAGTATAGGAGATTATTTGTTATTTTATCAGTTTTCTTCATTTATACGACCTCAAATTACTTCCGGTCTAGCTGTATGCCTCTCACCAAGGCGGTCCGGGTTCGATTCCCGGTAAATGCATGTGAGATTTTCGAAGTGAAATGCCATGTCCCGTGGTTCGGATTCCACGTAAAAAGGAGGTCCCGTGGCTCATAATCACAAGATTCACGGTCACGTAAAACTACAATCTTCCTTTTTTTTCAAATTACTTCAACACAAGCAGCCTTCTTCAAATTCTTTTCATTTAGCATGCAACGCCACCCTAGTAACTTCTGTTTAGATCTCTTCAATTCAACGCTGTTTTATCAAGACTTTTTCATGCTCTTCTTAACACATTTTGTAACGGATCTGGTTGTTGAAATTTTACTTTGTGAGCTTTTGGAACAACATTTTTGATGTGTAACATCTTTCCGCTCGGTTGCTGGATAGTTTTGTGGGAGTGATTTTGAAAATTTGGGACGGAAGTGAATCGGGCGGAAGTGGATCGAACGGAAGTGGATCGGACGGAAGTGAAGACGCACTGCCAGAAAAATGGGACGGAAGTGAATCGAGCGGAAATGGATCGAACGGAAGTGGATCGGACGGAAATGAAGACGCACTGCCAGCTGGATGTACAATTGAAAATGTGTGTATTGGAAACAAGGCAGTGTGTGCTCTGTAGCGCGAGAATGTTATGGTAATACAGTAGGCAGTGCATTTAGCAGGCACTGGTTTGACAAGCACAGTGGCAAATGTTTCACCGACTTTCATTTGTCATTGAGCAGCTTATGAAGCTTCACGTTCAAGGTTGAATATCACATGGGGTAGGACAAAGACAACAAATGACATTTAAGTAAGCGGCATGAGTGTCAAGCTGTGGGTGAGTAGTCAAATATTAAATGCATAACAGAATGTTGTTATATGAGTGGAATAAAAGCTGTATTTTCATCATATGTGAGACTAGGTCATTTCATGATTGTAGGAAGCCATGTTTTGATTGTTTACGACGAACTGTAGGAGAGCCTTGAGAATAATGAATGTTATAGTTACTGAGGAATGTGCTCACAGTATTTGAGAGTACTGTCGACGTTGTGTGTCACTTTGTTATTATGAATTATTAATGTAAAATGAAGGAACGAAGCTTGTAGTTTTGCGTGTCCGTTAATCTCACGATCATGATCCACGGTACCTCCCTTTTACGTGGAATGCGAACCACAGGACATGGCATTTCAATTCGAAAATCTCACATGTATTGACCGGGAATCAAACCCAGTCTACCTTGGTGAGGGACTAACAGCTTGACCGCTGTGCCACAAATGTGACAGTAGCATATCTCCAATTCAATCTATACATTCATCATAGTACCAGTATGAAAATGGAGTGTAAATTAACATTTTAAGGATTTCCAAGCTGTGTAGTATACGAGTAGGATAACATGTCAGATGTTACACATCATGTGCGACTACTGTAAGGCTCGTATCTTTTTTTTGTATCCTCTGATATGGCAAAATTTTATTAAGTGTATATTTTTGCACATTTACTTATCCTATACCACGCTGAGGAAGTCACACTGTGACAGAAACCAGTACGGTTTTAATGCACAATATATTTCCGTAAGGTAATAAATTAGTACATTATGCAACGAGCCTATAATGGCAATAATTAAGACACGAGTATGTTTATAAAACGAGCGTAGCGAGTTTTAATAATTTGCATACGAGTGTCTTAATTACCATTACAGGCGAGTTGCACACGACTGTTTTTGTTCGACGATAATTATAACGTTATTATATGTTTTAACATACATATTCATAAATATCTGTGGGATTCATTCACTTCAGTTAGTGAACAGAGCGCACTGGTTTTGCTTACTGAATAGATACCATTTACTTTACTTGGCAATGCTATTGCTTACAGCCTGCATGATGTCTAGTGCCGATAAGGACTAGCATTCATTAATATTGTCACCAAAGTCGTTTGAAAGCAATGCGCTGTGTGTAAATTGGAGTTGGGGATATTAAGGTACAGAGCTATTTCTTTTCTCATATTCGCCAGTTTATTTACGCGAACATATGGGATGGTGCACTTTCCATGTCAGTAATTTATGTAGAAGGATGCTGTGTTGCTAACTTCTGGACGTAGATTCATAAATTGCTTGCATATGTCATGGTATTTTCTTGTTACCGTAAAGATTCGTGCTGATTTTGTCTTTGTGTTTGGGATTGTAACTACAATGGTCGATCCGATATCCAATTATAAATCTGGTGTTTTAATTATTGCCATTATAGGCTCGTTGCATAATGTACTATTCAAGTTGACGCGTACATATAAGTAACGTAACTTTAAAATAGTTTCCTTAATATTTTACATTTTTTGACATTTCCCCATCTTCCGCCGGACCCTTCAATTCTCGCCTCTACACCACAAGGTGGCCCAAGCCCTGTAGGAATGTGTATCTGTGACCCGGGCTATTATTAAAGAGACAGTGCAGCCCGCTTACTTCCTTGACTCGTAGCCTATTCAGATCAAGAAACAAACAGAGTAACATAGGGTTACTGAAGGAGATGTATGAGGACAATTAAGACATTGGAATGAATCAGGTCAAACCTCGGTACTGACACTTGATGAATATGTTATAATGATATGAGGGGCAGCCTACAAATCATCTCTGCTGGGTTCCTGGTTCTGACACCTTGTTGATATAACAATGTATTAGAATAATTGGCACTGTAAGACAATACAGTAAACTGATCGCTCCCATTGATACATCTGATCTGCGATTGAACTCCGTTCACTTGATCGGAATTATATTCAACCAAGGTTAGGATTTGAATGAGTTTTTGAATGGTCTGGTCTCCGTCTTGAGGAAAGAATTCATGATGAAAATTAATAAATTTAAAACAAAAATATTGGAATGCAACCGAGATAAATAAGAACCCTCTATGGACATCAAATAGGCAGGTGAAAAACTAAAGGAAGTAGGAGACTTCTGTTACTTACGAAGCAAAATAACAAGTGACGGACGAAGCAAACAGGGTATAAAAAGTAGGTTAGCTCATGCAAGGAAAGCATTTCTTCAAAAAAGGAATCTGCTGACATCGAATATAGATTTAGGTATTAAGAAGTCATTTTTGAAGGCCATTGTCTGGAGCGTGGCACTCTAAGAAAGTGAAACTTGGACTATTGGTGCAGCAGAAAAGAGGAGAATTGATGAGTTTGAAATGTGGTGTTACAGGAGGATAATGAAGATCAGATGGGTAGATAGGGTTACAAACGAAGAGGTATTAAGACTAGTGGGAGAGGAGAGATGTTTTTGGCGACTGCTAATGAAGAGAGGAGATAGGTTGGTAGGATACATACTAAGACACCCAGGAATAGCAAGCTTAGTTATGGAAGGAAGGGTCGAGGACAAGAACTGTAGGGTAGACCAAGGTTAGAATATGTTAAACAGATTGCCTCGGATGTAGGGTGTGGTAGCTATATAGAGATGAAATGATTAGCTCAGGACAGGGAGTCATGGAGAGCTGCATCAAACCAGTCAAAAGACTGAAGACTCAAACAACAACAACAAACCCTAGAACGGTAGCGCTAATCGCAACGTTGTTATCGGTAGCGCTTTGCATAGGTGACGACTTCGATTCTAGAAACTAAACATAAACACCACTTACGTCAACGTTTATTTCACACTCTGGCTAGCAGAATGGAGACGGTTTTTGAATATTCTTGTTTGTTTTTTGCTAATTTTTTATTTTGTCTGATTTGTTATTTATTTAATTATTTTGTGGGAATTTTTGGGCTCGTTTTCACTAATTTGACTGTGATTGTTTTCTTTTTGTATTTTGACTAATTATTATTTATTTCATATAAGCCATTCCAACTGTCTCCTAAAGGCTTTGATGTTTGCCCAGTACGCCCGCATTCGTTCTCGGTGGACTTCCTTCCGTACCTGGGTCCAAATCTTTCCCATTTTGGCTTCGGTTTTTCTTGGAAACCTTTGCAAGCTTGAAATTTTCTTTTGAGTGGGGTGCGCTCCTGAATGTCTGTTGGTGTAATCCCCACTTCTTTCAGATCTTTATCCAGTTCAATGAACCAGACCCTTTTTTTTTTCCTCTCCTGAAAGTAAGTTATGTTGCGGTTGGTCAGTCTCGCTGGGCTCATTCGTTTCACATGTCCTTAAAATGTTATCCTTCTCTTCCTTATGACGTCACTTATCTTCTCCACATGAGTATATAGTTCTTGGTTATGCCGTCTTCTGTGTTCCCCATTGACTAAATTTGTTTTCTTTTTGTTGTTTTGGACTGTTTGAGGTTTTACGACTACATTTGAATGTTGATGTGTAACATTTTTCCACTCGGTTGCTGGATATTTTTGTGGGAGTGATTTTGAAAAATGGGACGGAAGTGGATCAGACGGAAGTGTGTAAGACGCACTGTTGCTGGATAGCATTGCTCAACCACGGCCAACTGTATGCGAGCTGCGCAGTATTATTGGTATGTGAAAATAAGTCACCATCTTGTACTTAATCTTCGCATGGTCGAAATAGCCGAGGTGTTAGCATCTTTGACTGTGAATCTAGAGATCTCGGGTTCGAATCTCGGACGGGATAGATATTTTTGCTACCAGATTGTGACATTTTTTTATATATGTCGTTAAACGTGGTGATGACTATTGTGGTTCAATAAAAACAAACATGATAATAATAAATAATATACACTGTGGTGTGACCTTACCTGCGATAGTATAATATAATAAGTTGTTGTTGAGCGCCAGATTCCTATTTAAGACAGTGAATCGAAATTTGTAAATTAACCTCGGCTATCAGCAGTAGAGTCGAGACCACTTACCCGGGCCGTAGTGAGACAAAGTCATCTAACCAATCCAGTATTTAATCAAGGAGTATGATTGCCTTAAAGTACTAACTACAATGAAAGAAATAGGCATTACGTTGAAGAGAATGAATTTATTAAATGCAAAAACAAAATATTAATAAAACAGAATAGTGATAGTCACACAATTGAATTTAAAATTACTCAATGCGGCAATGAATTTTAAATGGAAATAAACATTAATGAATTGAATCTATCTTGAAGTTACATATTACAGAGATGTCGGATATTTAATTGTTTGCTCACCCTTTTGAAGTATCATCATAAAAAAAATGTGCAAGATGATCTCGATGTTGCGTTTCATATTTCTAAAAAATGTTGTAGTATGTCATTTGATACAGCATACTACGTTCCATTGTGTTGCCATCTCTAGATTAATTGTAGTATTCAACTATAAGCCATGGTCAGCTTATATGTATATTGTCAACATTGTGGTGATTATGTCGAGACATGATGCATGGTAGAGCTATGAATGATATTTCACAAAGCAGTCGGTGGACCTCTGTCGCTGCTCTGCCACTAATGAGTGGTCGTTCACTAATGACTCTGTAGATGCGAGTGTGCGGTTATATCTTCCTTGTCACGTGGTAGTAAGCAGCCCCCACTTCATAGTCAAGTCACCCCTTCTACCTGGGGCTTGTCCATTCATTGACGCGTACCTTGGCTCCAGTAGTGACGTATTGATTGCACCATACGTGAAATATAATGTTCCATTGCTTCTCGAAGGAACTAGATTGTGCGCACGTGATGGTTACTCATATTGGGTTTCTTATCATCTCGAAAATGACGCAGTTTGCCGTGGTGAAATTATTACTACGTCGTTCAGTTTGTGACGCATTGGGTTGATCCTTATTGGCAATCTTGTTGCAATATATATATTACTTCGTCTCTTTACAAATAATTGTTAATAAAAATATTTCTGACTATAATAATAAAAACCGCTTACAATTATCTGATATAAAAATCATCTCATGGATGTACTAATTAATAATAATAATAACATGATAAATGAATAACCCTTTAAATATAATAAGTATGGGATCGAATCGTTACAATCGCCCCTAAGATAAATAATTTAAATGACATTTCACATTATTTCTCTTACCCCATCCAACATTAAAAAAAAAACTATAAATTTAAATATTATAACCCCCAAAAAGACAACATACAATATACTCTTCATCAATACATAAAAATATACAAGAAAGATATTCTTCACAAAAATTCACATTTTAACTTTCATTTATCTCATTCTTCCAAATGTTCATAATGTTCATTCTTCTTTATATTTATGCTGTAAAGAAATATACATAAATGCCCTTCACTTTTAATTTTGACATATATGTCAACGCTGCACTCGGTGATCGTATGTTTGACATACAATTTTGTCTTCATATCTAGTGAACGTAGTTTTCGTCAGTCTGGTGTAGAATTACATTGTTGTATTTCCAGCTGATAAACACATTATGACTATTACAGCACACGATATGCAAACAACACAATATTCCTTTCGTCTCTAAAAAGGGATTACTCAAATGCAGTAAAATTTCAATCATTGAAGAAAAAAAATAACTTAGCAAGATACCTAAGGCAATTCCAATTTCAGTGCATATGTCATACATGTAAATATTTCCCCAAATACATAATGACATCGAAATACCTTAAAGCAGTTATTAAACAGTTCACTTAAATATCCAAGTTACTACTCACCTGCCTTCGTGGCTTAATTCTTACTTAGGCCACGGCCGGCTCCTTTCAAATTAATACTTCCTAAGTCTCCACGACTTCTTAACTTTTCATAAAACCATAATTCCTCTTCACTACTTCTCGAAAAAATAACTTGAATTTTCAAAATCACCAATAAACATAAAATCTGACTTCTCGTTCACTTTATAAAATTTAACTTAGCGTTAAGATATAACTTTACTGTATTGTCATTCTTTACTTACCATAACAAAATGATTAAGACTTGGACAAAATACTACTCAATACCTGAATTACGTATATCACTAAACTATTTCACAAAAACACATGACAAACTCCTCGGAATAAATATTTCGTTCCACAAAATATTAATGCTCTTATACTTCAAACTTAGTCTATTCATGATTTGACTTCTCGCTGAATACCTAAAAAAAAAACATTGTTTTCTCTCAAAACTCTTAATTAAGTACCGTGTCCTCCAAACACCACTTCCTACTTGTTCTGACCGCCTGGAGTATAGCTTATTCCTACTACACCAGAATCTCTCAGAACTCTCAACAATTCATCGTGACATCACACGTCACATACAAAAAACCTCCCCTATTCGTGGTATAATCCCACATCTTCTTACTGTTACAGGTCACCTCTTACTGACCAATAACACACTAAATTTCAGCTAAAAAATCTTACATGCTTCGACTAATTCCTTGGAATAATAACATCACACTTAGCTTTCCTAACTATTGTCTTCCTAAAATAATGACAGTGTTCCAGCTGATAGTCAATAACACCGACACTCCTAACTGGCAAATATTCTCCCAAAATCATTTCATAAAGCAAGTCCTGAGTTATAACACAGTTCAGATATTCTCTGCTCTACCAAATTAAATGCGTAAATTACACCTGCCTTTAATTGAAACTTCATTATTACCCCTTAGGTATACTCACCTTACATTACTAACTTATTCTTGTCTTCAAAAATATAAACTTCTCTTTACTAACTCCGTATGACATAAATAAAACTTAATTTCTCGTCTACTAAAAAAAATGATTTATCTTTAAAATCCTCAAAACATCGAATTATAACAAATTCCTTTCAATATTAGTAAATATTATGTCAACCTTTTAATTATAATTATTATCTTTACTTTTACCTGTGTAGGACAACAATCTACCACATAATTAATTCGTTATTAATCATCAGTAACTTTTTACTACAAAGTGGTTTAGCTCGATAACAAGCCTTGTAATGTCTTAACGTGCGTAACTGTAACAAAAACTTGGACCATATTACCTTTGTAATCTCTTATTACCTTGTGTGCATACAACCATATATACTTTAAAAACCTCCCAACATTAACTTCACGTAGTCCCGTAGATACCATAAAAAACTCATTGCTCAACGGAATATACCTCGTTGACCTACTTCATCCTCCAAAAACTTCTTAAAACTCCATTTGGCATCTTACCAAAAACTTCCTCAAATAAAACAACTTCATTTGGCATCTTACCAAAACTTAAAACCACATTGCTCAACGGCATTACCTTCGTTGGCCTACTACTTCAAACTCACGACCATTTACGTGAAAACACACATACACACACATATATCTGTCACTAAGTACCAGATGCCCTAATCATGTTACTACTTCCTCATTTCAACCCGATGTTGGTTAATTCATACAACGCATTACCATTAACAATTCTAAACCACTTATAAATTTCTCAAAATATATCCACTGATAACCTCGCTGTCCTCAAAATGAAACTTCTTTATTAAATCAATACTTAATTCTTCAACTCTTTCGTTTTATTACCACTGTATCATCTTATCTTCACTCACTTTTGAATTAAATCTTTATTACCACTATATTCATAATTATGGTTGCCATAATAATTATTACTACTTTCTATTACTTACCTTTGTAATAATCTTCCCAACTTTTTAAAATTTAATTCTCACTTCATCCAACTTACCTGCAGTTTAAGGACCTACATTCAACTTACCTGAATTGCTCACTAGCACGACAACCTCTGTCTTCCAAATTAAATGATTTTAGTCAATCTCAATCAATAAGCGTAGGCACTACGCGCCCCTTACCATCCTAACTTTACGACTGAATTAAAATTACACACAGCAGGTTTCTCATCTACCTCTGTTAAATCATATTAAACTTCTTTATTAATATTTAAGTCATACGGAACAGTAACTATCGTTAATATAAATTTACATCACTACGTTCTCTGGCATTTCACAGTTCTTACCGCATTCATCTTCAATTCTATCTCTTTCTATAATCCCTTTTTCTTCTTTCCTTCTAGCATTAGCTTCTACTTCCTCTGTACTATATTCATCCATAGTAACACAGTACTTCGGCTTTCCCCTCTCACTTCCCCAAGTCTGGCTAATTCAGTACGCCACTGCACATCATATGCTTTCTTTCTCTCTTTCATTCTGATTTCTTTTTCCTCTAACAACTTAATTCTCTTCTCTTTCATTTTACTTCTAAAATATCTACCTACCTGTCTTCCTTTCACTTCTCCATTACTATCACTTAATGTTCTCTTTACCCGTGGACTATTGCTTCTGCTCTTATCTATCTATCTCCTCCTCTTAACCTGTTTACTAATTATGTTCTTCTGACTATGACTTAACGCACGCTTCTCTGCCTCTAATAATTTCATATTAACTTCCTCTATCTCAGGACTAAATTCTTCCCTAGTTTGCCTATCTAATTTATCTATGATTGTCTGCATCTTAATCTCTTGGGTGCTTAGTACTTTCTTTATCTTACCTACTTCTATCCCTATCTTTTCTCTCATCTTCTTCACTTCTTTTTCGCTACATTCTATAGTCTCTTCTACAGCTATCCTGCGTTCATCTAAAATCTCCTTCAACTCTACTATGCTTTCTCCTACTATCTCCTCTGACGCTAATCTATTTTCACCTAAAATCTCGTCTGACTCTAATCTGATTTCACCTAAAATCTCCGCTATTTGCCGTTCCTCACCTAAGATCTCCTCCGATTCCAATCTGCTTTCACCTACAATCTCCAATGACTCTAATCTACTTTCAATTACAGTCTCCACTAATTCCAATTTGCTTTCACCTAAAATCTCGTCTGACTCTAATCTGATTTCACCTAAAATCTCCGCTACTTGCCGTTCCTCACCTAAGATCTCCTCCGATTCCAATCTGCTTTCATCTACAATCTCCACTGACTCTAATCTGTTTTCAACTACAATTTCTTCTACCTCCAATCTGCTTTCACCTCCAATCTGCTTTCTCATCCATTTCTGATGTTCTCTATTTGAGTTCTCTCTTCTTTCCTGACGTTCTCTATCAAATTTATCAAACATCTTCCTACTCTCCTGATTTTGTCTTTTTATCTCCCTCATGATATCAGCTAATGAGATTTCAGGGACCTCTACAGACTTCTCTTTCTTATCTGCCATCTCGAAGTACACCGTATAAAAATTAGCCCTTCCAAAATTCACTCACTTCACTGTCCCCCAAAAGCACTGACAATTTGCACTGAAATTATACACTCCTTTCCTAAATACCGAATGGTTTTCGTGTCCTACTTTGTGGCGCCAAATGTAACATTTTTTTATATATGTCGTTAAACGTGGTGATGACTATTGTGGTTCAATAAAAACAAACATGATAATAATAAATAATATACACTGTGGTGTGACCTTACCTGCGATAGTATAATATAATAAGTTGTTGTTGAGCGCCAGATTCCTATTTAAGACAGTGAATCGAAATTTGTAAATTAACCTCGGCTATCAGCAGTAGAGTCGAGACCACTTACCCGGGCCGTAGTGAGACAAAGTCATCTAACCAATCCAGTATTTAATCAAGGAGTATGATTGCCTTAAAGTACTAACTACAATGAAAGAAATAGGCATTACGTTGAAGAGAATGAATTTATTAAATGCAAAAACAAAATATTAATAAAACAGAATAGTGATAGTCACACAATTGAATTTAAAATTACTCAATGCGGCAATGAATTTTAAATGGAAATAAACATTAATGAATTGAATCTATCTTGAAGTTACATATTACAGAGATGTCGGATATTTAATTGTTTGCTCACCCTTTTGAAGTATCATCATAAAAAAAATGTGCAAGATGATCTCGATGTTGCGTTTCATATTTCTAAAAAATGTTGTAGTATGTCATTTGATACAGCATACTACGTTCCATTGTGTTGCCATCTCTAGATTAATTGTAGTATTCAACTATAAGCCATGGTCAGCTTATATGTATATTGTCAACATTGTGGTGATTATGTCGAGACATGATGCATGGTAGAGCTATGAATGATATTTCACAAAGCAGTCGGTGGACCTCTGTCGCTGCTCTGCCACTAATGAGTGGTCGTTCACTAATGACTCTGTAGATGCGAGTGTGCGGTTATATCTTCCTTGTCACGTGGTAGTAAGCAGCCCCCACTTCATAGTCAAGTCACCCCTTCTACCTGGGGCTTGTCCATTCATTGACGCGTACCTTGGCTCCAGTAGTGACGTATTGATTGCACCATACGTGAAATATAATGTTCCATTGCTTCTCGAAGGAACTAGATTGTGCGCACGTGATGGTTACTCATATTGGGTTTCTTATCATCTCGAAAATGACGCAGTTTGCCGTGGTGAAATTATTATTACGTCGTTCAGTTTGTGACGCATTGGGTTGATCCTTATTGGCAATCTTGTTGCAATATATATATTACTTCGTCTCTTTACAAATAATTGTTAATAAAAATATTTCTGACTATAATAATAAAAACCGCTTACAATTATCTGATATAAAAATCATCTCATGGATGTACTAATTAATAATAATAATAACATGATAAATGAATAACCCTTTAAATATAATAAGTATGGGATCGAATCGTTACAAGATTATCGTTTTAAACGATATTTATCATATCAATATGACTCATTTTAACAGAATCCATATAAAATTACGTGTTGGTCTGTGAATCAAGATTTCCGGGAACTGGGCATGCCTTTCATGATCTACTGCTGTGCACATTGCATTAACTCGCAAGTTGGCCTATTTATAATTTAAGGTTATGAGCGGTGTCACGTCTATTAATCTAGTTGATCCATATCGTAGTCTTTATTTAGGCTAGCGCTGGTGGATGCTACAAAACCTCTAATAAAATGAGTTCCGTATTATAAACTTCAATATCTGTAAAACACTCCCTTTTACAATAGATTAATATTTGTGCCAATAATAGGCTACTATAAAATACCGGTGAATCAACAATTTCTTGTGAGGTTTCTTCTATGTCAGATGTTACACATCATATGCGACTACTGTAATGCTCGTAATTTTTTTTGTTTTGTTTTGTTTTTTACCCTCCAGGTTGGTGGAACCCACGGAATCAGCGAGGGAACTCACCACTACCGTCTCTATGGGCAGTGTCCTGGAGCTTGGAACATCTGGTCAGGATGGATACAACTGGGGAAGTGTGATCAGCACTTCGCCCAGGCGGCCTCACCTGCAAAGCGAACAGGGGCCTCATGAGGGATGGGAAGGGATGGAAGATTGGTATGGATAGGCTAGGAAGAGGGAAGGAGGCGGCCGTGGCCTTACAGTATGTACCATCCCGGCATTTTCCCGAAAACGAAGTGGGAAACAACGAAAAACCACTTCGAGGATGGCTGAGGTGGGAATCGAACCCCCTCTACTCATTTGGACCACCCGAGGCTGAGGAGACCCCGTTCCAGTCCTCATACCACTTTTCAAATGTCGTGGCAGAGCCGGGAATCGAACCCAGGACCTCCGGGGCGGCAGCTAACCATTCTGACCGCTACGCTACGGAGGCGACTCCTCGTAAAGTTTTTTATTTTATTTTGATTAATTTAATTTTTCTTTGTGTTTTTCAATATTAGCAGTTTTTTTGTTTTGCTTTTACTACTTTTGAGCTTTTTCCACTATTTTTTCTTGTTCTTCGGGGTTTTATGGATTTTGACTACAGTATTTTTAGCCTATTTTCAATTTTCAAAAACTAGGCTTATGAGATCACCTTTTGTCCGTGTGTGTGTGCGAGTGTGTGTGTGTGTGTGTGTGTGTCCCTAATAACTTCTAAACGACTGGAGCGATTTCAATGAAAGTCGGTAAGTTCATTAGTTCTATTCCGGACGACCCCGACCGTGCCCTTAAAATGTTGTTACGTCTCACCAATCCAACATGGCAGCTGTGCGAAATATTTCACCAGCATTCAATGTCTCCGAAACTATTCCCGATATCACCCTGGAATTTTTACGGTGATAAAGGGAACTATTAGAAGTTCACCAATGTGACTTTTGAAAAACTGGTAAATACAAAACCAACAAGGCAGCCACGCGAATTTGCGACTTTTAAATAGACGTTTCTCGCGATATAACCAACCAAACGCAATAAAACTTCGTACAGTATATGTTTATACACATTGTAATGCACCGACATCTAACTTGGTTCAATTGTTTACATAACCACAAGAAGGCGGATGTGCGAAATATTTCACAGGCATTCTATATCTCTGAAACAGTTAGCGGTATCACCCTGAAATTTTGTACGGAGATAAAGGGCACTACTGGAAGTTCATCTATAAGACTTTCAAATACCGGTTAACTACAAAACGACAAGGCGGCCAAGCGAATTTGAAAATTTTAAATAGACCTTTCTCGCGGTTTAATGTTCCAAACGCAATGAAATCTGGTACAGGAAATGTTTATACACATTGTAATACACTGGTATCTAATTTAGTTCAATTGTTTCCATAACCTCAAGATGGCGGCTTTGCGAATTTTAAAATTAAGTTTTTAATTCTTGTGTCGTAATCATGCGATCGATGTAAAAGTTTGAATAATGAACCTACGCAATAATTTTCCTGTAATGGTACATGACTCTATGGCCTATACATTTAACAATCCAACATGGCGACCATCCGAAATATTTAGACGGCTCTGAATATCTACGAAATTATTATAACAATCAAACTGATTTTTTAAATGTTCATAGGGGCTATGAACTTAAGTTCACCTATAGGACTTTAAATAACCTGGTGATCACAAATTCAACATGGCGGTGACGCGAAGTATAAATATTCACATGGACGCTTCTCGCAATTTAACCATCCGATTGCAGTAAAAATTGGTACAGTATATCCTTATATGAATGTTAATCCACTGGCATCTAATTTATTTCAATTGTTGCCATAACGAAAAGATGGCAGCTGTGCGAAATTTTAAAATCTCCTTGTTACTTCTTGTGTCCTAATCATGCGATTGAAGTTTGAATGCTACACGTTCACAATAATCTTCATGTAACAGTACATAACTCTAGGACCTGGAAATATCAAATCCAACATGGCGACCATCCGAAATATTTAGTCGGTTCTCAATATCTACGAATCTATTACAGCATCAAACTGAAATTTTGTATGTAGATAGAGGCAATTAACATAAGTAGGATATATGAAAATAGGCAGTATAGTTCTTCACGGAACTACTTGTTTAATTTTATTTTTACTAATTTGCTTTGTATTTTAGGACTAAACGTTGGTGGGAATTGACAAAGGTAGAATTGAGGGGGGGGGGGGGGGTGTCGTTTCGGAGACTTACGCTACCATTCTGGGGTAAAATGTCATACTAATATTCTCTTTACATGATAAGGATAGCTTTGAAGCCATTTTATAAACCGTATATACTGTTATGGACTATTGGAGATATGTCATCCCTTAGTTTACTCCTTTTCCCAAAGACTATAACAATACCCATAATGTACCGTATAGATCTTTATCGCATGTAATTTATTTCAGGTTATATTTTCACATATTCCAGTCATTGGAATTATTTTGTGTTGTCCGACTGAAACTTATAATAACAATTCTTCACAAGATGCCAAGAAGTTTCATTATGGATTGCTATCGAATCGGTCAACATGAATGAACCAAATTATATTAGGCATGGAGTACAAATATTTAAACATCATAACCAGAAAAAAATATAAATTACTTAATTAATTAATTAACACACTCACAGGGGGTGGAGAGTTAGTTAATTGGATGACATGTTTCGATTGTCTTGCGATCATCATCAGATTCTGTTCACCTATAGTAAAACGATTGTTTTTTACCGACACGACGTTTCAGCGCTACGCTAGAGCTATCTAGTGGACAGACGAAAAATCGTTTTAACTAGCCAATCACAGACAGCCATTGGAATCGATATATCATGAAAAATCCAGTTTCGTTCGCGATGTCGCGATTTGACAGAGATGGTTCCTAACTTGAGGCCACGACCACTCCTTTCCTAATAATTATCTGAATTACAAATACACACACTAATACTACCATCACAATACTACAGGTCAGCAGAAAAATGTTCACAAATGGACCTAAAATGACCACGATGCCTCACCCCATTACCTGTGAATATTGGTTAAAATTCTCTCCTTGCACCGTGTTAATGTGTGCTGTCAAACACTGACAATCACATCGCAGGAAATATAGCTCTCATTCGTCACTTCGTGTGGGGGAGTGGCTACTCAATTACATCAGATTTTACTTCAGTTTATTATTGGGACAGAGACTCTGAAGTAAAAGGCTTTCTATTCTCTCTCAACCAGACTAGAATTAGTTCATCGATATGTACACCAGAGAAAGAAGGTAGGAAGGAATGAAGAAAGGACGGAGGGAAGGAAGAAAGAAAGGGAGGTAGGAAGAAGGGAAGAAAGGAAGAAAGAAATTAATTTATTGATAAAGAACTGGCAATGAGGCTAATGAGCCCCTACCTAATGAAGAAAGGAAGGAAGAAAGGAAAGGAAGAAAGAAAGAAAGAAAGAAAGAAATGGAGGTAGGAAAAAGAAAGAAAAGAAGAAAGAAAGAAAGAAAGAAAGAAAGAAAGGTAGGAAAAAAGAAAGAAAAGAAGAAAGGAAGTAATTTGTTGATAAATAACTGCCAGTGAGTCTAATGAGACCCTATATGTAGAAAGGAAGGAAGGAAGAAGTGAAGAAAAAAAGAAAGGAAGAAAAGGAGGAAGGAAGAAAGGCTGGGAGGAAGAAAGGAAAGAAGGAAGGAAGAAAGGAGGGAGGCGAGGTGGGAAGAAAGGAAGAAAGGGAGGAAGGGAGAAAGGAAGAAAAGGAGGAAGGGAGAAAGGAAGAAAGGAAGGAAGAACAAAGGAAAGAAAGAAGAAAGAAGCAAAGAAAGAAAGGAAGGAAGAAAGAAAGAACGAATGGAAGAACTGGTGGTTGGAAGAATGGAAATAAGGAAGGAAAAAGGAAGGAAGAAAGGAAGGAAGGAAGGAAGGATGGGAGGAAGGTAGAAAGGAAGAAGGGATAGAAGAAAGAAGAGGAATAAAGAAAGAAAAGGAAGGCGAGAAGGAAGGAACAAAGGTAGGAAGAAAGGAAGAAAGGAAGGATGGAACTTGCCTCATAACGTGTGCTTTGTGGTGACAGTGTGCTTATGTATGACCGGAATTATTGGGGCTAGGAAAGGAATAGGTGCCCTAGGTCGTGAAATACGTTAGCATTCCTGCGTTTCCTGCTGAGTATGGAAACTACAGGGGAAAGCCATCCTCAAGATTGCCACTATCTGCGCCGGGAATTGAATCTGGAAGCTCTAAACTAGCAATTCCCCATTGCAGCCATGGTGAGTGACTAAGGGGCGTGGGAAGTGTGCAGCACTCATAGATATACATGTTTGTTCAATATTGAATTTCTCTGGAATTTATGAATGGATTAGATTAAATATTTAATGTTTTACTTATAGACTGACAGTTTAGCACGCAATGCATCATTGGTTTTTTTCGATTACATTCGAAATAGTTTTGAAACTTATTTAATGAACTAACAATATTCATGAAAATTCCTGTGATTAATGCACGTGTTCACATTGTCCAATATAATCTTATTTGCAGCCGGTTTTCCCCTTTTACGAAGTGACTTAATTTTGTTCATTCCTCTATCTAGCATAGTCTATTGTTTGCTTGCTGACTGGCTGCGTGTCTCTGCGGTAACATTCTCGCTTGCTGTTCCCAAGGTTGCAGGATCGAATCCTGGCGTAGTCAGACGGCATTTGAGGGCGCGCAAATGTGAGGGAGTCGTATCAGTAGATTTACTGGCACGTTAAAGATCCCCTTCGGGCCAAAATTCCGCACTCCGGCGTATCAAAAAGCCAGAGTAGATAAAAGGGACTTAAAACCAATAACGGCGGCTTTGGTGGCGAAGTTGGTAGCATGCTAAGCTTCTATGCCCAAGGTCGCGGGTTCAAACCCAGCCGAAGTCGTCGGATTTTCTACGAGCGCTAAAAATCCCTCAGTATGCCTTCCTTCGAAGGGGAAGTAAAGCCGGCGGTCCCATGTCATAGATTTATGGCATGTAAAAGAACCTTCCTCTAATAACACTTGTGAGAAGCTAAATTATAGGTTAGATATGACTAACGCTCTTAGATTCCAACGTTCGTCACCAGGAACCCACTGCGGTGGCATCTAGTAACCAAGTTCATAACTAGTTGTCGTTGACGGTGGCATTTGGTAGCAAAAGTAGGAACTACCTGAAAATTGAATGTCTGCAGTGCTTATTTGAATTAAAACAGATAACACACACTGATACAGTCATTACAATTAACACCGGTTATCAGACAGATTCTACACACACCCAAAGTACACGGGGATACATGACCGCGTTGTCGCAGCCTCTAAACTGAGGAACAAACCAACCAAAACCAACAACATTATTATTATTCTTTGTTTTCATACTATAGCCGGTACAATAACAGCTCGTTCACTAGCATTTGTAACATGTATTTTCTTACCTTGTATCTCAACATACCGATTTATCGTGTTGGAAGCTTTATCGAGTTGCCTCAGTAATCAATTTTTTTTAGTCGGTCAACACGATTGCATCTAATAATGGGTGGTTTCTAGTTCAGTACAGGCAGTGGTAGTGGAAGCAGCGAGGGAACGGACCACACATCGCTCAAACCGCTAAGTGCACACTCTACACCTGCCTGACCATGACAATGCGATACCACATGTGGCAACCAGAACCGCCAACAAGCTCCAGTCATTTCACTGGGAGAATCTGGACCACCCACCAATAGTCCGGACCTCGCCCCAAGTGATTTCCACGTTTTTGGTTCACTGAAAAGGTTCCGGGCAGGACAGGAATTCACGTGCAACGATAATGCCAAGACAGTACTCCAATGATGGTTCCACAGTCAGCCGACTGAATTCTATCACAGGGGCATCTCAAATTTATTGTTGCGTTGGGACAAATGTCTGAACAAATGTGGAGGCTATGTGGAAAAACAAGTTGTTCAGCAATGAACATATAGCCTACTTTCTCCTAAATGTATGGGCATGACGAATCGAAGGAGAAAGTGAGGAGACTCCTGAAGTTCAAGCGCGCCCAGCCAGGCAGCGCTAGAGTGGGTAAGTTCCACACTGCCGGCGTCAGCTGGTCTTAGGGATGGTGCTAAGGGAAACGAATTACTTTGTAACTAATGAATGAATATCCACAGCCTGCTTCCAGTCTCCGACCGGGTCAGGAATGGAATGAATGAAGCCCCCAACTAGCGGCGAGGATATGAACTGTGCCGGCTGCCGAGGCCTGACGCACTCCACTGGGGCAATGATTAAATGAATGACAGATGAAATGAAATGATAGTGGAGAGTGTTGCTGGAATGAAATTTTGACAGGGAAAACCAGAGTACCCGGAGAAAAACCTGTCTGCCTCCGTTTTGTCCAGCACAGATCTCACATGGAGTGCCCGGGATTTGAACCACGGACCCAGCGGTGAGAGGCCGGCGTGCTGCCGCCTAAGCCACGGAGGCCTTACTTTGTAACTAATACTCTTTTAAAAAGTAATTAGCGGTTACAATTAAAATAGCACCGCAGGGCAAAATGGAAAATATAATTCATGGAAATAAGAACTACGGTCTTCATTACATGTTACGGAATGCACAGATTCCTGGAGTATACAGACACAGATAAATAAAAAACATAGGCTAATCCCCAGCATATTAAAACAAGCACACATGAACTATTTAAAGTAACACTCTACTTACCAATTCATTTTGTTGGCTACAGTACTGGACTTTCGAAAGCTTGCGTGAACACTTGGCGGATGTTCGAGATTGCAAATCTCGGCTGATTTCCTTCGTTCTGAAGAAGAATCGGCACCCAAAATAAACAAGTCTGGGGATATTATCCATGACACGCTGAAGACAGCAGCCAGCTCTTGATGGATCAACTGAAATTGTTTCTTTGGAATCGATACAATCATAAATATTTCGCTCCACATCGATTTTGAGTTTAATTTTCCGGTAATTACTTTCTCGGCCTGGAAAAGAATGCCACATACACTTCTCGATGGACGTGTTAGATACACTTCATTGTTCATCTTAGGGCACCTTTTTAGCCTACTTTTCACATTTTGCAAAAATGAGGAAAACGTAGACTTATGAGATCGATCCGGGAAAATGTCTGTCTGTCTGTCCTTCTGTCTGTCTGTCTGTCTGTCTGTCTGTGTGTGTGTCCCCCACTATCAACTCCTAAACGGCTGCAGCTATCGAAACCAAATTTTGTATGAGTAAAGATCTATATCGGGACATCTCAATGTCATACTTGAAAATGATGTCAGTGCTACCAACTGCTAAAAAATCCCAATTGAAATTTGAGCTCAATGTTGGATATCTTGGAATGTATACGTGGGAACTATTCCAAAATTGGTACACATATAGATAATAATATTTCAGTTTAATTTTCAGGAGGCCATACATGACAGTGTTGCCAAAATGATTCTAAGCCTACTGATAGGTCCAAATTTTAAATGCATATAACTCCTACACTATCAATTGGATTTCAACCAAATTTCGTATGTACTATGTGTATATAAACGGATATGACTGAGCGTATTCTAAAGAGCCACCAGGGCTGCTTACTGTCAATAAATGCTCTCTCTATTTTTTATCCAAATACCTATATATCAGAAAGTATTGGAGCCCACAGCTTTAAATTTTGCACACGTATAGTGCCCGACATTCTAGATTAATTTGGAGCAACTAATGTATGTCAGTGCTACCAACATGATTCTAAGCCTGCTGAAAAGACCAATTTTTAATTACATGTATCTTCTATACTATCAATTGGATTTCAACCAAATTTCGTATGTGCTATGTGTACCATAATAGATATGACGGTGCATATTCTTTAGAGCAATCGGGGCTGCCAACTGTTAATAAATGGTGTTTATATATTTTACCCTAATATCAATATATCAGAAAGTATGCAAGCCAACAGCTCTAAACTTTGCGCACATATAGTTCCTGACATTCTAGATTAATTTGGAGCAACTTATGTATGTCAGTGCTACCAACATGATTCTAAGCCTGCTGATAGGTCCAATTTTAAAATTCCAGTAACTTCTATACTAACATATGGATTTCATCCAAAATTAGCACAACAATACATCATAATATTTCAAATAATTTCTGACCAACACATGCATGACATTGTTGCCAACATGATTTTAAATGCGCTGATAGGTCCAATGTCTAACTGCATGTAACGTCCATGCTATCCATTGGACTTCAACCAAATTTTGTATTCTGTACCTTAAGAGATGGAACTAAGAATATATTCAGTCACCAGGGCTGCCAACTGTAGTGCTCTATCATGCTACATCATGCCAGGTATATTTCGAACTAATTAGAAATTTCGATATTACCAAATTCATTTCGCCATTATTCTAAATAGGTCCATAAAGATTAATCACTGGCATGAAACTTAAATTTTAAGAAAAGTAGGCTCTTTAGTTCGTCACGGAACTTCTTGTTTAGTTTCTTTGTTGCGTTCTCTTAGCAACAATTTAGTCGTATTTCCGTTTATTCCTGATGAAGAAAGACATGGTTTCTTTCGAAACGCGTCGAGTTTGAATAAATAAAACACGGCCTAAGCCCAAAATTCTACATTATGGATAAAATGGTATTAACTTAGTTGCGTTTGACATTAACCATACCGTACATAAAACATCACAATAAATTGGTTGAAAAACTGAATCCAGATAGCTTTTAAACATCATTTTGCACCAAATTATACAAAAGTTTTCCGGGGAGTACCCCAGACCCCCTATTCTCTGGGCCTATACCATGTACCCTACCCCCTGCCCCCCCCCCCCAAAAAAAAACTCTATATACGCCCACGGTTCCCATTTCCGGGTATTTCAGTTTTGAGTGCGAATAGTTCGTTTAATAGTTGTAAAACAGTCAAGAGAGTATGTTTTTTGTAGGTTTTAAGTTGAATTAAAGTTTATGTCGAGCTGAGAAGTGAATTTGGTATAGCTTAAAGTGTAATTTTTGGCCTGATCTGTTTCCTCTGAATTTGGTTAATTAAAGCTTAATAATTGAGTTTAAATACCGGTTTGGGGACCCATCGTCCCAGGCAGATAGGTCACTTAGCCGTATTTTGAAGTTATTGTGAAGTTATGAATGCATTTGCGGTAGCACTGCCGGAGACGTAATCGGGCTAGGCTATTGCGTTTTTAAATTAGCTCCCCTTTCAGGGTTTTTAGGTTTTGAGTGCGAATAGTTCGTTTAATAGTTGTAAAACAGTAGGGAGAGTATGTTTTGTATAGGTTTTAACTTGTATTATGGCTTATGTCGAGCTGAGAAGTGAATTTGGTTTAGCTTAAAGTGTAGTTTTTTGGTCTGATCTGTTTCCTCTGAATTTGGTTAATTAAAGCTTAATAATTGAGTTTAAATACCGGTTTGGTGACCCATCGACCCAGGCAAGCCGGTAACGCCTGTAACTACTCAGGCAGATAGGTCACTTAGCCGTAATTTGAAGTTATGAATGCATATGTGGTAGCACTGCTGGAGACGTAATCGGGCTAGGCTATTGTGTTTTTAAATTAGCTCCCGTTTCAGAGTTTTAGGTTTTGAGTGCGAACAGTTCGTTTAATAGTTGTAAAACAGTAGGGAGAGTATGTTTTGTATAGGTTTTAAGTTGTATTATGGCTTATGTCAAGCTGAGAAGTGAATTTGGTTGAGCGTAAAGTGTAGTTTTTTGGTCTGTTCTGTAGCCTGGATTTATTAAGTTTATTGTGCTGCTGGCGTGATTAAAAGCTGTAGGATTTGATGTAGAGTGCTAGGATTGCTTGGGAGAAGTGATGTTGATAGGGAGAGGAGTGAGGGGATGGGTTTATGGAGTTGTTGCTGTTGCTTGTTTTTCAACTGCTGTTTTTTGATGGCGTGCTTGTAGTGCCTACAACCCTGGTGCCAGGTACACGTTGTTGGACATTATCGCTTGCAGTGCCTGTAGCGGCGGGACCACAAACTACCGTGCTATAATGGCGGAGTCCTCACACTAGGTCCTTCTATTCGTCATGGTATGGGTATAGTAATTGTGTAACTCTTTGTGCTTATCACCTCCTATTTTCTTCCTATTCAAAGTGCAAAATGGCACACAACAGTATGACAGACTGGATTTTAGCAGCGGCGTTCAAAACATGGTTTATAACTAACCCCAGCATTTTACAATTTTATCAGCAAACACTCCAAACAACGTAGGAATTCAGTATATTGACACCGACTACTTACAATAGTTGAAACGGAAACCAAACTGTGTTGGTCTCAACGTATCACTGGGAGAAATACTTTTAATAAACCTACTGCATAGCTAATTTTAATCGCGCCTATCCATGGGATCGAGTGCGCTCTATCGGCAACAAGAGTAAATTATTCAATTACACCGTATGCATGGGTTCACTATCATGGAATGTCATGGTCGGTATAGAGCGCAGCTCGCATCTAGTAGGCCATGGTTAGTAGTCTACAATTCTCGGTTCGATAATTGAAATTGGTGAATCACAGGTTATGGATTATAAAGATTGCATAATTCACACGGCCACCATCCTGTAATGGTACGACTGCTGACCTTATAGTTTGGGTAAAAGACGCGTCTCATATGAAGGAATATTTTCATATGATTCGGTAAAGATCCGATTATTAGTTTGGTCGTAATTTAATTTTAAGTTTTGACTATTTGAGTGGCCACAATTAAGTTTTGGTAAAGATGGCAGCTATATAAAACATGACACTGAGGTGATCTTTTCTAGCGCTACCTCTGTAACAAATCTCATTCAATTCGGTTTTGTCGTGATTGAATTGATAGGGGCGGAATCCACACCCACACTCACACACACCGACAACTTTTGGCCCGTGTAGATCTCATAAGACTACTTTCATTTTTTGCTGAAATAGGAAGTAGGCTAATAGTGTAAAGTACGTAGAATAGTACGTATAATCACAATTACCTGTATGTATTTTCATGGCTAAAAAAATAGGGGCAAAGACTTTTCGATGCACCCTCGTACGTTCATATTTACACGAAGCCCTTATGACCAAGGATTAGCGTGCTAAACTTTAAGGCACGGGGACAAACTACGTTTAGAATGAAATTTAAATAAAAGAAAATAATAGAGACAAAACCATTTACTCTATTTATATTGCATTTGTCTGTAAAAAAATGGCGGCTTCGGTGGCGTAGTTGGTAGCATGCTGAGCTTCTATGCCCAAGATCGCGGGCTCAAACCCGGCCGAAGTCGTCAGATTTTTTAAGAGCGTTAAAAATCCCTCAGTATGCCTTCCTTCGGAGGGAAAGTAAAGCCGGTGGTCCCATGTCATAGATTTATGGCATGTTAAAGAACCTTCCACTAATTACACCTGTGTGAAGCTAAATGAGGTTAGGCTAAACATTTGACAAACGCTCTTAGGTTCCGACGTTCGTCGCCGGGAGCCGACTGCAGTGGCGTCTGGTAACCAGGTTCTGACTAGTAGTCGCTGACGGTGGCATTTGGCGGCGAAAGTAGGGACTACTTGAAAAAAAAATGTCTGCAGTCCTTACTTGAATTGAAAACACACACACTAATACAGTCATCACAATAACACTGGTTATCAGACAGATTCTACACACACCCAAAGTACACGGGGCTACATGACCGTGTTGTCGCGGACCCTAAAGTGAGGAACCAACCAACCAACCTCTATCAAAATGTGGTTTTCATTTTTACCAATGTCTCAGTATTATTCAAGGCTGTTGTTATAGAGAAGCAACTGAAATATGGAAGGTGCTGAGCAAAGGCATTCGAGACACAAGTACAGTAGACCCTGTGGATGCTGTAAGAGGTGTAACTCATAGGGCCAATGCTGCTGTACAGTCTCAATGAGTGAAATAATGGTCATCCTCACTTTGTCCAGTACGCCTCATTATAATAATGCCGTAGGTTGTTGGGGGTTTCTACCACATAACCCATGCTGTTTCCTTCTGAGAATCCAAGCAACTTCCGGGCAGACCCCCTAATAGACATACAAGATCTTTGAAAGAAATGTCCAGTCTGAACGATAAAGGATACAGCGACAATGTGTGTGCTTGTAAATATAACCTGTTCTGAAACTTCCGGGAAATATCCCATAAGAGCTCAAGAATTATCATTAAACGTTAACCAGAAATATTTCCTTGCCTTACTCAAGTTTACAAAGAAACATTTCCTATTCAGAAAAGCATTCAGAAATAAGCAATTATTTAAATTATTAAAGCTCTTTCAGAGCTTACGCTCCACAAATGATTGAAGCTAACATTTATTCGTTTTAATTGTGTGAGATACCTCATTAGTAACGCTTGATACAAATGCAATCCATCAATCTCAAGCAATGCTTCATTTACTAACAGTGTATTACCACGCACTCTCTATAGAGATAAAAGTACACTTCTAACGGTTTAAGTGAAATGTTCTAGAGTTAATGGCGCCAATAAGTATCCGGTATTCGAAACATTGATAATGGCGTGTATCTTTTAAAATACACACGTGTTAAGCAAAACATACACGTGAGCTTGCTATTGAAGTGCTAAAGAAGTCTCCAGTTTAAAGCTTTGAATTGCGTACTCTCTTCCAATTTACATTATCTTCATAACTATCATATTGAAGTTAATAATTATTTTCTCGAGTGAATAACATTCTACCCAAACAAGGCCGTATGATTATCCATTTTTGGTGCTCTAGCAGAAAGATTTGAATTGCCAACATAAACAAATTAATATAATTATTTTCTTTGTCTGGTTCCCCTTTCTCCTCCAAACCTATCTTGTAAATACAAGACATTTAAAAGAAGACACGATATTAATTAGATAACTTTTTCTATCAGCAGCAACAAATACAAGAAAAATTAACATTGATTCTTCCTACCCTACCTCCTTCTTTCTTTGTGGTAATTATATATTTAATTGTTATATTTTTAAATTATATTTCACTTTATATTTATTATCTTTAGTTCATTTGATTGATTTCATTTTATTCATTTTATTTCATTTGATTTGATTTCATTGAATTTGATTTGATTAGATTCGATTAAATTCTGTTGATTTGATTTCATTGAAACTGATTCTTTGATTATATTCTATTTGATTTGATAGCATTGCATTTGATTTGATTAGATTCTACTTGATTTGATATCATTGAATATGATTTGATTAGATTCTATTTTATTTGAATATATGCTATCTGATTTGATTAGATTCTATTTGATTCGATTAGATTGTATTATATTTAATTGTATTCTATTTGGTTTGGTTAGATTTTCTTTGATTTGATTAGATTCTATTTGATTCGATTAGATTCTATTTGATTTGATTATATTCCATTTGGTTTGGTTAGATTTTCTTTAATTTGATTAGATTTTATTTGATTTGGTTAGATTTTCTTTGATTTGATTAGATTCTATTTGATTTGGTTAGATTTTCTTTGATTTTATTAGATTCTATTTTATTCGATTAGATTCTATTTGATTTGATTTGATTCTATTTGATTTGGTTAGGTTTTATTTGATTTGATTAGATTCTATTTGATTTGGTTAGATTTTACTTTGATTTGATTAGATTATATTAGATTCTATTTGATTCGATTAGATTCTATTTGATTGTATTTGATTCTATTTTATTACATTGAATTTGATTTGATTTAATTAGAGTCTATTTGATTTCATTCGATTTGTTTCAATTTAATTCGCTTTGATGATGATGATGATTTTTGTTTTAAGGGGGGGGGGGAATGTAACTTCAAAATGTTAATATACAGTATACCGTAACATTATTTCAGTTAATTCAGTGATATTTCGATTAATAAGGCAACGCTGAAAAAATTGCTTCCAACTCGATAATTTATTCATTCACTTATTTATTTATTTATTTATTTTATTTCGTTTGCGGCCATTAGAGACCACGTCAAACAACTGTTACACTGCCCTCTTTGCAGTATCGTTACATTCTATCCCTGGCAGCCTGTCTCCTTTCCACCTTACTTCCGCTGTTCAGTTTGACTTCTTCGTGAAAGCCCTCATATGTATATATCTCTTGACGATTTATTTATTTATTTATTTAGTCCACCCTGCTGATGAGACCTTGGGTCCCGCTGCCCTACAATATGGTGGTGGCATGCCCTTGGCCCGAGAAGGGAGTTCCCCGCCACAACACAACTAACTCATACACAATGTATGAAGCATTGTCTTGTATTATGTAGTCGCACGACATTCCCACAGACATAACTTCATTTGTACGAGGCTTGTTCATGTTACATGTCGTTAGTATTCCCTGTGTCCTGTAATGAATTTGTCGTCGATAATTATGGCAACTATACGTCATAAACATGCGCTTGACTCATTCTGGCTGTTGTTGAGTTGCCACGCAGGGAATGGAAAATCTGTTATTTGGCTTTATTGTTCTCTTCATCACTTGCGCTATTCACATGGCACTTTTCATTGCTCTACTGGACACTTAATCTCGAGTCTCAAGCCGACAAAAGAAAGTACAGTATTCTATCTTTCCCATGCAATACACAAGTAGTTCCTTGAAGAACTATTATGGCTTATTTTCATATATCCTACTTATGTTAATTGCGTCTATCAACATACAAAATTTCAGATTGATTGTTGTGTTAGATTCATAGATACTGAGAACCTTCTAAAAATTTCGGATGGTCGACATGTTGGAGTGTTTTAGAGGCCCTAGAGTTATGCACTATTATATGAAGATTATTGTGAAGGAGTATTATTCAAACTTCAATCACATGATTAGGAAACAAGAAATAATATAAACGATATTTCAAAATTTCACACAGCCGCCATCTTATGGTAAAGAGAACAATTGAAATAAATTAGATGCCAGTGGATTAAAATTTGTATAAGCATATACCGTACGAAGGAGAACTGGGCACAGAGAAAATTCCACTAAAGAAAAAAGAAATGAAGTTGCAGCGTAATCTTAACTGGTCAATTCGCAAATAATAATAATAATAATAATAATAAAGATAATAATAATCTTAGGACCATTGTGAGAAAATGGAATTTGAATGAAAAAGAAATCACATGAAACTTAGCAAGTTACAGAAAAAATCACAAATACCACAGGGAAACGGTGGTTACAGTTTTACGCACACCTATACAGGCTCACAAAGAAAATTTTCAACCTAGCCTTTCACTGAAAACTCAAAACAAATGGCTAAAATAAATCAGTGAAGACATAAATCAAAGTGTTTGTCATGAAGAAACCATTCAAAACAGAATAAAATTCAGAACTTTAATTCACAAACACAAGAGCCTCCGTGGCTTAGGCGGCAGCACGCCGGCCTCTCACCGCTGGGTCCGTGGTTCAAATCCCGGTCACTCCATGTGAGATCTGTGCTGGACAAAACGGAGGCAGACAGGTTTTTCTCCGGGTACTCCGGTTTTCCCTGTCACAATTTCATTCCAGCAACACTCTCCACTATCATTTCATTTCATCTGTCATTCATTTGATCATTGCCCTAGAGGAGTGCGACAGGCTTCGGCAGCCGGCACACTTCATATCCTCGCCGCTAGATGGGGGCTTCATTCATTCAATTCCTGACCCGGTCGGAGACTGGAAGCAGGCTGTGGATTTTCATTTTCAATTCACAAACACAAATGTTCTGTGAAGCCCACTTGATAAAATACAGGATGGACAGAACACCGTACAAGGGTACAGGGCGAGAGGATGAAGAGATATTGGGAAGGGAAGAAGAAAATTTGGTAATAAGCTCAAACGAACTCCTTAGTTGGGTACAATGAATTAAAAAAATGATAATAATTATATTGCTGTAGTAAGAATAATATAATAGGATTTACAGTTGGAACCATCTGGGTGATCTACTCTCTATTTTCAACATTCCACATGCGATTACACCTAGCAGTGAAACTGGAACTCGAATTAGAGATCTGTTATTGAGATTTAATTAATTTTGTCCCGTAAATTTGGAATTTTGTAGTTTTAAGGTTGCCATCTTTCTCTTTCAATCGCAATGAAGAATACATTTTTTGTATAACTGCGAAGTAAAATTTAAATGTAAAACAAGTAGTTCTGTGAAGAACTAAAGCCTATTTTCATATACCCTACTTATGCTAATTGCCACTATCAACATACAAAATTTCAGTTTGATTGCTGTAATATATTCGTAGATATTGAGAACTGACTAAATATTTTGGAAGGTCGCCATGTTGGATTTTTATATATATGTAAGTCTTGGAGTTATGTACTGTTACATGAAGGGTATTGTGTACGTGTAGTATTCAAACGTCAATCGCATGATTAGGACACAAGAAGGAAAAACGAGATTTCATAAATTCGCACAGCTGCCATCTTGTGGTTACGGAAACAATTGAAATAAATTAGATGCCGGTGGATTAACATTTGTATAAGTATTTACTGTACCAAGTTTCACTGCACTCGGATGGTTAAATTGCCAAAAACGTCCATTCAAATATTTACACTTCGCGTCGCCTCCATGTTGGATTTGTGATCACCAGGTTATTGAAAGTCCTATAGGTGAACTTATGTAAATAGCCAATATTATTATTAAAAAAACAGTTTGATTGCTGTAATAGATTCGTAGATATTGAGAACCGTCTAAATATTTCGGATGGTCGCCATGTTGGATTGTTATATGTATAGGCCATAAGAGTTATGTACCATTAAAGGAAAATTATTGCGTAGGTTCATTATTCAAACATTCACTTCTATCGCATGATTACGACACAAGAAATAAAAAGTTAGTTTTAAAAATCGCACAGCCGTCATCTTGAGGTTATGTAAACAATTGAACTAAATTAGATACCTGTGCATTACAATGTGTATAAATATTTGCTTAACCAAGTTTCATTGCGTTTGGATCATTAAATCGCAAGAAAAGTCTATTTAAAACTTTCAAATTCGTTTGGCCGCCATGTTCGTTTTGTAGTTAAAAGGTTTTTGAAAGTCACATAGGTGAACTTCTAGTAGTTTTCTTTATCACCGTACACAATTTCAGGGTGATATCGGTAATAGTTTCGGAGATATTGAATGCTGGTGAAATTTTTCTCACAGCCACCATGTTGGATTGGTGAGACGTAAACAAAATTGAAGGGCACGGTTGGGAACGGCCAAAATGGTGCTGTGACCTTACCGAGTTTCATTGAAATCGCTCCAGCCGTATGGATGTTATTAGGGACACACACACACACACATCACACAGACACACATACGCACACACACACACACACACACACACACACGGACAAAAGGTGATCTCATAAGTCTTTTTTTTTTTCATAAAATGAAAATAGGCTAAAATATCTCTTTTACTAATATCGGTGTACTTGTGTGATTAGTTAACCGGCCTAATGAGGACCATTGGGAAACTACTGGCAGCTGCTGCTGCTAATTGGACGAACGCAAAGAAAGTGACCGCCCTATTGCAGAAAAGTCACGTTGGAGGCTCAAACCAACTTTCTCCGGGTTGATGATAGACGAGAGAGATTTATGTAAATGTAGAGCAACTAACGTCTCTCCAAATGGTGAAGATTCCACGTAGAATTGAGGTAGCATATGAACGTGAGATTAAATGTCATGTAAAACTAAATGCTTCATTCCTTTTGTATGATTTTGTTCCAGATCCTCCAAGGGAGTACTCTACATTATAGATGCGATCAGTACGTTATTCTTTGGTACAAGGGTATTACTGCGCCAACGTATTAGCAAATCGAACGGTTGCAGTACTGAATACATTTGAATAATTTACCAATTTGTTAAATCTTTGAAAACGTGATTGGATCATTGACACTACTGGTTGGCGTAGGACTGAGTCATAAGATCATAGTTCATACAACTACTGGGCTCTGACATTTACTTAACGACTCTGATCCAGAATAGATTAGAATACATTACGTGTGTCTCACCTCATCATAAGCTAAGGTTGGGCTGTCAACTTCAAAGACAATCACGATTAAGACAACAACAGCCACGTTCACTTCCTCCCAACAATGCTGCCAACCCTCGCATATGGCTCGAAACCCTCCGTCTATATACCGCAAGGTTTGTTACATTATCTAAAGCTTAGGTTGTTTGTAGTTGATTATTTTAGGGGGGGGGGGGGGGTATACCTTTGTCAACAGCCTTATGTACTTGTGTATGCATAGTATGTCTGGTAACCTGTGTTTTTGTGGTGACTGTAGCAGCGATTGATTTGCATAGTCGACGATCCACGCGTAACGCACGGACAGGGTGTAGCGGGTTTGCCGCCCGAGCAACGTGTCGCGTTTTGCTGGCTGCCAGGTGCAAAGAAAGAAAGATAGAAAGAAAGAAAGAAAGAAAGAAAGAAAGAAGAAAAGAATGTATGAATGCGTATGTTACTTGTTCGGTACTTATAATTCACAGAATATGTTGAAAATGCCGTCTCTCAGCTAGCACGAAAGAAGGAATGAAAGAGTATGTTAAATGTACGGTATCCCTCTTACTAATAACAGTATACTGGTATGAGTTTGTTAACCGACCTAATTAGGACTATTGGGGTGTGTTGGTCAATAGTCCCATGTAGACTATTTGTAACTCCGCCATAGCCGGTCCCAAGCCCGTGTTGAGAAAGGAGGAGGGAAGGAGCTACAACCTGGACGGAGGAAAGAATTCTCGTCCTATGGAATTACAAGAGTATTGACCACCGAAATTCCCTGAAGTAGCTCCAGGGCAGCCTGTTGCCCAAGGTGGCGGGCTCGGGGGCTGTAGGCTAATAACCTGCACCCCTTAAATTTATTTATTAATGAAACTGAAACAAGAGCAAACCGGACGGTTCTCACGATGACGACTTTCAGAATGAAGAGGAAAAATGGAGATGGATAGGCCACACCCTAAGAAGGAGCCCAACGCAAATCCCGAGGAAAGCTTTGGATTGGAACCCACAAGGCAGCCGGAAAAGAGGGAGACCAAAGAAAACCTGGAGAAGAACTGTGAACGAAGAACTTCCCACCATTGGGAGGTCCTGGAACGGGGCAAAGAAGACTGCTGTCAACAGAGTTCACTGGAAAGCTCTTGTGGAAGCCCTTTGCTCCTTGGAGGAGCTAAAAGGACATAAGTCAAAAAGTAAGTCAAGACTACTTGTGACTGGATGATATTTGTCTCATAACCTGTTGTGATGACTGTAGTTAGAGTAAATTACAGAAGATGTTGAAAGTGGCGACTAGCAGGTAGCAAACATTGTGAACTTCGAACGATGTTGCCATTCACTCAACGAGCTGGTCATACGTTATTCGTAATTAAACTGTACTCCAACGAAACAAAACTGTCTTAGATTTGCGTGACGAACGTGGTGGTTTGAATACACAATGGATTTACTCCCGTCTGCTGAGCAATACGACGGATTGATTTCTGATGACAACGCTCAAGCTCAGCATGGGTTTCATCCACCTTCTACTTTGTAAGAAGTCGGCGATTAATCTGAGGTTCCATGTCGAGAACTGTACCTGGTTTATTTACTTTCTTTACCAATTTATAAACTGTGGAACTCGAGTACCTGGGAATTTATGGGGAAAATTTCTCCGCGCGTACGCAGCACTACACTTTCTTATTTAACAGAAGAATTGTGCAGTGTAATCATATTATTTCAAAGTAAATCGCTGAAAGCCCATTATAAATTTCACTAAATATCGCCATAATGTAAATGTTTTTGGTAAATCCTAGATAAAACACTCAATATCATTCACAGCACAGCCATAGCAAACGAATTTCTAATTCATACTGAAATACGCTACAAGTATTTTCCTGTCGTCTTTAAGCAGCCGACGCGATGGGTGGCTCGAGTGGCGAGGCCTGAACTCCCGACTAGCGTGCTGCGTGAGACCCGTCGATCATGCTGAAAGGCAAATTTATTACATGTTTTTATGGAGGTTGAGGGCTGGGAAAGGTTCTGTGGTACTTGTGATGAGGTTAAGAAGGAAGAAAGTTTATAGTTAAATGAGCACGGTCTTTGTTTGGAGGGGTGTTGCAATTAATATTATAAGTCTTACAGTGGTCAATTTCTAGCCGAAAGAGTTCAATTTCTTACTTTAATAAAAGGCTTAAGATATATTGGTCAATTGTGACTGCATGGTACTTGTTTCATAACCTGTTGTGATGACTGTAGTTACAGTAATTACTAGGTTCATGGATTGGGATGGAAGCCGAGAGACTCAATCCCCGGTTCAATATTGGATATTTCCTAGATGGAGTACAGAGGAAACTCTGGATGGCTGCCGTCTGCACCAAGATTCAAAACACAGATCTTCAAACTTCCATTTCCCCAATGCAGGCGTGGAGTGTAACTTCACTATTTATGTCACTTGCCAATGTTCTTCAGTCATCCATACTTTTGCTGTCCCCAAGGTTGAAGGATAGAATCCTGGCGCAGTCATCTGGCATTTGAGGGTACGCAAATGTGAGGGTGCCGTGTCAGTAGATTTACTAGCCTTCGGGGCAAAAATTCGGCACCCCGGCGTCTCTAAATGCCACAGATGTTAAAAGGGACGTAAAAAATTACCAATATTATTATTATTACCAAGTTCGAGATCAAGGACTTGGGGGACGTGCGGTATTGTTTGGGGCTGGAGTTCGAGAGGAGCGCCAACCAGATGAAACTCAGCCAGAAAGGATACATAGACGAGGTCCTGGAGAGATTCGGAATGGCAGAGTGCAGGCCTGTCAGCACTCCCATTGATCCAGGTACGAAGCTGCAGAAGGAAGAAGTGAACCCTGGCGAACAAGCGGAGAGCGTACCGACAGTTGATAGGAGCTCTAATGTACCTGTCAGTGGAAACGAGGCCGGACATATCCCATGCAGTCAGTTCTCTCTTTCAGTTCAACGACTGTCACGGACAGCAGCACTGGAAGGCTGCAAAACGTGTCTTGAGATACCTCGCTAACACACGTGATCTCGGTCTCATGTACTCCAAATCCAGCAGTCCATCTGTGATGCACGTGGACGCTGACTGGGGAAACTGCCTGGTGGATCGAAAATCGTACACCGGATACGCGTTCACCTTAGGCGGCGCTGCAGTGAGTTGGGAGTCCAGGAAGCAGCCTACTGTGGCCCTGTCGTCGACGGAGGCTGAATACATGGCCTTGACAGAAGCAACCAAGGAAGCTCTACACATGAGGAAACTCCTGAAAGATTTCGGAAAACCGATAGATGTTGTCCCAGTGAAGAACGACAATGTAGGTACGCAGAAGCTGACGTCGAATCCTATGTTTCATTCACGGATGAAGCACATCGACATCAGGCATCATTTCGTCCGAGATGCCACGGCCAAAAAGGTGGTTTCGATGGAGTACACTCCAACGGATGAGATGACTGCCAACATATTGACAAAAGGATTGTCAAGGCCCAAGCACGAGAAATGTGCTCAAAGCCTTGGTTTGAGACCACATGCACCAGGATGACTCCGGCTGTTGGCCGAGGGGAAGTGTTGGTGAGATCGGCACCCGCCGGTATCGACCTCCATCCTGGTCGATAGGCGCAACTAGCGCCCTCAACTAACTTTTAAACAACTCGTTTTATGATCTGTTCACGGCACAACGCATTTAAACAGTTCATGTATTTTGTGTTAAAATAAATCAGTTGAGTTACATTAAATCGAGTCAAAGGCGTAAAAATTCCAAACCACCTGGAAAGAACAGTCAACATAAACTGTCTTGCCTTTGCCGATGATGTAGCTATTATAACAAACTAGCTATTATAATCCGGCATGCGTTGCAATGCCAATCAAAGAAAGTGTTGGCGTTGTAACTTTGTTTGTTGATGTGCTTTTGGATTCCCGATATTTTTTTCTTTTTCCTTTAACCAACTAAACTATTGTAAAATTGATATTCTGTCAAAAAATACATGGGAGCGTGCTCAACAACTCAACAAAGTTTCATCGGAATGAAATGAGTGGTATATGAACGCATACAGGACTTTGTTGAAACGATTCGAGCGCTGTCACCCATTTGTAGAATATACTGGTACGCTACCTATTGTAAAATTGATTTACTAATTCGAAAACCTTCCCTGGAGTGTACACAACAACTCATCAAAGTGTCAACACAATCAGATGAATGGCATATGAACGCATACGGGATTTTGTTTCAACGATTCGCGCGCCGTCACTCATTTGTTGAATCTACTTGTGTGCCACCCATTGAAAAACGGATTTACTAATTCACACACCTTCGCAGAACTGTACTCAACTCACCAAAGTTTTACCACAATAGGATGAATGCTATATGAACGCATAAGGGACTTGGTTGAAACGATTCACGCGCTGACGCTCATTAGTTGAATCTACTCGTGCGCTACCAATTTTAAAATGGATTTACTAAACCGGAAATATTCGCGGGACTGGAAACAACATTTCACCAAATTTCATTGCAATCGCATGGATGGTATATGGACGCATACGGATTTTTTTAAACGATACGCGCGCCGTTACTCATTTGTTGAATCTACTCGTGCGCTACCTATTTCAAAAAGGATTTAATAAGTCAGAAACCTTTCCTGGAGTGTGCACAACAATTCACCATAGTTTCATACCAATCGGATGAGTGGTAGGCCTATATGAGCGCATACGGAACTTTGTAAAAACGATTCGCGTGCCGTCGCTCATTTGTTGATTCTACTTGTGCGATACCTACTGTAAAGTGGATTTAATCAGCCAGAAACCTTCCCTGAAGTGTGCACAACATCTCACCCAAGTTTCATCGCTATCGGACGAATGGTATATGAACGCATACGGGAGTTTGTTGAAACGCTTCGCACGTCATTGTTCATTTGTTGAATCTACTTGTGCGCTACTAATTGTAAAACGGATTTACTACGCCTGAAACTTTCCCTGGAGTGTACTCAACAACTCACCCAAGTTTAGTCGCTATCGGACGAATGGTATATGAACGCATACGGGACTATATTGAAACACTTCGCGCGTCGTTGCTCATTTGTTTAATCTACTTGTGCGATACCTATTGTAAAGTGGATTTACTAAGCCAGAAACCTTACCTGAAGAGTACAGAACATCTCACCCAATGGAATGAATGATATATGAACGCATGTGGGACTTGCTTGAAACAAACGCACGCCATTTTGTTGAAGCTACTCGCTCGACGATTTCGCATGCCAACCGAGCCATTTCACGGGCTGCCTCACTTTGCTCTTGTGATTGAGAAGCACAAAGTCAAGCCATACTAACGCAGCGCTCTTCACGGGCAATTTCTTTTTCTTCTTCAGTCCTTTCATTCGCAATGTTTCGTATCCTTCTTGCATTATGGCTTTGTCGGGAAAGATTCGATCGTCTTTGTCGCGGCATTGTTAATAATGATTCAAAGAGAATACAAATTACGTTGGGTATATAACGGAATTTCATGTTAAGAGCCTCATTTTCTATACCGGTAGTGGAGAGCGCTACTCGCATCCAGTCGGCCGTGTCTCGTCAAGAGCTACTGTTGCCTGGAAACGACTTGCCTTGCCATTCATTCATGAGTTTATTTTAGCTGTCATTTGCGTTACGTTTTATAGTGACTTGTATTCTCTTTGACGTTTTATGTCACGTCACGGGATAAAAAAAAAAGTATCCTATGTCCGTCTCCTGGTTCTAAGCTACATCCACAACAAATTTCAGCCAAATCGGGTCAGCCGTTCTTGAGTTATAAATAGTGTAACTAAGACGACTTTCTTTTATATATATAGATAACAGAAAAGAAGCCAAATAAGCTCTAAAGACGCTACTAGAAATATCTGCCAAAACAGGGTTACAAATCTCATACGAAAAAAAACACAGTTCATGGACACAAAATCTACAGACAGGCACCCACTGGAAACCAAGTATGGAAAAATAACACAAGTGGAAAGTTTCAAAACCTAAGAGAGATAATACAGAAAACAGGACTGAACTTGGCACCCAAAGAAGACTGGATCGCTAAATTTCAGAAAGCATACCGACTTACATGGGACCACTACAATATGAAAAAGTACTTTCATCAATGCCAAATTACGACACTATCGTACAGTAGTCTTACCAGAGGTCTTATACGCTTCAGAAACGACAGCAATCAAGGGACGCACAAAAATCAAGGAATTAGAAAAACAAGAGAGAAACATTCTGAGAAGGATCTACGGGCCAGTTCATAAAGAGGGAATATGGATAAAGAGACTGGCATTAGAACTGTACAAACAGACAGAGAAGATTACAAACAATATAAGGAAAGGAAGGGCAAAATTGTATCGACATATACTGTACGTAGGATGACCGAAGACTGACTGACCAAGAAAAATTTTAATATAGTTACGATAGTACACATAAAACCAACTGGGTAAAGAAAACCGTGGAAGACCTCAAGAAACTAAACATCTCTACAGAAGACATGGCATTCAGAGAAAAACTTATACATCACAAGTTGGAGCAAACTCCCAAAGAGAGATAACCAGGAAAGAAGTGGACAGAAGAGAGAAAGGGGAGGCATAGTGTATATATGAGAGGTTTTTGGGAAAAGAGAAGAAAGGGCAGAAAAGGACATGAAAATTGATTGTGTTGTAACGCTCTTCTTGTGGGCTTCGGTGGCGTAGTTGGTAGCATGCTGAACTGCTGTGCCCAAGACAGCGGGTTCAAACCCGGCTGAAGTCATCGGATTTTTTAAGAGCGTTAAATATCTTTCAGTATGCCTTCCTTCGGAGGGGAAGTAAAGCCGGCGGTCCCGTGTCATTGATTTATGGCATGTAAAAGATCCTTCAACAGACTAAACTTGTGTGAAGCTAAATTCTTAGGTTAGATTTCACCGGAACGCTCTATCAAAGTTCCATCGTTCACCATTAGGTATCATTGATATCTGGTAGCGAAAGTTGGAACTACATGAAATTGAATGGAACTTGATGTTGGGAATTGACTTCCAACCTGGCCACAGATGGTGCCACCTCCCAAGCTCCATAGCCATTGACATTATGTTGGACTGCAGTGTGTGTGTGTTATATCTATCCCTCTCTGTGCTTTGTATTTTTTTACTCTGTATTCTGTGGTGTGCAATACAAGATGGCGAGTTTAGAATAGTGACCAGTGTGTGTTGTCTGTTTACACCCCCTCTATCCCTCCACATTTGGTGCCGAAACCCGGGAAGACTAAGGATTAACTTCTTCAACGGAATTGTATCTACAGACGAACTTTCTACACTACAGGAAGCTCCACGACGAGGGAAAGAGGATACTCCACTGAACCATCCCACGCCAGACGCTGAGACGCCACCATTAGCCTACACTGCACTCTCAGATAAGTCAACTTCAATACGAAAGAAAATAGCATGTTGAAACAACTGATATTTCTTCATTATTATCATTTGGATTTATGAAGCTAATATACGACTCCCATTACACGATCAGGAACTGCGTATTGTCAACCAAGAAGCACGCATCCTGTCTACTGTATTTGTTTATTATTATTATTAGCGAGATAGATAACTGGCCCTCGCTAAAGAGAAACTGTATGCACGGATGTTGTATTATTATGAAATGCCTGCATGAACTGTGCATGACTTATTAAGGAATCCAGTGTTCCCTTAATCTACAGTATTCCAAAGTAGTAGAATATCTTTCCTCCGCTGGACTTTGCAACGGGTCACGCATGTGTAGTTCCGTTCAGTTCCGTGCGATCTGAGCGCACATGCCTAAATCAATTCAACAGCGCCATCTATTAACTCACGCGCCCTACCAGTCATTCTCCAGCGCACTCTGTTAGCAAGGTCTTAAGATCTTCCACGGACCTAGCACGCCCTCTGTTAGCCTTTGAAGGTACCGGTGCGGTACGGATCACCCCCTACCCGCCCGTAAGCTCACCGCTCACTACGTCACGTCTGGAGGGAGGCCTGTCAGTCAAGCTTAAGATTTATTGCACCCATTATGCCGACGGAACAAGAGACCGCTACTGCAGTAAGCCTGCACAATATGAAAAGGAAAAGAACACGTGAGAGAGCAAATGCCACACGCTTCATTACAGCCATTAACAGCCTTACAGAAAACACAGCATTGGAAGACTTCACATTCCACCGCGATAGACTGCAGGAAACACTCACCAGCTTAACCCAACTGGACGATGGTATTCATGATCTATTATCGGACACAGAATACAATGCTGACGTTACTGTATGTGACGAATATATTGACAATGCAAAGCGCGCCATACAGAAAGCTACTATTGGAGCGGACAAGAAGCTTTACTCTGTCACCTCTACACTGTCCATAAACGAAGCTCCTACCACTCCCACTGCCATGCCCACGTCACAGCCAATTAAGTTGCCCACCATAAAACTTAGCCCCTTCACGGGAGATATAGAAGAATGATCTCGCTTTTGGGAGCAGTTCACTACTTCCATTGACCAGAATCCTACAGTATCACAGGTCAACAAACACGTCTTTCTGAGAGGTTACTTAGAAGGGGAGCCCAAGCATCTCGTAGACGGTATTGCTATCACAGCTGGCACTTATAATGCCACAAAGAAAATTCTCATTTCCAAGTACGGAGATGAAAATAGAATTATCCAGGCGCACTTAGACTATCTGGAAAACATACCGCCGATACACTCCGCCACCCCCGAGTCCCTAAATCACACTTACGTTGAGTGCAACCGACGGATTCAAGCACTGCAGGCTCTGGGAGAAAATATTTCCAACTACGGTCGCGTGCTAGCCCCCAAGATACTAAGAGCGTTCCCAGACGATATCTGCCGGCGTTGGATCATCCACACGCGGAGAGACAACGTTAGTGAAGGTGACATCATCAAACTCATGTGTTTCTTGAACGAAGAGGTTGAAGGTGCCCTCATTAGTCAAAAGATTCGGGGGGAATCTTATCAGCACCCGGCTTCTATCTATCAGCACCCGGCTTCTGTCCCAGCAACAGCGGCGTTCCAGATTGACCCTCACGCCAAGAAAGGGAAGAAGAGAGAGAAGGAAAGACTACAGCCATTCTGCGTCTTTTGTGAGGGAAGAGGACACTGGGCTCAGGATTGTACTAAGGTAACCGGGACTGACGCTCGAACTCAGAAATTGAAACAATCATCGCGTTGTTTCCTCTGTCTTAAACGAGGCCATCACAGGACTGTAGCAGGAAAGGAAGAGCTTCGTGTTCCCAGTGTGGAAAAGGTCACCATAGAGCGATTTGCAGCAACTTAAATCATTCCCCTGTCGCGAATTGCACAGAAACAACCGCCGTTGGTAAAATAAACGTCACTACTCCGGGATTTACCCATCTCCAGACTGCTAGAATATGGATCTCGGGACCAACGGGTTCGAGTAAGCTGACGAGGTGCGTTCTCGACGGAGGTAGTCAATCCAGTTTCGTCAAAAGTTCTTTGGTCGATGAACTGGGTCTGGAAGTCATTGGAGACGCATCATTAAAGGTCCACGCGTTTGAAACACCATCCAACACATCACATTCACGTAGGTTCGTTCGGCTGAAGACGAGAGGATTTTGGGACAGTACCCAAGTAACATTGACGGCATTTGAAACCACCCACTCCTTTTCTCACCACCCAGCAGTACCACGAGATATCACGATGACCGGACAAACGCGGAAACTGCAATTGGCTGACCCTACAGATGATTCAGCTGACCTTCCAATCGAGCTGTTAATCGGAGGAGATCAGTATTGGACAATCGTCAGTGACTCTGCCCCGATACGACTCTCCTCGTCAGTTGAGCTAATTCCATCGAAATTTGGATGGATATTCACCGGAAACCGCTCAGGTGTATCAGCTACTAACACGGTTGTAAACTTCATCGATGCATGCCACTCCATGCCCTGTGACGACTCTCTTCGACGTTTTTGGGATCTGGAGTCCGTTGGGATCACAGCTGAACAAGACCGAGCAATGAGCGCTAAAGACACCTCACTTCTAACACAATTTCACGCGTCTTACAGTATTGAGGACCAAAGAAGAGTCGTACGATTGCCACCCAAGGAAACTATGGAACTTGCCAACAACTATCACGTTGCAGAAAAACGATTCCAATCACTGGAAACCCGATTCCGGAAGAACGAAGCCCTGAAACAAACATACACGAACCACATGATGGACTACATAAGGAAAGGCCACGTGGAACTAGCTCCAGAGGAAACCCGTACGGATGAGTTTTATCTTCCTCATCACATGGAACCATTAAATGGCGTATAGTCTTCGACGCATCGTCACACGAAGAAAACGCGCGCCCACTCAACGAGACCCTGGAAATGGGACCCAACCTACTCCCCGAACTGTTTGCAGTATTGTTGCGGTTCCGTTCATTCCCGTACGGTGTGATAGGAGACATCAGCCAAGCGTTTCTTCAGTTGTCCCTTCACGAAGAGGATAGAGACTTGACCAGATTCCTGTGGTACCGCGTTGTCAAAGATGAGAGTGGTGCTCAAGTTGCTTCCAACGAGCAAGCGATTTTTCGCTTCACAAGACTCCCATTCGGACTGACTTGCAGCCCATTTCTCCTTTCAGCTACACTGAGAGAACTAGCCACTAGAAACAGATCTCAGTTTCCTTCCGCGGCTTCATTCATAGATGAAAATACATTCATGGACGACATTATCGCAGGTGCCCGAGGAGAAAATGAAGCGATCGCACTCTACTATGAACTCACCTCTCTCATGAAGAAGATAAGTCTACCCATGTCGAAATGGGCCACGAGTTCCCAACAGCTGATCCAGATATGGAAGGCCGAAGGAAGAGAGATCAGCACGGAAACACACGTTCTTGGCGTTCCATGGAACACAGTAACAGACTCGCTCACTATAGATGTTACAGAAATCACAACGAGACTAAAAGATCGCCCGGCTACGAAACGACACCTGCTCCAAGCGACTGCCAGTTTCTACGACCCATTGGGTTTAATGACGCCGGTATCAATACTGGGGAAAATCCTATTTCAGGACACATGGCATAGAGGACTAACATGGGATGAACTCCTACCGCAGGACCTTGCCAGTCGCTGGCACAGCTGGACCTCAAGTCTACCCCAACTCTCGCAGATCACCGTCCCAAGATGGGCAGGAATGCCCGAACGCGACATCACAGATGTCCATGTGTTCTGCGACGCTTCAGAGCGAGCGTATGGAGCTGTTTTGTATATACGATCTCTCTGCAATGGCACCACATCTGCCCACATGTTGTGCAGTAAAAGTAGACTTGCGCCAGTCAAGAAGGTGACACTACCACGTTTAGAGTTGCTAGCAGCGGTGATCGGCGTTCGACTCTTGAATTACTGCGCTAAAGCGCTGACCTTCGACACAAGCAGAGGGACCCTGTGGACGGACTCAAGAGTAACCCTAGGATGGATTCAGAATGATCCGAGTCGTTGGAAGACGTTCGTCTGCAACCGGGTGACCGAGATTCAATCCTCTACCACTCCGTCAAAATGGAGACATTGTCCAGGCAAGGACAATCCAGCAGATCACTTGTCACGAGGATTGACGGCAGAGAAGATCAAAACTCTTCAGGCCTGGTGGAAAGGACCATCATGGCTATCTCTCGACCAATGCCATTGGCCACACAGCTCACCCGTCTCTACGCCCCTCCCTGAAGCAAGAACTCGCGCTCAGGATGAGCTCCAAATTGAATCACCAGACCCAGTAATTGAAGCTACCAGATACAGCTCCTATATCAAACTTCTTCGCGTAACCGCATGGGTTCTTCGCTTCGTACGCCTACTTAGACATGAGGACCAACCAACGGGGGAACTGACAGCAGAAGACATAAATGGAGCCCTCCGCTATTGGATAAAGGCAGTGCAAATGGAATGTTTCCCTGCCGAAATTGCAGCTCTCGAACGGAAGACCCCTCTGCCTGAGAAATCGAAGATCAAATGTTTCAATCCATTTCTCGACAATGGCATACTTCGCATCGGTGGACGCCTACAATATGCTGCGGTTTCAGAGAGGGAACGGCATCCAATCATCATGGAAGGACGACATCATTTCACACAACTGCTAATAAGAGACAAGCATATACGGCTCCATCATCTCGGTGTACAGATTGTTCTCTCTGATCTCCGAAGCACCTACTGGATCCTTGGTGCTCGCCGTGCCATCAAACACGTCCTTCACCAATGTTTACCCTGCAAGATGGCAAAAATGTTGGCGGCCAGGCAATAGAAGCTCCACTGCCCTCCGAACGAGTGACCCCGAGCAAGCCATTCGCTGTCACAGGTATCGACTTCGCGGGCCCGCTGTACGTCAGGGCAGGAACATCAGCCAAAAAGTGTTATATCACCCTCTTTACGTGTGCCACTACAAGGGCCCTACATTTGGAATTGAGTGGTGATATGAGCGCCGACAGATTCATGCAAGCACTACAGAGATTCGTCGGTAGGCGTGGTCTGCCACACACTATTTATTCTGACAACGCCCAGACCTTTCACGCGGCTAACAAGGAACTGAGTGGCATTTGGGCTTCACTGTCTGCGGTAAAGACTCACCGCTACCTCTCCGAGCACGGTGTGACCTGGAACTTCATCGCCCCACGCGCGGCTTGGTGGGGAGGATGGTGGGAGAGGACGGTTGGATCGACGAAGCGGTGCCTACGGAAGGTACTTGGACGCTCCAGCATCGACGAAGAAGGACTTCAAACGGTACTGGTCAGCATCGAAGCCGCACTAGACCCTTGACTCGCAATGGAGACAACGGCGATGTGTTGACTCCCGCACACTTCCTTGTGGGAGAGAAACTCACTACAGTTCCATCTGGGCCTGAACCACCAACGGGAGTTCCTGTTCGAGAATTCCGACTGCGTCAACAACTGGCAGACGACTTCTGGAAGCGCTGGAGTAAGGAGTACCTACTGTTGCTGCAGAGCTTCCATCAAGTCCAGCAGCCCAAGAAGAACTCCACGCTGAGGGTAGGCGACGTCGCGCTCCTTCAAAGTGACCTTCAGCCGAGACATCTCTGGAGAAAGGTCCGGATCCACGAGCTGCGTACCGGAAGGGACGGGATTGTAAGGACTGTAATCCTTTCCACAGCAGATGGAAAACAACTGGCCCGACCCGTTCAGCTGGTCGTACCTCTAGAGGTAGACCAGGATGGGGAGGATGTTGGGAATTGACTTCCAACCTGGCCACAGATGGTGCCACCTCCCAAGCTCCATAGCCATTGACATTATGTTGGACTGCAGTGTGTGTGTGTTATATCTATCCCTCTCTGTGCTTTGTATTTTTTTTACTCTGTATTCTGTGGTGTGCAATACAAGATGGCGAGTTTAGAATAGTGACCAGTGTGTGTTGTCTGTTTACACCCCCTCTATCCCTCCACACTTGTAGCTCACCCTAAGGGTATCCGCTTGAAGCTGCTGCAGCCTCTGGCTAGCCGAACATGTCCTCGGACACTCCCGGCACAAAAGCCATACGATAAATAAATAAATAAATAATAATAAATATGGCGAATTAACGAATAAATAAATAATAATAATACCGTAATAATGATTATAATATTGATTGGTGCAATATACAGGGTGTAACAAAAAAGTACGGCACAAAATGCTGGACACATTCCTCACACGTAGACGAAGAAATTATGGTATATGAACATGGGTCCGGGAACGCTTTGTTTCCATGTTATACCTCATTGACTCCAACTCATAAATCATGAAAACCACACAAGAACAGAACGTTCCTGCATACCACATGCAGCTCTGTGTCACAGGAGATGTTCAATATGCCCTCCGTGCGCATTGATACATGCATCAACCCGCCGTCGTAGTGAATCTCGGATGCGCTGATGTTTCCCTGGAGTATTGCGTATGGTGTCACAGCCTTCCATAATGCGGGCACGGAGACTCTGAACATCTTGTACTGGGGTCGATACACAAGAGCTTTAAAATTGTCCCCACAAATAAAAGTCCAGTGGGTTTAGCTCCGGCGAGCGTGGAGGCCAGGCAATTGGTCCACCTCTACCTATCCATCTGTCACAAAATCTGTTATTTAGAAGCCGACGGACATTAATACTAAAATGAGGAGGTGCTCCATCGTGCATGAAGTACATGTTTTGATGCACAGCTAAAGGTACACCTGCTAAGTCGCATGGCAACAGGGTCATGTAAAACAAACCACTGGCGTTGCACCTACGATAATGACAACGTAACCAGACGTAACCAAGAGTGCATGTTCCCCATGATTAATGAGTTGGAGACAATGAGGTGTAACATGGAAACAAAGCGTTTCCGGACCCATGTTCATATAACATAATTTCTTCGTCCACGTGTGCGGAATGCGTCCTGCATTTGGAGCCGTACCTTTTTGTTACACCCTGTATACTCCGCTGCAGGAAGTTATTATTGCAAATGATAAGAGATTCCCATCACTACGACTTGCAGACATGCAATATGACACAAAAGAGCACCTTACTTCGTTTGAACAGCGCCAGATGACATGGTTGCGAAAATAACTGCATGGTACACCCTCACAAGCTTAACCAACAGAATCTGTCCATTCTTCCTACCTTCTTTCCTTCCTTCCTGTTTTTCTGCCTTATTTCCTTATGTTTGGAGCATGGTTCACTCTTCACTGAAACTGAAGGCTTTGTAATTGCGATACAGGACAGTGTAATTGCAACAAAATACAGTATTATGGAAAGCACATCCTTAAAGACAATACAGTAGATGATCGATCACCTCAGCGCTGAAAACCATCGATCACATCATCGGTGGCTGCTCTTCGCTGGCTGGTATAGAGTATACCAAGAGGCACAATGATGTTGCCAAGATCTTACATCAAGAGCTAGCTGTGAACTGTGGACTTCTGGATACGAGCATGGTGTACTACATTTACCAGCCTGCTAACGTGCTCGAAAATATAACAATTATATATATATATATATAGCGTGTGGCTTTTAGTGCCGGGAGTGTCCGAGGACATGTTTGGCTCACCAGTTTTGTAGCTGCTTCGAGGCGGACACCCAAGGGGTGAGCATCAAGTACCGTCGCCTGTTGAGTGTCGTCTGGGGAGGAAAGTTTGAAAGTAAGGACGAGGAGTTGGAAGGTAGCGGCTGTGGCCTATAGTTAGGGACCAACCCTGGCATTTGCCTGGACGGAAGATGAGAAACCACAGAAGACCATCTTCAAGGTTGCCGGCGGGGGGATTCGAACCTCTTCGCTTCCCGGATGTGAGTGACTGCCAGCAGTCATGCCGTAACGACCACGGCTAACTCACCCGGTATCAAAAAAAAATATATTGGGATGGACCTATTCTAACCGACCAGAAAATCTTGGCCAATCGACCTGATATTGCTTATCTCAATAAAAGAAACCAAAAGGCCTACTTGATAGACGTTGCTGTCTACTTAGCCAAAATATGCTAACTACCATGGCTTGAAAATTCACAAGTACGCACCGTTGGCTGAATAAATACGAAAACTTTGGGGACTCAGTGCGTGAGAATTTTGCCAGTTTTGGTCTCTTCCACGAGAGTTGTTCCAAAGACGTTGGTAATGGCTTTGGAAGATCTCCAAATGAAACTCCTGATTGCCAGATTACTGTGCTGCTGGATACTTGTCATATTGTTAGGTTATTTTTTATCACAGTAAGATTTACATGATACTTGATTGCGAAATCCCTATCTTATGGACTGAATTGTACCATATTGATGAGAAATTAAAGATAAGAATAAGAATAAGGACAAGGAGAAGAAGAATAATAAGAATAAGGATAATGGTAAGGATAAGGATAAGGATGAGAATAAGGACAAGGACAAGGATAAGGATAAGGATAAGATTAAGATTAAGATTAAGATTAAGATTGAGAATGAGAATGAGAATGAGAATTAGGATAAGGATAAGGATAATGATAAGAATAAGATTAACATTAAGATTAAGATTAAGATTGAGATTGAGATTGAGAATGAGAATTAGGATAAGGATAAGGATAAGAATAAGAAATAGCATGATTAGATGTTCCCCGGTGTAGTGGAGGAGCCATAACTTTTATTAGCCTACTTTCGATTTTTGCAAAAAATTAAAGTAGACTTATGAGATCTACACAGGGCCAAAAATTGTGTGTCTGTCTGTGTGTGTGTGAGAGAGAGTGTGTACTCTGAATGTCTGTCCCCCCCTATCAATTCATACACGGTGAATACGAATTGAACGAAATTTGGTACTAGCAAAGGGCACCTCAGTGTCATGTTATATATCGCCGCCATCTTTACCAAAACTGAATGGCGGCCACTCAAACGTTCAAAACGTAAAATCAATTAACGACTAATCAAATCATCCGATCTCTACCATATTTGGTAACAACATACCTTCATATAGGACGCGACTTGTGACCAAACTACAAGGACATCCGCCGTACCATTTCAGGATGGCGGCCGTGCGAATTATGAAAACGTTATAATCCATATCATGGGACCACCAGTTCCGATTATAGAGCCGAGAATCGTTTTAACTGTTCTAAAGGAAGAGGCACGTTCGAAATTTAAAGTTTATTTTTAATACTATAGTGCAGAAGTGATTTTAAAAAGCTGAGCCGTCTCGGTAAGAAGACAAGATGGCAGCGGATATCTTGTGCCTGACTTATATTTCACTAATTTGAGTATTGCATGCAATATAGCGTACTGATACAAAATAAATAAACTTTGTATGAAATACTTCATATATAAATAATATAATCCACTGATGAAATCGTTTGGTCTAAATCATTATTTGCTAACACGTTCTATGTAACTCATTTGATAGCGAATGATGTTCTTTGGCACGTTTGGCTCCGTGGTAAAGCGTTGGCCGATCACTCTTATGGCTATGGTTCAGAGTTAGGTTATTTTGCTTGATTTTTTTATATTTATTGTTTTGTAATGACTCAAATGTTTTAAAATTAAGCGTTAAATTGTGCATAGTACGATAGAAAATGTAATATTTAATTAAAACAAAATTCGCCAGCAGATTTGCACGAGACATCTAGCAACAAATAAGTGAATTATCATGGCCAACTGGCGGCGAACTGCACGCCGGCCTACAGATTAACTTACAGATTTTATTGAAACGTTTATTTTTATGGCCACTAGAATGCACTCGCCCTGTTAGGATTATCTTGTTCGAAACTTCTCCACTACATGTCACGACTGGTCTACGTGGGACTCCATTGATTAGTATACCATTGGCATTCTATGGGAATCGAATTTGAAGAATGACAAGATGATACAACGATACATTTTACTTTTTATTTTAAAGGGTTTGTAACAGCCTATTGTGCGTTATTTGAAAATGTTATTTGAAGTAAAGAACAAAACGATTTCACATAGTACCTGAACTCTAGCCGTTGTTGCTAGTTCAGGATATTAATTAATACTTTTATTGCAGCCAAATAGCAATCGAAAATATCCACATAGTTGGCATACACACGTCTCTGTAGGATCATGGAAATATTTGTTAATTCAATTAGGGTTGTGAAAGCCATGCACAACCAGACGTGTAAAGACATGCCTCAACTCAAAGTTGGATGTTGCCCACGTCAGGTCGATTATGTAATAATAATAATAATAATAATAATAATAATAATGTTGGTTTTACGTCCCTTTTAACTACTGTTGCTTTTAGATACGCTGGGGTCCCGGAATTTTCCCCCGAAGGGGATCTTTAACGTGCCAGTAAATCTACTAACACAGCTCCCTCGAACTTGTGCACCCTCAAATGCCAGCTGACTGCGCCAGGATACGGACCTGCAACGTAGGGCCCAGCAAGCGAGACCGTTACCGTTGAGCCACGCAGCCAGTCCGGTCGATTATGTCTCCAGATCCATAACATCTTGAGATACTTCTTATCTTTCCTTCTTTCTTTCTTTCTTTCTTTCTTTCTTTCTTTCTTTCTTTCTTTCTTCAATGATGGTAGCAGTTGTTTTCGAGGTTGTGGCATTTGGTAGAGGTAAATAGTTTCTAAGGTCTTCAACCAAGAAATGTTTCTATTATACTCTTTGATAAAAACAACGAGTTATAACAATACTCATACATTTAGGAGAAAGTAGGCTATATGTTCTTTACTGAGCATTTTGTTCTTTATTGAGGTAATAACAGGGCATTAATTGAACGTTAATATCATAGCAATTAAATCAAATTTGGTATACTCTCTTCTTACATCACCATCGGTATGAATATAAATAATAATTGGAGTCTTGGATTAGAATTTCGAAATTTCAATATGGGATAACATTTAAGGAGACTTAAGCATACGTATTTGAAGTATTTCATGAATAAAATGTTGGTTTTCATCACTCATAGTCATTACTTGCTTATTTGCTGATGGCATCTTCATCTTAACCAACACACCAGAGGATTTGAATGAGTTTTTAAATGGTATGGATCTGTCTTGAGGAAAGAATACATGATGAAAAAAATCAACAAACGCAAAACAAAAATATTGGAATGCAGCCGAAAGAAATCGGAAACCCCTATGGACATCAAATTGACAGGTAAAAAGCCAACTGTAGTAGGAGACTTCTGTTTAGCAAGCAAAATTACCGGTGATTGACGAAGCAAAGAGGATATAAGAAGTAGGTTGGCTCAGGCAAGGAAAGCATTTCCACAGAAAGGGAATCTGTTGACATCGAATATAGATTTAAGTGTTAGAAATTAAGTTTTGAAAGTCATTGACTGGAGCGTGGCGCTCTATGGAAGTGAATCTTGAACTGTTTGTGCAGCAGAAAAGAGGAGAATTGAAGAGTTTGAAATGTTATGTTACAGGAGAATGATGAACATGGGTAGATAGGGTTATTATACAGTAGAGGTGTTAAGATGAACGGAAGAAGAGAGATCTTTCTGGCGACTGCTAATGAAGAGAAGAGATATGTTGGTGGACACATACTAGGACACCCAGGAATGGCAAGCTTAGTTATGGACGGAAGAGGGCCGATAGCCTAGATGTTAGGCCCCTTAAAACAACAATTATCATCATCATCATCATCATCATGGAAGGAAGGGTCGAGGACAAGAAGTGTAAGGATAGAACAAGGTTAGAATATGTTAAACAGATTGCCTCGCATGTAGGGTGTGGTATCTATGTAGAGATGAAACGATTAGCTGCATCAAACCAGTCAAAAGACTGAACACTCAAACAACAACATCAGTCATTACTTATAGGTTCATATATTTTTGTTCACCACAAACGTCTTGCGATTACATTTTAACATACACGTTTCATGGGAATGCTTTTGAGTGGAAACTGCATGGACTTAATGGAGTATTATCCCACAATAGGTAGCCTACCTGCATTCTCTTTAAAAAAAGTTGATTATTTTCTTTCAAACGCAATATTAAAGTTCAAAGGGCCATTGATTATATTCTATTTCTTTAATGAATGAAAAGATCGCTATTCAAGGCGTGGGAGTGCTTTCCCATCTACAGATAATACCACTTCACTCGACGTCGCATCACACGTAGACGAGTAGACATCGGAAAGATTTCTAAATGACAATTACGGATGACATGAGAGCGCGACAGTAAGCAAGCGGTGAAACTTCAAAGGAATTAAGTACCTTGTCCACAATGGGTGGTCGGATATGGAATATGGATACAGCATGAACATTGTACTCAACATATTTGTGATTCTAAGTGAGAAGATAATAAGGCTCAGTACATAGACACCAGTCCGCGTGTCGATACGACCTGCATGTTAACCTCACGTTCTAGTAATTACTGTACTAGTACTGATGCAGCAACTGAATAGTTTTAGAGGCAGATGACCTACATGTTATTGCCCCTTAAAACAACAATCACCATCGCCACCACTACTGTCTGGTTAGTATCGGAAACAATTATTTGTTTTTTAAGCAAGATGTGGAAATGAGACTGCCACCACCAACATTCAAACCCGAGTCTCCTGCATTCCGGATAGGCACGTAAATTATAAAACTGGTACTTACGGAAGGAAGGCAGGAAGTAAGGAAAGCAGGCAGGCAGGCAGGAAAGAAGAAAGTAAGGTAGGAAGGCAGGAAGGCAGGAAATAAGGAAGGAAGAAAGGACGGAAGGATGGAAGTAAGAAAAGTAGGAAGGAAGGCAGGCAGGAAAGTAGGAAGAAAGGAAGGCAGTAAGGAAGGAAGGAAGGTAGGAAGGAATGATGGAAGACAGGAAGGAATGGAGGCAAAAAGGAAGGAAGGAAGGTAGGAAGGAAATAAGGATGGAAGGCAGGAAGGAAGGTAGGAACGAAGGATGGAAGACAGGCAGGAAGGAAGGAAGGAAGGAAGGAAGGAAGGAAAAAAAGATAATAATAATAATAATAATAATAATGTTATTGGTTTTACGTCCCATTTAACTACACTGGCTTTTAGAGACGCCGAAGTGCCGGAATTTTGCCCCGAAAGGGATCTTTAACGTGCCAGTAAATCTACTGACACGGCTCCCTCGCATTTGCGCACCCTCAAATGCCAGCTGACTTCGCCAGGATACGAACCTGCAACCTTGGGTTCAGCAAGCGAGAACGTTACCGCTGAGCCACGCAGCCAGCTAGGTAAAAAGAAGGAAGGAAGGTAGGAAGGAAATAAGGATGGAAGGCAGGAAGGAAGGAAGTAAGGGAGGCAGGGAGGAAGGAAAGAAGGAAGTAAGGGAGTTAGGAAGGAAGGAAGAAAGGCAGGAAAGCAGGAAGGAAGGAAAGGAGGATGGAAGTAAGGAAGGTAGGAAGGAAGGCAGGCAGAAAGGAAGAAAGAAAGAATTGACAGAATGAAGGCAGGACGTAAGGAAGAAAGGAATGAAGGCAGGAAAGCAGGAAGGAAGGAAAGGAGGATGGAAGGCAGGAATGAAGGAAGTAAGGGAGGCAGGCAGGAAGGAAGGAAGAAAGGAAGAATGGAAGAATGGACAAAAGGAAGGCAGGAAGGAAGGAAGAAAGGAATGAAGGCAGGAAAGCTGGAAGGAAGGAAATAAGGATGGAGGTAAGGAAGGTAGGAAGAAAAGCAGTCTGGAATGTAGGAAGAAAGGAAGGCAGGAAAGAAGGAAGAATGGACAAAAGGAAGGCAGGAAGGAAGGAAGTCAGTAAGGAAAAAATGAAGAATGGACAGAAGGAAGGCAGGAAGGAAGGAAGGCAGAAAGGAAGAATGGAAGAAATGAAGAATGGACAGAATGAAGGCAGGAAGGCAGAAAGGAAGATTGTACAGATGGAAGGCAGGAAGGAAGGCAGACAGGAAGAAAGGAGGATTGGACGGAGTGAAGGCAGAAGGCTGGAAGTAAGGAAGAAAGAAATGAAGGCAGGAAAATCAGAAAGGAAGGAAATAAGGATGGATGTAAGGAAGGTAGGAAGAAAAAGCAGTCAGGAAGGTAGGAAGAAAGGAAGGCAGGAAGTAAGGAAGGAAGGAAGAATGGACATAAGGAAGGCAGGAAGGAAGGCAGTAAGGAAGAAATGAAGAATGGACAGAAGGGAGATAGGACAGCAGAAAGGAAGAAAGGAAGAATGGACAGAATGAGGGCATAAGGCAGAAGTAAGGAAGAAAGGAAGAATGGATAGAATGAAGGCATAAGGCAGAAGTAAGGAAGAAAGGAATGAAGGCAGGAAAGCAGGAAGGAAAGCAGGAAGGAAGAAAAGGAGGATGGAAGTAAGGAAGGTAGGAAGGAAAGAAGGCAGGCAGGAAGGAAGGTAGAAATGAAGGAAGGTAGGAAGGAAGGAAAGAAGGATGGAATGCAGGAAGTAAGTTAGGGAGGCAGGAAAGAAGGAAGGAATAAAGGAAGGGTAGGCAAGACAGAGCTCTGAAATTGTTAACAGGTAGATAGGCTCATGACCTGTCAACCAAGGGAATGTTAAGCTAGTTCTAACTACAAGCCCGAGTTCTGAACTTGTTAACCCTAAGACAGGTAACATTTGGCAATTAATATTTTCCCTTGGGCTGCCCATTGTATCGGCTCACAATGCACTTAGTGATGTAGTGATTCACAAATGCACTCGTTAACAGTCGATACTGCACCTTATACGGTGCACCTATTAGCGTTCCGAGTGTTTACTTTATCCATATTCATGATATCCCGTGCCGCTCGGTTTATCACTGAATCATACAAGCTCAGTTAGGAGGTTTAATTGGGTGGTGGTTATCTCACTACGGCATGACCAGAGCCTTCAGTCAACAGGATAATGAAGCTAATTAGCCAGCACCATATCACTTCCGCAAGAGACATAAAAATCAAATTTCGAAACAAGTTTAACATTAACTTCACTGCTGTTAGAAAATTATTGTTGTTGTTGTTGTTGTTGTTGTTGTTGTAGCAGCAAAGAGACAAAACCCTTCCTGTGTAGTCGACAGCTGTCCTCACTATGGGTTTCTTATTTACGCTCGACACCATAGAGCAGGGGACATGAACTTAATTTGCAGGCGGGCAGAACAGCAGATTCTTAAACGAAACGCGGACCACATTATTCCTCCCCCATCTGTTCTTCCCTAACACACAAATACATCCACATACCCAGGTCCCCCCCTTCTTCAAACACCAATCAATTATCCAACCAACCTCTCACATGGCTATTCGACAATACAAACAATAACATGGCCCACAATACTAAACAAATTGAGAAAAGTGAACAATATTCTGTAACTTTGGATGACCTTACAAATTAATGAGAGGTCTGGGCCTTCGTTTGAAGTGACATTTGAAATGTCTAGAGATAGATCTGACACACCCACCCTCAGAATGAAATGTAGATGTTAATTACTCATCCAGGAACGTAATTTTGATGTTATGAACTTCAATATGGCAAAGAAAAAATCACCATATAATGTAAATTCTCGCAAACGCACACAAATATTTTCTCGCAAATTTTAAGAAATCTTGAAAGTTTTCATTACTAAGCACCCTGTAAAAGTTAATAAGATTTCCATCCGTGAACTTGTCCCTTATAAAAAAAAGTCCTCTCGGCACGCCGGAAGGCGGAGGTAGATTTCACCGGACAAACTTGGGGATAGGCGAAAATAGGCAGAATATGCAGGTTCTCGTAGAAGGATCAGACCTCATTTATTGCGAGAAAGTATTTTATAATTGGAGCTAAATTAACTTTGTGTTTCGTCATTGTATGCATATTTTAAACATTTGATTATGTTATGGGGACGGTAACCTTCTTGTCATTTGGGGTCCATATTTATACTTGTGGTCACACTGTCCTTATGCAAGGTTTCGACACTGACGTGTAACTATGTAACGGTCTGTTACTTCTTCACGCAAAATTATATTTCCCGCAGAGATTTTGGTTGGTTCCTCCGTTTAGGGGCTGCGACAACGCGGTCATGTAACCCCGTGTACTTTGGGTGAGTGTAGAATCTGTCTGATAAACGGTGTGAATTGTGATGGTTGTATTAGTCTGTAATTCAGGTAAGGACTGCAGACGGTCAATTTCAAGCAGTAGTTCCTAATATTGCTACCAGATACTACCATCAACGACACCTAGCTGTGAATTTGGCTACTAGATGCCACCGCATCCAGCAACTCGCAACGAATGTTGGAACTTCTCCTCCAAAGGAAAGCATACTGAGGGATTTTTAGCGCTCTTAGAAAATCCGACGACTTCGGCCGGCTTTGAACCCGCGACCTTGGGCATAGAAGTTCAGCATGCTACCAGTTACGTCACCGAAGACGCTACACACTTAGTCAGATGGAAATCTGAATCTGATATCGAGCAAGTGCGTTGTCATGGCAACGTCCGATGGCTCATCTGTCATCAATTTAGTAGTGTTGCCATGGCAACCTCTGATAGCTCTTGGCATTTTCTTATAATTCCGAAATCATTTTTCTCATCCCTTGGCGTAATGGTGGGTCATATCAAAAATTCTTTCAGACAAAAGTTTTAGGTAATTTTTAGGGGAATATTGTCCATTTTGTACGGTTTTGATATTGTACCTATTAAGAGAGATATGATTAATGTTTCCCGAGAAACCCACTTTTTCCCACCCCTTTGGTCAATGGTTGGTGCTATCAAAAAACTCATCGTATATAATTTTTGGGCCTTATCCGACACATAGTATGAACTTTGAATGGATTCGATATTTCAAATATTAAGAGAGTTATAGCGATATTTCACTTTTTCGAAAAAAAAAACCATTTTCACCCCCTTCGACCGATTGTGCCCATTAACGAACCTGAGCGACATTTTATAAGCATACATAGTATGTAACAAAATGGAATTGATTGGTGTAAAATTGCGGTTGTTTTCGTGTCCACAAGAAAGTGATATACGTACATATACGAATGATTGAAGCGATTTCATAAATTCACTGTGCTCCATTCATTGACATATGGTCACGACTCACTACAGATACGTAGAAAAACTCATAAAGTTTTGTTTGGCTGATGCCGCACTTCAGGTTTCTGCCGCCAGAGCGCTCGAGAGCGCAGTGAGACAAAATGGCGACAGGAGCCGAGAAAGCGTTTGTCGTGCTTGAAATGCACTCACATCAGTCAGTCATAACAGTGCAACGACACTTCAGGACGAAGTTCAACAAAGATCCACCAACTGCTAACTCCATTCGACGATGGTATGCGCAGTTTAAAGCTTCTGGATGCCTCTGTAAGGGGAAATCAACGGGTCGGCCTGCAGTGAGCGAAGAAACGGTTGACCGCGTGCGGGCAAGTTTCACGCGTAGCCCTCGGAAGTCGACGAATAAAGCAAGCAGGGAGCTAAACGTACCACAGCCGACGGTTTGGAAAATCTTACGGGAAAGGCTAAAGCAGAAGCCTTACCGTTTACAATTGCTACAAGCCCTGACACCCGATGACAAAGTCAAACGCTTTGAATTTTCGGCGCGGTTGCTACAGCTCATGGAAGAGGATGCGTTCTGTGCGAAACTTGTTTTCAGTGATGAAGCAACATTTTTTCTTAATGGTGAAGTGAACAGACACAATGTGCGAATCTGGGCGGTAGAGAATCCTCACGCATTCGTGCAGCACATTCGCAATTCACCAAAAGTTAACGTGTTTTGTGCAATCTCACGGTTTAAAGTTTACGGCCCCTTTTTCTTCTGCGAAAAAAACGTTACAGGACACGTGTATCTGGACATGCTGGAAAATTGGCTCATGCCACAACTGGAGACCGACAGCGCCGACTTCATCTTTGAACAGGATGGTGCTCCACCGCACTTCCATTATGATGTTCGGCATTTTAGGTAGATTTCATTAGAAAGCTAACTATTGCAATGGGTCCCATGTTTCGACTTCCGGAAAATTTCGACATATCTTCGCGTTTCACATCCCCCAGATCCCAAAACCACCGTCAGTTCAAAAGTTTATATATAATTTATGTATGTATGTATATATATATATATATATATACAGGGTGTAATTGATATAATGGAAGTCCGTTACACTGGTGATAGAAGAGACTATTGTAAGCTTCCTAGGCAAAAAATTTGTCACCTATCTTTAAATTGAAAATGTATCTTTAAAAAGTCAATGTTTTTAGGCTTTTCCGAAATTCTTCAAACAGAAGGTGAGGCAGCAGGCTGGGGTAAACGGGGCGGGGCGAGGTGGTGCGATGCGCGGAGGAGAAGTTGTTACGTAATCGGAGCGTTGACCTTACTAGTTGAGGGGAGGTATCAGCTGGTACGAGGAGCGAGCGATAACCGTCTCGTAAGAAAAAAAAAATATTGCTGTTGTTGTTGTTGTTGTTGTTGTTGAAATTGCACGCAATGTCTTGGGACTTCATGACCGGTAGTATTGTGTAGCCTACTTTGTAAGTGTCATTGCCGTCCGGCACTTTAATGAAATACAGTGTGACAAAATTCCGACATCCCGTATTCTGTTCAGAACTAGCATTTAAGACGGAAGGAATATACTTGATGTTTTGTTTGAGAGGCTTGGCGATTTTGGTCATTTAGCCCCATGTGGTTGGGTGTGGGAAGAATTTGTCTGATAACCTGTGTTTTTGTGGTTTCTTTAGTTATGTGGGTGTTTGTAATTCAGGTGAGGATTGGGAAGGAGGCGGCCGTGGACTTAAGTTAGGAACCATCCCAGCATTTGTCTGGGGTAGAAGTGGGAAACCATGGAAAACTACTTTCAAGATTTAATACTAGTATGTCGTGTACATAGTAATAATAATAATAATAATAGCCAGCCTTGTGGAGTTGGGGTAGCGCGCCTGCCTCTCACCCGGAGGCCCCGGGTTTGATTCCTGGCTCCGTCAGGGATTTTAGAAACTGACTCAGCCTAGTGAGGACAAATGAGTAGCTGTCTGACAGTGAGGCAGCGCCCCGATCACGAAAACCAAGATTAACAGCCGAAGGGACCCGATGCGCTAATCACGTGTCACCCCAATATCTGCAGGCCAAATGGCTGGGTAGCGGTCCCTTGGTAGACCTAGGCCCTTTATGGGCTGTAGTGCCAGGGGTTATTTATTATTTTTAATAATAATAATAAAAATAACATTAAAGCAAATATAGCGAGTTGTTTGGCCCTATCAAAAGGCAATGGCATTTAGAACGGGTAAAGACCATACATATCATTGTCTCAAATACGGGCCTTGCTCCGAGACCTTAAAGAACTGGTTCTGGATACTCAAATGGACAAACTAATGCAGAAGGCAGTAGTTCTCTCAACAACCCGAATCGCCTGGAAATTCATGGGTAGCGATTTCGACTTCCCAGCTTAGAAGTGGCTGTTTCAGTAGCAATACTTTGGTTCCCTGAAGCCCGTATAGTTATGTTGTGATGTACCAGCACTGTGTTATATGTACTGTATAAAACAATAATAATAATTAAATGATAGTGAGGCTGTGAGCTCAGGTATTAGAGTGCTATCCTTCTCGAGGGTTCGATCTAGTCTGAGTCATGTAATACATGAAGGTGAAGAAATACGACAGGCTTATGCCGATGGATGTAATGGCACGTACATGAAATTCTGTGAACACAACATTCCGGAATCTCGACATCCCCGCCAAAAATAAAAGTAGAGCGTCCAACAACATATTACTATTATTATTATTATTATTATTATTATTATTATTATTAAGCTTTGTTTTATGTGTGGAGAAGCTAGTCATACAGCAGTAGACTGTAAAAAGAATAATCCGCGATGCATGCTTTGTACAGATAAAGGTGTCAATGAAGTTAAACGAAATCATGCTCCTGGATCAGGTGCATGCACAGTTTTTCGTGAAGCTCTTGAAAAGGCAAAAAATAACAGCAAATGATGAGAATCCTTCAAGCAAACATGCATAGGAGTCAAAAAGCTAACGACCTTCTGACACAGCTGATTTATGAGATGGAAGCAGACATCATTATTATTAGTGAACAATATCAAGAGAGGGACCATCCTGGGTGGTTTTCGGATAATCTTGGAACAGCAGCAATTTGGATACCAGATCTAGGAAAATTCTCAGTCGCAGAGCATAGATGTGAAAACGGTTTTGTCTGGGTACAGATTGGGGGAATCATTATTGTAAGCTTTTATTTTACGCCAAATGAATCTGTCCCAAACATTCAAATGAAACTTGATGGCCTTGAGGATGCATTGCGTGGAATGGACCAAAGACTAGTGGTCGCTGGTGATTTTAATGCTCAAGCGTTGGAATGGGGCATGCCGCAAATAGACTCCAGAGGAAGACGCATAATGGAAATGGCAGCTAGAACAGGTTTAGTGGTCAATAACATTGGAAATGTACCAACATTCCGACGGCCAGGATGTCAGGGAACAATACCGGATGTAACATTCTCAACGGAGGATATCGCGCCTAAGATTGCTGGATGGCAAGTTATTGAGGACTATACAGGGAGCGATCACCAATATATCATCTTTCGTTTACTTCAGGAAGTTCCCCAAGCAAGAAACATACTGCGCAGGCCAGCACGGTGGAATATAGCCAGCATTGACAAGGAAACGTTTCTTGATGTAATACAAAATGGAATGGAGAACATAGCAGAAAAATGTTCTTGTTGTAGAGGAAAAGAAGCAGCTGGTGTACGTGTTGAACTCACCATGCAGCTAATCCAGCAAGCATGCAATACATCAATGTCCCGAAAGAGACCACGAACTAGCAGACGCCCAGCGTATTGGTGGACCGAAGAAATTGCAGAATTGAGAAGAAACTGTCTGCGACTTCGACGCATGGCCCAGAGGACGAGAGGCAGACAAGTGAATACCTCAGCCACAGCGGAGTATAAGTCAGCAAAGAAGGAACTCGGCAAAGCAATTAAGAAGAGTAAAGCTGATAAATGGTGGGCTTTGGCTAAGGAAGTGGAAGATGATCCATGGAGTCTAGGTTACAAGATTGTAATGGAGAAACTTGGTAAATTCTCAAACCCGAGCATGGATTCACAAACCATTAAAAAAATTGTGGATACACTATTTCCCGACCATCCAGAGAGGACTGATTTTGACGATGAAAGCGAACTGAATGATATACCTCTCTTCACAGTAGAAGAACTGAATACAGCTTTTAGCTCCCTTAGAAACAAGAAGGCTCCAGGACCAGATGATATACCTGCAGAAGTGCTAAAGATAATATCAGAACTTTGTCCAGAACTGTTGTTGAATATGTACAATCATTGCCTGCAAGCGGGTGTTTTTAATGCCCGATGGAAAATGGCTCGATTGGTTTTGATCAGCAAAGGAAAATCTGGTGGTTATAGACCCTTATGTATGTTGGACACAGCTGGAAAAGGCCTAGAGAAACTTCTGCAGCCAAGAATTCTCTCAGCAGTTCAGATAGCAGGGGATTTATCTGTTCATCAGCATGGATTTCGCAGAGGACATTCTACTATTGATGCAATATTGGAGGTGGTGAACACAGTAGAAAGAGCGCAAACGGGCAATCATCATTCTCGTAAAGTGACACTTCTTGTGACCCTGGATGTAAAGAATGCTTTTAATTCGGCAAGTTGGAATGACATGTTGGAAGCTCTTGAAGAGACTTTCAAAGTACCGTACCACAGTATCTTATGCGCATAATGAAAGACTACTTCAGGGATCGCACTTTGCTGTATGATACGGAAGATGGACAAAGGGCAAAACGACTAACGGCTGGAGCAGCGCAGGGATCGATCCATGGTCCAGATCTCTGGAACATCATGTATGATGGCTTGTTACGTCTGGAGATGCCAGAGGATACGAATCTAGTGGGTTACGCTGATGATGTGGCTGCCTTGATAGTGGCCCGCAATGTTGAGATGGCTCAAATCAAATTGAACCAGGTGATGCGGCGCATAAAAACTGGATGACGAGTCACAGACTAACACTAGCAGAACATAAAACTGAGATAGTTCTTCTGACGAGGAAAAGGATTGAGACTCTTGTACCAATGACTGTTGGAGATACAGTGATTGAAACATCTACGAGTACAAAATATTTAGGAGTGACACTTGACTCCAAGCTCACATTCTGGAACCATATTCAGAGAGCGACAGATAAGGCAGTAAAATACATGACAGCACTTAGTAGGCTGATGGGCAATATTAACGGTCCAAAATCAAGTAAAAGACGCCTCCTCATGACGACGGTTCAGTCAGTGCTCCTGTATGGCTCTGAAGTTTGGGCCGAATCCTTGAGATTTGGATGGTATCGGAGAAGGATAGCTGCCGTACAACGGAGAGCAGCTTTACGTATTGCATGTGCATACCGCACGGTTTCTGAACCTGCAATCCTCACGGTGGCAGCAATAGCCCCAATAGATCTACTTGCATTGGAGCGACAAGAAATCTGGCGTACCCAAGGAGAGCTGGGAAAAAAATGTGCAAAGAAGCGTGCCTTTAATCAACGGATGAGGCGATGGCAACTCAGATGGGAAAGTGACCCCCGTGGTACATGGACCAAGCGACTGATACCACGCCTGGATACCTGGGTCGAAAGAGTCCATGGTGAAGTCAACTATTATCTCACACAACTTCTAACAGGACACAGATATTTCCGGAAATTCCTGCATAGAGTAGGCGGAGCGAGTGGTGAAACATGCATATATTGTGACGACATCGATGATGTACTTCACACCTTCTTCGTGTGCGGCCATTCGATGTTAAAGAGGGAATATATGGAAACTGAACTGGGAGAACTGACACCAGATAATATTATTTCTGTGATGTTACGGAACCAGCAATCGTGGGACCATGTAGCAGTGTATGTGGAGGATGTCCTTCGCCAGAAAAAGTGGGATCTGGAAGCGTACGAACGCCCTTAAGAAGAAATGAAGAAAGAAGGAGTCTGAAAGGCTAAGTAAGCACGACATCACCCTGAAGTAATGCGAGAGCGGTTCCGGGGTGACGAACGCATCGTGGGAAAAGGGATGTGGTTTTTAGTGGGTAAGAATCCCACACTACTGTGGAGTGCGGACCCTTCACAAGTGTCTTTTGAAGATTTTCCACAGTCCCTCGTACAAAAAAAATATATATATAATTGTTATTGTTATTATTATTAGTATACACTTAATAAGAGACTATATCTTTACTGAATGTTATTTATTTTTAAGTAGGGTTCCAATTGTTTAGGACGTTCAGTAAATAAATATTTTTGGTAACAATGATGATGGAAGAGACTTGAAAGCTTGTTGTGATGGTTGTTTTTAATTCATTTTAGGGGCTTGTGACATTTGTTTATCAGCCCCGTGTAGTTGGGTAAGTGTTGGATTTGTCTGATAAACTGTGTTTCTGTGGTGACTGTAGTAGTATGTGTAGCTGTAGTTGTTAGGGTCGTGAATGAGGTTGGTGCTGTGGGACTCCGAGTACCATACTATCCCGGCATGAGCTTGGAAAGCTCGTGGAAGAATCCAGGGAAATCCAAACTCAGGATAGCCACTGTCGGTGCTGAGTTTGGACCTTCAATTACCGGACTTGCTGCGATCGTGGTGTACGATTAAATGCGCATGCCCACACCGCGGGGGTAGGAAAGAAAGCAGCCGTGGTCTTATGGAGGGGCATTCCAACTTTGGGCTCGTGGGATGCCACGGGAAATCATCATGTGGCTGCAGATGGTGGGAAGTAAGGAAGTTTGTGTTTTTACATGATCGTAAATTTCGTGATCATGAGCTACTGGACCTCCTTTTCATGTGGAATCCGCACCACAGGACTTGGCATTTCACTTCGGAAATCTCACATGCATTGACAGGAAATCAAACCCGGTCCGCCGAGGTCAGAGGCCAACAGCTGGACCGCTGCGACATCACGCCCCGACTTGCATATCGGCCGTTGATGGTAAGCTGCCTCAATACTAGCACCCCATGAACATGATGATGATAATAATAATAATAATAATAATAATAATAATAATAATAATAGTCTAATAATAATATTAAGAAGAGTCAGCATGTGTAGCTCTGGTGTTAGATTGCTAAAAATAAAAGTCTGGCAACTCGACATACCAAATAAAAAACATAAAGGAACTTAGGTTGGTTCCATAGTTTAGGGGCTGCGACAACGTGGTCAGGTAGCCCCGTAGAAGTTAGTGTGTCTAAAATTCTATTATTACTATTATTAGTACAGCAGTAGTAGCCTGGTATAATAATAATAATAGTATTATTAATATTTTTGTTACGGTTGTTGCACTGTCTTCACACAAAGATAGACCAACAGTTTCTTAAATTAATTTACAAAATCTTTAGGATTTCCATTTTCTATGCATAGGCCATGAGGATGTCAAAATCCTAAACAGATCCACCATCACTAGTCATGTAGCCACTCCCCATGAAAGTGCGAAATAGCTGTTCATAGGCTCGGTTTGTGTATTTCAATGCCATTGGCAGACAGGACGAGGAGGTCACTCAACTTCAGACTCTTGTCAACATACCTTAGCGTTGGAGGGGAGGGCGACGGGGAGAAGTCAGCAGTGCTGCTAGGGGAACGAAGTGTAAGCCCGTTTCCAAGACATTGACCGACGATTTTTGTGATATAATTCCACCTACACTAATTAAGATCCGACTGAATTTCGTGAAGATATTTGCTTAGAATACCATCTTCTATCACCAGTGTAAAGGACTTCCATCATATCAAATACACCCTGTATAAATATCTTCATGAAATTAAGTCGGATCTTAATTAGTGTAGGTGGAATTAAATCACAAAAATCGTCGGTCAATATCTTGGAAACGGGCTTTCACTTCGTTCCCCTCAGCAGCAGAGCTGACTTCTCCCCGTCTCCCTCCCCTCCTACGCTGAGGAATGTTGACCAGAGTCTGCAGTTGAGTGACCTCCTCGCCTTGTCTGCCAATGACATTGAAATACACAAACCGAGCCTATGAACAGCTGATTCACACCTTCATGGGGAGTGGCTACATGACTAGTGATGGTGGATCTGTCTAGGATTTTTCCAGCTTCATGAACTATGCATAGAAAATAGAAATCCTAAAGATTTAGTAAATTAATTTAAGGAACTGTTGGTCTATCTTTGTGTGAAGATAGTGCAACAACTGTAATAAACTTATTAATAATACTAATAATAGTAATAGTAGGCTTTTAGACACACTAACTTCTTTTATGTTTCTTTTTGGTATGTCGAGTTGCCAGACTTTAATGTACGTAGGATTTCTTGTATGTGCCATGAAATCCATGGAGATGATCTTATTAGATCCCATTCATTTACTACATGACTGAACGTAGATCGCACCCTCGGGAAGGTTAGCACTCTACCACCAGAACTACACATGCTGACTCTTATTATTATTATTATTATTATTAGACTATTATTATTATTATAACACTGTATTATAACAATGTATTTGTATTTTATTTTCATTTTCGTGTATTTTCATATGTATTTACATTGTTGATGGACCAATAAATCAATCCCCCCCCCCTCTCCAGTTAATGGCCACCCGAGGGCTGGAGATGGGATGGGACAATTCACAATATGAACATGTGGTACCATACTAGTATTAAATCTTGGAAGTAGGTTTCCATGGGTTCCCACTTCTACCCCAGGCAAATGTCGGGATTGTTCCTAACTTAAGGCCACGGCCGCCTTCTTCTCAATAATCATAACCGCTGGCAGTGCAGCCCATGAAGGGCCTAGGCCTACCAAGCGACCGCTGTCCAGCCATTTGGCCTGCAGATATTAGGGTGACGCGTGGTCAGTGCATCGGGTCCCCTCGGCCATTAATCTTGATTTTCCTGACTCGGGCACTGCCTCACTGTCAGACAGCTACTTAATTGCCCTCACGAGGCTTAGTGCACTGCGTTACAGCCCTCACGTCAGTTTCTAATATCCCTGATGGAGCCAGGAATCGAACCCAGGGCCTCCAGGTGAGAGGCAGTTGCACTGCCCCAACACCACAGGGCCGGCGCCTTCTTCCGAATCCTCACCTGAATTACAAATACCCACATTACTACAGAAACCACAAAACACAGGTTATCACACAAATTCTACCCACACCCAGCTACATGGGGCTAAATGACCAAAATCGCCAAGCCTCTCAAACAAAACATCAAGTTTTTTACTTCCGTCCTAAATGCCTAGTTCTGAACAGACTGCGGGATGTCGGAATTTTGTCACACTGCATTTCATTAAGAGAATGTTTTTAGTATTTTCAGAAACTAGTCAACAGAAGGTCCGACACGGACGCCAATGATACATCAGGGCTGAGTATCGAAATTATTTTATACATGAACATCAATCAATGAATTCCACACTTACAAAGTAGGCTACACAATACTACCGGTCCTGACGTCCCAAGCCATTGCGTGCGTTGTCAACAACAAGAACAACGGCAATGCACATTTTCTTACGAGACGGTAGAGCTCAAACAGCTGATAGCCTACCACCCCTCAAGTCAACCGGTAAGGTCAATGCTCCGATTACGTAACAACTTCCCCTTCGCGCGTCGTCACATCGGGCTCCGCCTCGTTTCCCCAGCCTGCCGCACCACTTTCTGCCTGATTAGTTTCTGAAATAACTAAAAACATTGACTTTTTAATGATTAATTATCAATTTCAAGATAGGTGACAATTTTTTTACCTTGATATGATGGAAGTCCGTTACACTGGTGATAGAAGAGACTATTCTAAGCTTCCTAGGTAAAAAATTTGTCACCTATCTTGAAATTGATAATTAATCATTAAAAAGTCAATGTTTTTAGTTATTTCAGAAACTAATCAGGCAGAAAGTGGTGCGGCAGGCTGGGGAAACGAGGCGGAGCCCGATGTGACGACGCGCGAAGGGGAAGTTGTTACGTAATCGGAGCATTGACCTTACCGGTTGACTTGAGGGGTGGTAGGCTATCAGCTGTTTGAGCTCTACCGTCTCGTAAGAAAATGTGCATTGCCGTTGTTCTTGTTGTTGACAACGCACGCAATGGCTTGGGACGTCAGGACCGGTAGTATTGTGTAGCCTACTTTGTAAGTGTGGAATTCATTGATTGATGTTCATGTATAAAATAATTTCGATACTCAGCCCTGATGTATCATTGGCGTCCGTGTCGGACCTTCTGTTGACTAGTTTCTGAAAATACTAAAAACATTCTCTTAATGAAATGCAGTGTGACAAAATTCCGACATCCCGCAGTCTGTTCAGAACTAGGCATTTAGGACGGAAGTAAAAAACTTGATGTTTTGTTTGAGAGGCTTGGCGATTTTGGTCATTTAGCCCCATGTAGCTGGGTGTGGGTAGAATTTGTGTGATAACCTGTGTTTTGTGGTTTCTGTAGTAATGTGGGTATTTGTAATTCAGGTGAGGATTCGGAAGAAGGCGCCGGCCCTGTGGTGTTGGGGCAGTGCAACTGCCTCTCACTTGGAGGCCCTGGGTTCGATTCCTGGCTCCATCAGGGATATTAGAAACTGACGTGAGGGCTGTAACGCAGTGCACTAAGCCTCGTGAGGGCAATTAAGTAGCTGTCTAACAGTGAGGCAGTGCCCGAGTCAGGAAAATCAAGATTAATGGCCGAGGGGACCCGATGCACTGACCACGCGTCACCCTAATATCTGCAGGCCAAATGGCTGGACAGCGGTCGCTTGGTAGGCCTAGGCCCTTCATGGGCTGCACTGCCAGCGGTTATGATTATTGAGAAGAAGGCGGCCGTGGCCTGAAGTTAGGAACAATCCCGACATTTGCCTGGGGTAGAAGTGGGAACCCATGGAAACCTACTTCCAAGATTTAATACTAGTATGGTACCACATGTTCATATTGTGAATTGTCCCATCCCATCTCCAGCCCTCGGGTGGCCATTAACTGGAGAGGGGGGGGGGGGGGGAGGATTGATTTATTGGTCCATCAACAATGTAAATACATATGAAAATACACGAAAATGAAAATAAAATACAAATACATTGTTATAATACAGTGTTATAATAATAATAATAGTCTAATAATAATAATAATAAGAGTCAGCATGTGTAGTTCTGGTGGTAGAGTGCTAACCTTCCCGAGGGTGCGATCTACGTTCAGTCATGTAGTAAATGAATGGGATCTAATAAGATCATCTCCATGGATTTCATGGCACATACAAGAAATCCTACGTACATTAAAGTCTGGCAACTCGACATACCAAAAAGAAACATAAAAGAAGTTAGTGTGTCTAAAAGCCTACTATTACTATTATTAGTATTATTAATAAGTTTATTACAGTTGTTGCACTATCTTCACACAAAGATAGACCAACAGTTCCTTAAATTAATTTACTAAATCTTTAGGATTTCTATTTTCTATGCATAGTTCATGAAGCTGGAAAAATCCAAGACAGATCCACCATCACTAGTCATGTAGCCACTCCCCATGAAGGTGTGAATCAGCTGTTCATAGGCTCGGTTTGTGTATTTCAATGTCATTGGCAGACAAGGCGAGGAGGTCACTCAACTGCAGACTCTGGTCAACATTCCTCAGCGTAGGAGGGGAGGGAGACGGGGAGAAGTCAGCTCTGCTGCTGAGGGGAACGAAGTGAAAGCCCGTTTCCAAGATATTGACCGACGTTTTTTGTGATTTAATTCCACCTACACTAATTAAGATCCGACTTAATTTCATGAAGATATTTGCTTAGAATACCATCTTCTATCACCAGTGTAAAGGACTTCCATCATATCAAATACACCCTGTATATATATATATGTATATCAGTTTCTTGTGGACATGATAACTGCCGTAATTTTGCACCAATCACTTTGAATATTTTACATAATATGTATCCCTATAAAATCTCGGTCGAGTTCGTTAATGGGCAAAATCGGTCGAAGGGGGTGAAAATGGGGGGCTTTATTCGAAAAATTGAAATTTGGCTATAACTCTCTTAATACGTGAAATATCGAATCCATTCAAAGTTCATAATATGTGTCGGATACGTGCCAACAATTTATGTCATATAAGTTTTTTGATAGCACCAACCATTGACCAAAGGGGTGGAAAAAGTGGGTTTTTCGGGAAACATTAATCATATCTCTCTTAATAGGCCCAATATCAAAACCGTACAAAATGGACAATATTCCCCTAATAATTACCTAAAACGTTTGTCTGAAAGAATTTTTGATATGACCCACCATTACGCCAAGGGATGAGAAAAATTATTTCGGAATTATAAGAAAATGCCAAGAGCTATCAGAGGTTGGCATGCCAACACTACTAAATTGATGGGGGATGAGCCGTTGCCATGACAACGCACTTGCACGAGATCAGATTCAGTATTTCCATCTGACTAAGCCGGCCCCGTGGTGTTGGGGTAGCGCGCCTGCCTCTCACCCGGAGGCCCCGGGTTCGATCCCCGGCTCCATCAGGGATTTTAAAACTGACGTGAGGGTTGGAACGGGGTGCACTCAGCCTCGTGAGGACAATTGAGTAGCTGTCGGACAGTGAGACAGCACCCCGATCACGAATACCAATATTAACGGCCGAGGGGACCCGACGCGCTAATCACGCGACACCCCAATAACTGCAGGCCAAATGGCTGGGCAGCGGTCGCTTGGTCGGCCTTAGCCCGTCATGGGCTGGATAGTGCCAGGGGTTGACTTTGACATCTGACTAAGTGGGAAGCGGCTTCGGTGACGTAACTGGTAGCATGCAGAATGTCTATGCCCAAGGTCGCGGTTTCAAAGCCGGCCGAAGTCGTCGGATTTTCTAAGAGCGCTAAAATCCCTAAGTATGCTTTCCTTTGGAGGGGAAGTTCCAACGTACGTTACGAGTTGCTGGTTGGGGTGGCATCTAGTAGCCAAGTTCACAGCTAGGTGTCATTGACGGTAGTACCTGGTAGCAACATTAGGAACTACTGATTGAAATTGACCGTCTGCAGTCCTTACCTGAATTACAGACGAATACATCCATGACAATTCACACCGTTTATCAGACAGATTCTACACTCACCCAAAGTACACGGGGTTAGATGACCACGTTGTCGCAGCCCCTAAACTGAGGAACCAACCAGAGGTAGATTTCATTAGAAAGCTAACTATTGCAATGGGTAGGCTACCATGTTTCGACTTCCGGAAAATTTTGACATATCTTCGCGTTTCACATCTCCCAGACCCCAAAACCACCGTCAGTTCAAAAGTATATATATATATATATATATATATCAGTTTCTTGTGGACACGATAACTGCCGTAATTTTTCACCAATCACATTTTACCGAATATGTATACCTATAAAATCTCGGTCGAGTTCGTTACTGGGCTAAATCGGTAGAAGGGGGTGAAAATGGGGGGCTTTTTTTTCGAAAAAGTGAAATATTGCTATAACTCTCTTAATATATGAAATATAGAATCCGTTCAACGTTCATACTATGTGTCGGATAAAGCCCAAAAATTTATGTTTGAAGAGTTTTTTTTATAGCACCAACCATTGAACAAAGGGGTGGGGAAAAGTGGGTTTTTCGGGAAACATTTATCATATCTCTCTTAATAGGCACAATATCAAAACCGTACGAAATGGACAATATTCCCCTAATAATTACCTAAAACGTTTGTCTGAAAGAATTTTTGATATGACCCACCATTATGCCAAGGGATGAGAAAAATGATTTCGGAATTATAAGAAAATGCCAAGAGCTATCAGAGGTTGCCATGGCAACACTACTAAATTGATGAGGGATGAGCCATCAGACGTTGCCATGACAACGCACTTGCACGAGATCAGATTCAGTATTTTCATCTAAGTGGGAAGCGGCTTCGGTGACGTAACTGGTAGCATGCAGAATGTCTATGCCCAAGGTCGCGGTTTCAAAGCCGGCCGAAGTCGTCGGATTTTCTAAGAGAGCTAAAATCCCTCAGTATGCTTTCCTTTGGAGGGGAAGTTCCAACGTTCGTTGCGAGTTGCTGGTTGGGGTGGCATCTAGTAGCCGAGTTCACAGCTAGGTGTCGTTGACGGTAGTACCTGGTAGCAACATTAGGAACTACTGCTTGAAATTGACCGTCTGCAGTCCTTACCTGAATTAAGACTACTACAGCCATTACAATTCACACCGTTTATCAGACAGATTCTACACTCGCAAAAAGTACACGGGGTTAGATGACCGCGTTGTCGCAGCCCCTAAACTGAGGAACCAACCAGAGGTAGATTTCATTAGAAAGCTAACTATAGCAATGGGTACCATGTTTCGACTTCCGGAAAATTTCGACATATCTTCGCGTTTCACATCCCCCAGACCCCAAAACCACCGTCAGTTCAAAAGTTTATATATAATTTATGTATGTATATGTGTATATATATATATGCATATCAGTTTCTTGTGGACACGATAGCTGCCGTAATTTTGCACCAATCACTTTGAATATTTTACCGAATATGTATACCTATAAAATCTCGGTCGAGTTCGTTAATGGGCTAAATCGGTCGAAGGGGGTGAAAATGGGGGGCTTTTTTCGAAAAAGTGAAATATTGCTATAACTCTCTTAATATGTGAAATATCGAATCCGTTCAACGTTCATACTATGTGTCGGATAAAGCCCAAAAATTTCTGTTTGAAGAGTTTTTTTATAGCACCAACCATTGACCAAAGGGGTGGGAAAAAGTGGGTTTTTTGGGAAACATTAATCATATCTCTCTTAATAGGCACAATCTCAAAACCGTACAAAATGGACAATATTCCCCTAATAATTACCTAAAATTTTGTCTGAAAGAATTTCTGATATGACCCACCATTATGCCAAGGGATGAGAAAAATGATTTCGGAATTATAAGAAAATGCCAAGAGCTATCATTGGTTGCGATGGCAACTCTACTAAATTGATGAGGGATGAGCCATCAGACGTTGCCAAGATAACGCACTTGCACGAGATCATAATTATTCAGAATTTCATCTGACTAACAAGGGAAGTCTCTGAACCGGGGAATCGCAGATCCTGCTGGAACTTTGCAGATACGTTGCGTGAGCCCAAATAGGCAGAACCGTGAAGAGAAATCTTTCGGAAATTAACTTCCCCTTGTACTAGATGAAAAATTAAGATTTACACGTTTAAATTGGCGCGCCAGCGGCGTGAGCTTCATTGGCTGCGTCAGAGGTTGCTTCCCGGCCTACGGCGTACAGTCACCGAATGAGAGGCGACAGACCCGGCATAGGCTTATATCCGTATACGGAGAGTGTCCCATGCATTGCATGATGAATATTAACATTGCAAAAGTTATATGTTGTCTGGAGGAAAAATATGTAAAATGTATGGGAAGGCCTCTCAGCATTCAAGAACAGGACCTGTTGGACAGTTTGGATGGTAGGCTATAGGCTATTGATGGTTTTGTGCCTATCTGACTTTCTGGCGTTCCTCTCTTGTAACAAGTGTGTTTATTTGTTGTGCTCATTGATATTTACAGGTATCATAACTGGTTGTATAGAGAACAGCACTATGAACGTGGACTCCTATTCTACTCTTACTGTCGCCACACATGAGCTACCGGATGACAGTAACACCAGTAACACCAACAACTCTGATGAAGATAATATTTGGACTGCCACCGATAGCTCACCCAGGAAAGTGTCAGAAGAAGCTGTAGGTATGGAATACAAACAAAATGCTGTTGATTATTGGAAAAGCGATAAGAGGCGCCCGCTTTCCTTTTCGTCGGTAAAAAGTAAGTTTCACCGTTTAAAAAGCAAGAAAGATTTATATTTGTGGGCAGAGCAAGTGAAAAGGGGAGGCACCCGCCGCGACAAATTGAGGAGAATAACATGTGTCGTAAAGGCCCAATTTGACATTGCCCATCAGAATAATGAAGTTATACATGACGTGACAATTCAGCAATGGGCTATGCTAGCTGCACAGGACATAAAATGTACGGGGTTTAAAGCCAGCCATTCCAGGGTGCAGCACTTTAAGGATCGCTATAATATCATTTCGCGGAAAATAACAACTGTGACGACATCAAAGAATGCCCATCGAGAAATGGATATTATATCAGCAGCAGAAATATTCGTAGAAGAGGTTACATCGGTTCTGGATTCTCTCGGCCCTGGGAACGTATGTAATAGTGATCAAAGTGGGTTCAATTTGGAGATGTGTTCGGGTAGTACACTGGCTATAAAAGGGTCGAAAACGGTGTGCTCCAAAGTGCAATCAGTGGGGGCCACAACGCACAGTTATACAATAATGCCAACAATAACAGCAGCCAGCAAGCTACTAGAGTTAAGTTTGTCGCTTAACAGTCTTCTTTAGTGATGTACTAAGAAGTCGTTGCTACTGCTAAGTCAGTAGGTCTCGTGGTTCTTACTTCTGATGAGTAGTATCTGCTTTCTATGAATGAGAACTCGTTGGTTAGTTTGTAGAAGTATTTATTAATCTTTGACGATCCAATATATACAAGTGACCACCAGTCAGACAACCTGTTTAGTTGCTGCTGTTGGAAGAAGAGACCTTTTGCTTCTTTGCCCAGGTCTTTTATACAAATCCTTGCATAACAATGTGCGTCACAGTAGTGGGGCGCACTCGATAACATATATGTGGAAATATACATCTTACAGGATATGGACTCATGTCTTTGATAACAGTTCTGTGAATTTGACCACTCATAGCTGTTGGAGTCAACACATTTGAAATAACATATTGAATAATTATATGAGGAAATGTACATGGTCATTTCCTTAGTTCCTTCTAGGAAGTATTTGTCAAATAACAATTTACAGATTGTGAAGTAATTACGTTGACAATAACATGTTGTGAAAGAAGTATGCAATGTCATTTCCTTGGTTCCAAGAATGAACATTCATCAAGTAAACACTTTGCTAATAGCATATTGAGGGATATATTGGGCAATGGTGTTCCTTCTATAGGAAGAAGGACCATAACCTTTAGGTTAGAATGGGGTCTGGGGTTCGAACCTAGACGGGATACATAACTCCTCCACCCTTTGTTGCTCGTTATCGTACTCGATAACAATTTTCTTAAACCTATTCTTTACAGATTTAATACATTGATATATTCTTGTTCTAAATATTAACATGATAACACAGAAAATAAGTATTATAATACTTGTGTTCACAGACACAAAAGTTTTCATTTTAGTATTGTATTCTGGAATGGGTTTTAAATCTAACTTCATTCCTTTCACATCGAGGTGGGATGAATGGAAATTTATTTCGGTTTTAACGTATGGATCATTTGGAGTTGACAGGAGTGGAAACAGGTGTACATAATTTGTAGGTTGCTGTTGCAAAGTTATGCCCATGCTTGTAATAGGGCAAGACTCATTTGAGTAGATAACATATGATCCTGCTAATTTTATAGTTCTCTGAGATTCTGGGCAGGTTTGCAAGATTATTTGAGGATTTTTACTAGAGAAAAGGCTATGTTTCTTATTTAGTGGTTGAAATAGTTGTACCTCGTTTTTTACAGTGGCAAATTGACATCTGGTAGTGTCCGTTAAATTACATGAAGTTATTCTAGTATTAAAGAGTATACATGCGTAATATTGAGTAATTTTTATACAAGGTGCGTTAGACCATCTTAAGGTAGGTCCTTGCAAGTAATATTTTTCCGGAGGGATTAATATTAGATTATTGCTAGGTAAAGGAGAAATTTTATACAATGTATAAGTTTTAGCATCAGTGATTGGCATATATAATATTACAACCATTTCTTCGTTCATCATGAGAACTTGTGTTTTTGACAGTTTAAGGTTCTCAAATTGATGATACTGGTCAGTATGAATTATAGTTTTTGTTGGGTAGATTAGTTGTAAATGTTTTACGACATTTGTTAAATCCTTTTGGGAGAACATCTTGATATTTGTCATTTCATTAAATGACAAGCTAATAGTATCTTGCATCACTTGTATGATTTTATCTAATTTGTTCGTACACAAGAGCACATATTGTTGATGTTCCAGAAGGTTAATCTTGAAGTCTTCTTCTTGTAAAATACCTTTAATTACCTTCATATTATAGTTTACATGGTTCATTTCATTATAGAACTTTTGAGCAATGGAGTTACTGAATGATACTAATTTATTAATATGTTTAATTTCTTTGGTGTTACTTTGTTTTAATGCTTTTAATTGTTCCTGTAGATTGTCTAGATCATCTTGGTCTAGATTGCCTGATATGAATTTAATTATACTACCTAAACCATTTATAAGACCTCTCTTACTTCTAGGTGTAGCAGGTAGCAACTTATTTAATTCCTTTTTTGTTTCTTTAATTGATTCTCTTAATTCTGATATTAGATAAGGAAAAGTATTATTGCTTCGTGATACGAGACTTGAGATAGTGTCTTGAATGTTATTATAAGATTCTTTTAAACTCGTTAAATTGAAATGAAACATGAACCGGTGATAATCGTTAATTATTAAGGCTGGTCCTAATGAGTCGGCATAGAATCCTTGTGTCTGGATGGGCTGTGTGATGATGGTGCCATATCCAGGGAGGAATCTGGAATAAGAAATTTTCTTTTTGGTTTAATGTCCCGAAAATTCCTTACATGAGTTTTACCGTTTCTCATTTTACAGTATACCCTGTTTTCTTCAATTTTGGTAATGATACCTTCGTTGTACAGGTTTTTTGATTTCTTGTTTCTGGTGAGGGGATCTAATACGTAGACAGTTTCATTAATTTGGTAATTATGATTGAAAGTGTCGGTGTTTGGTTTAGTATGACTCCCTTTTACAATTTTCAACTGATTTCCTTGTCTTTCAATGTATTCATTGATTTTGGGACATGGCGAGAAGACGTGGTCTAAAGCCTTATAGTAGGGTCCGTATAGAACGTTGAAAGGAGGTTGTTTAGTAGTGGAATGGATTGAAGAATTGTAATTCGTGATTATGGTGGTCACGAGCTCTGAGAGCGGAGTGAACTTATCGTGATCTCTGGAGATACGAAGTTTCTCTAGAAGGGTCGAATTCAGTCTTTCTACTGGAGAATTAGATGAAGAATTCAAAGGGGTAGTAGCGTGATATTCGATGTTCGTGGCTTTACAATATTCTTTTATGACATTGTATTCGAACTCTCCTCCTTGGTCATGTGTGATTTTCCTTGGGAATCCATGGTGGGAAAAGTAAACTTGTAATTGGCTTAGTGTGGCCAGACCTGTACCATTTGGTAAAATGTAGGCTTGTCCATACTTTGAGAAAATGTCAATTATAGTTAATATGCGACTTTGCTCGAAGTGAAACGTGTCGATGTGAATTTGAGAGAAAGGGTGATCGGCGGTGATGGGACCTTGGTTCGATACCTCGTTAGGGTGTCTCTCGTATTTGTTTCTTTGACAGAGGTTACATTGATTGATGATTGTCCTAATTTGTTCTCTTAAATGAGGCCAGTAGTATTTGGTCTTAAGATGTTCGTAAGTTTCTACTATACCATTGTGGTTTTCAGAATGATAGTGTGAAATCAGCTGTCTCTGAGTTTCGGGGCTCTCAACGTCTTCCAAGAATTTGGATGACCTGATAATGATTAGTTCAGAAGTAAACAGCTTCTGGCATGCCCTAATGAATGGGATCTCGAGAGTGATATCGTCAAAATAAGTAGCGTACTTGTTTGAGGTTACTATTATTTTGAGGAGGTGATTTGCTAAATCTTCCTGAAGATTCTTCTTTGTGACAATCATTATGTGTCTGGTACATTTTTTAAACAGGGTTTGTTTAAGTACCTTGGGATAATTACCATATTTTACAATAATCTGATTGCGGTTTTGCTTTAAGTTCCGTTCAGATATTTTCAATGTGAATATGGGGTCTGCTTGGTTTGAATGGACAGTTTCATTATCCATATCATTTTGGTAGGTGTCATCTCCGGGGATGGCAATGATTGAAGCTGCTTCATCAGCCATGTTAATCTCTATTCTAGAGAGTGCGTCTGCGACACAGTTAGTTTTGTCTTTGACGTAATCAGACTCTCCTGGTTTTGTGTGGGGATATTCTTGAATGTTACCGTATGTAATGGAATTTATTTCCATTGGCTCAACTAAAATTGGTTCCTTAAACTCGTGTTTTAGTTGTCTCTCTGTGGGCTGTATGGCTTGGTGAGTTTTGGCATCTAAGAGATACATTTCACCATATTTAAAATTCAGAACATACTCTTCTTCTTTTTCGATATTGACGGGAATCGCAGTGTTAGCTGTATCTACCGTGGGTTGAAAATGATTCACTTGATTATGTGAAGAATGAAAGTGAAACGGTATGTCTGTGCTGTTGAGAGTGACTAGGTTCGAGGCGTAGTCAATCTTTGCGTCTAATTGAGCGAAATCTGCGCTACCTAAATTATTTAAGTCTTCGATTTTGATGGCTGGGCCAAGCGAAAATCCTGAGACTGTTCCTCTGCATCGTACTCATATTCATAGTACTGAGTGTCGTACTCTTTCGGGTAGTTTTGTATGTTGTACTCATCTACATACTCTAGTGATTGCTGTGCGGGACCTAAAGCTTCCTGTTCGATGTCTTCTGAAGGTTCTAAGTGAGCATTCAGATTACCTCTAATGGTTGAAACACCGGACATCGGCTGTGGAAATCTTTGCTGGTTAGTGGGTGTGAAACGTCGGCCAATATTATTGGGAGTTGGGTAAGGACGATTCATGGAGTTTGGTGGCTTGAAAGGCTGAGTGTTCGGAGCTTGAGCGTGTCCGAAAATTGGTTGTGGTTGATCTTTAAAGAAGGGTCTGTGGGTTTGATTTTGCATGAAAGATTGGTTAAATGGGTTCCTTGGTGGAGCGGGGTTAGAATTCGAGAATGGATTGTGTGCTGAGTGGCCTAGTGGTCGAGCTGTTGGAAACTTGCTAGGAGGTAGTTTTCCTCTTAGTTGGTCCATGTAATCTTCATGGGCGCGATCGTTATCGTAAGACCTGCATAACCTGAGGCAATGATTCAGGTCAGTAATCTGTGCATATCTTAAGTATGAACGATAGGGTTCCAAAACTCCTGCTTTAAACGTGTTTAGGCTTAACTCTTCAAGTTCTCGTAATTTCAATTCCAAAATTTGGTTTTGGTAATTGAGTTTGCATAAGCTTTTGCATTGCAAAGTCAATCCTTCTAATTTATCATGGTAGTCATTGTATGATTCGTTTCTTTTCTGGAAGCAATTAGAGATCTCCTGGATGAGAAGTCTCTCGTCTTTGACGTTACCGTATTTTCTTATGAGTTTATCTTTAAATTTTTCATAAGTACTGTTGGCTTCTAAGTCAAGAATGCTACATGCTTCACCTTTTAGTTTTGACTTTATGACGTTAAATAGAAAGTCATTTATTAATACTGAGTTTGTAGCTGACGCTATTCTCTTATGAGTGTTTAGAAACGATTCTGTTCTTGCTAAGAAATAGTCAAGACTGCAAGAATTAGTGCCGTTAAATTCAGGCAAAAGCTGTATCTGAGCATATTCGAATTTTGAAAGTAACTCGGTTTCAGGCATTTTGTTTGAATTTATGAAGACGGTTTTCAAAATTGTTTATGAAATAAAATTAATTAAAAGTTAATGAAAATTAAATAAATTTAAATGAATTACTTTTAAAAGTTAATTACTTACTTATAAGTGTTAATATTAATCGAAATATACGTGAAAGAGCCCCGGTTAGGTTTTCACAATAAAGAAAATAACTTATTATTATTAATGATCAAAATATATGTGAAAGAGCCCCGGTAAGGTTTTCACAATAAAAGAAATAACTTATTATTATTATTATTATTATTATTATTATTATTAATCAAAATATATGTGAAAGAGCCCCGGTTAGATTTTCACAATAAAAGAAATAACTTATTGTTATTATTATTATCAAAATATATGTGAAAGAGCCCCGGTTAGGTTTTCACAATAAAGGAAATAAGTTATTATTATTATTAATCTAAAATTAATGATATGTGGATATCTCGTTTAGATTCTCCACAATATGAACTAGTAAAATGATGAAATTAATTATATGTCTTCTGAAATGAGAATGTTGATGATTTTTGTTTGTTTATAATAAATATTTAATTATTTGATTAATTTCTCTAATAGTGACAAGCGAAAGACCAGTATGGGCTGCACTAACTCACTTTTGTTAGGAAGTGATATTGCTTTATTATTAATTTTTGTTTTAATTGTTTAGTTACAATATTAATTCAAAAGTAAATAAAGAGTGTAAGGTCTGCTAATTAGAGCCTACTAAATTATTTCTTATTGAAAGTACAATTATTTATTATTATGTATTTATTATTTGTTTTAAATTTATTAATTTTAATTCAAATCGAAATGACAAGGCAAACTCTACTAGTTAAAGTTAACTGTAATTTGTTTTCGTTTGAAAAGGGAAAGAATGTATTATTTAGGTTTTATTATTATTATTGTTGTTGTTGCTCTCCCAATTTGTTACTTGAAATATTGAACCATGCTTTACTAATAATACTCTAGTTCACAAATAAGGTATTATTTGGAGTTTGGCTTACAGACAAGAAAAGATGATCAGTGCTGGCTGCATCCTCTTGGAACTGCGGAGTCGGTTGGTTCTCTTGTGTCGTCGTGTGGTCGGAAAGCGCTTCTGGAGCGTTGTCGGCACGTACGGCGATGGCGGTTGGTTGTTGCGAAAGGCGTTACTTGGAGCGTGGGCTTCTTGGAACGTTTGTCGGCGAACTTCCTTCCTTCAAGCTGGTGAAGTTAGTCGTGGATGAAAGGACTCCCTGAGGTTGTCAGTTCCACTCCTGGCTTGCTGGCTGGTTCATAGAAACGATGACTTCATCTGGTGCTGAAGATAGGTACCTTGGTGTCGCTAGTATAGTGACGAAAGGCCTCCTTGTGAGGTTTGTCAGAACACTGTACTAACTTACTCGTAGATTATCTGGCAAGGATAATCGTTACCTATCCCGGACTGGCCCCCAGTTAAGTTTGTCGCTTAACAGTCTTCTTTAGTGATGTACTAAGAAGTCGTTGCTACTGCTAAGTCAGTAGGTCTCGTGGTTCTTACTTCTGAAGAGTAGTATCTGCTTTCTATGAATGAGAACTCGTTGGTTAGTTTGTAGAAGTATTTATTAATCTTTGACGATCCAATATATACAAGTGACCACCAGTCAGACAACCTGTTTAGTTGCTGCTGTTGGAAGAAGAGACCTTTTGCTTCTTAGCCCAGGTCTTTTATACAAATCCTTGCATAACAATGTGCGTCACAGTAGTGGGGCGCACTCGATAACATATATGTGGAAATATACATCTTACAGGATATGGACTCATGTCTTTGATAACAGTTCTGTGAATTTGACCACTCATAGCTGTTGGAGTTAACACATTTGAAATAACATATTGAATAATTATATGAGGAAATGTACATGGTCATTTCCTTAGTTCCTTCTAGGAAGTATTTGTCAAATAACAATTTACAGATTGTGAAGTAATTACGTTGACAATAACATGTTGTGAAAGAAGTATGCAATGTCATTTCCTTGGTTCCAAGAATGAACATTCATCAAGTAAACACTTTGCTAATAGCATATTGAGGGATATATTGGACAGTGATGTTCCTTCTATAGGAAGAAGGACCATAACCTTTAGGTTAGAATGGGGTCTGGGGTTCGAACCTAGACGGGATACATAACTCTAGCACCTCTCTTCATAACTCTGAAAGAACCAAAAGGTGTGTTTGGAAAAAGGGTGAAAGAAACTATGTTTGCACATGACAATATTTACGTTGTTCCTACAAAATCTGGAAAAATGGGATCTGCACAATTGAAGGATTGGTTTCACAATGTTTTCAAACAGCATGTACCGTCCGGCAATGCGGCACTCCTTCTGGATTCCTTTTCTGGACATAAATCGTTAGAAAGTGAAGAGCGCATACGACTGATGATGATACCTCCTGGAGCCACAGCCTATTGTCAACCATTGGATGTATACGGCTTTAGGGTCTGGAAAAGCTTTGTCTGTAGATTTTCGAACACCATTCGGTTATTGAATTTTGACATCAATTTGGCCCAGAGAAATACAATCTTGAAAATGCAGTCTCTGACATATCACCAATTGTCGTCCCCTCGTTTTACTTCAATGTGGCAATACGCATGGTACCGAAGTCAGTACCTGTCCGACAATCCCGGTGGGTTTGAACACCCTGTGCCATATTGTTTCGATATCAGTGCAATACAATGTAGTACTTGCACTCGCCCGTGTTTCATGCGGTGTGGATGGTGTAAAACCAGTTTGTGTTTCCAACATTATTACCACGAACATCACTGTTGTCAGAACTATGTGAAGTAGCTTGGTCACTTACTCACTTGTTTGACTATTGGTTCAGTTTACTCTGTGTTGTGTTGTAATGATATGTATTTGTGATACTTTACATTGCATGATTAATAATAAAGCACGACGTGCAATATATTGTAAAGATGCAGCATTAATGTCCACGCCGCAGCGCAGGTTGTGAGCGCGAGTACGGGAGGGCAATCGTTTGGAGCATGACCTTTTGAGCCACCAATCAGGCGTGAGGCACACCCGCGCTTGACCAGCGCGCACAGTTCAAAATTGTTGTTCTTATTGACGTCTACGGAGGGCAGGAATTAATTTCCGAAAGATTTTTCTTCATGGTTCTGCCTAGTTGGGCTCAAGCAACATATTTGCTAAGTTTCAGCAGGATCCGCGATTCTCCGGTTCAGAGACTTCCCTTGTAAGTGTGAAGCGGCTTCGGTGACGTAACTGGTAGCAAGCATGCTGAATGTCTATGCCCAACGTCGCGAGTTCAAAGCCGGCCGAAGTCGTCGGATTTTCTAAGAGCGCTAAAAATCCCTCAGTATGCTTTCCTTTGGAGGGGAAGTTCCAACGTTCGTTGCGAGTTGCTGGCTGCGGTGGCATCTAGTAGCCAAGTTCACAGGTAGGTGTCGTTGACGGTAGTACCTGGTAGCAACATTAGGAACTACTGCTTGAAATTGACCGTCTGCAGTCCTTACCTGAATTACAGACTAATACAGCCATCCCTAAGTACACGGGGTTACATGACCGCGTCGTCACAGCCCCTAAACTGAGGAACCAACCAAAATCTCTGCGGGAGATATAATTTTGCGTGAAGAAGTAACAGACCGTTACATAGTTACACATCAGTGTCGAAACCTTGCATAAGGACAGTGTGACCACAAGTATAAAAATGGACCCCAAATGACAAGAAGGTTACCGTTCCCATAAGACAATAAAATGTTTAAAATAAGCATAACATGACGAAAAACAAAGTTAATTAAGCTCCAATTATAAAATACCTTCTCGCAATAAATGAGGTCTGATCCTTCTACGAAAACCTGCATATTCTGCCTATTTTCGCCTATCCCCAAGTTTGTCCGGTGAAATCTACCTCCGCCTTCCGGCGTGCCGAGAGGACTTTTTTTAAACAGGAGATTGGAAAACCGATGGATCGGTCGTGGTGGAGATCGTGATCAGCAATTCATGTCATGGCCTCCACGCTCTCCCGACTTAACCCCATGCGATTTCTTTCTGTGGGGTTATGTGAAAGATTCAGTGTTTAAACCTCCTCTACCAAGAAACGTGCCAGAACTGCGAGCTCGCATCAACGATGCTTTCGAACTCATTGATGGGGACATGCTGCGTCGAGTGTGGGAGGAACTTGATTATCGGCTTGATGTCTGCCGAATCACTAAAGGGGCACATATCGAACATTTGTGAATGCCTAAAAAAAACTTTTTGAGTTTTTGTATGTGTGTGCAAAGCATTGTTAAAATATCTCAAATAATAAAGTTATTGTAGAGCTGTGAAATCGCTTCAATCATTTGTAATAACCCTGTATATATATACATATATAGATACATAAATTATATATAAACTTTTAAACTGACGATGGTTTTGGAGTCTTGGGGATGTGAAACGCGAAGATATGTCGAAATTTTCCGGAAGTCGAAACATCGTACCCATTGCAATAGTTAGCTTTCTAATAAAATCTACCTAATAATATCGTATGGTCTCGGGTGCCGGGTTCAAGCTTTGTTATTTGACACCCAGAGGGTAGCTTGCATGTCGAATTTCGTTGTTTCTTGAAAGTCAATGAGGTTAGATATCTAAGCTTCTTGAACACTTCTAGTAGAGAAATGAGGAACTTTGTGTAGGCCTACTAAATTAAAATGGGTTCTTTGACAAGCTAACATATGACATGGTGTCGTAATTTTGGCCGCCTTTCAAAAAATCACTTTCACGGCCAGGAGCGAACCTGCAAGCTAGGGGTTAGTAGACCGACACGTTAACCTCTCACCCACCGTAGCAAGCTACTTGTCCCTTAATTTAGGGATCCTCAAAGTCGGGGGGGGGGGGGGGGGGGGAGATGAGGAGAGGACAAATGGGTGTGCCAGCTCTGATTAAAATATTAATATTTCATGTTCTGTAACAAATAACGCTATCCTCCTATCCATGAAACCTATCATAGGCTCCCACGACCATTCAAGACTAATATACTCGTACTTTTGCTGTCTTATTTCACAAGAACTGACCAGTAGATCCTGCCACCAGGACTTCTGAGACAAGGTGTAGAGTAATATTCCCCACACAGCACCCTTTCACCCGCCAGCCACAGTGATATCTCCTTACCAAACACTTGAGAACCACTAATGACAATAAGTCTCTTGACAATGTGACTGCCATTTTCTTACAATAAGAGAATCTTCTATTTCCGCCACTGCCGTCTCGAATTTAGCCAGACCTTTGCAGTCAGTTCAAAGGCAGTGAGAGAACTGGTGAATTCTAGTGCGTGTTCATTGGAATTGGTTAGCCCGATTTACAACTGATACACGTAACGCCACATGAAATAAGCAAAATGTGTTCAATTCCAATAAGCAAGGAACAATAGTTAACTTTCAACTGGAGTAATACAAATACATTAAATGTTGTTATAAAAATTAGTTGAACTTTCAAGTGCTCTATGAAGAGTAAGTTGTGTGCTATTATTATTATAATTATTATAAATATTGTTGGTATTGTAACTGGTAATTGCTATAATTGGACAGAAACAAATACTGTTGATCTTGTGTTCCGTTTCGATGTGTAACATCATTCCGCTCGGTTGCTGGATTGATTTATTTAGCGTAAGACTTTCAGTGCCTGGAGTCGATAGTTTTGTGGGAGTGATTTTGAAAAAAAAAAAGGACGGAAGTGGGCTTGACGAAAAAGTGTAACAGGAAACATACGCTTTACTTCAAAATTTGGAGGCCCTACAATAAGTCATCTTCAAGTTGTCGTTCTTTGGTGTGAAAATATTCATTATATCAAAACAATTATGATTTATTAAGGGTCTGTTTTTCAATCTCTGGATAAAAGTGATGGGCATCCACTCCCCGAGTAACGTGTATTTCAATGCAAAGTTATGTGAACTCTAGTGTCAACTGATTAAAACACAAACAACATGGTGAAAGTCTTCGTATCAGTATTTGAATGATGATATGCTTTAATATGAAACATTGTAGCTAGTCGACAATGCCTGTATTATGTTTCTGCACAATGGCTATTCAGATAGTAACCCACATTGCGGTAATGCAGTTATGAATATAATATAATTATATCGATGTGTTTATACGGCAACCGGACTGGCCTTTCATGGCGGTACGTGAAAATAAGAATCCGTGTTGTACTTAAAATGACAGTGGTTGTAATAGCTTCGAGGACAGAGTGTTGGTCTATGAATCATGAGGTCTGAGGTTCGAACGCCATTCCCGGCAATTATTTTTGCTACCAGATTATCGATGTAAACGATATTTATCATAAAATTATGCGTCATTGTAACAGAATCGTGTCGCCTCCGTTGCGTGGCGGTCAGCATGGTTAGCTACCGCCCCGGAGGTCCTGGGTTCGATTCCCGGCTCTGCCACGAAATTTGAAAAGTGGGATGAGGACTGGAACGGGGTCTACTCAGCCTCGGGTGGCCCAAATGCGTAGAGGGGGTTCGATTCCCACCTCAGCCATCCTCGAAGTGGTTTTCCGTGGTTTCCCACTTCGTCTTCGGGCAAATGCCGGGATGGTTCCTACTGTAAGGCCACAGCCGCCTCCTTCCCACTTCCTTGCTTACCCGTCCCATTCTTCCCATCCCTTCATCAGACCTCCTGTTCGCTTTGCAGGTGAGGTCGCCTGGGAGTAGTGCTGGTCACACACCCCAGTTGTATCCCCGACTCAGAGTCTCAAGCTCCAGGACACTGCCCTCAGTGGCGGTAGAGGTGGGATCCCTCACTTAGTCCGTGGGAAAAGCCAACCCTGGAGGGTAAAACGATAGCGGAGCGGCGGTAACAGAATCTACCTGAAATTACGATTTATCTAATTTTAATTACAATATTTTGCACCAAGCAGGAGTTGGGAAATTTGATTGTATTGAACATTATGTCTAGTACTCTATAGATAGGCTAGAGACTATGGTTTCATTCCTCCTCTTAATTTACTGTATAATATGTGATGTTTGTGCAAACAAGTGTGACAGTAGCATATCTCCAATTCAATCTATACATTCATCATAGTACCAGTATGAAAACGGAGCGTAAATTTACATTTTAAGAATGTCCAAGCTGTCTAGTATACTAGTAGGATAACATGTCAGATGACTCCACATATATTTCATCTCAATTTCACAGTAGGATAACATGTCGGATGTTACACATCGTATGCGACTACTGTAAGGCTCGTATCTATTTTTTTGTTTTGGTGAACTAGCCTAGGAGAAGTGCTAAGAAAGGAAATAAGGATAAGGGGGAGAGGGGGGGGGGCTTAGATATTTCATGTATCAGAAGGGGGAAGAGAATCCCTGCCTTAATTGGGAAAAATACTGAAGTTCAATTAACATGTCCTGTAGTTGCACATGTACATCACCGACACCAGAGGCATAGGCCTAAATGACAGTGTGATCATTTGGTAGAAGAAGTTCCTCAATTCTGCAAATTACGAAGAACGCGTCGTAATGTACCTTATTCTACCCTCAGAAGAAGAGCAGTGTAGTCACTTCTGCCGCCCCTCCCACCACCCCTCCCTCCTTACCGCTCACAACGAAATAAAGACAATAAAAAAAATCTGAGTTAGGAGTTATAACTGTTTAGAAATAATGTACTGGTAGTATAATTTAGTTTTGAATTTGCCGACAAAGTAATGCGGAGTTTTGAAATGCTCCTTATTAGCCTACTTTCGATTTTTGCAAAAAATGAAAGTAGACTTATGAGATCAACACAGGGCGAAAAAAGTGTGTCTGTCTGTGTGTGTGTATGTGTGTGTGTGAGTCTGTGTGTGTGTGTGTGTATGTGTGTGTGTGAGTCTGTGTGTGTGTGTGTGTGTGTGTGTGTGTCTGTGTGTGTGAGTGTGTGTACTCTGAATGTCTGTCCCCCCCTATCAATTCGAACACGGTGAAACCGAATTGAACGAAATTTGGTACAGAGATAGCACTAGTAAAGGACACCTCAGTGTCATACTTTATATCGCCGCCATCTTTACCAAAACAGAATGGCGGCCACTCAAATGTTCAAAACGTAAAATCAAATTACGGCTAAACTAATCATCCGATCTCTACCAAATTTGGTGAAAACATACCTTTATATAGGATGCGTCTTTCACCCAAAATTCAAGGTCATCGGCCATGCCATTTCAGGATGGCGGCCGTGTGAATTATGCAACCATTTTAATAAATAGCTTAAGACCCACCAATTCCGATTATCGAGCCTAGGGGGGTTTAAGCTATCCTGAAGGTCGTGATCCGTTATTTATTATAATTTAATATTATAATATTATACAGTATGAGTGGCTTAAAAGAGCTGGGCCGTTTGTGTCACACGACAAGATGGCAGCTGTCCTCATGTGCCTGTCTTATATTTCAGTAGTTTTAGTATGTTGTATGTGATATACCGTACTGATACAATAATATAAACTTTGTATGAAATGATCTTTAATGAAGATGTACTGCAGTGAAGAAATCGTTTATTTAAAGTCATTATTTGCCAACAGTTTGTATCTAATATGTCAGTTAAGAACACCTGACGTCATGGATACTGTTAGCTCTGGGCTAGCATGTTAGTCTGACACGCAGTTGACTGGGGATCGAGTACTGCTACAGTTAGGTTTTTTTTCTTCAATTCTTTTACAAATGATGTGCACGAGCTTTTCCCACAGATACTGAATAAAATGTCATTTAGCTCAAAGGAGAGGATAAAGTATACACTCGTATATTAATAAAATCACAGTCCCAGCATCGCACATAAACAGAAGACATTAGAAAAAGGAGAATAGAAGAACTAGATACACGTTGTCAATAACCACAGCCTTCTTAATGCCTCTGTACGGTGCTGTCCTCTTGTGGGTTATGTGGGTAATATTGTTCCAAACATAACGCTGTGTAAATGCCTGAGCTGGCCTCCTGAAGTATGGCAATTTTGTAATACTGGTAGTTCAACTATTAGCCACGATCGCGCTCCGAATACCTTTAAACACTGCCAGCTGGATCGCCTCCCTCTTGGCTACTTTAAACTGCCTACTCATTCAACACACAAAGAACACTGCCATCGTAGTGCATTACGATGGCAGTGCATAGGCGTACAAGATAAAGATTAATTCACTGATAGGTCGCAGCACCACCTACTGTGATTGGGGCGGAAGATGATTGGGGCGGAAGATTCTTAATTTTGCAGGCTGGCTTAATATAGAGATTAACGGACGTGAATGCATTACAATAAGTTAGTAGTTTTGTTATTCAATCATCATAAGGTATATAATATTGATCTTGACACTTACTGGCTTATTATCAATATAAAAGAAAACAAACAATACATTGTGGTTGGGGTGATTGTTTTAGGGATGAGGACAAAGAGTCATAAAGATACCCATACATTTAGGAGAAAGTAGGCTATATGTTCTTTGCTGAACATCTTGTTTTTCATTACGTACTGGTAATTAGAGTGAAGACTTAGCGAATTGCAAATTGTTAACTTTATTATAATTACTCAAAAATCCAAAATTGTTTTGTGAACTTGGCAAAATATATTTCATAAAATAAATGCTAAACAGTTTTCTATGAAATACGATTTGTATGTTTTTATAAATTATGACTGTGCGTCAGAAGCTTTTCTCAAAATGTCATTGTCTTTCCGGAATAGCTAGTAGTGGATATTAATAATTAAGAGTATTTCAAGGGTGAAGGGAGTAAGGGGGCGGGGAGAAAAATTATTGCAGAGTGGCCCTTAAATCCTCTCGGAGGCCCTGCTGATGACCATGATATCCCATGCCACTAAAATAGATTAACAACAACAATAACAACGACACTATGAAGTGCTGTTGGCACGTCGAAAAGGAACGAAACGCGACATGGTCAATATACAGTTCAAAAGGAACAGAGGGACAAGGGTTTCTGTCTCTATCAACTCATTGTTGAGGCCTCACAGCTAATTATAACCAGCACGGCGTTGTTCGCAGCACCACTCAGCTTGTTAAGGCTTGCTCTTATTTGGCAACTCACTCCAACTGCGACTTTTCTCGCCGCAAAACATCGTGACAAAATTGGTTAAATATCACTTGCCGGCTTCCTTTTGCAGTTGTGTGTGATGCGGGAATCGTTCGCGTCAGCACAGTGGCTGTAATTGATATTGCGTCAGTAAATCGTGTCACGAGTACTAATACACGCCTTGTAAGTACAATGGTAATAATAATAATAATAATAATGTGTGTTTGAGTCTTCTTTTGATTGGTTTGATGCAGTTATCCATGTCTCACTGTCCTGAGCTAATCGTTTCATCAAATTCTGATCTCAAAATTAAATCTCCTATCTCGGGCTCATCAATTACCTCTTCCCTTTCTATTACATGATTAAGTGGCGACTGTTGATTTTTAGCCTATTTTCAATTTTGAAAAAATAGGCTTATGAGATCACCTTTTGTCCGTGTGTGTGTGCGTGTGTATGTGTCCCCTAATAACTTCTAAACGGTTGGAGCGATTTCAATGAAACTCAAGTTCATAGCACTATTCCGGAAGACCCCCACCGTGCCCTTCAAATTTTGTTACGTCTCACCAATCCAACATGGTGGCTGTGCGAAATATTTCACCAGCATTCAATACCTCCGAAACTATTACCGATATCAACCTGGTATTTTTTACGGTAATAAAGGGAACTACTAGAAATTCACTTTTGAAAAACTGGTAACTACAAAACCAACATGGCTGCCACGCGAATTTGCGACTTTTAAATAGACGTATCTCGCGATTTAACCAACCAAACGCAATAAAACATGGTAAAGTATATGTTTATACACATTTTTATGCACCGACATCTAACTTCGTTCAATTGTTTACATAACCACAAGTTGGCGGATGTGCGAAATATTTCACCGGCATTCTATATCTCTGAAACTATTAGCGGTATCACCCTTACATTTTGTACGGAGATAAAGGGCTCTACTGTAAGTACATCTATAAGACTTTCAAAAACCGGTTAACTACAACACGAACATGGCGGCCAAGCGAATTTGAAAATTTAAATAGACCTTTCTCGCGATTTAATGTTCCAAACGCAATGAAATCTGGTACAGGAAATGTTTATACACATTGTAATGCACTGGTATCTAATTTAGTTAAATTGTTTACATAACCTCAAGATGGCGGCTTTGCGAATTTTAAAATTAAGTTTTTATTTCTTGTGTTGTAATCATGCGATCGAAGTGAAAGTTTGAATAATGAACCTAAACAATACTTTTCCTTTAATGGTACATGACTCTATGGCCTATACATTTAACAATCCAACATGGCGGCCATCCGAAATATTTAGACGGCTCTGAATATCTACGAATCTATTATAGCAATCAAACTGAATTTTTTATGTCCATAGGGGCTATGAACTTAAGTTCACCTATAGGACTTTAAATAACCTGCTGATCACAAATCCAACATGGCAGCGACGCGAAGTATAAATATTCACATGGACGTTTCTCGCAATTTAACCATCCGAGTGCAGTGAAACTTGGTACAGTAAATCCTTATACGAATGTTAATCCATTGGCATATAATTTATTTCAATAGTTTCCATAACCACAAGATGGCAGCTGTGCGAAATTTTAATATCTCGCTTTTACTTCTTGTGTCCTAATCATGCGATTGAAATTTGAATGCTACAAGTACACAATAATCTTCATGTAACAGTACATAAGTCTAGGACCTACATATATAAAATCCAACATGGCGACCATCCGAAATATTTAGTCGGTTCTCAATATCTACGAAACAATTACAACAATTAAACTGAAATTTTGTATGTTGATAGTTGCAATTAACATAAGTAGGATATATGAAAATAGGCTTTATACAGTAGTTCTTCACGGAACTACTTATTGTAATGTGTAGGACGTAATATGATAGGCCTAACTCAAGATAATTATTATAGCTGGGCTAAATTGAGATATTAGCCTCAGTCTAATATTAATTATTCAGTCGCACAGCACTATAACGAATACCACTCCATAGATGTGCACACGCTGAAAATAAACTATCCATTCTGACAGCGCGAAATTGTAACCTATAAACCCGTAGTGTTGGTTTAAATTCAACCAATAGCAAGACTTGAGGATATCAGTCTACGTGCCCCTTCACCCTCAGGGCTCCCATACATTTCTAAAGCTATAAACACGTGCTTTGAGGATGCAAGGCTTCCTTCCTCAGCTTTCTGCTCCAGGCGGCGAGGGTCACTCTTCGCCCATCTAGGGGTGAAATGTAGAACTAGTTACAAGTACTGACAGTGACAGTGTGGCAGAGCTTATCGAGAGGTCGCGCAAGATAGCCCCAAAGACTATTGTATTTTACAAAACAATCAATCAAATGTCTTATAACAGTTACAGCTAAGAGCTGACTGTTGGATGATCCTCACGTCCTACATGGAGGAATCACCACTGACATGATCTCAATCTTCTTTTCCCTTATACAAATGCTACATGAAAGCGTTCCATCTCTTAACCTTTTCTTCCTTATCTGTTCGAGGTTTTCCATCTGAGTCCTTCATATTACAGCCCTTAGTCTTCCTTTCCCCAAAAGTACTCTTAATCCTCCGATAAGCTGTATCTACTTTTCATACATTCAGACAATAACAATGTTTGCCTACCACTTATTATTCCAGTTTTCGACGGGGTATGGGATGAGATGCGATGAAATTAGATGTAGCGGATGATTTTAAGGCCGGATGCCCTTCCTGATGCCAACCTCATGAGAGGAGTTAATGAGCGATGAAATGATTGAAGATGAAACTGGGCAAGGATGTGGAAGGAAGCGGCCGTGGTCTGCCAGGCGGTACCGTCCCAGCATTTGCCTGGAGTTGAAAATGGGGAAACCTCGGAAATCCATTTCAAGTGCGACTGACGGTGGGGCTCGAACCCACATAGCTGATTCTCGGATATGCTCAGAAATTTAATTTCTTAATTTTCCTGAAAATCATACATGTATTAACCGGGAATTCAATCCGTCCCGCTCTGGTGAGGGGCAAGCAAATTGGTGACTGCACCATCACGGCCCAGTCTTATTAGATTCTCTTCTTGACAAAATCATTCTCCAGTAAATTTTGGGCCTACTCTGGCAAAGAATAAACGCTTTTAGAACTTAACTGAAAATCGATGCAGATGTCAATTTTTGAAAAATTCCTTTCCATTTAAAGACATATTGTAAATTTTATTTGCACCCAAATGGGCAGTTAAGAAGTGATACAGTCAACAAGTCAACCCCTGGCACTATACAGCCCATAAAGGGCCTAGGCCGACCAAGTGACCGCTGCCCAGCCATTTGGCCTGCAGATATTGGGGTGACGCGTGATCAGCGCATCGGGTTCCCTCGGCCGTTAATCTTGGTTTTCGTGATCGGGGCGCGGTCTCACTGTCAGACAGCTACTCAATTGTCTTCATGAGGCTGAGTGCACCCCGTTCCAACCCTCACGTCAGTTTTAAAATCCCTGATGGAGCCGGGAATCGAACCCACGGAACCCCGGGTGAGAGGCAGGCGCGCTATCCCAACACCACGGGGCCGGCAAGAAGTGATACAGATTTTCACGCAACTTTTTTTTTTTTTTACTTTGACCTCTTTCCTACTACCTTCTATTTGAGCTTTGGACTATGCTACGCCCATAAAATTTTAAACAATAGACAAATCACTTTCTAAATGTAACGTTGTCCTAACCACATGTAAGTTTATCATATGTATTTGATTTATATTCTTTCAATGTCGTTTAAATTAGATTTGCATAATGATTTTTATATATTTTTCATCTTTGTCACTGGTTTAATTTTATCTGTTTTTCCATTGCTTTCTTTCAGACACCATATGCTTTAAACTAACCTATGCTCACTTTCCATCACGTCGGGTTTCTTAAAGCCGCTTTGTTTTGAAAAGGCTATATTTGTATCTTTAAGCATACAGGCTCTTCATTGGTTATAGAGCTACACCGATTGGTGAAGTATTGGTGTTACATATCTACCATTTCAAGGAACTACTATTTGTCATGAACAGCTGATCACCGTCACCATCTGTTTCTCTTCATTTTATTCTATTCCTATACCCTAAATTTTATGGTGCACCATATTAGGGTTTAAATACGTATCTTAATACTGTGCAACGCTTTGTTTTTTTGTTTTTTCAACAGCTGATGAAGGGGATAAAATATAATTAATCCCCTAAACATGTACTGTAAACAAGTTAAATAATTAATTTTATCTGTATACAGTAGTATTGATACAGGCAGATGTTCATTTCTTGTTAATAACTACTCTTTACAAAAATTCATATGATAAGTTTTACACTTCTGTCCACATAGTTCGCATACACAATCTTCGTTGAGATGATGCTATCATTTCTCTGTGTATAGCTTACTATGGAAATCGTGCTACTGCGTGTCGTAGATCGCAGTTTGCCTTTGTCCAGCTTCTGTCATTATGGCCAGTGGCGTATAAATCCGGATCTCCATTTTTAGCCTACTTTCGATTTTTGCAAAAAATGAAAGTAGACTTAGGCCTATGAGATCAACACAGGGCGAAAAAAGTGTGTCTGTCTGTGTGTGTGTATGTGTGTGTGTGAGTCTGTGTGTGTGTGTGTGTGTGTGTCTGTGTGTGTGAGTGTGTGTACTCTGAATGTCTGTCCCCCCCTATCAATTCGAACACGGTGAATGCGAATTGAACGAAATTTGGTACAAAGGTAGCACTAGCAAAGGACACCTCAGTGTCATGTTTTATATCGCCGCCATCTTGACGGAAACGTAATGGCGGCCACACAAATGTTCAAAGCTTAAATCAAATTACGATTAACCTAATCATCCGATCTCTACCAAATTTTGCAACGACATACCTTTATGGGGGGAGTATCCTTTGACCAAACCAATAGGTCATCAGCGTAATAGTTTGCGGATGGCGGCCATCTTTGTGTGAAAATCGATTCCCCCTATTAATTCGAACACGGTGCAACCGAATGGAACGAAATTTGGTACAGAGGTAGTACTAACAAAAGGCACCTCAGTGTCATGATTTATATCGCCGCCATCTTGACGGAAACGTAATGGCGGCCACACAAATGTTCAAAGCTTAAATCAAATTACGATTAACCTAATCATCCGATCTCTACCAAATTTTGCAACTACATACCTTTATGGAGGGAGCATCCATTGACCAATCTAATAGGTCATTCACCTGATAGTTTGCGGATGGCGGCCATCTTTATGTCAAAATTGATTCCCCCTATTAATTCGAACACGGTGGAACCGAATGGAACGAAATTTGGTACAGAGGTAGCACTAGGAAAGGGCACCTCAGTGTCATGTTTTATATCGCCGCCATCTTGACTGAAACGTAATGGCGGCCACACGAATGTTCAAAGCTTAAATCAAATTACGATTAACCTAATCATCCGATCTCTACCAAATTTTGCAACTACATACCTTTATGGAGGGAGCATCCTTTGACCAATCTAATAGGTCATTCGCCTAATAGTTTGCGGATGGCGGCCATCTTTGTGTCAGAATCGATTCCCCCTATTAATTCAAACACGCTGAAACCAAATGGAACGAAATTTGGTATAGAGGTAGCACTAGCAAAGGGCACCTCAATGTCATGTTTTATATCACCACTATCTTGATGGAAACGTAATCGCGGCCACCCAAAGCTAAAATGTAATTACGACCAACCTAATAATCTAGTCTCTACCTAATTTTGCAACACCATATCTTTATGTGGGAAACATATTCTGACCAAACTGCAAGAACATCAGCCCAATAGTTTGCAGATGGTGGCCAAGTATGTGTGCAAATCGATTCCCCTTATCAATTCAAACACGGTGAAACCGAATTGAACGAAATTTGGTACAGAGGTAGCACTAGCAAAGGGCACCTCATATTCATGTTTAATATCCCTATAGCACGTTGTATATCAACAAGCTCCTACAACCAACATTCAATCATACTCCTTGAAAAGGACAAAGAGTTATAACAATACCCATGCATTTAGGAGAAAGTAGGCTATATGTTCTTTACTGAACATCTTGTTTGTCCTTAATGACACATGCAAAACTGTTGATCCATTCCATGTTATAGCAACGAGATTTGTTGGTAAGGCATTCAGGAAGCTGCTTCACAAGGTGGGCTACCAAGTGACCTACCATACTGGTCCCTCCCCATCTGTCCACAGTTTGGCGAGCTTGTGCGCGCATAATCAGAGCGGTCAGAGGTCAAGCTGAGAGAGAAATTAACTTTCTCCACAACTGTAGCAGACAGATTAAGCCTCAGGCAACGAAAAACAACTTTTCGTTAGCTCATTTCACTTACTCAGTCCTCCATATTATTATTATTATTATTATTATTATTATTATTATCTTCTCTTTCTTCGTTTGGCCCACATATTGAGCGCGTTTGAACTTGTTGACTCGGGTTGATGGTGCTATCCTCTTCTTCCCCTCCCAAAATCTCCTCATGAACTCACTATGCCCCTTCTTACGTCCCTCCGTCCATTTTCTTTCCTGTGGTCCTTTTAACTTTTTCGGTGAATGAGTGATTTATAACTAGAGTTCCAAAAGTCTTGCGATTTATGATTATATCTTCTGTAATGTTTATTTTTACCCTCCAGGTTGGTGGAACCCACGGACTCAGCGAGGGAACTCACCACTACCGCCTCTACGGGCAGTGTCCTAGAGCTGGGAACATCGAATCGGAAGGGATACAACTGGTGAGGTGGGATTGGCACCTCGCCCAGGCGGCCTCACCTGCAAAGCGAACAGGGGCCTCATGAGGGAAGGTAAGGGATGGTTAGGATGGATAGACAAGGAAGAGGGAAGGAGGCGGCCGTGGCCTTGAAGAAGGTACCATCCCGGCATTTGCCCGAATACGAAGTGGGAAAACACGGAAAACCACTTCGAGGATGGCTGAGGGGGAATCGAACTCCCTCTACTCATTTGGGCCACCCGAGGCTGAGTAGACCCCGTTCCATTCCTCGTACCACTTTTCAAATTTCGTGGCAGAGTCGGGAATCGAACCCAGGACCTCAGGGGCGGCAGCTAACCATGATGACCGCTACGCTACGGAGGCGACTTATTTCTTTTAAGTTCTGTATGATTTCTTCAAACCAACTGATTTTGACCTTCTTTGAATTAATTATATCAAGCAGTTTTTTTGCTTATCTGGTAATGTCCATTCTGCAGATGTGAACTTAAAATTTCAATCGTCTCTTACGCTTGCTGTCAGTGAACGTATTGATTACTTGTACAAGTCTGTGGTTTTCCTTTTAATCCATATACCGTTAATTATTATTATTATTATTATTATTATTATTATTATTATTATTATCTCATGGATATGGTGAGTCTCAACATACAATATTCAGACTTTACAATCAAGTACCTTATAATTATTACTGGGATAAAAATAATTGGACTATGTGACATGTATCGAGCAACACTGCCTTCAGCATTCTGGCGATCAGATGTTTCATTTATAGTTCCTCCAGACCCGTTAGCAGAGCCTTTGGAACCACTCCTGTTGCTGATGTAGGCAGTGGTAAAATTTTCACCGAGTTTACTCACCACATCTTCCAGATTTCTTCTGCCAACAGTGCATTTTTTTGATGTGTAACATCCTTCCGCTCAGTTGCTGGATAGTTTTGTGGGAGTGATTTTGAAAATTGGGGACGGAAGTTGATCGGCAGTGGTGGATCAAACGGAAGTATGCACTGCCCGCTCGATCGATCAGACGGAAGTGTACTAGCTGGCAGTGGTGGATAACGGAAGTATGCACTGCTCGCTCGATCGATCTATTGGAAGTGTGCCCTAGCTGGCAGTGGTGGATCGAACGGAAGTATAAGGCGCACTGCCAACTCGATCGATCCAGCTGGCACTGATAGAGAAACAATCAGCGCGCGGTGTCGAAAATTGATACTATGACGCACTCTCGGCCATGTGGAAAGTATATGACATACTGAACGGAAAACGCTCATGCGAACTCTGGTGTCAAGTTATTTAAACAAATGACATGGTGTATGTTCGAAGTTTTCGTATCAGTATTTAAATGGTAAAATGCCTTAATATCAAACATTGTAAGTAGTCGGCATTGCATTGGCATAAGGCATTTTAAACTCAATGTCACTCAGGAACATTATCGAAACAAGCAAAATATAAATGAAACTTAATTCCGTAATGCAGTATTATTGGAACGTGGAAATAAATCACCATCTTGTGCACAATATTTGCGTAGTCGAAATAGCCGTGGGGTTATTGCGTATGACTGTGAATCTAGAGATCATGGGTTCGAATCCTGGGCTGGGTAGATAGTTTTTTGCTACCAGATTATCATTTTAAACGATCTTTATCATATCAATATGACTCATTTTAACAGAACCGACAGTAGTGGCTACGCGCGCCAAAGCACAGCGTTAGGTCAAGGGGCCAAGCTCTCTGCTGACTCGGTAGACGCGTGGGTTCGAGCCCCACCGTCGGCTGTCCTTGAAATGGTTTTCCGTGGTTTCCCATTTTCAACACCAGGCAAATGCTGGGACAGTACCTTCTGACAGGCCACGGCCGCTTCCTTCCACATCCTTGCCCAGTTTCATTCATCTTCATCCATTCCATCTCTCATCCCGACGTGCAGGTCGTCCACGGGCGTCGACTAGAAAGACCTGCACTCGGCCTCTCAGGAGGCTACACGAGAAAAAAAAATAACAGAATCCATATGAAATTACGTGTTGGTCTGTGAATCAAGAGGACCTGTTTATAAGGAATTTAAGGTTATGAGCAGTGTCGCGTCTATTAATCTAGTTGATCCATATCGTATTCTTTATTTAGGCTAGTGCTGGTGGAAGCTACAAACCATGTAATAAAATGAGTTCCGTATTATAAACTACAATATCTGTAAAACACTCCCTTTTACAATAGATTAATATTTGTGCCAATAATACTATAAAATACCGGTGTATCAACAATTTCACGTGAGGTTTCTTCTATGTCAGATGTTACACATCATATGCTACTGTAAGGCTCGTAATTTTTTTTTTTTTTTTTTGTGCCTGAGTGGTTTGAGATTTTGAGTTAGTAGTACAGCGTTATCTATCAAATAAACCTTTTGATTTGTTTTGTTGAGGTACACGATATCTGGTTGATTTGCCAAGATGTTCTGGTCCGTTAGGATAGGTCTATCCCAGTAAAGTTTGCACACCACGTTTTCAGGCACGTTGGACGGCTGATGGCTAATACTCCATGGTCGTTTCCAGAGTCTTCCTGTTGAAGCTAGCTCTTTATGTACGATATTGGCAACATCATTTGCATGTTTGCATACTCCACACCAACTAGAGAAGAACAGCCACCAATGATGTGGTCAATAGTTTCCAGCGTTAAGATGCATCTAAGGCATTATAATTTATTTTGCGCATGCGCTTACACATTCTCAGCATATTTGCTGGAAAGAAAACGTTTACAATCCCAGATTACATACAACATAAGGAGCAAATTCTCGGTGACTGCATTCAGTAGTTTCTTTACACTTTTCCCTCACTCTTTCCGGCCTGATTGCCCAAGAACAGCCATACTATGCGACACGTTGAAAGTATGACTGTTTTCTGCGTCAGTTTAAAGAGGCCTGGGTCTAATTTCAACTCTGTGAGAGATTCCTTTAAGTTGTTGGGAATCACGCCAGTGCTGGAGATGATAATAGGAACTGTCCTGACATGTGCCATGTGCCATTGCTGCCTTATCAGTTCAGAAAGCTCTGTGTATTTTGACTGTTTTTCAACATATTTTGTTAGCATGTTGCCAATGTTTGGGATTACCACATCTTTGAAGGTGGTGAGCCTCATGGATTTGTCAACAAGAACCACAACAGGTCTGTTGTGCACGGCCGACTGGTCTTTCGATACAGTACGATCCCTGTACAAGGTAAAGTTGTCATTTTCCAGTACACTTTCAGGGGCATATTTATAGCACGGCACTTTCTCTATGCTCAGCAGTCGACGGTATATAGGGTCTTGACGAACTATCTTGGCAACAAAATCATGTCTCTTCCATATCCTGTCCCTGCAAAATGGTGACAACTGAAATAATATACTGAACAGTATCCGATGTTGGGCAACCGTATCTGCAATGGTCATCTTGCACAGAGGCCGACAGCAGTGGCTACGTTGGCTAAAGTGCAGCGTTAGGTCATGTGGCAAAGCTCTCTGCTGACTCGGTAGACGCGTGCATTTGAGCCCCACTGTCGGCCGTCCTTGAAATGGTTTTCCGTGGTTTACCCATTTTCATCACCAGTCAAATGCTGGGACTGTACCTTCTGACAGGCTACGGCCGCTCCCTTCCACATCCTTGCCCAGTTTCATTGATCTTCATCCATTCCGTCTCTCATCCCAACGCGCAGGTCGCCCACGGGCGTCAACTAGAAAGACCTACCACTCAGGGAGCCACACGAATAAAAATAAATAAATATCTGGTGGCTTCGGTGGCGTAGTCGGTAGCATGCTGAGCATCTATGCCCAAGATCGTGGTCTTAAATCCGGCCGAAGTCGTCAGATTTTTAAGAGCGTTAAAAAACCTCTCAGTATGCCTTCCTTCGGAGGGGAAATAAAGCCGGCGGTCCCATGTCATAGATTTATGGCATGTTAAAGAACCTTCCACTAATTACGCATGTGTGAAGGTAAATTGTATAGGTTAAGAATGTAAACAACGTTCTTAGGTTCCTACGTTCGTTGCCAAGAGCCGACTGCGGTGGCGTCTGGTAGCTAAGTTCTGAACTAAGTTCTGAACTAGTGGTCGTTGACGGTCGCATTTGGCGGCAAAAGTAGGAACTATTTGAAAATTTCAAAAGTCTGCAGTCCTTACTTGAATTAAAAACAGATAACACACACTAATATAGTTATCACAATCAACACCGGTTATCAGACCAATTCTACACACACCCAAAGTACACGGGGCTACATGACTGCGTTGTCGCAGCCCCTAAACTTAAGAACCAACCAACCAAATAAATATCTTGCACAGATGCATCCTTGATAATGGACTTTAGGTAGTTCCCCGTGGGGACAACCTGGTCCAGAATAGCCAACATAAAGCCTCTTAGTTTCAGGAAACATCTGCCCAGAAATCAACCAAAAATTCGACGCTAGCTTGTTGACGTAAGTTTGGATGACTTCATTGGGATGTCTTCCGTGCAGTGGCGTGGACAACCAGGTATTGAATATATCCAAATCACTGCGCACCTGATTTTGAGTCTCTTGCTGACTTAAGGGTAGTGGAGTTGAATCATCTGCTTCTGTGACAGCCTTGTGCAGCATGGAATGGTTCGATACAGAACAGAAGTATTTTCCTAGCTCATAGATCTGTCGAGCTACTTTGTTGTTTATATCAACAATTCCTCTCCCACCCATATGTCTCGGTAGCATGACTCGTTCCACAGATGTCCTGGGATGGTGTTTTCGTGATTTGGTCAGTGATGTTCTAATTTTCTGTTCCGGACTTGCAATGTCAGTTTTACTCCACTTGATAACCCCAAATGAGTAACTAAGGATAGGGAAAGCATAAGCGTTGATCGCCTTAACCAAGTTTTTAGTTTTGAGGCTGGTGTTAGAAACAAGCTTATTTCTTCTGACAAATTCGTTCGTCAGATCTTGTTTCACTACTGAGTGTTCTATGTGTCTGGCTTGCTGAATTCCCAGATATTTGTAGGTCTCGTTTGTGAGCATTGTTGCAATCTGCTGTCTCTGAGCTGTTTCATACACACCTTCCTGCAACTTGCATTTCATAACGTTCAGCGTTTTACATTTCTCCAGCCCGACTTCCATTTTCACATTCTGCGAGGTTTCCACCATCTTCAACGGAAACTCTAGCTGTTTTCTTCTTTCTTTCACCATTAGGGTCTTCTGAGGACCACGAATCAATTTCAAAGTTAAGTTTAGTCCTTTGTTGTTCCTTCTTCTTCCTCCAGCCCAAGGTTGCAGGTTCGTATCCTGGCGCAGTCAGCTGGCATTTGAGGGTGCGCAAATGCGAGGGAGCCGTGTCCCTAGATTTACGGGCACGTTAAAGATCCCTTTCGGGGCAAAATTCCGGCACCCCGGCGTCTCTAAAAGCCAGTGTAGTTAAAAGGGACGTAAAACCAATAACATTATTATTATTCCTCCAGTACTCCTTCATCTTTTCGCTGTGTGTCTTCTTTCTCTCTTCCGACCATTTTGAGCATGTTTTCTTATATTGCTTTCCTTGGAGTCCTTCCATACCCAATACCATTTTTTTAAATTTCTCTCTCTAGTGCATCTTCTTCTCTTACATTGCTTTTTCTAAATCTTTCTTTACTTCTGTTTATTATTATTATTATTATTATTATTATTATTATTATTATTATCATTAAACCCATTATATAGATTTGGGACTATTAGGTCGAGTCGACATTTAAAATTACCACCAACGTTTCAAGAAAACAGCTTGTTCCTTTCTCAAGATTATAATGAAATAAGGTTATACCAAATTTCTACTCGATCATATACATCCAAAGCTATATCACGGATTCAATTGGCAAAGGAAGTTTAAGTATATTTTTTACATCGATACATAAAATGCGTACACGTTAACCATGTAAAATTGGTAAGAGTTTTATCCGTATCGACTAATGGTAATAGGTAATGTGTAATCTGCCTTGTCAATACTATGAAATGATGTTTAATAACATATTATATGTTTGATATCGAAATAAAAATATTATACTGTATGTCAGGAAACTGTACTATAATGAGAGTCATTAAAGTACTACTTTTCATTACGATAGACTACAGATTCTCCAACCAATCAGAGTTCAAGAGTTTCATTCATTGACCAATTAGGTGAGGATAGCTTTGCACATGCGCTCAAAATGCAACATGGCGGACATGAATTACATGATTTGAAAGTTCACAATATAATGGATACCGGATCAACCATTGTAGTTGGTTGGTTGGTTCCTCAGTTTAGGGGCTGCGACAACGCGGTCATGTAGCTTCGTGTACTTTGGGTGTGTGAAGAATCTTTCTGATAACCGGTGTAAATTGTGATGACTGTATTAGTGTGTGTTATCTGTTATTAATTCAAGTAAGGACTACATACATTGAATTTTCAAGTAGTTCCTACTTTTGCCGCCAAGCGCCACCATCAACGACTACTAGTTCAGAACTTGGTTACTAGACGCCACCGCAGTCGACTCCTCGCGACGAACGTTGGACCTAAGAGCGTTAGTCAAATGTTAAAACCTATAATTTAGCTTCACACAAGTGTGATTAGTGGAGGGTTCTTTTATATGCCATAAATCTATGACATGTGACCACTGGCTTTACTTCCCCTCCAAAGGAAGGCATACTGAGGAATTTTTAACGCTCTTAAAGAAATCAGACGACTTCGGCCGGATTTGAACCCGCTATCTTGGGCATAGAAGCTCAGCATGATACCAACTACGCCACCGAAGCCACTCAACCATTGTAGTTACAATCCCAAACACAAAGACAAAATCAGCACGAACCTTTACGGCAACAAGAAAATGCTACCGAATATGCAAGAAATTTAGAAATCTACGTCCAGGAGTTTGCAACACACCTACCCTAGAATGCACAAATTGCCTACATGGAAAGTGTGCACCGTCCGTAATGTTTACATAAACAAACTGCGGAGTATTGCAAAATAAACAGCACTGTACCTTAATATCCACAACTCCAATTTATTCACAGGGCATAGCATTCGTACGATTTCGCCGACAATTTCAGTGAATGCTGCTGTTGATATAAACATACTAGAACGTCATGGACGCAGCAGGGATATGACATTTGATCTATGGAAATTATAATCCAGCTCTCTGTTTAGTAAAGGGATTTCTTATGCGGAACTTCTCCACCAGATGTCACGACTGTTTCTTTTGTGACTCCATTGATTTGCCTTCATTTGATATTTTATACGCATCGAATTTGTAGAATAACTAGTTGATAATACGATACATTTTAATTTTAAAGCGTTCGTAATGGCCTATGTTGTATTATTTGACCAAAATAACAAAATGATCCCGCATATTACATGTGCGCTATCTGTTGGTGCTACTTCAGGATAAACTATGTTTCAAATCTTTAGAATACGTTATAGGGTAGAGAGCAAATGCTGAGCCCACACAATTCCCATGAAGAAGAAGTCAACCGACAGAATCTCGACAGATATTTATGAATATTTAAGTTAGAACATATAAAAAAGTTATAAATATCGTCGAACATAAACAGTCGTATGCAACTCGCCTATAATGGTAATTAAGACACTCGCATGGAAATTATAGGACTAGCTACTCTCGTTTTATAAACATAATCGTGTCTTAATTATTGCCATTATAGTCTCGTTGCACAATGTACTATTATTAACGTAGTAGTAGAAGACGCCACTTCACGGTGGACCATGATGTGAAAAACGCAAATCTTTGATGGCTATTGAGCCTTCTAACCTCGATATCTCTCAGTCAAGCCCAAATAAATCCTCTCAGCTGTTCACGGGGTATCACAATGTATGGATCAATTCTTGAACCCAACGTCCAAGCATATGCACATGCCGCCTGAACCACTCAGAATGTGACTGGCCAAATTTATACAATGCTTGAAAATACTGAGATACTAAATTAAAATACCTTTGCTTATTGATAAAACAGTACCATAATTAGTGGTTCATACAATTTTGTTATAATTCTGTGACAATAACGTGTATGCAAAATGATAATATTTAAATATTAACATATAATACAAGATGTTCAGTAAAGAACATATAGCCCACTTTCTCTTAAATGCATGGGTATTGTTATAATTATTTGTCCTTTTCAAGGAGTGTGATTGAATGTTGGTTGTAGTAGCTTGTTGAAATACAACGTGCTATAGGGATATTAAACATGAATATGAGGTGCCCGTTGCTAGTGCTACCTCTGTAAAAAATTTCATTCAATTCGGTTTCACCGTATTTGAATTGATTTGCACACATACATGGCCGCTATTTGCAAACTATTGGGCTGCTGACCTTGTAGTCAGTCATAAGATGCTTTCCACAAGAAGGCATGTTGTTGCAAAATCTGGTAGAGATCAAATTTTTAGGATGGTCGTAATTTGATTTAAGCTTTTAACATTTGGGTGGCCGTCATTCGGTTTCCGTTAAGATGTCGGCGATATAAAACATGACACTGAGGTGCCCTTTGCTACTGCTACCTCTGTGCCAAATTTCGTTCAATTCGGTTTCACCGTGTTTGAATGGATAGGGGGAATCGATTTGCACACATACTTGGCCACCATATACAAACTATTGGGCTGATGATCTTGCAGTTTTTTCAAAATATGCTTCCCACATAAAGATATGTTGTTGCAAAATTTGGTAGAGACTAGATTATTAGGTTGGTCGTAATTACATTCTAGCTCTTAACATTTGGGTGGCCGCGATTACGTTTCCGTCAAGATGGCGGTGATATAAAACATGACACTGAGGTGCCTTTTGCTAGTGCTACCTCTGTACCAAATTTCCTTCCATTCGGTTTCACCGTGTTCGAATTGATGGGGAGAATCTATTTTCACACAAAGATGGCCGCCATCCACAAAATATTAGGCTAATGACCTATTTGTTTGGTCAAAGGATGCTCCCTCCATAAAGGAATGTTGTTGCAAAATTTGGTAGAGATCGGATGATTAGGTTAATCGTAATTTGATTTAAGCTTTGAACATTTGTGTGGCCGCCATTACGTTTCCGTCAAGATGGCGGCGATATAAAACATGACACTGAGGTGCCCTTTGCTAGTGCTACCTCTGCACCAAATTTCGTTCCATTCGGTTTCACCGTGTTCGAATTAATAGGGGTAATCGATTTCGACACAAAGATGGCCGCCATCCGCAAACTATTAGGCTAATGACCTATTAGATTTGTCAAAGGATGCTTCCTCCATAATGGTATGTTGTTGCAAAATTTGGTAGAGATCAGATGATTAGGTTAGTCGTAATTTGATTTAAGCTTTGAACATTTGTGTGGCCGCCATTACGTTTCCGTCAAGATGGCCGTGATATAAAACATGACACTGAGGTGCCCTATGCTAGTGCTACCTCTGTACCAAATTTCATTCCATTCGGTTTCACCGAGTTCGAATTAATAGGGGTAATCGATTTTGACACAAAGATGGCCGCCATCCGCAAACTATTAGGCTAATGACCTATTAATTTGGTCAAAGGATGCTTTCTCGATAAAGGTATGTTGTTGCAACATTTGGTAGAGATGGAATGATTAGGTTAGTCGTAATTTGATTTAAGCTTTGAACATTTGTGTGGCCGCCATCACGTTTCCGTTAAGATGGCGGCGAGATAAAACATGACACTGAGGTGCCCTTTGCTTGTACTACCTCTGTACCAAATTTCGTTCCATTCGGTTTCACCGTGTTCGAATTAATAGGGGCAATCGATACAAAGATGGCCGCCATCCGCAAACTATTAGGCTGATGACCTATTAATTTGGTCAAAAGATGCTCCCCCCATAAAGGTATGTTTTTGCAAAATTTGGTAGAGATCGGATGATTAGGTTAGTCGTAATTTCATTTAAGCTTTGAACATTTGCGTGGCCTCCATTACGTTTCCGTCAAGATGGCGGCGATATAAAACATGACACTGAGGTGTCCTTTGCTAGTGCTACCTTTGTACCAAATTTCGTTCAATTCGCGTTCACCGTGTTCGAATTGATAGAGGGGGGGACAGACATTCAGAGTACACACACACACCCACACACACACACACACACAGACTCACACACACACTTACACACACACACACACACACACAGACCGACACACTTTCTTCGCCCTGTGTCGATCTCATAAGTCTACTTTCATTTTTTGCAAAAATCGAAAGTAGGCTAAAAATGTTCTATTTTTAGCATATTTTCATTTATGAAAAAAAACACGTCTTTTGAGATCACCATTTGTCCATGTGTGTGTGTGTGTATGTGCGCGTGTGTGCGTGTGTGTGTGTGTTTACCCCTAGTAAAATCTAAACGGCTGGAGCGCTTTCAATGAAACTCAGTGAGGTCAGAGTACTATTTCGTCCGACCCCGACCGTGCCCTTAAAACTTTATTACGTCACACCAATCCAACATGATGGCTGTGCGAAATATCTGTTAAGTATAAAATGAACATGGTGGCCAGCGAAGTTGAAATATTTAAATAGACTTTTCCCGTGATTTTACCATCCGAGCGCAGTGAAACATGGTAGAGCGAGAGTTTATACACATTGCAATGCACTGACATCTAATTTAGTTTTGATAACCTTATGATGGCGGCTGTGCGCAATCTTGTTGTCTAATCATGTGATCGACGTCAACGTTTTAATGATGAGCCTATGCAATAATCGTCATCTAATAGTTTATAACTCTATGGCCTACTTATATAAAATCCAACATGACGACCATCCGAAATATTTAGACGGTTCTCAATACCTACTAATCTATGACAGCAATCAAATTGAAATTTTGTATGTTGATAGAGGCTATTAACATAAGACTTTCAATAATCTGGTTAGCCCAAATTCAACATGGCGGTGATGCGAAATTTAAATCGACGTTTTTCGCGATTTTACCATCCAAGCGCAGTGAAACTTGGTACGGTAAATGCTTGTACTCAATTTAATACACTGACATATAATTTATTTCAATTGTTTTCATAACCACAACATGGCGGCTGTGCGTAATTTCAAATTATCATTTTTTGTTGTTATTGTGTCCTTTTCATGCGATTGAAAATTGAATAATACAGCTACGCAATAATCGTCTTGTAATAGTACGTACTGTACATCTATGGCCTACACCAGGCTGTTCCAGCCGAGCAACTCGCTCGTGAGCAGCGGAGTACTCGCCGCCTTACGTGAGTAAACCTGCAACATGCAATACTGTCCTGCTGTGGGGGGCTGCCGTCACCTCGCGATGGATACATCAAGACAGGCTGGAAGTGCATGGACTTGTACTATGACCTTCTGTGGACAATCTATCGGTACCATCCAACATCTTTTATTCCAATGTACTCTATTCGAACGCCCTCGTATAAACTTCATTCGTGAATTACTCCAACTTGGATTTGTACAGCCCTTGAATATTACATGTTTGCTACACACTCCGACAATTCCTATTGTTCGTGCGATCGTCTCTTTTTTAGACGCCTGCCACCTTCAATTATAACGTTGTAAATACAGGATTCCTTTATCTGTTGACCCGGTGTTACCCAGTTTTGTAGTATATAGTCGCCTTGGTGGGTCACAAGGCGTGAAGATTTTGCACCTTGTGTTGTATTCCTTCCTTTTCATCTATCCCTTTCTTAAATTTTTACATTACAACGGTTCTGTGTCATAAGTGAGTTTATTCTACTTCCAACCACATCGCGCGGTTCTCGCCCTCAAGAAGTAATAATCCCCTCAACTGGTGACTGGGTGAAGAGCTCTCTCAGGCCCAAAAAATCTCCTGAAAGAAAGAAGAAAGAAGTACTATGACCTTCGTCCAGTGACGCATTGGCTATCACCCCCAGTCCCTCTCCAACCTACTCCGAGCATTACTGCTGAGTACTCGCGTGTACTCAGACTCAAACTCGTGGATTTGGAACAGACTGGTCTACACATATAACAAAGTGACCATCTGAAATATTTAGATGGGTCTCAATATCTATGAATCTATTACAGAATTCACACTGAAAGTTTGTATGTTGATAGAGGCAATTAACATAAGTAGGATGTAAGAAAATTGGATATTTAGTTCTTCACGGAACTCATTGTTTTTTTAACCAGACTGTCCAGTTGAAAAGTGGTCAGTTGGGAAACCAATCACTGGTTAAGGGTTACTTAGATTTAGAGCCCGGATTATTGTTCACCCCGTTTATACCGGGTACTTGAACTACTGGATGACCGAAAGACAAAATCACAGATAAATAATTGCTCCACACAAATGTCAGCACGTGACGAGATTTGATGGAGAACGCTAGACATTGATGTACAGCGCCTACTTTGTTATATGGTAACAATGAGGCATGTTGTGGGGCCACTCAATTTTACTTTATAATAACGTTCTCTGTCAGGTAACAGGAAGACAGGTACAGGTGCACGGGAAACAGTTCGCATCTTACCGGCGGCGTGTTTTGAACTGACCACACCCTAATACACGACAAAGGGCTCACACACCAAGCAACAGGTTCTTCAACCTCAGGGCTAAGCCGGAAACGAACACTCCAGAACAGACGCCGAACAATCATGCTTTAATCATCGCCACAGTGGTTGCTTGTGGTTGAGGCTTAGAGTTAAACAACTAACCACTGCATATTTTGTACAAAAGTCCTGTTTCTCATGACAAAATTATCGTGTCTCTAAGCCAGGAATTCTCAAAGGGTGTGCCGCGAAAAAAAATATGCTTGTGTATCCAATATTTTATAAGCCTATTTTCATATATGAAACAAGTAGTTCCATGAAGAACTAAACAGCCTATTTTCATATATCCTACTTATATTAATTGCCTCGATCAACATACAAATTTTCAGTTTGATTGATGTAATAGATTCGTAGATATTGAGCGCTTTATAAATATTTCGGACGGTCACCATGTTGGATTTTTATGTATAGGCCTTAGAGTTATGTACTATTACATGGATATTATTGAGTAGGTGTTTAATCAAACATCAATCGCATGATTAGTACACAAGATATAAAAACAAGATATTAAAATTTCGTTCAGCCGCCATCTTGTGGTTATGAAAATCTCTACTTAGTATAAAACAAAGTCCCCGATTCTTCGATGTCACGGGTAATCTCGAGAATCACTGGTTGGAATTTGATGCGGATTTCACCATTTTGTAAAGGATATCTCGAGGAAGGTTTCTGTATAAAATTATTTATTTATGATCAAAGGAAGCCAAGCAGTAACGATTTCAGTGAAAAAGTCGAAAAAAAACCTGGCATCAATGGGTTTTTTAAGCTTACGCTGTGCAAACCGTTAAAATATCAATATACTATGAGTGTAAGAATTGTTCAGCATGAAAAGTTCTACAAAAAAGTCCGTGAGAGCATATCTCCATCTTCAATACATCGCCCAGTATAAGTGTGTTTAGATTCGACGGAACGGGGATTTGTGTTTCATGTACGTCGCCATTCTTAAATTACGCCTGACAGGAATTCGTTGCACTTGCATCTCCATGATAATATAATTAATAGTCCAGTCAGTGATTTTAACCCATCATTCCGAGGCGTAAAACGGATATAGGTTGTACATTGACATCGAAGAAAAAACGCTTATCACGTAATGCATTCATAACTGTTCCTGGGCGAAGCCGGGGTGGGTTGCTAGTTTTTTAAATAAATTAGATGCCACTGGATTACAATTTATATAAGCATATTCCGTACCAAATTTCGCAGCGCTCGGATGGTTAAATCGTGAGAAACGTCTGTTTGAATATTTAAATTTCGCGTTGCCACCATGTTGGATTTGTGCTCACCAGGTTATTGAGCGTCCCATAGGTGAACTTATGTTCATAGCCTCTAAACAAATACAACATTTCAGTTTGATTGCTGTCATAGATGAATAGATATTGAGAAGTGTCTAAATATTTCGGATGCCTGCCATGTTGGATTTTAATATATGCAGGCCATAGAGTTATGTACTATTACGTGAGGATTATTGTATACATTCATTATTTAAACGTTCATTTCGATTGCTTGATTAGAACACAAGAAATAAGGAAGGAAGATTGTAGTTTTACGTGACCGTGAATCTTGTGATTATGAGCCACGGGACCTCCTTTTTACGTGGAATCCGAACCACAGGACATGGCATTTCACTTCGAAAATCTCACATGCATTGACCGGGAATCGAACCCGGACCGCCTTGGTGAGAGACATACAGCTAGACCGCTGAGCCACCACGCCCCCCACACAAGAAATAAAAGCTTAACTTAAAATTTTGAAGAGCCGCCTTCTTGAGGTTATGTAAACAATTGAACTAAGTTAGATGTCAGTGTATTGCAACAGTTTGATGGTCGTCATATTGATTTTTATGTATGCCATAGGGTTATGTACTATTAGATGAGGATTATTGTGTACGTTCATTATTCAAACGTTGATTTCGGTCACTTGATTAGAAAACAAGAAATAGAAACTTAATTTTAGAATTTCGCACTGCCACCATCTTGAGGTTATGTAAACAATTGTACTAAATTAGTTGTCAGCCATTGCAATTTGTATTGGCCTAGTCATTTGCTGTACCATATTTCACTGCGTTCGGATAGTTAAATCGCGAGAAAAGTCTATTTAAATGTCTCAACTTCGCTTGGCCGCCAAGTTAATTTTGTAGTTAACAGGTTGTTGAAAGTTATTTAAGTGTACGTCTAGTAGTGCCCTTTATCATCGTGCAATATCTGGGAGTGATATGATTAATAGTTTCGGAGATATAGAATGGAGGTGAAATATTTCGCACAGCCACTATGTTGGATTGGTGAGACGTAATAAAATTTGAAGGGCATGGTCGGGGTTGACCAAAATAGTACTATGACATTACCGAGTTTCATTTAAATGGCCCTAGCCGTTTAGAAGTTATTAGGGGGGTGACACATACATGGACGCACAAACACACACACATACACACACACGGACAAAAGGTGATCTCATAAGCTTATGTGTTCATCAATGAAAATAGGCTAATAATAGGCTTATGAGATCACCGTGTGCATATGGATGTGTGTCTGTGTGTGTGTTCGCCCCAAATAAAATCTAAATGTCTGGAGCGATTTCAATGAAACTCGGTAAGTATTTCGTTCGACCCCCACCGTGCCCTTCAAATTTTATTACATCGCACCAATCCAACATCCCGGCTGTGCGAAATGTTTCACCGACATTCTAAATCTCCGAAACTATTTCCGATATCACCCTGAAATTTTGTACGGTGATAAAGAACGCTACTAAACGCTCACCTATGTCACTTTCAAAAATCTGTTAAGTACAGAACGAACATTGCGGCAAATCGATTTTGAAACATTTAAATAGAATTTATTCGCATTTTAACCATCCGGGCGCAGTGAAATATGGTACAGCAAATGGGATGTTAATGCACTGACATGTAATTTAGTTCAATTGTTTACCTATCCTCAAGATGTTGGCTGTGCGAAATTTTTAGCCTATTTTCAATTTTGAAAAAATAGGCTTATGAGATCACCTTTTTTCCGTGTGTGTGTGCGTGTGTGTGTGTGTGTGATTCGTGTGTGTGTCCCCCCCCTAATAAAATCTAAACGGCTGGAGCGATTTCAATGAAACTCGGTAAGTTCATAGCACTATTCACTGCGACCCCGACCGTGCCCTTCAAATTTTGTTACAACTCACCAATCCAACATGGCAGCTGTGCGAAATATTTCACCAGCATTCAATATCTCCGAAACTATTACCGATATTACCCTGACATTTTGTATGGTGATAAAGGGAACAACTATAAGTTCACTTATGTGACCTTTGAAAATCTGATAAGAACAAAATGAACATGGCGGCCAAGCGAAGTTTCGACTTTTAAATAGAGGTTTCTCGCGATTTAACCAACCAAACGCAATGAAACTTGGTACAGTATATGTTTATATACATTGTAATGCACCGACATCTAACTTCGTTTAATTGTTTACATAACCACAAGATGGCGGATGTGCGAAATATTTCACCGGCATTCCATATCTGTGAAACTATTAGCGGTATCTCCCTGAAATCTTTTACGGAGATAAAGGGCACAACGGAAGTTCATCTATAAGACTTTCAAAAACCGGTTAACTACAAAACGAACATGGCAGCCAAGCGAAGTTGAAAAATTTAAATAGACCTTTCTCGCGATTTAATGTTCCAAACGCACTGAAATCTGGTACAGGAAATATTTATACACATTGTAATGCACTGGTATCTAATTTAGTTCAATTGTTTACATAACCTCAAGAAGGCGGATGTGCGAATTTTAAAATTAAGTTTTTATTTCTTGTGATGTAGTCATGGGATCGAATTGAAAGTTTGAATATTGAACCTACGCAATAATTTTCCTTTAATGGTACATGACTCTATGGCCTATACATTTAACAATTCAACATGGCGACCATCCAAAATATTTAGTCGGCTCTGAATATCTACGAATCTATTATAGCAATCAAATCAAACTGAATTTCTTAATGTTCATAGGGGCTATGAACTTAAGTTCACCTATAGGACTTTAAATAACTTGGTGTTAACAAATCCAACATGGAGGCGACGCGAAATATAAAAATTCACATGGACGTTTCTCGCAATTTAACCATCCGAGTGTAGTGAAACTTGGAACAGTAAATCCTTATACGAATGGTAATCCACTGGCATCTAATTTATTTAAATTGTTTCCATAACCTCAAGATGGCAGCTGTGCGAAATTTTAAAATCTCCTTGTTACTTCTTGTGTCCTAATTATGCGATTGTAGTTTGAATACTACACGTACACAATAATCTGCATGTAACAGTACATAACTCTAGGACCTACATATATAAAATCCAACATGGCGACCATCCGAAATTTTTAGTCGGTTCTCAATATCTACGAATCTATTACAGCAATCAAACTGAAATTGTGTATGTTGCTAGAGGCAATTAACATAAGTAGGATATATGAAAATAGGCTGTATAGTTCTTCCCGGAACTACTTGTTAAATTACGTTTTTATTTTCTTGTGTCCTAATCATGCAATTGAAGTCAACGTTTGAATAATGAACCTACGCAAATGTCGTCATCTAACACATAACTCTATGGCCTACATATTATATAGCAATCCAACATGGCGACCATCCGAAATATGTAGACGGTTCTCAATATCTATTAATCTATGACAGCAATCAAACTAAAAGTTTGTATGTTGATAAAGGCTATTAACAAAAGTTCACGTACGAGACTTTCAATAACCTGGTGATTACAAATCCAACATGGCAGTGACGGAGGGATTTTTAACGCTCTTTAAGTATTCGACTACTTCGGCCGGGTTTGAGCCCGCGATCTTGGGCATAGACGCTCAGCATGGTACCAACTACGTCACCGAAACCGCCATACTGAACAATAGCAATCTTCTTCAAAACTTAAAATATTTAAAATAATAACTCAGGACACAATTTAGGAGTCGTTTGTTGTCGTTGTTTTATTTAGGGGTATGTGACATCGTGATCATGTAGCCCTGTGTACTTGGGTGTGTGCAGAGTTTGTCTGATAACCTGCGTTAATGTGATTTCTGTACTAGTGTGTGTATTTGAAATTAAGGTAGCATTTGAGTAGAAAGCAGCCGTGACCTTAAATTAGGTACCATCCCGGGATTTGCCAAGAGTAAAAGTAGCGAGATCACAGGAAACCATTTAGAGGATAGCTGAGGTAGGCATCGAACCCACGTACTGTATATTAAGACCACGACCACTTCCTACCCAAATCCACGGGGCAGATGACCTCGTAGTTCCACCCATTAAAACAATAATTACTAACTATAACTACCCAAATCCTACCTGAATTACAAATACACTCACTAGTAGATACATCACAGTGACACAGGTTATACTACAAATTCTACACACACCAAAGTACACGGGGCTACATGACCAGGATGTCGCAAAGCACCTAAGAGAATCAACAACATCATTAGCGTCACCAAGCTGTGGAGTTGGGAAGCTTACTTTCTGACTCCCTCTCGTGCATGATGGTTGTAAGCGAAGTCTGGGAATCACTGTAGCAGGTCCCTCATTACCTATTAGCGTCACTAAGCCCGGAGATTTACCGCCCTTGCTCGCGACACAATGCACATTGTGTTCAGTCAGCCTGCAGGCTTCTCCAGCCTTTTATTAGTCAATTTCCCACATGTAGCAGTGCACTCTGCTTTTGATAGCGTATGCATTGCGTCAACAGCGGACAATGAGATTAAATGTACAGTCGTTGAGCACTACATCATCAACTATGTGTGCACGAGGACAAGTACCATACCGTGGGATGACTGCAGTTGTTTGATACCGGGCTACAGGTAGAGCTTCCGCAGATTATCAAAACGTTATCCGCATCCGCCCCGCATCCGCCCTACAACCGCACGGCTGTTATCCGCATCCGCCCCGCATCCACACAACTGCTATCCGCATCTGGATGGGTGTTATCCACACCTGCCCCGCATCCACACAACTGTTATCCGCATCCGCCCCGCATCCACACAACTGTTAACCGCATCCGCCCCGCATCCACACAACTGCTATCCGCATCTGCATGGGTGTTATCCGCACCTGCCCCGCATCCACACAACTGTTATCCGCATCCGCCCCGCATCCACACAACTGTTATCCGCATCCGCCCCGCATCAACACAACTGTTATCCGCATCCGCCCCGCATCCACACAACTGTTATCCGCATCCACCCCGCATCCACACAACTGTTATCCGCATCCGCCCCGCATCCACACAACTGCTATCCGCATCTACATGGGTGTTATCCGCACCTGCCCCGCATCAACACAACTGTTATCCGCATCCGCCCCGCATCCACACATCAGTTATCTGCATTCGGCCCGCATCCGCACGGCTGTTATCCGCATCCGTCCCGCATCCGCCCGACTTTTATCCACATCCGCCCCGCATCCACACGACAGTTATCCGCATCCGTCCCGCATCCTAACGGCTGTTATCCGCATCCGCCCACAAGGCCTTGTCTTACGTGGTATAGCTTACAATGTACTCTTCCCTTACTCAGCTGAATTTGATATTCATCACATAGATCTAAGAATGTAGGCTACATTTTTAGACTAATAGGTTTTCTTAGATTTTTTAGCGTATGGCTTTTAGTGCCAGGAGTGTCCGAGGACATGTTCGGCTCGCCAGTTTGTAGCTGCTTCGAGACGGACACCCAATGGGTGAGCTACAAGTACCGTTGGGGAGGAAAGTTGGAATGTAAGGACGAGGAGTTGGAAGGTAGCGGCTGTGGCCTATAGTTAGGGACCAACCCCGGCATTTGCCTGGAAGGAAGATGGGAACTACAGAAGACCATCTTCAAGGTTGCCGGCGGGGGGATTCGAACCTCCTCGCCTCCCGGATGTGAGCGACTGCCAGCAGTCATGCCGTAACGACCACGGCTAACTCACCCGGTGTTTTCTTAGATAATAATCATAAATAGACTAAAGTTACGATATGATGAACATTGTACATATTTAATATAACGGGACTCCAGTGATCAAGAAAACAAGTGAATTATACAGTGTTGTAGTGACAAGGACAATGTCTACATATACACACGCGATTGCTTGAACAATGTACGGGTATGTCCTAATACTTAAAAAGCTATGTATGCATATATTTTCTTGTATTGCTGGATGTAATATTGATTATTCTTAATAATAATAATAATAATAATAATAATAATAATCCGCCAGACTTTTATCCACATGCACCACGCATCCGCAAAACTGTTATCCGCAACCATCCCGCATCCGTATTTCCACGTTTGTTATCTGAATCTACTGGCATTACAATAATAGTTTTAATTAGATAAAGCGACATATTTAGTCATTTGAGGAAAAAGTCGTTCCTTTAGACTTTGTATGCCATGTGCTATCTTGAAAATGAATGGTATACAGCCAGAATTGCAACCCTTTCCTGTTCGGAGTGTTAATTATGCTTACTGACATAATTTGAATGAGGTTAGCTAAAATCATCACCTTACATATTTTGTCATGAAAGAGACATAATGAAGAAATAAATATTTTTTTTAGTTTAACGTATGGCTTTTAGTGCCGGGAGTGTCCGAGGACATGTTCGGGTCGCTAGAGACTGTAGCTGCTTCAAGCGGACACCACTAGGGTGAGCTACAAGTTCCGTTCAATTTCAAGTACAGTAGATCCAACTTTCGCTACCAGATATCAATGATACCTAGTGGTGAACGTTGGAACTTTGATAGAGCGTTACAACGAAATCCAACCTAACAATTTAGCTGCCCACAAGAAGTGCATACAAGCTCAGATTTCGACCTATAACCTTATGTCCAGTCCATTTATCCAGTCTAGGCTCGATAGAGTAGCACTGAAAATGTCGATAGGGTCACCTACTGTCGACCAAAGTATTATGTGCACTCGAGTTTGAAGGTTGTTTGTGAAGTAACCAATAGACCTACATGAAATCCAATAACATCATCATTTTCGTCGTTCTATTTTACGTTAGGTCAAGCAGGTTTGGAATTTTTAATGTATATTTTAATATTTTTTATCGCAGTTGGAACACAAAAAGTGCACGTTTTTAAGCGTGTTTCAACCATGCGTCACATTTACGAATTATTATCTCAAAAACCCGTCATTAGATCGAATCCAAATTTTAACACAATATACATTGGAATGTTGTATAACTGGTTTATTAATTTCAAAATTTTGTGTGTCCAAGAAACAAAGTTGTTATCATTTTTGTAAGGTAACTTTTTCTCGGCTCGGGGTGGTTGGAAAATGTAGTTCTTGGTTGCATTGTAATCCTTATACATCGAAATGTTATGCTGTATGACTGTGAAATACGTAAATGTATTCACTTATTTTATATCGGTTTGTAATTCTACTGGGAAATAACTCATGTTTCACCTGCTAGCCGCTCCGGCAAAAGCTGTACAACGTTGCCGGAATGGTGCCCACACGCATCATGGCGCGTCTCGCTCGGAAGTGATGGGCTCCATCTCAGCAACGCTGTACAGCTTTTGCCGGAGCGGCTAGTAGGTGAAACATGTGTTATTTCCCCGTAGAAATACAAACCGATATAAAATAAGTGAATTAATTTACCTATTTCACAGTCATACAGCATAACTTTTTGATATATAACGATTACAACGCAACCAAGACCTACAATTTCCGACCACCCCGAGCCGAGAAAAAGTTAACTTACAACAATGATAACAACTTTGTTTCTTGGACACACACAATTGTGAAATTAATAAACCAGTTATACAACATTCCAATGTATATTGTGTTAAAATTTGGATTCGATCTGATGACGGGCTTTTGAGATAATAATTCTTAAATGTGACGCATGGTTGAAACACGCTTAAAAACGTGCACTTTTTGTGTTCCAACTGCGATAAAAAATTAAAATATAAATTAAAAAATCCAAACCTACATGAACTAACGTAGAATAGAACGACGAAAATGATGATGGTATTGGATTTTATGTAGGTCTATTGGTTACTTCACAAACAACCTTCAAACTCGAGTACACATAATACTTTGGTCGACAGTAGGTATGCTCTTATTTTGCAGTCTTCCACAACGTGTCTGATGGTCTGGTTCGATGTACCACAATCACAGCAGGGGTCTGGCCGCTTCCCCCATTTGTGCAGGTTGTAAGCACGAACTCCATGTCCTGAACGGATGCGGTTAATGGTCTTCCATATATGTCGCGGTTGTTCAAAGCCCTTGATTTTCTTTACAGGATCAATGAGGTCACGCACTTCGGGTGAGGGCATTTCTAGTCCATGTTTCACGCCATTTAGCTGCAATGTTCATCTTACTCAATGAGATATCCGTACGGAAGCTTTTTCTCTCTGAATCAGGTATTCTGCCTGTTCCGGGAAAACAGAGAAAAATATGTCTCCTGTGCCATTTTAGAAATCCCGTGTTTGAAATTCCACTCCGATAACATGTTGCCTACCTTGTCAAAAGTTAAACGAAAATGATCAAAATATAACGAAATATGACTTTTTACCACGAAAATGGGCGAAATATGACGCAAACCGTAAAAATGGCCTAAACATGCATTTATAGGCAAAATAAACAAGGTCGGGAACCCTTCATTTTCACTTATTTTTTAAATTGCAGGCAAATAATAATAATAATAATAATAATAATAATAATAATAATAATAATAATAATAATAATAATACCGTATGGCCTTGGGTGCCGGGTGCAAGCTTTGTTATTAAACACCCAGAGGGTGGCTTGCATGTCGAATTTCGTTGTTCCTTGAAGCACTATGAAAGTCAAGGAGGTTAGATATCTAAGCTCCTTGAACACTACAGGCCTAGCGCTTTCTAGCAGAGAAATACCGACAGTAGTGGCTACGCTAGCTAAAGCGCAGCGTTAGGCCATGGGGCCAAGCTCTCTTCTGACTCGGTAGACGCGTGGGTTGGAGCCCCACCGTCGGCCGTCCTTGAAATGGTTTTTCGTGGTTTCCCCATTTTCAACACCAGGCAAATGATGGGACGGTACCTTCTGACAGGCCACGGCCGCTTCCTTCCACATCCTTGCCCAGTTTCATTCATCTTCATCCCTTCCATCTCTCATCCCGACGCGCAGGTCGCCCACGGGCGTCGACTAGAAAGACCTGTACTCGGCCTCTCAGGAGGTCACGCGAAAAAGAAAAAAAAAGCGGAGAAATGACGAACTTTGTGTTGGCGGAAACTCCCGAGATGTACACACGGCCTACTGAATTCAAAAGGGGTTCTTTGACATGCCGACATCGTATGACATGGTGTCGTAATTTTTGCCGCCTTTCAAAAATAACTTACCACGGACAATTGAGGTTAGTAGACCGACTCGTTGACCACTCACCAACCGTGGCAAGCATTGCAGGCAAAGAAAGCACAGGAAAGAATATGACTTTCCGTAACAACCGAACTTAAGTCATTTCGCCGAGTTTCTCATGATCTGAGGAAAATTCCTCTTCGAATGCCAAACATCATAAAGCACAGTAAAACATGCTTGTTGATTTTCAGTGTTCCTTTTGCGTATACCCTCGATAGTGTATAACGAACTGCGAACATCATTTGAGTCTAGACAAGAGAGTACACAGGTAATAACAGCAGTTAATGAGTATGTTTCAACATAATGAAGTCGTTTGTATGTTAATATCTTGTGAGGCGAGAGGCGTATCAGAGTGGTACAATGGATTGCATTGACACAGGCTACAATACAACCTGAGCTAATCTAGAATGAGAGCTGGTGATACCAGCGACATGTGAAGAGAAGCAGTCATTACTTACTTGCTCGCAACACCGGTGAAGTGTCCGATAGTGGTACACGGCCATCACAAGGTGTATCCCTCTTCTCTGATATCTCTGTTTGGCGTTAGTATTCTCTTGTAAATTAGTTATAGTGGTTATTTTTGTGTAAAACAGTTATTTTCCAATTTTTGTTACTCAATCAGTGTATGGAAGTTGATTGCAAAATCATTAATCAATGCGTGAGATTCTTGAAGGGAGATGCCATGTCCTGTGGTTTGGATTCCACGTTAAAAGAAGGCCCCGTGATTCATAATCGCATGATTAACGGTAACGTAAAACTACAATCTTTTTTTTTTCTTAAATCAAATAATCCTTCGGGAAGTCCACGGCGTCGCAGAGAAAATGGTAGCACTTGTCGAATCAATATGGTTGTATTTAATAAAGAAAGCTAGCTTGTAGTTTTACGTGACTGTTCATCTCTCGAATATGCCACGAGACCTCCATATTACGTAAAATCTGAACTTCAGGACGTGACATTTGACCTCGAAAATACCACATTCATTAATCGGGGGTCAAACGCTTGCCTTCCATCCATATTAGTGCATATGCACACTTTAGGATTTCTGTAATGCTCTCCTCCAAGTTATATACATTATATTACGAGATAAACTGATTTGAAAAGTTTGTAATGATACATTTCAAGTCCGTATATTCACACACCATTATTCAGTAATGTCTTACAGCGCACTTCCAACCGATAGTTCAACTCATTCCATACAAGCTGCAGAATGCCAGAAGTGATCAACGTCACAACCTAATTAATGCAGTTGTAGTGGTCCGTCAGATGTCTGGGCAGATGGTAAACATGTATTTTTGCTATGAATCTCATAAAGATGTAACAAGGTGTGTTGTCGGATGATCTGGGTGGCCTCTAAAATGTCGCGAGGTCATCAGTTTCCACGGATCCACATTTATGATGATGATGATCATGATGATGATGATGATGATGATAATTGTTGTTTTGAGGGGCCTAAGATTTAGGTTATCGGCCCCTAATAGTTTGGGTGATAGTGAAAGATGAGATGAGAATGAAAACTATAACTAATACTAACTACAAACTTACATACTAGAAGAAGAAATGGTAAACAAATAAAGGATAAGGCAAACAAAGGACAGGACGAAAATAAATGCCTTCAACCCTCGAAAAATTAGGTTTGAGGGACTTAGAAAGAAGGAGAGCCATGAAAGGCAGATAGGAGAGAGAGGAGAGGGCCCGCCCCAAGTCGATGGAAAAAGGAGAAAAAACGGACCCAGCTCAGGAATTCCCCGGGATCGCCAACTCCTGAACTCACCAGCCGTGAGCCCCTGAGGGTGTAGCAAAATCCAGAGTGCACCAGAAGTGGTGGGGCTACATACACCCTGCCTCTTTGAGGGCCTTGAGCAGAAGGTAGGAGATAACATGAAACGAAAAAGAAGGCTGATCCCTCGCATAAGGAGGGTATCAGGAAAAATGAGACAAGGGCCAATTAAGGCGGGAAAGGAAGAGACTCCCTAGTCCTCAGACACCCCAATACCGTCGGGGTCAGAAGAGGACAAGAGTTGACCAAGAGAGGTCGACAGGAAAGAAGACGGAGAGGAGCCCGGCAAAGTAAGTGGAGGCAATGCCGGAGTCAGCTAGGGTCCCGAGGTCACCAACCCACGACCCACTAGATGTGAGCCCCTGGGGGTGCGTCCATATTTAGGACAGTGTTCTATTGAGCAATATTTGCACTGAACTCGGACACACTACTACCCTACCAGCGAATTGTTACCGGTGGCGGAAATCGGAACTAATGCGCTCCGCCCAGCCACACGCCTGCGATAGACGTGCAGTCGTCTCCAGTGAAACCTCTTCACATGTCATTTGTGTGCATGATTCATGCTGGGTCGTGAGGTGTGCGGTGTGTTCTCATTGTTTGACTGTACATACATTCCCCTCTTGTCCCTCAACCGCTCGCTGCAGCCATAACGAGGCAAGATGACGTAATGTATACACTGCAGGCCCGCTCTACGTCTAGTGGTAACAATTCCCTGGTAGGGTAGTACATGCACCACAGAAATAGCCTACAGGTTAACAAACATGTTCAATATGCACCCAATCATATGGGGCTGATGACCAAGATGTTCGAACCCACTAAAAGAATTAACCACAATACCATCAACTTATTTGTTTAACCAATTATTGATTAATTGTTTGATTGATTGTTAACCCTTTATAGGGAAGAATAATGAAGATATTTTATTGTTATTTTTTAAAATTTAATTTTAATTATTTTAGTCTAATATTAATTATTATTAGTTTTATTTTTTGTTTTCATTAAAATTTTAATGTTTATTTTTTATTTTTAAAAATTGAAATGTCTTATTATTTTTGTAATCTTAAAAGTCAGATTTTAAAATTATTATAATTTCAAATTTTAAAAGCTTATTTATTTTGAAATTTTACAACCAATTTACTTTAATTCTGATTTTTACTATCATGTTTTTTTATTTTTTTTGTTTCAATTGTTTTTATTTAAAATAATATTTTTTTCAATCACCTTAGATTAAGGAGGGGAAGAGATAATATTTGGTTTTCAGAAATAGTAACACTTCCACAAGAAAGTTTCGCTGAAAGATTCAACCAGCAGCTTGTTTGACAATATAAATACATTGTCGTTATAGTAGGTGGTTAATATTGAGACCACCAACCTATTAAGGGTTAATTCGTCTAACATTGTAAACGATTTTATATTTGCTTGGTTGGTTCCTTAGTTTAGGGGCTGCGACAACGCGGCCATGTAGCCCCGTGTGTGTAGAATCGGTCTGATAACCGGTGTTAATTGTGGTGGTTGTATTAGTGTGTGTTTCTGTTTTCAATTCAAGTAAGGACTGCAGACATTGATTTTTTTCAAGTAGTTCCTACTTTTGCCTCCAAACGCCACCATCAACGACTGCTAGTTCAGAACTTGGTTACCAGACGCCACCGCAGTCGGCTGCTGGCGACGAACGTCGGAACCTTAGAGTGTTTGTCAAATGTTTAACTATAATTTAGCTTCACACAGGTTCTTTAACATGCCATAAATCGATGGCATGGGATCGCCGGCTTTACTTCACCTCCGAAGGAAAGCATATTGAGGGATTTTTAACGCTGTTAAAAATCCGACGACTTCGGATTTTATATTTGCTGGTGATGTACCACACTTCCATATCATATTCACGTTGAGCTGTACAGGTGCTGACTCCGCTGCTCGTAAGACACAACTTGCGGAGAGCCCTGTACTGGCGAGCGACCGGTAATGCACCACATTTCCATATCATCTTCGCTTTGAGCTCGCAATCTGTTTGTTCCGCTCGACTTGGCTCGCTACACCAGCGCTCCACGTGAGAAACTACCGGCCGGACACTCTATCCTCAGGCAGCTACAATATTACGGCCAACAATTTGAGGGAGTTAGTGTGAATACGCTACATTTTACAAGCGCGGAATAGCAAGAGGCATTGATAACGTAATTAGTTTGAATTAGACATTTAATAGCAAATTATGGCGCCAAAGTAAGGAACCAGATAGCGGCTTCGGTGGCGTAGTCGGTAGCATGCTGAACTGCTGTGCCCAAGATCACGGGTTCAAACCTGGCCGAAGTCGTCTAATTCTTTAAGAGCGTTAAAACCCTTCAGTATGCCTTCTTTCGCAGGGGAAGTAAAGTCGGCGGTCCCATGTCAGATTTATGGCATGTTCAAGATTCTTTCACTAACTAAACTTGTGTGAAGCTAAATTTCTAGTTTAGTTTTCGTTGCAACGCTCTATCAAAGTTCCAACGTTCACCACTAGGTGTCAGTGACATCTGGTAGTGAAAGTTGGAACTACTTGAAATTGAACGGAACTTGTAGCTCACCCCATGGGTGTGCGCTTGAAGCACCTACAACCTCTGGCGAGCTGAACATGTCCTCGGACACTCCCGGCACTAAAAGCCATACGCTAAATAAATAAATAAATAAATAAATAAATAAATAAATAAATAAATAAATAAATAAATAAATAAGGAACCAGATGGTAAAGGTATTCCAGATCAGTTGTCCTTTAGAACGAAAAATAGTTTCATGAGGAAACAATGCGTAGGCTATAACAAACAAAGGATTATCGTTTGTACTTTCACTTATATTTACATTCTTTTTTTATTTCTGACCGGTTTTACCTCTCTGAACCGTCATGGGAAATGAGTAGCTAATATACAAATTAGAGAATGATTTTCAGTCGGTAAACATAAAATTGTGCCCAATTACATTAGGCGAGAAAGCAAGTATGTACACATTAACTTGAAGGAAATATTGTATGATATATTTATCACAAAATAACAAGCTTTAATGTAAAAAAGAACAAGAAGTTCCGTGACGAACTAAAGAGCCTACTTTTCTTAAAATTTAAGATTCATAACAATAATTAATCTATATGGATCTATCTAGAATAATGACGAAATTAAGTTGGTAATATCGAAATTTCCAATTAGTTCGAAATACTGTGGGTACCTGGCATAATGTAGCCTAATAGTGAACTGCAGTTGGCAGCCCTGGTGACTGAATATATTTTTAGTTCCATCTCTTAAGGTACAGAATACAAAATTTGGTTGAAGTCCAATGGATAGCATGCACGTTACATGCAGTTAGACCTTGGATTTATCAGCGTGCGTAAAATTATGTTGGCAACAATGTCATGCATGTGTTGGTCAGAAATAATCTGAAATATTATGATCTCGCGTTGTACCAATTTTGGATGAAATCCATTTGTTAGTATAGAAGTAACATTTTTTTAAAATTGAACCTATCAGCATGCTTAGAATCATGTTGGCAGCACTGGCGTAGGCCTATATTAGTTACTCCAAATTAATCTAGAATGTCAGCTGCTATACGTATGCAAAGTATAGGGCTGTTGGCTTGCATACTTCCCGATATACTGATATTAGGGTAAAAAATATAGACAGCATTTATTAACAGTTGGCAGTCCTGATTGCTCTTAAGAATACCTATAGTCATATCTGTTATGTTACACATAGGACATACGGAATTTGGTTGAAATCCAACTGATAGTATAGAAGTTACATGTATTTAAAAATTGGTCATATCAGCAGCCTTAGAATCATGTTGGTAGCACTGACGTACATAAGTTACTCCAAATTAATCTAGAATGTCAGGTACTATACGTGTGCATAGTTTAAAGCTGTCGGCTTGCATACTTTCTGATATATTGGTATTTGGATAAAAGAATAGAGAGATCAATTATTAACAGTTGGCAGCTTTTGTGGCTCTTAAGAACACGCTCAGTCATATCTGTTTATGTACTCATAGCACATACAAAATTTGGTTGAAATCCAATTGATAGTGTAGAAGTTATAGCCATTTAAAAATTGGACTTATCAGAAGGCTTAAAATTATTTTGGCAACACTGTCATGTATGGCCTCCTGGAAATTAAACTGAAATAGTGTTATCTACATGTGAGCCAATTTTGGAATAGCTCCCATGCATACCTTCCAAGATGTCCAACATGGAGCTCAAATTTCAATTGCGATTTTTCAGCAGTTGGTAGCACTGACATCCTTTTCAAATATGGCCGTGATATATTCACGTATATATCTTTACTCCCACCAAATTTTGTTTCGATTGCTGCAGCCGTTTAGGAGTTGACAGGGGAACACACACACACAGCCAGACAGACAGACAGACAGACAGACAGACAGACAGAAGGATAGACAGACAGACAGACAGACAGACACACATTTGTCCGATCTCATAAGTCTAATTTTTCCTCATTTTTGCAAAATGTGAAAAGTAGGATAACAAGTAGTTCCGTGAAGAACTATACAGCCTATCTTCATATATCCTACTTATGTTAATTGCCTCTATCAACATACACAATTTCAGTTTGATTGCTATAATAGATTCGTTGATATTGAGAACCGACTAAATATTTCGGATGGTCGCCATGTTGGATTTTATATATGTAGGTCCTAGAGTTATGTACTGTTACATGCAGATTATTGTGTACGTGTAGCATTCAGACTTCAATCGCATAATTAGGACACAAGAAAAAACAAGGAGATTTAAAAATTTTCACAGCTGCCATCTTTAGGTTATGGAAACAATTGAAATAAATTAGATGCCAGTGGATTAACATTCGGATAAAGATTTACTGTACCAAGTTTCACTGCACGCGGATGGTTAAATTGCGAGAAACGTCCATGTGAATATTTATAATTTGCGTCACCGCCATGATGGATTTGTGATCACCAGGTTATTTAAAGTCCTATAGGTGAACTTAAGTTCATAGCCCCTATGAACATTAAAAAATGCAGTTTGATTGTTAAATAGATTCGTAGATATTCAGTATCGTCTAAATATTTCGGATGGTCGCCATGTTGGATTGTTAAATGTATTGGCCATAGAGTCATGTACCATTAAAGGAAAATTATTGCGTAGGTTCATTATTCAAACTTTCACTTCGAACGCATAACTACATCACAAGAAATGAAAACTTAATTTTAAAATTCGCACTGCCGCCATCTTGAGGTTATGTAAACAATTGAACTAAATTAGATACCAGTGGATTACAATGTGTATAAATATTTCCTGTACCAGGTTTCAGTGCGCTTGGAACATTAAATCGCTAGAAAGGTCTATTTAAAATGTTCAAATTCGCTTAGCCGCCATGTTCGTTTTGTAGTTAACCGGTTTTTGAAAATCTTATAGATGGACTTCCAGTAGTGCCCTTTATCTCCGTACAAAATTTTAGGGAGATACCGCTAATAGTTTCAGAGATATAGAATAACGGTGAAATATTTTGCACATCCGCCATCTTGTGATTATGTAAACAATTGAACGAAGCTAGATGTCGGTGCATTACAATGTATATAAACATATACTGTACCAAGTTTCATTGCGTTTGGTTGGTCAAATCGCGAGAAACGTCTATTTAAAAGTCGCAAATTCGCTTGGCCGCCATGTTGGTTTTGTAGTTACCATGTTATCCAAAGTCACATAAGTGAACTTATAGTAGACCCCTCTATCACCATAGAAAATGTCAGGGTAATATCGGTAATAGTTTCGGAGATATTGAATGCTGGTGAAATATTTCGCACAGCCGCCATGTTGGAGAGGTGAGTCGTAACAAAATTTGAAGGGCACGGTCGTGGTCGCCGGGAATAGTGCTATGAACTTACCGAGTTTCATTGAAATCGCTCCTTCCGTTTAGATTTTATTAGGGGGGGGACACACACACGAATCACACACACACACACACACACACACACACACACGCACACACACACGGACAAAAGGTGATCTCATAAGCCTATTTTTTCAAAATTGAAAATAGGCTAAAAATGGGGGAGGGGGGTTATTTATTGGATGACATAATTACATCGTCACGTGATCACCAACAACAGATCCTGCTCAATTAGGCCTAGATAATGTACGATGTTTGTAAACAGGATCTGATGATGATCGCGTGACGATCGAAACATGTGTCCAATTAAGTACAACGTTTCGGTGGCGTGGTCGGTAGCATGCTGAACTGCTGTGCTCAAGATCGCGGGTTCAAACCCGGCCGAAGTTGTCGGAATTTTAAGAGCGTTAAAATCCTTCTGTATGCCTTCCTTCGGAGGGGAAGTAAAGCCGGAGGGCCCATGTCATAGATTTATGGCACGAAAAAGAACCTACCACCGCAGTTGGTGGAGCCCTCTGGCGTTGAATCATAAATACCCAGCCTGGCCATTCGGCTGCAAATCTATATATATAAGAATCAATCTTACGTGATAGTTTGTCTGTGGGTGTGTGTGTATGTCTCCTATGCATTCATATACCACTCAACCGATTGCGATGAACCTTGGGTGAGATGTTGAGTACACTCTAAGGAAGGTTTCTGACTTAGTAAATCCATTTTACAATAGGTAGCGCACGCGTAGATTCAACAAATGGGTGACGATGCGCGAAGCGTTTCAAACAAGTCCCGTATGTGTTCATATACCATTCGTCCGATAGCGATGAAACTTGGGTGAGATGTTGTATACACTTACGTGAAGGTTTCCAAATTAGTGAGTACATTTCACAGTAGATAGCGCACGAGTAGATTCAACAAATGAGCGACGACACGCAAAGTGTTTCAAAAATGTCCCGTATGCATTCATATACCATTCGTCCGATAGCTATGAAACTTGCGTAAAATGTTGTGTACACTTCAGGGACATTTTCTGGCTTAGTAAATCCACTTTACAATAGGCAGCGCACGAGTAGATTCAACAAATGAGCTACGACGCGCGAAGCATTTCAACAAAGTCAGTTTCAAAAAAGTCCCGTATGCATTCATATACCATTCGTCCGATAGCTATGAAACTTGCGTAAAATGTTGTGTACACTTCAGGGAAATGTTCTGGCTTATTAAATCCACTTTACAATAGGCAGCGCACGAGTAGATTCAACAAATGAGCTACGACGCGTGAAGCATTTCAACAAAGTCACGTATGCGTTCATATACCATTCGTCCGATAGCGATGAAACTAGGCTGAGATGTGTGCACTCCAGGCAAGGTTTCTGGCTTAGTAAATCCCTTTAAAAATAGGAAGAGCAGGAGCAGAATCAACAAATGAGCGACGACGCGCGAAGTTTTTCATCAAAGTCCCATATAAGGTCATATACCATTCATCCGATAGCGATGAAACTTGGGTGAGCTGTTGTGTACACTCCAGGGAAGGTTTTTGGCTTAGTACATCCATTTTACAATAGGTAGCGCAGCAGTAGATTCAACAAATGAGCGATGACACGCGAAGCGTTTCAACAAAGTCCCGTATAAGGTCATATACTATTCGTCTGACAGTGATAAATGTTTGGTGAATTGTTGTGTATACTACAGGAAAGGTTTCTGGCTTAGTTAATCCATTTTACAATACGAAGCGCAAGTTTAGATTCAACAAATGAGTGACTACGCGCGAAGCGTTTCGACAACGTCCCGTATACGTTCACATACCATTCATCCGATTGCGATGAAACTTGGGTGAGATGTTGTGTACACTCCAGGGAAGGTTTCTGGCTGAGTACATCCATATTACAATAAGTAGCGCAAGTAGAATCAACAAATGAGCGACGACACGCGAAGCGTTTCAAGCATGTCCCGTCTGCATTCATATACCATTCGTCCGATAGCTATGAAACTTGGGTGAGATGTTGTGTACACTTCATGGAAGGTTTCTGGCTTAGTAAATCCACTATACAACAGGCAGCGCACAAGTAGATTCAACAAATGAGGGACGACGCGCGAAGCGTTTCAAAAAAGTCCCGTATAAGGTCATATACCATTCTGCCGTTAGCGGTGAAACTTGGGTGAAATATGGTGGACACTCCAAGGAAGGTTTCTGGCTTAGTAAATATATTTCACAGTAGGTAGCACACCAGTAGATTCGACAAATGAACGACGACACGCGGAGCGTTTCAATACACTCCCCTATGTCTTCATATCCCATTAGTCCGATAGCGATGAAACTTGGGTGAGATGTTGCGGACACTTACGTGACGGTTTCTAACTTGGTAAATACATTTTACAGCAGGTAGCGCACGAGTAGATTCAACACATGAGTGACGGAGCGTGAATCGTTTAAACAAAATCCGGTATGCGTTCATATACTATTCATCCGATTGCGATGAAACATTGATCAGTTATTGTGTACACGCCAGGGAAGGGTTTCGACTTAGTAAATCCATTTCACAATAAGTAGCGCAAGAGTAGATGCAACAAATGGGTGCCGACGCGCGAAGCGTTTCAACAAAATCCCATATTGGGTTCATATAACCTTCTTCGATTGTGATGAAACCTTGATGAGTTATTGTGTACACGCCAGGGTAGGGTTTCGACTTAGCAAATTCCTTTCTCAATAGGTAGCGTACGAGTAGAATCAACAAATGAGTGACAGTGCACGAATCGTTCAAACAAAGTCCCGTATGTGTTCATATTCCATTCGTCCGATAGCGATGAAACTTGGGTGAGATGTTGTGTACACTTACGTGAAGGTTTCAAAATTAGTGAATACATTTCACAGTAGATAGCGCACAAGTAGATTCAACAAATGAGCGACGACACGCAATGCGTTTCAACAAAGTCCCGTATGCGTTCATATACCATTCGTCCGATAGCTATGAAACTTGCGTAAAATGTTGTGTACACTGCAGGGAAATTTTCTGGCTTAGTACATCCACTTTACAATAGGCAGCGCACGAGTAGATTCAAAAAGTGAGCTACGACGCGCGAAGCATTTCAACAAAGTCACGTTTGCGTTCATATACCATTCGTCCGATAGCGATGAAACTAGGCTGAGATTTTGTGTGCACTCCAGGGAAGATTTCTAGCTTAGTAAATCCCTTTAAAAATAGGTAGAGCACGAGTAGAATCAACAAATGAGCAACGGAGCGCGAAGCGTTTCAACAAAGTCCCATATAATTTCATATACCATTCATCCGATAGCGATGAAACTTGGGTGAGATGTTGTGTACACTCCAGGGAAGGTTTCTGGCTTAGTACATACATTTTACAATTGGTATCGCACCAGTAGATTCAACAAATGAGCGATGACACGCGAAGCGTTTCATCGAAGTCCCGTATAAAGTCATATACCAGTCGTCTGATAGTGATAAATGTTTGGTGAATTGTTATGTACACTCCAGGAAAGGTTTCTGGCTAAGTAAATTCATTTTACAATACGAAGCGCACGTTTATATTCAACAAATGAGTGACTACGCGCGAAGCGTTTCGACAACGTCCCGTATACGTTCACATACCATTCATCCGATTGCGATGAAACTTGGGTGAGATGTTGTGTACACTCCAGGGAAGGTTTCTGGCTGAGTACATCCATATTGCAATATGTAGCGCAAGAGTAGAATCAACAAATGAGCGACGACACGCGAAGCGTTTCAACCAAGTCCCGTATGCATTCATGTCGGCTACCATTCGTCCGTAGCTATGAAACTTGGGTGAGATGTTGTGTACACGTCATGGAAAATTTCTGGCTTAGTAAATCCACTATACAATATGCAGCGCACAAGTTGATTCAACAAATGAGGGACGACGCGCGAAGCGTTTCAACAAAGTCCCGTATAAGGTCATATACCATTCTGCCGTTAGCGGTGAAACTTGGCTGAAATATGGTGGACACTCCAAGGAAGGTTTCTGGCTTAGTAAATACATTTCACAGTAGGTAGCACACGAGTAGATTCGACAAATGAACGACGACATGCGAAGCGTTTCAATACAGTCCCCTATGTCTTCATATCCCATTAGTCCGATAGCGATGAAACTTGGGTGAGATGTTGTGGACACTTACGTGACGGTTTCTAACTTAGTAAATACATTTTACAGTAGGCAGCGCACGAGTAGATTCAACAATTGAGTGACGGAGCGCGAATCGTTTAAACAAAATCAGGAATGCGTTCATATACTATTCATCCGATTGCGATTAAGCATTGATCAGTTATTGTGTACCCGCCAGGGAAGGGGACTTAGTAAATCCATTTCACAATAAGTAGCGCAAGAGTAGATGCAACAAATGGGTGACGACGCGCGAAGCGTTTCAACAAAATCCCCTATTGCGTTCATATAACATTCTTCGATTGCGTTGAAACCTTGATGAGTTATTGTGTACACGCCAGGGAAGGGCTTCGACTTAGTAATACATTTCACAATAGGTAGCGCACGAGTAGATTCAGCAAATGAGTGACAGCGATGAAACTTTTGAAAGTAGTTGTGCACGCTTCCACGAATGGTTCTAAATTAGAAAATCCATTTTACGATAGCTTAGAGGTAGTTAACATGTGTATCCAAAAGCACTTCAAGAAACAGAATTTCTACGCCAACACTTTCTTTGATTGACATTGCAACGCATGCCGGGTACAGCTTGTCGTATATAAATAATTAAGTACTCCTGGGGTCTGGCGTTATGCCAACGGAGTCGGCGAGTGCGTGACGACAAGCAGCCCCCGCGCGGGAAGCCTAAGTTAAAGGGTAATGAAGTATGTTGAGTCTGATTTTACTCCTGGGGTCTGGCGTTATGCGAACGGACACGGCGAGTGCGTGACGTCATGCAGCCCCCGCGCGGGAAGCCTAAGTTAAAGGATAATGGAGTCTGTTGAGTCTGAGTTTACTCCTGGTGTCTGGCGTTATGCGATACGGACACGGCGAGTGCGTGACGTCATGCAGCCCCCGCGCGGGAAGCCTAAGTTAAAGGGTAATGGAGTCTGTTGAGTCTGAGTTTACTCCTGGGGTCTGGCGTTATGCGATACGGACACGGCGAGTGCGTGACGTCATGCAGCCCCCGCGCGGGAAGCCTAAGTTAAAAAGTAATGGAGTCTGTTGAGTCTGAGTTTACTCCTGGGGTCTGGCGTTATGCGATACGGAGACGGTGAGTGCGTGACGTCATGCAGCAGAGTGCCACAGATCCTTTACACTTAGGCTATTAAATCTATGTGTACAAGTATGTGTGAAAGTATTTACAATATGCGCACTTATTTAGTTTCAGTAGTAGTTAAATTAACACAAGTAGTCAATATTTTAGACCATGATAGCCCGATACCTTATTGACGTGTTAATTATAAACTATTTATTCTTACCTAAAGTTAATTTTTATTTCATTGAGAACCGTAATGGTTTCGGTCACATTGCGACCTTCTTCAGCTGGTATATGATGAGTAACTGAGTAGTACCATACCAAAAGTTTACATAGTAAATTCACCAAAAAATGCAGATCTGTTACAATGAATGAAAATCCACAGCCTGCTTCCAGTCTCCGACCGGGTCAGGAATGGAATGAATGAAGCCCCCATCTAGCGGCGAGGATATGAACTGTGTCGGCTGCCGAGGCCTGACGCACTCCTCTGGGGCAATGATGAAATCAATGACAGGTGAAATGAAATGATAGTGGAGAGTGTTGCTGGAATGACATCTTGACAGGGAAAACCGGAGTACCCGGAGAAAAACCTGTCTGCCTCCACTTTGTCCAGCACAAATCTCACATGAAGTGACCGGTATTTGAACCACGGACCCAGTGTTGAGAGGCCGGCGTGTTGCCGCCTAAGCCACGGAGGCTTCTAGATCTGTTACAATAAATTTTGTAAATTAAGCATAAAATATTGTCTTGAAAACATCATAGAAATGAGGAGATCTCTTCTTTTTAGATCTTGAAGTGGCGTGACCAATGCATCGCCGACTACGTAGCGTATTAATTGTAGCCTATCGGCCCGAAGGCCTTGAGAGCTTTGTCAAAAGGGGGATTCAACCAACTGCAATATTATGAAGGGGGATCGCTATCTAGGGTTTGCATAGGCTATTAAAAGAATGTTCTCGAACCATAGACAGCGCCACTTCAAGCTATCAGAACACATCTTGTCAATCCTCACCGGAATTACAATTACACACACTAATATAACTATCACGATAACATCAGACAAAACATGCACGAGGCTAAATGACCACGAAGTCACAAAGCCCCTAAAATTAGCTAACAAAAACAAATTAGTATTTGAACAGAAATTTGAAATAGGCTTATATTTTGATTCTATTTGTACATCGTAATATATAAAGGCAGTGAAGTTCGTCAGGGTTTCCCTCTCCCGCATATGGATCCACACTTGATTCGAACCTAGGATCTTAAATCTGCAGTCGTTGATCGTGACTTAACACATTTGGCTACCGTATGCAGTGTATAGTTCTGAGTGCGTTATCATCAGATTTCTACAGGGGTTGATGTGGGTGTTACGCTATTTCACGGCTGAAACACACTTTCCGCTACCACTTACCAGCGGTGTATTATCTAGTTAAGGTATCTATCTCACTTGCGCACGTGATGGCGCGCTATCAAATGCAATACTGGTCGCACGAATTATTCTCTACACCACCCTGCAATCAAGATCACAGGCTCCTCCTGCCCGCCACTGGCTGTCTCGATTCTGTACCTTCACTTCCTTTTTCTAAATAACAAGTCCTAAGGAGATCAGGACTATCAGGATGATTCAAGTGATGAATGAGAATTACTTAGTAACCAAGAAGGCCATGAATCAAGTAAGGTCAAATACTGAACAATAGCGAACTTCGGTTAATGCACTTCTTATAAGAAAACATAACATGACCTAATGTTGAAATTGCAATTTTCAGTTGGAAAACACACTATAATCCAATTTACTGGGACATGTGAACATATAACCTGAAACAAATTACATGGAATTAAATATTTATTTGTTACTGAAAGGAAGCTTGTAATAGTTTAACGTGACCGTTAATCTAGAGATCATGAGCCACGGAATCTCCTTTTTACCACAGGATTCAAGGATTCAAGAATCTCACATGCTGTCTCACATGCTGCGACCTGGAATCAAACCAAGTCCACCTTGGTAAGAGGCAGACAGCCTGGCCACTGAGCCTACACGTCCCTATTATTTGTTGATTTGAGAAGAGGGAGAAAGTTATAGGATAACATGTTTCGCTCGTCAGATCCAATCATCTATACTAATATATAACAAGATGTTCAGTAAAGAACATATAGCCTACTTTCTCCTAAATGTATGAGTATAGTTATAACTCGTTGTTATTATCAAAGAGTATAATAGAACTATTCTTTGTTGAAGACCTTAGAAACGATTTACCTCTACCAAACGCCACGACCTAGATAAAAACTGCTACCATCATTGAAGAAAGAAAGAAAGAAAGATAAGAAGTATATCAAGAATTTTATGGATCTGGAGACATAATCGACCGGACTGGCTGCGTGGCTCAGCGGTAACGTTCTCGCTTGCTGGGCCCTAGGTTGCAGGTTCGTATCCTGGCGCAGTCAGCTGGCATTTGAGGGTGCACAAATGCGAGGGAGCCGTGTCAGTACATTTACTGGCACGTTAAAGATCCCCTTCGGGCCAAAATTCCGGCACCCCGGTGTCTCTAAAAGCAGCAGTAGTTAAAAGGGATGTAAAACCAATAACATTATTATTATTATTATTACGACCTGCCGTGGGCAACATCCAACTTTGAGTTGAGGCATGTCTTTACACGTCTGGTTGTGCATGGCTTTCACAACCCTAATTGAATTTACAAATCTTTCCATGACCCTACAGAGACGTGTGTATACAAACTATGTGGATATTTTCGATAATATAATCCTAACAGAGCGAGTGCATTCTAGCGGCCAGAATAAGAAACTTTTCAATAAAATCTGGAAGTTACCTTTTTGGCAGCTAGATGTCTCGAGTAAATCTGCTGGCGAATTATGTTTTAATTAAATATATATTTTACACCATAATGTGGACAATATAACGCTTAATAACATTTTCAAGTAACGCAAAATAGGCTGTTACAAACCCTTTAAAATAAAAAGTTAAAATGTATCGTAGTATCAACTTGTCATTCTTCAAATTCGATGCGCATAGAATGATAATGGTATAGTAATCAATGGATCCCCACGTAGACTAGTCGGGACATCTAGTGGTGAAATATCGAACAATATAATCCTAACAGAGCGAGTGCATTCTAGCGGCCAGAAGAAGAAACTTTTCAATAAAATCTGGAAGTTACCATTTTGGCAGCTAGATGTCTCGAGTAAATCTGCTGGCGAATTATGTTTTAATTAAATATATATTTTACACCATAATTTGCACAATATAACGCTTAATTTTAAAACATCTGAGTCATTACAAAACAATAAACATATAACATTTCAAGCAAAAAACCTAGCTCTGATCGGGTTTGAACCATAGGAATCTGAGCGACATGCTATCGCTCTACCACTGAGCTAATTGTGTCAACGAATATCGTTCTATTTAAAATGACTTACATAGAACTTGTTAGCAAATAATGATTTATACTAAACGATTTCATCACTGGAGTATATTATTTATATATAAAGCATTTCATACAAAGTTTATTTATTTTTTATCAATACGCTATATTGCATTCAATACTCAAATTAGTGAAATATAAGTCAGGCACAAGATATCCGCTGCCATCTTGTCTTATTAATGAATCAGCTGAGCTTTTTAAAATCACGTCTGCACTATAGTATTACAAAATAAACTTTTAATTTCGTACGTGCCTCTTCCTTTAGAACAGTTAAAACGATTCTCGGCTCGATAATCGGAACTGGTGGGTCCCATGATATGGATTATAAAGTTTGCATAATTCGCACGGCCGCCATCCTGAAATGGTATGGCGGACGACCTTGTAGTTTGGTCACAAGACGCATCCTATACGAAGGTATGTTGTTACCAAATTTGGTAGAGATTGGATGATTTGGTTAGTCGTTATTTGATTTTACGTTTTGAACGTTTGAGTGGCCGCCATTCAGTTTTAGTAAAGATGGCGGCGATATAAAACATGACACTGAGGTGTCCTTTGCTAGTGCTACCTTTGTACCAAATTTCGTTCAATTCGCATTCACCGTGTTCGAATTGATAGGGGGGACAGACATTCAGAGTACACACACTCACACACACACACACAGACTCACACACACACATACACACACACAGACTCACACACACACACATACACACACACAGACAGACACACTTTTTTCGCCCTGTGTTGATCTCATAAGTCTACTTTCATTTTTTGCAAAAATCGAAAGTAGGCTAAAAATGAGATAGTGTGTGTCTGTGTATTACTCAATAACGCAAGAACCACTGGTCCGATTTACATGAAAATTTGCATGAATGTAGCTGATTTACCTGGTTAACATATAGACTACTTTTTATTTCGATACTTTGCACTATTTAAAGATGAAGACCATTTTAGTTACGTCACTACACCCATTGGTTTCAACATTTCATATTTCCATTTCAAATAAAAAGAGAACGCAAAGAAATAGCAAACTTGTGATGGAACACATGAGGTTTAAAATTTAATTTTCTATCCAAAAGGTCCTTATCACTTTTCGTCTATCTCCAACGGTTAGCGAGTAAAACCAGCATTTGTGCTATAAATCGCGGTCAACGCCGAGCGGTGTAGTAATTATATAAAGCTCAATGTTTGTCTGTTTGACTGTTATTTATACAAATCACCGATCTGAACCAAAATTTGTATACTTACTCTTTGGAACCCTGCGGTAACACGGTTCACTTTCGGACGGACCACTCCATTCCCTGCATTTAGGCCCTTTGGTACAAATCTACACCGTTTCACCGATCTGCACCAACATTTCTATATATTTACCCTTTAGAACCCTGCAAGTAACACTGTCTACATGAAATTTTGGACAGACCAGTCACATTCCCTGCATTTAGGCCCTTTGGCACACATATACACCGTTTCACCGATCTGAACCAAAATTTGAATACTTACCCTTTAAAACCCTGCGAGAAACACTGTCTACATAACATTTTGGACAGACCACTCCGTTCCCTACAAATATACACAGTTTCACTGATCTGAACCAAATTTTACATACTTACCCATTGTAACCCGACAAGTAACACTGTCTACTTTAAATTTCGGACAGACCACTCCATTTAGGCCTTTGGTCACAAATCTACACCGTTTCACCGATCTGAACCAAACTTTGTATACCTAACCTTTAGAAACCTACGAGTAACACTGTCTACATGAAATTCGGGACAGACCAGGCCATTCCTTGCATTTAGGCCCTTTGGCACACATATACACAGTTTCACCGATCTGAACCAAAATGTGTATACTTACCCTTCGTGACCCGACGAGTAACACTGTCTGCTTAAAATTTCAGACAGACCACTCAATTACTGGCATTTAGGCCCTTCTGTAATAATCTACACCGTTTCACCGACTTGAACCAAATTTTACATACTTAGACTACCCTTTAGAACCCGACAAGTAACACTGTCTACATGAAATTTCGGAAAGACCCCTCCATTTCCTGCATTTAGGACCTTTGGTACAAATCTACATCGTTTCACCGATATGAACCCAACTTAATGTACCTACCCTTTGGAACACAGTTATCATCATGACATATTATGTCTATGTATAAGTGCAATGGTGTTGGTGCAGTACATTGAGGTTATCAGCTGCAATAACAGTTGGTGCTTCCAAATTTACTCTCATTTTTTCCGATCCTAATCCTTGAGCGCTATGTGGCGATAAATGACACTATTGCTACCTCAGGAGCACGGGACAACCGAAGATTTCCTAAGTGCTCAGATTATTTTCCTACGTCACTATACGACAAAAGACGACTCTATTGGTCTCTACTTTTCTAACAGCCAATGAGATATAGTCTCTAGGAGGTGTCTTATAATTCACTGACTCCTCTTTCTAATCATATATTTCAATTCGTTTGTAAATTACATGTGTCAGTGCTGAAGTTAGTAAATAGCCGTCTACCTATTCATTATTATCATTATCATTACGGAAAAATGACCTGAATGTTACGTCCATTATACTGTACTACTTTTCACCCCACTACCACCACCACCACCATCACCACCACCACCAACACCACCACCACCACCACCACCACCACCACCACCACAAAAAATTATATAGCCTATTTATCTTTTCTGTTAGTTTAAATATCATGTGCCAGTTCTGTAGTAGTATTCATTATCATCCATAAAACAAATAAATCCACCGGGCGAAGCCGGGCACTTCTGCTAGTACAAGATAATAATAGCTCTACAAAACACTACCAAACACTCAATGACTCCCATAAAGGTTGGTTGGTTCCTCAGTTTAGGGGCTGCGACAACACGGTCATGTAGCCCCGTGTACTTTGGGTGTATGTAGAATCTGTCTGATAACCGGTGATAATTGTGACGGCTGTATTAGTGTGTGTTATCTGCAATTCAGGTAAGGACTGCAGACGATCAATTTGAAATAGTTCCTACTTTTGCTACCAAATTCTACCATCAACGACTCCTAGCTGTGAACTTGGTACTAGAAGCCACCGCAACCGGCACCTGGCGACGAACGTTGGAACTCATAGAGTATTAATAAAATCTAATCTACAAATTTAGCTTCACATAATTTTAGTTAGTAGAAGGATCTTTTATATGCCATAAATCTTGACATGCGCCCACCGGCTTTATTCCCCTCCGAAGGAAGCCATACTGAGAGGTTTTTAACGCTATTAAAATGTCCGATGACTTCGGTCGTGTTTGAACCCGTGATCTTGAGGAACCTACCAACCTTTGTGGGTGTCATTGAATGTTTGGTAGTGTTTTGAAGAGCTATTATTATCTTGTACTAGAAGAAGTGCTCGGCTTCGCCCGGTGGATTTATTTGCTTTATGGATGACTAGCTGAAGTACCCTTGCTTCGCTACGCGTCATAAATAAATTAAAATATGAAGGTGACAGTTAAAACAGGGGATAGGCGAGGTGCTGCGCAGAGGGATATTAAGGATGGAACATTTTGTCCAACTACACCGTTCGTCGTTGACCGTGTTTTATAGCACAAAATTAGGTTTTAGGAGATACCTTTCGGATAGAAAATGTAATTTTAAACCTCATATATGCCATCAAAAGTTTGCTATTTCTTAGCGTTCACTTTTTATTTGAAATGGAAATATGAAAGTTTGAAACCAAAGGGTGTAGCATGCGTGCTCCATCTACGCCACCAAAGCCACCTACCCACAAAGGGTCTCTGCCTTTCAAAAACAAGGAGCACGACGAATTCTTATAAAGTGTGGCAAATATCACTGATAAAGAATAATTTATTTATTGCCACAACAGGGAAGTGCCCCAATTACAGTAGCAATTAATTGTGTACACACAGATAATACATGAAAATACATTCGAATAAAAAATAAAAATTGAACATTAGAAATTGAAATTAAATATTTATATTAAAAGAAATGTGTAAACAAACAAGATGTTCAGTAAAGAACATATAGCCTACTTTCTCCTAAATGTATGAGTATAGTTATAACTCGTTGTTATTATCAAAGAGTATAATAGAACTATTCTTTGTTGAAGACCTTAGAAACGATTTACCTCTACCAAACGCCACAACCTAGATAAAAACTGCTACCATCATTGAAGAAAGAAAGATAAGAAGTATATCAAGAATGTTATGGATCTGGAGACATAATCGACCGGACTGGCGGCGTGGCTCAGCGGTAACGTTCTCGCTTGCTGGGCCCTAGGTTGCAGGTTCGTATCCTGGCGCAGTCAGCTGGCATTTGAGGGTGCACAAATGCGAGGGAGCCGTGTCAGTACATTTACTGGCACGTTAAAGATCCCCTTCGGGCCAAAATTCCGGCACCCCGGTGTCTCTAAAATCAGCAGTAGTTAAAAGGGATGTAAAACCAATAACATTATTATTATTATTATTATTATTACATATACGACCTGCCGTGGGCAACATCCAACTTTGAGTTGAGGCATGTCTTTACACGTCTGGTTGTGCATGGCTTTCACAACCCTAATTGAATTAACAAATCTTTCCATGACCCTACAGAGACGTGTGTATACAAACTATGTGGATATTTTCGATAATATAATCCTAACAGAGCGAGTGCATTCTAGCGGCCAGAAGAAGAAACTTTTCAATAAAATCTGGAAGTTACCTTTTTGGCAGCTAGATATCTCGAGTAAATCTGCTGGCGAATTATGTTTTAATTAAATATATATTTTACACCATAATGTGCACAATATAACGCTTAATAACATTTTCAAGTAACGCAAAATAGGCTGTTACAAACCCTTTAAAATAAAAAGTTAAAATGTATCGTAGTATCATCTTGTCATTCTTCAAATTCGATGCGCATAGAATGATAATGGTATAGTAATCAATGGATCCCCACGTAGACTAGTCGTGACATCTATTGGTGAAATATCGAACAATATAATCCTAACAGAGCGAGTGCATTCTAGCGGCCAGAAGAAGAAACTTTTCAATAAAATCTGGAAGTTACCTTTTTGGCAGCTAGATGTCCCGAGTAAATCTGCTGGCGAATTATGTTTTAATTAAATATATATTTTACACCATAATGTGCACAATATAACGCTTAATTTTAAAACATCTGAGTCATTACAAAACAATAAACATATAACATTTCAAGCAAAAAACCTAGCTCTGATCGGGTTTGAACCATAGGCATTTGAGCGATAGGCTAACGCTCTACCACTGAGCTAATTGTGTCAACGAATATCGTTCTTTATAAAATGACTTACATAGAACTTGTTAGCAAATAATGATTTATACTAAACGATTTCATCACTGGAGTATATTATTTATATATAAAGCATTTCATACAAAGTTTATTTATTTTTTATCAGTACGCTATATTGCATGCAATACTCTAATTAGTGAAATATAAGTCCGGCACAAGATATCCGCTGCCATCTTGTCTTATTACTAAATCAGTTCAGCTTTTTAAAATCACGTCTGCACTATAGTATTACAAAATAAACTTTTAATTTCGAACGTGCCTCTTCCTTTAGAACAGTTAAAACGATTCTCGGCTCGATAATCGGAACTGGTGGGTCCCATGAAATGGATTATAAAGTTTGCATAATTCGCACGGCCGCCATCCTGAAATGGTATAGCGGACGACCTTGTAATTTGGTCACAAGACGCATCCTATACGAAGGTATGTTGTTACCAAATTTGGTAGAGATCGGATGATTTGGTTAGTCGTTATTTGATTTTACGTTTTGAACGTTTGAGTGGCCGCCATTCAGTTTTAGTAAAGATGGCGGCGATATAAAACATGACACTGAGGTGTCCTTTGCTAGTGCTACCTTTGTACCAAATTTCGTTCAATTTGCATTCACCGTGTTCGATTTGATAGGGGGGGACAGACATTCAGAGTACACACTCACACACACACAGACACACACACACACAGACTCACACACACACATACACACACACACACACACACACAGACTCACACACACACATACACACACACAGACAGACACACTTTTTTCGCCCTGTGTTGATCTCATAAGTCTACTTTCATTTTTTGCAAAAATCGAAAGTAGGCTAAAAATATACACAAGTTCTAGTTGCAATAACTGTAAATGAAGCAGGATTTTAAATATTTGATCACATAATGTAAAATAATGTATTAAACACGCAAAAAACAAGTAGTTCCGTGAAGAACTATACAGCCTATTTTCATATATCGTACTTATGTTAATTGCCACTATCAACATACACAATTTCTGTTTGATTGCTGTAATAGATTCGTAGATATTAAGAACCGACTAAATATTTCGGATGGTCGCCATGTTGGATTTTATATATGTAGGCCCTAGAGTTATGTACTGTTACATGCAGATTATTGTGAACGTGTAGTATTCAAACTTCAATCGCAAAATTAGGACACAAGAAAAATCAAGGAGATTTTAAAATTTTTCACAGCTGCCATCTTGAGGTTAAGGAAACAATTGAAATAAATTAGATGCCAGTGGATTAACATTCGTATAAGGATTTACTGTACCAAGTTTCACTGCACTCGTATGGTTAAATTACGAGAAACGTCCATGTGAGTATTTATACTTCGCGTCGCCACCATGTTGGATTTGTGATCACCAGGTTATTTAAAGTCCTATAGGTGAACTTAAGTTCATAGCCCCTATAGTAGTGGAGTAAGGCGGTTTCTAACCAGTGTCATGGCCGCCGCGTGAGTCCAAGCCAATATCTCGTGAACCCATGGTCGGATTTTAACAAATGACGTGTCATTGGACTCGGGATGACGTCCTCTTTGCTATGGACTACTCGTTAACTTTTTGAAACAATTTTTGAAAATTTTTGTTTTCGAAAGTTGGTGATAGTTTGAAAACCAAAGATGATAGAACGTTGTTCCATGGCCCAAACGAATGGTCTTTATGACATTTATTTTCTATAATGAATCTTTTTTACTTTTTATGTTTTTTTGAAAAAAAAAACTCGAATTTTGAAAATCCTATATTTTTGAAACTAGGAACTCTACAAAGACCTTTATTTGACATAAATGAAAGGTCCCTATGCCCCCTACCCCCAAAATAAATTTCAAGTCTCTAGAGCGAAAATTTGTGTTTTGTAAGTAGTGTGGTAACACAGGAGCTGCTCCACTTAGGAAGTTGTGAGCCCCTGCGACCTTGGAATGGAAGGAGCCATGCTAGGAGGGCGTGCTTGGATTGTTTTTTTTTTTCGTCTCGTTGCGCTCTTTACGGAAATGTAGGTGTCGAAAAGGTGAAAATCTGGAAACAATTTTTCTGGGGTAAAACCGTGATTTTAAACTTTTTGCTATATCTCGCGAACCAATAATGCTAGAGGCGTGTACGACGGGTCCAAGGACTCGGGCGGACGTCCTATTTGCTATGGACCACTCGTTGTAATTTTTTAAAAATTTTGGAAACTCGATTTTGGGGTAAACACGTGTTTTTTGTGATTTTTGCCGATATCTCACGAACCAATAACGCTAGAGACGTGTACGAGGTGTCCTAGGACTCGGGCTAACGCCCTCTTTCGAGTGTGGTAGATATTTTTTCCAAAAAATAATTCACAAAGGGCCTAACGCCATACATGTTGAAAAAAACTTTTTTCTTTACCGTTACCTGTTTATAATGTTCATAAAGCGTGGTGGTTGAGAGAGACGATACTGCTGGGTGTATGTGTTTCAACGAACCTGTCGCTAACCACAAGGACCATGCTTAATAGAACAATCGCTATTTCGGCGGGTCGGTGTATGACAGAGCGAGCGCGCGTTTTTCTGATATTTTACCTTTCACGTGTAAACGGTGATGAGAACTTATTCATATTCATATTCATTCATTTATTTGCAATCGTGTATAGCCTACCTGTCGTCCCCCGGTGGCAAATTGTATATACATAACAAATAAATAATTATACATAACAATTCAATAACAATATGTTGGTCGAAGCGAGTAGAGAAAACAAACTTGCAGGAGGTGAATGTCATTTGAGCTTATTGGAAGGCGCTGATCTGAATTGACAACAAGTGCAATGGAAAAATGACCATGACGCTTGAAGGTGAAATAATCTGACCATTGTGGTGGCAGGTAAGAGCGAAAGGCACGTGAACACATGTGAAACCACATGTAGGCTAAACCAGTGACATCCTGTCTTGCTTCGTACGTGACAAAATGCAAGTTGACGTGAAATTTGATCTACCACAGGTGTTCACCTCGGACGTTAGCTGTCCACGTGCACGATAACTGTTAACAAGTCTCATCCTGTTTTGCTTCGTACGTGACAAAATGCAAGTTGACGTGAAATTTGATCTGCCACAGGTGTTCACCTTGGACATTAGCTGTCCACGTGCCTGACAACAGAATCTTCAAAGCGTGGGGGAAAAGAAGATTACAGACGCAACGTAACATATATAAAGACATGTCGTTATCATTTCCACACTCACTTAAGTGACTACCTTTGAACACACTGCGTTGCGTGAAACACTTGGTCTTGTTTAACAGTTTTGGTGTTGGTGGAAAATACTTAACCTTGTTGTTGGGTAGGTATATATTTATTCATTTATATATTTATTGATTTATATATATATATACATGCAATTATTTATTGATTAGGTAATTAATGATTTTATTTATTTATTTGTTTGCAGATATCGTGTATAGCCTACCTGTCGTGTGTCTGTGGGAAATATATTAAAGAAAGAGAAAGACAGACAGCTAGAAAAGAAAACCATTTCCACAGTAGCCCACGAAACGGGAATATAGCAAAGCATTACACGTCAAGGTGAGTTTTTTTATATAACCTGTTTGATTTTATTTTGTTTATGAAATGCATAAACTATATGGAATGGATATACTTATGGTGGTTTATTTTATTTCTTTTTAGAGTGTTGGAAAACGCTTGACCTCTGTTGATAACCTGGAACGTGTGTATCTGAGGCCATTATCAAGCAGTCTACAGCTGAAAACTCAGGTGAGAGTGTTCTTTCAAAATAATGTATTTTACTGCTGAGGATACGTTAACTTGGGAACCCATAAACAATTGTTTCAAATCGCGTGTGTGCTCTGGCCGCGTGGTCAATGTTAGAAAAAGTTTGATTCCCAAAGAATTTTTAGAATCTTGTTTTGAAATTTTCAAAAATGAAATTTGTACAGCGCAAAGTTTGCATACAGGTTTAAAGGGGAATACAGAACTGGTGTGTGATTTCATATATAAAAAGAAGGACGTAGAGGATAAAGAGACATTCTATATTTGCAGTAAAATGCAAGAGCTATTCATAGCCCATAATTTGGAACAGTGGTATGAAACCCACGTGGTGAATGCCTTGCTATCAAAATTTGATAAACTGCAACAAGGACCGAGTGGTCTAGCCTTAGACAAAATTCATCATTTGCAAATCAACATTTGTCAATTCAACCCGTTGAATGCTGGGTCTAGCTATATTAAAACACCACCAGCAATAGCTTCGAAAAGGCTGTGGTCAGTATTAAGAATCGTGACAATGATTACTTTCTGTGGTCTGTAGCTGCCTATTTGCAGCCGGTACAACATCATGGTTGTTGGCCGGGAAAGTACAAGGCCAAGTTTGATGAATTAAAACAAACTTTAAATTTAACTCGAGTGTCGTTCCCTATGGACTTAACCGAGATCCATAGGTTTCAACAAGATAACCAGGACTTTTCGTTCATGGTCTATGGCCTTAATGGTGATGAGATTGTGGGTCCTCTTTATGCCACAAAAGAACCGAAACTACATCACATTCATCTTTTATATCTGTCTTACGGAGAAGTGAATCACTATTGCCTCATTAAAAGCTTAAGTAGATTGCTAAGCAGTCAAATGTCCAAGGACAAGCGTCCAAAACATATTTGTGATCGTTGCTTGCAATATTTTAAAACCCCTACGCTTTTGGAACGTCATAGGGTAGATTGTGTTTCTCAGGAAGGGGTGAGATTGATATTGCCACAAGGGGACAAGGCTGTGTTAAAGTTTAAGGACATTCACAAGCGTGACACTGTCCCCTATGTGGTGTATGCAGATTTCGAAGCTCTCACCACACCCATGGCGGGAAGTGAACCAGATCCCACCATTAGCTCAACCTCACCCATTCAAAAACATGAACCCTTTGCCATAGGATTTAATGTGGTGTGTGCCTATGACCCCATACAATCCGTTTACAAATACCGCGAGGGGCCAGATTGTGCCAAATGGTTCTTGGATGAACTTGTCAAGTTGGCTCATGATGTACAGGAATTACTGGACCACCCAGTACCCATGAGCCTATCTCCTGAACAGCAGCAGCGGTATGAGCATGCCACTACATGCCATATTTGCGAAAAGCCTATTTTAAGAGGAGAGGAAAAAGTCAGAGACCACTCGCATTTTACAGGGGAGTTTCGTGGAGCTGCGTACAGCAAATGCAACTTGAACTTTCCAGCTCCTCGTTTCATCAGTATCTTTTTCCACAATCTGGCGAATTATGACATTCAGTTTTTGATTCGTGAATTGGGCCATGTCAACAAGGGCTCGTTTACCATTATTCCCCAAAACCATGAGCGTTTTACAGCCCTGACATGGTGGTTGGGCGACTTTAGCATTCGATTTTTGGATTCCTTTAAGTTTATGGCATCCTCGCTAGACAGCCTTGTGAATGGCTTGAATGAGGAGGAATTAAAAAATACTAGAATGCATTTTAATGATCCTGAGCAATTTCAATTGTGCATTCGGAAAGGTATATTCCCGTATGATTTCTGCAACAGCTGGGACGTGTTAAAGCAAAGAAAACTCCCACCACAATAGAAATTTTACTCGAAACTAACACGCAGTACCGTTTCCGATGAAGACTATGCATATGCATGTCAAGTTTGGCGGGTGTTTGGCATGAAGATGCTAAGTGAATATGCCTTGAATTACCTAAAACTGGATGTAATGCTGCTCACTGATGTGTTAGAAAAATTTCGTGAGTTGTGTCAACACATTTACGGTCTTGACCCGGCTCACTATTATACGAGTCCTGGACTCTCGTTTGATGCCGCTTTGAAATACACTCAAGTGGAATTGGATTTACTCACTGACGTAGACATGGTTCTATTTTTTGAAAAGGGCATTCGTGGTGGCTTTGTGTCACTTAACCAGTGCCATGCCGAAGCGAACAATGTCCACTTGCCTGATTATTCACCAGACAAACCAGAATCGTACTTAATGTACTATGACGTGAATAATTTGTACGGTTACGCCATGAGTCAGCCTTTGCCCTATGGGAAGTTTGCTTGGCTGACAGACAAACAAGTGTCAGAATTTGATGTGAACATGGCTAGCCAAGAAACAGGCCGTGGATATGTGCTAGAAGTGGATATTGAATATCCCTCATCCTTGTATGATGAACATGCCGATTTCCCATTCTGCCTTGAGCAAATGGTTCCCCCTGACAGTAAAGTGAAAATTGAAAAACTCATGGGCACACTTTACAACAAAAATCGGTATGTGGTACATATCCAAATGTTGGCGCAATGCCTCGCCCAAGGCTTGGTGTTGAAGAAAATCCACAGGGGTATTTCTTTTGCTCAAAAAGCATGGCTTGAGCCATACATGCGACTCAACACGGAGCACCGACAAATGGCAACACAGCAGTTTGATTTTTTTAAAATTAATGAACAACTGCATTTATGGCAAATCCATGGAGAATGTCCGCAAATACCGTGACATTAAATTGGTGAATGTCTGGGAGGGGCGGTGGGGTGCCCGGCGGTACATTGCCAAGCCAAATTTCAAATCGATCAAAATTATCGATGAGGATTTGGCTACTATTGAAATGAGTAAGACCAGCGTGACCATGGATAAACCCATTTACTTGGGTCAAGTCATTTTAGACTTTTCCAAATCGGTCATGTATCGATTCCACTATGAGTTTGCTAAACGCCATTTTGAGGACGTCTCTCTTTTGTATATGGATACGGACTCATTCATTTACCACATTCGCCACTGCAACCCCTATGACGTCATGAGGCAACATAGTGACTGGTTCGACACCTCTTGCTATAGTGCTGACAACGTGTTCCAGTTGCCCATAAAAACAAGAAGGAAATGGGCGTTTTAAAAGATGAATGCGGTAATTCCATTATGACGGAATTCGTAGGTTTGGCCTCAAAAATGTATGTTTATCGCACACTCGACTGTAAGGAATCCAAAAGAGCAAAAGGTGTAGGTAGGGCAGTGGTAAAATCGCTACGTGTTGATGACTATCTAGCGGTTTTACGCACTGGCAAAGCTATGTCTCGTACACAGTGCAGGATACAATCCAGCAACCATCATTTGTATCTTGTAGAACAGAGAAAACGCACCCTCGCCTCCATGGATAACAAGCGTGTGTGGGCTGATGATCTGCTCACCAGCCTGCCCTGGGGTTATGATCGTAACGAGGAGGAGGTGTGATTTCACTGTTTAATCGTTTATGGGACATAGCTTTATGTAACTTGTAGATTTAGTATTTTGTAAATATTGTTTTTTTTTGTCATTGTAAATAGTAGATTTTGTAAATAGTGGCAACCCACTTGGACCTTTTGCTCCTTAAAAAAAAGTTCTATGCAACCTTTTTTATTTTTATTTTTGATTGGTAAATAGGGTGATTTTTTTAACGTTGTACAAAGTTGAGTTTTTTTTGTAAATATGAAATAAGTAAGATTTTAGTACCTTTTTTGAAATGGTAAAATGGTAAACTAAAAAAAGGTTTTTTTGGGATGAGTGTGCATGTCGAGAATGTGCTTTTGGGAATAAATAAAGTGGTTGTGTTTGTTCCCAAAGACAGGTATGAATGGATGAGTGGAGAGAGAAAGCTGATGTGTATGGTTGACCAGAGCAAACACGGTGAGGTAGGGTGGGTGGGTAGGGAGGGGGTAAATGGTCACTTATATACTCATTTTGTTTTGTCATTAGTTTTTTTTCCATTGAAATGGGGCAGTCAAAAGACATTATTTTTGTAAAAACAGTCTTACCTGCAGCAGTCGTAGACCTCGACGTTTCTCCAAACACCCATAAACACATTGCAGTATTATCAAGGTCAAGCACTTGCATCAACATCATTGTCAAATCTCAAATTTCGACATACGCCAAATGGAAAAATGTGAAAACAGCAAAATGGAAAATCTATGTTTCCATATCACCAAAAACGCAAAACTTAAAACGGACATTTTTAAAAACTGGAAATGGCCATGTGTGAAATTTGAAAATTCAAAAACTTCAAACGGACATTGTTTAAAATATGTCATCAACAAACTGTAAAAATCCATATCATCAAAAACGCAAAACTTGAAACGAACATTTTTAAAATCTGTAAATTGCAAAATGACAAATGGCAATGTGTGAATTCATCATGTGTGAAATGTGTAAAATGAAACATAAGCCATCAACATCACGATTTCTTAAAATTAAAAATAACAAAACATTGTGCTCTGGTAAACCTTTGTTTTTATTTCATAGTCATAGTTAATTGACAAAAGAAAAATAGAATACAAACAAATCCCAATTCCTCACTCCTCAATGTTTATATCATGCATCATCAACTTTCCTTTCATAGCACTCATGACAATCAGGGCTGCCATCCTTTCACCCACTGAGGCATCACTGGATGTGAAACGTTGTTTAGCTTTCTTCAATAACAATTTATCTGCCACATGTCTTAAACCAGGATGACTATGGCGATAAGAAAGGTCATGTTCCTTGCATGCTTGATCCAAAAGATTAATGGGTACATCACCACGTTGTAAACGTTTTTCGAGACGAATTCCAGGGCCGCAAAAACGATAACCTGGAAGATGGATTTCGAAAGGTAAGTATTGAATCACTTTGTCAATGACGCCATTGCCAGTACAGGTCTGGCATATCCTTTTCCATCGATGGTAAAAAGGTTTGGTCTTCCTCCTCCTCTGTGGACGATGTTTGTGTTTGTTGTTTTTGTTGTTGCTTTTTCTCGTCATGACATCCGTGGAATGATTCAACAAAGTCTTTACACGGACTTTTATGACCATGATGCAGTTTCACTAGCTGGCAAGTCGCACACTGACGCATATACGGTATTTTTGCCACAGCCACTTGCTTATGGTGATCGTTATACGTACAGGGTTGCAATTCACTCAACACAGGGTCTTGAGTCCATGATTTTGGTACATGTTGCCAGATTTCTTTGACCGCGTTGGCGACCACATAATAAATGGACGACTTGGGGAGCGCCAAGAGTTCCTCTTTGGTAAAACTGTCTAGTTTATTTTTGCACACAAAGAACTTGCCGATGGCTTTGTCCGTAGCATTGCCCTTCTCCATGGTATCACGTGCTGTAGATGTTTACACGTCGCTTGTAGAAATCTCACTGGCGTCATTCACAGGTAAATCTTGAGTTATAATTTTGTTCAACAACTCCCAGCAGGCATGGGTGGTTAACCAATGAAAGAGATGCCACGCATGCGATAGGGCTGTATGGGTAATGTTGCCACAGGAACAAGTATCCATGAGCGTTTGCAGGGAGGGACAGCCCAACTCCATAAGGTCGATACATTGGCAGTAAGACGCCAAAAATGGTTGCAACCATTGACGTTTTTCATTACCTTTCACAAATACCACATTGGCCGAGGACAAGTGTGCTTTCATGACCACGTCCAAATATTTATAGGAAATGGTTCCCTGATTCCAGTCTAGTTGCCTATGATTTTCAATCCACTGGGTTTGTTTACGGTCTTTTTCACACAACAAATCAAAAGCATGGGGTGGTTTAAATAGCAAATGCGTAGCTTGCGATATCCAAAACGTGGTACAATCGATCATGGCCACTTGTTTAAATATAAAATTGTTGTCACCAATTTTAAACCCTTGGCGATCCACAATGAGTGTGCGCAACATGTTGACGCTTGCCTGGACCAAGTTCAACTGACGACTGACTGACGATCAGGTGTGATCATGTCATGGACCTACCTGCCATGCTAGTTTCAAATTGAGGTTAGGGTAGGACAGGGGGACATGCAAAAATAATAATTTAAGAATTACATCATTTTATTATCATAACACGTCTTACAGGCTTTTGTCATTTTGGGATATGGACGATACCAACTGATACAACAATATAGTCTCTTGTGTTTGTAACGTCCATAACACCGATGATGTCCCAATGTCTCTAAACTAGGCGTTTTTGATGGTGAGCTGCTCACCGAAGCACCATGGATACCATACGGTCCGCACGTATCGTAACTTGTTTTTTTTTCATCACTCAGAGACACAAGTGAGGGATAGCTTGAATGACAGGGTATATTTTCCACTTCCATTCTGCACAGGTAGGGGCAGGTGGGTGAGCAGCGCTGATGTTCCTGCATGGGTTCATCGCCCTCCTGCCATTGGTCTATAATGATGGGACAGAAGGCACATTTCACTTCATCTCTTGTTTTTAAATAGTAGAATCCAGCGGCCGCCAAGGCTTGAGGGTTTATGAAAGGCACCGGCCACGTGGCAAAAGTCTTGAAACGTTGTTCCTCAGAGTTTAAATTCATGAATGTAACGTCTCTTGAGGCTTTAAAGCAAGACATGACTGAGCGGCTTGACATGGGTTGACCTGTTATTTATACACTCGTCACTTGGTTGGACAGTGGATAATACTTGACTTGTTTGTGATGAATAATCAAACAGTACGCCGTCGTATTGGCTGGTACATTGTCATGCGTTTCAAAGTCTAGTCGAATGTCGATATTGAATGGCTTGACAGACTCTTCCAGGTAAGAACAGTCAAAGACAATCAGTGGTGCTCTTGCCTTAAACGCTTGGGGTAGTAACATGGGGCCGTTCTCTTTTTGATAATATGACCATCGAAATTTAGAAAACAAGTCGTACAGGGGGCCAAACTTATTTTTTGAAAAATCCAAATCCAGTCCTTCATAGGGAAACACAGCTCCGTTGAGGAAAAGACGTGCATTTCTCAATTGCAGGTGATCAAATTGCGTGGCATCTTTGGTCTGTTGATACTTGCGATTCGTTTGAAAACCCACGATCAGGTAGAGAGGTCTCTCTGTATAGCGAGCTGTTTTTACAGACCAACTGTGTGTGCTGGTGGTGGGCAATAGCGGATACTCATGGAGTGCCCAGCTTCTAAATTCCATGGGTAGAGGCATATCTCTCTTTACCATTTTGAGTATGTCCAATTTTTTGCTATCTTCAAGGGTCACATGAGGCACTTTCCATAGCAAGCGTTGTAGTTGAATTTTTGAATCGATGGGGGCATTGTCGGCTCCCTTGAGTGCATTATTATCACTCCTGTCTCTCACTAGATAAAGCACTTGCCTTGCGTTGACCACAATGCGTTGGTGATCTTCGGCAAAGCCTAAAATCAGTTTAAGAGGTAAATATCCAGTAAAGGTCCCATCGGTGTGTACCATCCAGTCATTGGTCGAGTCAGGGCACCAACCTGCCATGCAAAGTGTTTTACCTTCTTCCTCACTATAAGAGGGATATAGTTTCATGACACTGGAAATGCCCACATTTCGAGTGCTATCCACCACGATATCGTTAATGACATACCGCACTTCAGAAAACAGAAAGGCCAAACCATGCTTGGCCAACTTGGATGTGGTAGGTGTAGTGCCATCGGCTTTGGGGAGCCGACCTTCAATCTGAATGACACTTTCATGCGGTAGGGTGTAAATATCTTGGTTGTTGATAACAAATTTAATTTCATCATTGTTATTGAGACCAGGTGTTTGAGCTTGATAGGAATGGAGATCAATTCTTACCATTCCTGGTTGCTCCTCGATGCGGTTTGCTATCTCTAGGATAGAATTCATTATGAGGGTTGACGTGGTAATCCAAATGCTGTAAAATCTGCTTGTCTTGAGATGTTAACGTGTATTCACGTGGCAAACAACTAACACCATTCCTAGACGGTGTTGTTGCTTTATACACAAACTTCATAGTGGCTTTATCACCAACTTGTAAGTCACTGGTGTGGTAGAATCTAGATCAATGAGTTGTTGATCTCTATTGATCAGTCATAATGTTATATTACTAATACTATCGACAGCCACAGAATGAAAAAGCACTACTGGAGGGTTTTCACGAATAATATACCCATTGGGCGATGTCACAATAAAGTCATAAAGCGAATGCGATGGTTCTTGATTGGTGTACACTTGGCTAATAATATTACATGTCACCGACTCATGATGGTCCTCAATGAATTTCAATTCATGGTCCGAATCATGTTTTTTGTTGGGCTCCAACACACGTGGTTTAAATCCTAGTAATGGACCAATGGAATCGGGATGTGTTTTAAAGTCAATGTTGAAGGTAGAGAAAATACTGCAGCGATGAGTGTTGGTATTGCCTACAAGTTCAAACTAGTGCGTTCCATCGAGAAATGACTTTAAACCATATTGATTGATCAACACCACATAAATGTGTTCATAAATATCATCGATCGTGTATCCACCAGAGTTCAGGGTGAGCACAGAATCATCATAGTAAAACTTGTTGTTCACATTTTCACGTATGTTGTATATTCGATTGTACGTTTCAAGAGAAACAAGTCCTAAACCATAGGGTTCTTCACTCAATTCGATAGGCGGGTAAAAGTCTAGGCTGACTTCAGGTCCACGTCCATGCAGTGTAAACGTTTTACTTTCTGCCGACATACTGGTGGCGTTTTAGCTTAAGCTGCGTCTTATATAAAAAAATTAAACACAAACGTCCACACTGTTGGCTGTTAAATGTTTGCTCTCGTTTCACATTATAATATATCTTGATCCTGTTTCCAAAATAGGTCACTAGTTCCATGGGCGGGGGTAAATTCCCAAAACTGTCAAAGTACCATAAAGTGGATCCCTCTTTGACATAAGCTACATAATGCGTTCCTGGTCCTCGGTGATCATCCAAATTGACAACAGCACATTCCTGTTTCCAGGGTCGTGGGGGTAATTGGTTTCGCATAAACACACCTCGAAAATGAGAAAGCTTTAGTTGTTTAGCATAGCTTTCCACTTGTTGATGCGTCAGGGCATGTCTTGCTATAGCTGAGTTTTTTTTTTTTAATATTTCGAAATGGTGAAATCCCAAATCCTTGTTGATAAAAGGCTGGCTTTAAATTGGCATTTCTAGCCCCCATGGCGATCGCTTCCATCGTTTCATTATGTCGCTGACTTTCTTTGAGTTGTTGCTTGCCCTGCTGCGCGGCTTTAATGGTTTTCGCCACTGCACTGGCACCGCCCAAAAGTGAGCCCAGAGCAGCCAAACCGGCAAATAATGCAGGTAAAAATCCCGCTCGTTTGGGGACTGGAATCACTCGCCCTTGGTTTGAAACCTGTCGCCGACGTTTTGGAATAACATGTCTCTGTGCTGCTCGAAAGGCTTTCCTTATGGTCAATACATTATTTTTTCTTTTTTCTTTCGCAAGGGCTTGTCCACGAATGTCTTAAGCCCAGGCTTTGCCAAGGACAAGGTCCTTTTTTTAGTCTTTCTCACCACATACCTTTGTTTCACCATGATGATAATAACCAACAACCTTTCACAAGAAAGTTTAAATCACAACTAACGTTAGATGGTTATTTCATGGCTGTATATTCCAATTCCACATAAAGTGGGAAATCGTTTATGGTTTCTCCCGCTTGCTTTTCATGCCATGTCAACATGAGATGAAAGGATAATTCGTCACCTGCATTGACCATTTCATGGTTATGGACCAACATCCTATGACCATTTATCTTTATTTGTAAATGGTTCTCATCAGGTATGGCATATTTGATGTGAATGGTTCCATCATAGTGTAATCGATAGTGGCTTAATCCTGAAGCAAGCACATAGGTCAAGTGCTGGTCGAGGACTAGCGGTATATGGTTTCTGTCATTCACAGGTTTTTCATTTGTCAGATACACTAAAAATACACATGGGATAAATTTATAAAGCCTTTTCATTTCATAGGTCATGTAACGCTTGGTACGAACATCGTCTTCGTCTTGCGGGTCTTCCACGTGAATAATCCGATGGTGATTAGCGCTATAGCCATTCACCGTAAGCTGGGGCACTTTGTCATAAAACTCATACACTATGTTATCCACATACTTTTTCGTAGTAACGTCTGTAGACACTTGAGGATGTTTTACATGGGTTAACCGCTTTCCCTTAAAGTCATAATCTCCCTGTTTTGTGCGTGGCACTACTGACCTATCCACATAGTGTTTATTAGCAGGATCTGTTTCTTGTTTAGGATCATGTATGGGAACAGGGCTAGCTTTGGCCATCAATGCACGTCCAAAGACATCCATCGTCAACCTGTAGTCCGAGTCTACTCTTTCTATGACAGGGTTCGGTGTCCTGTATATAGACAGCCTGCTAGCCTGTCTAAGCCTTAGTTGAATTGAAGATTATTAAGCAGCAAGAGTCATTCCCCGTGGGGGACATGGTTTCCCATCTCTGTCCCACATCACGTGAACAACGCCATGGTTCACTGTTTCCATCTTCCATTCGCTGCATCATTGTGGGGCCTTCCGGCTGTGGGAAGAATAATCTTTTGCTAACGCTCATTACAGCGCCCAATGGTCTGCGTTTTCAAAATATTTATATTTTTGCAAAATCTCTCTACCAACCCCTCTACGTGTTTCTGGATCAAGTCATGTCTGGATTCCAAAAAGAGAATATGGGTTATTTTACATTTTCCATGCAAGAAAATGTGATTTCACCGGATGAGGTAAAGCCTGATTCACTCATGATTTTCGATGATGTATCCACTGAACGTCAAGGTATCATTCAAAGCTATTTAAGCATGGGTCGACACAAACATATCGATTGCTTCTATCTTGGGCAAACCTATTCTAAAATGTCCAAACAGTTGATTCGTGACATTGCCAATGTCATTGTTTTATTTCGTCAGGACGAGAGGAACAGTCGTCACATTTATAATGAACATGTGAATCCTGATATGACCTTTCAAATGTTTACTGAATTGTGTGCCAAGTGCTGGAACACTCAACGTCATGCCTGTTTAGTGATTGACAAACAAAGTGAACTCAACCAAGGACGGTATCGCTTAGGGTTTGATCATTTTATTGCTATTTAACGCCCTGTCTCATTCCCCGGCAAGTCATTTGTCAAGACACCATGGCGTTAGCAGAGAGTCAATTGAAAAAGCATATTATTAGAGCAAAAAATACTATTCGCCAAAAGTTTCGTCAATTGAAACAATCACGTTCAAATCATGCTTTGTTTATTGAGCAACATTTAGCACCTCCACTAAAAGCCATGTTGAAACCCTCTTTCAAGCCATCTGAAACGCTACCCACCGTTTCACAAGCCACGCAGACGCTGCACAAGGACCCTGAGGAAGAGGAAGAGGAAGATTTGACTAGTGTTAGCGAAGTTGAGGATGAAGAGGAACAAGTGTTTACGCCTCAAAAAAAAGACCGCAACCCCTTGCAGAGTTTTTGAGAAAAAAAAATCCTTGGCCATGGTCGAAACACCTTGCCCTTCCAAAGCGTCTCCGTTTTCACAACTCTTGACCACCCCTCAACATAAAGCACAACTGAAAACCATTTTAATAAAATATTATGGATCAACATTGGAACCCTATTTCACCGATCTATTTATTGGAAACACAGATACCACGTATGGTGTTCGCTATGAGCATGATAGTTTTAAAATTGGCGATTCATCCATTAAATTTGCTCGTACTAAACCTGTCATTAAAAATATCAACTTTAAATTAACGCCAGGACTGTTAAAGCTGCTCTTTTCTCGGACCCCTCTTCCCATGATTATACGTCAGAGGACCTTGTCAAATATAAATCCATTTTATTGGATACCCATGCTCACAAAAGACAGTATGATCCCACGCAACAAGTGAATGCCAATATATCTCAAAAATATAAAACCATCATTGCAAAAATGTTTCCCACTAGTCAAAGCACTCGTCGTAAAGTGTCCGCTTCGGGAGTGACATTTAAACCATTAAAACCCCTTGTGGATGTTACCTACTGGCACAATCCCAATAAGCTCGTCCAGCGGCTACAGTTGTTGCATGCCTCACGTCAAGCTGGCCATACCGGTCACGATTGAGAAATTCAAGAAATTGAACAAGAACTTCCAAAGGCCAAAATTATTGTTTAAGCCCTCACCCATTAAAATGGGTATTGCTCACGAGTTGCATCGCCCAGCTAGGCGTCACTATCCGCGACTCAAGGTGATTTCACGAGGTGTGGATGAACTTTGGCAGGCTGACTTGGTTGAAATGATACCCTATGCAGGCGTTAACGACGGTGTACGCTATATGTTGACCGTCATTGATGTCTATTCCAAAATGGCCTTTGTTGAACCTGTGCGTCGCAAGTCTGGTCCACTAGTTACCAAGGCCTTTCAACATATTATTCAACACTCCAAACGTCAACCTCAGTTGCTTCAAACCGACCAGGGTAAAGAATTTTTCAACAAGGATTTCTCCAGTTTTCTCAAATCTAAGGATATTCACCATTACACCACGTACATCAATCTCAAAGCCAGTGTGGTCGAGCGGTTCAACCGAACATTAAAAACCCATATGTGGAAAGCGTTTACCGCTCAGGGCAGTTATCGCTGGTTGGACATGTTACCTGAGCTAGTGTTACGTTACAATGACACCAAACATAGAACGATTGGGACCAAGCCACGCCTCGTGACCAAAATTATTCAGCGATTGGATAAACTATTTAACCCCATAAAAACAGCCGATCCTAAACGTCACCGACTGAACATTGGGGATTTTGTTCGTGTGAGCAAATTTAAGTCTGCCTTCAATAAGGGCTACACCCCTCAGTGGGGGACTGAACTATTTCGAATTCGTCAAGTCAACTTGGACACTCCAGTCACCTATTTACTCGAGGACCTCAACCATCAACCCATAAAAGGTAGATTTTATCTCCATGAACTTCAGAAAACAGCATTTCCTCAGCATTATCTTGTGGAAAAAGTGTTGAAACAAAAAAGGAAATAAACTCTATGTCAAATGGTTAGGGTTTAACTCTACGTTTAATTCTTGGATCAATAAATTACATGTTGTGTGAACCTGTGCAATTTTTTATTTATTCACACATGTGTACACCACCTATAACTCTGTGTGTACAGCGCTCCGCGCTTCATGCATGTTCATACATGTTTGTCTTTCCCTTTCCACCTGTGTTCTCTCATACATTAAACCTCCCCCCCCCTCTCCCCCCTCCACCTCCCACCACTGCTGTTTGCAGCTCTTGCCCATCTATTGGTTGTGACATCATTCCCACAAGTTGCATCATACTTTTTACTGATTCAGCGATTCCCTCGCTTTGAAAATTCTGTTATCAGGCACGTGGACAGCTAACGTCCAAGGTGAACACCTGTGGTAGATCAAATTTCACGTCAACTTGCATTTTGTCACGTACGAAGCAAGACAGGATGTCACTGGTTTAGCCTACATGTGGTTTCACATGTGTTCACATGCCTTTCGCTCTTCCCTTCCACCACAATGGTCAGATTATTTCACCTTCAAGCGTCATGGTCATTTTTCCATTGCACTTGTTGTCAAGTCAGATCAGCGCCTTCCAATAAGCTCAAATGACATTCACCTCCTGCAAGTTTGTTTTCTCTACTCGCTTCGACCAACATAGAACCAAGTTCTCATCACCGTTTACACGTCAAAGGTAAAATATCAGAAAAACGCACGCTCGCTCTGTCATACACCGACCCGCCGAAATAGCGATTGTTCTATTAAGCATGGTCCTTGTGGTTAGCGACAGGTTCGTTGAAACACATACACCCAGCAGTATCGTCTCACTCAACCACCACGCTTTATGAACATTATAAACAGGTAACGGTAAAGAAAAAAGTTTTTTTCAACATGTATGATATCTACCACACTCGAAAGAGGGCGTTAGCCCGAGTCCTAGGACACCTCGTACACGTCTCTAGCGTTATTGGTTCGTGAGATATCGGCAAAAATCACAAATACACGTGTTTACCCCAAAATCGAGTTTCCAAAATTTTTAAAAAATTACAACGAGTGGTCCATAGCAAATAGGACGTCCGCCCGAGTCCTTGGACCCGTCGTACACGCCTCTAGCATTATTGGTTCGCGAGATATAGCAAAAAGTTTAAAATCACGGTTTTACCCCAAAAAAATTGTGTTTCAAGATTTTCACCTTTTCGACACCTACATTTCCGTAAAGAGCGCAACGAGACGAAAAAAAACAATCCAAGCACGCCCTCCTAGCATGGCTCCTTCCATTCCAAGGTCGCAGGGGCTCACAACTTCCTAAGTGGAGCAGCTCCCGTGTTACCACACTACTTACAAAACACAAAATTTTGCTCTAGAGACTTGAAAGTTATTTTGGGGGTAGGGGGCATAGGGACCTTTCATTTATGTCAAATAAACGTTTTTGTAGAGTTCCCACTTTCCAAAATATGGGATTTTTAAAATTCGAGTTTTTTCAAAAAAAAACATAAAAAGTAAAAAAGTTTCATTATAGAAAATAAATGTCATAAAGACCATTTGTTTGGGCCATAGCACAACGTTCTATCATCTTTGGTTTTCAAACTATCACCAACTTTCGAAAACAAAATTTTTCAAAAAAATTTTCAAAAATATAACGATTAGTCCATAGCAAAGAGGACGTCAGCCCGAGTCCAATGACACGTCATTTGTTAAAATCCGACCATGGGTTCACTAGATATTGGCTTGGACTCACGCGGCGGCCATTACACTGGTTAGAAAACGCCTTTCTCCACTACTCCCTATGAACATTAAAACATTCTGTTTAATTGCTATAATACATTCGTAGATATTCAGAGCCGTCTAAATATTTCGGATGGTCGCCATGTTGGATTGTTAAATGTATAGGCCATAGAGTCATGTACCATTAAAGGAAAATAATTGCGTAGGTTCATTATTCAAACATTCACTTCGATCGCATGACTACATCACAAGAAATAATGACTTCATTTAAAAATTCGCACAGCCGCCATCTTGAGGTTTTGTAAACAATTGAACTAAATTAGATACCAGTGCAATACAATGTGTATAAATATTTCCTGTACCAGATTTCAGTGCGTTGGAACATTAAATCGCGAGGTCTATTTAAAATTTTCAAATTCGCTTGGCCGCCATGTTCGTTTTGTAGTTAACCGGTTTTTGAAAGTCTTATAGATGGACTTCCAGTAGTGCCCTTTATCTCCGTACAAAATTTCAGGGAGATACCGCTAATAGTTGCAGAGACACAGAATGCCGGTGAAATATTTCGCACATCCGCCATCATGTGGTTATGTAAACAAATGAACAAAGTTAGATGTCGGTGCATTACAATGTGTATAAACATATACTGTACCACGTTTCATTGCGTTTGGTTGGTTAAATCGCGAGAAACGTCTATTTAAAAGTCGCAACTTCGCTTGGCCGCCATGTTGGTTTTGTAGTTACCAGGTTTTCAAAGGTTACAAATATGAACTTACAGTAGTTCCCTTTATCACCATACAAAATGTCAGGGTAATATCGGTAATAGTTTCGGAGATATTGAATGCTGGTGAAATATTTCGCACAGCCGCCATGTTGGATAGGTGAGTCGTAACATAATTTGAAGGGTACCGTTGGGGTCGCCCGGAATAGTGCTATGAACTTACCGAGTTTCATTGAAATCGCTCCAGCCGTTTAGATTTTATTAGGGGGACACACACACACGAATCACACACGCACACACACACGGAAAAAAGGTGATCTCATAAGCCTATTTTTTCAAAATTGAAAATAGTCTAAAAATATCTTGTAGATATTAAATCAAACCAATAAGGCCATGGATCAAGTAGGACCAAATAGCGAAGGATAGCAAAATTCTAAGAATAATAACCTAATATCTCGTAGATATTTTGTAGATAATCAAATAAATTGTTTTATTTTTCCGGTACTTAATGCTTTAGTATTTATCAGTAGGCTAATAGTTGCCAAATGTTCCATTTTTTTTTATCGTTCTTTTGATTTTGGAGGGCAGAGACAGTTTGTGGGTGTCATTGTGGGTTTAGCAGTGTTTTGTAGAGCCATTTGTGTTGTGAATTTTGATCTGATGATGCTCGCTTGAGCAAAATATGTCTTCTCCATTTTCCAGCCCATGACAGTATACTGTTTGAATCAGCTTCCCATAATACTATTGTTTTATGCAGCCCAACTAGCGCATGTTGTCAGTAAGGTCGATATTTCTCTGCTTGCATCCCGTATGGTACTAATGCTCTGCAAGCATATCCTCCAAACGATACTGAACAGTAGGCTATTATTTTTCCTTCGATGTGACTACAGACTAATACGAGGGAAAATATATTGTTCAGTATCGTACTACTTGCAGTGCATTAGTTCCGTACGGGATGCAATTAGAGAAATATTGACCTTCCTGACAACACGCGTTAGTTGGGCTGCATAAAACAATATTTTTAGGGGCAGCTGATTCACCTGGTATTGATCATAACCCTTTATAGGGCAAAACTATTTTTAGCCTACTTTTCACATTTTGCAAAAATGAGGAAAAAGTAGACTTATGAGATCGATCCAGGAAAATGTGTGTCTGTCTGTCCTTCTGCCTGCCTGTCTGTCTGTCTGTCTGTCTGTCTAGCTGTGTGTGTGTGTCCCCCCTACATACTTCTAAACAGCTGCAGCAATCGAAACCAAATTTAGTATGAGTAAAGATGTATACAGGAATATTTCAAGCCCATATTTGAAAATGATGTCAGTGCTACCAACTGCTGAAAAACGCACTAGAAATTTGAGCTCCATGTTGGATATCATGGAAGGTATGCATGGGAGCTATTCCAAATGTTGGCACACATGTAGATAACACTATTTCAATTTAATTTCCAAGAGGCCATACATGACAGTGTGGCCAAAATAATGTTAATCCATATGATAAGTCCTATTTTTAAATGCATATAACTTCTACACTATCAATTGGATTTCAACCAAATTTGTATGTAATATGTGTACATAAACAGATATGACTGAGTGTATTCTTAAGAGCCACCAGGGCTGCCAACTGTTAATAATTGCTCTGTGTATTATCTTCATCCAAATATCAATATATCTGAAAGAATGCAAGCCGACATCTTTAAACTATGCACACGTATAGTACCTGACATTTTAGATTAATTTGGAGTAACTTATATTCTTCAGTTCTACCAACATGATTCTAAGCCAGCTGATAGGACCAATTTTTAAATACTGTAACTTCTATACTGTCAATTGTATTTCAACCAAATTTCGTATGTGCTATGTGTAACATAACAGATTAAACTATACGTATTCTTAAGAGCAATCAGGGCAGTTATCTCTTAATAAATGCTGTCTATATTTTTTACCCTAATATTAATATATCAGAAAGTATGCAAGCCAACAGCTCTATACTTTGCACACGTATAGCACCTGACACTCTACATTAATTTGGAGTAATTAATATAAGTCAGTGTTGCCAACATGATTCTATGCTTGCTGATAGGTCCAATTTTAAAATACGTGTAACTTCTATACTAACAAATGGATTTCATCCAAAATTGGCACAACAAGATATCATGATATTTCCGATTATTTCCAACCAGCACACGCAGGACATTGTTGCCAACATGCTTTTACGCGTGCTGACAGATCCAATGTCTAACTGCATATAACGTCATATTACCAACTTAATACCTGGTGAGTTAGCCGTGGTGGTTACGGCATGACTGATGGCAGTCGCTCACATCCGGGAGGCGAGGAGGTTCGAATCCCCCCGCCGGCAACCTTGAAGATGGTCTTCTGTGGTTTCCCATCTTCCTTCCAGGCAAATGCCGGGGTTGGTCCCTAACTATAGGCCACAGCCGCTACCTTCCAACTCCTCGTCCTTACATTCCAACTTCCCTCCTTCCCTCCCCAAAGGTACTTGTAGCTCACCCATTGGGTGTCCGTCTCGAAGCAGCTACAAAACTGGCGAGCCGAACATGTCCTCGGACACTCCCGGCACTAAAAGCCATACGCTAAAAAAAAAAAAAAAAAAAAAAAAAACAACTTAATATCGTAATTATTCTAGATAGGTTCATATACTGTAGATTAATCATTGGCATGAATCTTAATTTTAAGAAAAGTAGGCTCTTTAGTTCGTCATGGAAATTCTTGTTTTTGTTTTCATGTGTTTTTACAATTTAATTTATTTTTATTATTATATTTATTAATTATGTTATTTTTAGCCTATTTTCAATTTTGAAAAAATAGGCTAATGAGATCACCTTTTGTGTGTGTGTGTGTGTGTGTGTGTGAGGTGTGTGTGTGTGTGTGTGTGAGGTGTGTGTGTCCCTAATTACTTCTAAACGGCTGGAGCGATTTCAATGAACCTCGGTAAGTTCATAGCACTATTCCGGACGACCCCGACCGTGCTCTTCAAATTTTGTTACGTCTCACCAATCCAACATGGCGGTTGTGCGAATGATTTCATCAGCATTCAATATCTCCGAAACTATTCCCGATATCACCCTGGAATTTTTACGGTGATAAAGGGAACTACTAGAAGTTCACCTATGCGACTTTTGAAAAACTGGTAACTACAAAACCAACATGGCGTCCACGCGAATTTGCGACATTTAAATAGACGTTTCTCGCGATTTTACGAACCAAACGCAACAAAACTTGGTACAGTATATGTATATACACATTGTAATGCACCGCCATCTAACTTCGTTCAATTGTTTACATAACCACAAGATGGTGGATGTGCGAAATATTTCACCGGCATTCTATATCTCTGAAACTATTAGCGGTATCACCCTGATATTTTGTACGGAGATAAAGAGCACTACTAGAAGTTCATCTATAAGACTTTCAAAAACCGGTTAACTACGAAACGAACATGGCGGTCAAGAGAATTTGAAAATATTAATAGACCTTTCTCGCGATGTAATGTTCCAAACGCAATCAAAATCTGGTACGGGAAATGTTTATACACATTGTAATGCACTGGTATCTAATATAGTTCAATTGTTTACATAACCTCAAGATGGCGGCTGTGCGAATTTTAAAATTAAGTTTTTATTTCTTGTGTCATAAACATGCGATCGAAGTGAAAGTATGAATAATGAACCTACGCAATAAATTTCCTTTAATGGCACATGACTCTATCGCTTGTACATTTAACAATCCAACATGGCGACCATCCGAAATATTTAGACGGCTCTGAATATCTACGAATCTATTATAGCAAACAAACTGATTTTTTATGTTCTTAGGGGCTGTGAACTTAAGTTCGCCTATAGGACTTTAAATAACCTGGTGATCACAAATCCAACATGGCGGCGACGCGAAGTATAAATATTCACATGGACGTTTCTCGCAATTTAACCTTCCGAGTGCACTGAAACTTGGTACAGTAAATCCTTATACGAATGTTAATCCACTGGCATCTAATTTATTTCAGTTGTTTCCATAACGACAAGACGGCACCTGCGCGAAATTGTAAAATCTCATTGTTACTTCTTGTGTCCTAATCATGCGATTGAAATTTGAATGCTACACGTACACAATATTCTTCATGTAACAGTACATAACTATAAGACCTACATATATAAAATCCAACATGGCGGCCATCCGAAATATTTAATCGGTTCTCAATATCTACAAAACTATTACAGCAATTAAACTGAAATTTTGTATGTTGATAGTGGCAATTAACATAAGTAGGATATATGAAAATAGGCTGCATAGTTCTTCTCGGAACTACTTGTTTGTTTCTCTAATTCTAATGTTTATATATTTATTTTTAAATTACAATTTATGTTCTTATAGATTTAATTTTGATATTTTTATTGAATTAATTAATTAACTAATTTCGATTTGATTCTTAAAATTATTTTTATAATTTTTATAGTTATCTTTATTATTTTAATTTTTATATTTCTTTTAATGTTAACATTTTATTTTATGATTTTTATTTCTATATTTATACGAGTATTTTATTTTTATACTTTAATTGTTAATGTTTTTAGTTTTGTTTTAAATTTTATCCAACACATTACGTCAAGTAGATACGTACCTATACCAGGTGAGTCAGCCGCCCCTTATTTTTTTAGTTTTCGGCCACACTTCCAACGTCTGAGGCCAATATGGTCGACAGTTCCCCGTCGTTAGCCAAGCCACAATGACCCTAAACGACTTTACAAGATTTATGACGACATGGAAGCAAGACCTTTACAAAAACATGTGTGCGACACGTGATAATTTAAAGCATCAAACTGTCATACGGGCATGTAGGCCTACTGTACAAGGAACATGCCGATGATACGGTTTCAGTAGGATAGGAAATTTACGCTAGGTAAGGTGGCTTACTGATTTAAAAAACTTGAATGAACCTTCGAAGCGGAAAGCTGAATGACATCTCATACGCTTTCAGGCAAAATATTTAGCGGTGGTGAGGTTTGAACCCAGCTTCCAAAGACAGGACGATTATCTTCTACGCACTTTGACCATTGCTCCACGGCTACTTGTCCATTCAGCTTGACTGAAAGCGTATGAGATGTGATTCAGCTTTCCGCTTCCAAGGTTCATTCACGTTTTTATCAGTAACCCACCGGACCTAGCGTCAATTTCGTATCCAACTGAAACCATATCATCGGCATGTACTTTGTACATGCCCGCATGACCGTTTATTGCATATTGGCATCGGACGTTGGAAGTGTGGCCGAAAACTAAAAATAATAGGGGGCGGCTGACTCACCTGGTATAATATTTGATTTTTATAAATACTAGCACTTCGGCATGAAAATTCTCCAAAATTTGGCTCAACGATTCAACTATGAGCATCTTTGAAAGCCACTATCCCTTAAAGGGTTAACCACATGTAATTTATTTCAGGTTATTTTTTCACATATTCCAGAAAATTGGAATTATTTTCTGTTGACCGACTGAAAGTTGCAATATCAATTGTTAATATGTCAGCACTGAGAAATGGCTTCAATGCTATGTTTGCTTTTTGTCACGCACCTCGTCTTGAATGCTTGTATATTTCCGAACCCCTCACTGCAACTGGTGACAGGCCACCCTACATGCACTTGCTACCCCTCAAGGATTGAGTTTACACAATATGTTTTATATTATCTCCATGCGTTATTCACTGACATATAATAGCAGGCTCCCTATCCCGGGGTTGCTGGATGCTGTGCAGTGTCGGCGCTTGGCGTCGCGTCGGTTCCCACACATAGCCACGGGCTATTGTACCCGGCACGCGCTCCCACGCTACAAGCATCACAGTCACAATATGCTGGCTGTCTCTTATCGTACGCCACAAGCAAGGCAACGGGTGGTTACACTGTGGACACAGTTTCTCACCAGAAGTATTGTTCGCTTTGAGTGAGTTATCCCAGTCGCGGTTGATTTCATCATAGATCTGTTCCTCTCGTCGCTTCCCAGGCATGCTCCATTCATTGTGGATATCTCTCAATCCTACCCTTGCTGGACAATTGAAGACTTGATTAGAACAAGTTTGTAACCAAGACTTCCATTGGCATTATTGGATTCCATCCTTGAGGTCCCAGATTAGATTCCCAGCTCTGCTTGAAATTCACTTCTGATGGAATATTGATTTTCTTGATCCAATAATTAACTTCAGTAAATCTACTTAAGCCGGTCAACATGATTCTTGTTTTTGTTGTTGTTTGAGTCTTCAGTCTTTTGACTGGTTTGATGCAGTCCTCCATGCTTCCCTGTCCTGAGCTAATCGTTTCATCTCTACATAGCTACCACACCTTACATCCAAGGCAATCTTTTCAACATATTCTAACCTTGGTCTACCGCTAAAATTCTTGTCTTCAACCCTTACTTCCATAACTAAGTTTACTATTTCTGGGTGTCTTAGTACACATTCAACCAATCTATCATTTCTCTACATTAGCTGTCGCCAGTAGTGGCTACGCGGGCTAAAGCGCTGCGTTAGGTCAAGGGGCCAAGCTCTCTGCTGACTCGGTAGACGCGTGGGTTCGAGCCCCACCGTCGGCTGTCTTTGAAATGGTTTTCCGTGGTTTCCCATTTTCAACACCAGGCAAATGCTGGGACAGTACCTTCTGACAGGCCACGGCCGCTTCCTTCCACATCCTTGCCCAGTTTCATTCATCTTCATCCATTCCATCTCTCATTCCGACGCGCAGGTCGCCCACGGGCGTCGACTAGAAAGACCTGCACTCGGCCTCTCAGGAGGCTACATGACAAAAAAAAAAAAAAGCTGTCGCCAGAAACATCTCTCCTCGCCTACTCGTCTTAATACTTCTTCATTTGTTACCCAAGATGTTGAGGAGGGAATTTAGGAGATTTAAGAGGTCTACACCATTCGACATTTGTCCCGTTTGTCACTGTGTTCACTTTCTCAAGAAAATACAGCCCTTCGGTGTCCATGTGTCTTCCATACCGTATGAGTGAATCCCATGTTTAAATCCACAATCCAAACACAACTAGATATGGTATTAAAAGTATTTCTTACAAGCTATACCCGGCATGCGTTGCAATGCCATTCAAAGAAAGTGTTGGCGTTGTAATTTTGTTTCTTGGAGTGCTTTTGGATACACTATATCTTTTTCAATTTCCGTTAACTGCCTCTAAGCTATCGTAAAATGGATTTAATAATTTAGAAACATTCGTGGGAGCGTGCTCAACAACTCACCAAAGTTACATCGCAATCGGATGAATGGCATACGAACGCATACGGGATTTTGTTGAAACGCTTCGCGCGTCGTCACTCATTTGTTGCATCTATTCGTGCGCTACCTACTGAAATGGATTTACTAAGTGTACACAACAACTCATCAAAGTTTCATCGCAATCGATGAATGGTATATACACACATACGGGAATTTGTTGAAACGCTTCGCGCGTCGTCACTCATTTGCTGCATCTATTCGTGCGCTACCTACTGAAATGGATTTACTAAGTGTACACAACAACTCATCAAAGTGTCATCGCAATCCATGAATGGTATATGAACGCATACGGGATTTTGTTGAAACGCTTCGCACGTCGTCACTCATTTGTTGCATCTATTCGTGCGCTACCTACTGAAATGGATTAACTAAGTGTACACAACAACTCATCAAAGTTTTCTCGCAATCGATGAATGGTATATGAACGCATACGGGATTTTGTTGAAACGCTTCCCGCGTCGTCACTCATTTTTTGCATCTACTCGTGCGCTACCAATTGTGAAATGGATTTGCTAAGTCGAACGTCTTCCCTGACATGTAGGCTACACAATAACTCATCAAGGTTTCATCGCAGTCGGATGAATAGCATGTGAACGCATACGGGATTTTGTTTAAACGATTCGCGCGCCGTCACCCATTTGTTGAATCTACTCGTGCGCTACCTATTGTAAAATTGATTTAATAAGCCTGAAACCTTCCCTGGGGTGTACTCAATGATTCACCAAAGTTTCATCGCTGTCGGATGAATGGTATATGAACGCATACGGGACTTTGTTGAAACAATTCGCATGCGATCACTCATTTGTTAAATCTACTCGTGCGTTACCTGTTGTAAAATGGATTTACTAAGCCAGAAAGCTTTCCTGGAGTGTACACAACAATTCACCAAAATTTCATCACTATCAGACGAATGGCGTATGATCGCATATGGGACTTTGTTGAAACGCTTCGAGCGTCGTCCTGCATTTGTTGAATCTACTCGTGCGCTGCCTATTGTAAAATGGATTTACTAAGCCAGAAACCTTCCCTGATGTGCACACAACATCTCACCCAAGTTTCGTAGCTATCGGACGAATGGTATATGAATGAATAAGGGACTTTTTTGAAACGCTTCGCGTGTCGTCGCTCATTTGTTAAATCTACTCGAGCGCTACCTACTGTGAAATGTATTTTTTAACTTAGAAACCTTACGTGTCCACAACATCTCACCCAAGTTTCATCGCTATCGGATGAATGTTATATGACCATATACGGGATATTGTTGAAACACTTCGCGCGTCGTTGCTCATTTGTTGAATCTACTCGTATTGTAAAATGGATTTACTAAGCCAGACACCATCCCTGGAGTGTACACAACATCTCACACAAGTTTCATCGCAATCGGATGAATGGTATACGAACGCATACGGGACTTCATCGAAACGCTTCGCGCGTCGTCGCTCATTTGTTGAATCTAAACGTGCGCTACCTATTGTAAAATGGATTTACTAAGCCAGAAACCTTCCTTGGAGTGTACTCAACATCTCACTCAAGTTTCATCGCAATCGGACGAATGGTATATGAACGCATAGGAGACATACACACCCACAGACAGACAGACAGACAGACAGACAGACAAACTATCACGTAACATTGATTTATATATATATATATATATATATAGATTCAGCCAACACATCTTAAACTCAGACAAATTGTAAACTTAAACAAATTCAAAAAGGAAGCACGCAGGTTCTTCCTGAAACAATATGTTGAAGAATATAGATGAACCCATAAACACCGAATAAATGATCCTACCACCTTAGTATATTCTAATACACGTTACTAAGCCATATTTGTACAGGACAGTCCCCCCTTGAGCTACCAGCTCACTGGGACTTTCTGTACCCTATAAATAAATAAATAAATCCCCTCCCGAAATTACTTTCTGAGCACAGGTACGTCCCTGGTTCCTTAAAAACGACACTACTTCAAAAAATGAAAAGGTTTGTTCTATTGCTTTATTGCTTTATCAGGCATAAATCTACATAAACTTCGCATTGTTCTACTGCCAATCCACTTCTTAACTATTACCAAGTTGCTTGGGGATTTTGTCCCGTGTACTTGGGTGTTTACTGTAGAAGTTTATATGATAACCTGGGTTATTGTGGTGTATTTTTAATATAAGGCGAGGATTAGGGAGGAGGCAGCCGTGGTCTTAAAATAAGGTACCATCCTGGCATTTTCCTGGCCAAAAGATGCATTTACAGGCAAAATGAAATTGTTTTAAACGGACACTTCATTCGCAATTGTTTTTCAAATTTCAGGTAAAATATGCTCAGGAATAAACATGACTTTTCCTAACTCCCTAAACTTTTTAATCAGTAACGCCGTTACTCCCCGTTACCATAAAACGTTACGGTTACTAGTAAAATCGTAACACCATACTAGAGCTGGTAGTAATCGATGGTCGCTTAATCGAATAATTTTAAATTAATATAACACGATTAATCGAATGATCGACTAACCGAATCCCTCCCTATATTATTCTGCTAAGGTCCCATTCCTGTTTTGTACCGAACATAAGGTCTCATTAACACCAACCTACACATATGGGGTACCTACATGTTCAGCATAACCCAATGCGTAAGCGAAACGCACTCACTTACTCTTTAAATGCCTCACAATTAAATAAATACCTTAAAACAAGTATATTTACAATGAAATAATGAAAGAATGCAACACGGTAACCATGGTAACAGAATCTCACAGGTCCATCTATTTCTGTAAGACGCAATGCAATTCCAATTATTATATTACTGTGAAAGTTTCCAGACGGTTATAAGGTTATCACTGAACCAAATTAACCTGTAACATTCATCAATACATACAGTATAATGCGCTTAAGGGGGTTAAGGGGCACTCTAGAATTTTTTCACGCAATTTTCACGTGTGAGTGTGGTACGAAAGGTCTTTTTCACCCGACTATAAAGGGTCTCCAAAAATCACATTTAAAGGCCCTTAAATTAACAGTGTCAGTGATATTCCCAGCAAACTAACTTCGCTCTGATATATAACTTACCTATGAAGGAATGACGAACCCGTAACCACTGCACCAGTAGCTGAATTGATAAAGTCTGATTGGCTGCTTCGGTTGCGTAGTCGGTAGCATGCTGAGCTTCTATGGCCAAGATAGCGGGTTCAAACCCGGCCGAAGCCGTCGGATTTTTTAAGAGCGTTAAAAATCCCTCAGTAGGCCTATGCCTTCCTTCGGAGGGGAAGTAAAGCCGGCGGTCCCATGTCATAGATTTATGGCATGTTAAAGAACCTTCCACGAATTGCATTGTACCTGTGTGAAGCTAAATTGGATAGGTTAAGAATTTAAGCAACGCTCTTAGGTTTCTACGTTCGTTGCCAAGAGCCGACTGCGGTGGCGTCTAGTAGCTAAGTTCTGAACTTGGTCTAGTAGTCGTTGCCGATGGCGATTGGCGGCTAAAGCAGGAACTATTTGAAAAATTCTAAGTTGCAGTACTTAAATAAAAAAAAACAGATAACACACACTAATACAGTCATAACAATTAACACAGGTTATCAGACAGATTCTACACACACCCAAAGTACACGGGGCTACATGACCACGTTGTCGCAGCCCCTAAACATAAGAACCAACCAACCAACCAACCAACCATAAAGTCTGATTATTCATACCAAGGATAAATCAGTCATAGAGATTGAGATTTTGCTAAGTGTATTCTTTACAACTAGAATATTCGCTGGCGAAGAATTGATTAATCTATTAGTAGACGCGAGATAAGAAAATAAGTTTAAAAGAGAAGTCATTGCTTAAGTTGCGTTACGCTTACTTTTTGCCAAAATACAGTAGGCTATATGTTAACCCGGGAGAGGTCGCGTTGCTGTCTTTTAGACCAGGTCCGTATTGGTCACGTAACCATTGTTGTTTGTTGCACGCCCCCACAACCATACTTGATCTAATTGTCGCGGAAAGTATCAGCAACAGTTTCCTGCTGATCGCCAGTTTAATCTTACGTGGTAAGTTGAACGATTCACCAATTATACAAGACCTGGTCTTTTCCACCACTTGCGACCTGTTGTGTTTTGCATTTTATTATGGAATCCGAAGAAGAAGACACAATTAGGACGCTCTTAGAGAGTGTGAAGAAAGAAGAATGGAACAGAAACAAAGTACTGTCAGAGAAAACTAAACAACTTCTGTTAGATTTATACAACTTAAGAGAGTGTGTGCAAGAGGGTGAGATTGAATTTGAATATGTCAACACAGAATCAAACCTTGCTGATATATTTACCAAGGTGTTACCAAGGATAAAATTACGTAAAATCTACCCTCATTTGGGGTTGTTACCATACGAGGATTAATAAATGATTGTTGTTAGTGTAAGGCCAGTTATGTTTTTTTTTTGTGCAATTTGTGAATGGGGGGAAGTGTGAGTTTGCATTTCACTAATTCTCATAGTGTATTTCTTTTGTTTTTGTATTTCTCAGTGTTCTTTTGTTTTTGTGTACCGTACAAGTCAAATGTACTTTTCTGAATACAACTATCTGTTTCCAGTTGTGACCAATGGATGTCGGTGTTTGTTTCTTATCCCATCAATTTGGAGTTTAGGACTGTATTTTGTAAACCCTTTTTACTAATTATTTATGACAAGTACTCAGAGTGCAACAAGACCGAGTACGAAGGGAACTGTTTGACGTAGAACAACAGGGAGCAGGGAAGTTGGAAGAAAATGGTGATGGAAATGCAGACGACAACTTGGCTGGTTGTGAACAAAACACAGACTCGGAGGAATCTGTGGATGAACAATATTGTGGTAACAATAAGATTAATCCCAAAGCAAAGAAAAATCATAAAAAATAATTACAAAACTAGGAAATAATCATCACAGTAAAGTAATGCGACATTAGAAATAAACTGGTCTGAAAGACCCAGCGCGACCTCTCATTTCCGACGAGTCAAAGCGACCACTCCCGGGTTAACAAAAAATAAATGAAAATCAGTGACAAGGGAAGGAGAAACATCAATTTAATTGGGAAGAGTTCCGAAAAAAGAAAACGAATACTATTCAGTAAAGGTTCTGAATTCTTGTTCAATGTTCACAATTTAGAGCAGGAATATTTTTGGTTTATTTTGATTTATCCTAGTTTTCAAAAATTACCGTATTATATTTGAATTGAAGCCAATGGCCATAGAAGGGTATTTCAATTAAACCCCCGAAGGCTTGCCATCAGGTTTAAATTCCAGTAGTTCCAACTTTGGCTACCACTGTCACCGACACTTAGCTGCGAATGTTGAAACTTGATAGAGCGTTTCTAATACAAGTAACCTACAAATTTAGCTACACTTTGGCCGGATTTGAGCCCACGATCTTCGGCACAGCAGTTCAGCAGGCTACCGACTACGCAACTGAAGTTTTCAAAAAGAAAGTACATTATTTGTAAAAATATGATACACTATAATTTAATTAATTAGTGAAATGTTAGTTTTGCTTCTGTGAGAGCGTAGTGAAAGGAACTAAGTTCATTCGACAAAACAATTAATCAATTATTCGGCCAAACGATTAAACGCGACTCTGACTGTGTGGCTCAGCGCTTCTCACCTGCTGTTCCCAAGGTTGCAGCATCGAATCCTGGCGCAGTCCGCTGACATTTGAGGATTCGCAAATGTGAGGGAGCTATGTCAGTAGGCTTATTGGCATGTTAAAGATCCACTTTGGGGTAAAATTCCGGTACCCCAGCGTCTCTTAAAGCCGAAGTAGTTAAAAGGGGCCTAAAAACAATAGCATTATTAAGATTAAACGCAGGCGCCTTTGGTGGCGTAGTTGGTAGCATGCTGAGCTTCTATGCCCAAGATCGCGGGTTCAAACCCGGCCCAAGTCGTCGTATTTTTTAGGAGCGTTTAAAATCCATCCGTCGGAGGGGAAGTAACGCCGGCGGGCCCATATCATAGATATATAGCATGTAAAAGAAACTTCAACTAACTACAATTGTGTGAAGTTAAATTTATAGGTTAGATTTGATTAACGCTCTATTAAGTTCCAACGTTCATCGCCAGGTGCCGTGTGCTGTAGCATCATGTAGCCAGGTTTACAGCTAGGTGTCGTGGCATTTGGTAGCAAACGTAGGAACTACTTGAAATTGATCGTCTGCAGTCCTTACCTGAATTACAGATAACACACACTAATACAGCCATCACAATTAACACCGTTTATCAGACAGATTATACACACACCCAAAGTACACGGGGTACATGATCGCATTGTCGCAGCCCCTAAACTGAGGAACCAACTAAGATTAAGGCGCAATCGATTAATTGCTTTTTGTAGCAATTAATCGATTTTGTGCTCCGATATATCGGTTATTCGAAAACTGAAAATAATCTATTAAAAGTACCTACGCTGCACGTTACTCTCCACCTCTGCGAATGTGTAGCATTTACTGAATTTTGTTTTCGATTTCATACCTTTCTCTAGTGAGTATACTCCCCAGGGGCACACATCTAATGGGACGTGGGTTGGTGACCACGGGGCCCCAGCTGCGTCCGGCATTGCTTTCATTTACTTGTGCCGTCTTCTTTCCTGTCGACCTTACTTGGTCAACTCTTGTTCTCTTCCGACCCCAATGGTCTTAGGGTACCCGAGGGCTAGGGAGTCTCTTGCTTTCCCGCCATCCTTTCTGATACCCTCCTTCTGCGAGGGGTCTGTCTTCTTTTTCTTTTCATGTTATCTCCTGCCTTCTGCCCAAGGCCCTCAAGGAGGCAGGGTGTATGTAGCCCCACCACTTCTGGTGCACCCAAGATAGGTTGCTACACCATCATGGGCTCATTGTTAGTGAATTCGTGAGTTTGCGACCCCGAGGGATTCCTGAGCTGGGTCCGGTTTTCCCCCTTTTATCCATTACCGCTGGGGCGGACCCTCTCCTCATTCACTTTCCTATCTGCCTTTCATGTCTCTCCTTCTTTCCAAATCCCTCAATCCGTATTCTTCGAGGGTTGAGGGCATTTCTTTTCCTCCTGTCCTTTATTTGCCTCATTCTCCTTTTGTTTTCCATTTCTTCTTCTAGTATGTAAGTTGGTAGTTTGTTTTAGTTATAGTTTACATTTCAATTTCATCTTCACGATCAGCCAAACCATTAGGGGCCGATAACCTAGATCTTAGGCCCCTTAAAACAACAATATCATCATCATCATCTAGTGAGTATAATATGATTTAAGCCAAGTCACCCCCCGGTGAGTGTAGGTGAAGGGTCACACGAAGATACTGCACCAGTAATTCACGTTGACTAAATGGGTATGACGGCTTGTGCTCCATCATGAGCTGTTGAGAGAGCTTGTGGATGCAGCTGATGACAACCCCTATGAGCAGCTGAAGCCACCCCCTGGTTCCCACGCTCCAGCGGCACGCGCCAACCCCCATGACCTAAACCCCACCAAGCACGGTGTCACTCATTAAGGCACTTGGACATCACTTCCGACACGTGTTCCGGCCTGCTTCCGGAACAGCGCGGTGCGGGCCGGGACGGCCAGTGATGGATCTCTAGAAGCGATGCAAGTGGAACAAGTTCACTTTGGACAACTTACTCAGTAACGAAAACCTAGGGGATATCGTAATAGTACATTAAACAACGAGCCTATAATGACAATAATTGAGACACGAGTTTTATAATTTCCATTCGAGTGTCTTAATTACCATTATAGGCGAGTTGCATACGACTGTTTATGTTCGACGATAATTATAACTTTCTTCTTCTTCTTTCCGATGACGCCTGCTAGGGACCACGTGCCAATTTCAATTCTTCACACTTTGTTGTTTTCTCTTCCGTTCCCTCCAGTACTCCTTCATCCGTTCACTATGCTGCTTCTTTCTGTCCTCGGACCACTTCGCACCTCGTTTCTTTGGCAACCTTCCTTGGAATCCTTTCATACTTAATACCCTTTTTCTAAAGATCTCTCTGTTCACCGTTTCTTCTTCACTTATATTATTTCTTTCTAAATCTTTCTTTACTTCTTGAATCCAGCTAGTTGTTGCCCTTTTCTCCCAAAGCTACTTGAATATCCTTGTTGTTAATCTGGAATCATCCATTCTGTAAATATGTCCAAAAAATTGCAATCTCCTTTCTCTTATCGTTTCTGTTATATTATCTATGTTCATGTATATTTCATCATTAGATCTTAATTTTCATACTTCTGCTGTTTTCACTGGGCCTAAAATTTTCCTCATGATTCTCCTTTCTAGTACTTCAAGTTTATCTAATCTATAGTTTAGTACCAGACATTCACTTGCGTATAGGCATTCCGGTTTCACCACTGTAGTGTAGTGCCTTATTTTAAGATTTTTAGATAAGCACCTTTTGTTATAAAAATTCTTAGTGATACCATATGCTCTTTCCATCTTGTGTACCCTTTCTTCTACCAAAGATTTTTCTAAACCATTTTCTTGAATTATTTCTCCCAGATATTTGAATGTCTTTACTTTTTACACTGGGCCAATATCTGTTGCCAAATATTTTGAAGCGTTCTTGATGTTTGTAATAAAGTTAGTTTTTTTCTACGGAGATTCTCAAACCTGTTTTGTTGGCTATTTCTTCCAAGAGATTGATTTGTGTTGTTGCACTTGTTAGGTTTTCTGACAATATAGCAAAATCGTCTGCAAATGCTAGGCAAATTATTTCAATGCCTTTGTTTCTTCTCCCCAAAGTTACTGGCGAAATGTTATGTTCCTTTAGCTTTAAATTCCAAATTCTTACAATTTTCTCTAAAACACAGTTGAACAGAAGGGGTGATAAACCATCACCCTGGCGTACACCTGTATTTATCTTAATAGATTTTGATATCTCACCCATAAATTTTACTTTTGAAATCGTGTCAGTAAGGGTTTCACGTATTAGGTTTGCCAATTTAGTTTTCACTCCAAATTCACGAATTGTTTTATCTATGGTTTCTCTATCAACCGAGTCGAAGGCCTTTCTAAAATCTACAAAAGTCACAACTATGTCCTTTGAATTCAGTATCCTATGGCGAATTATGGATTTTAAGTTAAATATTTGTTCTGAACAAGATCTACCTTTTCGAAATCCAGCTTGATACTCGCCCAGTTGCTTGTCATGTGATGTTTCTACTCTATTCAGCAATATTTTTGAAAATACCTTGTATGCAATTTGAAGAAGAGAGGTGCCTCTATAGCTATCAACGTTTTGTTTTTCCCCTTTTTCATGCAATGGGTGTATTAGAGCCACTTTCCATTCCTATGGAATCCTCTCTGTTCTCCAAATATCTTCAAAGATTAACTGCAGCTCTTCAATGATTTTTGATTGAGACCATTTCAAAAGTTCAGCTGTTATAGAGTCCTCTCCGCTAGCTTTATTATTTTTTAGATTGTTAATTGCTTCTTTAATTTCTTCAGCATTGGGTGGTATATCTTCTTCCAGATTTTCTGTTGCTTGTGAGAATTCCAACTTATGATCTGGTTCAGGGCAGTTTAAAAGTTGATCAAAGTGCTTCGCAAGTATTTCGCAGTTCTCAACATTGCTTAGGCCAAGTCTACCATTTTCATCTTTAAAGCATATGCTAGGTGCTTGATACCCCTTTAATTGACTCTTAAAAGTCTGATAGAAGTTTCGAGAGTTAGTTTTAACAAAGCTGTCTTGCAGGTCAGTAAGTTGTGATTTTTCGAATGATCTTTTAACTCCCCTTATTATTCTAGCAGTGTCTTTCCTTTGCTGTTTGAATTGGTCATAATGTTCCGTCTTTCCAGAGCATTTCCACTTTTTCCATTGTTTTGTTCTCTCTTGTAACGTATCCTCACATATTTGATTCCACCAAGGTTTCTTCTTAGGTTTGGCTAGCCCAAACGTCTTCTGAGCTGCGTTGGTTATTTCCTTAGATAAATCTTGCCACTTCCCATGATGAGTTACTTTTATTTCTTCCTGAAAATTTTCCAATGTTTCTTGTGTAATTTGAAGTCTATTTGTGTTATATTTATTTACTCTTTCCCCTCTTCTGTGGTTTCTGTTGGGTAAGAATTTGAGTTTAATTTTAGACAAATAGTGATCAGAGTCAAATTCTCTGCTTCTTATAACCTTGACATTCATAATTTATTTCATGTTTCTTTTGGATATAGCTACATGATCCAGTTGAAATTCACCTAGTATTGGATTTGGAAAATCCATGTTTTAGCTTTTCTTGGCAATTTCTTGAAGAAAGTTGACATTAACTTAAGTTGAAAGTTTTTACAAATAGTAATTAATCTCATCCCATTTCTGTTTGTTCTTTGGTGTGCAGCATATTCTCCCACTATTGGTCTATGAATCCTCTCTCTTCCTATTTGGGCATTGAAATCTCCAAGTAATATCACCACATTTGATTTTGGAATTTTAGATATTTCATCATCTAGGAGGTCCCAGAATTCCTCTACTTTATTTGGGTTCTTCTTGTTGTCTTCGTTTATTGGCGCATGGCAATTAACAAAAGTATATATTTTATTTTTGCATTTCATTGTCAAAAGACACATCCTTTCTGAGCGTGATTTGAATTCAGTTACATTGGCTAATAGATGTTTATGGACATAAAAGGCTGTGGCATTTCTTTCATAATTTTAATCGCAGGTTTACCTTTAAAGATTCTATAATCTTTCGTTTCTGTCACATTCTCATCCAAATATCTGGTCTCTTGTACTGCTAAAATTTGAATTTCGTTTCTATCTAAAAGCAGTTCTAATTCCTTCTGTTTACCCACCTTCAGTAAAGAATTTACATTCAAAGTACCTGCAAAATACTTATGTTTAAACTTAAGTCTGGAAGGATTCCAAGGATGCTCCGACTCATCCCTATTGCAGATGTTGGAACTCCCCAGAACCCTAGGTCCCGATGCATTGCATAACGCAATGGTGGATTTCTCTTCCGAGCTGCCACCTGGGGTAGTGCTTTCTTTCAGCGGCTTTTCCATTCTGCAATTGAAATTGTGTTTTTCAAGGGTAGGAATAATATAACTTTATTATATGTTCTAACATAAATATTCATAAATATCTGTCGAGATTCTGTCGGGTGACTTTTTCTTCTTCTTGGGAATTGTATGGGTTCAGAACTTGATCTCGACCCAATAACGGATCCCAAAGCTTTGAAACATTGTTTACCCTGAAGTTGCACCAAGAAATAGCGCGCAGGTACTATGTATGATCAATTTGTTATTTTGGTCAAGTAACAAAATGTAGGCTGTTACAAACGCTTTAAAATAAAAATGTATCGTATTATCAACTAGTTATTCTTCAAATTCGATGCGTATAGAATGTCAACGGAAGGCAAATCGAGTTAGTCCCAAATAGAACAGTAACGGTATCTGGCAGAAAAGTTTCGCATAAGAAATCCATTTACTGAACAGGGAGCTGGATTATAATTTCCGTGGATCTAAGCTGTGAAACTAGTATGTGTACTTACTGCAAATCCTCCTATAGATATGTTAAGAACAATAGGTATAGGAAGCCAAAAAGCCGTAACTCCACTTTTGCCGATTTAATGCCAAAATGTGTCGATAATTAACACAAAATAAAAAAAATTACACCCACGGATATATCAAATATTTATATATTATGTGTAAACATTAATTAAACATTGTTGCATTGACTTAACCTCCTCCTTACGTAGCATATATGCTACATGCGGTTTTTATTTTTTAGCCTATTTTCAATTTTGAAAAAATAGGCTTATGAGATCACCTTTTGTCCGTGTGTGTGTGTGCGTGTGTGTGTGTGTGTGTGTGTGTGAGGTGTGTGTGTGTGTCCCCTAATAAATTCTAAACGGCTGGAGCGAATCCAATGAAACTCAGTAAGCTCATAGCACTATTCCGTGCGACCTCGACCGTGTCCTTCAAATGTTGTTACGTCTCACCGATCCAACATGGCGGCTGTGCGAAATATTTCACCAGCATTCAATATCTCCGAAACTATTACCAACATCACCCTGGAATTTCTTACATTGATAAAAGGAACTACTAGAAGTTCACCTATGTGACTTTTGAAAAACTGGTATGTACAAAACTAACATGGCGGCCATGCGAATTTGCGACTTTCAAATAGACGTTCCTCGTGATTTAACCAACCAAACGCAATAAAACTTGGTACAGTGTATGTTTATACACATTGTAATGCACCGACATCTAACTTGGTTCAATTGTTTACATAACCACAAGATGGCGGATGAGCGAAATATTTCACCGGCATTCTATATCTCTGAAACCATTAGCTGTATCACCCTGAAATTTTGTACGGAGATAAAGGGCACTACTGGAAGTTTATCTATAACACTTTCAAAAAGCGTTTAACTACAAAACGAACATGGCGGCCAAGCGAATTTTAAAATTTTAAATAGACCTTTCTCGCGATTTAATGTTCCAAACGCAATGAAATCTGGTACAGGAAATGTTTATACACATTTTAATGCACTGGTATCTAATTTAGTTTAATTGTTTACATAACCTCAAGATGGCGGCTGTGCGAATTTAAAAATTAAGTTTTTATTTCTTGTGTCGTAATCAAGCAATCGAAGTGAAGGTTTGAATAATGAACCTACGCAATGATTTTCCTTTAATGGTACATGACTCTATGGCCTATACATTTAACAATCCAACATGGCGACCATCCGAACTATTCAGACGACTCTGAATATCTACGAATCTATTATAGCAATCAAACTGAAATTTCGTGTATTGATAGTGGCAGTTAATATAAGTAGGATATATGAAAATAGGCTGTATAGTTCTTCACGGAACTACTTGTTTCTGACTCAAGCGCTGGCTTCACTGCAGGTTGCCGGCTGTAGCATATAGTCTACAGGCCGCGCATCACGCACATATTTTTGTATTACCCGCTCTAGCGTATAGGTGGCAGCACCTCTGTGAATATTGAAGTTGGCGGACTGGTAACCATGGAATCAAGACGTGCAGGTAATTAAAATGTATTTGTGCATTGAAGTAACGTAAATGTTTTAAAAATAGCTTACAATTGATCAACAGTTAATGTGCTATTGGATGTAAGTTTCAGTAATATACGGAAATACCCAAACGATCACAATTTGCATTACGTAGCATATACTCTACATCAGGCAATAACCTTGACATTTTATACTTGCAACGTGATTTTATGTCTGAATTGTCCTCATTTTAGCATGTCTTTCAATGCTGTAGATAATGCTTTAGTCACACGTGGCTTAAATATTGAGAAATATGCAGTCTTTAAATATTATATAGCCTACTTTCTCTTACCACATAGCCTACTTTCTCTTACCACATAGCCTACGTTCTCTTACCATGTAATGAAAACGGTAACATTAAATTTCACCATTTATTTCTTCAGCCTTGAATGATGCAGACATTGTGGAACTGATTGACTCTATCGATCCTGATGTGTCTGATATTGATCTGGATATTGGAGATGATGATGATGGGAGGGAAGATGACCTGAGATTGAATACAGCATCTCCAACAATTGAAGAAAGTAGTTCAGATTCTGAAGATGATGCGTTGCCTCTGGCAGACATTCGCCAGAGAGGAGTGATGTGGAGGCACAAGACCGAGTAAGTTTAGTTTATCATTCTCATTTTCTTTTGACTTTCCGCGCCTTTATTCTTGGGTAATCGGGATATTTATGGCTACAAATCCTACACATTCTCAAAAACCAATACTGACGGAGATACGGCTTTTTCGCCTAGTATGGCAGTAATGTCATACACCTGATTCCTCCATGACGTTATGATGTGTTAATGTCAACAGCTGCATTCATTAAAATTGTCGGCGAAATCTTACGAATGTGTAGAAATTGGAGTTGCGGATATTAAGGTACAGTGCTATTACTTTTGCATTATTGCCCAGTTTGTTTATACGTTGTAACTACAATGGTTGATCCAATATAGGCTTCAATGTCAACTTTCAAATCATGTAATTCATGTCCGACATGTTGGATTTTCAGTACATGTCAGACGCTAATTGGTCAATGAATGAAAACATTGATTGGTTGGAAAAACAGTGTTATAATGAAAAGTAGTACTTTAATGACACAGTTTTAATGATACAGTTTTCTGACATATAATATTTACATATCGACTTCGTCGAACATATATTAAATTCAAATTATCATCAAAGTTCACTTGGCCAGTTCTGTGCAAGGTCGAAAAGGCATTACGTGACGTTACAAAGTGGCAGGTTAAAAGCTAAAAGATGTAGGATACTTCTGCTACTTAGGAAGCAAAATAACCAGTGATGGACGAAGCAAAGAGGATATAAAAAGTAAGTTGGCTCAGGCGAGGAAAGCATTTCTACAGAATAAACATCTGTTGACATGAAATATAGATTTAGGCAGTGCTTGATTTGTAAGAAAAGAAGTTCCGGTACTGTGCGCTACCGGGTGGTGGTGTGAGGGGACTGGGCTTTATGGAATACTCATATTGAGTTCTGGATGCGATATTTTTACTCTTTTCTGAATATCTTTAAAATTAATTAGTGAACAAAATAATCTAATTCTATTGGAAGTGTCGTGCATTTTTCAGTTTCTTCGTCTAGTTTTGGTTTCTTCGGTTTACTAAGACAATTAGTTATTTTATACATTGTAAAGGTACTGAACCCGCTGAGCTATGGTTCATGTGATATTTTTTATGACAGAGCATTTATGATGGGATGTTGTACTTTTGAACACACCCAGGAAGCCACGTGAAGCTGAGAGATCACGCGATATTTTGAAGTAGCGGTGAATCGCACTTTTGACTTTGGTGTAAACTGCTAATTATTATCTGAGGTCTTATTAATTATTTTTATCTTTCCTACGAGACTCAGAATATTCCATTTCGTCATGCTGCATTATTAAAACATTTTGGAGAATGTTTATTTTTACTTTAGGTAAGGTAATACCCTTGCAGATACGCAAAAAGGAACGTAAGTAGTCGCTCAACGTTTTCGTTTTGACGACCTACTTTCTAGAGACACCCAGTACCGGAGCACTGCGTTTTGAGAATCCGCCTTGTGTAGGCGTGGAATTACATTTGTCCTACGAGACGTAGAAGAATATCCGCTGTTTAGCGTTCAAAGTGATTATAAAGTGCCTTCGAGCAAGCAAATACTAATATTCACTGTCGATGAAGTCCAGTGAATTAAATAAGAAGCTTGGGAAATAATTATTGGCAAGTATAGTGTATTGCACAACATTGCTGTGACATCACATATTACCCACGCGTATGTGGAGGGCAGATGCCTAGTGGAAATATACAGGTAATAGTGTTACAATTATCCTGAATAAGTGTGATTATAATAGTATGAGATATTTAAATTGCCAAAGTGGAAATTTCATCTTTGAAACGTCGTATAATTCACGGATGCTGCGTGATACAAAAGTAGCGTCACTAGCACGTGCAGCATTATAAAATAGTATTAGCTCACATGCTAATCCACATCTGCAAGATTAAGGCTGTGTCGTATCTTATAATTGAAGCCCATAATAGTCACGACGGACATTATAATTTTGGAAGTGAGAGGATGAATAATCACGCAACTTATTTCGCTACCCACGTGATTGGACTTTTATTCACCATGGTTGAAGCAGTCACCATGGGCTAATACCATCCCAGTATGGGGGGGGGGGTGACGTTTCTACAGGAACCAGCATGATGGTGGAACTTCCAGAACGATGAACGAGAGGGAAAGAGCCAAAATGCCATTTCCAGGCATATCCACGAAGATGTCGACAGGGACAAATCGAACCCTGGTCTTTGGGGGAGTCCAGATGGGAATCCTGATGAGGAGGATACCGATCCAGAGAGCCAGAGAGGTTTATGTACAACCCTTGTTGTGGAATAGAGAGCTGAGTGAGAGCTTCTCCATTTCGTGAGTTTTTGTCACACCCCTTCTTTGTTCTAGTTTCTGGTGGTATAGTAGTTATAATGTAGTTTGTGAATCAACCACACTCAGTGTCAGCCATTTTTCTAGGTAGGGATGTAACTAGATTAGTTAGATGTCATTTATTTCAGTTTAGAGTGAGACACCCTTGGGGTCAGACATTTTGGTCAGCCCTGGTGCAGCTTGGTGAACGTCGTGGAACGTCAATGCCTACTTTTTTGCTGAACCTGATCGTAGTCATTTTGAGGCTATTTTGTTCAACCCTACTTGGGGTAATTTTCAAGTCTTTGCTGACTGTAGTTATGGCAATCAGATGCCTTGGTTATTAATTGACTGCATTCTTCGCAGCCATCCTTTGTTACACCCCTGACTGTCGTTAGAACGGTCGTATCATTTAGGTAGTCGACAGTAACTACCAGTTTGTAAATGCATTATATTTCATTTTGAATAAGCTCAGAAGCTATTCTTGGTCATGTTTGAACCTAACAACTAGAAGGAATGTTTCGTTGCCTAGCATTGAACGCGGTTCCCAACGTATCATTAAGCAGATCTAGTGTGTGAATCTGTGCCACATTTATCATATTTTTCTTGTGTCGTGTGAGACACGTTTTTATTTGATGTTCTAGCAACTACTGAGTTGCATTTTTTAAAGCAAAGAGCTTCAGTTATTGTAAGTTTACTTTCATTTAGACGTCTTTGGCAGAAAGACGGAAGTGTATTACTATACTCAGATTTATAGCGTGCGTTTGATACACGGACTCTGTAGAGATCCGTAACACATGGTAATGTTTTTTATGAACCGGCCAAGTGCAGGTTTTGTATTGATTAAATCGCCGGCCTTGAATAAACTGGTTATGTAACCCAGTGACCTAGAGCACACCTGCTTCATTGTGAGACAAAACTACTATAGACGAGGACAGAGTACAATTTGTATTCGCTTTTCCTTTCATTGCTATTTTGCTTATGGAAATCAGTTTCCACTCTTGTATTTGATCACTTGTTTTATGGATCGGTTTTTGTTAGTTTAGCGCTCTGTTGCGTGTATTGTCGTATGACAGGTACAGTTATGTAAGGTTTTCTATAGGATGGTGAAGCCTACCCTGTTATAGCAGGATGTTATTGTATGTTTTGTCCGGGGATGATCCCGTTGACCAGATGTTTTTGGAAGGTAACTGTTGTACAGGCCTATCCCAGAGTTATTGAACGCGAGCTTAGCGCCGCTGGTAACCCGTGTTATTGTGTGTCCGAGTTGTTATACTCGTTGATTATATTCCGACTGTTGAGTCGAGGCTTTTTGGTGGAGAATGATCTCAGTTGGAGACACTCCGTGCCCAGGCTATTGTCAATGTTATTCGCCATAAACCTACGATAAACCTATAAACCGACATTCTAATAATAAAATGCATAATTGTTGTAAAACAAGCCTAACTAACGATTCTTTCTATCTAACTTTGTTCTTTGCATTCTGGAACTGTTGACATAGCCGTGCAGTTGAAGATAATTTCCTTGTGAGGAAATGACTAGGACAGTTGACATTTTTGTAGCGACCTGAAGCATGTGCGAACCTAGAGTTCGTAGCTTGTGGAGCTCAGGCCATGCGATGTCAGACGTGGTCTCAACTGCGCATTCGTCACCGTAACTATACACATTAGATGACTATGGTTTACAAAGAGTAAACCAAGGTGTAGGCAGGAATTTTTAATAAAACTACTGTGTCTATTTCGTTATTAATTTATGATGTCAAGTGTATTAAACCCTACATGTTACTTTATTGTGTGCTGTTAGCACATAGTTATTAAGCATAATTAAATTGTTTGTTTTTCATGGCTGTACACTTAGCTTTTGGATGTAATTGTTTTCTTTTACGGACGTCATCGCCGTAAATTTTGTTAATTGATAGGACTTAGCTAGTTGAATTAATGTTAAATTTAAATGTCGCAATGGTACCATCCTAACCTAGATTTGTTTTGCTACCCTGTTAAATGTAAATTCGGATATTAGCTTGATCTTGTAACTTGAACTAGGGACTTGCGTCGTGCCATATTCCTAGCGTTGCTATTGTTGCTTTATCATTGTGAGTTAGATCTTTCGCGAGGGTTTTCAGTAACTTCTCAGGTAGGGGACCTGTTCTTTATCTTAGTTTATTTAATAATTTGCGGACTAGCCGATTATAACCCTCCGAACTAGGCTAGGGGCTTGTGAATTTTAATAAATTTTCACGGTGTTTTACATGAGTCTGGATGTTTATTTTCTCAGTCTAGTTTTAAGGTGAACCTTTCCTTAGGCGGTCTATGACCATCGTCACCATGTACCACGATCCCTGTGGACTACGGACTCTCGTGCCGCTTTAGCCTTTTTGGAAGGTCACCTGATCCTCACGGTACTTTTCTTTTTATTCGATTTATGTGTCGTTAGTTGAGTCATCGTGGTTGTTGACATCAACTAAACGGTCTCAGTACGTACACGTACAACAACACACAATTAGCGAAATTTACGCACTTCGATTCCAAAACACTACACGATTAAACATAACAAAACCGTAAAGCAGTGACAGGCCGTCGAATGTTCTGACTGCACTGACATTGACGGCTAAGTGAAAGCCGAACTGTTGTGGGGAATGATGAGTCAGCTAGCACCTTACGTACGGCTAGAAGTCCAGTCCAGTCAAGACCAAGTTGACTTTGACTTACAACTAACGTTCCACAGTTCGAAAAATTATGTTATATATTCGACTTTTCCCCCGATCAGAGATTTCGGAAAGGCGTACAGCATACCGTCACAAATCTAGCCCTGGATTTAGGTATTAGAAAGTCATTTTAGAAAGCCTTTGTCTGGAGCGTGGTGCTCTATGGAAGTGAAACTTGGACTGTTGGTGCAGCAGAAAAGAGGAGAATAGAACCGTTTCAAATGTGGTGTTACAGGAGAATGATGAAGATCACATGGATATATAGATAAGCAAATTAAGGCTTATTAAGACGAGTGGTTGAGGAGAGATGTTTCTGGCGACTGCTAATGAAGAGAAGTGACATTGGAAGGAGAATCATAAGTTGGTAGGATACATACTAAGACATACATGAATAGCAAACTTAGTTATGGAAGGAAGGGCAGAGGAACAAAAATCTGGAACTCCATATATACCAATTCAGAAAACTCCTTACATACAAAATTATTCCTTCCTAATATACCACACAGACTTTCCTAATATTTCTGGCTCAACTTCATAACCACCCAGTTTATTACTAATCATGGACGCTTCAAATCCTAACTTCATAAAATGAACATTATTGATTCACCAATTTGTAGCTGCCAGGAGAAATCTCCACAGACGGCTCGTCACCTGTTGACCGAATGCACCACGTACTCGGGAGAACGACCAGCTGTACTACGATCATTACCACTGCATACTATTATGAAACACCACTGTAATTCTGTTGAACTAACAGAATTTATTAAAAAAGTCTTCCACTCACTTCAATAATTCATGTTAATATTATAATTATTATTATTATTATTATTATTATTATTATTATTATTATTATTATTATTATTATTATTACCAGAAGGTTGGCACAGACGCTAAGGGGGAAGAGTCCCCCCTACTGTGCTTTGGAGACTGTAGGCCAATAACACGCATCTCCGAGAAAACATTCTTACTGAAACTGCAACAGAGAACACCGGACGGGTATAAAGACGACGATCTTTAACATGAAACATGTTACGGTGTGGAGGAAGAGATGAGGGAAGAAGGCAAATCCTGGGCAGATCAACAACAGATTGCCAGGAGAAGAGACCAATGGAGGATCTTTGTTGCAGCCCTTTGCTCCGAAAGGGGACACAGGACATAAGACTAGTAAGTCACCCCTAGATAGGATTCATTTTAGGATATCCACGTTCCTATCCAAATCATCACTTTTGAGAACGTCCGACAAATCTCTACTTAGTATAAAACAAAGTCCCCGATTCTTGAATGTCACGGATAATCTCGAGAACCACTGGATGGATTTTGATGCGGCTTTCACCATTCTGTAAAGGAAATCTCGAGGAAGATATCTGTAGAAAATAATTTATTTATGATCAAAGGGAACCGAGCAGTAACGATTTCAGTAAAAGGGTCGAAAAAGAACCTGGCGTCCGTGCGCTTTTTATGCTTACGCTGGGCAAACCGTTAATAATATCAATATACTATGAGTGTAAGAATTGTTCAGCATGAAACATTCTACAAAACGTCCGTGAGAGCATATCTCTCTCTATCTTCTATACATCGCCCACTATAAGTGTTTTTAGTTTGGACGGATGGGGGGTTTGTGTCTCATGCACCTCGCCATTCTTAAATTACGTCCGACAGGAATTCCTTGCACATTCATAACTGTTCCCGGGCGCGAAGCCGGGGCGGGCTGCTAGTTAAGAAATAAGCAGCTGTTCAATGTGTTAGCTTTTGTAGCATCTGTAATTTCTTTTTAAAATGTTTATATTGTATGATTAAAAGGATTCTTAGAAGCAGGTATAAGTGCACCAGACGGTATTAGATTATGTTTACAAATCTCCGAACCCTTTTTAGTGAGTCACTTGGCGACAAAATAATCTTAGTCACAGCTGCCAAGTGCACTCAAAAGTCTGCAGCAGCAATCAGCTGTCTTGTAATAAGACGCACGCCTTGCCCCGGACCTCACTCACTTCCCCCAGCTTCCGGTCTATCGCAACTGGGGACTAGAGCAGGTGATCCCAGCGCCATATTCAAATCTCGGCACGGTGAACAATTAAAATGAAATGAGTGAGAGAGTGCGTCCCGTCCATCTGCTGTCTCATCTTCCGCAGGATGCAGCAAGCGGCTACAGGTCCTCCCTCCCCTCCCCTTGCCTACAACCAGTGTGTGTGTGTGAGTGTGTGTGTGTGTGTGTGTGTGTACACTGTCATAACCAGCTGCTACTGACTGACTGGTTAGCGAGTGCAAGCGTGCGTCCAAGGGTTGGGTCGGGTTGGACGAAAGGGGAGCATGGGTGAACAATCACCCGAGGGTCCAATTGAATTAACACTTAATAAGGCAAATATTCTCCACCTGGGAGAGAAACACGTTCTAGACCCTACTTCTATTGTTGCTAGTTGATACAGATTCATTTATTTAAGGCTTCTTCTGCCCGCAAATGTATTACAAAAGGTAATAAACAGCCTGCTTCAAGGCTATTCACTAGCAAGTTTCTTCAGATAAAACTTAACATTTTCCCCTTGCTACAATACATGTGGTTGTTGATTCATTTAGGGGCTTTGTGACATCGTGGTCATGTAGACCCGTGTACTTGGGTGTGTGTACAATTTGTCTGATAACCTGCGCCACTGTGTGCCTGTACTAGTGTGTGTATTTGTAATTGAGTTGAGGATTGGGAGGTAGGTGGCCATGGCCTGAGTTTAGGATCCATCCCGACATTTGCCTGGAGTAGAAGTGGGAAATCGCGTACAACCACTTCCAGGAAGGTTAAGGTGGGAATTGAACCCACCTCTTCCCAGTTTTGCCTCACGAATTAAGACCAGAATTACATGTCTTGGCAGAGCCGGGAATCGAACTCGGGTTTCTGTGGTGACAGCCACGAATGCTAGCCACTACGCAACGAGGTGGACTATTCTAATACAGTTTGACCGGGGGGGAAGATCCAGCTTAAAAGAGGAATAAATTATGTCAATATTCATTCGACTGTTGAACATGCTACAAATATTGTTGACAAATGATACTCATATCACAATAACGGCATGTTTGTGCCAACCAAAATCAACTTTTACAATGTCTAAATTCTTATCAAAAGAGGTTTTTTAGACAATTTGCATAATTTGCCAATTTTTTTTTACCGTGCATCATCATTTCCCTGATATATCGGAAGTTTATAAGTAGGGCCTGGATAGTTATGTGCTTAACTTTTCAGAAATATGTATTTATTTATGTGCTTAAAAGTGGGAAAATACGTGATTAAGTTTCCAAAATATGTTCTTAAATTGGTATCGTATTTATGCCCCTCAGTTACTCTAAAAATATTTGAAACGTACAGCTGCTTCAATAACCCAGTCCACAGTACAAATATTCCCGCTTAACAGACCGGGTCTTGCCTCAATTTCCGAATCCTACAATACTTCCTGCAGATACGCGATGCGAAATCATATATGTGCTGTTTTCGAATTTCATTCTAAACAACGGAAGAAAAGGTCCCTTAAGAATCTGCCATAGCACTGATTGTATTGTCTTATACTGATACTTGAGTGGGTAAATTTGCTCGATTGACGTGTAAAGTAAATTAAATGTCGTCCCCGGCAATCAGGCCACAGAAGCACCATAGCATCGTGGAATGCTTTAGCTATTGTGGGACTGTTGGTTTTCTCAAAATGAACAGCTGTCAGTAAAATAACTGTGATGGATCGCATTTTAACGCACCAACTACAGTATGATATTGACTACGTAACGGCCAGCATCGTCGGTCGTCTCGTCCATTGTAATCCACACAGCGTTGTCGCCTATTTCACTACGATTTCTGTACATTCAGAGTAAAGTTTAGTATATAGTTCTTGCGCAGTGTTGACTCGTCAGGGAGAGGAAGTTTGACGTACTTTTCTAACGTTCCACGTAGCACTGGATTCTGCAATTTGTTCAATGGTATATCAGCCACACGAAATGCGTGACAAATGTCTTGTGAAAACTAGCAGTTTTCTGGACCAGGTCTTACATCGTGAATTTCGAGAAACCAACGTTGTGTGGACTTCTTTAAAAATGCACATTTCACGTGTTTCGCTGTCGCAAAATGTTGCGTAACTTGTGAACGCATGCCTGCCGCTATGGGTTTCTCACAAATGTTGCAAAATAAATTAGGTCCTTCAGTAATAAAAACGTCTCCGAACTCCCGCACTAAACGATTCAAAGTAACACATTTCGCACTTTTGGGACGTATCGTATTTGTTGAAACGACAACGCCACAATCAGTATACTCACAAGTTATGCACACCACTGGGATTTCAAGTAAAATTTCTCGTCTAGGTAAGGCTTAATGAGCCTCTTAACTCCAAACCCCCTGCTGTACTAAATGACCGGAAAATTCCTGTCTTGAAATACGACTACAGTATGGAGACAATGGAGCACTGACGAAATAGAGAAGCCACTTACTGGAATTTCAAAGGGTTGCAAATGTGGGCAGCAGTCATCCAAGAAGTACAACATACCACCAAATATAGGAAATATGTGCTTATCAATAAACACGCCAGAATATGTATTTTATTATTAAAACGGTAAAAATATGTAAACAAATAGAAAATATTTAATTAAATAAAAAATATTTAAACAATAACTATCCGGGCCTTATTTATAAGCAATTTCCTACTTTTCTTTTTTAAGGCGTGTATTAAATCTGCACCTACAATCTGTACCTCTTTCATGTCATTGGGATTTATATTTGTTTTTATATACTGTATTTATTCTTAAAAGAAAAATAACTATTTCCAGCTGCTCTAAATAAAAGTGCAATAAAAATACTTAATATACAGTTTAATATAACATGAATATCAACAAAATGAAAACCTAAGTTCTTCTCTGTAGCCGGCAGTATGAACCTCCTCGTTGTACTTTAAATGGAGAACAGCTGACAAATATACAGGAGTTCACTTAACTTACCTCGGTAGCAAAACAACAGCAGATGGAAGAAGTAGAAGAGAAATAGTCAGCCGCATCAACCAAGCCAAAATAGCATTCAACAAGAAAGGAAAGCTCTTTACATGCAAAAACATCAGTATGAGCCTCAGGAAACGTCTTGTGAAGATATAGCCTATGTGTGGAGCGTACTGTTGTATGGCAGTGAAACCTAGACTCTTAGCTTGGTTGATAAGAAACGAATGGTAGCCTTTGAAATGTGGTGCTACAGGAAAATACTCAAAATTCCATGGGTGGACAAAATCAGTAACGAAGAAACGCTGAAGAGGATTGGAGAGAAGCCATTTTTATGGAATATGCTTACTCACCGAAGAGACAATTGGATTGGACATATCTTGAGGCATGAGAGTCTTCTGCACACAATACTGGAGGTCAATGTGGAAGGAAAGAACTGTAGAGGTAGACCACGGCTGGGATACATAAAACAAATCATTCACGACAATGGTTATGGTAATTACTTGGACATGAAGAGACTAGCAACAGACCAGAGTTCATGGAAAGCTGCTACAAACCAATCTTCGGATTGAACACCAGAGAAGAAGTTAGTGATTGAGGTACAGGTACAAAGAAAAGTAGAAAATGTCTTATAAACTTGGGATATATACTGGAAACGATGATGCACGGTAAAAATATTGGCAAATGTTGAAAATGTTCTAAAAAACTCTTATCATAACAAGTAGTTCCGTGAAGAACTATAGAGCCTATTTTCATATATCCTACTAATGCTAATTGCCTCTATCAACATACTAAATTTCAGTTTGATTGCTGTAATAGATTCGTAGATATTGAGAACCGTCTACATATTTCGGATGGTCGCCATGTTGAACTTTTATATATGTAGGGCTTAGAGTTATGTTCTGTTACATGAATATTATTGTGTAAGTGTAGTACTCAAATTCAATCACATGATTAGGACACAAGAAGTAAAAATGAGATTTTAAAATTAAGCACAGCCGCCATCCTGAAGTTAGGGAAACAATTGAAATAAATTAGATGCCAGTGGATTAACATTTGAATAAAGATTTACTGTACCAAGTTTCACTGCACTTGGATGGTTAAATTGCGAGAAATGACCATGTGAATATTTATACTTCGCGTCGCCACCATGTTGGATTTGTGATCACCAGGTTATTGAAAATCCTATAAGTGAACTTATGTTCATAACCCCTATGAACATAAAAATATTAGTTTGATTGCTTTAGTAGATTCGTAGTTTTTTTTTTTTTTAGCGTATGGCTTTTAGTGCCGAGAGTGTCCGAGGACATGTTCGGCTCGCCAGTTTTGTAGCTGCTTCGAGACGGACACCCAATGGGTGAGCTACAAGTACCGTTGGGGAGGAAAGTTGGAAGGGAAGGTCGAGGAGTTGGAAGGTAGCGGCTGTGGCCTATAGTTAGGGACCAACCCGGGCATTTGCCTGGAAGGAAGATGGGAAACCACAGAAGACCATCTTCAAGGTTGCCGGCGGGGGGATTCGAACCTCCTCGCCTCCCGGATGTGAGCGACTTCCATTAGTCATGCCGTAACGACCTCGGCTAACTCACCCGGTTTCGTAGATATTGAGAACAGTCTAAATATTCCGGATGGTCGCCATGTTGGATTGTTATATGTATAGGCCATAGAGTCATGTACCTTTAAAGGAAAATTATTGCGTAGGTTCATTATTCAAACTTTCACTTCGATCGCCTGATTTCGACACAAGAAATGAAAACTTAATTTAAAAATTCGCACAGTCGCCATCTTGAGGTTATGTAAAGAATTGACCTAAATTACATACCAGTGCATTACAATGTCTATAAACATTTGCTCTACCAAGTTTCATTGTGTTTGGATCATTAAATCGCGAGAAAAGTCTAATTAAAACTTTCAATTTCATTTGGCCGCCATGTTCGTGTTGTAGTTAATCGGTTTTTAAAGTCTCATAGATGAACTTCCAGTATTGGCCTTTATCTCCCTGCAAAATTTCAGGGTGATACCGCTAATAGTTTCAGAGATATAGAATGCCGGTGGAATATTTCGCACAGTCGCCGTATTGAGGTTATGTAAACAATTGAACGAAGATAGATGTCGGTGCATTACAATGTATATAGACATATAGTGCACCAAGTTTCATTGCGTTTGGTTGGTTAAATCGCGAGAAACGTCTATTTAAAGTCGCAACTTCGCTTGGCCGCCATGTTGGTTCTGTAGTTACCAGGTTTTCAAAGGTCACATAAGTGAACTTCCAGTAGGTCCCTTTATCACCATTCAAAATTCCAGGGTGATATCGGTAATAGTTTCGGAGATATTGAATGCTGGTGAAATATTTCGCACTGCCGCCATGTTGGATTGGTGAGACGTAACAAAATTTGAAGGGCACGGTCGGGGTGGTCCGGAATAGTGCTATGAACTCACCGAGTTTCATTGAAAACGCTCCAGACGTTTAGAATGTATTAGGGACACACACACACACACACACACACACACACACACTCCTCACACACACACACATACGCACACACACACGGACAAAAGGTGATCTCATAAGCCTATTTTTTTTTCAAAATTGAAAATAGGCTAAAAATGTTGACATTATAAAAGTTGCTTTTGATTGCCACAAGCATGTTATTACTGTGATATGAGTATCATTTGTCAACAGTATTTGTAGCATGTGCAACAATCGAATGAATATTGACATTTTATTCCTCTCTTAAGCAGGATTCCCCCCCCCCCCCCCCTTTTTGGTATTATTTATTTGTTTACATAGTTTACGGCCACATTGGAGCACTTAAATCAAACCAAATAAGCTATGGACTGACTGTCTATGGATTGACAGGGAATTTAGCTGTCATCTTCCTCCTTTCCCAAAACCTCTTCATTCTAGCTGACCTGGCTGCCCTTTCCTCGTCGGTTATGACATTTGTTTTTGTTGATCAATTTTTAGTGTAAGCCTTCTATGTGAAACACTTGTGAATAGGAATCATTTTTATGAGAAACGTTTGTCTGGACTTTGCCTCACGTATCTTTTGTGTTTGTTGTTTTCTACTTTTTGCTTTGTGTTTTTGGTTTTTGGTTTCGTGTTTGCTTTGTGCTTTTGCTTTTGAATTTTACTTTTTGCTTTTCTTTCTGGGTTTTGGTTTTGTGTTTGTTTTCTGCTTTTGCTTTTTTTTAATTTTGCATTTTCTTTGTGTTCCCTGTTTTTTGTTTCCTGCTTTTGCCTTTGTTTTTGAATTTTGCTTTTTGCTTCGTGTTTTTTGTTTTGTGTTTGTTTTCTAGGGAATCAAAAGAAAACAAAACTAAATAAAATAAAAAATTAACAAAACAAAATCAAAATAAAAGCAAAAGAAAATAAAAGAAAATAAACAAAACAAAACAAAAACAAAATAAAACAAAACAAAACAATATCAATAAAAAAATCAAACCATACAATTTCAAATAAAACAAAACAAAATAATAATAATAGTCGCCTCCGTAGCGTTGCGGTCAGCATGGTTAGCTGCCGCCCTGGAGGTCCTGGGTTCGATTCTCGGCTCTGCCACGAAATTTGAAAACGTGGTACGAGGACTGGAACGGGCTACTCAGCCTCGGGTGGCCCAAATGAGTAGAGGGGGTTCGATTCCCCCTCAGCCATCCTCGAAGTGGTTTTCCATGGTTTCCCACTTCGTCTTCGGGCAAATGCCGGGATGGTACGTTCTTCAAGGCCACGGCCGCCTCCTTCGCTCCTCCTTGCCTATCCATCCTCACCATCCCTTACCTTCCCTCATGAGGCCCCTGTTCGCTTTGCAGGTGAGGCCGCCTGGGCGAGGTGCCAATCCCACCTCACCAGTTGTATCCCTTCCGATTCGATGTTCCCAGCTCTAGGACACTGCCCGTAGAGGCGGTAGTGGTGAGTTCCCTCGCTGAGTCCGTGGGTTCCACCAACCTGGAGGGTAAAAAAAAAAAATATATATCGTATGGCCTCGGGTGCCTGGTGCAAGCTTTGTTAATTGACACCCAGAGGGTAGCTTGCATGTCGAATTTCGTCGTTCCTTTGAACGCTATGAAAGTCAAGGAGGTTAGATATCTAAACTCCTTGACACTACAGCGCTTTCAAGTAGAGAATGGAGGAACTTTGGGTTGGCGGAAAATCCCGAGATTAATTTTGCCATTGAACACGGCCTACAGAATTCAAATGGGTTCTTTAACATGCCAGGGGCAAACCTGCAATCTTGGGGAAGGTAGTCCGACACTATAACCACTCACCCACCGTGGCAAGCAAAACAAAATCAAAAAACAAAAGAAAATTAAATTAAATCAAACGAAGAAAAACAAAATATAATAAATTAAAATAAAATAATTTAAAAAAATATTTTACGACATGATCCTTATTCACAGGTGGATTAAACGAGATTTGCAACTGGACGACTCTTGTTCTACAGAATCTTTTTCTTCACTGTTTTCAATTTGTTGCATTGTACTACCCAACAGCTCTAAATCATGTTGTCTGGGTGTGTGGCTCAGGGGTAACCTTCTCGCTTGCTGAGCCCAAGGTTGCAGGTTCGAAACCTGGCGCAGTCAGCCGATATTTGAGGGTGCGCAAATGCGAGGGAGCCGTGCCAGTACATTTACTGGCACGTTAAAGATCCCCTTCGGGGCAAAATTCCGGCACCCCGGCGTCTCTAAAATCCAGTGTAGTTAAAAGGGACGTAAAACCAATATCATTATTATTTATCTAAATCATCTTAAAATTCTTTGAGCCAATTATTTTTTATTTTATTTTTGCAAAAGTATACTCTGTGAGCTGCCAGAATAGGATTGATAGTTCTCGTGTCGCCATGTGGTCTGAGAACAAGGTTGCCAAACTGTACAAGCCAAAGATACAGCTGACCAGGCACTGAAGCACGTGGGCTGAAATATTGCAACGTAGAGTATTATGACATCAACTATGCGAACATGGATTGGTTGAGAGGCAGAGGGGTGATGACTGACATGGCATTTCCGGCCAAATTTCAATCCTATTCTGGCAGCTCACCGAGTATAGTTAAATAGTTATGTTAGTAGTCTATTGGTATGTAATCTCTATAAATGGCAGAGAAAGGCAATTCTCCTTTTTCTCAACGTATCTATTACGGTATTGAATCACTTTCTCAATAGACAACTGCATTAGGCAACAATCCCCATTGTCCATCCACCTGGTGCTTTATTAATGACTGGGTGTACTCGGCATGCGTTGCAATGCAAATCAATGAAAGTGTTGGCGTTGTAACTTCGTTTGTTGAAGTGCTTGTAGATACGCCATATTTTTTTCCTTTTTCCATTAACTGCCTCTAAACTATGGTGAAATGGATGTACTATCTCATAAACATTCATCGCAATCGGAGGTGACCGTGGGGCACCGAGCGATGCTGACACAATTGCTGATATGAAACCGCTTAAATAATGAGCGATATGCGATGGCCAGGAATGGTACAACTTTGTAAGTGCCAAATCTAGCCATCAAGGTGAATTCACCCACCCACGGAGGGAAATTCACGACAACAGGTGAACGGTTTAGCCACTAAACCACGGTGGCAGGTCAAAATGCCACAGATGAATGGCACAAAGTAAAGGTGGCCAAGAATGGAAAGCGCTATGGCCACATGCATAAAGGTACTCATGAGTAGAAAAGGTTTCGTAATAATACTAATATAGTTAACTCTAGAACGTAAGGATTGTAATAAAAATTGTAACAAATTATAAAACCATCACAGCATAAGAAATATGGAGAATACACACAAAATACTGCAACATTCTAACACCATCCACACTGTAAAACACTTTTGTTTCTTTGTCTCTTTCCTTTATATCCTACTAACGCCAAAATTTGTGAAGGTGTCCTGTTTCACCCCAACACAATAAACCATTTAATATATATTCCTTTAACTTATACCCTGGGGCACCCGTTTTTTCTATTTTCTTCCATCTTTTATACAATGCCTTGCAGGGAGCAATTTTTTTTCCACACAGCGCAGGACGGCACAACCACCCGTCCAGCCATGGTTTTTTCCCTTCCTGCATAGCACCAATACATATATATATATATCTATGTTTTTCTCCCTGATTTCGTTAAAACAGCAATAACTTCAAGAATTGTCTATGTACTTATTTTAAATGTCAACTTTTTACGATGATCAATTCCAGATGAACTATAAACTATTAACTATATATACACCCAAAACCTACCCCTCAGAGCACACGCTAGACTCACATCACCACGACATCGACACACCTACACGACATCGACCCGGAAGACAAAGAAGAAGAGGTACGAGGAGAAAACAAGAAGAAGTCATCACAACGACACGCCCACTCTGTTTCCCGTTCGCGAGGACGCGAACTAATCGATGAGGGGGACTTGTACAGCCCGGGGGGGGGGGGGGGGGGCAGTACCTCCTGAGAGCCACCCCCCCCTCTTTTACCAAAACCACCCTAACTGGAAACACCATAATTCCAGGACATATCTATACACAGCAAGCGGCGACCACCTAAACCTAGGAGGTTAGCCAACTACCTGCAAAACATACACAAACATTTACACTAACAACTATCTGGGGCAGCTACATTGACACAATGCTGACCAAGCAGCGCCGCAACGTATAAGAACAGAGCCCACAAGGGAAGGATTATCTGTTCTGTAGTGTTCGTCGCCAGCGGCCTTGCCCGACGTCCGTTCATCAGCAGGTGAGAATCTAGTTGTGCTCAGAATCCTTTATTTTGTAAAACACCTACCCTGACACTTTGTACTACATTTATATCTGTTCAGACTCCCCAAGAGGGACATAACATTACATCAACTGGCCATTAAATACTTGGTCAGTAAGCTACACTTGCATTACTGATTACACTCCACTTCACGTCCTCATACCCTACCTGACCTTAGCCTTAAGTGCCCCTGACCGTAGCGGTCAGTAATTGCTTTGTCAGACTCCATTGTACTCACGGCACACGACTCGACTGCAAAGCATCGAGCCGCTGACTCTACACATTTATTGAATTACTCATTCCGCTCAGCTGGCAGGCCAGTTTAGTAGCTTGCACTTAGAGATCCATCCCCTAGCAGATACTTGCATCTTGCAGGGACGCCCCTAAGAGATTAAACACTAACACCAACACACCACACCAGTAGTCTCTCCCAACCACGGGGAGCTACTCTCATCCAGAAATAGCCTTCTAAATTAGCACACAGACACAACCGTGTTTTATCCCAACTACCCCAACCAAGGGATTAAAACAATATTGTACAGCAACGGTGTCAGCACACTGCCTTGAGGAAGGCCGTTCTTCTGGACTCTCCATCGGCTTTTCTTGCTATTCAAGGTGACAAAGAACCGTCTGTTTTGTAGTAGACATTGGGTGAACTGCATTAATCGGTAGTCCTTGGTGATGGTATAAATTTTCCTTACGAGTTTGTTATGATTTACTGTGTCATACGCAGCTGTTAGATCTACGAAAGCTACACCTGTAATCTTCCCTCTCTCGTTCGTACCCATTCTCTATATGCTGAGTTAGGTTGAGGATTTGACCACAACATGATTTCCCCGGGTGAAATCCTGCCTGTTGTTTAATGAGGTTTTGGTCTACATATCCCGATATGCGGTTCAAGATCATTCTTTCCAACAGTTTGTAGAGATGACAGAGAAGCGAGACTGGTCGAAAATTCTTGGGGTCTGTCGGATCTTTTCCAGGTTTCAATAAGGCTACCATTTTAGCTTTACGCCAGATTTTGGGTATCTGTAACATGGAGATGCAGTTGTTAATTAGATTTAAAACCCACTTTTTAGTACCTGGTCCGAATCTCTTTATTTGTTCTACTCGTAGATCGTCTAGTCCTGGAGCTTCATTATTCTTCATGCAACGCATGGCAACGTCTAGTTCCGCTAAAGTGAAAGGGCAAGCAATAAAATCATTTACATCAGCATGTCTTTGGAGCTTGGTCCTCTCAGATCGCCGTTTGGTTTTGCCATTTAGTAGCAGGTGATGAGCTATTTGATCAGGAGTTACATTTGACATTTCAGAAGAAACTCTAGTGTGGTCACCACTAAGGTTTTTCAGCAGTTTCCATGCTTTATTACTGCTATGCTTCATGTCTAACCGTGTCACCAGATTGCACCACTTTTCTCTTCTGGAAGCAGATATGGTAGACATCAGCTGTTCACCGGTTTGAATTGTTTCTTCAGAGAAAGGATCTTCAATTGGCTGAATGGTATATACAAACGCATACGGGAGTATTTTGAAACAATTCGCACGCTGTCACTCATTTGTTGAATCTACGCGTGCGCTACCAACTGTGAAATTGATTTACTAAGTCAGAAACCTTAACGGGAGGGTACACAATAACTCATTGAAGTTTCAGCGCAATTGGATGAATGGTATATGAAAGCCTACGGGATTTTTTGAAACGAATCGCGTGCCGTTACTCAAATTGTTGAAACTGCTTGTACGCTACATGTTGCAAAATGGAATTTCTAGATCAGAAACATTCCCATGAGTGTACACAACTACTTACGAAAGTTTCATCGCAATCGGATGAATGGTATATGAAAGCATACGGGACTTTGTTGGAACGATTAGCGCTCTGTAACTCATATGTTGAATCTACTCGTGCACCACCGATTGTGGTGTACGAATACCACCTGGTACCACTGTAACATTCTCTATAGCGGTCCAAATCGACCTCTGTGCTCATTCAAGGAGATGTAAGGGTTCTTGATCGTTATTAGGTTTGTAAATTGTGCCCTATTGTTAGTTAGTTAGTTAGTTATTTATTGAGGGTTTAAGGGGCGGAACAGTGCGGTCATCTGCCCCTGTGCCCTATTGCCATTGGTAAATATGTTTTGTGATAATGACTTTGTAAGTCATAAGTGGTGACAGCCAATAACTGCAGGAAGGTGACGTACTTCTTGGGTTTCCAGTTAGTGCCTTCGAACGTCTACATGTGTTTGTATATTTTACTTCTCTGATAACCGGGTGAGTTATCCGAGGTCGTTACGGCGTGGCTGCTGGCACTAGCTCACATCCGGGAGGCGGGGAGGTTCGAATCCCCCCAGCGACAACCTAGAAGATGGTTTTCTGTAGTTTCCCATCTTCCTTCCAGGCAAATGCCGGGGTTGGTCCCTAACTATAGGCCACAGCCGCTACATTTCAATTCCTTGTCCTTACATTAACACTTTCCTCCCCAGATCCCCAGACAAACTCCACACGCGACGGTACTTGTAGCTCACCCAATGGGTGTCCGTCTAGAAAGCAGCTACAAAACTCTGGCGAGCCGAACATGTCCTCGGATACTCCCGGCACTAAAAGCCATACGCTAAAAATAATATTAAAAAACTTCTCTGATAAGTTGTGTTATTGTGATTGAATGCAAGACTTTGTGTAACTGTTATTGTTTGGGTCTAAAGATCGAACATGAAATAAAATTTCAACCCCGGTATTTCCCTAGAGCTAGTAAGGAAGAACCTACGGAGTAAAGAACGCTTTAGATGGCCACTGCCATCACCAGTGTTTGAACCTCTGATCTGCAAACTTACTGCAGTTCTAAGCGTTCGGTTTAGTTGCTGGGTAGATGAGTGGGATAACAAGACCAGTACACAATGTGGTAACACGTTCCTTCACCACAAGCCAACACGTTAACTCCTAAAAGTATAATAATTCGTTATTAATTAATACAGCTCATAAAATTCTCCGAATTAATGGATAAAACATGGATTCACTGCGAGCATTCTCGCGTGTTTAGCTCCCTGGTGTGATGTGTAACCTGATCCAGTTTCAACACGTCAACAGTTTTCACAGCATTAGGTTTATCTTTATAATATTCCTAATGACTTCGTAATACCCATTTATCTACCTTGTTCCCAACTGAGATTACAGATTTTGAACGAGCTACACACATTACTCACTAACGGAGCGATAATGACGTATCAGAATGGAAATAATTCAGTGATAAATATATGTATTACAAATCACATCATTGTTGTTAATTAGTTTTAGAGGCTTGGGGAATTTTCATCATCAGCACCGTGTACTTAGGTGTTAGCAACGGAGATGTGTGTTAGCTAAATACCGTAGAATCATACGGGAGTTGGTAGCCTACAGTAAATTAAACAATACATATTCGTCAACGTCTAGGTTCCTGGCTGCGTGGTGCAGAGGTAACGTTCTCACCTGCTGTGCCTAAGGTTGAGGGATCGAATCTTCACGCAGTCAGTTAGCATAAGAGGGTGCGCAATTGTGAGGGAGCCGTGTCAGTAGATTTACTAGCGCGTTGAAGATCCCATTCCGGCGTGCCGAGAGATTATTTTATGTCCTTATGGCCGCATCTGCATCCTTAATTATAAATACAAACACCACGTGGCTGATGGTTTCCACGTCAACCTCACGAGAGGAGTAAATGAGAGATGAAATGAATGAAGATTAATGGAAGTTCAATTTCAAGTAGTTCCAACTTTGGCTACCAGACGCCACTATAACTGACACTGCCACCCAGCGGCGAACGTTGGAACATGGTAGAGCGTTTCTCACCAAATAACCTACAAATTTAGCTACACACTACCAATTGTAGTGGCAGGTTCTTCATGCAATTTATTCATTTATTTATTCATTTATTTATTTATTTATTTATTTATTTATTTATTTATCGTATGGCTTTTAGTGCCGGGAGTGTCCGAGGACATGTTCGGCTCGCCAGAGGCTGTAGCTGCTTCAAGCGGACACCACTAGGGTGAGCTACAAGTTCCGTTCAATTTCAAATAGTTCCAACCTTCGCTAGCAGATATCAATGATACCAAGTTGTGAACGTTGGAACTTTGATAGAGCGTTGCAACGAAATCTAACCTAGAAATTTAGCTCTTCACAAGTTTAGTCTGTGGAAGGATCTTTTACATGCCATAAATCTATGACATGGGCCCGCCGTTTTTGCTTCCCCTCCGAAGGAAGGCATACTGAAGGATTTTAACGCTCTTAGACATCAATCCGACGACTTCGGCTCGGTTTGAACCCTGGATCTTGGGCACAGCAGTTCAGCATGCTACCGATTACGCCAACGAAGCCGCTACTACAACACACTGCAATACCACAACTTATCATACAAATGCCAGACACACACACAAATATAGTTCTCACATTTCACTCGTTAACAACCGGTGACTCAGACGTTAGGCAGTAGCTCGCGCTGACAATAGCCTATAATTCTTCACCAATAGCATGCTTACTCTATTTCTCAACGTGGAGTTCGAAGTCCGATCCTGGCTGCCGGCTCGCATGTCAGGTGTTCAGTGTTGCACAGTTGCACGTAGTTCTGTCCAGTCTCACTGATTTCTTTCAGTCGCTACGATGGAGAGTTTACAACGCTGTGCCTTGAGCTGGGAAAGCCCTGACTCCCAGCAGTTTATTTATTTATCGTATGATGAAGTGATAAATAGCTATTTACAAATATGCAGTAATACATAATCTCAAGTTCGTAGTTTGAAATGATTAACTTACAGCAGCAGGTCCAAATGGAGAAGCCAGTCAACAGCCTCTTGAGGTAGCCTGTGTAGATCTTCCAGTGTACCACTGAAGGTTCTGATGGGACAATCAAGCGTTATGTGATCTATAGTTCGCTTCGCTCCTCCACAGTCGCAATTTGGAGAGGACTTCCAACCCCATTGATGCAGTATACCTCCACACCTGCCCTGGCCAGTTCTAATCCGGTTCAACAAGCACCAGTGACGCCTTGATAAGTGAAATCCTGCAGGTCTTTCCCAGGGATTAATAATTAATCCATGGTGTGCCAGGGAAATTTGTTTCCACCATTGATTAATCCAGGCAACTTTGATATTGAAGTTCTTGGTCAGCAAACTATCTGCTGTTCACCACGACGGGTGTCTGGACTTTAATCGATGAGCTGATAGAACTGGAAGTTCTGCATGTATTGGTAATAGTGGATTCTTGTTGATTCTTTTGTTGGTGTTCGGCAACGACTTACATCTTCCTATACGTGGTGGGGGAATGTTACGTAGAACCGGTAACCATTGAGTATCAGTACAGTGAGTCCGGGAATGTTTTCCGCAGTGCCTATATGCGTCTGTGACAGCTAGCTACAGCAGTTACGTTGACAGCACGGCTGCCACTTGCATCATAGCAAATAAACAGTAGTCTTTGTACTCACCACAGCCATTCATAACAGATGCTGGAACCATTCACAGTATATCACTCTTTTTCCGGAATCAGTTTGTTTTAATTCATGAAGCACGGTAACTTTATACGGGAACAACTGAAGCTTGTCTCTTACAGCTTTATGTGCTGTCGACATAGAGATTCCTGTTTGTTGAGCTAATTTTCGTGTTGATTTACTTGGACTACGCAGCATTATATCGGAGATTTTATCAAGTTTTTCGTCTGGTAAAAGCGTAGGCCTGTCTGTTCCCGGTACATCGTAAACTGAGTTAGTCACACGAAATTTACTTACCAAATTCCGAACAGTATCACGGTTTGGACACTTTGAATTAGGAAACCGTGCCTGAAATCTTAATTTTACATTTTCTGTAAACCGATCGCCTTCGCGAAAAAAGTATTCCACAAAAAAATCTCTCTCTTCAGTAGTAAACATTACCGCCTGTATACTGTTGCACTCTTCCAATAATCTATCTGAAAGCTCGCTTACTGCAATACACACTGAAGACATACAGGCTCGCTCGCTTATCGCAATACACACTGACAGCCCACACGCGGGAGTCCCCCTTTCAACGACACAGTGCAGCCAACTAAACTTATGACTCAACCACTCGCAGCTGCACGTACCCACTGAGGAGAACATTCTCGAATGCATCCTGTGATGAGGCGCATTGTTTAATTGACTCCCAGCAATCATGGAGTGGAAACATGGCCACCGAGCTACATTTCCAAAGCGAGACGGTCCTTAATGAAGTATGTCAGAGAAACCCACACAAACTTAGCAACTAAATGAAAAAAATCGCAGTTCTAGACATTCAGGCTTGGAAACTAATGTTGAAGTCATGACTTGGGAATTAAGATTTTAGGATACTTAGTTCCAGTAGTTAGTTACTTATTGTTGTTTTAAGGCGCAAAACTACGAGGTTATAATATTAATAATAATAATAAACTTTACATCAATTTAGTGAACTACAGTACATAGGCCAGCGACTGTCAGTCAAAAGGATAGTAGATATTTTGATTTTGATTTGACCATGTATGGGTCAACACTAGCGCTCATAGTGATAGATTTAGTGAACTACATACGACAAAGAATATATTTACTTCCGTTTTGAGAAATTCAAAAATCTCCTTCTCAAAAATGGTAGATAAACAATCAAAATATAGATTAAAACAATCAAACATTACTTTCATTTAAATCTGTAGAACAAGTTCCATAAAAAAGCGTTTTTAGCATATCTTATTGTTTTTCAAAATATCATTTAAGCCGGAAGTAATTTATGTAATTTTAATTTAATATATTCAGAAGGAATAGATCGAGTGCAGAACAAATTCTTAGTTTAAAATTGATATTAAAATATTACAACAACAGGCCAAAGACTATCTTTATCTCATTCGTTGATATTCAGAAAGCGTATGATTCAGTGCATAGGAAGACTGTTTTTGACACATGGAAGGAATACCAAGTTGATCACAAAACCATAAATTTAATAAAACTTACATTAACTAACGCGATTTCCAGAGTCAAATTTTTAAATGAAGTTAGCGAGTCCTTCGAGGTAAAAACTGGGCTAAGACAAGGGGACAGTCTATCACCTCAGCTTTTCAATTTGGTCTTGGATAAAGTCATGAGGACGTTTTGGGAGAAGAACGATTCAAGTGCTAAAATTGTTACAAAGAATCAGAACATCAAAGTCAAAGGTTTAGCATTTGCTGACGACGTAGCGTTGTTTGCTGAATCAGAACAAGAAGCTATTAACCAAATTGATCAGTTAACAGAAACGGCGGAAAAAGCGGGCTTACAGATTTCATTGGTAAAAACAGTGATGATGACAATTGATCAGAAATACACTAAGAAAGTGATAAAAACAAATTATGGGAGCATCAGGGTCACTGACCGATTTAAATATCTTGGAGAAATAATTAGTAGCAATGGGACGGATAAATTGGCAATTGAGAATAAAAAAGGGAAATTGGAAAGATTAAATTTTTGTCCAAAAAATATATACAATAAAAAGAACCTGTCTATCAATGCAAAATTACGACATTTTAATACAGTTGTTAGACCAGTCATCTTGTACGGCATGGAAACTACAAATATAACCGAAATGGAGAATTTGCTCAAGATAGAAAGAAGAATTTTAAGAAGGATTTATGGTCCTAGGAAAACACAGGAAGGTTATAGACTGAGATCCAATGCAGAAATTTATAGTAAAATCGACAACCTTGAAGTGATGATCAGAAAACGGCGACTTCAGTTCTACGGACATATGGTCCGCATGGATTGCTCAAGGTTAAACAAACAAATTTTTGATAAAATCGGGAACTATGAAGGGCAAGGAGGCTATGTAAAACAAATGAAAGAAGAACTTCAAAAATTCAAAATTACTGAAGAAGATTGTCTAAATCGAATAGAGTGCAGAAAATAAATTTTTGGCCTCAAAATTCTTGTCGGGGAGAAGAAGAATCTCAACAGAGGAGAATGGACTGCTGAAAGAAGAGCTGCGCAGTCGGCCAGGATGAAAGACTTCTGGAAGAGAAAGAAGGAAACCTATAAAGAAGTGATATTTGCGCGGTCCTTGTTGGCCGGTCCGCGGTGTATGTATATATGCTAGAGCTTTTCAAAACACGCATTTTGAAAATTTTCCGGGTCTTCTAGCTTTTCAACTGTTGGCATAATTGTCAAAATAGCTTAACGTTAAGTTTTTGCTAAACTGAACCCCTATAGTCTGAGTGCTCTTGGTGTCATTAAAAAATCGTTTTCAACGTTAAATCAACATCAACAACTACAACTAGAGGGTTTGAGAATACTGTATGACATCAACTGGCCTCGAAAGTCGGAGCACAATATGCCGTTAACTCAGCCAAGTGGCACGGCAATCCATGGACACTAGTGGACAGATTTCACAACTACAAGCGGGAGATATAGAACACAATCTACACACCAGCACTGTAAAATACAGCCAGTTTATTGCAACTTCAGGACAATTATAAATTAGGATCTAATCTCTGTCGGTATTTTATATGCACTGCCATGTAGCATATCTGACCTTCATAAAGTTTTAAGGTGGTATAAAATGTCACAATAAAATGTTTCGCATCGCCACAGATTCATATTTCATTCGTAAATGGTTATTCTAGTGGTATTTCAAGGTTAAGTATAACATCTACTAGGAAAGCGGTCTGGAGCTGTAGTTCAGTTTAAAAAAAATCAATTGTCTTGTCTCACTAACATTACATTCGTCCCCCACTTCCCAAGGTTGGTTGGTTGGTTCCTGAGTATAGGGGCTGCGGCAACTTGGTCATGTAGCCCCTGTACTTTGGGTGTGTGTAGAATCTCTCTGATAACTGGTGTTAATCGTGATGACTGTATTAGTGTGTGTTATATGTTTTCAATTCAAGTAAGGACTGCCGACATTGAATTTTTTCAAGTAGTTCCTACTTTTGCCGCCAAACGCAACCGTCAACGACTACTAGTTCAGAACTGGTTACCAGATGCCATCGCAGTCGGCTTCTGCCGACGAACGTCGGAACCTAAGAGCGTTTATCAAATGTTTAACCTAACATAAAATTTAGCTCCACACAGGTGTAATTAGTGGAAGGTTCTTTAACATGCCATAAATTTATGGCATGGGACCGCCCTCCGAAGGATGGCATACTGAGGGGTTTTAACACTCTTAAAAAATCCGACGACTTCGGCTGGGTTTGAACCCGCGATCTTGGGCATAGAAGCTCAGCATACTACCAACTACGCCACCGAAGCCGCCCCACTTTCCAAGGATTTCCTTCTACATATAACAGTGAGCATTTAAAGAAAATTTGTTGTTTAATTTAGTGGTTTCGACATCATGGTCACCAGAGCTATGTTCTTGGGTGTGTGTACATATACCAGGTGAATCAGCTGCCCCTATTTTCTTTTTGTATGGCTTTTTGTTAGTGCCGGCAGTGTCCGAGGACATATTCAGCTCGCCAGAGTTAGTAGCTGCTTCTATGCGGACACCCATGGGGTGAGCTACAGGTAGCGTCGCGTGTGGAGTGTTGTGTGGGGGAGGAAAGTGTGATTGTAAGGACGAGGAATTGGAAGGTAGCGGCTGCGGCCAATAGTTATGGGCCAACCCCGGCATTTGCCTGGAAGGAAGATGGGAAACCACAGAAAATCATCTTCAAGGTTGCCGGCGGGGTATTCGAACCTCCTCGCCTCCCGGATGTTAGCGACTGTCTGCAGCCACGCCGTAACGACCACGGCCAACTCACCCGGTTTGTCCCTAATAATATTATTTTATGCAGCCCAACTAATTCGTATTGTCAGGATTGTTGATATTTCTCTGCCTGAATCCCGTATGGTACTAATGCAGTGCAAGCATATCCCGCAAACAATATTGAACTCTATTATTTCTCCCTCATATTAGTCTGCAGTAAAATCGATCGTTTGTAGAATAATAGGCTTGCAGTACAATAGTACCATAGGGGATTCAGGCAGAGAAATATCGTAGTTATAATAAATAAATAAAAACATTTATATAGCCCATTGATACGAAATTAATCATATATAATTTGAGTCCTTATTGACAACTGATTCACTTAAATACCAATGGCATTGCAAGTAATCCACATAAGGTCAATAACATAGAAGATGTTTAATGAAATAGTCTGGAACACATATTGGTCTTCATCAGTATTATCATAATAAACAATTTATAATTGCGAATATATTAGTGCATTTCTTGGCGTCGTCATCTTTGGAAAGTATTTCAAAGTTTATAAAAATAGACAGTTAACTAGGAAATCATATCGGTTACAAAATCATTTAGATATAATTTCCTGGCGATAGGAATAATGGTGTGTGACATGAAAAGCTGCTGTTAATTGGAATATGTGAACTTTCAATCGTGAATTTCTCCTATAAAATGTATTCTATATAAACTAATTTAGAAGAAAATTTACTCCGTTAATGTACAGAAATTAACTGGAAGAGGCAAACTGTTACCACTTTCTTTGATAATGTCGACTTTTTATGAATTTAAATTTTACAACTTGATAAGCACTACCATTTATAGAAGGGGTGTGAGATCATTCTGTTATGAGTTATTTACTGGGGAAAGACTTCCTGTACTTGTGACAGGTGAGATCATCCTAGCACAAGTGAACTACTGCATACGTGACATATCTGCTCCGTAAGCGTCTATTGTTGAAAGAAGTTCAATAGGTATGTTTTGTTACTTCGCAGTGTCCGTTTAGTGCAGTATATAATTTGTGTATTCACCACACGAGATATTACAATACAATTAGGCCACTAGTTTAAATAGGAACGGTTGATTTAGAACATTGATAACAAAATGGTGTCGACATCACTACTAAAGCTATTCGCAATAATAATTCAATAGATCACAAGCTACATATTTAAACAACATTAATGAAAAATGTAAATCCAGTCGAATGACTGAAGCCATCTAGCGGCGAGGATATGAACTGTGCGGAAGCCTGTCGCACTCCCCTGGAACAATGATTAAATGAATGTCAGATGAAATGAAATGATAGTGGAGAGTGTTGCTGGAATGAAATTGTTGACAGGGAAAACCGGAGTACCCGGAGAAAAACAACAACATTAATAATAATATTATTATAATATAATGAGCCTCCGTGGCTTAGGCGGCAGCACGCCGGCCTCTCACCGCTGGGTCCGTGGTTCAAATCCCGGTCACTCCATGTGAGATCTGTGCTAGACAAAACGGAGGCAGACGGGTTTTTCTCCGGGTACTCCGGTTTTCCCTGTCACAATTTCATTCCAGCAACACTCTCCACTATCATTTCATTTCATCTGTCATTCATTTAACCATTGCCCCAGAGGAGTGCGACAGGCTTCGGCAGCCGGCACACTTCAATATCCTCGCCGCTAGATGGGGGCTTCATTCATTCCATTCCTGACCCGGTCGGAGACTGGAAGCAGGCTGTGGATTTTCATTTCATTATTATAATATAATAATAATAATAATACTAATAATAATAACGCAACAACCATAGAAGTGAACTATACTGTCTGTAAATAAGTTTGACGCGTTACATAAGTTTTTACAAACTTATGTAATATAAACATTGTATATACAGGGTCGTTAAATTTGCATGGCTAGGACTTTTTCTCTCACGCGCTCCGCCAGTGACGGCTCAGTTCCCGGTTGCCGCGCGCGCGTATGTACGGCAGAATACCGTGATTAAAATCAGTATCATAGGCTACATTTTTAGTCACCATGTTTACAGTAGATGCTGAAAATGTTCCCCATCTGCTGCCAAACATAATCGGCATCTACTTATGAAGTTTCCGGTTACTCCGGTTAATTTATCTTCAGTAAGGAAATAACGACTTTTACGTCTATTGTTATCGTTTATTGGACCTGTATGTTTGAATCTCTTAGCCAGTTATTTCATTGCGATTGTATATAGTGCTGTAATGCCTTATGTAAAATATTCTTGACTTGAATGTGTATATCTGCACAATACGTACATAAAGTGCAGGAAATCGTGCGCTAGAACAACACAAACGTTTCGAGTGAAATTTCCAGGAGACCCATTCCTATAAATCGGACAATAAAAAAAACTGGCTAATGTGAGATTCAAACGTACAGGTTCAGTAAACAATAAAAATAGACGATAATGTTATTATTTCGTTACTGAAGATAAATTAACCGGATTAACCGGAAATTTCATAAGGAGATGTCGGTTATGTTTGCCAGCGGATGGGGAACGTTTTCAGCATCTACTGTAAGCATGGTGAGTAAAAATGCATGATACTGATTTTAAGCACCGTACTCTGCCGTACATATTCGCGCGCGGCAGCTGGCAACTGAGGCGTCACTGGCGGAACGCGTGAGGGAGAATGTCCTAGGCAAGCAATTATAAAGACTCTGTATATATTTGTGTTTAAGTGTATTTCATTATTATTATTATTATTATTATTATTATTATTATTATTATTATTATTATTATTAGCCATTGGTAAATCCCATAAAGGGCAAAGGCCTCCTGCTAGCGGGGTAGCTCTGAGATATTTCAATAGACGAGCTAGGCTGATGAACATTTACCTTAATAGTAACTTGAAACTAATTGTCCTGACTATTTACACTCTTATTCATCTTCCTCACAAATGATTGTATTAATGTTGAACATTTTCACTCGTAAAACTTGGACCTACTGTAGTTCATATTATCCTGAAGATTTATCTAAGCTGACGATGAATCTAGGGATGTTTCAAACAAACTGTTTCGACGACAGTCCTCCACGAATTCCGTTGACCTGCCGCTTTCATCCACTGCTTCCCCATCGTCGACTGGAACTCGTCTGACCATCTGGTCTTCGGACGGCCGGGGTTTCTTCTTCCATCTCTGGGCTCCCACACTGTAGTTGAGTAGGCCCACTCTGCGTGATCCATTCTCAGTACATGGCCTGCCCATGTCCATTTCAGTTTCTTGGCCCTCGTGATGACATCCTCTAGTCCTGCCCTCTTCCTGATTTCCTCGTTTCTAATTCTGTTCTTTAATGTAATGTTTAGAAGTTTTCTCTCCATTTTCCTCTGGCACACTTCCAACTTCGAAGCTTGCTTCTTAGTTATTGACCACGTTTGTGCTCCATAGAGGAGAACGGGAAGTACACACGAGTCCATCACTCGCCTTTTTGTCTTGAGGCAATGCTCTCTGCTGTTCAATATGAAGGGCAGGCTCCAGAATTTTTGCCATGCTGTTGATTTCCTTATCCATATTTTGCTGAAAAGATAGTGACTGGCCCAGATAGACAAAGTTTAACACATATTCTACTTCTTTTCCTGTCACCATGAGTTTCTTTGCTTCATGATTTGTCATAACTTTTGTCTTGCTGGGATTGAGGCTCAAGCATACTTTGTTGCTCTCCTCATGCAGATCTTTTAATATTTATTCCAGCCTCGAACTCGATTTTGCAAACAGGATCACATCATCGGCGAATCGTAAGTTCGTCAGTCTATTTCCATTGATTGTGATTCCGTATTTGTGCCCCCATTTTAACTTCCGAAATATGTCCTCTAAGACGCTCGTGAACAGTTTAGGTGACAATGGATCGCTTTGCCTTACGCCTCGCTGTAGATAGAATTTATCGCCTTCTTTTTCCATTCGGACTTTTGCCCAACTGTTTAAATACAGTTTTGAAAGCAACCGCAAGTACCTCGTGGGGATCCATGGCTGTGTAGTGCATTCATGACGCTTGGTTGGTCCACGGAGTCGAAGGCTTTCGCATAATCTACGAATGCTATGTACAACTTCAGATTATACTCTTCGGCCCTATCTATTATTTGCGTCATGGTTTGCAGGTGATCTGCTGTCGAGTATCCTGCTCTGAATCCAGCTTGCTCTGTGGGTTGATTTTCATCTAGAGTTCTCGTAATTCGTAATTTCTCGTAATTTCATAAACATCCTCTACTATAATCTTAAGTGAACAGGATCTGAAGTTGAACGCTTGACGTTTGAAGCATGTCATCCAATTAAGTAGGTACACCTTTTTGTACATAAAAGCGTGTTTGTTTGTAATAATAACTTGTTATTTTTTTCAGGTTAGGTTATGAAAATACTTGTTTCCCGCCTAATGAAATTGAGCACAATTTGTGTTGATCGACTGGAAATCCCTCTTTAATAACATGTTATTTACAGTAATTGTGCGGTTTGTAGAATGTTATAGCCTGTTCTACTTAAACTCACTAATCTGACAACGGAGGGAGATCGCTTGTAGAGTTAGTTCATCACCTTCAAAAACTGTTGGTTCCTTATTTTTCTCTGATCAAGGCTATCATGGATGGAAATAAACTTTACGAGGCTTTTTCAGGCATTATAGATCTGAAAATCCTGATAAAAAAAGGAATAGTCCAAAATGAAGTTGTTGCGTTTTCGAATTCGGAAAAACTTGAAAGTGAAATGTGTCAAAATATTTTCCGATTTTTACGTTTTCCCAAAAGGAGTGGTGACTAATTAAGAACTGTCCTTCGATCCGAAAGTCATGAAAGAGAAGCTGGTATTCAGAAAGGTGTAAGGCAAGGGTGCAACTTATTTCCCATACTTTACAATCCAAACATTGAACAAGCAATGCAGGAATTTAAAGAAAAAAATTAAGTAGGAGTATAGATTCAAGAATAAATTATCCCAAATCTGAGATTTTCAGATGAAATAGTCATCTCATCCGATTCACCGGAGGATTTGAATGAGATTTTAAATGTTATAGACTCCGTTTTGAGGAAGGAATTCATGATAAAAATCAATAAATGTAAAACAAGAAAATAGAATGCAGCCTAAAGAAATCAGAAGCCCTTATGGACGTTAAAGTGGCAGGTGAAAAGCTAAACGAAGTAGAAGACTTCTGTTACTTACTGTAGGAATCATACTAACCTGTGATGGAAGAAGCAAAGAGGATATTAAAAATAGGTGGGCTCAGGCAAGGAATTTATTTCTACAGAAAAGAAATCTGTTGACATCTGATATAGATTTAGGTATTGGAAAGTCATTTTTGGAAGCATTTGTGTGGAGCATGGCACTCTATGGAAGTGAAACTTGGATTGTTGGCGCAGCATAAAAGAGGAGAAAAGAAACATTTAAAATGTGGTGTTACAGGAGAATGATGAGGATCAGATAGGTAGATAAAGTAACACATGAAGAGGTATTAATACGAGTGTGAGAGCAGAGATGTTTCTGATAGGTTGGTAGCTCACATACTAAGACACCCAGGAATAGCAAGCTTAGATGGATGGAAGGATGAAGGATGAGAACTGTAGGGGCAGCATGGTTGAAACATGTTAATCAGATTGCCTCGCAGCATACATGTGGCAACCATGTAGAGATGAAACGATTAGCACAGGACAGGAAGGGGGAGGTGGGTAGATTATTGGCTGAGGAATAACCTAACCACCAAGGGAAGATGATAAAAAAAAGGAGGTGGGTTTCGGACTGGAGAAAAAGGATAGAAAAATAGGAGGAGAGTCCCACAAATGTTATGAATTTAACTTTAAATACACTTAGAGGCGATTGCCATTGCAAATCCGCTCTCTGATACCTAAAGTGGGTAAGGACCTGGTCAAAGCTAACGGGAACCGCAGCTAAGACTTGGGCGGTTTGCCAGAGAAAGGCTTTAGCGTATTCCCTCTCAAGCATGCATATGCCTACTATGGGGAAGGGTGATGGTCTGACAAGACAAATAGTAACAGATTTATTGCGTATTAACGAGGGCATGAACCTAGGAAGAGTTAGGAAAGCCAGGATCTCGCCTAACTGTAGTATTTGCGAAATGATAAATCCAAAAACAAATATTTAATTTATTTAACAAGGCAAAAGAAGTTGATAACTTTAACAAATATATAGTTTCAATTTTTGGTAACAATTGGGGGTCGCAGACCTCCTAACATTTAAAGTTTGCTCCAGGCAATTAACAATTCTTTAGGTTTCAAACCTTATATATGTACTAAAATCTTTGTAAGATTTAAAAAAGACAAATGAAGTGATTAAAGTTTAAACATTAAATTGAGTACAAGGAGTGTACTTTAAGAAATTTCCGAGAAAACATTCTAGAGAAAGTAACCATTTCGAAAATAACAACAAGAAAAACATGAAGAATAAGATAGAAGTTCCTATAACTTCTTATATTTATACAGAATTACTGTTGGTTAATATACAAATAAGGGCAGGTCACTTACTGTGAAACCTGATGAGAAAGTCAAAAGGAAGGTTCTCGTCCTCCTATGTTTAAGTAGGAATCACGAGCCAAATGGGGCAGTTTCCCTTTCGTGAGACCTAGAAATAACTCACTCATGAGTTGAGAGAATTGTTTTCCCTGATTATAGGGTAGAAACAATGTAAGCTTGAACCGTGTATAAAGCACGTAGTTATGCAGAAATTAATTAATGATAAACAAGCAAAATGGAAGGGCACTTTCGAAGAGTGACACCTCATAGAAAATGATCTAGAGTTACAATTTTATTAATATGGTTTGTTAGTAGAAGGTTGAGGAAAGATCAATTGGGATTTAGGATCAATGTTCATGGCCTTATTTAATGTAAACGGACGATCGCGACGCGGTAGAAAAGTTGAACAAGCACTAGTTATCACTATAGTCTTTTGAATAGATGAAAAATTCACTGTAGTAACACGAAAGTTTATGGCAACGAAAGTTATTGCAATGATGAAAAAGGACTGGTTGCACTAGATAGGCGAAAGTCTATTGCTTGAGAAAGTTGAGGATTACAGTTAAATGCGCCATAGAACATTCCAACGGTGGAAGAAAATTCGCTATTGAGCTTTAATTCAGAAGTAAGATTCTTCAATTTTAAATAGTATTCTCACAAGTGAGTGAAAAATACATGACGGCAGGACTTGTAGATAAAGTACAGAATCTGGAAGGTTCCAGAACGATCTTAATAGAAGAATGGGGCCAAAGTTAATCCAGCGGAGGAACTAGCTTGGTGATTTATAGACAGCGGGTATTAGATAATATCCCACGTGGTGAGAAGATTTCTCATTTAAATAGCTTAAGAAAAGCTACTTTCTGTTAAGGTTGGCTTAGACAGACAAAAGCTCAACATGGCAAATCCCGCGAAGAATGATTACCGCCCCGAATAAGTAATCTCACGCTGTCTATAAAATAATCAATAAAAGCATGTACAGAATAAAACTGATGAAGATGAGGTTAAAACCTTTAAGCTGTACTTATCTTGGTTGCATGTCGAAGGTGAAGTTCCCTTTGACGAATACTTAAGGTGCCAACATGGCGTCGAACGTAGAGAGTGCCTCTTGGTTTGAGGAGACTGGCTCTGGTTGAGCCTTGACTGACCGAGTCAACTGCCGACTTACAAGTGAGACCTGCTCAGCGAAGCGCGGAGGGTCCAAGGAAGGGAAAAGAGAGGGGGGTAGGAGACGAAAGGAATACATATCAGAATAGACAACTTATCAAAAATAAATGTTCTTCTTGATGAATGGTCTTCAAAGAGTTGATAGCAGGCGATACTAGCACAGCATGGTGAGTGAAAAAGTAGACGAAGTTCTCTTGCTCATGGAGATAATAGCTGGCGATGGTAACGAGATCTGATGGCCAAATGGAAAAGGAAGTCCTCTGGCACCAGGAAGAATTGAGGAGCTTCAGAGATTCGCTGCTAGATGACGCTAGGTGGGTCATGGAAGATATATATCTAGAACAGACTCACAATGACATAAGAGACATGACCATCAAAGAGAAAATAGAAGATCGCTGTTGGTGTTTGACAAAGAGGAAGGGATGAACATCCAAAGAGCATTAAAAAATTATATTCTCACGTAACGTGTATTCCAAGAATACACCATACTGGGTTACACCATACTGGGAGGGGTAAGCACCAACATAGAACAAATAAGCAGTTAAACATTTAAAGGTAATGGAGCGATCAAAGACAGTGGTCTTGTGATCGGACCATTAGTGGTCACGATTTTGACCACCCTGACTCTCCCATCTCTTCCAGGATAACACTCGGTCACTCTACCAGAAGTCCAAACTAGGGGGGGGGGGGGGGAAACATCCCTAACCAAGACCAAGTCCCCCACTTTAATGTCGGGACTGGAAAGAAACCACTTCTGTCTCCGTTGCAAGGAAGTTAAATATTCCAAGTTCCACCTCTTCCAAAAAGAATTACGGAGGGCTTCAAGTTTGCGCCAAACGATAGGTAGATTAGAATCCCTGTAAGAATTGGGAATAGGAGGAGGGGAAGAAAGAGAAGTGCCGATAAGGAAGTGACCAGGTGTGAGTGGAAGCAGGTCATCAGGGTCATTGGAAAGCGGAGTTAATGGACAAGAATTAACAACACCTTCAATCACAAAATAGCTAGAAGCTGCGGGAAATAAAGCACTAGTAAAGATTTCGATATGACGCAAAAGGAGAATTTACAAGTTTAAACAAAGCGTATAGAAACAAGTACATCTATTAAGGATAAGGATATACCAAATAAACAAAGGAACTATGCGAGTAGAAAGCAAGAACGCCATAGGTAACAACAATCTAGTAGCCATAAACAATGACCTTAAGTTATAATAAGTATCAAAGGGGTTAATCAGAAAAATACTTAAGTCAGCGAGAAACTTGACATAACAAGTATAAATACAAAAACACATCGAATGTGACGACGAGAAAAAACAAGTTTGTTCATCAATGAACAATAAAGGTGCAAAATATGTAAGCAGAGTGCAATACATGAGCGCGTCAAAAATATGCAACGATGTTATGAAACAAGAATCGAAGCAGTTGTAGAATACGAGCGTAAGCAAGCGGGAAAGGCAGACAAACACGGCCTTGACCCACATAGTACAGCGAGATAAGGAATATAAATATCTGAAAGAGTCCTTGAGCGGAACAAGTTTATTTTGGTAATGAGGTGAACGGCTTCTGAACTTACAGAAGCAACTCGCAAGACAATGGTTGGCAGTCAGCCAGAGTTGAGATAAGGGAAACTTGTTCTGACCTTTGGCAAGCATACAGGAAATAAACGACTTGGCGTTATTCGAGCTTGTATACAAACAAGATTGAAAAACAAGCAGTTCGAAATAAACAAACAACACAAGCACAATCAGCTGTGGCTTAAAGAGAAGCAAGTGACACGACATGCAGTCATTCGTGGCTTGGACGTGAAAAAACAATTTAGAGACATATGAAATAAAGTAAGAAATCAATTTCGCATAATTTTGAGGATTATGAAATCCGACAATTTTCAACAGAAAAAAGCTTGATTCTTCCGAAATAGGAAGAGAAGCTGGGACATTGAGAAGGAGTTTATGCGTAAGAATAGTTATTCTAGATGCATGAGAATTCATATTTTCAAGCGGTTTCAAAAGCGGCTTCCAATTGTGAGGAAGGGGGAAGGAGCCGGCCGTGGCCATCCTTCTAAATAGCGAAAGAAGTGAAGCATAGCTTACAGCGAAATGATGGTGACTGATAGCCATGGTTTTACACAAGGGGAAGATAGTTTTCGATAGAAAGTTTAAGCAATTACCTGCTATTAAAATGACATGAGAAAGTAAACTAAGTAACACAAGGTGAGGCGAACTTGAATTGCCATTTTATGCGGGAAGAAGGCATAACCATTTAAACAGCTTACAAAGGTGGCGTAGTTGTTCACGATGAGACATCGTTTCGGCAAGTGTTTTTCAAAAGTATCGAGATCGAAAACATGAGCGTTCTCTTTTTCAGAAAAGGGATTTATATCAGCAGTAACGAAATGACATTGCGATTTGGTTTGAAGACTGGGTTGTTGGATTTCACCAGTAATAACCCAACCAAAATCGGTGTCTCTGGCGACCACGTTTGAAGATAACTTGCGAACCTGTTTACGGAGGCAATTCCAAAAAACATTGGCACTGAAAAGTACATCAATGGGACTTTGAGCATTAAACTGAGGATCAGCTAACCTTAAGTGCGAAGGAATCTTTAAACCGGAAGTATTAATAGAGCTGCTAGGAGTGTCCTTGCCAATACTGGTAAGAATGAGACAGTTTAAGTTAAGATTGGTGTTTCTTTGGCAAACGTCTCTGATTTTCAATTTTGAAGACTGCAAGGCTTGAGTTTTCAAATTGTCAATGCCGGATACATTGATGGGAGTATGCGATGACGAAAGACCTAGTTTTTTAATTAACGATCGCGAAACAAAGTTGTGAGTTGAAGCGGAATCGAGAAGACCACGGGTTCGAACCCAATTTCCAAATTTATCTTGGATTTCGAATTGTACAGTGAACAACAGGACTTGCGCACTGTGAGAAGTTTCGACGTTAGAAATGCAGGAAGAAGCATTAGTTTGTTCGGAGCTGCTCTGCATGGAGTTTGAAGAAGCGGGTACTGATGACCTCGATTTATCATGAACGTGCAATAAAGAATGGTGCGGTATTTTACAATGGAAACAGAGATTGGAAGACGTACAGTTTGAAGAAGAATGCTTAGGTGACAAGCAGTTGAAGCAATGTTTACTATTGAAGACAAACTTCCTTCGATCTTCGACAGACAATTCTTTAAAAGATTTGCACAAATACAAAATGTGCAACTTTTTGCAGAGCATGCATTTTAAAGATTTGTTGAGCGGCCTGATATGTTCTCTTGGATGGTTGAAAGAAGCAGAACGAGTTTGCTTGTTCTCGACAGATGGGGGCTGATGACCCTTTGAAGAAGCAAGTTTTTTCTCAAAAATGCGACACATATGACTCGTTTCGACATTTTCGCACTGAAATGAGAGTGCTGTAAGGACTTGGCACCTGCTGTTGAGAAACGAGATGAGGTGTTCAAACGAATGTTCCTCGTTGCGAGTGAGTTCGATCTCCCAAGCCTTTAATGTCGAAAAATCGAATCTTGATGTAGTCAGATGAATAAGAATAGTGTCCCACGTTTGGACTGGTTGCTTGAGTTGATATAACGCTCTCACGTGCAATTGAATCGAGTCTAACAGGTCTCTTAAAGAGGTGACGTCATTAGGTTTGACGACTGGCAGGTTGAACAGACAGCGGATGTGGCGAGCAACACTCAAACGTAAATTGCCATATCTCTCTTTAAGGAGATTAAAGGCGATGTGGTAGTTTTCGGCGCTTAAAGGGAGTGCTTCAACTAACTGCAGAGCTTGACCTCGGAGGATAGATCTCAAGTAATGAAACTTGTAAATGACTTGAATGTCTTCATTGTCATGAACAAGGGAGCAAAATAATTCATAGAAAGAATCCCAAGTAGATTCATCTCCAGAGAAGTGGGGTAAATCAATTTTAGGTAAAATTGGTTTGGGCTTGTAAGTACCATCAAAAAGGAAGTTTGTGGTTCATGAAGGGAACCAAGAACAGAAGCGTCCTTTTTCTGCTCCTCTTCGAGTTGGCGTATTATTTTGAAAGCAGAACCTATGCCTTCGTAATATTGGTTTTCTACTTCGACTCGATCTTCGGTTTGATTGAGCATACAAGTTTCTATTTCAGTTTGGATGTTACAATAATTTTCATAAGAACGTTCAAAATCCCTTACACGATGTTTCAACAAGTCTAATTGAGCTTCTGAGGGATCTAACTCTTCTATGTACTTTCTGAATCGTGTAATTTGCCCTTTATAGGATGCTCGTTTAGAAGTAAGTTTTTCATCCTTATCCTTTTCAGTAGGAGCCATGTCAAAGAAAATAAATTGAAATGTAACTCACGAAACTGTGGAACCTTGGAAATGCTGTCAAGCTGGCATCAGCAAATAAGTTGAAAGAAAGGGACACACCACGGGAGACAGGAGCGGCCTCTCTCCCCTTCACAGGCTTTGCATGATGTAGTTATAGCTGAAAGATTCAAAGCAGATATTAATAATTTGCAAGGTATTGTCAAATAATTTTCTAAACAGAAAAAATGGCAAATGGACTCTCCCGGGTTTCTGGGACCAATTTTTGGGTAGATTATTGGCTGAGGAATAACCTAACCACCAAGGGAAGATGATAAAAAAAGGAGGTGGGTTTCGGACTGGAGAAAAAGGATAGAAAAATAGGAGGAGAGTCCCACAAAAGTTATGAATTTATCTTTAAATACACTTAGAGGCGGTTGCCATTGCAAATCCGCTCTCTGATACCTAAAGTGGGTAAGGACCTGGTCGAAGCTAACGGGAACCGCAGCTAAGACTTGGGCGGTTTGCCAGAGAAAGGCTTTAGCGTATTCCCTCTCAAGCATGCATATGCCTACTATGGGGAAGGGTGATGGTCTGACAAGACAAATAGAAACAGATTTATTGCGTATTAACGAGGGCATGAACCTAGGAAGAGTTAGGAAAGCCAGGAGCTCGCCTAACTGTAGTATTTGCGAAATGATAAATCCAAAAACAAATATTTAATTTATTTAACAAGGCAAAAGAAGTTGATAACTTTAACAAATATATAGTTTCAATTTTTGGTAACAATTGGGGGTCGCAGACCTCCTAACATTTAAAGTTTGCTCCAGGCAATTAACAATTCTTTAGGTTTCAAACCTTATATATGTACTATAATCTTTGTAAGATTTAAAAAAGACAAATGAAGTGATTAAAGTTCAAACATTAATTTGAGTACAAGGAGTGTACTTTAAGACATTTCCGAGAAAACATTCTAGAGAAAGTAACCATTTCGAAAATAACAACAAGAAAAACATGAAGAATAAGATAGAAGTTCCTATAACTTCTTATATTTATACAGAATTACTGTTGGTTAATATACAAATAAGGGCAGGTCACTTGCTGTGAAACCTGATGAGAAAGTCAAAAGGAAGGTTCTCGTCCTCCTATGTTTAAGTAGGAATCACGAGCCAAATGGGGCAGTTTCCCTTTCGTGAGACCTAGAAATAACTCACTCATGAGTTGAGAGAATTGTTTTCCCTGATTATAGGGTAGAAACAATGTAAGCTTGAACCGTGTATAAAGCACGTAGTTATGCAGAAATTAATTAATGATAAACAAGCAAAATGGAAGGGCACTTTCGAAGAGTGACACCTCATAGAAAATGATCTAGAGTTACAATTTTATTAATATGGTTTGATAGTAGAAGGTTGAGGAAAGATCAATTGGGATTTAGGATCAATGTTCATGGCCTTATTTAATGTAAACGGACGATCGCGACGCGGTAGAAAAGTTGAACAAGCACTAGTTATCACTATAGTCTTTTGAATAGATGAAAAATTCACTGTAGTAACACGAACGTTTATGGCAAAGAAAGTTATTGCAATGATGAAAAAGGACTGGTTGCACTAGATAGGCGAAAGTCTATTGCTTGAGAAAGTTGAGGATTACAGTTAAATGCGCCATAGAACATTCCAACGGTGGAAGAAAATTCGCTATTGAGCTTTAATTCAGAAGTAAGATTCTTCGCAGTGGTCAAGCTGTATGCCTCTCACCAAGGCGGACCGGGTTCGATTCCCGGTCAATGCATGTGAGATTTTCGATGTGAAATGCCATGTCCTGTGGTTCGGATTCCACGTAAAACGGAGGTCCCGTGGCTTATGATCGCGAGATTAACGGTCACGTTAAACTACAAGCTTCCTTCAATTTTAAATAGTTTTCTCACAAGTGAGTGAAAAATACATGACGGCAGGACTTGTAGATAAAGTACAGGATCTGGAAGGTTCCAGAACGATCTTAATAGAAGAATGGGGCCAAAGTTAATCCAGCGGAGGAACTAGCTTGGTGATTTATAGACAGCGGGTATTAGATAATATCCCACGTGGTGAGAAGATTTCTCATTTAAATAGCTTAAGAAAAGCTACTTTCTGTTAAGGTTGGCTTAGACAGACAAAAGCTCAACATGGCAAATCCCGCGAAGAATTATTACCGCCCCAAATAAGTAATCTCACGCTGTCTATAAAATAATCAATAAAAGCATGTAGAGAATAAGACTGATGAAGATGAGGTTAAAACCTTAAAGCTGTACTTATCTTGGTTGCATGTCGAAGGTGAAGTTCCCTTTGACGGATACCTAATGTGCCAACATGGCGTAGAGAGTAGAGAGTGCCTCTTGGTTTGAGGAGACTGGCTCTGGTTGAGCCTTGACTGACCGAGTCAACTGCCGACTTACAAGTGAGACCTGCTCAGCGAAGCGCGGAGGGTCCAAGGAAGGGAAAAGAGAGGGGGGTAGGAGACGAAAGGAATACATATCAGAATAGACAACTTATCAAAAATAAATGTTCTTCTTGATGAATGGTCTTCAAAGAGTTGATAGCAGGCGATACTAGCACAGCATGGTGAGTGAAAAAGTAAACGAAGTTCTCTTGCTCATAGAGATAATAGCTGGCGATGGTAACGAGATCTGATGGCCAAATGGAAAAGGAAGTCCTCTGGCACCAGGAAGAATTGAGGAGCTTCAGAGATTCGCTGCTAGATGACGTTAGGTGGGTCATGGAAGATATATATCTAGAACAGACTCACAATGACATAAGAGACATGACCATCAAAGAGAAAATAGAAGATCACTGTTGGTGTTTGACAAAGAGGAAGGGATGAACATGCAAAGAACATTAAAAAATTATATTCTCTCGTAACGTGTATTCCAAGAATACACCAGGAGGGCTGCAACGAACCGGTCGAACAACCCAAGCAACAACAACATGAAATGTTAAAGTGGGGAGGGGGGTTAAATATATATATTTTTTGGGGGGGGGCGTATTTTATGGATGATCCCTGAGACGAATAGACGAATACAGAGGTGTGCAAATTACTAGACTCAAATAAACAATGTAAATCAGTCACACATTTTTATTCAATATCATTTCATTTTAATTGTATTACCCAACTTAGTGAAGCTTTCTCCCCTGTGTACTTACTACTTATCCCATAAGATATTGCATCTAGAATTATTCAAAATTGAAGATTGTGACGGATACCTGAGCTGGGTCCAATTTCTCTCTTTTTTTTTCATTTACTTCGGAATGTGCTAGCTAAATCTGGTGATTTCAGTCCAGTGTCCACGAATCTTTGCATAGCTCAAGAGTGGACCATCAGTAATAAGAGAGGCTAAATGCGTGGCTCAGTGGTTACGCCTCGCCTAATGATCCCAAGGTTGCAGGATCGAATCCTGGCACAACCAGTTGGCATTTGAGGGTGCACAAATGCGAGGGAGCCGTGTCAGTAGATTTACTGGCACGTTAAAATCACCTTCGGGGCAAAACTATGGCACCCTGGCGTCTCTAAATAACACAACAGTTCAAACGGATGTAAAACCAATAACATTATTATCTATACTCTATACTAATATAATAAAGCTGAAGAGTCTATGTGTGTTGTGTGTTTGTGTGTTTAAACGCGCTAATCTCTGTAACTACCAGTCGGATTCGAAAAAATCTTTTTGTATACGATAGCCGGATTCAAGAGGAATAGTTTAGGCTATGTTAAATTTCGGACAGACCACTCCATTCGCTGCATTTAGGCCCTTTGGCACAAATCTACACCGTTTCACCGATCTGATCCAAAATTTGTTTACTTAGGCCTACCCTTTGGAACCCTGCGAATAACACTGTCTGCATGAAATTCCGGACAGACCTCTCCATTCTCTGCATTTAGGCCCTTTGGCACATATATACACCGTTTCACCGATCTGAACTAAAATTTTTAGCCTATACATACCCTTTGGAACACTGCGGGTAACACCGTCCACTCTAAATTTCGGACAGACCACTCCATTCCCTGCATTTATGCCCTTTGACACAAATCAACACCGTTTCACCGATCTGAACCAACATGTGTATACTTACCCTTTGGAACCCTGTGAGTAACACTGTTTACATGAAATTTCGGACAGACCACTCCATTCCCTGCATTTATGCCCCTTGGCACAAATCTACACCGTTACACCGATCTGAACCAAAATTTGTATAGTTACCCTTTGAAACCCTGCGAGTAACACTATCTATCTGCATGAAATTTCGGACAGACCACTCCATTCCCTGCATTAATGCCTTTTGGCACAAATCTACACCGTTTCACCGATCTGAACCAAAATGTGTATACTTACCCTTTGGAGCCCAGCGAGTAACACAGTCTGCATGAAATTTCGGACCGATCACTTCATGCCCTGCATTTAGGCCCTTTGGCACAAATCTACACTGTTTCATCGATCTGAACCAAATTTCACATACTTACCCTTTGGAACCCGACGAGTAACACTGTCTGTAAGAAATTTTGGACAGACCACTCTATTCCATGCATTTAGATCCTTGGGCACAAATCTATACCGTTTCACCGATCTAAACCACATGTTGTACACTTACCCTTTGGGACCCTGTGGGTGACCCTGTCGACTTAAAATTTCGGACAAACCACTCGATTCCCTGCATTTAGAATAACAAACTCAACTTGAAAACCACGTATTAAGGCCCTAGAACCATTCATGTCCGTAGTAGTGTAACTCTAAGAGTATTTTAATAAGTATACAGTATTGTTGACTGGCGATTAGGGCTGCATCACGTCGCCCCTACCAGCGATCTGGTGCAGAATTGCGAAAATAGTTAAATCTTGAGTTGCATATAAATTGCAGTCATGGGGAGTAATTAGTGCAAAAAGATTTCTTAGGCCCCTTAGAACAGTTATCACCATGAACATATTGTGCCTCTGTATAACTGCAATGGAGTTGGTGCAATACATTGAGGTTATTAGCTGAAATATGCGGTGGTGATTTCAAATTTACCTTAATCTATTCCGAAACTTATCGTTGAGCGCTATGTGGCGATAAATTATACTATTGCTACCTCAGGAACTCGGGACAGCCGAAGTTTTCCAAAGTGTTCTGATTATTTTCCTACGGCGCTATGCGACAAAAGACGACACTATTGGTCTCTACATTTCTAACAGACAATGAGATATAGGCCCTAGGCAGTGTCTTTTATTTCACTTACTCCTCTTTCTAATCATTTTTAGAAATTTGTTTGAAAATTACATTTGTCAGTGCTGTAGTTAGTAAATAGCCGTCTCCATATTCATTATTATCATTACGGGAAAATGACCTAAATGTTAGGTCCATTATACTGTACTGCTTATCACCGCCTCTACAATCACCACCACAACCACCTCCACCACCACAAAAAGTTATATTTTAAAAATATTTCTCTTCTGTGAGTTTAAGTATCATGTGCCAGTTCTGTAGTAGTATTCATTATCATCCATAAAACAAATAAATCCACCGGGCGAAGCCGGGCACGACTGCTAGTTATAGTAATAACATACTTTAAATTCCTTTGCTCTAAATTCATACAAAATCTAGAATAAAGTAATCAAAACGAAACGTGTGACATTCTGCATTAGCAGCTACTATTTTAGTGGAAATTCTAAAAAATCATTTTAGTGAGTTTCTGCTTGCCAGGGTGGGTGAGTGGTCAACGTGTCGGTCTACTAACTCCAAGCTTGCAGGTTCTCTCCTGGCCGTGGTAAGTGATTTTTTGAAAAGCGACATCAATTACGACACCATGTCATACGATGTTGGCATGTCAAAAACTCATTTGAATTCAGTAGGCCGTGTTCATAATGGCAAAATTAATATAGAGAGTTGCCACCAACACAAAATTCCTCATTTCTCTACTAGAAAGCGCTATAGTGTTCTAGGAGCTTAGATATCTAACCTCCTTAACTTTCATAGTGCTTCAAGATAACAGCGAAATTCGACATGCAAGTTACCCTTCGGGTGTCAAATAACAAAGCTTGCACCCGGCTCCCGAGGCCATACGATATTATTATTTATAGTGAGTTTATTAAAAGAAAATGTAATTAAGACTATTAATTAAACGTCTGAAATAATTTCACCACCTTGCAGACAATTTTACTACATTAATTCATAACAAGTAAACATGAAATGTTGGAAAAATGGCGTTCTGTCTAATCATTTGCACATATCTATAATACTCATATCATTGATTTTATGTTTTGATTCTGCAATACAGTAAGCGTAGCGGTCAGTCTGGTTAGCTGATGCTCCGGAGTTTCTGGGTTCGATTTCCGGCTCTGCCACGAAATTTGAAAAGTGGTATGAGGACTGGAACGGGGTCTACTCAGCCTCGGGTGGTCCAAATGAGTAGAGGGGGTTCGATTCCCACCTCATCCTTCCTCGAATTGGTTTTCCGTGGTTTCCCACTTCGTCTTCGGGCAAATGCCGGGATGTTACATCCTGTAAGGCCACGACCGCCTCCTTCCCTCTTCCTTGCCTATCCATCCCAATCTTCTCTTCCCTTCCCCTCCCTCATGAGGCCCCTGTTCGCTTTGCAGGTGAGGCCGCCTTGGCGAAGTGCTGATCACACCTCCCCAGCTGTATCCAATCCGTCCTAGTGTTCCCAGCTCTAGGACACTGCCTGGAAAGGCGGTAGTGGCCAGTTCCCTCGCTAAGTCCGTGGAAAAAGAAAACAACCTGGAGGGTAAAATTGACTAAAAATATAACGTTTGGAATAATTCCACTACCTAGCAGACCATTTTACTGCATCAATTCATAACAAGTAAACATGAAATGTTTGAAAAATGGCGTTCATCTAATCAATTGCACTCCTCTGTTAAACTCATATAATTGATTTTATGTTTTGATTCTGCAATACAGTAACTCAACTTCATCTTATTTACGTACACTTAAATATTCATAGCACATTTTCAGTATCCATTGAGAGTCTTTGTCAGTTTGTCAGTATCCAATTTACAACTCATAACTGAGAGTATGTCCTCCATCCTCTATTCGCCGCCTACGGTACCACTTAAGCGATCTGCTGCACACACCTTTTAAGTCTGCTCATATTGGACGTCCTCACAGCTAGAGTGATTATCAGCAATATTTTAGCCTTAAGTACAGACTTCCCATATATCAGTTAAAGAAAACCTTTCCAATAAGGAGTCCATTATGATGGGGCTGTCTACGAGAGAATAAATCACAGCTATATTATGTTGAAAGGCTTCAGAAATGAGTTGGCAGCAATATTCTTTATGAATGAGTGAGGGGAGTGTTCTGCGAGGAGGCACAATCTCCGTTGGTGGTGGTGGTGGTGGTGATTATAAGGAATATAACGTTGAGGTCATCTGCCCTTTTTTCACACAGTAATTCTACAGTTTCGAGCCATGGCAGCAAAGTGATGGTAGTAATAAAATATATACAACTAAAATAAATAAAATATAACAAGAATGAACCCAGCGCGATTGACAAATAGAATTTTCACCTACTTCCTCAAAATGAAAACCAAGGGAGCTTGGTTCATTGAGGTGGACAAAGATTTGCAAGAAGTGGGAATTACAAGCAAAGATATCTGAGAACATGCCCCCCTTAAGCAAAAAATAACAGCACACCGATATTTCCAAGAAAAGCCTAAGCTTCCAACAGGCAAGAAGTGGAATGAGGAAAGGAAACAACAGTATCGAGAACTAATGCGAAAGTACTGGGAGGATGTTAAAGCTCGATGCAGCAAGAAGCAGTTGAAATTACGTGGTCCTTTGATGGCCACTAGCATCTGAAATGAAAGAACATAAAAATAAAACTGTTAAAATCTCATCCGTATCGGACGAAGCAGAAGAAGAAGAAGAAGAAGAAGAAATAATTAGGCCGAGCAGGTAAACAACTCAATGTTGAAATCATACTTGAATGTCATAGACAAGAACCCGGTTCATCTCTCAATCCGATTATTGGTGCATTTCTAATTCATTTTTCGTTGCTTCTCCACTTTTCCAAACTTAAAGGACAAACAAAACTTTTATTCCGAGATACCGGCTTGATGACACACTGTAGAATGATGATTGTTCAGCGGAAACTCAACCATATCTGGTCATTAGATTAGCAGTTTGCCTTTTCTACCACTACAAGCGCTAGTGTGAATCAATGTCGAGTTTCACTTACTTCCAGTGTGATGATTTGGAAATAAAGCACGTGAGGGTATTGAACCAAGGAACACATTAAAGAGAGAGTTCTGTAAATTAGTTAATTTTGCTAGGATTCTACAAAAAAGACAATGAGTAAAAAAGCAAGCTATTTTAGGTTGCTTTACCGGATCTGCATTTATGCCGGGAGTGATTTTTGTCATTTGGTTCTTTAGTACGACAGAGCGCTCCAAGACTCACAATTTGAAACCTTTCTGAGCCCTTTAGTCAGCCTTCAACTTTTGGCACAAATGAGGAAATTGCTTAATTTTACGTTTTACCTTTTTTTCTGCGAAGAAATGTATTCAACATTAAAAACAAGTAGTTCCAAGATAGACTAAAGAGTCTACTTTTCATAAGATTTATGCTTGCCACGGTAGGGGAGTGGTTATCGTGTAGTGGGACATCTGCTACACTTAGGAGGTTGTGAGTCCCTGAGGGCTTTGTGGGAGTATAGTTAGGTGTTTTTTTTTGTCGTGTGGCCTCATGAGAGGCCGAGTGCAGGTCTATCTATTCGACGCCCGTGGGCGACCTGCGCGTCGGGATGAGAGATTGAATGGATGAAGATGAATGAAACTGGGCAAGGATGTGGAAGGAATCGGCCGTGGCCTATCAGAAGGTACCTTCCCAGCATTTGCCTGGTGTTGAAAATGGGAAATCACGGAAAACCATTTCAAGGACAGCCGACGGTGGGGCTCGAACCCACGCGTCTACCGAGTCAGCAGAGAGCTTGGTCCCATAACCTAACGCTGCGCTTTAGCCAGCTGAGCCACTACTGTCGGTAGTTAGGTGGTGATATTTGGGGAAGGCATGGAGGTAGAGGGTCAAGCGAAGATTTGTTTTGTAGGTATTTTCTCTGCTCTATTTGATGGTGAGGTTATTTTGTTAATCGGCGGATTATTGGAAACGTATTTTGGATTAAAACGTGTTTTCTCACATTTGTGATGATATCTGGCGAACCAATAATGCTACAACAAAGTTTGAGGTGTCCTTTTTTTTTCGTTGTGTTGTCCTCTCTACGGGGATGCCTGTGGTGAATAGGTGTGAAAATGGTTTTTGAGGTAAAAATCAGTTCTTCACATTTTTGCTGATATCTGGCAAACCAATAAAACTAAAACAAAGTTTGAGGTGTTGTTTTTTTCGTTGCGTTGCCCTTTTGACGAGGATGCCTGTGTCGAGTAGGTGGGAAACCTATTTTGAGGGAAAACGTGTTTTTTGTTATTTTTGTGGATATTTTGGGGAGGGATGGTCGGATGGGGATGCACGTGGTAGGGATGTTTTGAAGGTGTCGCATTACTAACTCCATGCTTACAGGTTCGCTCCTGGCCGTGGTAAGTGAATTTAGAAAGGCGGTAAAAGTTTAGACGCGCATGTCATACGATGTTGGCATGTCAAAGAACCCATTTGAATTCAGTAGGCCGTGTTCACAATGGCAAAATTAATCTCGGGATATTCCGCCAACAAAAAGTTCCTCATTTCTCTACTGGAAAGCGCTATAGTGTTCAAGGAGCTCATATATCTAACCTCCTTGACTTTCATAGTGCTTCAAGGAACAAAAAATTCGACATGCGAGCTGCCCTCTGGGTGTCAAATAACAAAGCTTGCACCCGGCACCCGAGGCTATACGATATTATTATTATTATTATTATTATTATTATTATTATTATTATTATTATTATTATTATAAGATTTATGTTTCATACCAATGGTTGACCTTCGGTATATAGATCTATCTAGAAAATGACGAAATTAATTTGGCAATAATGGCATTTATGATTTGTTCGAAATATACCTGAAATATTGTAGCCAAATACAACACTACCGTTTGGTAGAAATATTTTCATTCAATTTATTATGAGATACTGAGGGTCTATACATCAAATACTCAGAGAGAGTTATTAGGTAGTTGGTAGACCCGCCCTCTCTGAAAATGTACACAAATATATCCCTTACGGCAGGCACACTTTATAAAATTTGTTATTTGTCCCTTAAATGTTATGGATGTTAGACGCAGTTAAACATTGAACCTAACAGGCAGTTAAACATTGAACCTTACAGCACGCGCAGAATTATGTTGGCAACACTTCCACGAATGTGTTGCACGAAATTAATCTCCAAAATTATCCTTTATACACATGTGCCAAATTTTGAACATTTTCTTGCATACACTGAGACTTGGGTTTAACATTGTGGAGAGCATTTGCCAACAGTTGGTATCCCAGATGACTCCAGAAATATGTCGAGTTATATCTCTTGAGATATACATTACACATCAGAAATTTGGTTGTAATTAATTTGTTAGTATAGAAGTTACATGCAGCTGAACGTTGATCCTGTAGAATTAAGTTGGTAGCACTGGATTTGACATTTTATTTTAGGCAATACTCCCTACTCAATATCGCTGGGCACACTCGTGTTGACCGACTGAAAAGAGATTGTATAAATAGAATAAATATTCTGGAAGAACATACTTGTTTTTAGAATTTACATGATGGATATTCATTTATTTCTTTTAACAGCAACTGTTTAATTCATGTTTATTGTGTTCGCTACGTCTTCTCTTCCTTTGCTTTAGGTAGAACAATATGCAGGTTGCAAATTACATTTTTTAATTTTTATTAATTAATTAATTAATTTATTTATTTATTTATTTATTCATTCTGAGTGAACAATTTCTGGGACTCTTCGTCAATTTATTCCTTCTGATATTTTGTGAAAAATATGTTCTCGGTATTGAATATTTGCTTGACCTGTTTGTCATCCTGTTATAAACAGAACATTACTTTATCTACAGATAGCTTTGAGGCCATTTTTCAGTGTTGCCATATTGACAACTGATACTGTAACCTTTAGTCGGTCAACTGAAAAATAATTCCCATTACTGGAATATGTAAAATAAAACTTGAATTAAATTAAAGATAGACTAGTGCGCCCGTGCGAGCTTTCGCAACGTGAATGTAGGTTTATGTGGTAGTAGGGGAGAATGTGGGAGAAGGAAATTTTAAATATTGAAGAAATGTATTTATTGTTGTTAAGGAGCATATGTACATGAGAAGAACACAAATAAATATGTATAACAGTATTTTGTACTTGTTACAGCACCTCTTTGTAGACAATATTCGATGTTACAACGAATTCATCGGTTATTGTTTGCTCGGGAGTTTCATCTACAGCAATTTTTAAATTTGCAAAGGATTGAACCCTAGAGAAAGCGACATATAATTGTCCGTGTGAGAATACCGGATTTGGTAGGTAAATGCCTGCTTTATCTAGAGTTTGACCCTGGGCCTGGTTATTGTCATTGCGAAGGCAATCTTTACAGGGAACTGTTTTCTACATAGTTTCGGATGGCGTCAATTTAATTCGAGGAATTATAACTAATTCATTGGAACCTACTGGTTTTGCGAAAATATTGTGATCATTCATTTGTGTGACGATTAGACGTAATCCGTTTACTAATCCGCGTTTGGAGTGGAGGTTTCTTATGAGCATAATTTTGGTATCAATCTTAGAGTCAATTTGTGTAATCCGTTTACCAATCCGCGTTTGGAGTGGAGGTTTCTTATGAGCATAATTTTGGTATTAATCTTAAGAGTCAATTTGTGTGGGGGCAGACGTGAGGGGTCAATGCTGTTTAGGAACTCGGTCGGATATATTTGAACATCTAGTAGATCCTGTGTTCGAACTGAATCCAAGCTGAGGTAGGGTTTGCTTTCGGCGGTAAGTAAGTTCTGAACGATCTGACCATTGATTTTTCAGCTAACTTCATTTTTAGCGCAGAGGATTGCTGTACGTAATAAGGTGTGGATGTTGTCCGCATTGATTTGGCTTCCGCAAGTGTGCTGTACTAAGTCCTGAGGGGAGCAATAGCATTGCTTGGGTATTCGAATACTGGTGGGGTTGACGGTGTCGTGTGGTGGCAAGGTTCCATTTCCCATCTGGAGTAACCAATGAGAGAATCCTTGGTCACCGGCTGCTCGCATGTTGGTGGTGAAGCGGCGAAGTGCTACTTGCGACCACAGTGGCCAGGACTTGACACACGCCTCTACGATGGTGATTCTATTTCCGCGCCTCACAACTGAACGAACCTGCCGGAAATCCCCTCCAAAACCGATAATTTTTCCTCCGAAAAGAATGTTTAGCCCTGTGATGTCCGTCAGGAGTCGATGCAATGAAGACAGTGCTTCTTTAGTGCCCATTGAAACTTCGTCCCATATTATGATTGCTGCGTCTCTAATTGTCTGCGCCTCAATGGAATTAGGTCTGATTAGGGAGACAGACGTGTCCGTAATTGGAACGGGAAATTTGAAGACGGAATGGGCAGTGCGGCCATCTTCAAGCACCCTCGCTGCTATTCCAGTCCAAGCCACAGACAGAACAGTTTTTCCCTGGCCACGAAGTGTGTGTATGAGGGTCGGGTAGACAAATGTTTTGCCAGTTCCGCCTGGACCATCGACGAAGAATGAATTGTGTGCGTCTTAATGAACGCTCGCTAGAACCTCATCGACAATTGCTCGTTGCTGCTCGTTTAATTGGTTGTACATGAAGTGACCCTTTTCTGCGTCGGCTTGACGGTTGATTTGGTCTGGATTGGGAAGCTCGTGAAGATGGGGCACTGGTAAGCCGTAGTCTTGATAGGAGCGTCCGTGAACCTGGAAGAATTGCTGAATTTGGAGCATAACCAGGTTATGCGCAATGTCAGGTTCACAGTTCCTCAAGTAATCTTCTGCCAGATGTCCTTTGAAAGTGTCCCAAAGTTGCAGAGCGTCTACCGGTGAACAGAACACGCAAATGGTACCGAAGAGGTCCCGTAGTTGCCACGGCATTTGAAACGTCGAAGCTTCCACGAGACATTGAAACCACCCTCTGTCATTCTGCGGCAAGTTTAATCGAGTTGCCGCCTCGGAGAAAGTTTGAAAGACCACACCTTCGACGGTCCGGAGAGATTCGTAACTGGTGGGTCCCTTGACATGAAGGAGAAGAAGGCGCAAGCTGAAGCGCTCTTTACCAGCTGGATTGACTGTGTAGATTCTACCCAGAGATTTGGTGAACCATTGCCTTGGCTTCCCCTGGTTATTTCCCCAAACAAAGTGTTGTGGTATCTCCGAGTAGAAGTACTCCCTCGCTCAAACATTGTCTTGGCACAGTTGAAAGAATGCAGTCAACTTTGTGTTTCGCTCATTTCCCAAGTCAGGTAGAGGATCATCGCCGACATGGAAGTACACTAACTGTTCCTGTGGTAAGTGGACAGGCAGCCGCACTATTGGGTGCGATTTTTGGCACAAAGGACGTTCATGGAGGCGCCATATTGCCTCGGGAGGACTCACGTAGCGACAGTTGATAAATCTTTCGGCCTCGTCATGATTCAACTGTTTCCCCTGGATCCTGTGCTGCTGCCAAAGGCATGGCCGCGCAATCGTGGCGTGGCCTATGTACACGTAGGCTATTTGAACAGGTATTTAATGGAAGTGATCATTGAATATATTCCAAATTAATGTGAGCATTATATTTTTTCGAAAACCATTTGTTGTAAGGTACAACCCACCTATTGTCTAGGGCGCAATTACCTTTTAGAACCGTACGACCGTCATTCCTCCTACGGTACAGAGGATAACCGTTCACGTTCATGACTGTCTCTGATGCGAATTCTTTAGGGAAACCTTTAGTACTATTGTCGCCATCCATGCAAGGTGTCTGTAAATTTAAATGACCACAGGGTCCATGTATCATGGATTGAGAAACTACGGCATGTAATTGTGGGTCTTCATTTGGGACAGGAATTTCAGCGCAAACTATAGACTCAGTAGCTTCGGGATCTCTAATTTTATCGGCCTCTCGTAAAATGAGCAAAATATGCGCATGGGACAGTCCGCGTTTTTGGAATTCGATCACGTGAAAATTTGCAATGGCAACTCTGAGAACGTGTCCTTTCAGGATATCGTCTAAAATGAGTCTGAGTTTAGCGTGGATAACTCTTGTGACCAAATCAGGCCTGTTAGATACTTTTTCAAATGGCTGAAGATTGTCAGTAATTTATTTCCACTTGGGATTGCATGTAACGGTAACGAAGAGATCAGGTTTCCCAAACCTACTGACAATTGGCATGGCGACCTGGTAATTTTGAATCATATTTCCAGTTTCAACCAAGCAAGCAAGGTGAATAGACGTGCAGTGAAGTGTAAGGAAGAATGGGAATCGCTATTCAGCAGTACCGGGCGGTCATCGGCCGTTGGCAGGCTAGAGTGAAGTGCGATTTCGGTGTCGGGAAGGTGATAGCGGGCAACGTCACTGAACAGATGGGGGTTTTGGCGATGGGGATGGTAGCGCTGGTTGTGGCGACGCTACTATTAATTGGAGGAGTGGAGTCAAACCCAGGGCCTGGTCAGCTGGGATGGCAAGAAATGGAAAAAATAAGGGAAATTGTAAAGGAAGTGTCACAAAATGACCAGATCCGGGACATTCTTCGTGAGCAATGTAAGGAATTCAAGGAGATGAAGACATGTATAAGAGAAGAGATGGGAATAGTGACAGAAAGGCTGACCGAGAATAGCAGAGAGATAAAAGACCTAAGAGAAAAGGTGAAGATATTAGAGGGGGAGGTAAATGAATTAAGAAAGGCCAAGCTGGATGAGAGAAAGAAAAACGTCTTCATTTACGGAATAAAGGAAGATGCCAAGGAAAGCACCGAGGATCTAACATCCAAGGTGCTCCGAGTGATTAGTGAAGGCATGCGGATAAGCATTGGAGTCTCAGAGATTGACAATGTGACCAGGATAGGCCGGGGAAGGGGCACGAGGCCCGTGAAAGTGTCTTTAGTTTCTTCGCTGATGGCTCACAGAATTCTGACGAACGCAAAGAACCTGAAAGGGGAGAGGATATGAGTAAGGAGAGAAATGAGTAAAGAAGAGGCAAGCGAGCAACGGACCTTGCAGTTTCATTTAAGGAAGGCAAGGAGCTCAGGTCTCAAGGCTTATGTAAAAGGCAATAGACTGGTGGTTAGCGGCAACAACTGGGATCGGATTTGGACAGTGGCACAACTCCAGGATATGGAGAAGCAACAACAACAGGAGACAGTCAGACCTAGCAACCAGGTGGAAGCAGCTGGTGGTTCAGAGGGAAGTGTGGTGATTCAACAGAGAGCATCGACCTCCAAGTCCAACACGGAAGTGGCGCGAGCAGGAACGACCAACGTCAGCGCCAGGAACACCGGACAAGTGCGTGGTTTTCAGAAAGGTGAGACTGTCAAACAACGAGTTACTAGTCTAAAAGAACTATGGGGCAAGAAAACCTTGACAGAGCAGTTTAATGTGGAGAAGGAGTTCATTTCTTCTCCAGGTGGCAGCATACTGGAGTTAGAGAAAGCTAGAGTTACTAGAAGTAAAGCTACCGCCAGCGAAGAGGGTAGGGGTAAAAAATAACTAAACTGGAATATTGCTAGCGTAAATATAGAGGGTTTTTTAAATAAGAGAAGGAACGATGTAGTTTTGACCCTAATAGAAGATATGCAGATTGTAGGATTTGTTGAGAGTTGGCTCCCTGTAGGTTGCGAGGTTAAAATAGATGGCTTCAATATATATACAAAACCTAAGATTAGGAAAGCTCGTACAGGTAGGTTTCCGGGGGGAATTGTTGTTTTAATTAAAGAAGAGGTGCGGGAATTATCAGAATTTATTAGTTCAGAACTGGAAGAAGTAGTGTGGGAAAAAGCAGATATTAGGGGGAGGGGGAAAGGAACGGTATGTTTCGGCTTTGTCTACAACCCTCCGGAGAATTCCCCGTATGCAAGAGAAAGCTTTTTCGATGAGTTAGCTATGGAAATAAACAGAATTCAAAATATATATGAAGAGGCAGAGATTGTGCTTTTAGGGGACTTCAATGCGAGGGTTGCAGACAGAAAGCCCCTTTACAGCAAGGGGGTTGCCGAGGCCGTATGTGGGGATAGGCACAGCAAAGACAAGGAATGTAATAAGAACGGAGAAAAGATTTTGGAACTATGTGGTGCAGAAGAGCTATATATATTAAATGGTGTCTGTGTGGGGGATGAAGAAGGTAACCTGACGTATATAACAGAGACTGGAGGAAGTGTAATAGATTTAGCAATATGTTCCAGAGGAGCACTAGCCCTAATTAAGAGGTTCACTGTTGAAGAATGGGGGGAATCACACCACCTACCAATTGTCGTCAACATGCAGGGAGCGGTGACAAAATTAAAATCAAAAGGGAACCCACAAGTTAAAGCTATAGAGAGAAAAGTAAATAGATTCAGATGGAGGGAGGAAAACTGCAGAGTGTTTCAGAACTACTTCCAGGGAGAAAATTTTGAGCTGATAAAGGTAGGGATAAGTTTAATGATCAGTAATGATGAAATTGAAGGGGTAATACGTATGATTGAGAATGCAATTATGATGGCCGGGCGGAAAATGCGCGTGAAGGCTAGAGGAAAATTAGGGAGAATTAAAGGATGGTACGATGAATCTTGTAGAAGGAAGAAAACCGAAGTTATTAGGGCACTGAAGTTATACAAGAGAGGAGGGGATGATACGATGAGAGTAGAATTTTGTCGTCTAAGGAAGGAATATAGGGAACTGCTCAGCAAAATGAAAGATGAATGGCAGGGTAAGGAAGCTGCAGCACTAAATAAGGATTCTAAAGCTAACGACTGTAGCAAAGTGTGGAGCAGGATAAATTCTTACTGTAGGGGGAGCAGAAGTGGTGGGGGGAGCTCTATTAGTGATGAAGTATGGATTGCATATTATGAGAATCTGTTAAATGCTGAAGATAATTGGAGGAAGAGGGATGAGTTTGGCGTCCCGAGGGGGGTGGAGGTCGTTCTGCCTATGCTGGACCAAGTCATATCGATAGAGGAAATTAAGGGAGTAATAGTAAAGAGTAAAGGAGGGAAGTCAGGTGCTATTTCGGGGATAACAAATGAATTTTGGCAAGAGTTGAGTAATAATAGGTTCATGATGGACAGCTTGGTAAAAATCTTTAATAAAATCTTTGAAGGAGGTAGATTTCCGAGGGCGTGGCAGGAAGGGATAATTTGTCCAATATATAAGAAGCGTGGGGACAAACTAGACCCAGGCAACTATAGAGGCATAACTTTGCTTGATAATTTGAGCAAAATGTACACCGGGGTCTTATCCAAGCGTTTAATAGCATGGGCAGAGGGCTGTTCGGTGTTCTCGAGACTCCAGACAGGGTTCAGAAAAGGGATGAGAACCAGTGACAATATAATGGTGGTTAAAACGGTGATGGACAAGTACATAAGAAGGAAAAGAGGCAAGTTGTATATCACAGCTATTGATTTGGAGAAGGCGTTTGATTCAGTGAGCAGGGGAGCTGTCATGGCTAAGCTGGGAAAAATCGGGGTGTCACATAAAATGATACGAGCAATTGAGAATGTGTATTCCGAAGTGAAATGTGCAATTAAAACTAAAGATGATGTAATTGTAGGAGAGATAACGTCTAATATAGGGTTAAAACAGGGATGCAAATTATCCCCGGTGCTTTTTTTGCTATTTATCAACGATATTTTTGATTCAAAGGGCTTTGAGCAACGGTCCAACCCTTGCCTGGACAATTATGATATCCCGGGCCTAGCTTTTGCTGATGACATCCTTCTGCTTGCTCTAACACCCTATAATATGCAATATAGTATTGACGAGATTGTGAGATACTGTGAGGACTGGAACTTAAAAATTAACCCGAGTAAGACCAAAGTTATGGTCTGCAAAAAGGGAGTTAAACTGGCTAAGAATGAAAAGTGGGTCATGTATGGGTCTCAGTTAGAGACGGTGAAAAAACTTGAGTATCTAGGGACGATAATGGCGAGTAATGGTAAATGGACCGAACAAATTAAAAGGGCAAAATCGAAAGGGCTAGCGGCATTGGCGAATGTTAAAGTGTTAGAGCGTAGGTTACCGAATCTTGACTACAAAGTGTATAAGAATGTGTTCAACGCACTCATCGTTTCAAGAGCACTCTATGGAGTGGAAGTATGGGGTTTAGAGGAAGGAACGAAAACCCTGGACAGTATTGTAAGTAGGTTCGCCAAGATAATTTTGGGGCTACCTAGTTGCACGGCGAATTGTGGAGCGAGAATGTTGTGTGAGGATGTAAGCATTAGACAACATATCATAAAAAGGGTCATAAAGTCTTGGATTCGTTTAAAAGCAGGTGGAGGGGGGGAAATGCTTAAGGTAGCCTACCTGCACCAAATGAAGCATCAGCAAGAGGGCTACTGGGTGGACGGGGTAAGAAGTGTACTGGAAAGATTAGGAATGGGTTATCTATGGGATAGGGACTTACAAAGAGAGGAAGGTAGGGTGTGTAAAAAAGTGTGCAGAAGGGTTAATGACGTAGAGTTGCAGGTGCTAAGGGAAGAGTGCACCAGTAGGAGAACCTTAACGGAGTTCTGCGAAATAAGGAACTTTATGAGCATAAAGCCTCAATGCCTAATGAAAAGAGAAATGAGAGGGATAATTTGGTGGTTAATGGGGGTGTATAAGAACAAAGCGTTGAGAGAAGTAGGAAAAGAGGACATTTGCCTGTTTTGTGGGAAGGTTATAGGTGCGGCGCACCTGATCAGGGAATGCAAGGAAATTAAAATGATAAGAGCAAAGTTTGTAGACAAAGCAGATCTAAACAGAATATAAAATGAAAATGAGTATCACACTTTAATTAAATTACTAAAAAGGGAATGGGGGAAAGCAGGTCAATTAGCAAAATATTTTAATACCATCAGGGCAATGTGGAATAAGAAAGCGTCGGATGAGATTCAGAACAAAGATGCATGTAAATTAAGCATTCAAGTACAGGAGATGGCTTCCTAAGCTATAAATCTTGTTAAAGCCTAGGAGAGCCTATCTGTATTAACTAGGTAGCCTATACGATACTACCGTACAGCCACATATTGCTGTCTGTAGATTTTTCCTGTGAGTTTGATGGTTTTTTTTTCCTTACCACAAAACTTATCAGACTCTTACAGTCAGTAAGGGCTCGATGGGGAAATAAAAGTAATTCTTTCTGTGAGATGTCTCCCATGGAGAACTGTCAAAAAATGAAGAACACTGTGTCCACATTTATGATTAAGAAAGATCTTTGTGCAGTTTCCATCAGAAAAGTTGCCCAGTGATATTGTGAATGAAGATAACTACTGCAAAACATTATTAAGTTTTGAAATAACAAGGAAGCTATGAAATGCCGAATGGACATTTGGTTTAATTATCTAACGCCACACTGTACATTTATGTTATCTATGTGTTTATTGTCTGTATGTCACGATACGACTCTCTGAGTTAAAGTGACAATTTAAAAAAAAAAAAAAAAAGAATCATATTTCGTGGGCTACCTATAATCGTTGATGGCAATATGACAGGGATGCCTGTTTGGAAGCCTTGGTTGTCGTTCAGCATATACTCAGGAAGGCCCTTATAGCTTTCAGCGCGCAATTCTTTCTGATGTGATTTTATATACGCAATTCTTGCCCCCTCTACTTTACAATAGCAATCAACAACATATTGCTGAAACAATTTACCTGAATAGTGCAATAAATTGAAACCTTCACGGAGAGCTAACCTCAAGCAGTAATATTGCAACTGAGTCGTTGTGTTTCGAGCCACTGTGCTACGTACTTGAACGTGAGGCATACCAGGTTTCCATCCAGCATCACCACAGGGAAACAGAAGTGGATAACACATGGGATCCGAATGGGGATTGAGGTTGTTGATGGTGGAAAGTCGCCCCGTTGTTTGTGATATACTCACTTCTTCTCTTCTTCTCTCTTCTTCTACGCGATCAGGCCCAGTGAACCGCGCGCTGCTACAAGTTTCCTTCTCCATCCGCCAGCTGTCCACACGCATCGCTGCCTGTTGCTGATCTTCATGGAGTCCATCACTCCACCGCTTTCTTGGTCTCCCTGGTGGGGATGAAATCCAGTAGCTTCCGTGGCCATCGGTGGTCTTCCATCCGGGCTACATGTCCAGCCCACTGCAGTCTTCTGGTTTTGATGGTTCCAGCTATGTTGGCATCATGGTACAGGTCTTCTACTTCATGGTTGTGTCTAATCCTACATTCACCCGTGTGTACATCCCTCACCGGTCCGAAGATCTTGCGAAGAACTTTTCTCTCGAAAACGACTAGTTTATGAAAGTCCTGTTTTCGGATACTCCATGCCTCACATCCATATAGTACAACAGGTTGGATCAGAGTTTTATACAGACGAATTATGAACTGTCTGGAGAGAAATCTGGACCGAAGAAGCTGTGTTAAGCTGTAGAGAGTTCGGTTTCCCGCTTGGATCCTGGCGTTGATTTCTGCCTCACATGATGAGTTCTCCGTGAAAAGCGATCCTAGGTACTTAAATTCATGGACCCTCTTGTAGGACTGGTCCCCTACCCGGAGTGACTGTAGTTGCCCAAAATCGTGGCCTTGCCCGCGAGTCATATTGAGGTACTCCGTCTTGGTTTCATTCACGATTAGCCCAAACTTGTTGGCAGCTGCCTTGAGTGCTCTGGTCGTTTGCCTCAATTCTTCCTGAGAGCTGGAGAGTAAACTTATATCATCTGCGTAGGCAAGGTATGCTAGGTTCTTCCCTTCGACTTGGATTATTCAAAATTATCTCGAAAGGCCTCACGTATGATCTTCTCCAAGATAAAATTGAACAGTGTAAGAAATAAACCGTCTCCTTGCCTGAGACCCGTCAAAATTTCAAAATCCTCCGTCACTCGATTTTCCATGTTTATCTTACCGCGTGTTTCACTCAGGCAGATCGCTACCAAGTTGATGAGTTTCTCGGCCATTCCAAACTCTCTTAGGCAACTGAGTAGGCTCTTTCGGTGTATGCAATCATATGGCTTCTGGAAATCTACGAATAACACGTGGAGTTCTTTGGCATATTCACCCAGTTTTTCAGTAAGCTGTCGGAGAACGAAGATATTATCTACTGTGAAACTCCTCAGCTGAGAGCCTCCCTGGTATTCACCAGTCACTGATTCTGCCACTGGTTGAATTCTATCTATGAGGCAGTTGGACAAGATCTTGTAGCAGACGTTAAGCAGGGCGATTCCTCGATAGTTATCACATTTCAATTTGTCACCCTTTTTATAGATTGGACAAATCAGAGCTATTTTCCATTCTGACGGTAGTTCTTCTTTGATCCAGATAGCTTGTATCAGCCTGTGCAGTTTTTCTGCTAGTTTCTCTCCTCCTAGATCATCTCGGTCTGTATTTCATCTTCACCCGGACTTATATTCTTCTTGAGCCGTTTGATCTGGGTTTTGATCTCATCCAAAGTGGGTGGCGGATAATCCAGGTCGACTGTGATTGGAGACTGGAATTCAAATACTATTTCAGGTCTTCGCAATTGAGAAGCTGGTCGAAGTACTCCTTCCATCTCTTAGCGATTGTTTGGAACAGTTACTCACGTAACCGTCAGAGGGCTGCATCATCAATTATGATTGAGAAGGTTGTGGATGACCATGGGTATGGTATCTTTTTTCAATTATCTCATTATTTTTTTAAGTTCCTTGAGCATCAGAAGGTTTGTTTAGTAAAAGTACGAGCCGAGATAAGCATATATTTTGAAAATAACCACAAAATGTGTAACTTATTGTGTATGGAGAGAACCAGCCTATTGGAAGTGAAACAGCGATATCATAATCGTTGGTCAGAATTTTGTCACTAGAATCTTTGAAAAATTTCTGTCCCGACTGGTAACCTTTGCAAAAATACTTCACCTTTTGAATTAATTCCCTGGTATTGTTTCCTCTGAAGTCTGCTTCTGCCGCAACGATGATGTCCTTGACATATTTCCTCTTTGCCCTTCTCAGAGTAGCTTGGGTAGCCCTTCGAACCTCCTCAAATCGTTCTTTACCCTGCGCCAGATCTGTCTCCTGCAGCCACTTATTCCTGACTTCCTTTCTCTGTTCCAGAGCATCTGCACATTCCTTTCCAAACTAGATCTTCTTGCCTACTGTGTCTCCCTTGATCGTCTCCTTTGCTGTAGCAGTCAGTGAGCTTTGAATCTTTTCCCAAATTTGTTCAGGGTCTTCGCTCACGTCCAGTTCACTGAGAGCTTCAAAGCGGTTGTTAAGTTGCAGCTGATATTCTGTCTTTATAGCTTCATCTTTTAGATTTTCAATACGGTATCTCTCAACCTTCTTTAGCTCAGCCCTGATCCCTCGTTGAACTTGTAAATGGCCTCTGACCAGAAAGTGGTAACTTCCATACTCTGCACTCCGTGCCGTCTTAACATCGGACACCCATTTCTTGGTTTGTAGATCAATAGCGACATGGTCTATCTGATTTATTATTCTCCCATCTGGTGACATCCAGGTTCCCCTATGGATGTTCCTACTCTGGAAGTTTGTGCTGGAAATGAACAAGCCTGATGACGCAGCAAAGCTAATGAACCTTACACCATTATCATTGCTTACCTCATGTAGGCTGTGCCTTCCTACTGTACCTTGGAATACTTGTTCTTTCCCAATTTTAGCATTCATGTCTCCGATAAGGATCCTCAAGTGCCCATTTGGGATAGAATCCACTACTGCTTCTAGCTGCACATAGAACTCGTATTTCACTTCTCTTTCACTTTCTTCCGTGGGAGCATGACAGTTCACAAAAGTTGCCTTGTGATGCTTTACGTTCACTGTTAACACAGAGATTCTGGGGTTGATAGACACAAACTCTGATACATTAGTGGCCAAGACCTTGCTCACACAAAAACCAGTACCCAACCTATGCCCTTGTGCACAGGCTCCATATAGGATAGTCGATTTCTCAATATCGATGATGCCCGTATCCTCCCACCGGATTTCTTGCAGTGCAACTAGATCTAGTTTGTATTTCTGGATTTCTTTGACCACACTGGTTGCAGCTCCTACCTTGTATAGGCTCCTTACATTCCATGTTCCAAATCGAATACCATTTATTCGCCGTTGTTGTCGTCTAGTATTATCAATCATATTCCGAAGCTTACTTGTAGCGTTGAAAGCAAAATTCTTTTTATTTTACGAAGAAAGGGTGCTGGCCTCTCGTCCAACCTGCAGTGTTACCCTCACAGCTTAGAGGGTTGCTGGCTTTTCTGTCAGGGTGGGCTCCCTTAGCCTTCCTTTTATCTCACTAGTCATTAAAATATATCTACTGAAAATAACTATCAAAAGGGATCATATAGACAAAAAAGGCAGTATATAAAAGGTATGGATCACCAAACAATATATAGAAGTGCGTGCATTGAATCTTTTAGATAAGAAAATCAAAAATCTTGAGGTAATGTAATATCTTATAGCTAGAACTGCAGGATTCACTCGTTTATGTGTACATAACCTTCAATATTCAAACAGTGAAGTTAAATTTACCTGGTGGTGCACCATCCAATGAGGTAAATACTGCAGCAATTTCACCCGGTGCTGTGGGAGCATTGTATCTCCTCTTATCAAAGGCATTATTCACAGTGAAATGTAATTGAATATCTTGGGAGTCTCTTACCATTGTTCCTACAGACGTGAACAGCTGTGCGTATGGATTGCATTCCTGTAACATTGTCTGTAAAGTATTCATTACGACAGGACAGCAGTCTTTGTTTGCTGCATGAGCCATACGTATTTGTAATGCTTCTTCAGAATCAATAATGAATAATGAAGCATACATTGGGACAGATCCCTGAGGTACATTCAATGTGCCGAATGAATGATAAATTTGCCCATGAATTTTATAGCAATATGGGCCCTTTGGTGGAAAATATATTGCTTGAGCCTGAACAGATGCAAAAGCTAATGCACTGTTATATTGCCTAACATTGGCAAAATATTCTTGTGTTTGCGTGTCATTTCTTTCTATGAGTTTCTTTAACACGGGAGGTACATCTAAAGGTGGCAAATGTATCTTACCCTTATGGCAGCAAATCTTAGACGAAGTTTCCATAACCTCTGATTTGAATAGCAATGCACCGCAATACATACGAACTTTTCTCATACTGCCAATGTCACTGTCAGGCACAATGCTGTCACATACTCTTGCAGCACAATAAGTTGTTCGTAGGTGTTCTTCAATCCTCCTGTGGTTAATTGCCAAGGCAATCATATCTTGTGGCGGCACAGTCACAGGCAAATTTTGTTGTTCGTCCTGAGTTGGCACTTGTGTAAGGTAAGAAATAGGTGGACGAACACTAATTCTCGTCGAAGACCTGGTTGGTTGAGGTAGAATGGATTGAATCCTTCCACGCGTCCTGGTTGGTGATGTGACACCTGAAAGTTGCTCGACAGGATGTGGTGAATGTATTGGATTGTTTGGAGCTGTTTGATGGGTTGACGTAGAAGGGATGCTATTGGCATGTTGGAGTCCCGAAGTTGATGGATGTGCAGTTGTTGTCGGAGAAGATGTAACATTGCCAGTCACCAATGCAGTTGGCTTCGGGCTTGGTTGTGTTGAGGGCACAGTTTTAGTACCAGTTGTTTCACCATGTTTCTGCAGGTTGCGTTTATCTCCTGCAGTACGATTGATTAGTGGCTTTTCCCTTGGTATATTTCACGCAGCGTGTAGGTCACTGCAAGGGAAATGAATGAGTAAACGTATTGTACAGAAATCTGAGATTAGGTAGTAGTCTATTGTAGGTCTTACCTTGTTCACATATGTTCAGGCACATGAGAAGTAAACATGCCAATGCAATGCAAGAAATGCAAAGCATAAATACAGTCTGGAAATATTGACATAAGTTCAGGCAAAAGTAAACATGCCATTGCAATGCAAGAAATGCAAAGCATAAATACAGTCTGAAAATACAGAAAGACACATAGGTTTGGTACCTTGCCAATGCCGCCACGCTGCCCTGCGCTCTAGCGGCAGGTTCGCCTAGCATTACGCCGTGGTACAAATAGTGTCAAGTCCTTGTTAAGCTATACTGGGTTGACAGTGCTGTATGAGCAGTAGAGTAACTATCGGGATTTCATGTAAAGATCATCATTTTCTGTACCGGTAGTGGAGAGCGCTACTCGCATCCAGTCTGCCGTGTCTCGTCAAGAGCTACTGTTGCTGCCTGGAAATGACATGACTTGCCATTCCTTCATGAGTTTATTTTATGACTTTATAAGCCTTTTCTCGAGTGCAAAATGGTATTTATTTAATTGTGAGGCGTTTAAGGAGTAAGTGAGTGTGTTTCGCGCACACATTGAGTTAAGTGGAACCTATAGGTACCCCATATGTGTAGGTAGGTGTCAATAGGACCGTATTTTCGGTACAAAACTGGAATGGGACCTTAGCAGAATAATATAGGGAGGGATTGTTATGGAATATTGAAGAAGGATACAAATTAAGAGTTGACATGTTTCGCTCGTCAAGCGAGCATCATCAGATCAAATTTGTATATTTTCCATGATCTTTTGATAAGGGTCGTACCGAAATAATCTTGCATATATGGACAGCAGAAGCACCCAAGTCATAGGCTGGATTCAAACCAGCAGCAAGGAAATCGCTCAGTTCCAGGACCTCACGCGCTGGCACTGAGCTAAGCCTACCAACCAAATGGCGTAATCACACGGGTACTCTTCTGACTAAGTCCGGCAGCCTAGCAACAGCTACGCTAACCCCTGTCAAAGACTCTGGACTGCTATTTTCTATTGTTTCCCCTGTAGCGTTGTTGATTCTTTGGGGGCTTTACGATATCGTGGTCATCTAGACCCATGTAGTTGGGTGTGCATAGAATTTGTCTAATAGCCTATGTCACTGTTTACACATTATCAACCCTTGTTCTTACATCACTTACGTCTGTTTGCACATTATCAACTTTAGTCTGGATCTCCTTGGAACTGACCTGCAATCGCGACACATTATCATTGAATGCAGTAGCACTAGTCTGCAATCCACCTAAAGATGACTGTACACCCTGTATTTCCTCCTTAACACTCTGGTTTCCTGAAATTTACGTTGAATACTCTGTATATTCACCTTCAGGTTCTCCGTCATCTCCTGCTGTAAATTATATTGTACAATTTTCAAATTTTCCTTCAAATTTGCCTGCAGATTCTCCTGCAAACTCCGCTGCATCTCGTTCAGCATCTCCTGTAGCTCCCCCTTTGCCATCATTGCCATTGCAATAATATAAATTCACAAACTGCTTTAGGGATATGCCAAAAACAGAGCATGATAACAACCATTTGGAGCAACAATTTCAACCATGTAATTGGGCATCTTAATGTCTATCTAGAATCTTAACATTAGCTTATCAAGTACTCTCTTAAAATTAATAAACTCGTAGTTTCGTTCCGCTTGATCGTGCCTTAAATTAACTATAAGCTACTACCACACTAACATTTAAATTTACCAACGTAAAAACAAGTTAACTTTACAATGAATATGGCTGACAATGGCCATTAGCCGGTATGAAATAAAAATAAATTCAAATCATAGGTTAATTTTCACAGAGTTCTTACCTATTTATATCTATCTCAGGTTTTCCATCAGATCTGATCCATATTTGAGTGCAACATTTCTAAAAACAACATAAATCACCTATATTATCGCACTCCATTATCACCTCAATTGGGCTGGCTATATTTCCTCACTGAAATATGCTCTACGAATCTCTACAAACCTCATTCGTATCCCCTTAAGTTAGGCGACCATTTACTTACTAATGGAAATGGTCGAACCAACGACTGTCGAAAGCCTGGGATCACCCCCATAGGTTGGCCGCCATTTACTTCTACTGTACCCGTAAAATCGAGAAGCTACTTGCTGATCATCCAAAGCAAAGCTGGATTGTTGAATAATGAAAGTTTCCGGCTAGATGAACTATCAAAATCACGCCAACAAGCTCTTCAGGATTATACACAGTAGTCTACCAGCGTGTTATGGATAAAACAAACTAGCTTTATTGGGTAGAGTGTGAAACTTACCTTTATTCTCGGGGCTTTGTAGGAAAAATAGAACATCCTATCTATTTTAGGCTGTTCCATAACATGTTTCCACTTATAGTATAAAATAAGGCTGACGAAACAAGACGTAGAAAAATCTAAATTTATTAACAGAAACTAATATAACAATTAAACAACAAATAACACCCAAATATCCTTTCTCATTCACGCCACTGAAGTTCTCATGCCTTCGCACATACACGCTAACATTCCTGGTTACAAAATGTAAAGACTCCGCCATTTACAAAAACATAAATTAACAAAACAAATAACTTAAAATCTCTCGAGTCTGGCATTCCATTTAAAAACAATATGTTCAGGAAAGAACATATAGCCTACTTTCTCCTAAATGTATGGGTATAGTTATAACTCTTTGTCTTTATCATCTCCTAATTTCTTCCAATTCGAAGTGCAAATTGGCACACTGGATTTGAGGAGTGGCGTTCAAATAATTTACCCCAGCATTTTGCAATTTCATCAGTAAACACTCCAAACAACGTAGGTATTCAGTTTATTAACACCGACTACTTACAATAATTTAAACTTCGTTGCTCTAAACGTATCACTGGGAGAATCATATTTAATATAACTATTACACAGCTAATTTGTAATCGCGCACGGCTAACGAGAAAGACAGGCCATGGCGCGTAAACCAAACCCTTCTGTGACGTAGGCAATGTACCGGTACTGCTTGATGATGCTTGTACGTTTAAGTCGAGAGCAATTCATAAGCAGCAGAAATGCAATATTTTATATCAATCTTCATAAAATGGACGCAGTTTAGATGTTCCGTGTGTTTTCAAACACGATAAATTATACTGTATAGGTTTGCAAAACTACGCCTATTGAAGTTACTCCTTACAAAAATCCACGCGAACTAGGATTCAAGGGTTCGTTGTGTCTTTAATAGCTGCAACGAACAGGCTACAGTAAGTCGAGTTGTAGATTCTGTGACCTTCGTTGTGAGTTAAATTATGTGCATATTAGTATAATTAGATCAAAGAATCCTGCAGCACAGTATAGATATCATTAACTTATTGTTGTTTCAAGGGGCGGAACATAAATTAATTCGTTTATAGAAGAGATCTGCGGAATACACTACCCACCGACTAATGACTTGTATCAATACCTTCTATGAAGACAAGTGATAATTGAATACCAACGTTAATACAGGTTCAATGATGTCATTCTCGTTGGCCGTGATAATCGCGCCTTATCTTGGCGATGTGTACCCTCTATCGGCAAAAATAATGACCTTCGCAATTATATTGTAGACATGGGTTCACTAACTGGCCGGTAGAGAGCATAGCTCGCATCTAGAAGGCTGTGGTTACCAATAACATAGTTCAAGTAATTACCCTTAGATGTCACTCCGGTGGTGAATGTTGTTTTAATTAAATATATATTTTCCATTTCAAAATGCACCATATAATGCTTTATTTTATAACGTCTCAGTACTCAAGAAATAATAAATATAAAAAAATCAAGAAAAAAAGTCCAACTCTGATAGGATTTGAACCACGGCCAGCCTGATGAAAGACTAACGCGCTGACCACTCAGCCAATCGTGCACACTGTAATGGATCGTTAGGAACCAATACATATACCACGTTATAGCAAATCATGACTTGGACTAAACGTTTTATTTACTGGAGTATATTTTAAACCGAGTTCATTTCATAGAAAGTTCATATATTTGTTACCACTAGCCTATATTGCATGCAACATACTGAAATTAATAAAATATAGGTCAGAACGAGAGATCAGCTGCCATCTTGTCAAATAACCGAGACTACTCAGCTTTTTAAAATCACTTCTAGACTATAATATTAAAATATAAACGGCCACGTCGTTTCAAACAGATTAAACGATTCTTGGTTCGATAGTCGGAACTGGTGGGTCCCATGTTATGGATTATAAAGTTTGCATAATTCACATGGCCGCCATTCTGAAATAGTACGGTTGATGACCTCGTAGTTAGGGCACAAGACGCGCCTCATATGAAGGAACGTTGTTACCAAATTTGATTATTAGTTGTAATGCATTGACCATTTGTGTGGCCGCCATTAAGTATTGGTAAAGATGGCGGCAATATAAAACATGACACTGAGGTGCCCTTTGCCAGTGCTACCTCTGTACCAAAAATCGTTCAATTCGGTTTCACCGTGTTCGAATTGATAGGGGGGGCAGACATTCAGAGTACACACACTCACACACACACACAAAGACTCACACACACACATACACACACACAGACAGACACACAATTTTTGGCCCTGTAGTGATCTCATAAGTCTACATTCATTTTTTGCAAAAATCGAATGTAGGCTAAAAATTGACATTATTTACGCGCGCCTGCTGCATAGCTGGACTTACCATCTTGTCATAGGTTTAACACGGTTAACAGACCTGTTCATTCACAAAACACACAGCTGCAAAATTTGTTTCACTAATAATCTAACCTTGCCTTTCTAACGGCATGTGCTTGTGTTCTACCTGTCGAAGCTCTGCACTCTTTAACATATTGAACCCTTATTGATCTACGATAAATAAGTATTCATAATTTATTATTATTATTACTGCAGCCCAGGCAGTACTTGTGGAAGTTGATGAGGATAAAGGCAAGGTAGCGTGTCGCAATGATTGCCACAGAAGTAGCAAGTGGTAGGTATTCTTGAAAACGGCCTGGTAATCTGAGTTCAAGGCCAAATTGTGTAACAACTTGCACCAGAAATGGAATCATAAAGGGATGGTCACGAGTTTCTTGCAACCGACCTAAGATTGAATCACCCAATCAGGAGAGACCACGCCAAGATCACGCGATGGAAGGCGTCAGTGATAAAAAGCGCGCGGAAGTGATTATCTAAAGAACCGCCGATCGGAATTATCTCCGCATGAGTGTGCTGAGACGTTTGAAGTATTTGATGAAGATTGACACTAGTCCCGTGTGTGTGAGTTGAAAACTCTGGAAAATTTTTCTTAATTTACCCCACTCTTCATCCCCCTGTCAGTTTCTAATAAATTGATCGACGAGACGCTGCTCGACGTCTTTTCTGTTTGGAGCTCTGTGAGCTAACTTCACGCTAGTTTGTGTAGTGATTTTAACGCTCTGATATAGTTCGAAGTCTTTTCAGTTTGGAGCTCTGTGAGCTAACTTCACGCTAGTTTGTGTAGTGATTTTAACGCTCTGATATAGTTCGAAGTCTTTTCGTTTTGGAGCTCTGTGAGCTAACTTCACGCCAGTTTGTGTAATGATTTTAACGCTCTAATATTATTCGAAGTCATTTTATTTGTGAGCTCTGATGAGCTAACTTCACGTCAGTTGGTGTAGCGATTTTTTAAAGCTCTAATATATTATTTGAAGTCTAATACTTTGTGAGCTCAGTGAGCTAATTTCACGCCAGTTTGCGTGGTGATTTAAAACTTGAATATATTCTTAAAGACAACTATTTTCAGCTCTTAGGGGCAAGACGTGAGTAACATTCTAATTAGCGCTCACCCGAGCGAAGGTCAAGCAGAGCAGTAGAGATTACCGAGCGAGATAGCGACTGTGACACAGTCAGACGTTAAAACTTGTATTGTCGAGCCAGTGACGATGGACTCGAAGTGTATATTTCTTGTAAAATTTTATTGTATTTTTCATGTGTGTATCGTGCGTGTGTGAGCAAGAGTAGGGACAGTCTTCGTGATTAATCGCATAGGACTATTTGTGGGCGAATTTAGTAACTCACAAGCGATTATAGCCAGGTCAAATTATAATAACAATGAACTTTTCTTCCAAAGAGACTACACCAAGATGTCCAACGTGTGGTCAGGAGCCGGAGTGATGTCCGACGCTTCTACGAAGACGACTATGGAGTGCTAATTTCCCATAGGGAAATGGGCTGAGATGGAGGTCATATGTTCTACAAGCTGAGACGGTGATGTACAACAATTGATTATTCAATTATGTAGTTAGATTGGCGGGGGAACTTTGTAAATAGCTCATTGTCTTTTTTTTGTTGTAGAGTGTTTTTCTTACCGACACGAATTGTTTTAAATGTACGTTGGCACGTGGCCAAGGTGTTTGTTGTGTATTTATTTTACTTTGGAGTCATATTTAATGTACACGGCGCGTGTACGTGATTTTTATCCATGCAAATGCGAAACCCGTTACATTCGATAAGTGGTGCTTTATTAAAGTTCATATTTTTGATAGGAAAGGGAGGTAATTACTGTAAGATATTTGCTGAACAGGTTATTATTCATATTAGGGTTGCCAAGTGCAACAATTTAAGATGTAATTGTAGAACACCTTAGTTCTAATTTGATAGATTTTTTTGAGTCCTTTTCAGGTTTATTAGTCACGGCGTAGAACGGAGGCGCCAGCGAGTGGAAAATATTTATGTCTTTTTATTTCAGGGTCTGTCAAACCCATACGTGTGATTCTGTGTGTGTTATTGTGTCAGGTGTGTGTTGATTCTACGTGAAGAGGGGTAGAGGTCCTACCGCCCTCATATTTTTGTTGTTGTTGTATTTTTGATGGAAAGGCAGGGTGCTCTAGGGAGACCGCTGTACCTTGTCCATATGCTGATTCTTGGATTTCCTAGGGGAAATGCCGGGATATTTTGTTGTGACACACTCACACGTATTATTCTGCTTTGGGGCACGCTTCTTCGAGATTCTATCCCGTCCCTTTGGAGGTCGAGGTTTGTGACACGTGGGTTGACAGATATGCAGATTTCCACGAATCGCCCGTCTTGCCTGGCGACTTATTTTGATAGGCAGTCCTTGTTCCGACTGGCCCCTTTAAGCTTTCAAGTAGCAAACCTGTTCTTTGTGATGGTTATTTTGAACCATAATTTATTGGGGTGTTCGCCATGTGTGTGACGGATTATTGCATGTTGTATGGATAGAATGTTGTGTTAATAGTGTAAATGTTGGCTCTGAGCCTAGTGATTTTGTTTATGACTCAATTCATGTAATTTTAGTATGTGACGCATGTGCGGCGTAGTGGTAGTGTACTTGTAAAAATGACGGCGGTCATATGTGTATTTTCTTTTATTTGGTCACGTGTTAACTTACTAGTGTTGATTTGTGTGAGAAGTCCTAATTTTAGGCAGTAATGTTTTTGCTACGGCAGTTTTGATTCCAATTTCATGCGGAAATTATTGTGTTGTTTATATCTTAAGTATAGGAAGTGTCGGTTTAGTTTTAAGTGTTGTATAGTTGTTCCCCGCGTCTGTCTAGCTCTAAGCAATGTGGATTCGTCGTCTGAAAGTTTATTCTGGATGATGACGAATCATGCATTCGTTTGTACTCATCGTGAAGCATGTAGAACAGCATGCGCGCATACATTGTCACTATTTGTTGATTTTCTTTGGGACGCTTGGTCCAAGTATCAATCTCTCCAGAGATTTGGCCTAGTTTTGGCAAACGTTATTTTAGTCAGTGGGAGTCATATGGGAGTTTGTTTTGTTAATTTTATTGTAAATAGCTGATCTGTTTATTAAATTCATTTGTTTTAACCCTGGCTTCACTTTTTCCTACATGTTATTTCGTTATATGTTACCCTGCATGTTAATGAAGCGCTTTAACAACAACTTACGATATGGACTGTTGCACCCCCCGAAACTGAGTCTCATACGCTTCTTTGCAAGGGTTCAATATGAAATAGGCAAAGTGAACTCCGTTGAAACACGTCGTATTGTCAAACAATTACATTATACAAAACTCTCTATAATATAGCCATTTCTCTTTCAACTACATTCATACTACATAATACTCTTGCTATCATTCGCTTACATCATTCATGACTGATGAAGCCTTCATACACACAACAATCATCGCTATCGCAAATACTCACTTCAAAAACATTTTCTCTTACTATCTATAGACCATACTAAAAACATGTAGAAATAATAATTATTGAAAATAATAAAAACCTTTAATTAAACAATGATTTTTTTTGTAAACTATCTACTCATGTCTATCGTTCCAAAGTTTGCATTCATAACTATGTTACTCTGTTAATATAATTATTAACACTTTCTATGATTTATAATTCCCTCCTTCTATACTTTCAAATATTTAAAATGCTACACCATCATAGTCAAAATTATGTTAGCTGTCATTTTCAGTTAAATATGACCGATCAACAAATATGAGTTCATATTTTTATTATAATTCCAGGTTTAATATCGTTTACGATAATGGTTTAGTGGACAAGGATTATATAAAGTTTTCCAGCATTGTTCCGCCTTTTTCGACATTTAATCGTAGATCTGTTCACACTTGGGAGTCTTCAATAACTCAACTATGCTCACAACAATGCTATAACTTCCTCTCACAACAGTACTTCATTACAAAAATACGGCAATACCCTCGTATTTCAACACATTATATATCGTCGTAGACTTCACAATCATTTATATACGTTATGAATTCCTCGTATAACCAATACACAACTTCAACAGCATCAACTTCAATTGTTCCCAACAATTGTTCAACAGTACTTGCATTACTTCTCTCTAGCATTTATTTATCTTTGTTCCAATCAATTGTTTACATGTTAACGGTAATATCTGTTCTAATGATAAACACTTATCGTTCTCAAAACGATAATATTGAAAGATCTCCGAGGTTTACTAAACGTCGTTACTTTGTTATCAATTACCATGTCTCTATACAATTAATAAAAATAAAAATATTCATTTACCCATACTGATCATTTATTCAAAGCTACACGGCTGCAATACTACATTGACATTTAACGTAGTGTTACATTTGTGTATTAATAACAACTCGTGTTAATTAAGTGTCCAATAATAATCAATCCCGACGGGATGAGATTCTATCTAACTTTCCCTAATGTCGGATGAATTATCTTCCAAGAAGATATGTCTCAAATAATGTTACATTTAATGAAGGGCAAAGCCTTCCTTCAACTAAATTGGGTTTGTTAACGCCAGTTTGTATCTTCATTCTATACAAAGAATGTTCATAAATACTTGACTTCACATCGTAATCATGACGAATATTCTATAAATAATTCATGTTTTTTAGGCTAATGCCATGTGAAATTAAATTAGAACCATACGTTTGAAAAAGGAGGCAAGGTTTCTCCGAAACGTATGGTTCTAATTTAATTTCACACGGTATTAGCCCAAAAAACATGAATTATTTATATAGTAATCCTGGCCGTGAAAGCCTTAATGTACACATGTCGAATATTACTTGCCAGATCGACGACCTGTTCATTGTAATGGATGATATTTCATAATATGTCACTTGTAGATCTCTTCTCCTAACTAATATGCTTCATACAATAAGAATGCCCAATTCATTTTACTCAAAAATGAATTTACTAAAAAGTCAAAGACAAAATGTCTGAAATCTAAATATAAAAATTGAAAATCGTCGAATATTAACTCCATAAAATTTTTCCCAATGGAAAATAAATTTACAAACAAATAAACTTCAGTTGAGAAACTGAAACGTTGAATTTCCCAAGTATGGATGACTAATGACAATCATTCTATACGATCTTGTTGAATAAACTCAATAAAACATCGAAGTGAAAATACATGAATTAAATATGGGGAAACGTTGCTCACAAATGTCATAATAGTACATTATGCAACGAGCCTATAATGGCTATAATTAAGACACGAGTATTTTTTATAAAACGAGCGTATGCGAGTTTTATAATTTCCATACGAGTGTCTTAATTACCATTATAGGCGAGTTGCATACGACTGTTTATGTTCGACGATAATTATAACTTTATTATATGTTTTAACATAAATATTCATAAATATCTGTTGAGAGTCAGCTACTGGAATTTTGTGATCGCAGAGCGAGCGTTGAGTGTTATACCTTCGTCTTTCAAGAGCTTTGAACGGCCGACGCATGCGCTCTGCCATATGCAGCCATATGTTTACATCAGCCGTCCCTCAGTAATATTGTCACCGCAGTCATTTGAAGACAATGCGCTGTGTAGAAATTAGTGTTAGTGATTTTAAGGTACTGTGCTATTTCTTGTCTCATATTCGCCAGTTTATTTACGCGAACTTATGGACGGTGGTTATTCCATGTCGGTAATTTATTATAGTTCGATGTTGTGTTTATGTCCGACATGTTGGATTTTGAGCGCATGCGCGAAATTATCGTTACCTAATTGGTCAATGAACGAGCTCTGATTGGCTGGAGAAACTGTATCGTAATGAAAAACGGTGTTATAATGACCATCATTATGATACAGTTTTCAAACACATAATAGTGAGGGTCGAACATAAATACTAAAGCTACATAATAATGTAAAACAATTCTACCTTGACTTGTAAACTGATGAAGTTCAAATTAGGTATTCGAAAATACCTAGGTGTTACATCTTTGCACGTATGAATTGACGAAACCAAATTCGTTCCATGTCAGTGAACGAACAGCGACCTCGAGGATGGAAGGATTTCCTCCCCGGCACACACTGGTCTCCGCCGGGCATCGAACCTCGTCTCTCAAACATGGACTCCAAATCTCGAACAATCACCGAGCCTGGTCTCTGGTATCTTCTGTCTTCCTAATGACGACTCTTCATTTGCCGACATCATTCGAATGTTTTCCATCATTATCGAGCAATGTATGTGATATATTGTCTTCGTTGCAAATAAAATTTGTAAGTTGTACATCGAATCACTATCGTAGATGTTAATGTTCATTTGGTTGGTTAATGAAAGATCATAGTTGCTTATAGTCGAGAATAAATGTACATGAAAATTCATTAAATGTACTGGATGGAAATATAAATAATGTTTCATGTTGTCTCGGCATTGTAAACATCCTAGATGTTATACATCTTTCCGTCGTTAATTAGCATTGCTCCATGTTGTCAATCACTAACTCTGTTTCAGCATACTCCTCTCGCATAAAAGTCTTAGTCCATAATCTCAATCATCATCAATGTGTTATAATATATTTCATCTTGATAAATGTTTGTAGCCATCATAATGTTCAAACAATACAGAGTCTCAATGTTCATATAGTTTGCTACTCATTTATTTCCGTAACGTGGACTTGAATATGCTGTAGTCTCGCCACACTAAAAGTGTTTCTTTCCGCTGAGATACGCAACTTTCTCTGACAGATATAAATCGTCCTAAAACTGTCTAAATACTCAAATTATTCACTTTAAATCTTCATACACCGTAGCTATGTATCTATATGTATATACTGAATACAATTTCCTTTCTCTAAAGTCGAACACTTGTTCGCTATAAACTGATATTCCCTTCGCTTAACTTCGCCTAGTTTTACAAGCGAGGCTTCCAGTACGCTGGCCGTGATCGGCACCGTCACTAGAGTAGCGTCTGACCGCACTCGGTTGAATATCTACGGGAATGAACTGTCCCGGATAACACGTCTTGTCTCTCCAAAGTCTCCCAGAATAAGAACGCTTCCTCAAGTCGTCCCCACTGCATCTCAGCTTACTGTCGACGCCATTGTTAGTCCCGCGTAGTTAATGGCGAGCACTCGTAATATGCTTATTACAATGAATTTCTTACCTTTTGCGACTTCTAAAGTATTACTAATGTCTTCTCTAAATATTATCGATAATTTCAATGGAATAAAATTGATACATAGGGCTTAAATGGAATAGTTAATCACATTATCTAGGTAAAATCCACATCTGCTGCCATAAACCCTCCTCATATTGGCAGTGGGCATATATCCAATGATATATTTTATAACAATAATTTGGTAATATTTCGCGGTAATGTATTGTTTCTAGGCTGTTTTCAATGTTCTAGAGTATTCTAGAACGACTCAAATCACGTGACTGGTTTGTTCCCCTGCTTGCGTTCACTCGCAGAACTCGCCTGAGCCAATTACCAGGATTTATATTGCAACGTTAAACTGTATCATGCGGCTCGAAAAATATCTTCATTTTCATGATGTAGCATTCAAATTTCGGGTGCAGTACCATCCCGGCATTTGCCTGGAGCAGAAGTGGGAAACCACGGAAAACCACTTCCAAGATGGCTGAGGTGGGAATCAAACCCACCTCTTCTCAGTTTTGCCTAATGAGGCTGAGTGTACCCCGTTCCAGCTCTCAGATAAGAATTAAATTTCTTGGCAGAGCCGGGAATCGAATCCGAGGTTCCGCGGTGACAGCCAAGAGTGCTAGCCACTAAGCAACGAGGCCGACTACCCCTGTAGCACAAAAGCAGCAATAATGGGTATGAATGGCTACGTAAGAATAAGATATTATGTTGATAAACACCAGCTTGACATTTTGACATTTAAACCTTTTAACAATAATAGTGAATTAGAGAAGCACTTAAAACTAGCATCTATACCGTATTCTTAATGACGTCATCTGATAACCATGACATTCCCCCTTGCACTACTTGACCCTATAAGGTATGTAACTGTATCTACGCCGAGAGGGAAGTGAACTGAACTAAATAAGCACTTGTTCCACACAGTTCATTCAATATTTCGCAGATTATAGTCATGAGCTGATCCAAATCATAATAACTACTTCAGGTGCTACAACGCTGTGTTAGAGAATTATGCGGTATAAACACCGTAGAGGCATGTGTTTAACGTTTTCTCTTGACGCCAGCGATAATCCAACTGGACAGCTCTGGGGCATACAGTGCACCACTCTTCATATTTACTTTGTGGTGAGTTGTGTTCCTCAGCAGGTTCTTTCACTTCTGCCTGGGAATATAGGTTAGTTCACGTGGGCTGTGAAAGCCATGTGTCAACATTCGTCCCAGAAACTAAGTCTCTAACCAGGGTTCTTGAGGTCAACACATTTTATTTATTCTTGATCGTGTGACAAACGCTGGAATTATAAAATACCTTGCGATTCTAAATTATATTACCAATTTTAATTCTGAATTACGGTAGTTTATTTGAAACTGAAATTAAAATTTGTTTGTTTTAATAATAAATTATGAAACGAGGTTATAATGTCAATAATTAAGACACGAGTTTTATGTTCGATGATGTCGAAATGTAAATATTATATGTCAGAAAACTGTATCATAATGATGGTCATTATGGTACTATTCTTCATTATGAAACAGTTTCTCCAGCCAATCAGAGCTCATTCATTGACCAATTAGGTAAGGATAGCATCACGCGTGCCCTCAAAATCCAACATATCGGACATGAATTACATGATTTGAAAGTTCAAATTGGATATCGGATCAACCATTGTAGTTAAAATCCCAAACAAAATATTTACGGTAACAAGAACATACTATGAAATATGCAAGAAATTTATGAATCCACGTCCAGAAGTTAGCAACACAGCATCCTTCTATATATATTACCGACATGGAAAGTGCACCGTCCCATATGTTTGCGTAAATAAATTGGCGAATATGAGACGAGAAATAACACTGTACCCTAATATCCTCAACTCCAATTTCTACACAGCGCATTGCTTTCGAACGACTTCGGTGACAATATTGGTGAATGCTAATTCTGATCGGCACTAGACATCATGCAGGCTGTAGACAATAGCATTGCCAAGCAAAGTAAATGGTCTCTGCTTTCGAAATTCTTTGACCCACGCATGCGCTCTGTTCAGTCAGCTAACCACCCAGAGCGCTCTGTTCACTAACTGAAGTTACTGAATCCCACAGATATTTATAAATATTTATGTTAAAACATATAATAAAGTTATAATTATCGTTGAACATAAATATTCGTATGCAACTCGCCTATTAAGACATTAAGACACTCGTATGGAAATTATAAAACTCTCTTGGCTCTTTTTATAAACATACTCGTGTCTTATGACATTATGGGCTCATTGCATAATGTACTATTATAATTTCCATACGAGTGTCTTCATTACCATTATAGGTGAGTTGCATACGACTGTTTATGTTCGGCGATAATCATAACTATTTTATGTTCGAACATAAATATTCATAAATATCTGTCGAGATTTCGCCAGTTTTATGTACTGAACAGAGCGCATGGGACGCAGAGAATACCTTGTATATGACCATGACCTCCTGGAATATCCCACTATGACACTAGCCACGCAGTGAAATTTAAAATAGGAAGCCGTGGAAGTCAGCGCAGGTGCAATGCTATCCTTACCTAATTGGCCACACAACTGTGTCTTGAGCTCTGATTGGTGGGAGAAACTGTTTCATAATGAAAAATAGTGTTATAATGACCCTCATTATGATACAGTTTTCTGGCATATAATATTTACATTTCGACATCGTCGAACATAAATTAATTAAAAGTCCATTTTGCTGCAACTACTGTGCATCTACTATAAATATTTAATTGCTTATCCTTCCAGCTCGGTTTCACCTACGACCTCTGTGAGGAATCATTCCTCTACCGTAGTAAGGACAGTGTCTTGGAGCTGAAGTCAGTTTGTCAGCAGTGCAACGGGGGATGGTGACAGGCCGATCGCCCAGGCGACCGCTAACTTTGTTCTAATTAAGGAAAGATCAGGGAAGGGATTTTGGAAGCCGTGAACCTGCTGAAACGAACTGTCCCAGCATTTTCCTGGGGGAGAAAATGGGGAAACCACGGAAAACCATTTTCAGACCAGCTAAGGTGGGATTCAAACCCATGTGCTCCCGATGCCAGTAAGGCACTAGCTAACGCGTTAGCGCCCTCACGTTGGCCGGTGCCATTCCTATAATGTTCTTGATGGATGTCACTAGTTTCAAAATATTCGATCTAAATATATTTCGGCATTTAAGTGGAAAAGAGATACAGCAACAACGTGCAGTTTCATTATAAACCTAACAATTCACTTTTAAGTAGGCTGCTCTAGATACTGACCAGTCTGTTTTTTGTTGCACCTCTTTGAAAAGAACACATCCTATAATCACACAATTCTATATTTCAAGCATTCGAAAATTAAGGTTTTGGATATCCTAGTAGGGAGTTTGGCTTTGTAACTATGTCAACATTGTTAGATGGATTTAGGAATCTGCTCGTATTGCTCCTTATTTTGAGAGTTTTTTTTGTTTTGTTTTGTTTTGTTTTAAATTCCTACATGAGCAACCACCTTGGATTACCGGGTCCGTATAGATGGCCGAACCATATCTTGGACCAAAATATAAAACAATGCTTATGTCGATGGATTTAATTTTCGGGATGAGAGAAAGAAGTGTTTGTATAAAGATTTCGAAGTGATAGGGCTTTTGGTAAGATGATATTGGAGGGTTGTTGGTGGATTTGAATTAACAGATATAGTGTTTGTGTTATGGTTAATGAGTTGAGAAATGATTATTTACAAATGCGGGAAAGGAAATATCATAAATAGGCACTTGATGAGTGTTTGAGTGCAAAGGATGGTCACATTTACAGTAATTATGCCATTAACAAATACTATAACTATGCAATACACACAGGAGTATAACAGATTCTGCAAGCAACGTCTGCAACTTCAGTGGCGAGAAATGGTTATGGCTCTGTATTGGGGCATTTCATCTCCGTCTTATTATACTTCATGCACAGATTTGCTGTCCAATCCGTTTATATTGTGTTATGCACATAAAGGAAGTAGAAGAAATGTTAAGTGCGGGAATGTTCCACAACAAGTAAAGGAACCATTTTTAAGTAATTTTTATTGATTTTAATAAAGGGAGAAAATGCATTTCCGTGTAGGGTATGCTTGTATCTTCCACAGTTATTTGTGAAGTTATGTGTAGGCTATGTGTTTCTTTCTGACGAGGTTTCTATGCTAACAGAGAAGTACATGGAGGATAAGGAAATGATAAGTGCGGGAATGTTCCACCACAAGTAAAGGAACAAATCCATTATTTGTTTTAAAAAAGTGCAAAAGAAAATAAAAGGGATGGATAGAAGGAAACAGAGTAGAAGCTACTATGATTTCGTTTCTTTATTAGTTTTGGCATATTGCAGGCATTCATTGCAACTTTGAAATAACTGGTTGTATATATTTTGTTGTATAGATCGTTCGATTGATATTGTACATTTTTCTGTCATCACAATATATTTTTTTCAGTTTTTATTCAGGGTATTTATTCGCATATTCCAGTAATTGGAATTGTATTGTGTTTACCGGCTGAAAAGTTTAAAATATTATTTGGCAATAAGGCAACACTGAAAAATGGTTTCAAAGCTGTCAATAGATCGTTCGGACTACTAAAAAAAATATAGGCCTGCTGCGAAATTTGGAAGCTAAAATGTCCTAATATATGTAATTTGTGGCAAGGTTTTCAATGACTTGATCCTATAGGATCCAGAGATATGTTTTAACATGCCTATAATTCTGCATGTGTTCCACGGTATTTGGTAAAGAACTTAGAACTGTAGATGTGACCATCCTTTGCAAACACAAATAAAGTCTCTGTTATCGGATTGGAAGGCAGTTTTCAGTGTTGTTTTAGTAAATTAAATTTATTTATTTATTTATTTATTTATCGTATGACTTTTAGTGCCGAGAGTGTCAGAGGACATGTTGGGCTCGCCAGAGGCTGTAGCTGCTTCAAGTGCTTACCCATAGGGTGAGCTACAAGTTCCGTTCAATTTCAATTAGTTCCAACTTTCGCTACCAGATGTCACAGATACCTAGTGGTGAACGTTGGAACTTTGATTGAGCGTTCCAACGAAATCTAGCATAGAAATTTCGCTTTACACAAGTTTTGTCTGTGGAAGGATCTTTTACATGCCATAAATCTACGACATGATCCCGGGAGCTTTACTTCCCCTCCGAAGGAAGGCATACTGAAGAATTATAACGCTCTTAAATAATCCGATGACTTCGGCCGGGTTTGAACCCGCTATCTTGGACACAGCAGTTCAGCATGCTACCAACTACGCCACCGAAGCTTTTCAATCGGTCAACAAGCTTGTACCCAAATTGTAATGGGTGTTATTCTTTACATCATCATAATTTATTATACAGTATTTAAGGCCCAGAGCAGAAAACAAAGGAATAAAAACTAGAACTTAAATAAAAATGAACACAGCCTATTAATTACAACAAGAGAGGCTGAGACTTGTGCACAATTATTGGCCACAGATGTTCTTCCACCTTCCCCGGTCCCTTGCATCATCCACTGTTGATGATGGTTCCACCTTTCCTAGAGCCATTATCGTTCGATCCTTCCATCTTGTTCTAGGACAGCCTCTCGGGAGTCTCCCAGTTGGTGTTGAGTTGAAAACACGATTGGATATGGAATCCTCCGCTCTAATTACATGACCCAACCACTGCAATATTCTCTTCTCTAGAGTTCGGTTGATGTACTTCTTCCCAAAGCGTTGATAGACTACACGTCTTTCTGGGATCTTCTTCCCACCTTTCGGTTTCTGCATTATAAGTTATATTGGACCATGTATTTTCCGTAAGACTTTCCTTTCAGAAACTTTCCTTACACCTGAAAGAAATATACATGAGATTAATTTATACACTTGAATGATCAGTTTCGATCGTCAAGCGATCATCATCAGGCTCTTTACATTCAGGTCATTAAATATTTGTCTACATAAGTTATATGTGGGTTAATGTAGTTACAATATGTACACTTATTTAGTTACAGAAGTTTATTGTAAACCTTTGCAACTGGTCAATTTTGGTAGTTTAGTGAGATTTTTGTCATGATATTGTTGCTGACTATTAACCTGCGAATTCACTTGTTTCGTGGCATGATCTGTAATGGTTAGTAATGTCAGTTTGGTGTTTGTAACTTTAATATTGTTATTCATAATGTTGAATTTTGGGCTTATGCCGTGTTATATTATATTAAAATTCGACGCATTCCGAAAGAAACCATACACTGCAGCTCTTCGTTGTCCCTAACATGGGGCTATAATGGCGTCCATCTTTGGGCACCTTTTATATGTTCTTTGTTATTTTCTCTTAGCAATCATTTGTCGTATTTCAGATTATTCCTGACGAAGAAAGACATGGTTTCTTTCGAAACGCGTCGAATTTTAATATAATATAACACGGCATAAGCCCAAAATTCAACATTATGAATAGTATAACGGGCCGTGAAAGTCTAAATTATAGTATTTAATATTGTTATTATTATTATTATTATTATTATTATTATTATTATTATTATTATATTTATTTAGTATCGTTTTAACCTCAAATGGATTACGATTACTCAACTTACTTGACTGTTGATGTTCTTTCTTTTTATGCCAATACTCCTTCATTCTCTGGCTCGCTCTTGCTCGTTCCTCATCCGAGAACACCCTTCTTAATCTTCTCGGTTTCTCTACGAACTGATCCGTCACTTCCACAATTTTCCTTCTGAACATTGTTCTGTTTGCATTTTTATTATTATTATTATTATTATTATTATTATTAGGATGGTCAGTACTGTGCCCGTTCCTCCAATGGGACAGGCGATCACCCGGCTAGCATCCCGGCCCCATCAGAAGAAACAGCCAAGGGAGTGGGTAAAAAAAATATTAGGGCATGAATCTTGGTTCATACAGACAAGATTAAAAGAAAATCTCCAGCGAGCTAGAGACGAAGGGTCTCGGGTCGTTTACGGGTTGGGATGGCAAATAGACTGAACCAGGATTCACAAGCAAAACCCTAACTTGAATTGACAAACAGAAAAGAAAGGAAAAGCCCTCGTAAAATCACATCTGCTCCTTTATTGGCCCAAGGATAAATAAATATGCAACCTGCCTATCACGCACGAGTATAAAGTTAGGGTGGAACAAAGTCCGAGAAAGAAAAATATAAAGTTCATAGTCCCTAAACAAACAAAAGAAAATTACACTTATTCAAACTCGTGGGTGTCCTCTCTTAAAGTTCCGACAAGGAGATCGCCTTTCAAAAGCTAAATTAATCTTAATCTATCGGTGCACACGCATGTAAACATCACTAGCCACTTATCACAAAGTTCACCTGCGGCAAAAATAATTCAAAGAAATTATCGAATATCTATGTAAATTACAACTGTCTACCCTTATACAGCAATGGACGGATCTCCTCTATCGAACTGCAAATTAGTAATTAAAGAGCATCATATTACATCAAATAGCACTCAAACATCGACTCAGCTTCACATAATATGACATTTCAACAATTAATTATAACCTATCATAAATTATTAACGCACCCAGATTGTGCTTACATATTTACACTACTAATTCTTATTATTATTTCTAATTTATCTCCGCCTTTCCAACAACCTTGATCCACACTGTCATATTTGTCATTGTAATTAAATTATAGCATTGTCTAATGTTTATGAAAGGTTAAGAACCTCGCAATAAGACGCCCTAGCGTATTTCATACTCACAACAAACATTTAATCGTAACCCTTCCGCCGAACACTCTGTGTGAGGATCCAAACGACCTGACTGTCGAGCGCACCATCAATTACACACCTGCGCTATTCAATACAACTCATCAATGAACGTAGCACGTTCGTCAAGAGGATCCTCTCCTCACAAATTCAATTCCACGGACGTACGTCGCCCCGTGAATAACCTCGTCATATATGACGGAATAATACCATATCTAATTACCACATAATTATCACATAAACTTTACACAACATCTTTAGGTATTAGGAAGTCATTTTTGAAAGCCTTTGTCTGGAGCGTGGCGCTCTATGGAAGTGAAACTTGGACTATTGGTGCAGCAGAAAAGAGGAGAATAGAAGCATTTGAAATGTGGTGTTACAGGAGAATGATGAAGATCAGATGGGTAGATAGGGTTACAAACATAGAGGTATTAAGACGAGTGGGAGAGGAGAGATGTTTCTGGCGACTGCTAATGAAGAGAAGAGATAGGTTGGTAGGACACATACTAAGACACCCAGGAATAGCAAGCTTAGTTATGGAAGGAAGGGTCGAGGACAAGAACTGTAGGGGTAGACCAAGGTTAGAATATGTTAAACAGATTGCCTCAGATGTAGGGTGTGGTAGTTATGTAGAGATGAAACGATTAGCTCAGGACAGGGAGACATGGAGAGCTGCATCAAACCAGTCAAAAGCCTGAAGACTCAAACAACAACATTACAAAATAAATCATGCATTATTAGCATGTCTCAAGAACCCACACTAACAGAGCGTATCAACTTTATCGGGACCACGAGGTCGTATGATAATATGGCATCCTATCCAAGGAACCTTATCCGACAATCTCCAACCATATTCATTTGCTATAAAAATCTATGCAATCTGCGACAAACCTTTCAGAATAAAATTCGAATAGTGACCTCTGAAATCGACATGCTAGAATCTCCCAGCAAAGTGGGCATCTCCTATTATCGTTACCCAATTTCAAATTATTATTATTATTATGTCTCAGAGAATAAATACATGTCTTACTCCTACCATTGATGCTGTAAATTTATGTAGGTCAAATGACCCAAAACGACAGAGAAGAAAACATCTGCACGACCCTATGAAAAAAAATGATGCTCTTTCAATCTGGAATAAATGATTATAAAGGGCGTTAAGTTACACGATCTCAGGTTATCTCATGGCATGGCTATCCGAGGTAGAAGTTCTCTTCTTCCTGATGAACAAGGATGGAAATGAAACGTCTTACTTTATATCCGGTGTCCTCAGAAATCCATGGCGTCGGCGTCGGCGTCGTCTGCGGCATCAGGGCGGCGTCGTTCCTCCAGTGTCTCCGCGATGTGGTCTCCCAGCGTACTGGTAGAGGTATACTCCCCCGGCACCTCTCGATCTCCTGGCGACGCCCATGTCCGCCCACAGGTTGTCCCCGGTCACTTTCAGCAGCGGCGTCTCCCGACGTCCCAACCATGGTCCACTCGTCCATCTCGTTGCGACCGTTCACCCCATTATGGCCCATTTAGAAGTTCAGTGCAGCATAATTTGCGTGTTAATATGCATGTTGATTCCCAGAATATTTGAGTCCATGGTTATTAAGTTCATGCTGCCGTGTGGCAATATTACATTTCACTATCTCCAAGCACTTTCACGCTCGCGCACTATAGCGTCTAATTCCTGGTTCACTTGATTTATATGTCTTCACTTTCCTTTAACCCAGTGACACACTTCCTTCCACGAGGAGCTATTTCGAGCTATATCGAGTTGCTTGCGGCCTACAGTCTTCCAACACAAGCTTAAAGCAGATGTGGCCCTCCCACTTGCATTCTCACTGCGTTTCTTAAAATGCCACACTGCTATGCTATTTCCGAATGGATGTCTGTTACAATATAGTGCCTCGCGATAATGCTTCGCCTCGATTATCGTTACACAGTTCTTCCCCTGATACTCGTAATTTTAAACACCTCCTGGTATTCATCTTTAATGAACATAAATTGCCGTCATAAACGGACTTCCTTTATCAGTTCTGACTATTTCCTCATATACTAGCGAGTCCGATATCGTCTTGAAATTCACACTGTTCGACAAACAAACTGACATACTTCACTGTAAAGAAACTCACTAGCAATACATGCGCGCTAGTTTCAGGCTTCATGGCCTGCTGGTCACTCACGAAAACCATTCAAGTTCCCCCATGTAAAATCACTGTCTACATGACATGGGCTACTCTTCCGTGCTCCGCTGTCTAACCTACTCGTCCACGCACTGTTGACTCACATACTGCTGACTCACGTACTGAACATTCCGGAACCGCGTCCTTCTTCGAGAAAAAGAAAGTGGGAGGGGTTGGAACCTTCTGGAGCATTCCCCTACTCTCGCGGTTGCCTCGCCGCGTCATGCCATGACGTCATACTGACTCTCCGGTTTCCTCTCGATCTTCTGTCATCCGGGGCCGGTAATTGACCCTGACTGGATTGGTCACAGTACATTGTTCCACTTTATATTAACTCATATGGGAAACAAGAATTGAAAGTTGTAATACCAAGTATATTAAATTCTTTACCAGCAACGAAACCTTCCATTAAACTTAGCAAAGAAACAAATTGAAAAACGTCACAGAAAAACTATCAGTGAGCTAAGTCAGCTAATGTAGGTTTTGAATGTACACAATTAATTTATCAACTACAAATGTAAGTAAGTCTTCTGTCAGCAGTGAGGATCCATCAACATATACGTATAATCAAGTAATACAACTAATTTTTTTCCCACAGATAAGCTACATCTGATGGCTTTGTGGGAACACGATACTATGAATATTGTAAATATTGTAAATTTATTTGTAAATTTATTTTCATTTGTATGTACTGTGTGTATGTATACTGTTTATTATTAATAAATTAACCCCCCTCTACAGGTCTTGAACCCCCAGGCAGGGAAAGGGTGGGTCACTTAATCACCTAATTATTATTAAAAAATATCATTACAATATACACTGATTACAAAATGCGCAAAGACTGTACACATTTTATAAATTTCATTTCAATGCCTACTCATTTGTATAACCTGTAAATTTACAATTATTGAATTATATTATTATAATATGATAAAGACATGAGAAAATACGATATCAAACTCAAACAGAGCAGGAAAATAAATCTCATATGCCACTAAAAGATACAACCTTGTGTGTGTCATGCTTATCATTGATTACGATTTCTTTAAAATTATACAATGGCTTAGTCAATTAACACGTTCTCTTTGTATGTTTTATGCACTAAAATAATGAATAAGAAATAAACTTCTCGCCTCAACTGATTATATTTTCAATCTTCATTTTCTTTTCCCTCAGACAATGTTTAATATGCATCTTCAGGTTTGCTAGATTTCCTTTAAAGTATTTTAATTTAATTATTTCATTTTGGTGAGAAATACAGAAAGTTACGTTTCGCTATACTCAACTTAGGTTGGTGTAAAATAGCGTGATTCGCTGTATAATACTTCTGGTTTCATACCCGTGACTTACAACTTGAAATCTATTTCTATCTTTAACAAGATGTTCAGTAAAGAACATATAGCCAACTTTCTCCTAAATGCATGGGTATTGTTATAACTCTTTGTCCTTTTCAAGGAGTATAATTGAATGTTGGTTGTAGAAGCTTGTTGAAATACAACGTGCTATAGGGATATTAAACATGAATATGAGGTGCCCTTTGCCCTCGGTAAAAAATGTCATTTAATTCGGTTTCACCGTGTTTGAATTGATATCGGGAATGGATTTGCACAAATACATGGCCGCTATTTGCAAACTATTGGGCTGATGACCTTGTAGTCAGTCATAAGATGCTTTCCACAAAGAGGCATGTTGTTGCAAAATCTGATAGAGATCAAATTATTAGGATGGTCGTAATTTGATTTAAGCTTTTAACATTTGGGTGGCCGTCATTCCGTTTCCGTCAAGATGGCGGCGATATAAAACATGACACTGAGGTGCCCTTTGCTAGTGCTACCACTGTACCAAATTTCGTTCAATTCGGTTTCACCGTGTTTGAATTGATAGGGGGAATCGATTTGCACTCATACTTGGCCACCATCTGCAAACTATTGGGCTGATGATCTTACAGTTTGGTCAGAATATGCTTCCCACATAAAGATATGTTGTTGCAAAATTTGGTAGAGACTAGATTATTAGGTTGGTCGTAATTACATTTTAGCTTTTAACATTTGGTTGGCCGCAATTACGTTTCCGTCAAGATGGCGGTGATATCAAACATGACTCTGAGGTGCCCTTTGCTAGTGCTACCTCTGTACCAAATTTCGTTCCATTCGATTTCACCGTGTTCGAATTAATAGGGGGAATCGATTTTGACACAAAGATGGCCGCCATCCTCAAAATATTAGGCTAATGACCTATTAGTTTGGTAAAAGGATGCTCCCTCCATAAATGTATGTTGATGCAAAATTTGGTAGAGATCGGATGATTAGGTTAATCGCAATTTGATTTAAGCTTTGAACATTTGTGTGGCCGCCATTACGTTTCCGTCAAGATGGCGGCGATATAAAACGTAACACTGAGGTGCCCTTTGCTAGTGCTACATCTGTACCAAATGTCGGTCCATTCGTTTTCACCATGTTCGAATTAATAGGGGGAATCGATTTTGACACAAATATGGCCGCCATCCGCAAACTATTAGGCTAATGACATATTAGATTGGTCAAAGGATGCTCCCTCCATAAAGGTATGTTGTTGCAAAATTAGGTAGAGATCGGATGATTAGGTTAGTCGTAATTTGATTTAAGCTTTGAATATTTGCGTGGCCGCCATTACGTTTCCGTCAAAATGGCGGCGATATAAAACATGACACTGAGGTGCCTTTTGCTAGTACTATCTCTGTACCAAATTTTGTTCCATTCGGTTTCACCGTGTTCGAATTAATAGGGGGAATCGATTTTCACACAAAGATGGCCGCCATCCGCAAACTATTTGGCTGATGACCTATTAGATTGGTCAAAGGATGCTCCCCCCATAAAGGTATGTTGTTGTAAAATTTGGTAGAGATCGGATGATTAGGTTAGTCGTAATTTGATTTAATCTTTGAACATTTGTGTGGCCGCCATTACGTTTCCGTTTAGATGGCGGCGATATAAAACATGACACGGAGGTGTCCTTTGCTAGTGCTACCTTTGTACCAAATTTCGTTCAATTCGCGTTCACCGTGTTCGAATTGATAGGGGGGGGGGGGCAGACATTCAGAGTACACACACTCACACACACACACACACACACACAGACACACTTTTTTGTCGCCCTGTGTTGATCTCATAAGTCTACTTTCATTGTTTGCAAAAATCGAAAGTAGGCTAAAAATGCATTTTTCCCCCGAAAGAAAGCAATTGTTTAATGTTGAAGAACCTTGCCTCGGCTTACAGTCTCATAGTTGAATATAATCTATCTTTCTTCAACATTATTCGCAGTATGAGATTCCGTACTATCTGAATTCTTTTTAGTATGTTTTATAGGCACCACGTCAGACAAGAATACCATGATAGAACTGACTGAACTAGAGCATGGTAGATGTCTCTTAAAATTTATAATTGACAGTATGTTTTAGGTTGTGAAATATAGGCTTTAGATTGTTCTTCTTGTTTTACTTGTAAGGAGATTGCATTGACTTTTCAATTTCATGTCACTATCATATATCATATACTGTATATTATTTCAGTAGTATAGATCCCTCCTGAGGCGCTCACAAGCGACCGATCGTGAAAAATGAACATTCAAATGAAAGAGAATATACATTACCAGTGACGCATTGCACTCTAATTTCATAAATATCTATAATTTCCTTAAAAATGACTTTAAAAACTGTACAAAGTGTGCGATTTGCAGATACTGTTGCTGCAGGAAGATACGCTCCATTATTGCTGTCCACTTCAAATTTTGGCCACTGTGGCACCTGTTTCCTGTCATTTGAACATTCTGAGTTCTTTCCTTTATCATTTCGCATGGATTTCAGAAACAGTACGGTAATTTAAAGGAATGAGCAGCCTACTCAAATAGTATAATTTCATAAATATCGAATAACTGGTGAGTGTTACGGCTAAGCTGTCAATAAATGGACTCAGCACACAAATGACATTAGCAGTGACGAATTGTATTCTAATTTCACAAATATCAATTTGTGTAAGAAGTGTGCGATTTGCAAATATTGTTGCTGTCTGAAACTACGCGACATTATTGCTGGTCAGTTCGCATTTTGGCCGTAGGGACGCCTGAAACGTAAATAGTGTTCAAAAATAATTTGGTTCAAATAAAAACATAACCATTCTCCTTAAGTCTCTCATTATATACCTATTGGGGAAAGTGTGGTTAATGAACATGCGAGATTTCAGCACGGGTGCGCTAGTCTAAAAATAATTCCAGATATTTAACTGTATCCACTTAAGTTATTTAAGGACAGTGGATTTAAGAACTTAGCTGGTTAGGTGGTATTCGTTCTTGTGCAGTTCCTATCACTAACACTGTACACAGTGAACTGGATGAAAATTGTCCTTGTTCAGGCAGGCCCCAACCGTTCTCTCTCTCTTTCCCATTGTCCTTCCTCTGTTGAAAAAATCCACAGCCTGCTTCCAGTCGACCGACCGGGTCAGGGAATGGAATGAATGAAGCCCCTATCTAGCGGCGAGGATATGAACTGTGCCGGCTGCCGAAGCCTGTCGCACTTCCCTGGGGCAATGATTACATGGATGACTGATGAAATGAAATGACAGTGGAGAGTGTTGCTGGAATGGAATTTGTGACAGGGAAAACCGGAGTACCCGGAAAAAACCTGTCTGCCACCGCTTTGTCCAGCACAAATCTCACATGGAGTGACCGTGATTTGAACCACGGACCCAGCAGTGAGAGTCCGGCGTGCTGCCACCTAATCCACGGAGGCTCCAATCCTGCCTCTGTTGCCAATCATTAATTTACGCTTTAGGACGTAAAGCTTTCCACACATGTCTCATCAGGTGTGAGTATAGTGAAGGGCGGGTGTATTGTAAAGATGTTTTCAGACTTATGAATACACTTGTTTCACGCGTGCAGGTCGATGTTAGTTATTGGGCGTGTACATAATTGGTTTGGTAGTTATTGAGCCTCCCACAAGCCTCGAACAAGACAATTGTAACACATGTACTACTCCACTCATGTCAATAATAGAGCCGAGGAATTCGCCAGGTGGATAATTCTCCAAGCAACGTCTGCAACTTCAGAGACGTAAAATGGTTATGGCTTTATATCGGGGCATTTCATTTGCGTCTTGTTACACTGCAAGCACGGTCTTGTGATCCAAATCTATTAAACTGTGTTATGATGAATAGTGCAATAATGTATGTCAGGCATGGGACTTCCTATTTACGGTTCCCTTCATGGATATTGCCAACTTAAGCTACACGTCGCTAAGTCTAGGGGGTGTAAGGAGTCATTTGGTGGCAAATTCTCAGAAAAGAAACTATCAACTATTTAGAAACGACAAATTTAGGAATCGTGGAATTTTTAATTATTCCCTCCGTGTTATTAAAATATTACTGTTTATCCACTTTCTGTTGTAGGTTGTTGTAGCTTCATTTGAAGGTTTAGGCATCGTGTTCATTTAGCCCCATGTACTTCGATAAGTGCGACATTCTGTCCGAAAACCTGTGTTATTGTGATGGCTGTATTAGTGTGTGTTTTATAACGCTGATGAGGATTGGGAAGGAGGTGGCCTAGGCCTCACGTTAGGAACCATCCCGGCATTTACCTGGAGTTGATGTGGGAAACCACGGAAAACCACCTCGAGGATGGCTAAGATGGAATCGAACCCGTCTCTTCTCAGTTTTTCCTCACGAGGCTGAGTAAACCCTGATCCAGCCTTCAGACTAGAATTAAATTCCTTGGCAGAGGCGGAAAACGAACCCAGGCCTCCGCGGTGACAGTCAGGAATGCTAGCCATTTCGCAACGAGGTTGACTTCCTGTTGTAGCGGCTAGCGTTCCTTCACTGGTTAATTTACTTCCTAACGCCTCTAACGTGTTGGCAGCATGGTGACACACACTTTACTCACAAGTCATGGACACCAAGCATTAGACCACATCCTTTGTCGTATGTAGCTCACTAAATGTATCACTAAGAGCTCTAGTGTTAACACATACACGGACAAATCGAAATAAAAATATCAACTTCTGTTTCGACATGCATATCAACAATTAGACCACAACCTTAGTGGCCTACATTTATCACTACAAGCACTAGTGTCGACCCATACATGATCAAATCAAAATCGAAAAATCAACTTCCCTTTTGAGAAATTCAAAAATCAGCTTCCTACAAATCGTAGTTAAAGATTCAAAGAATAGATAAAACTAACTTTAATTTTATTTATACAAGTCCCATTTAAAAACAAGCATTTTAACATGTTTGTTTCAAAATAACACTTAAGCCGGAAGTAATTTTCTAAATTTAAATTTGAAATATGATAGAGCTTTTCAGAACACGTATTTTAATTCCGGGTCCTCTAGTTTCTTTACATTTTTGCTACACTGGGCCCCTATAGTCTGAGTGACAATAATAATAATAATAATAATAATAATAATAATAAAATAATAATAATAATAATAATAATATCGTATGGCCTCGGGTGCCAGGTGCAAGCTTTGTTATTTGACACCCAAAGGGTATCTTGTTCTTAGTGCCATTTAAAAAAATGTTTTCAACAATAATATCTACGGCATTTTGATGTCTTGTTGAATGAAGCGCCTTAATTGTTTTTCTACAAGCTGTCAATATTGAGGTTTTGGCCAGTAACGCAACAGCATTCCTTACAACATTCCTCCCTTAACTTAAGCTTGCACAATAAGTCGTGCACAACGACTGAAAGAATGGCGTGGAAGTCTGAAGACCGGAGGTTCCAAACTCGACGCTAGCGACGGCCATTATGAACATGGATGTTCACTTATTTTAAGTCGCTAGGCACCCACCCCAATTCTAGACGCTAAAGTTGCACACACAGTCAGCACATTTATTTATATTTATACCTATATCGTATGGCCTTGGATGCCGGGTGCAAGCTTTGTTATTTGCACCCAGAGGGCAGCTTGCATGTCAAATTTCGTTGTTCCTTGAAGCACTACGAAAGTCAAGGAGGTTAGATATCGAAGCTCCTTGAACACTATAGTGCTTTCTAATAGAGAAATGAGGAACTTCGTGTTGGCGGAAAGTCCCGAGATTAATTTTGCCATTATGAACACGGCCTACTGAATTTAAATGGGTTCTTTGACACGCCAACATCGAATGACACACGTGTCGTAATTTTTGCTGCCTTTCAAAAATCACTTACCACGACCAGGAGCAAACCTGCAAGCTTGGGGTCAGTAGACCGACGCGTTAACCACTCACCCACCGTGGCAAGCTAGTCAGCACAGAAACACATGTTATTAGAACATTTCAGCATACTTCAAATTAAACCGAACGGTATATTGGCTTTCACAGCCAGTCAATTAAAACTCAGCAAATTTTTCTAGGTTTATGCCGTGTCTTGTGTGGGGTTTTGCCTAAGAACACCAAGCTGGCTCATCAACGGGCCCTTGGTATCCGCGCCCGGACTCCCACGGGAGTAGAGAACTGCGTGCTACCTCCCTTTTTATGAAGCGCACCTGCACCTCTTTACTGCGAGAGCTAAATGCTCAAGCAGCGTTAACCTCCCTATGAAGTCTTCCAAAAAGATCGTATTACTTATATACCTAATGGAGGTAGCACGAGGTTCGCTACTCCTGTGGGGGTCCAGGCGCGGACACCAAGAGCCCGCTGATGAGCCAGCTTGGTGTTCCTATGCGAAACCCCACACAAGACACGGCATAAACCTAGAAAAATTGCTGAGTTATAAACCGAGCGGATTCACAAGGAGTCCCAAGCACCTACAATTAATGAAAAATAATTAAGGAGCTACTGTTGTTGTTGTTGCTTGAGTGTTCAGTTTTTAGACTGGTTTGATGCAGCACTCCATGCCTTCTTGTCCTGAGCTAATCATTTCATCCCTACATAGCTACCACACCTTACATCCAAGTCAATCTCTTTATTATACTCTAACCTTAGCCTACTCCTACCGTTCTTGTCCTCGACCCTTCCCTCCGAAACTAAGTTTGCTATTCCTGGGTGTCTTAGTACGTGTCCTACCAACCTATTGCTAGAAATATCTCTCCTCACCGATTCGTCTTAACATTTCTTTATTTGTTACTTTATCTACCCATCTGATCTTTATTATTCACCTGTAACACCACATTTCAAACACTTCTATTCTCCATTTTTCAGGTTCACCAACAGTACAAGTTCCATAGAGTGACATGTTCCAGACAAAAGATTATAAAAATAAAAATTACTTTCCAATACGTAAATCTATATTTGATGTCAACAGGTTTCTTTTCTGTAGAAATGCTTCCCTTGCCTGAGCCAACCTACTTTTTATATCCTCTTTGCTTCGTTTATCACTGGTTATTTTGTTGCATAAATAACGGAAGTCTCCTATTTTCATTAGCTCTTTATCTGACAATTTGATGTCCATAGAGATTTCTGATTTCTTTCGGCTGCATTCCATCACTAATCATAATATTTATGATGACTTAAATTTCAGTCAGGGAATTTTACTCTAGAGCTAGTGCATTTAAGGTAACAATAATATTGGCAACACTGAAGATTATGTCTTTATTAGGAGAAATTCATTTGCATCTTGTTACAGAGCAAGCACAATTTTACGACCAAATCTTTTGTTTTGTGTTCTGTTAGGCCTAAATGATGCAAATAATGTATGTTGTTCGGGCACATGAGTTTCTTGCCGTGTTAGTAGAAGAGAGTGCAGCTGCGACTCAGACCATCATCAAGAAACAGCTGATAGAACTAGCCATTCCATATAATTTACAACAGGCAAAGTAACTTCAGTTTATATCGCTGATACGTATCGCGGAAAAGCTATGCCTCTTAAAGGTGTCAAGGAGCTCATAAAATAATGGTTTCGCGAATTATAAGCTACTTAAATGATGAATAGATTAAGAGAGGAAGGATGGTCTGGGAGTCAACTATGTCCTCCAAGGGATTTATAACGGGTATAAATTCATTAATACTGGCCACGGTTGGCACGCGAATCGTTTCAACAAATGAACTTTGATTAGTTTTTCTGTGCTCACCCACGCAAGTTTCTGAATTAATAAATCCATTTCATAATGGGCAGCGCGCGAGCTGTTCCAACAAACGAGTGTTTACGGGCTAATAGTTTCAGCAAATTAACTTTGATGAGTTGTTGTGCGCACGCCCGCGAAGGCTTCTGGGTTAGTTAGTTATTAGTTAGTTATTGTTGTTTGAAGGGGCAGAACTACTTAGCCATCTGCCCCTTTCTGAGTTAGTAAATACATTTTACAAAAGGTCACTCATGAGTCGTTTCAACAAATGAGTGTATTTCGTATAGTTTAGCGGCTGTTTGTGCGTTTACAAACGTTTGCAGTTTCCGGGGCGACTCGCATTTGCGATGACCATCAACAAAGCACAGGGGCAATCCCTACAAGTATGTGGAATACATTTGGAAAATCTATGCATCTCACTTGGACAGCTGTATGTGGCGTGTTTAAGCGTCCGAAGGCCTTCTGATTTATTTATGATCGCACGGAAGAACACAAATATTGTGTATCCAAATGTACTGTAGTCTACTTCTGTAAACAAAATTACAACTCAAACACTTTCTTTCTTTGGTTGGTTGGTTCCTAAGTTTAGGGGCTGCGACAATGCGGTCATGTAGCCCCGTGTACTTTGGGTGTGTGTAGAATCTGTCTGATAACCGGTGTTAATTGTGATGGCTGTATTAGTGTGTGTTATCTGTTCTTAATTCAAGTAAGGACTGCCGACATTCAATTTTCAAGTAGTTCCTACTTTTGCCACCAAACGGCACCGTCAATGACAATTAGGTCTGAACTTGGTTACTAGATGCCACCGCAGTCAGCTCCTGGCGACGAATGTTAGAACCTAAGAGCGTTGGTCAAATCAAACCTATAATTTAGCTTCACACAGGTGTAATTAGCGAAAGGTTCATTTGCATGCCCTAAATCTATGACATGGGACCGCCGGACTTTGGCCGGGTTTGGGCATAGAAGCTCACCTTGCTACCAACTACGCCACCAAAGCCACCACTTTCTTTGATTGGTATTGCAACGCATGCTGGGTGCAGCTAGTTTATTTGTATACTAACTACTTAACAATTATAGTTACTAAAATACAGACCACCTGATGCTTTAGTAGGTAGTATTGCTGGCTAATGACGTAGAGGTCCTGGGTTCGTTTCTTGGCTCTGTCAATAATTTCAAAGTCTTCCAATGGTCTGATACGGAATCTCCGAGCCCCGTGATGACAATTGGGTACCTGCCAGATACTGTGGCAAGAGGAGGAGAAGGAGCCGAGAGGAACAGGACACCTAACCCCACATAAAAATCTGGCTTAATGATTGATTGATTTATTTCGACGGACTACTTTATTCATTAGACCTAAACTTCTTAGACACGTCTTACGGCATGACACCTTTCTCCTGAATGTCTTAGAAGGCAAGGTCCTAGGTAAGGAATCGAGAGGAAGACCGCGTTTCTCATACCTTAGAAACAAAATCACTCAGCTGGGTTTTGCTTCCTACGTCACGATGTAGAGAACTGCTGAAGATCGTGGTCTCTAGCTACAGTGACAAGGCTTAGATTTTAGATAATGATGTTGATGACACTTGGAGCTTAAGAGCTCTTTTACAGAGGTCCCCTACAGACAATAATATTAAGGCTTATAAAAATAAAACGTTTCGCTAACATTCACAACATTAATAATAATGGTCCAGCAATTATAGTAACCATAGGACGATAATAATAAAATAATAATAATAAGCCCGGGGCCTCATCTCGAAAGTGATGAGGAAGGAGGAGGGGGAGGAGTAACACCTCGTTAAAAAACCTGGGTCCATCTGGCTTCGGATGGTAGCACCCTGTAAGGGCCCCTGCCTAGGGTTACTAGGTGAAAATTGGTCAACGGTCCTGATGGCGGAAGAGGAATCTAAGATTCCCAACGATGGATGGAGCGGAAGAGCCAGGTGGTTTCCCCACCAATAAAAAACTCTAAATCCAAAAGCGTTTGTTCCCAGATTGGGCGGCTTATGGTCAGCGTCTGTTCACCAAGTGGTGTGGCTGTAAACATGCTCCAGGAACTAACAATCCCTGGTTCTAAGAAACCTAGTGGATAACCACTAGACCCCATTTCTTACAAGTAACCATGGCGCGTGCAAATAATAACAGCATTACCCCAGGTGGTAACCAATCCACCCGTCAACTGACGGCACCCGGGCGTTCGGACTCTGGGGGACCCGGGCAACCACGGCCACAGAGAAAATCGGAGTTCTCTGGCAAACTTCCACATAAGACACCAACTTACGTAGGCACTCTAAACATCAACACTCTCATACAGCCTGGAAAGTTGCACAATCTAGTGACAGAACTCGATAGACAGAAGCTTCTAATCCTCGCGCTGCAGGAGACACGTATCACAGATGAAGACACCATGGACTACGGCAATTACCGCTTGTTCAAGAGCAAGACTGACAGGCGCGTTGCCAAAGGCGCTCCACTTCTGGGGATGGCCTTCATGGTCCACAAGACCATAGTAGAATCCTTAGAAGTTACTCCAGTAAACAACAGATCGATGAACATGCGCTTCCGGTGCGCCAACAAAAAATACACACTGATCAACGCACACGCCCCTACTAACCAAAGTAACAAGAGCGATCCACAGTCCGCAGAAAAATTCTGGCCGACCCTTGACACAGTGATGTCCAAAGTCCCCAGGGATGACGTCAAACTCCTCATGGGCGACTTCAATGCACAGATCGGTAGAGAAAAGATGTACAGGAAAACAGTCGGAAACTATCCTGCACATAAATTCACAAATAAAAATGGCTCACGACTCATAGAACTCTGCCAGCAGAATAACCTCAAGCTCATGTCAACATCTCTTAGAAAACACCCTAGAAAACAGAAAACCTGGCGTTCTCCAGTCCAGCAGTTAGGTGAGTTCCAAATCGACCATGTGGCAATTTCATATCCAGTACAGAAGGAGATTCATGATGTACAGGTACGTAGAAAAGCCAACATTGACTCTGACCATTACCTAACCCGCGTCAAGGTCAAGTTCACCCCAAAGAGAACTTTCTGTAAGAAAACCCCCCTACCAAAATTTGACACAAAAAAGATCGCAGATTCTGGAGTGAAGGAAGCCTGGGAAAAAGAACATGCCAATGACTGGCAAAATTTCCACCGAAAAATCATAGAAACAGCACAAGCTCTCATTCCTTTGAAGAAGAATTCCAAACATCCTTGGTGGGATGTTGATTGTGAGAATGCACTCATTACCAGGAAATTGGCATATCAGAAATACAACAGTAAAAAATCCCCAGAAAATTTACAGACTTTCCATGAAACACGAAAAGCAACCGCAAACATTATCAGACAATTCAAGAGGAGATACCTGAAGGAACAGTTGGACTCCATTGAGGACAACTTCCGTAACTACAACGTAAGGGATTTCTACAGAATGTTTGCAGGACACATCAGAGGGTACACACCACCAAACCTGTGCTTCAGAAAATGTGATGGAAAATTAGCACTAACGAATAAGGAGAATTGCAAGGTGATGGCACAATACTTCTCTGATCTTCTCAACTGTCCAGAACCAATAGAGAGATTCTCAGAGGAAGAACCTACAGTCAAGAACGCAGACTCATTACCTCCGACACAAGAGGAAGTTCACAGGCACATCATCAAACTTAAGAACAACAGGACATCTGGTGAAGACGGCATGGTGGCCGAACTACTGAAAAACCTAGGGCCACACTCACTTAGGGAACTCACACAGATTATCACTGACATCTGGACATCAGAAAAGCTACCAGATGAGTGGAAATGTGCATTGATCCACCCATTACACAAAAAAGGCGACCGCTCTGACGTAAACAATTACAGGGGCATTTCACTATTACAAGTTACGTACAAGATCCTCTCAGCGTGCCTACTCCAAAGGGCTCGGGACCAGCTGGAACACAAGATTGGCGAGTACCAGGCGGGATTTCGTCCTGGTCGCTCCTGCGCGGAACAAATCTTCAACTTAAAAAGTATATTGAAAATCAAAGCCCTCAGGAATACTCCAGTTACTTCGTTGACTTCAAGAAGGCATATGACTCCATTGTCCGTCAGTCATTGTTCAACATCTTACACGAGCAAGGTTTGGATAGCAAGACCTTGCGATTGATCAAACATACACTGACAGACACGACATCAAAAGTGAAATTCATTGGGGAAATCTCAGAACCATTTCAGATCAATACAGGTGTTCGCCAAGGTGACGGGCTCTCTCCGCTCCTCTTCAACCTAGTGCTGAACAAAGTTATCAAGGAATGGGAGAAAGAGCTGAGACTTCAAGGTAACTGGAGGCCAGTGCGACTAGGACGACCAAAGGACGAACTGGAGGTTGGCTGTCTAGCCTTCGCGGATGATCTGGCTCTACTCTCAGATAACGAAACCACATCAATCAGACAGATAGAAGTACTCAAAGAGTGCGCCGAAAAAGTAGGACTACAGATCTCGTTCCAAAAGACAGAGTTTTTCTGTACGAAATTCGACATACAGAATTTAAACACGAAATATGGCAAGATCAGTAGAGTCGCCCACTTTAAATACCTAGGTGAAGTGCTTGAACCGACGGGAAAAGAGAAAATCGCGCAGAACACTAGGTTAATGAAAATGAAGAGAGCCTTATACAAGACACAGAGTGTCTACAACAAAAAATGTCTGTCCACATTCACTAAAATTCGTCATTACAACACGGTTATTAAACCTGAGGTGCTTTATGCTAGTGAGACGTTGACGTTACACACAAAGGGCGACTTGGAAAAAATCCTCACAGAGGAAAGAAAAATAATAAGGAAAATAATTGGACCAAAGCACACAGATGAAGGATACAGGCTTCACTCCAGAGACACCACAGATAAATTGTCCAACCTCGCAGCAGACATCAGAAAGAGGCGACTAAAATTTTACGGCCACATCAGCAGACTCCCACAAACCAGACTCACCAACAAAATTCTTAGATACATACAGCGGCTCAAGATTACTACACCCTGGATGATGCAAGTCAAAATTGATCTAGTAAAAGCACAGGTCGACCCAGAAGACGTCATAGACAAAAGCGTATTTAGACACAAAGTGTACAAGTGGGAAGTGTTATCAGAGAGAGCTGCACCTACAGCCCAAAGACCAAAGTGGACCGAAGAAAGGAAGAGGGCCTTTAGTGCACGAATATAAGAGTACTGGAAAGACAGGAAGAACAAAAAGTCATGATTGCTTCGCGTGGTCTAATAGGCCTGTAACGTGTAAAATAAATAAAATAAATAAAATAATAATAACAGTAAAATGATATGCAAAAGAGTGCTTATAGGGTAGAGTCAAGTTACTCCGTGATGTCAAGTAACACCATGATAAAACGTATTTCCTCTATCACTACGAAGGTTAAATTCTGAATATTCTAAGTTTTTACCAACATATAGCAGTAGAGACCAGGAATCCAGGAAGCCCTTGGCGCTCTATCTCTGACCATCTCAATGAAGTTTAAAAAATATATTAACAGAGATTTGACATTTCAACAAGTGATCCACATCCAGTGAAATCTGTGGTGAAGATTTTAATTTCTTATAAACAGCTGTTTCATTGTATAAGTTTCATTTTAACACCAGTCAGAATAAGATGCAGACCATTCGCACACACAAGTTACATGCATGTAGTGTTAATCATGCCAGGTGTGTGAGCTTAGCAATAAGTACGTTTTCCTTAGGTTGGACCCTGAAATGGAGCCAAAAGGGACTAAAGAGGCTCGCTCCTACACAGCTGAAACTCTTAAAGAAGCATTGAGGTCGATGAAGGAAGAAGGATGGTCAATATACAAGGCCAGTAGACGTTTTAATAACCCGTGGAGTACAGTAAAAGATTATTGCACAAAATATTCAGCCGATCCAGGAAGTGCAACCCTTGCAAAAATTGGAAAGCCATTCGTTGTGTCACCTGAATTTGAAGCGAAGATAGTGTGTCAAGATAGACACAATAGATGGATCTAGCGTAATTCCAGACACCAGAACAATGACGATGATGGCTTTGGTGCGTGAGGTGGCTCCCCTGGCGGATGACACCAATAGGAAGAATGGAGCAGAATGGATCGGTTATCAGTTTTGTAATGTCTGGTACCTATAATGTCTACTTTATGTGTGATAGGTGTGAGGAATCTGATAGTGACTAAGAAGAATTTAAACATGTTTAATGGAATACTTTATTAGAATGTTTCATTTCTATTTTTTTTTAAATGTGTAGTGAAATGTTTCTATATGGGCAATATGGGGTAATAACAAGATGTTCAGTAAAGAACATATAGCCTACTTTCTCCTAAATGCATGGGTATTGTTATAACTCTTTGTCCTTTTCAAGGAGTATGATTGAATGTTGGTTGTAGGAGCTTGTTGAAATACAACGTGCTATAGGGATATTAAACATGAATATGAGGTGTCCTTTGCTAGTGCTACCTCTGTACCAAATTTCGTTCAATTCGGTTTCACCGTGTTTGAATTGATAGGGGGAATCGATTTGCACACATACTTGGCCACCATCTGCAAACTATTGGGCTGATGTTCTTGCAGTTTGGTCAGAAAATGTTTCCCACATGAAGATATGGTGTTGAAAAATTAGGTAGAGACTAGATTATTAGGTTGGTCGTAATTACATTTTAGCTTTTAACATTTGGGTGGCCGCGATTACGTTTCCATCAAGATAGCGGTGATATAAAACATGACACTGAGGTGCCCTTTGCTAGTGCTACCTCTATACCAAATTTCGTTCCATTTGGTTTCAGCGTGTTTGAATTAATAGGGGGAATCGATTTTGACACAAAGATGGCCGCCATCCGCAAACTATTAGGCGAATGACCTATTAGATTGGTCAAAGGATGCTCCCTCCATAAAGGTATGTAGTTGCAAAATTTGGTAGAGATCGGATGATTAGGTTAATCGTAATTTGATTTAAGCTTTGAACATTCGTGTGGCCGCCATTACGTTTCAGTCAAGATGGCGGCGATATAAAACATGACACTGAGGTGCCCTTTGCTAGTACTACCTCTGTACCAAATTTCGTTCCATTCGGTTCCACCGTGTTCGAATTAATAGGGGGAATCAATTTTGACATAAAGATGGCCTCCATCCGCAAACTATTAGGTGAATGACCTATTAGATTGGTCAAAGGATGCTCCCTCCATAAAGGTATGTAGTTGCAAAATTTGGTAGAGATCGGATGATTAGGTTAATCGTAATTTGATTTAAGCTTTGAACATTCGTGTGGCCGCCATTACGTTTCAGTCAAGATGGCGGCGATATAAAACATGACACTGAGGTGCCCTTTGTTAGTGCTACCTCTGTACCAAATTTCGTTCCATTCGGTTCCACCGTGTTCGAATTAATAGGGGGAATCAATTTTGACATAAAGATGGCCGCCATCCGCAAACTATCAGGTGAATGACCTATTAGATTGGTCAAAGGATGCTCCCTCCATAAAGGTATGTAGTTGCAAAATTTGGTAGAGATCGGATGATTAGGTTAATCGTAATTTGATTTAAGCTTTGAACATTTGTGTGGCCGCCATTACGTTTCCGTCAAGATGGCGGCGATATAAAACATGACACCTGGTGCCTTTTGTTAGTACTACCTCTGTACCAAATTTCGTTCCATTCGGTTCCACCGTGTTCGAATTAATAGGGGGAATCGATTTTCATACAAAGATGGCCGCCATCCGCAAACTATTACGCTGATGACCTATTGGTTTGGTCAAAGGATGCTCCCCCCATAAAGGTATGTTGTTGCAAAATTTGGTAGAGATCGGATGATTAGGTTAATCGTAATTTGATTTAAGCTTTGAAAATTTGTGTGGCCGCCATTACGTTTCCGTCAAGATGGCGGCGATATAAAACTTGACACTGAGGTGCCTTTTGTTAGTACTACCTCTGTACCAAATTTCGTTCCATTCGGTTGCACCGTGTTCGAATTAATAGGGGGAATCGATTTTCACACAAAGATGGCCGCCATCCGCAAACTATTACGCTGATGACCTATTGGTTTGGTCAAAGGATGCTCCCCCCATAAAGGTATGTCGTTGCAAAATTTGGTAGAGATCGGATGATTAGGTTAGTCGTAATTTGATTTAAGCTTTGAACATTTGTGTGGCCGCCATTACGTTTCCGTCAAGATGGCGGCGATATAAAACATGACACTGAGGTGTCCTTTGCTAGTGCTACCTTTGTACCAAATTTCGTTCAATTCGCATTCACCGTGTTCGAATTGATAGGGGGGGACAGACATTCAGAGTACACACACTCACACACACACAGACACACAGACACACGCACACACAGACTCACACACACACATACACACACACAGACAGACACACTTTTTTTCGCCCTGTGTTGATCTCATAAGTCTACTTTCATTTTTTGCAAAAATCGAAAGTAGGCTAAAAACTAATAGTCTACATACGATTTGAACACTTTTATTACATTAAACATTAGTTTTCACGATTAAAAAGTACACTGAATGGTGAACACCATGCTATCACGGAGTAACTTGAACACTATCACGGCGTTACCTACTTCTACTACCGGATTTTATTAGTTAATACCTTGAAATAACTTATGTATATTTGTAAGATATATATGTTGAACGTTCCGTATGGTATCCCTCTTTAACATGAAGCGAATCGAAATAACTGAAATCTAAAATTTCTGAAGTAGTAACAAAAAAAAAAGCTTAGTATCATGGAGTTACTTAACTTTACTAGACCCAGTATTCAGCCTGAAAAACAAACACCATATACTAGAAATATATGAACGTAGGTAGATTAACAGCCTAGGAGGCCTGTTAGTAATTCTGTCATAGCGTCGGATTCTAATCAAGTCGCCTATGTCTCTTCAGGATAAACACTCTGTTTATTTATTTATTTGCTTATTTATTTATTTATTTATTCACGGAACTTAATGTTGTTCCCGGTTTGCAGATATTTGCTTTAAACCATCAAATGGCTGATATGTTTTTATTTTATTTTTAATATTGTTAAACATTCCTTCCCCACCACCTATCGCGATGGGACACGGGCCCAAGGAGAGGGGATACCCAGGAGCTAGGCGACACCGTTGGAATTCCGGAAGTGAACAAGTAGATCACCTTGAGCGTCTAATGTTATTGGCGAATTGCTGCGGTATGGCACCTTGAACCAAGAATAGAATGCCTCATCTCGGTGAATTCCAATAGCCCTATATATATTTATATTCGATATAGCCATATATTTGACATACTGATGTTTACATATTGATTGTTAAACAAGTTATAACAGTTACGAAGAGGCTGTCCACCCCTCATGACGTAGTGACTAGCATTCATGGCTGCCATTGTTTTGATTCCCGGCTGTGCTAAGAAATTTAATTAGGGTCTGAAGGCTGAAACTGTGTGTATTATGCCTTGTGAGGCAGATCTGACAAGAGCTGGTTTCGATTCCTGCCAGTTTTTTTCTTTTTGTTGGTTAGTCACTTATATTCCAAGTGAATGCAGGGAGAGTACCGTACGTAAATTATGGTCATGGCTACCTTCTAACTAAATCATAGCCCCAGTTATAAATGCGCGCTAATATACACAGGTTATCAGACACACCCAAATATGTGGGGGTACATGACCACGATGTAGCAAAGCTCGTAAATGATCCAACAACAACAACAAGGAAAGTAATCTATATTCATAGATGTAGCATTTCCAAAGTGAGAATTGATGTGTCTCTGTGTAGTTCAGTGCCCGGCCCTGTAGCTGATTGGCTAGCTTACCAGGGACGTGAGGCCTCGGACATAATGGGACATAATGGAACATTATTATTCGAAACATGTAGTTTACTAGGCTCAATGTGCATTTCATGAATTGTATTTATAGCCGTACTATTTTTATGAGGAATCATATTCTCTGTCCTAGTAATGGTCGTGTGCCTGCTCTATTTACACGACCAGAACGAACGGTGAGAAATGTGGGTGTGACGCGTCTTGCTGCACACCATCGCTATACCAGTCAACAATTAAGTAATGGACTTAGTAGCCCACGTAGTGCTCGGGTCAAGTCAAGCTATAGGCAACAAATTACAGATACGGTAAGCTGATATATACAAGACAACTGTACCAGTCCAACGGCTTAATTTTGGCTTGCCTAAGAGGTAACCTTCAACGTATTAAAGGTGTTATTATACAACTCATCCAAATAAAATAACCAGTTAAAGAGCAATTGCTGTTCATTTTCTTCATATTTTACGCACTGTCAGAGAAACGTTGGAAATACTATTATTAAAGTGTCTAAATTACGAGTTAGTAATTCAGAAAGACAAAGAGTCTGTTTTACAGAGTGAGATGCAGAAAATCAGAACCAAAATGTCAAGAATTGGATTTTCTCAATTGCAATGATACAAAGCTATTTCCTGGTGGGGTTTGCTTCTGGAGAGGTATTAGCTGAGTCAAAATTAAATGTGTGGGAGGGGGGATGGAGAGGGGAATTGTTTGAAAAATTCAAAGTCTGCAGTCCTTACTTGAATTAAAAAACAGATAACAGACACTAATACAGTCATCACAATACCAGTTATCAGACAGATTCTACACACACCCAAAGTACACGGGGCTACATGACCGCGTTGTCGCAGCCCCTAAACTGAGGAACCAACCAACATTTGTTTTATGTTTTGAGATTACGGTTCAACATTTTGAAACAATATCTTGTGGATTAAATATAGCATGTTGGAGATCATTTACAGTTTTGCAACGAGTAGTGTATCAAGAAGAAAATTCTGACTTAGGGCAACTCTGGCAATACCTAATCTATACAAAATTGCGTCAGACATTCTGGCCTTTTATGCAATGTCACGGAATTGAAAGGGCCAGATGACTTCGCGAAGAAAACTAGACTTAAATATTAATATCAACAAAATTATTTTCGAGCAATTGCACATTGATAAGTGAAAATACAACGTATCAGATGTTAATGAATCTAACACGAACGTCAGTCAGTAGATAGGAGATTTTGAAACTTCAAGATCGTATATATGCTTGCATTGATGATGTCCCATTATGTGCCGGAATTTTGCCCCGAAGGGGATCTTAAACGTGCCAGAAAATCTACTGACACGGCTCCCTCACATTTGCACAACTCTGGCATTGAAATCACCGAGGAGCAAGATTGTATCTGCAGATGGTACCCTGGAGATGATTTCACTTAGCTGATCATAGAATTGACCCTTTACTTCATCATCGGAATCTAGGGTAGGTGCATAGGCAGAGATGAGCGTCATAAAGGAACCTCCTGAGAGTGGTATGTGGTGAGTCATGAGCCTTTCGCTGATTGCAATGGGCGTAAGTTGGTGATAATTTACCAGTTTGGTCTTCACAGCGAAGCCCACACCATGAATACGCCATTCACCCTCCTCCTTTCCTTTCCAGAAGATGGTATATCCTGTTCCAGATTCAGTAATCTTGCCTTCAGGAGACAGCCTAGTTTCACTGAGAGCAGCAATGTCAACGTTGAGTGTTGATAACTCATGTGTTACAAGAGCTGTCCTTCTCTCAGGTCTAACGTTATTGTCCATATCAAACAAATTTCTGATGTTCCATGATCCAATAATCAATTTGTGATTCTTTACTGTTTTTTAGTTTCGGCCACATGACGGGTGACCTGCTGAGTGCGGTTGCCCAGCCGGACCGAGACTGCGACTTCCGATGTTCAGCCCACCTTTTATAGGGCCTTCCCCATGTGGGGTGGACAGCGGTGATCCTAATAGGCCTGCCCAAACACAGATGCAGGACCGAATTCCTGAGTAGTCACAGAGTCTCCAGGATACGAACCTGGAACCTTGAGCCAAGAAAGCGAGCACGTTACCGCTGAGCCACGCAGCCAGTCCACATGTTTCGACCCTTCAATGGAGTCTTCTTCAGCTTTTATGTAAGGCAAAAAAAAAATATTTCAATTACGAGGGGTGATCAGAAATTAAGATTACAAATCCTGCAGTGAAACGTGTACAATTTATTTCATACAACCAATACAGCCAAAAATTCTCAAAGAAACTGAAGCTTACAAATACCTAGGAAGTATCCAGGGAAGGTAATATCAAAGAAGAAATTTCGACGAGGATAGAAAATTGCTCAAAATTTTGTTATAGCATGTCTGACATATTTAGGAATCGGAACATACCTACCAAAGTAAAGATCATGATATACACTACTAATATTTCTAAAACAGACGAAACTCCAGGATTATCGGTCCTGTAACCTGAGTTTCTGATCAGTCCCCATCGTAAAACATAAAGTAAAAATATTTTTAAAGCTATATCAAAGTTCAAATAAACTGTAGAAAATAAATAAATAAATAAATATATGAATAAATACTGTAAATTGATTTCCTTAGAAAACATTAATTTCAAAAGTTGACACCATATTATACTGAATTACCGGTATGTTAAAGATAGCAAACGGTCGTGAAATATTCTCAAAGACAATGAAAACTGGCACCTATGCATTGTCACACCTGTGTGCTTGTGTTATTCAGAATTCTAAACCAAATGCGTTTTACACCTATTAGGTTGAGTTATGTACATGGAGTACAAGCCATTAAGCATCAAGCTGGGAATTCGAAGGTTCAGAATCAAGTCGTGGTCGCTTCTATGTTTAACACCTTGGGAGATTGTACTTCGTGTACACAACACAAACTGATAGCAGAAAACCAGATATGGTTTTCAAACGGTCGTCGAAACTCAAATTCGAATACGCTGGACAGTGATGCAGATGAAGATTGCCTATTTCACTGTTAGTTGTAACCCTTCACTTGGTAAAAGGGAGTTTGTCCAATGACTGGGCGGAGTGAACCCTGGCAGTCCAGGACATTATGGCCTCAAAATTTAACACTACCTTTTCCAAGCTAGAATTAATTATAACACCTATAGCTGATGTAATTGAGATAATGGATAATAATAATTATTATTATATCGTGTGGCCTCGGGTGCCGGATGCAAGCTTTGTTATATGCGCCCAGAGAACAGCTTGCATGTCGAATTGTGTTTTTCCTAGGAGTGCTATGAAATTCAAGGAAGTTAGATATCTAAGATCCTTGACACTATAGCGCTTTCTAGTAGAGAAAGGAGGAAATTTTTGTGTTGGCGAAAAATCCCAAGATTAATTTTTCCATTATGAACACGGCCTGCTTAATTCAAACGGGTTCGTTAACATGCCAAAAAGGTATGACATGCGTGTCGTGATTTTTGTCGCTTTTCAAAAATCACTGACCAGGGCCAGGAGCGAACCTGATATCTTGGGGTTGGTAGACCGACACAATAACCACTCACCCACCGTGGCAAGCGGGATAATGGGTAAAATACCGTATATATAATTCAAATTATCTATTTTGATAATGTTCAATCTTTTTGATTGGAAATCAAATGTACATTATATAGTCTACTAAATAAATATCTACTTCGTCAATAAATAGAAATCTAATAAATATCGATGAGTGTAGGGGAAATTCGGGTGGTGTGAGATAAGAATTATTTGGTGTAAAATATTGAGGGTTTCGTAACATCAAGTTAACAGACCCCAATTGATATCCCCATTTTTGTTTATATAACTATAGTAAGAACCTTCAAAAACGGAATTACGTAAGTGATAATCAGATTTACAAAAGTCGAAATTTTATATATTTTAGAAGTTGTCGGGTGTTATCAGACGGTCTTGTAACTGGATCTCCACTTGCCCGTTCAAAGCAACGGAATGTAATTTTTCATTGTTATCATAATAAGATCTCTACACAGTAAAGTCCCTGATTCTTGGATGTCACGGGTAATCGCGAGAACCACTGGATGGATTGTGATGCGGTTTTCACCATTCTGTAAAGGCTATGTCAAGGAAGGTTACTGTAGAAAATTATTTATTTATGATCAAAGGAAGCCAAGCAGTAACAATTTCAGTGAAAAAGTCGAAATGAAAACCTGGTGTCCGTGTGCTTTTTAAGTGTACGCTGGGCAAACCGCTAAACATATTGTTTAGCATTAACAAGAAAGTCCACGAGAGCATATCTCTATCTTAAATACATCGCCCTCTATACAGTAAGTGTTTTTACGTTTACATTTCTTCCAACAATCTCCTTCCAATTACTGAGGTGACAGTTTATAGCACGTAATGCATTCATAACTGTTCCCGGGCGAAGCCGTAGCGGGTTGCTTGTTTATAATAAATCGTATCCCCTTGAATCCTAGTACATTTCTCTGTAACTCAATACTGCCAGAAATTGAATCAAATCCAGTTTTCACTGATGTTCTTAACACAAATGAAGCGAATAGGTTTTATTCCTAACATTTAAACTTAACGCCTTTTATCCTAGTCTTAAATCATTGACCCCGTAAGTCCCCGCACGATAACCCATCAGCTCTTAAGTATTCAAACAGATATTCAAATGGTCCGGAAATTCAGAATTGTCATCATAACCCTTGAACAACAGTGCTTCTGTAATGTTACTAACCACAATGGCATTGCACAATATCCTGGATGTAAGGTTCCAGGAATTATTACGTCCCTCTTATCTCCCGGCGGTTTATGGAAGCAGATCTAGTTTTCATTACAATATAGTCTTGTAATTTATAATGATAAAGATTACAAACAATGGCTTGTTGGATTACTAATGCTAATGGCTATCGTAAATGTAGATCTGTGGGGGTGGTGGCTCAGTAAATATCTTATTTCGAGTGAGTGAGCATGAGATCAGCATCGAGTACAGCAGCACGCGCGCTCAGAAAGACTGATAGGCCACTATCCTTATCTGGTCGATGACTTACATGCGCGCCCGGAAGATATTTACAAAACTTAGAAGCAATTCTTGCAATGTTTCCTTGTTTGATTTTATGCAAAGATTGCTTCTTCAGTCAAACAACATGAAGTTATCGGTTCATTTATAGGTATCGTATTTATTTTAGACTGTTGTACATGGGTGTTTGAGGTAACTGTTAATTATGTCTTGTGGCCTTCTGGGACACTTGGTACTAGTAATTCGTGAGCAACTGGAATTGTGTGTTATGATGGGGATGAAATGATGATATCACTAATCCTTAGTCTTAAAACTTGTAAATGGTCTGTTTTGAAACTATCCATTGCAAGTTTGCTATTTTTGGAACAAATTAACGAAGAAATAACTGAAATTTGTCAAAACTCAATAATAATAATAATAATAATAATAATAATAATAATAATAATAATAATAATAATAATAATAATAATAATAATAATAATAATAATAATAATAATAATATCGTATGGCCTCGGGTGCCGGGTGCAAGCTTTGTAATTTGACACCCAGGGGGTAGCTTGCAGGTCGAATTTCGTTGTTCCTTGAAACACTATGAAAGTCAAGGAGGTTAGATATCTAAGCTCCTTGAACACTCTAGCGCTTTCTAGTAGAGAAATGAGGAACTTCGTGTTGGCGGAAACTTCCGAGATTAATTTTGCCATTATGAACACGGCCTAGTGAATTCAAATGAGTTCTTTGACATGCCAACATCGTATGACATGCGTGTCGTAATTTTGCCGCCTTTCAAAAATCACTTACCACGGCCAGGAGTGAACCTGCAATCTTGGGGTTAGTAGACCGACACGCTATCCACTCACCCACCGTGGCAACCTAACTCAATAATACACATTACTTATAGTGTCAAAGAGAAACTTCAAAATCTCGTCAGGATGTAATAGAAATAATATTTAAAACAATAGCTTCCTTGAAGCAAAAAACCACGCACGCGTTTTATAGGCTAGATGTACCCTACAGCTCGGGAAGAGAAAAAGTGAGAAACAAGTAGTTCCGCGTAGAAGTATACAGCCTATTTTCACATATACTCCTTATGTTAACTGCCTCTATCAATATACCAAATTTCAGTGTGATTGCTGTAATAGATTCGTATATATTGAGGAGCGTCAAAATATTTCGGATGGTCGCCATGTTGGATTTTATATATAGGCTTTAGAGTTATGTACTATTACGTGAAGTATGTGTGTAGGTATCTTATTCAAACTCAATCGCATGATTAGGACACAAGAAATAAGATCTAGATTTTAAAATTTTGCTCAGCCACCATCTTGTGGTTATGAAAATAATTTAAATGAATTAGAAGGCAGTGGATTAAAATTTATATAAGCGTATACGGCACCAAGTTTCACTGCGTTCGGATGGTTAAATCGCGAGAATCGTTCATTTGAATACATACATTTCGCGTCTTCACCATGTTGGATTTGTGCTCACCAGGTTACTGAACGTCCCATAGGTGAATTTATGTTTATAGCCTCTATACACAATCAAAATTTCAGTTTGATTGCTGTCATAGATTACTAGATATTGAGAACCGTCTAAATATTTCAGATGGTCGCCATGTTGGATTTTTATATATTAAGTACATTGAGTTATCCAATATTATATGACGATTATTGCGTAGGTTCAGTATTCAAACGTTGACTTCGATCGCATGATTAGGACACAAGGAATTAAAACGTAATTTTAATATTTTGCACAGCCGCCATCTTGAGGTTATGCAAATAATTGAACTAAATTATATGTCAGTGCATTATAATGTGTAAAAATATTTCCTGTACCAAGTTTCACTGCGTTCGGATGGTTAAGTCGCGATAAAAGTATATTTAAATGTTTCAACTTTGCTTGTCCGGCATGTTCGTTTTGTAGTTATCAGATTTTTGGAAGTCTCGTATGTAAACGTCAAATAGTCCCCTTTACCACCGTACAAAATTTTAGGGTGATATCATTAATAGTTTCGGAGATATATAATTCCGGTGAAATATTTCGCACAGCCGCCATGTTGGATTGGTGAGACGTAATAAAATTTGAAGGGCACGGCCGGGGTCGGGCAAAATAGTAATATGACCTTACCGAGTTTCATTGAAATCGTTCAGTTAGAAGTTATTAGGGGGAAGGAGTCACACAGACACATACGCACACTCACACACAAACACACTCGCACGGACAAAAGGTGATCTCATAAGCCTATTTTAATGAAAATAGTCTAAAAATGCTTGTTTTCCATTCATTCATTTATTTATTTATTTATTTATTTGTATATCGAACATACAAGAGAGTATGGAAGCATAATCACCCGATGTCATTTAATTCAGAAGACGACACAATCATGAACTCGACTCATATGCAGAAAAGATCACAGACACCATTCGTAAGATAAGAATAGTTTTCTATGGCCACATTGCTCGTATGAGTTCTACAATGTTGAGCAATAGACTTGACTTACTTGACTTATTTCCTGTCGTTCCCATTGAAACATATGGCATCCTGGAAGCTGCGCCATCTCACTCTGTTGGCTGGCATCCTCTTCACCTCTTCCCTTGTCTTTCCCTATTGTCGCTCCTCAGGCTCTACCGTCCTCCTCCACGAATGCTTGGGCCTTCCTCTTCTCCTGCTACCCTGGGGATTCCAATCCAGGACTTGCTTCTCAATGGCATTATCAGATTTTCTAAATGTGTGGCCAATCCACTTCCATTTCCTTCTTTTTATTTGGATTTGAATCTGTTCCTCTGAAGTTCGAACTAACAGCTCCTCATTTGACATTGTCTCAGGCCAATATATATTCAAAATCCTTCTCAGATACCTTTTAACAAACACCTGTAATCGACTGGTAATTTGGTTGCTAACTTTTCAAGACTCAGGCCCATACAATAATACTACCTTGACATTACTTCTAAATATCATTAACTTTGCCTTTGTAGTTATATTTTTACTCGTCTAAATCGGATACAGTTGTACAAAGGCACCACTTGCTTTTCTAATTCGTTGCCCTACATCATCATGAGCATTAGGATCATCAGTTTTCTTTTCTTAACAAGAAAACCAAGGAGGCGTGGCTCATCGAGGTAGAAAAAAGACCTGCGTGAAGAGGGGATTACCCAGGACAATATCCAGAAACGGGTTCCACTAAAGTCGAAACTCCAAGAACATCATGGTTTCCAAGCAAAGCCAAAACTAAAACCTGGCAAAACATGGAGTAATAATAATAATATCGTATGCCTCAGGTGCCGGGTGCAAGCTTCGTTATTCGGCGCCCGGATGGCAGCTTGCATGTCGAATGTTGTCGTTCCTTGGAACGCTATGAAAGTCAAGGAGGTTAGATATCTAAGCTCCTTGACATTTTTGCGCTTTCTAGTAGAGAATGGAGGAACTTGAGTTGGCGGGAAACCCCGAGATTAATTTTACCATTATGAACACGGGCTACTGAATTCAAATGGGTTCTTTAACCTGCCAACATCGTATGACATGCGTGTCGTGATTTTTGACGCCTTTCAGAAATCATGGACTGAAGCGAGGAAGGAACAGCATAGGAAACGAATACGAGAAAATTGGGCGAACGTTAAAGCCCAGGCGCAAGGACATGGAAAAGGACAGTTGAAATAGCGTGGTCCGTAGATGGCCAAAACGACAGCAAGAATAAAAATACTAATACAATGATTCCGAAATATACTTGCTTGTCTGTGGTAAATGACAGAAATGGAGTGGGGTGGGAAATAGAAGAGGATAACTTATGATATACGATACCATCAGAAGAAGAAAAAGAAGAATCAAGAGTGTAGGCGTATGGACATGCTGTTATACTTCAAGTGTATTGGAAATGATGCACAATTACTCAACGGAGGATAATTGAAAACCAGCAAACAAGTAGAACGCACCATTTCAGGCAAGTATTTGCCTTGCGTGTAAATGACCACGACAGGAAGAAAGATTCACAGACGCCACAGACATGAAACATTAAAATCTTCCTCTAGACGTCCCGTGTAGTTTTAATTTCTTGCTTCCTTTACCTTGTATTCGTCCGCCTGATTCATGAACACATCAACTCATCAATATTGGCTCTATATCCGCATGCTGTCCTCGTGGGAGAGTATTTATAAACTTGTTCCGTTCAATGCTGGTGTAGCAAACGAGTTCTGAATCATGCACTGTACTTGCTTTAAATGAAAATAAGAAAATACACATAGAAAGCTTGTGTGCAGTATTACTATGTGACGTCCTCAGTGAGGTTTACAACAACATCAACGCAGGAGTAGCTAACAAACAGAGTTAGGTAAAAACGTGGTACTTCTAACAAATTTTAATGCAAAAAGAATTACGTGAAATTAATTAATTCACATGGATCACTTGGATCCAATCCAAGTGAATTAATTAATCTTTATTTATAAAGGGGCGTAATGATGCTGTTGTCAAGCTGCTTGCCCGGTTCAAAGCGGACCGGGTTTGATTCCCGGCCAATGAATGTGAGATTTTCAATGAGAATATCATGTCCTGTGGTTTGCATCCTACGTAAAACAAGTAGTTCTGTGAAGAACTATACAGCCAATTTTCATATATCCTACGTATGTTAACAATTGCCTCTATCAACATACAAAATTTCAGTTTGATTGCTGTAATAGATTCGTAGATATTGAGAACCGACTAATTATTGCGGATGGTCGCCATGTTGGATTTTATATATGTAGGTCTTAGAGTTATGTACTGTTACATGAAGATTATTGTGTACGTGTAGTAATCAAACATCAATTGCATGATTAGGACACAAGAAGTAAAAAGGAGATTTTAAAATTTCGCACAGTCGCCTTCTTGTGGTTATGGAAACAATTGAAAACAATTAAATGCCAGTGGATTAACATTTGTATAAGGATTTACTGTACCAAGTGTCATTGCACTCGGATGGTTAAATTGCGATAAACGACCATGTGAATATTTATAATTCGCGTCGCCGCCATGTTGAATTTGTGATCACCAGGTTATTGAATGTCCTATAAGTGAACTTATGTTCATAGCCCCTATGAACATTAAAAAATCAGTTTGATTGCTGTAATAGATTCGTAGATATTGAGATCCATCTAAATATTTCGGATGGTCGCCGTGTTTGATTGTTATATGTATAGGCCATTGGGTCATGTAGCATTAAAGGAAAATTATTGCGTAGGTTCATTATTCAAACTTTCACTTCGATCGCATGATTACGACACAAGAAATTAAAACTTAATTGTAAAATTTGACACCCGCCATCTTGAGATTCTGTAAACAATTGAACTAAATTAGATACCAGTGCATTACAATGTGTATAAACATTTCCTGTACCAAGTTTCATTGTGTTTGGATCATTAAATCGCGAGAAAAGTCTATTTAAAATTTTCAAATTCGCTTGGCCGCCATATTCGTCTTGTAGTTAACCGGTTTTTGAAAGTCTTATAGATGAACTTCCCGTAGTGCCCTTTATCTCCGTACAAAATTTCAGGGTGATACCGATAATACAGTAGTTTCAGAGATATAGAATGCCGGTGAAATATTTCTCACAGCCGCCATCTTGAGGGTATGTAAACAATTCAACGAAGTTAGATGTCGGTGCATTACAATGTGTATTAACATATACTGTACCAAGTTGTATTGCGTTTGGTTGGTTAAATCGCGAGAAACGTCTATTTAAATGTCGCAACTTCGCTTGGCCGCCATGTTGGTTTTGTAGTTACCAGGTTTTCAAATGTCACATAGGTGAACTTCCAGTAGTTCCCTTTATCACCGTAAAATATTCCAGGGTGATATCGGTAATAGTTTCGGAGATATTGAATGCTGGTGAAATATTTCGCACAGCCGCCATGTTGGATTGGTGAGACATAACAAAATTTGAAGGGCTCGGTCGGTGTCGTTCGTAAGAGTGCTATGACCTTACCGAGTTTCATTGATATCGCTCTAGCCGTTTAGAGGATTTTAGGGGGGGACACACCATCACACACATCATCACACATACAGACAGAAACACGGACAAAAGGTGATCTCATAAGCCTATTTTTGCATAAATGAAAATAGGCTAAAAATGGAGGTCCCGTGGCTTATGAGATTAACGGTCACGTTAAATTCCTTCCTTCCGTCCGTCCTTCCTTACATCCTTTCTTCCTGACTTACTTCCTTCCTGGTTTCATTCCTTCCTGGCTTCCATACTTCCTGACTTCCTTCCTTCATGGCTTCCTTATTTCCTTCCTGGATTCCTTCCTTCCTTCATTCCTTCCTGGCTTCCTTCTTTCCTTCCTGGCTTCCTTCTTTCCTTCCTGAATTCCTTCCTTCCTTCCTGGATTCCTTCCTTCCTGGCTTCCTTCTTTCCTTCCTGGCTTCCTTCTTTCCTTCCTGGATTGCTTACTTCCTGGCTTCCATCTTTGCTTCCTTCTTTGCTTCCCGGCTACCTTCTCTCCTTCCTGGCTTCCTTCGTTCCTGACTTCCTTCTTTCCTTCCTGGCTTCCTTCTCTCCTTCCTGGTTTCCTTCCTGGATTCCTTCCTTCCTGGCTTCTTTCTTTCCTTCTTGGATTCCTTCCTTCCTAGATTTCTTCTTTCATTCCTGGCTTCCTTCTTTCCTTCCTGGCTTCCTACTTTCCTTCCTGGATTGCTTACTTCCTGGCTTCCGTCTTTGCTTCCTTCTTTGCTTCCCGGCTTCCTTCTCTCCTTCCTGGTTTCCTTCCTTCCTGACTTCCTTCTTTCCTTCCTGGCTTCCTTCTCTCCTTCCTGGTTTCCTTCCTGGACTCCTTCCTTCCTGGCTTCTTTCTTTCCTTCTTGGATTCCTTCCTTCCTGGCTTTCTTCTTTCATTCCTGGCTTCCTTCTTTCCTTCCTGGATTCCTTCCTTCCTGGCTTCATTCCATCCTTCCTGGCTTCCTTCCTTCCTGGCGTCCTTTCTTCCTTCCTTACTTATTTATAGAGAAGTTATTAGCATAATTAATTAGATGCGATGATGTTCGCTTGGCCAACGAAACATGATACCTCCTTTAATTAATTTAATTGGTAAAGTGCACAACGTGTTAAAAGTTTATTTTATTCTAGGCATTGATGAGGATTTTTTGAACTTTCATCGCCCAAGATAATTGTGACTTTGTATGTTGACCGACTGCAGAACATCCCATATAGTTTCAGATGCATGCAGACATTTACCATAATTTTAACATATTTTGGCGAAGAGAAAGAGGGGATTATGAAGACGTTAATTGCGGAGAATTTTAAGGAAGATATGTCGATTGTACCAAAGATATGTTGGCCACCTCTCTAACAGAAGAAAATACCACCTCATTGTGTAATAACTGGAATTCTTGGCCGTCACCCATGAGGTCCAGATTTGATTCCCGGCTCTACCAAGAAATATAAATCTGGTCTGAGGGCTGGAACAGGGCACACTCAGCTGTGTGAGGCAAAAAAGAGGAGAAGTGTGTTCAATTTACTCCTCAGCCATCCGATAAGTGGTTCTCCGTGGTTAACTATCCGAGCGACGTGAAACTTAGAATACAAGGCTTGTCTAAGCTAATTAAATCTCTATGAGAACTTTCGAATAGCGACCATGCTACATTTTCAAAATCACGTTTATATTTCACATGTCCTAAACAAGCGATACGAATGTAGGTCGGTGTAATGAGCCATGATTTTAATATTCATCTGATGGCATATAATTCTATAGCATATATATATATATATATATATATATATAGCGCCCGTTGACGCATGTTTGCATTGGTAATTGATCACCAAGATCCATGCTGAAGAGTAACTGAACATACCCTGCAAGAGGCGGGAAGAATATGGAGCAATATTAGTTATAATAATACTTTTACACATTTTGGACACTCCATAAATCATCAAAGATTTAATTAATGTAATTCTGCATATTTAAATTACGGTCTACTTCGCAGAAACGCGAAACCGTGAATTTGCGCGGCTAACTCATGTCTTGAGTGAACGCCATGCGTGAAGAAAACAGTACCTAGTTGTCGTACGTCCAGACAGGACCGATGTGTGAGTGACGCATCAGTATAAAACACGTACCGAGTATTGGAAGTCTTTGTGGAATGGAGAGATCCATTTATATTAGAGACACGGATAGCCATCAGTGCGAAATATGCAAGCAGAGTAATAGTGGGTAATTATTTATACCTAAATAGTGCTATATTTTTGACCAAGGATTAACAAACTGTGGAAGCATGGAATGCAAGCCACGAGGCAGCATGGTCACATGCAGAAGTGTATCATAAACTGTGAATTGTATAAAAACTGTGATACAGGAACTACTTTATGTTTCGCCAAAGTGCAGATATTTTCATTTATTTAATTATTGTAAATAATGTTGTGCAAAGTTTGCGAGTGAGCGTCGCCAAAGCGATGATAACGCCAGTGGCGGTGTGTAAATGGGAAATTTTATTTTACCGCACAGTAGAGTCAGTGAGTGTTACGACCTCGATGTAATTTTCTTTAACATGTGTGATAATTTAATCAACAACTACATAATGGAACCAATCAACTGTCTACATTTGAAGTACAACTACGACCACGTTATGGAGAGGAATCACTAAACCATGCGTGGTGAATTAATAACGGAAGGTGACCGAAGCAATGACGAGATGATCTAAGACCACTGAGGAGACCGCTATAACTCCTCATGGCGGGTCTCGCACTGGTGTCGCTGCAATCTGTAAGTCAGATCATGTTTAAGTAGCTTCATGTAATGGGTTGCAACGGTAGATTAGTTATAAATGGTTTCATTTAAAGTGCACAACGCAGGTAGTTAACATATGCTCATGTGTGGAAATTTTTAGTTTTGTTATAAATTTATTAACGCCAAGAAGGCAATGTTATAATGTCCAATTCGTATCATTTCAAAACAGTTACAATTTTTATTTTTATTTTGTCAAGCTCATGGCAAAAGAAACTAGTTCTTGCCAGATGGTAAATCGAGGCCAAGGTCGCATGTGTATGTGCGAGACAGCTACACAGCACGTTGAATCTCAGACAGTGCATTAAATAATCGAGAAGGCTGTGAAATTCCTAGCATTGTATAATCTGAATGCAGAATCCATTATTCACGTATTTGACAAATGAGCATCTGAAAACAAGTTTATTTTATTACGAGAGCCAGACAGGCAGTGGAAATAAACAGTATTTTGTAACCAGTGACCGTAGGTTCGACTTTATTCAGGGAAGAGGCAATTTGATAAATACACAATCTCACACGCTAGTTTGTATCAGAATCCTTTATGCTAATGAAGAGCATTTTCAGAATGTGTTTTCTACACACTTAATCTTTGTGATCGATATTTGAAAGTGTATAATTCAGGGATCCACACTAATTGTAACTAACGTTATTATAGTATTATCGAAGTAAGGCGTAGAAGGTGGATTAATACCTCCGACGTGTTATTGTGATTATGGTCATTTATGCCGGTGGTAACGGGCTATTGCAGTCGTACCAAGCCTATGGAGTAAGGATTGAGGAATCCATAGTCTGAAAGAGAGCCACAGGGTGTCTAATAATGAGAGTAATGGTGAGGACACAGGGTGTCTATTACTATTGTTGAAGTATTCCCAAGTGGAATGTGATGAAATTATTGAGCATTAGTTGGATACACACGATACCTGATTACACTAAACGCAATTAAAAGGTCCATAAACTGAACAACTACACTGCGGGGAATAAATAATTGTGTAACAACCGTAATCAAAGAAAGGATTTTGTGAAACTAAACAAATCTCATAATTCCCCCTGAGCATAAATAAATATGAATAAATACTAAAAATAAAATATTTTCAGAACAAAAGGTTCGACATTTAGTTATTGTTTATTTTTCTTGGATACACTTTGTTACATTTTCACACTATTAGTCAACAACAAATTGATGATGTGACAACTGGAGCACACACATCAGATTGGCAGCAATATGAGTCGATGTAATTGTTCAATTACCATCGCATTTGCAGGCTTTCCTATTTTTCTAACTTTCCTTTACACTTTGAAACTATGACCATTTGTTACAAACGGTAACAAATCGTGTAAGCAGGCAGTGCCAATTGCACAACCATAGGAGTGCTGAATTGTGGTATGCATTTGTGTTGTATTGGATTAATCTTTTTTTATTCAGCAACGTTGTGCACATATTTTGTTTTTCCTTGTGATAAACGCGTCTCATTTATTAAATAATGATAGTTTGGACTAGATAAACACGTAAATTTGAAGATAAATGTCAGAGATGGCACTATCCTAGCTTAGGACAAATTTTCCCTTTGGTATTAAATATAAACATTCCAAGTATTTGTAATCAAGAAAATGTCTTGCTTTGCAGTAAATTCTTATAATGTTTGATCCACCCGTAGTCATTTTCGATGGAATTGCTTAGGGCTGATCTTACGTGCCACACTCATAGCTTGTTCGTTTTCGTTTAAAGTTTGTATTAGGACCATGAGAGTAATTTAGATCATGGATAGGACTTTATTATATTTTCTTTCAGGGCAGAATAGTATCGGACTAGCCGTTAGCAACTCTCATGCTTGGCTAGGGATCTATTCTGAATAAAATGTATTCATGATTTTAACATAAGACTGACCTCTCCTTCTTGCTTAGTTTTGATATCGATGCATATTTCTGAGCTGGTTAAGAATCGAACCTCACCAATTCCCGATACCCCCGAGTGCAGACTTCTGTGCAAAACCAGCCTATGAATGTGTCGTCCCCTATACTTATGTGTTAACTGGAGGAGGGTCTCGGAAGGGTCATTTGAAACCGGTGGCTCCCCGAAACCTTCGGCCAGCGGGCACAATATATATAAAAACTTGGCGTCCATACGATACATTTCACCGGTGGGTGAGCGGTTATAGTGTCGGACTACCAACCCCATGATTGCAGGTTCGCTCCTGGCCATGGTAAGTGATTTTTGAAGGCGACAAAAATCACGACACTCATGTCATACGTTGTTGGCATGTTAAAGAACCCATTTGAATTCAGTAGGCCGTGTTCTATGGCAAAATTAATCTCGGGATTTTCCGCCAACACAAAGTTCCTCCATTCTCTACTTGAAAGCGCTGTAGTGTCAAGGAGTTTACATATCTAACCTCCTTGACTTTCATAGCGTTCGAGGGAACGTTGAAATTCGACATGCAAGCTACCCTCTGGGTGTCAATTAACAAAGCTTGCACCCGGCCCTCGAGGCCATACGATATTATATTATAATTATTATTTCACCGGTTAATCTGAAATTGAAATCCACCTTGTCAAACACTATAGAACGTAGTTTAATAATTGAATTATACGAGATTGCCACGGTGGGTGAGTGGTTAACGTGTCGGAATACCGACCCCAAGATTGCAGGTTCGCTCTTGGCCATGGTAAGTGATTTTTGAAAGGCAACAAAAATCACTACATGGATGTCATACGTTGTTCGCATGTTAAAGAGCCCATTTGAATTCAGTAGGCCGTGTTAATAATGGCAAAATTAATCTCGGGACCTTCCGCCAACACAAAGTTCCTCCATTCTCTACTAGAAAGCGCTATAGTGTCAAGGAGCTTAGATATCTAACTTCCTTGACTTTCATAGCGTTCAAAGGAACGACGAAATTCGACATGCAAGCTGTCCTCTGGGTGTCATTAAACAAAGCTTGCACCTGGCACCCGAGGCCATACGATATTATTATTATTATTATTATTATTATTATTATTATTATTATTATTATTATTATTGAATTATTTTTATTTCTTATGCTTCCTCGACTTACAAGGCTGCTAATACACAAAGCTTAACAATCATAATGAGACGAAAGAAGAAAATTAGATGGTTAAAAAAATACGACTAATGAACTATGAAATGTGTGACACACACATAAATTAGAATAAGGAACTGAAGAGTGGGCGAACCGCAACTAAAAATAAATTATTAAAATAGCTATTCAGCCTTAAAATACACATAATTTACAAATATAGGTGATTTCTCAAAATACTAATGGATCCTTTAAGGGCTGTTACTGCTATGGTATTAATGGTTGCATTTGAGTACGAAATTTTCTACACGCTGCAGCAAAAAAAGAAGGTATTGTTCCTCGGGACCCCACCAATAACCCAATAACTTCTGTTTCTTGAAGGTGGTATTTTTCGGTATACAATGATACCCTTGTCAGCGTAGATGGAATAATAAATGACTCTTAAACTATGTTAACAAATACCAAAGAGAAAAAAAACATTTGAATTTAAATAAAATGAAAGGTCACATAGTTTAAGATTCATTTATTAATCATTCTACGTTGACGAGGGTATTGTTGTGTACCGAAACATGTACGTATAATTCAATTATTAAACTACATTCTATAGTGTTTGGCAAGGTGGATTTCAATTTTAAATTACTATCAGTCAACCCGGATAGTAATTATTACCATCTTCATGATGATTAATGTTTACTGATTTTATTTCACTGGTTCTCAACATCTCCTCGTATCGTGAGGCAAATCTGAGAAGAGATTTAATCGAATCCTGCCTTAGCCATCCTGCAAGTAATTTTCCATGATTTTCCCAAATCTACTCAAGGGAAATGCTAGGATGGTTCTTAAATTTAGATCATGGAGGCCTCCATCCCAATTCTCGCTTCTATGAAAAATATACCAACTGACACAGACACTACAATAACACAGGTTATCAGACAAATTCTAAACACCCATGTACATGGGGCTGAAATGACCACGATGTCCAAGTCCCTAAATGAAACAACAACAACAACAACAAAAAAAAGAAGTTGAAATAGAAGGCTAAAGCGTACACCAAGATGTTGTAAATTGGAGCGGGTATAAACTAAAATAAAAGCGGCGGGCCCATGCGTTAGATTTATGGCATGTTAAAGAACCTTCCACTAACTACAACTGTCAAATTTTTAGGTTAGATTTGATTAACGCCCTATTAGTTCCAACGTTCGTCGCCAGGTGCCGGTTCCAGTGGCATCTAGAAGCCAAGTCCACGGTTAGGTGTCGTTGACGGTAGCATTTGGTAGCAAAAGTAGGAACTAGTTGAAATTGATCGTCGGCAGTCCTAACTTGAATTACAGATAACACACACGAATACAAACATCACAATTAACACAAGTTATCAGACAGATTCTACACACACCCAAAATACACGGGGCTACATGACCGCGTTGTCGCAGCTCCTAAACTGTGGAACCAACCAACCTATAAACTATATGCTGGAGAGAAGAGCCTTGATCTATAGGAATACTAATTACCGGGGCATTATTGGTTTGCTATGTGTATGCTTGGCCTTGATGTGGAGATTTATGGTTCGGTTGGTCAGCCTACACTTCTCGTGATGATAATGGAAACACGGTCTGATATGATGTATAGGTGGTATAATGTATAGCTGTTGGCGCTCTGCTACAAGGTCAACCATATATACATTGCGTGCGTGCGATGACTCAAACAGGTTACTTCTTAAATTCGAATTGATGTTATCGGCACGTGCAAATAAAATATAACATATCCACCACAAGGTTTGATTTTCTTTGTAAACAACCAAATTTAGGCACGAGGAGACGGCGCCAGACCTTTGTCTTTAACCTTGCACTGAAATACACGTGTGGAAATACTGCCGGTGTCGTGAACATGCAGGATCACTTATCCACATCACATTGCAGTCCCAACAATGTTCATGTAAAAGAATCTACGAATTACAACCGTTTTCATTCGAGTCTGGTCTTAATACGATCGACTGCAACCTCTTAAAGGAAGTTCGGTGCAGGCAGGATATAGAATAGAAGATTTCTTCTAAGTCGCATCAACGTAGTACACAAGAACCTCGTTTATCCAGCACTCATTATTCCGGATCTGCGGTTTATCAGGCTCGAAAATAATTTAAAAAATCTTTTACTGTACAGTAGGCTATTTCTTTTACGGGGTTGACTCTTCTTGGATGATTTTTCCGCCAAGGATAGTTAAGGACAGGTATTTGGAAGTAATTCGGTCACGGTCTATCGAAGGTACCGTCCCGGCTTTCCCCTCGAATTGAGAACTGATATTAGTAAAACGTCTTCGTGATTGTGCTTCGCTCAAATGCTATGCAAATGTAAAACACAAACAACTCTCACATTATTTAAGTGCATAAAACAGAGTTGGAAATGTAATAAAAGTGTTCTTATATTTTTTATGTTCGACCCTGACTATTATATGTCAGAAAACTGTACTAAAATGAGGTACATTATAACACTACTTTTCATTATGAAACAGTTTCTCCCACCAATCAGAGCTCAAGAAACAGTTGTTTGGCCAATTAGATAATTAGATGCGCTGAGTCCCACGGCCTTCTAATTTAAATTTCACTGCCTGGCCTAGTGTCATAGTAGGGTAATCGAGGAGGCCATGATCAAATACAAAGCATTCTCTGCGTCTCATGCGCTCTGTTCAGTACATAAAACTGGCGAAATCTCGACAGATATTTATGAATATTGTTACGGCTGTGAGTTTGTGTCATCGCTCGCCGCATGAGTCACAACTGCCCCAGGGCTGGGCTGTGCCTTGCCTCGTGTATTGCGTGCGCCTTATGCAACAGGGCTACTAGGACAAAGGGATGGTCCAGAATATTCGTGACTGAGCCAGCGAAGGAAACCTCGAGAAGCCGTGAACCCTGGATGGATCTAGAAGCATTTATTGAGTCACCGGCCTGCTATATAAGTGCAACCTGTCAAGCAGTGGTTGTTGTTGTGTTTTACGAGCGAGTGCGAGCGCTTATCCTGAGCGACAGAAGTGTGGAGACTTGCGAAACCCCTAGTGGAGCCGATTCTCTTGACAGCGAAGGGAGTGAGGAGCTTACAGGGGACTGCCTGTGTTTTGAGCGAGTGTGCTTACTTAGTGCGAGAGAGGTCATTGTGGTGGGTTGCAAAACAGTGAGTGACAGACCTAGTGCAGCTATTACCAGCCAGCGTACGGGACCGGACTCATTAGCAAGAGGATTAACTGTGGTCTGTTGACAAGTGAAAGGGGAAGTATTCTCGAGAGGAAACTGGAGTAAGGTAATAATTGCTTGTATTTGCTGTTGAGTGGTGTATCTTTCTGGCCACAATAAAGTTAATTATTTCTTTAAGCAGTAATTGGTGTTGTGCTTTCTACCCACCGTAATCCAGTTAACAAAAGTGCCACTAGGGGGTGGCTCGTAACAATATTTATGTTCGAACATAAAATAGTTATAATAATTATCGTCGAACATAAACAGTCGTATGCAACTCGCCTATAATGGTAATTAAGAAACTCGTATGGAAATTATAAAACTCGTATACGCTCGTTTTATAAACATAAGCCAACTCGTGTCTTAATTATTGCCATTATAGGCTCGTTGCATAATGCACTATTGTACAATTGAAAGAAGGCATTACAGATATGCTAATAGATTATATAACCTGTATTTGTTTTTAAGTTTTTCTGGATTATCCGTATTTCCGATAATCCTGATCAATTCCGGTCCCACTTAATCTGGATAAACGAGGATCTTGTGTACTATTACATTTTGCTAAGATGTTACACAAGAAATATAATAGGGTATTACAGCAAAATAAACTATGATTCTAGAAATAAATAAATAAATAAATATCTACTCCTTATAATTCCCGTTTTCAACGGGGTCGTGTATGCGATGAAAAGTCATGTGGCGGTTGTTTTTTATGGTCGGACACCCTTACTGACGCCAAACTCATGAGGGAGTTAATGAAAGATTAAATTAATGATGAATGAAACTGGGCAATGATGTGGAAGGTAGTGGTCGTGCATGGCCTGCCGGAAGGTACCGTCCCAGCATTTGCCTAGAGTTGAAAATGGTAAACCGGAAAACTATTTCAAGGACGGACAACGGTGGGACTTGAACTCACGTCTACCGATTCCGCAGATAGCTTGGCCCCATGGCATTACAGCAGAATACAGTATTATTCTAGAAATAAATAAATTAGCAAGCGTAGTTCCCTCTGTCGGATAAAAATGTAAATAAATAAATATTCACTGTCATCCCAAATGCATTCTCAGCCATACGAGACACACCAAACCAGCTCTACACCAACTGAATCTACCATAAAACATCTACCAGAAAATACCGAAGGCAGTAGTACAGAATAGCTGTCGTGTAGTAAGGAAGTTCTTGATTATTGATTGAACTGTAAACGTTCTTGCGTAAGCCCACCAAAGTTCTTACGACGACCAGGAAGACTGTGTTTGAGGAACAATTTATGATATACCAGTAATAATAATACCATTGACAACCTAATTTGGCAAAATATCTCAAGTGTCTAAATTCAAATACCTGGGAGAAGTCACCCAGCCCTCCGCACTAAATCGTGGAGCAAACAAAGAAAGGATCTCTTAACTTCAAAAAGGTTACAGATTCACTTGGAACAGGTGTAATAAAAAATCAATATCCAGTAATGCAAAATTACTGCATTACAACACTGTAATCAAGCCTGCAGCCTGTATGCTTCTGAACGCTAATTATTGGGGACAGATCATTAATTAAATATGTGGAAAAGCAAAAAAGGAAAATCAGAAGAAGCTTATTTGGACCAGTCCTTACAGGGGAAATCTGGATGAAAAGACAATCCCTAACGTATACCAGCACTCGGAGAAAATCTCAGACACATTTATGAAAATTGGATTGAATTTTTACGGACATATCCTCAGGATGGGCAATCGGAGACTGACCAAAAGGATTTTTAACCTTGCCCTGCCAATAAAAGTTAAAATCACCTGGCTGCTTGAAGTTGGAAAAGATCTTTAGGAAATAGGCATCAAAGATGAAATTTGACTAGACAGAGCTAAGTTCAGAGTAGTCGGTAATCAGCGCTTTGCAGACCATCCAAGCACTATCACCAACAAGACCTGGTCAGAAGATCACAAGAGAAGTCACAGCGAGAAGATGAAGAGATTTTGTGAGAAGAGAAAGGCAATGCCATCAGCTAAATAAGTTCAATCGCGCTCCTTAGTCGGGCATGACGAAGAAAGAAGATAAATAATAACACAACTCCCACTAATCCACCACAAATAACTACCCTTCTAGTTTCCTTAGGCTATACATTTGAAATAATAAAACTATTTAAACAAGATGTTCAGGAAAGAACATATAGCCTACTTTCTCCTAAATGTATGGGTATAGTTATAACTCTTTGTCTTTATCACCTCCTAATTTCTTCCAATTCGAAGTGCAAATTGGCACACTGGATTTGAGGAGTGGCGTTCAAATAATTTACCCCAGAATTTTGCAATTTCATCAGCAAACAGTCCAAACAATGTAGGTATTCAGTATATTAACACCGACTACTTACAATAATTTAAACTTCGTTGCTCTAAACGTATCACTGGGAGAAACATTTTTAATATACCTATTACACAGCTAATTTGTAATCGCGCACGGCTAACGAGAAAGACAGGCCATGGCGCGTAAACCAAACCCTTCTGTGACGTAGGCAATGTACCGGTACTGCTTGATGGTGCTTGTACGATTAAGTCGAGAGCAATTCATAAGCTGCAGAAATGCAATATTTTATATCAATCTTCATAAAATGGACGCAGTATAGATGTTCCGTGTGTTTTCAAAACTACGCTTGTTGAAGTTACTCCTTACAAAAATCCACGCGAACTAGGATTCAAGGGTTCGTTGTGTCTTTAATAGCTGAAACGAGTAGGCTACAGTAAGTTGAGTTGTAGAGTCTGTGACCTTCGTTGTGAGTTAAATTATGTGCACATGAGTATAATTGGATCAAAGAATCTTGCAGCACAGTAAGGATATCATTAACTTATTGTTGTTTCAAGGGGCGGAACATAAATTAATTCGATTATGGAAGAGATCTGCGGAATTCACTCGCCACCGACTAACGACTTGTATCAATACCTTATATGAAGAAAAGTGATAAATGAATACCAACATTTATACAGGTTCAATGATGTAGACAAGATGACTAGGTACCACACGGGCAGTAAAACGAAGACCAGGCAGTGGTGCAACAGAACTACATTGCTGACGTAACGAAAACACACCAGAGCCAGTCATTCTCGTTGGCCGTGATAATCGCGCCTTATCTTGGGGATGTGTACCCTCTATCAGCAAAAATAATAACCTTTTCAATTATACTATAGACATGGGTTCACTAACTGGCCGGTAGAGAGCGCACGCATCTAGAAGGCTGTGATTAGCTATAACATAGTTCAAGTAATTACTCTCAGATGTCACTCCGGTGGTGAATGTTGTTATAATTATATATATATATATATATATGTTCCATTTCAAAATGCACCATATAATGCTTTATTTAATAACGTCTCAGTACTCAAGAAATAATAAATATAAAAAAATCAAGCAAAAAAGTCAAACTCTGATAGGATTTGAACCACGGCCAGCCTGATGAAAGACCAACGCCCTGACCACTCAGCCAATCGTGCAGACACTAATCAATCGTTGGGATCCAATATATATACAACATTATAGCAAGTCATGACTTGGACTAAACGTTTTCTTCACTGGAGTATATTTTAAACCGAGTTCATTTCATAAAAAGTTCATATATTTGTTACCACTAGGCTATATCGCAAGCAACATACTGAATTCAATAAAATATAGGTCAGAACGAGAGATTAGCTGCCATCTTGTCAAATAACAGAGACGACTCAGCTTTTTAAAATCACTTCTTGACTATAATATTACAATAAAAACTTTTAATTTCAAACGGGCCACGTCGTTTCGAACAGATTAAACGATTCTTGGTTCGATAGTCGGAACTGGTGGGTCCCATGTTATGGATTATAAAGTTTGCATAATTCACACGGATGCCATCCTGAAATGGTACGGTTGATGACCTCGTAGTTTGGGCACAAGACGCGTCTCATATGAAGGAATGTTGTTACCAAATTTGGTAAAGATCCGATTATTAGTTTGGTCGTAATGCATTATTAAGTTTTGACCATTTGAGTGGCCGCCATTAAGTTTTGGTAAAGATGGCGGCAATATAAAACATGACATTGAGGTGCCCTTTGCCAGTGCTACCTCTGTACCAAATTTCGTTCAATTCGGTTTCACCGTGTTCGAATTGATAGGGGGGGACAGACATTCAGAGTACACACACTCACACACACAGGCTCACACACACATACACACACACTCACACACACACAGACAGACACACAATTTTTGGCCCTGTAGTGATCTCATAAGTCTACTTTCATTTTTTGCAAAAATCGAAAGTAGGCTAAAAATACGAGCCTTACAGTAGTCGCATATGATGTAGGCTATAACATCTGAAATAGAAGAAATCTCACGTGAAATTGTTGATACATCGGTACATTATACTATTATTGGCACAAATATTAACCTATTGTAAAAGGGAGTGTTTTTCAGATATTGTAGTTTATAATACGGAATTCATTTTATTAGATGGTTTGTAGCTTCCACCAGCAATAGCCTAAATAAAGAATACGATATGGATCAACTAGATTAATAGACGCGACACCGCTCATAACCTTAAATTCCTTATAAACAGGACCTCTTGATTCACAGACCAACACGTAATTTCATATGGATTCTGTTAAATTGAGTCATATTGATATGATAAATATCGTTTAAAATGATAATCTGGTAACAAAAAAAACTACCCCGTCAGGGATTCGAACCCAAGATCTCTAGATTCACAGTCATAAGTACTAACACCACGGCTATTTTGACTACGCAAATTTTGCGCACAAGATGGTGACTTATTTCCACGTTCCAATAATACTGCATTACGGAATTAAGTTTCATTTATATTTTGCTTGTTTCGATAATGTTCATGCGTGAAATTGAGTTTAAAACGCCTTATGAATTGAGTAATAGTTCATGAAGGCTTGCTCAATTCTCGTATAACCACAACGATTATAAATTGATGACTGCATTACCGTTATGTGGGTTAATATTTGAATAGCCATTGTGCAGAAACATAATACCGGAAATGCCGACTACTTACAATGTTTGATATTAAGGCATTTTACCATTTACATACTGATACGAAGACTTCGAACATGTACCATGTCATTTGTTTCAATCACTTGACACCAGAGTTCGCATGAGCTTTTTCCATTCAGTATGTCATATACATTCCACATGGCCGAGAGTACGTCATGGTATCAATTTCAGACATCGCGAGCTAATTGTTTCTCGTACCACTGCCAGCTTGGTCCTACCACTGCTCGCTGGATCGGTCGATCGATCGATCGGGCAGTGCATACTTCCGTTTTCCACCACTGCCAGCTAGTACACTTTCGTTCGATCGATCGAGCGGGCAGTGCATACTTCCTTTTTCCACCACTGCCAGCTAGTACACTTCCATTCGATTGATCGAGCGGGCAGTGCATACTTCCGTTTTCCACCACTGCCAGCTAGTACACTTCCGTTCGATCGATCGAGCGGGCAGTGCATACTTCCGTTTTCCACCACTGCCAGCTAGTACACTTCCGTTCGATTGATCGAGTGGGCAGTGCATACTTCCGTTCGATCCACCACTGCCAGTTCGAACGTTCCGATCCACTTCCGTCCCCAATTTTCAAAATCACTCCAACAAAACTATCCAGCAACCGAGCGGAAAGATGTTACACATCAAAAATATGCTTGACCTCTTGTCCCCTATCTGGACAGGGAATATTTAGCTGTTCGGAGTCTGGACGGCTTTTCCCTCGTCCGCAATGTGGACTGTTCGCAATGAAGACACAACCTCCACATTCTACCTTCCTTCATTAAACATTGAACACCAACGCTCAACCACTTGACGGGACATGACGTCATCTTCATAGACGCGCAGTAGATGGTGGTGAATAACTGAAACACTATTCCCTCGCACCCATTCATAGCGCACTTCCATTCATGACCACGTTTATAGCGTACGTCTTTCTGCGAAACTAGTTTGTACTCGAATAAACGCAGGCACGTCAAACTTCAATCTCAGACATACATGAGTCGTCCAGTTGCAAAACTCGTTTAATCCACTTGTGAATATTATTTATTTATTTAATTATTTTATTTTAATTTATTTTATTTTATTTTGTTTTACTTTGTTTCGTTTAGTTTTATTTTGTTTTGTTTTATTTTAATTTTGTTTTGTTTATTTTGTTTTGTTTTATCATATTTCGTTTTATTTTGCTTACATTGCTCTGTTTAATTTTGTTTTTTTTTGTTTTTTTTTCTTATTTTTAATTTTTCTAAATTTTATTTTGTTTTATTTCGATTTTGTTATGTTTATTTTGTTTTGTTTTGTTTTATTTTATTTTGTTTTGTCTTATTTTGATTTTCCAGAAAACAAACACACGAAGCAAAAAGCAAAATTCAAACACCAAAGTGACTGGTTAAATTGCGAGAAACGTCCATGTGAATATTTATAATTCGCGTCACCGCCATGTTGGATTTGTGATCACCAGGTTATTTAAAGTCATATAGGTGAACTTCATAGCCCCTATGAACATAAATAATTCACTGTGATTGCTATAATAGATTCGTAGATATTCAGAGCCGTCTAAATATTTCGGATGGTCACCATGTTGGATTATTAAATGTATAGGCCATAGAGTTCTGTACCATTAAAGAAAATTATTGCGTAGGTTCATTATTCAAACTTTCACTTCGATCGCATGATTACGACACAATAAATAAAAACTTAATTTTAAAATTCGCACAGCCGCCATCTTGAGGTAATGTAAACAATTGAACTAAATTAGATACCGGTGTATTACAATGTGTATAAACATTTCCTGTACCAGATTTCATTGCGATTGGAACATTAAATCGCCTGAAAGGTCTATTTAACATTTTCAAATTCGCTTGGCCGCCATGTTCGTTTTGTAGTTAATCGGTTTTTGAAAGTCTTATAGATGAACTTCCAGTAGTGCCCTTTATCTGCGTACAATATTTCAGGGTGATACCGCTAATAGTTTCAGAGATATGGCATGCCGGTTAAATATTTCGCACATCCGCCATCTAGTGGTTATGTAAACAATTGAACGAAGTTAGATGTCGGTGCATTACAATGTGTATAAACATATACTGTACCAAGTCTTATTGCGTTTGTTTGGTTAAATCACGAGAAACTTCTATTTAAATGTCGCGAATTCGCATGGCCGCCATGTTGGTTCTGTAGTTACCAGTTTTTCAAAAGTCACATAGGTGAACTTCTTGTAGCTCCCTTTATCAACGTAATAAATTCCAGGGTGATATCGGGAATAGTTTCGGAGATATTGAATGCTGGTGAAATATTTCGCACAGCCGCCATGTTGGATTGGTGAGGCGTAACAAACTTTGAAGGGCACGGTCGGGGTCGCCCGGAATAGTGCTATGAACTTACCGAGTTTCATTGAAATCGCTCTAGCCGTTTAGAAGTTATTAGGGGGACAAACACACACCTCACACACACACACGGACAAAAGGTGATCTCATAAGCCTATTTTTTCAAAATTGAAAATAGGCTCAAAATTAAATTGTAACCCGATACTATCTCATATGGCCATGTTGAAACACCGGATCCCATGAGAACTCCGCAGTTAAGCAGTATTGGGCGTGGTCGGAACTTGGATGGAATGCCGGTTCTGGGGGACCTCGTGCTGTTGGCGGGGAGAGGGAAAGGAGGAGCGTAAGGCCCTGGCCACCCTACCGCACGTAAACTCCGACTCAGGATAACCTCTTCGGTGGCACGGACCTGCCTTCGGGCAGAATACACACAAAAAACTATCTTATAATGTATGCATCATCACTAGGTGTCTGGCTCCGTGGCTAAGTGTTTAGGGTGCTAGGCTTTAGCCCGAAGTGTCCCGGGTTCGATTCACGGCCGTGCCATCAGGGAGTTTAATATATTGGGGTTAATTCCCGTGGCTCGGGGACTGGGTATATGTGACGTCTCCATCAACATTTCACTCTCATTACGACGCCCACGGGCGTCAACTAGAAAGACCTGCACTCAGCCTCTCCGGAGGTCACACGATCATTATCATCAGGAGACACCAAGTCAACGACGAATGGTGGTGACTGCATGGAGTCCTGGTTGAGTAGTGGACTTATAGTTTACCCCTGAAGACAGAAATAATCCTCCACGTTGGTGTTTTCCTTATTTATTGCGATATCTAATGGTAAACTGTTGGTGTAGTAATCTTCGTCTTGCAAATATAAAAATAAATGGAGTGTGTTGGTCAAGCTGCTTTCCTCTCTCCAAGGCGAACAGTGTTTGAATCCTGGTTAATGCATGTGGGTGTTTTGAAGTGAAACGTCACGTATTGTGGTTTATGAATTCCACATAAGACAAAGTCCCGTGACTTATGACAGGGATATTAACGGTCATGTAATACAACAATTTTCCTTCCTTCCCTCCTTCCTGCCTTCCTTCCCTCCTTCCTTGCTTCTATCTTTCCTTCCTTCCCTCCTTCCTTCCTTCCCTCCCTCCTTCCTTCCTTGCTTCTATCCCTCCCTCCTTCCTTGCTTCTACCCTTCCTTCCTTCCCTCCTTCCTTCCTTGCTTCTATCCTTCCTTCCCTCCTTCCTTCCTTCCCTCCTTCCTTCCTTCCTCCTTCCTTCCCTCCTTCCTCCCTTCCCTCCCTCCTTCCTTCCTCCCTTGCTTCTATCCTTCTTTCCTTCCTTCCCTCCTTCCTTCCTTCCCTCCTTCCTTCCTTGCTTCTATCCCTCCTTCCTTCCCTCCTTCCTTCCCTCCTTCTTTCCTTCCCTCCCTCCTTCCCTCCTTCCTTCCTTGCTTCTATCCTTCCTTCCCTCCTTCCTTCCTTCCTTCCTTGCTTCTATCCTTCCTTCCTTCCTTCCCTCCTTCCTTCCTTCCTTCCTTCCTTCCTTCTTTACTTCCTTCCTACACGATTATAACTAATTGTAAAGGGTGGTTCCTTAATCCTGAAAAGAAAAATTACATGTGATGAATAAATACACTTCGATACAATCTCTTCCTTTTATTCTGCTCTTTAATTTCTCTTACCGGTGTCCTCCAAATTGTCCGTCGTGGTGTCGTCATCCAACCGCAAGCTGTTTATAATCAGACCTCCTATCTTAAATCCACAACAGCAGATTGAACTGCAAGGCTCCGAAATCGTGTGGCGAATCTCTCATATAAATCAAAGGTAGGTATCAAGTACCGCACATGTTGGAATGGACAGCCCTGACCGCCCAAGCACTCAAGGCCGGTGGGAAGGAGCCGCACACTTCAGTCAGCTACTACTCTGAGTGTCACAGGGATGTCCAGCTCCTCCAGCCGTCATGCCTGCATTCCAGGATGTCAGGTACGACTTCAGAGCCTTGCAGTTCAATCTGGCAGCTGATTTTCCACACGTTGTCCTCTTATAGTGCAACGATTGCGTCCACAAACTTTCAAGATAGGTTTCGACCTGTCTTACCTGATTCTTCCCTTGTTAGTGGGAGATCGAAATTTAATGTTTTTCAGTCGGTCAACACGTTTGTACACAATTGTAATGGGTGGTTCCCTAATACTAAAAAAAACATGATACAGTATTAATGATTACAATGAATGGATGAACAATTTCGATCGTCAAGCGATCATCATCAGATCCTTTACACTTATGCTATTAACTCTCCAATTAAATGCTTTGGTGGCGTAGTCGATAGCATGCTGAACTGCTATGCCCAAGATCACGGGTCAAACCCAGCCGAAGTCGTCAAATTTTTAAGAGCGTTAAAATCCTTCAGTACCCTATGCCTTCCTTCGGAAGGGAAGTAAAGCCGGCGGACCCATGCCATAGATTTATGGCATGTAAAAGAACCTACCACTACAATTGATAGTGTAGCTAAATTAGTTAGAAACGCTCTATTAAGTTACAACGTTCGCCGCTAGGTGTCAGTGACAGTGACATCTCTGGTAGCAAAGTTGGAACTATAATTGAACTTGATGGCGAGTCCACGGGCGTTCAATTAGAAAATATCCCGCAATGGCTATTGGCAACAATTCAAATACAAACACATTAAACATTTGGTTTTACGATTTGCCTGACTAGCCGTGAAAATTATCGTGTAGGAAGCCATTTTTCAGTGTTACCTTAGTGATCGAAATTAAATGTTTTTCAGTTGGTCAGCATGATTGTACCCATGGGTGGTTCCCTAATAATAATTATGGTACAAAAAGGAACTCGATAACTTAAGGAAAGTGGCAGCTTTGTTCAACACGGATATAGGTGTTTCATTATTTTTCATCGTAATTCTGTTTTGTAAGAATTTACCGTTGTATATTGATACACCTGAGCTTCAGTTCCCCCATAAACCCTCGAAGGCTAGCGTCCAACAGGTGAGCTGATGACAGTCCACGGCTACCTAAAGGAGTGTTTCCAATTAATGCATGAACCTGTGACAGAAATGAAATATGAATGAAATAAAAGTAAATGTTAGTATTGGAACACAGACAAGGATAATAAATGAATTACTATTAGTGTGCAGACGTATGGCCATTAAACAAGCATATCGCACGCCGAGGTCCTGGGACCACGCCCAGCCGGAGACATCTCCTATTTGTCATGACAATGGCGTGTCACGCGAACCTCCTCCTCCCTCACATAGTCAAGGGTTTGAACCTCGTACCTAGTGAACAAAAAGGTATCGATTATTAAGATGATCATGATCATCATAATCATAATAATATCTAGACGAATTTTAGGCACATACAGGTTGTTTTTTTCGTTAAGTTTTCGCGGCGGGATTTGATACTGTTATCTGTAGAGTCACGAGTTGTTTTGTTGGATGAATAACCTTCTTAGGGTGACTAAACCTGCTGGAGCGATGGCGAAACGTCGACAAGCAAGAATCTTGGAAGGCAATAAAATTACCCGGGTCTCTACATCTTAAGGCACTAACAGGGTATACAGAACGTTATGAGCATTCGGTGTATATACAGAGAGTTTAGTTTGTATGTAAGGGAGACCCTCACTTGCCCGCTCGCCCACGTTGCGCGCCTGTCTCCCGCCAGGCACTTTGCCGTTATGCGGCGCTCTCGGCACTGAGTCATTGAGTATAAGAATTTGTACTTAAATTTGTACTTCAATGTGATCCTTGACCAATTTTTTGACGAACTGACTTACGGAGAGCGATTGTCAAATTACTTCCAACAAGATTCTGCCACTGCTCACACTGCCGAAGCATCCATGACAGAATTGCGTCGCATTTTCGGTACGAGGATTATAAGTCGGAACGTGTGGCCCCCGCGAAGCCCAGACTCATCACCAAGTGACTTTTATTTGTGGGGGATGCTTAAAAATAGAGTGTATGCGAGAAACCCTCACACTATAAATGAGCTTAAAGACTATATTATAGCTGAAATACAGTAAATCGGTGCTGAGGAACTTCAGAGAGTAAATGCCAGTTTCATAAAATGGTGCCAGCGATGTGTAGCAGTGAATGGCGAACATTTTCAGCACCAGCTGTGAACTAGGTAAGTACACATTCCTATACTCAATGACTCAGTGCCGTGCACGCGTCGCATAACAGCAAAGTGCGTGGCGGGAGACAGGCTCGCGCCACGGGCGAGCGGGCAAGCAAGGGTCTCCGTTGCATACAAACTAAACTCTCTGTACTATGGTGTATATGGGGCAGATGACGTCGCCGTTCTTCCCCTTAAAACAACAATAAATAAATGACAATCTATAAACTGGTGGTTATGACCGCCTCGTTGCGTAGTGGCTAGCATTCTTGGTTGTCACCGTGGAGGCCCGAGTTCGATTCCCAGCTCTACCAAGGAATTTAATTCTTGTCTGAGGGTTGGAACGGGGTCCACTTAGCCTCGTGTGGCAAAACTGAGAAGAGATGGGTTCGATACTTACCTCAGCCATCCTGGAAGTCGTTTTCCGTGTTTTCCCATATCTACTCCAGGCAAATACCGGGATAGTATAGATGGGCTGGTCGTTCGTGGCTGGCCGATTGTAAGTGAATAAGACTTCTTCTGAAAGCCCGAGTAGAACACTGGGACCACTGAAAACGCACGCGCGCTCCCGAGGAAACATTACGCACTTTATTTGCAATGATCACAAAGGTATGAAGGCTCACTGTGCGTGGAGACACAACTGCGCACATAATATGTACCGGTCAAGAAGGAATGGCCGACCTATACCTAACTCAAGTCAACGGCTGCTTCCTCACCATGCTTCGCTGTCGTGAGCTAAACTTTTCATCTCTACATAGCTACCACACCCTACTTCCGAGACATTCTGTTCAACGTATTCTAATCTTGGTCTACCCCTTCAGTTCTTATCCTCGACCCTTCCTTCCATAACTAACTTAGCTCTTCCTGGGTGTCTTAGTACGTGTCCTACCAACCAATCTCTTCTCTTCATTAGCAATTGCCACAAACATCTCTCCTCTCCCATTCGTCTTAATACCTTTTCATTTGTAATCCTATCTACCCATCTGATCTTCATCATTCTCCTGTAACACAACATTTCAAACGCTTAAATACTCCTCTTTTCTGCTGCTCCAAAAGTCCAAGTTTCACTTTCATAAAGTGGCATGCTCCATACAAAGACTTTCAAAAATGACTTTCTAATACTAAATCTATATTCGAATCGGTCATTCTTAAAAGGACGAACGTCAAGAAATGTAAACTTGTGGGAAATTGAAGAAGAAAAATCAGGGGAAACCTACCCATAAAGATACCATTTTAAAGTATAATTTGTTAGTTTTAGTGAATATTTATTACTTATGAATGTAATTGCCTACTTAACATAATACACAATAGTATGTTTATAGGTTTCAATTATAGAAAATTCCGCTCCTTAGAGAAAAGTATCAAATCGGCCCCTTTGAAAAGATTACCTTAAGGATATGGACAAACTTAATGATTTAAAAATATACAACATTATATTACACTGGAAGTTTTTCTGAATCACATACAAAAAGAACAAGTAGTTCCGTGAAGAACTAAATAGCATATTTTATTATATCCTACTAATATTATTTGCCTCTATCAACATACAAATTGTCAGTTTGATTGCTGTAATACATTCGTAGATATTGAGAACCGTCTAAATATTTTGGATGGTCACCATGTTGGATTTTTATATTATAGGCCTTAGATTTATGTACTATTACATGAAGATTATTGTGTAGGTGCTTTATTCAAACTTCAATGGCATGATTAGGACACAAGAAATAAAAGCGGGATTTTAATATTTCGCTCAGCCGCCATCTTGTGGATATGAAAATAATTTAAATAAATTAGATGCCAGTCGATTAAAATGTGTGTAAGCTTATACCGTATCAAGTTTCACTGCGCTAGGATGGTTAAAACGCAACAAACGTCCATTTGAAGATTTAAATTACTCGTCGCCGCCATGTTGGATTTGTGCTCGCCAGGTTATTGAACGTCCCATAGGTGAACTTATGCTTATAGCCTCTATAGACTTACAAAATTTCAGTTTGATTGCTGCAGTAGATTAATAGCTTTGAGAACCGTCTAAAAATTTCAGATGGTCGCCATGTAGGATTTTAATATATGTAGGCCATAGAATTATGTACTACTAGCTGAAGTACCCGTGCTTCGCTACGCGTCAAAAATAAATTAAAATGTGAAAGTGACAGTTAAAACAGGGGATAGGCGAGGTGCTGCGCAGAGGGAGATTAAGGATGGAACATTTTGTCCAACTACACCGTTCGGCGTTGACCGTGTTTTATAGCACAAATTTAGGTTTTACTCGCTAACCGTTGGAGACACCATTCGGATAGATAATGTAATTTTAAACCTCGTGTATGCCATCAAAAGTTTGCTATTTCTTAGCGTTCACTTTTTATTTGAAATGGAAATATGAAAGTTTGAAACCAAAGGGTGTAGTGACGTCAGTAAAATTGTCGCAATCTTTAAATAGTGCAAAGTATTGAAATCAAAAGTAGCCTATATGTTAACCAGGTAAATCAGCTACTTCCATGTAAAATTCATGTAAGACGGACCAGTGGTTCTTGCGTGATTGAGTAATACACAGACACACACCATCTCATTTTTAGCCTCGCTTCGCTCGCGTCATAGTTGTGTCATATTGTTATTCAATGAAATGCAGGTTTAACCCCGTTAACACCCCTTTAGAACCTGAATATCCAAAAATCCCTCCTTAGTAGACTTTTTCGACACACAACAAACATATCCCCTTCTACTAACATTAATAGTTTTGATTGGTCGATGCGACTGAACATCAAAAAATCCTTCCTTAGTGGACGTTTTTCTTCCAGAATTTCACCCCTGCCCATAGGCCCCTTAAATTGGATTTATGAAAAAACAAGATGTTCAGTAAAGAACATATAGCCTACTTTCTCCTAAATGTATGAGTATAGTTATAACTCGTTGTTATTATCAAAGAGTATAATAGAACTATTCTTTGTTGAAGACCTTAGAAACGATTTACCTCTACCAAACGCCACAACCTAGATAAAAACTGCTACCATCATTGAAGAAAGAAAGAAATAAAGAAAGAAAGAAAGAAAGAAAGATAAGAAGTATATCAAGAATGTTATGGATCTGGAGACATAATCGACCGGACTGGCTGCGTGGCTCAGCGGTAACGTTCTCGCTTGCTGGGCCCTAGGTTGCAGGTTCGTATCCTGGCGCAGTCAGCTGGCATTTGAGGGTGCACAAATGCGAGGGAGCCGTGTCAGTACATTTACTGGCACGTTAAAGATCCCCTTCGGGCCAAAATTCCGATACCCCGGTGTCTCTAAAAGCAGCAGTAGTTAAAAGGGATGTAAAACCAAAAACATTATTATTATTATTATTATTATTATTATTATTATTATTATTATTATTATTATTATTATTAATATTATTATTATTATTACATATACGACCTGCCGTGGGCAACATCCAACTTTGAGTTGAGGCATGTCTTTACACGTCTGGTTGTGCATGGCTTTCACAACCCTAATTGAATTAACAAATCTTTCCATGACCCTACAGAGACGTGTGTATACAAACTATGTGGATATTTTCGATTGCTATTTGCCTGAAATAAAAGCAGTAATTAATAACCTGAACTAACACCAACGGCTTGAATTCAGTTACTATGTGAAATCGTTTTGTTCTTTACTTCAAATAACATTTTCAAGTAACGCAAAATAGGCTGTTACAAACCCTTTAAAATAAAAAGTAAAAATGTATCGTAGTATCATCTTGTCATTCTTCAAATTCGATGCGCATAGAATGCCAATGGTATAGTAATCAATGGAGCCCCAAGTAGACTAGTCGTGACATCTAGTGGTGAAATATCGAACAATATAATCCTAACAGAGCGAGTGCATTCTAGCGGCCAGAAGAAGAAACTTTTCAATAAAATCTGGAAGTTAATAAGTAGGTCGGCGTGCAGTTACCTTTTTGGCAGCTAGATGTCTCGAGAAAATCTGCTGGCGAATTATGTTTTAATTAAATATATATTTTACACCATAATATGCACAATATAACGCTTAATTTTAAAACGTCTGAGTCATTACAAAACAATAAACATATAACATTTCAAGCAAAAAGCTAGCTCTAACCGGGTTTGAACCATAGGCATTTGACCGATAGGCTAACGCTCTACCACTTTTTTTTTATTAGCTCTTTACAGAATTACCGAATTTTCAGATATGATAAATACCATACTAATACATCACAAGAAATCCAGATAGTGTCCATATTTATCGTACAATTGTCCACTTTCACTAAGCTTCCAACGCTCTTTTTGCAGGTGATACCTGAGATCCAGGAAAGAGAAATGTTGTTCATTGTCCATCACGAAGTGTACATATTGGCCCATTATCCACACAATGGCAGTCTGTTTAATTTGGGGGAAGGCGGTCACCGACAAACGAACCAACTTCCTGTCATCAAGGTCATCCGTGGGCACATTTAATAGTTGACATACTTTTCCCTTACACCACAGCCACGTGGAGGCAACTCGCGTGCATGATGTGAAGCGGTGTATCGCCGTATCAGTTTGACCACATATAGTACACCATGGGTAAGCTTCAAGATGGATGGTATATCGCCGTAGAGCGGTTGGGATGAGATCGTTGAGGAATATAAAAACCTGGGAGTGTACAGCAGAAGAAATGGTCATAGCCCCAAAATTTTTCCAAACAGTGGGCCAATGGACGTAGAGGGTGGTGGCCTCTATTCGCGGTTTGGAGTGTACCACTTGCCGCAACATGTTATAGATACTTTTCGTCGTTGGAACAATCCCTGAAGGCATTTGGCGAACAGTTTCCAGAAGGTGCTGTTGATGGTCCCTAAATATCTTCGGCAAAGCTCTATCACAACCACGGGCTGTGTTTCGAATATCTTTGTACAGCGCTTTCGTAAAAGTGTCATGTTGGGAAAGAATGGTGATATCGTTCTTGCAGAGGAGTGCACGGCATTTCATGCCATGAGCTGTTAGCCCTAGCCCGCCTTGCCGGGATGGGAGATACAACTGTTCCCGTTGTACTCGGAACAAAAATCCTTGCCATATAAACCAACCTGTATATTTTGCCAATTGGCTCTCAAACATTTTGGGAAGTGGGAAAAGTTGTGCGACATACCATATTTTAGAGAGCGCAAACACGTTGAGGACCATAACCCGTTGCACTATATTGAGGTTTCTTTGACCAAATTGGATCAGGACTCCCCTAACGTTGGCAATGACCTTAGTCCAGTTTGCTTGCATTGTGTCCAGAAGCGATTGCTTCCAGGTAATGCCAAGAATTTTCACCTCATTTACTATCCGGAACCAGGGCTGTGGGGTAATCACTGAGTTAGTATTGAGCGGAAGCAAAGCAGGTTTCTGGGGGTTCGATTGTGCTCCAGAGGCGATATGGTAGAGCTGAAGGACGCTATCGATGTGGGAGATGTCTTCTTTATTGCGGATGAATATTGATACGTCATCGGCATAGGCGCACATTCCAAAAACATGTGTGGACAGTTTGTAACCCTGTAGCTTCACCTGGGTAGTCCGAATGAACGGTTCAAGGCCAATAACAAAAAGTAGCATAGAAAGGGGACATCCTTGCCTAACTGATCGTTGTATTGGAATCAGAGGGGAAAGAAAACCGTTGACGAGTACTCTAGACGTAGCATTACAATTAATCATACGAATGTAGTCAATAAGGATTTCAGGAAATTCGAAGTGTTGCAAGACCATGTACAAGTATTCATGACTGATGCGGTCGAAAGCTGTATCAAGATCTAAGGTGAGAAACCTCATTGGCTCAGTGGGGAGCATTTCGGCTTTTAGGTGTAGGTCCCGTAGTATCGCTAAGTTTGTTAACAGAGTTCTTCCAGGAATACTGCAACTTTGTTCATCGCCAATGATATCAGGTAGAACAGTCTTCAATCGGCATGCAAGTACTTTGGTAAGGACTTTATAGTCACTGCAGAGCAGAGTAACTGGTCGGAAGTCACTAACTGCCATGGGAGAGAATGTTTTTGGTATGAGGACTATGGTACCCTCGTGATGTGATTGACAAAGAGCACGACGTTGGAGAATGGTACGCAGGACATGACAAAATTCTTTGCCAATGAGAGGCCAGAAGTTTTATACATTTCATATGGCAGTTCATCAATGCCAGGTGAGCGGTTGTTTGGGAGTTGTTTAACCACAGAGTGAATCTCTTCATCCGTAATATCCGCGCTGAGCAGAGATTTGTTGTCCGGAGATAGTTGGGTACTGCAAGATGACAGCAATAAGGTCACCTGCTGTGGATCAATGGGAGCCTTAGCGTAGAACCGTTGATAAAATAATGATATTTCACGACGTATAGCGTCAGGGGAGGTGACGACACTTCCAGTACTGGTGCGGAGGCGGTGGATATATTTACGTTGCCGCTCACGTTGTCTTTTGGCGATATGGTATACACTTGCACTTTCGTCCGGGAGCACTGTACGATCTTTTAAAGCCACGTTTATATGAGCGAGCGTTCGTTGCTGTAGAGACAGGAGCTTGGTTTTAACTTCCCGGATCTGGTCATATATACGCTCCCCAGCATCAGATCTTTGCTGGAGCTGGCGAAGAACTCGATAGTAAAATTCAACTGTATCCCGTCTTTCCCGACCTCGTTGGTAAGATATGTTCTTAAAGACGCGACGGATCCCTGGTTTAACTAAAATATCCCACCAGTCTGTGCAGTCGCGAAATTTGCATTTTTGTTGGACCCATCGAGTCCAGTGTTGTCTGAAAATATCTTGGCATTCCTCCTCCAGTAACAGCGAGCAATTCAGCTTCCAATAACCTCTTCCTATGTGAAATATGGGATGGGGGTAAGAGATTGTACATACGACAGCATGATGGTTAGTGAAACTGGCAGGTATCACTTCATATCGTCTAGGCTGGATAAGTTCCTGTGAAAAGTAGATGCGGTCAAGTCGTGATGAGGAGTTGTGACTTATACAGGTGTAATGGGGCAGGGGCACCCTTAAACTATCCACAGCATCAATGAGGTGTAGGGAGGTAAGAAGGGTCCTGAGAGCCGGGTTGACACTTTGGTATGAGATAGTGGAATCTTCTGGGCGTTGAATACAATTGAAATCCCCTGCAAGAATAAGTTTTTCCTTAACGTCGTGCAGATGAGGCAGTATACTCTGTAGAAAGAACATTTTCCGTTCCACACGTTTATTGGACCCGGATGGGGCATATACATTTATCAGGGTGGTATTGTTTATGTGTCCAGATATTATGCGTCCTGATGGATGACATAGCACACCTTCGAGTGGGATATCATGTCTTATGAGGAATCCGGTCCCTATATTCATATTACCGGTATTGATGTATTGTTTGTTGAAGGCAGATATGGGCAAACAGGGTAGAGCAACTTCTTGAATGAAGGCAATGTCAATGTCTGCATCTCGAAGGAATCTCTCCAACAGTTGAAATTTCAGAGGGCATTCTATTACATTGATATTCACAGTGGCCACAGTGAGAAATTGCGCCATTAAGAGAAGTATAAAAGTTGTTCTAGACATACTGGAAGGTGGACTCGAGAAAAATGAAAAAAGAAAAAAGACACAGGTGAGAAATATACTGGTGCACTATGTCAAATTAGGTTGAGATAGTTCTTTATGACTGCCATTCATAGGCCGGCTGTCAGCGGTTGAGAGCGTTCGTGGGTCCCTAGATGACGTAGAATGAAGATTTTGTTTCTTTTTCACAGCTGCGGGAACGTTTGTAGAGCCAGTTTGATTCTTCGGGGCTGGTACGGCAATCGAGGCATATGTTTTAATCTTCTTAGAGACGTTCTCGGATCCCCGATCAACCTGCTTAAGTGAGTCGGTAGGGACCAGCGAAGGTGGGGGCAGTGAAGACAAAATTTCTGTGGCAGCCTGTAGTGACGGCATAGTTGGTTCTAAGGCTGCGATACAGGTTGCTGATAGCACAGGGGCACTCTGTGGCTCGCTGCTCTGGTCAGGGCAAGGTACCAGTTCTGCGTCATATGTATTCGAGGCCACTTCTGGTGTTGTCCCAGCTGACTGATCAATAAGCATGTTTTCATATGACGTTTGCTGCGTCACAACTTCCGAGTATTGGGCACGTCGTTGTTGTGTAGGAGTTATACCGAGGGGAATCATTTTCTTTGGGCAGTTGATACGTAGATGTGTGGTAGCATTGCAAATTAAACAGGTCTGTTTCTGTCCATTATACGTTATATAGCCAGTATGGCCACCAAAAGTCTCAGTGGAGGGGATATCTTGTTTGATTGCCATAGTGACGGCACGTATTCCATTATACACCGGGAACTGATAAGCAGAAGACCATTGTTCTTTCCTGACGTCACTCACAGTGCCATATTTCGACAGGACGGATTTGAAAATTTCAGGGGGAACTTCGAGTGGGACATTAAATATATGCACTGTGGTAAAATTGGAATCCGCTGTGGAGAGCTTAACATTTGTCATTTCGCCTGAGTCATACTGTAATTTAATAGGATCTGCAAAAGTATTTAACAATTTCTGATAAGTAGATATGCTGATTACCTTGATGTACATGGTTTTTTCGTGCGCATTTAACTGGATGGCTTCTACTTGGTCGACAGTCAACCGGAGGGTATCGCCAATCCAGCGGTGAATTTCTCCTGGTGAGTGGCGAGAACTCTGCCTGTCCCATTCGCAGCGTACGGTGTTTTTCCTCTGGTATCCGGACATGATTTTCAGCGGGGTTTTCTGGGTTTCTGGTTTTGTTGTCCTATCTGCAACACTACTTGAAAAAGTAGTGTCCGAATGACACACGGAAGGTCAGTACATACGTGGAACTAAGGAAGCACCGGTATTAGGAACCGTACACTCTTCCAATGCGGTCACACAGCGCGCTCACACGTACCTCACTCGGCCACGACTAGTGACCAACTACCACTGAGCTAATTGTGTCAAAGAATATCGTTCTATATAAAATGACTTACATAGAACTTGTGAGCAAATAATGGTTTATACTAAACGATTTCATCACTGGAGTATATTATTTATATATAAAGCATTTCATACAAAGTTTATTTATTCTGTATCAGTACGCTATATTGCATGCAATACTCAAATTAGTGAAATATAAGTCAGGCACAAGATATCCGCTGCCATCTTGTCTTATTACTGAATCGGCTCAGCTTTTTAAAATCACGTCTGCACTATAGTATTACAAAATAAACTTTTAATTTCGAACGTGCCTCTTCCTTTAGAACAGTTAAAACGATTCTCGGCTCGATAATCGGAACTGGTGGGTCCCATGATATGGATTATAAAGTTTGCATAATTCGCACGGCCGCCATCCTGAAATGGTATGGCGGACGACCATGTAGTTTGGTCACAAGACGCATCCTATACGAAGGTATGTTGTTACCAAATTTGGTAGAGAGCGGATGATTTGGTTAGTCGTTATTTGATTTTACGTTTTGAACGTTTGAGTGGCCGCCATTCAGTTTTAGTAAAGATGGCGGCGATATAAAACATGACACTGAGGAGTCCTTTGCTAGTGCTACCTTTGTACCAAATTTCGTTCAATTCGCATTCACCGTGTTCGAATTGATAGGGGGGGGACAGACATTCAGAGTACACACACAGACACACACACACACACAGACTCACACACACACATACACACACACACAGACTCACACACACACACATACACACACAGACAGACACACTTTTTTCGCCCTGTGTTGATCTCATAAGTCTACTTTCATTTTTTGCAAAAATCGAAAGTAGGCTAAAAATAAGATGGATATCCTTTCAATGTAATATTAATTGTAAATAAATGAAATAAAATATAATATTGGGTTTTAAATTTTTCAAATTACTGTAAAAAAATTTTGGAAAGAAGATTTATTTTACTCATTTCAAGTACTGAGTTAAAATATTTGTTGATATTCGGCAGTTGTTTTTCTAAATTATTTAATAGTTTATATTTTTGAATTTTTATATAAAGCCCAATATTTCATTTACACTTTCTATTACAAAATTTCTTATTTTTAACTGTACTTCGAAAAATTTAATGTAAAGCCCATTTTTATATGATTTATTTGTAGTTTCTATCATAATTCGGTAGTTAGATGTAGTCTATAATAAATAACTAACTATCCAAAACATTTGGAAAATATCTTTTGGTGTGTGCCAACACCCCGACGGCCCAAGTCAAATGTGTCAAATCCACCATACCAGTTCAGGGTTAAATACTGTATATTCATTGTGTAGCTTATAATATTTTGCATTCTTCTGGCTCAGTAACTTTTGGAAACTGCATCCGAGTTTATCCCATTATAGGCCAGAATAGTATTAAATATATTTTATTTGTATTCATTTACATTTAATTTTAATTATTTTAGCATAATCATAATTAATATTAATTTTATTTTAGTTTTCGTTAACATTTTATTGTTCATAATTTTATTAATTAAATAATCTTAATATTAAAATGGTAGAATTATTAGAAATTTCGTTTGTATACGTTTATTTATTTTTAACTTTTAGAAGCATATAAAACATTATTAAACAATAAACAAGATGTTCAGTAAAGAACATATAGCCTACTTTCTCCTAAATGTATGAGTCTAGTTATAACTCGTTGTTATTATCAAAGAGTATAATAGAACTATTCTTTGTTGAAGACCTTAGAAACGATTTACCTCTACCAAACGCCACAACCTAGATAAAAACTGCTACCATCATTGAAGAAAGAAAGATAAGAAGTATCTAAAGAATGTTATGGATCTGGAGACATAATCGACCGGACTGGCTGCGTGGCTCAGCGGTAACGTTCTCGCTTGCTGGGCCCTAGGTTGCAGGTTCGTATCCTGGCGCAGTCAGCTGGCATTTGAGGGTGCACAAATGCGAGGGAGCCGTGTTAGTAGATTTACTGGCACGTTAAAGATCCCCTTCGGGCCAAAATTCTGGCACCCCGGCGTCTCTAAAAGCAACAGTAGTTAAAAGGGACGTAAAACCAAAAACATTATTATTATTATTATTATTATTATTATTATTATTATTATTATTATTATTATTATTATTATTATTACATAATCGGCCTGACGCGGGCAACATCCAATTTTGAGTTGAGGCATGTCTTTACACGTCTGGCTGCGTATGACTTTCACAACCCTAATTGAATTAACAAATCTTTCCATGACCATACAGAGACGTGTGTATACCAACTATGTGGATATTTTCGATTGCTATTTGGCTGAAATAAAAGTAGTAATTAATATCCTGAACTAGCACCAACGGTAGAGTTCAGATACTATGTGAAATGGTTTTGTTCTTTACTTCAATTAACATTTTCAAATAACGCACAATAGGCTGTTTCAAACCCTTTAAAATAAAAAGTAAAAATGTATCGTAGTATCATCTAGTCATTCTTCAAATTCGATGCGCATAGAATGCCAATGGTATAGTAATCAATGGAGCCCCACGTAGACTAGTCGTGACATCTAGTGGTGAATTATCGAACAATATAATCCTAACAGAGCGAGTGCATTCTAGCGGCCAGAAGAAGAAACTTTTCAATAAAATCTGGAAGTTAATAAGTATGTCGGCATGCAGTTACCTTTTTGGCAGCTAGATGTCTCGAGTAAATCTGCTGGCGAATTATGTTTTAATTAAATATATATTTTACACCATAATATGCACAATATAACGCTTAATTTTAAAACATCTGAGTCATTACAAAACAATAAACATATAACATTTCAAGCAAAAAACCTACCTCTGATCGGGTTTGAACCATAGGTATTTGAGCGATAGGCTAACGCTCTACCACTTTTTTTTTTTTACAGAATTACAGAATTTTCAGATATGAGAAATACCATACTATTACATCACAAGAAAGTCGAGATAGTGTCCATAGTTATCGTACAATTGTCCACTTTCACTTAGCTTCCAACGCTCTTTCTGCAGGTGACACCTGAGATCCAGGAAAGAGAAATGTTGATCATTGTCCATCACGAAGTGTACATATTGGCCCATTATCCACACAATGGCAGTCTGTTTAATTTGGGGGAAGGCGGTCACCGACAAACGAACCAACTTCCTGTCATCAAGGTCATCCGTGGGCACATTTAATAGTTGACATACGTTTCCCTTACACCACAGCCACGTGGAGGCAACTCGCGTGCATGATGTGAAGCGGTGTATCGCCGTATCAGTTTGACCACATATAGTACACCATGGGTAAGCTTCAAGACGGATGGTATATCGCCGTAGAGCGGTTGGGATGAGATCGTTGAGGAAGATAAAAACCCGGGAGTGTACAGCAGAAGAAATGGTCATAGCCCCAAAATTTTTCCAAACAGTGGGCCAATGTACGTAGAGGGTGGTGGCCTCGATTCGCGGTTTGGAGTGTACCACTTGCCGCAACATGTTATAGATACTTTTCGTCGTTGGAACAGTCCCTGAAGGCATTTGGCGAACAGTTTCCAGAAGGTGCTGTTGATGGTCCCTAAATATCTTCGGCAAAGCTCTCTCACAACCACGGGCTGTGTTTCGAATATCTTTGTATAGCGCTTTCATAAAAGTGTCATGTTGGGAAAGAATGGTGATATCGTTCTTGCAGAGGAGTGCACGGCATTGCATGCCATGAGCTGTTAGCCCTAGCCCGCCTTGCCGGGATGGGAGATACAACTGTTCCCGTTGTACTCGGAACAATAATCCTTGCCATAGAAACCAGCCTGTATATTTTGCCAATTGGCTCTCAAACATTTTGGGAAGTGGGAAAAGTTGTGCGACATACCATATTTTAGAGAGCGCAAATACGTTGAGGACTATGACCCGTTGCACTATATTGAGGTTTCTTTGACCAAATTGGATCAGCACTCCCCTAACATTGGCAATGACCTTAGTCCAGTTTGCTTGCACCGTGTCCAGAAGCGATTGCTTCCAGGTAATGCCAAGAATTTTCACCTCATTTACTATCCGGAACCAGGGCTCTTGGGTAATCACTGCGTTATTATTGAGCGGAAGCAAAGCAGTTTTCTGGGGGTTCGATTGTGCTCCAGAGGCGATGTGGTAGAGCTGAAGGACGCTATCGATGTGGGAGATGTCTTCATTATTGCGGATCAATATGGATACGTCATCAGCATAGGCGCACATGCCAAAAACATGTGTGGACAGTTTGTAACCCTGTAGCTTCACCTGGATAGTCCGAATGAACGGTTCAAGGCCAATGACAAAAAGTAGCATAGAAAGGGAACATCCTTGTCTAACTGATCGTTGTATTGGAATCAGAGGGGAAAGAAAACCGTTGACGAGCACTCGAGACGTAGCATTACAATTTATCATACGAATGTAGTCAATAAGGAATGCAGGAAATTCAAAATGCTGCAAGAACATGTACAAGTATTCATGACTGATGCGATCGAAAGCTTTATCAAGATCCAAGGTGAGAAAATTCATTGGCTCAGTGGGGAGCATTTCGGCTTTTAGGTGTAGGTCCCGTAGTATCGCTAAGTTTGTTAACAGAGTTCTGCCAGGAATACTGCAACATTGTTCATCACCAATGATATCATGTAGAACAGTCTTCAATCGGCATGCAAGTACTTTGGTAAGGACTTTATAATCACTGCAGAGCAGAGTAACTGGTCGGAAGTCACCAACTGCCATGGGAGAGGATGTTTTTGGTATGAGGACTATGGTACCCTCGTGATGTGATTGACAAAGAGCATGACGTTGGAGAATGGTACGCAGGACATGACAAAATTCTTTGCCAATGAGAGGCCAGAAGTTTTATACATTTCATATGGCAGTCCATCAATGCCAGGTGAGCGGTTGTTTGGGAGGTGCTTAACCACAGAGTGAATCTCTTCATCCGTAATATCCGCGCTGAGCCGGGTTTTGTTTTCCGGAGATAGATGGGTACTGCAAGATGAAAGCAATAGGGTCACCTGCTGTGGATCAATTGGAGCCTGAGCGTAGAACCGTTGATAAAATAGTGATATTTCACTACGTATAGCGTCAGGGGAGGTGACGACACTTCCAGTACTGGTGCGGAGGCGGTGGATATATTTACGCTCACGTTGTCCTTTGGCGATATGGTATACACTTGCACTTTCGTCTGGGAGCACTGTACGATCTTTTAAAGCCACGTTTATATGAGCGAGCGTTCGTTGCTGTAGAGACAGGAGCTTGGTTTTAACTTCCCGGATCTGGTCATATATACGCTCCCCAGCATCAGATCTTTGCTGGAGCTGGCGAAGAACTCGATAGTAAAATTCAACTGTATCCCGTCTTTCCCGACCTCGTTGGTAAGATATGTTCTTAAAGACGCGACGGATCCCTGGTTTAACTAAAATATCCCACCAGTCTGTGCAGTCGCGAAATTTGCATTTTTGTTGGACCCATCGAGTCCAGTGTTGTCTGAAAATATCTTGGCATTCCTCCTCCAGTAACAGCGAGCAATTCAGCTTCCAATAACCTCTTCCTATGTGAAATATGGGATGGGGGTAAGAGATTGTACATACGACAGCATGATGGTTAGTGAAACTGGCAGGTATCACTTCATATCGTCTAGGCTGGATAAGTTCCTGTGAAAAGTAGATGCGGTCAAGTCGTGATGAGGAGTTGTGACTTATACAGGTGTAATGGGGCAGGGGCACCCTTAAACTATCCACAGCATCAATGAGGTGTAGGGAGGTAAGAAGGGTCCTGAGAGCCGGGTTGACACTTTGGTATGAGATAGTGGAATCTTCTGGGCGTTGAATACAATTGAAATCCCCTGCAAGAATAAGTTTTTCCTTAACGTCGTGCAGATGAGCCAGTATACTCTGTTGAAAGAACATTTTCCGTTCCACACGTTTATTGGACCCGGATGGGGCATATACATTTATCAGGGTGGTATTGTTTATGTGTCCAGATATTATGCGTCCTGATGGATGACATAGCACACCTTCGAGTGGGATATCATGTCTTATGAGGAATCCGGTCCCTCTATTCGTATTACCGGTATTGATGTATTGTTTGTAGAAGGCAGATATGGGTAAACACGGTATAGCAACTTCTTGAATGAAGGCAATGTCAATGTCTGCATCTCGAAGGAATCTCTCCAACAGTTGAAATTTCAGAGGGCATTCTATTATATTCATATTCACTGTGGCCACAGTGAGAAATTGCGCCATTAAGAGAAGTATAAAAGCTGTGATAGACATACTGTCAGGTGGACTCGAAAGAAGACACAGGTGAGAATTATCCTGGTGCACTATGGCAAATTAGGTTGAGATAGTTCCTTATGATTGCCATTCATAGGCCGGCTGTCAGCGTTTGAGAGCGTTCGTGGGTCCCTAGATGACGTAGAATGAAGATTTTGTTTCTTTTTCACAGCTGCGGGAACGTTTGTAGAGCCAGTTTGATTCTTCTGGGCTGGTACGGCAATCGAGGCATTTGTTTTAATCTTCTTAGATACGTTCTTGGATCCCCGATCAACCTGCTTAAGTGAGTCGGTAGGTACCAGAAAAGGTGGGGGCAGTGAAGACAAAATTTATGTGGCAGCCTGTGGTGACGGCATAATTGGTTCTAAGGCTGCGATACAGGTTGCCGATAGCACAGGGGCGCTCTGTGGCTCACTGAGCTGGTCAGTGTAAGGTGCCAGTTCTGCGTCGTGTGTATCCGAGGCCACTGCTGGTGTTGTCCCAGCTGACTGATCAATAAACATGTGTTCATGTGACGTTTGCTGTGTCACAACTTCCGAGTATTGGACACGTCGTTGTTGTGTAGGAGTTATACCGAGGGGAATCATTTTCTGTGGGCAGTTGATACGTAGATGTGTGTTAGCATTGCAAATTAAACAGGTCTGTTTCTGTCCATTATAAGATAGGTAGCCAGAATGGCCACCAAAAGTCTCAGTGGAGGGGATATCTTGTTTGATTTCCATAGTGACTGCGCGTATTCCATTATACACCGGGAACTGATAAGCAGAAGGCCATTGTTCTTTCCTGACTTCACTCACAGTGCCATATTTCGACAGGACGGATTTGAAAATTTCAGGGGGAACTTCAAGTGGGACATTAAATATACGCACTGTGGTAAAATTGGAATCCGCTGGGGAGAGCTTAACATTAGTCATTTCGCCTGAGTCATACTGAAATTTAATAGGATCTGCAAAATTATTTAACAATTTCTGATAAGTAGATATGCTGATTACCTTGATGTACATGGTTTTTTCTTGCGCATTTAACTGGATGGCTTCTACTTGGTCGACAGTCAACCGGAGAGTATCACTAATCCAGCGGTGAATTTCTCCTGGTGTGGCGCGAGAACTCTGCCTGTCCCATTGGCAGCGTACAGTGTTTTTCCTCTGGTATCCGGACATGATTTTCAGCGGTGTTTTCTGGGTTTTCTGGTTTTGTTGTCCTATCTGGAACACTACTTGAAAAAGTATTGTCCGAATGACACACGGAAGGTCAGTTCACCCGTGGAACTATCGGAAGCACCGGTATTAGGAAACGTACACTCTTCCAATGCGGTCACAAAGCGCGCTCACACGCACCTCACTCGGCCACGACTAGTGACCAACCACCACTGAGCTAATTGTGTCAACGAATATCGGTCTATATAAAATGACTTACATAGAACTTGTTAGCAAATAATTATTTATACTAAACGATTTCATCACTGGAGTATATTATTTATATATAAAGCATTTCATATAAAGTTTATTTATTTTGTATCAGTACGCTATATTGCATGCAATACTCAAATTAGTGAAATATAAGTCAGGCACAAGATATCCGCTGCCATCTTGTCTTATTACTGAATCGGCTCAGCTTTTTAAAATCACGTCTGCACTATAGTATTACAAAATAAACTTTTAATTTCGAACGTGCTTCTTCTTTTAGAACCGTTAAAACGATTCTCGGCTCGATAATCGGAACTGGTGGGTCCCATGATATGGATTATAAAGTTTGCATAATTCGCACGGCCGCCATCCTGAAATGGTATGGCGGACGACCTTGTAGTTTGGCCACAAGACGCATCCTATAGGAAGGTATGTTGTTACCAAATTTGGTAGAGATCGGATGATTTGGTTAGTCGTTATTTGATTTTACGTTTTGAACGTTTGAGTGGCCGCCATTCAGTTTTAGTAAAGATGGCGGCGATATAAAACATGAAACTGAGGTTTCCTTTGCTAGTGCTACCTTTGTACCAAATTTCGTTCAATTCGCATTCACCGTGTTCGAATTGATAGGGGGGACAGACATTCAGAGTACACACAGACACACACACAGACTCACACACACACATACAGACACACACAGAGACTCACACACACACATACACACACACAGACAGACACACTTTTTTCGCCCTGTGTTGATCTCATAAGTCTACTTTCATTTTTTGCAAAAATCGAAAGTAGGCTAAAAACGGTCGAGCACCTACAAATTTTAATTATTTATTCATTTATTTATTTATTTTTTAAGCTGATTGAAACTCGGAGAAAATCAAAATCATCGCCTATGTCGTTTAAGAGATACACGCTCCGTTAGGAATCTTTCAACCCCCACTTTTCATCCCTTTCACCTCATAATATACACCACATCGAAAAGCCATTAGACATGTGTCAGCTTATTTTTAATGATTAGTATATATGCCAAGTAACACATTCCCAAATGAAACCACTCATGAGATATTGTTATTCAATGAATTGCACGTTTACCCCCTTAACACCTCTTTAGAACCTGAATATCCAAAACTCTTTCCTTAGTGGACGTTTTCGACATACAACGATTTTATCCCCAAAATTTCATGTTTCTAACTTCAATAATTTTGGCTGGGCGATGATGAGTGAGTGAGTCAGTCAGGACATTTTCTTTCATTTATTTTTGAGAATTTCACCCATCCCCATGAACCCCTTAAATTGGATTTATGAAAAAAAAAACGGTCGAACACCTATTTACTTATTTAAAGCTGTTTTCCCCCCTGAGTTTGATGAGTGAGTAAGTGAGTCAATCAGTTAGGAAACTATCTTTCCTGTTTTTCCCCCGAATTTCACTCCTCCCCATGGGCCCCTTAAATTGGATTTTTGAAGAAATGGTCGAACACCTATTTACTTATTTTTAAGCTGCTTTTTCCTCTGAATTTCAAACTTATCGCCTATGTTGAATAAGAGATACAGTACACGCTCCGTTAAGAATCCTTCAACCCCCAATTTTCTCCCCTTTCACCTCATAATAACACCATATCGATAAACCCGTAGACAAATGTCTGCTTATTTTAAATGCTTAGTTTATATGCCGAATATCACATCCCCAAATGAAACAACTCGTGAGATATTGCTATTCAATGAAATGCAAGTTTAACCCCCTTTACACCCCTTCAGAACATGAATATCCAAAAATCCATCCTTAGTGCACTTTTTCGACATACAACGAACATATCCCCAAAATTTCAAGTTTCTAACTGCAATAGGTTTGCTGGGGGATGATGAGTGAATATCCAAAAATCCTTCCTTAGTGGACTTCTTTCCCCAGAATTTCTTCCCTCCCCATGAGCCCCTTAAATTGGATTTATGAAAAAACGATCGAACACCTATTTACTACTTTTTCAATCTGATTTTTCTCCTTGAGATTTTTACTTTTTGCCTCTGTCTTTTAAGAGATACTTGCTCCGTTAAGAATCCTTCAACCCCCACTTATCACACATACACCTCATAATATATACTGTATAATAATAAAAACCCTCAGACATGTGTCTTCTTATTCTTAATAAATGAGTTTATATGCCGAGTATCCCATCCCAAAGGAAACCAATCGGGATATATTGTTATTCAATTAAATGCAAGTCTACCCCCTTAACACCCATTTAGAACCTGAATATCCAAAATTCCTCCCTTAGTGGAAGTTTTCGACATGCAACGAACATAGCCCCAAAATGTCATGTTTCTAACTTCAATAATTTTGGCTGGGCGATGATGAGTGAGTGAGTAAGTCAGGACATTTTTTTTTCATTTTTTTTTTCAGAATTTCACTCCTCTCATGAACCCCTTAAATTGGATTTATGAAAAAAAAAACCGTCGAACACCTATTTACTCATTGTTACGCAGTTCTTCCCCCCTCAGTTTGATGAGTGAGTGAGTTAGGACACTTTCTTTCCTCCTTTTTCCCCCAGATTTTCACCCCTCTCCAAGGGCACCGTAAATTGGATTTATGAAAAAACGGTCGAACAACTATTTACTTATATTTTAAGCTGTTTTTCCCGCCGAATTTCAAACTTCTCGCCTATGTCGTTTAAGAGATACATGATCCGTTAAGAATCCCTCAACCCCCAATTTTCACCCCTTTCACCACATAATATACACCACATCGATAAACCCTTAGACATATGTCTGATTATTTTAATGATTAGCTTATATACCGAATATCACATCCCCAAAGAAACAACTCATGAGATATCGTTATTCAATGAAATGCACGTTTACCCCCTTAACACCTCTTTAAAACCCGAATAAACAAAAATCATTCCTTAGTTGACGTTTTCGACATACAGCGAACATATTACCAAAATTTCATGTTTTCAACTTTAATAGTTTTCGCTGGGCGTGATGAGTGAGTGAGTCAGACAGGACATTTTCTTTCAATTATTTTTACCAGAATCTCACCCCTCCCCATGAGCCCCTTAAATTGGTTTGATGAAAAAACGCTTGAACACCTATTAACTTATTTTTAAGCTATCCTTTTCCCCTGAGTTTGATGAGTGAGTGAGTTAGTCAGTCAGTCAGTTAGGACACTTTCTCCCCCTTTTTCCCCCCAGAATTTCACCCCACCCCATTGGCTCCTTAAATTAATTTATGAAAAAACGGTGGAACTCCGATTTACTTATTTTTTAAGCGGATTTTCTTTTCACTGAGTTTCAAATTTCTCGCCTATGTCGCTTAGGAGATAGGCCTACACGCTTCGTTAGGAATCCTTCAACCCCCAATTTTCACCCCTTTCACCTCATAATAATACACCACATCGAAAAACCCTTAGACACATGTCTGGTTATTAGCCTATTTTCAATTTTGAAAAAATAGGCTTATGAGATCACCTTTTGTCCGTGTGTGTGTGCGTGTGTGTGTGTGTGTGTGTGATTCGTGTGTGTGTCCCCCCCTAATAAAATCTAAACGGCAGGAGCGATTTCAATGAAACTCGGAAAGTTCATAGCACTATTCCCGGCGACCTCGACCGTGCCCTTCAAATTTTGTTACGACTCACCAATCCAACATGGCGGCTGTGCGAAATATTTCACCAGCATTCAATATCTCCGAAACTATTACCGATATTACCCTAACATTTTCTATGGTGATAGAGGGAACTACTATAAGTTCACTTACGTGACTTTTGAAAACCTGGTAACTACAAAACGAACATAGCGGCCAAGCGAATTTGCGACTTTTAAATAGACGTTTCTCGCGATTTGACCAACCAAACGCAATGAAACTTGGCACAGTATATCTTTATATACATTGTAATGCACCGACATCTAACTTCGTTCAATTGTTTACATAATCACAAGATGGCGGATGTGCGAAATATTTCACCGGCATTCTATATCTCTGAAACTATTAGCGGTATCTCCCTAAAATTTTGTACTGAGATAAAGGGCACTACTGAAAGTGCATCTATAAGATTTTCAAAAACCGGTTAACTACAAAACGAACATGGCGGCCAAGCGAATTTGAACATTTTAAATAGACCTTTCTCGCGATTTAATGTTCCAAGCGCACTGAAACCTGGTACAGGAAATATTTATACACATTGTAATCCACTGGTATCTAATTTAGTTCAGTTGTTTACATAACCTCAAGATGGCGGCAGAGCGAATTTTAAAATTAAGATTTTATTTCTTGTGATGTAGTCATGCGATCGAAGTGAAAGTTTGAATAATGAACCTACGCAATAATTTTCCTTTAATGGTACATGACTCTATGGCCTATACATTTAACAATCCAACATGGCGACCATCCGAAATATTTAGACGATACTGAATATCTACGAATCTATTTTAGCAATCAAACTGCATTTTTTAATGTTCATAGGGGCTATGAACTTAAGTTCACCTATAGGACTTTAAATAACCTGGTGATCACAAATCCAACATGGCGGTGACGCGAATTATAAATATTCACATGGACGTTTCTCGCAATTTAACCATCCGCGTGCAGTGAAACTTGGTACAGTAAATCTTTATCCGAATGTTAATCCACTGGCATCTAATTTATTTCAATTGTTTCCATAACCTCAAGATGGCAGCTGTGAAACATTTTTAAATCTCCTTGTTTTTTCTTGTGTCCTAGTTATGCGATTGAAGTTTGAATACTACACGTTCACAATAATCTGCATGTAACAGTACATAACTCTAGGACCTACATATATAAAATCCAACATGGCGACCATCCGAAATATTTAGTCGGTTCTCAATATCTACGAATCTATTACAGCAATCAAACTGAAATTGTGTATGATAAATAGTGGCAATTAACATAAGTAGGATATATGAAAATAGGCTGTATAGTTCTTCACGGAACTACTTGTTTTTAATGATTAGTTTATATTCCGAGTATCACATCCACAAATGAAACCACTCGTGAGATATTGTTATTCAATGAAATGCAGGTTTAAACCCCTTAAGACCCCTTTAGAACCTGAATATTCAAAAATCCTCCCTTAGTGTAGGGTTTTGACATACAACGAACATATCCCGAAAATTACATGTTTCCAACTTCAATATTTTTGGCTGGACGATGATGAGTGAGTGACTGAGTCAGGACATTTTCTTTCAATTTTTCTTCTTCAGAATTTCACCCCTCCCGATGAACCCCTTAAATTTGATTTATCCAAAAAACTGTCGAACACATATATACATATTTTTAAGCAGTTTTTCCCCCTGAGTTTGAAGAGCGAGTGAGTCAGTCGATTAGGACACTTTCTTTCCTGTTTTTCTTTACCCAGAATTTCACCCCTCCCCATGGGCCCCTTAAATTAGACTTGTGAAAAAACGGTCAAACACCTATTTACTTATTTTTATGCTGATTTTTTTTCCGCTGAGTTTCAAACTCCTCGCCTATGTCGTTTAAGAGATACAGGCTCCGTTAGGAATCTTTCAACCCCCACTTTTCACCCCTTTCACCTCATAATATACACCACATCGAAAAACCCTCAGACACATGTCTTCTTATTTTTAATGGTGAGTTTATATGCCGAGTATCATATCCCCCAATGAAACACATTGGGAGATATTTCTATTCAATGAAATGCAGGTTTACCCCCTTAACACCCCTTTAGAACTTGAATATCCAAAAATCCTTTCTTAGTGGGCGTTTGCGGCCCTTGAGGAAGCTGCATGCTAAATTTCATTCCAATCCGTTGGGTGGTTTCTGAGATTTCGTGATGAATGTGTGAGTGAGTGAGTGAGTGAGTGAGTGGTATTTGACAAATATCTAGTAGATAGTGTCAAGTCTTTGTTATGCTATACTCGGTTGACAGTGCTGTGTGAGCAGTTGAGTAACTAACGGGATTTCAAGTAAAGATCTTCATTTTCTATACCGGTAGTGCAGAGCGCAACTCGAATCCAGTCGGCCGTGTCTCGACTTGAGCTATGTTGCCATCGAAACTATCTGCCTTGCCATTCCTTCATGAGTATATTTTATGATTTGATTAGCCTGTGCTTGAGTGCAAAAGGGCCGAAATCAGATGAATGAGAAAGACTATCGAAAATTCATGTAACCAACGGTTCATTCTGGGTCCTAAACTATGTGCATACAAAATTTGGTTGAGATTGGTGAAACGGTGTAGATTTGTATACGAAACCAACCCACCCACCCACCCACCCACCCACCCACATACATACAGACTTTCACTTTTATATATAAGATTATATGATGATTATTGTGTACGTTCATTATGAAAATGTTGATTTCGATCGCATGATTAGAACACAAAAAATAAAAATTTAATTTTCGAAATTCGCACAGCTGCCATCTTGAGGTTACGTAAACAATTGAACTAAATTAGATACCAGTGCATTACAATGTGCATATACATTTGTACGAAGTTTCATTGCGTTTGGATCATTAAATCGCCAGAAAAGTCTATTTTAAACTTTCAAATTCGCTTGGCCGCCATGTTCATTTTGTATTTAACCGGTTTTTGAAAGTCTCAGCGGGGTGGCTCAGCGGTCTAGCTGTATGCCTCTCACCAAGGCTGTCCGGGTTTGATTCCCGGTCAATGCATGTGAGATTTTCGAAGTGAAATTCCATGTCCTTTGGTTCGGATTCCACGTAAAAAGGAGGTCCCGTGGCTCATAATCACAAGATTCACGGTCACGTAAAACTACAATCTTCCTTTCTTCCTTTTGAAAGTCTCATAGATGAACTTCCAGTAGTGCCATTTAACTCCGTACAAAATTTCATGGTGATACCGGTAATACTTTCAGATGTATGGAATGCCGGTGAAATATTTCGCACAGCCGCCATCTTGAGGTTATGTAAACAATTGAACGAAGTTATATGTTGGTGCATTACAATGTGTATAAACATATACTGTACCATGTTTCATTGCGTTTGGTTGGTTAAATCGCGAGAAGCTTCTATTTAAAAGTCGCAACTTCGCTTGGCAGCCACGTTGGTTTTTTGTTACCAGGTTTTCAAAAGTCACATAGCTGAACTTCTAGTAGTTCCCGTTATCACTGTACAATATTCCAGGGTGATATCTGTAAGAGTTTCGGATATATTAAATGCTGGTGAAATGTTTCGCACAGCCGCCATGTTGGATTGGTGAGACGTAACAAAATTTGGAGGGCACTGTCGGGGTCGCCCTGAATAGTGCTATGAACTTACTGAGTTTCATTGAATTCGCTCCAGCCGTTTAGATGTCTCACACACACACAGGCAGACACACGGACAAAAGGTGATCTCATAAGCCTATTTTTCCATAAATATTGTTTACATGATAAAATAACACATTAACTAATTCACTATTTTTCAATCACTATCTACACCATTATTCTCAGTAGGCCAGTTGAAAAATTCCTCATACAATTCTGTATGTTCATGTGGAATATACTGCTTCTTCTTTTTAAAGTGTTGCATTTTGTTAACTGCAATTGGCACTTTCCTGAAGGGTATGCTAGTGCTAATGGTGAAGGGACAGGTCTTCTCCTATATGCCAAAACGAATGTGTGTCTTATCAATCCATGAATTCCACTGGATCCTTTGATATATCCAACTCTATCTTGTGAGTACACAAGGTGGAACAGGGGACTGATTGCTAAATGCATTCTTTCTGTTCTAGGCTTGCCCCTTGTTTCTTCAGAAACTGCTGTTTTCTTATAATATTTTGCCCACCAATTCATGAAGTCCAGGATTTGTTGATGCTTCAATTTCTGTTACTGTGAAAATGCCTACTTTAACAGTACTTTGTACAATGTGCTCAATAATCTGATGGATTTTGAAAATTCTGTCATATCATCGTAGCCTTCTTGAGATGATTCCAAAATCTCTCTCACATGGCATAAAACTGTGTCCTCGCATGGGTTAATATTGCTTTGTCTTTCACCCGCTCTAGCGCTCTTCATCTGTTTCCATGCCAACTGTTCATTTTTAAAACGATGTACGTCAGCGACATCCGCCCGTTTATAAACAATTTCAAACACGAACGATAGGCCTACCTCTGTACTATCTAAAGCGTTACAAACATGAAAATTATAAAAATCCTGACTTACGCCCTTTTAGAAGAACCCGGTTCATTCCTATTCTGATGAAATGCTTTTTATTTCCTCTTTGCTTCGTCCATCACTGGTTATTTTGCTTCCTAAGTAACACAACACTCATACTTCCTTTATATTTTCACCTGCCAATTTGACGTCCATTGAGTTTCTGATTTATTTCAACTGCATTCCACTATTTTTGTTTTACATTTATTAAATTGCATCATGAATTATTTCTTCAAGACAGAATCCATACCATTTAAAAACTCATTCAAATCCTCTGATGTGTAGGTTAAGATGACGATGTCATCGGCAAATCACAGAGTTGAAATTATTTCTCCTTGAATTTTTACTCCTACTATGATTTTTTCTCCAATTTTCTTCATTGCTTGTTCAATGTATTGATTGATTGCATCATATTCTAATATGTATTTTTCTGAAGATATTATAATTCAACAACTAATAGTGACCGTAACGGATATCTTCGGACCATTCTCGTTCAATGCACATCGCTTTCAAAATACCGATTCTTTAATAGTGAGAGCCTTCCCTATGGGCCGTAGGTCGGAGAGTGATTTGTCACCACCAGTTGACTAGCATTTGCCGATTACACCATGGCTAGTAAGGAAGCCCCGAATGTTGTCATTGCATTTATTACATATAGAGCTGGCAAGATACCCTAGTTGTGATAATTACGACTTGTGGTGAAGTATTGTAGGCTATCTCGTATCCCGTGAACATGGTTAGGTATGGAACAAAACATCGAATTTTCCTTTTCAAGAAGGATTATTTCAGTAAATGTTTTCGTAAGTTTCAGCGTGGTGCAAGTTTTACGTGACAGATTGTATAGAGAAACAATAGAGGCTCTCGAGAACGAAATAACTGCACTAATAGCCTAAGAAATATCAGTGAGGATGAATTACAGTGAGTGTACCAAAACTTCCTGCGTTGGTGCAACGTGTGTTGAGAAAATGAAGTTCAGCATTTCCAGCAACTACTCTGAAATTCATGTAAGTAATGATGATTATTGTTGAAAAGAGTAAATCTGTTGAACTAGTTGGGTGCTGCACTGCTGCTATAGTGCGCGACAAACAATTGGAAGCCTGAAGGTCAAGCGGCCCTCCGCTCCGCTCTCCTCCCCTCGCCTGGCGGTCTTGCCATGCTATTGCAAGATGCCTTCCGTGGATTGCTGGATGCGACAACGTACATGACAACACCGCACCGACTACCCGTGACCTTCAGGCTTCCAATGGTTTGTCCCGCACTATAGCACCAGCGCCTTGTTCGATAGGCGGCTAGCCACAGTGGCCCAGCCGTCACATGGCACCTGCGAGGTTCCGTTCCGTAGAGTAGGCTTTCACTGTATGTTCTGCCGGCTCCTTTTGAAACCCGGACCACTGGTTGCTGAGGAAGGAAGTTTGTAATTTTACGTGACCATTAATCTCGCGATCATGAGCCACGGGACCTCCTTTTTACGTGGAATCCTAACCACAGGGTATGGCATTTCGCTTCGAAAATCCCACATGTATTGACGGGGAATCGAACCCGGTTCACCGTGGTGACAGGCCATCAGATGCTGGTTGGTAATTAGGGTTGTAAGCTTGCCACGGTGGGTGAGTGGTCAACGTGTCAGTCTACTAACTCCAAATTTGCAGGTTCGCTCCTGGCCGTGGTAAGTGATTTTTGAAAGGCGGCAAAAATTTCGACACCATGTCATACGATGTTGGCTAGCCAAAGAACCCATTTGAATTCAGTAGGCCGTGTTCATAATGGTAAAATTAATCTCGGGAGTTTCCGCCAACACACATTTCCCCATTTCTCTACTAGAAAGCGCGATAGTGTTCAAGGAACTAAGATATCTAACCTCCTTGACTTTCATAGTGCTTCAAGGAACAACGAAATTCGACATGCAAGCTACTCTTTGGGTTTCAAATAACAAAGCTTCCACCCGACACCCGAGGCCATACGATATTATTATTATTATTATTATTATTATTATTATTAGGGTTGTAGAACAAGACAACATCACCACTGAACTGAATAACATTGAAAGAGCTTTGCTGACGGTTCCGAGTTCCTTATGAAATAACAAGCCCGAGTGAATGAATAATGCACTAACAATGGAGGAACAAAGGCTGAAGCCTAAGATCAGTAATAAGATCTCATATTTCATTGATCCCAACAAGCCCGACGGATCTTAGCGATAAGAGTTAGATTGTGCCATAGATTTATTGCCTTTCTCTCTCAGTGTGTGCTAATTATAAAAATAATGAAGTCACTAAGCGGTTTTTATGCCGAGTAACCAACTCCCGCTGTGATTCTATAATCATCAAGTTCACTTTTAATAACAGGCCCACAAAGACTTTCGTGAGCTCCTGTGGTGTATAATTGATAATGTACTTAATGTCTGTATTTCGTCACTCAGTTCATGACACTTTCACCTGTAAATATTAGATTTTGAGTTTCACTTCAGCCCAAAGGAAAGGAGACATGAGGAACACTGTCAATATAGAAAAGACATCTGCAAACTACGATACGCGTGCCAAGAGTGTGACATGGAATGATTTTCAGGGACACCCTAAAATCAGAGGTCCTTAACCTGTGAAGTGGGCATCCCCTTGGGAGCAGGGGCGTATATTCATTTTTTTCGGGGGGGGGGGGGGGGGGGGCTTGACTATCCTGGAAAATTGTGAGTATTCTCAGGGGTTTGTCACCGCAAAATACCCTTAAATATCAACCAAGCCTGTGAGTGCTATGAAAGGTTCTACTCATAGGGTTAGGACTACTGTTCTGACTCAGTGAGGAAAGCAATGGCAAACTACCTCACTCCTCTTCTTGCCTAGAACGCCTCAATATAGCACTGCCTTGGGTTTTTGTGGGTATCTACTCACATAACGTAACGGCGGTGCTTTTGAGGATCCAACCAGCCTTCAGGCTGACTACCAAACAGACAGATCTTAGAGCATATAACTTTGTGTAATTATTTTAGATAATAGTTAATTGTAAAATTCTAAGTTTATTTAGCCGAGAATTAGTGGCAATAGAAAAAAACAGAAAGGTAACGAGTTTTTTTTTCAATTGATTATTTATTTCTCACAAGTACCGTACTGGTGGAACTCTCAGTTTTGCCTCACATGACTCCAGCCCCGTTCCAGCCCTCAGACCAGAATTAAAATTTCTTGGCAGAGCCGGGAATCGAATTCAGACCTCCGGGACGGCAGCCAAGAATGCCAACCACTACACCACGAGGTAGTGTAATTTCAATCTTAATCTTGTTTATAACTTAGCCAATGAGTTAAGATTAGGGTACAACTAAATTTACAATGATTTTATGCTTTTAACAAAGCAACACATTCTTAATATTTATTGGCTTTTTTTTTGGGGGGGGGGCGCTGGAGCCCCCAGAGCTCCCCCCTTTTATAAGCCCCTGCTTGGAAGGTGCAAAGAGGTTAGTGGTGGGTGGGGGAAGGGAGGGGGGTTAGGGGGGGGGGGGATGTTACTGTCTCTATAAGTTAGTAATATTGCTTTTCAGAATTTACACCAGTCTGAACATAAAACATAAAGTTATATGAGTTTCTTCTTTATACAAATTATTCTGATCACAACAATAGATCTAATGAGATAGGTACAAAGTTTGAATAGCTACAACAATGGGTTTCTTCAAGTAAGAATGCTTAGTATTATTGAAATGCACAATCTGCGTGAGTGTAACAATGAATTTTTACAACACCGTCTTTAATTCTTTAAATTTACTCCAAAACAGTTTATTTTTACTACATAAAGCAGGAAGTTGTTTCATTATTATATCCACAACTATCAAAAGTTTATGTTACAGTGCTGTGTCTTAAGATGAACATCCACAGCCTGTTTCCAGTCGACCGACCGGGTCAGGGAATGGAATGAATGAAGCCCCCATCTAGCCGCGAGGAGATGAACTGTGTCGGCTGCCGAAGCCTCTCGCACTCACCTGGGGAAATGATTAAATGAATGACTGATGTAATGAAATGACAATGGAGAGTGTTGCTGGAATGCCATTTTTTGACAGGGAAAACCGGAGTAACCGGAGAAAAACCCGTCTGCCTCCACTTTGTCCAGCACAAATCTCACATGGAGTGACCGTGATTTGAACCATGGACCCAGCGGTGAGAGGCCGGCGTGCTGCCGCCTAAGCCACAGAGGCTTGTGTCTTGAAAAAAAAAAAAAAAAAGGAAGTGTGCAGTGATGAATATGTTAATTATGGGTTCACATGCAAACCTTGGTCGTGGTGGAATTGAAAACCGCAATGCTTCTTATGTGCCAAAATTCTTTGCAAGATAATATGAGGCTCTAGAATGTAAAATCAATGTTTATTACATAGGGCCAAATTGATCATTACTAATTACTTTGTGGAAGAGGGGGAGGGGGGTATGAAGTGAATTGTTATATTTCCTTTCAGGGGAGGTGTGAGAGTAAAAAGGTTTAGAACCCTTACCCTAAATGGTCAACTCGGTCCTGTTTCATAAACTCTTACACTAATTTTACTAGCGGGACGGTAATATTTATTTATTTGTTTATTTATTTATTGGTTTATTTATTTATTTATTTATTTATTTATTTATTTATTTCTTCTTCTTGTTTTTCTTCATTAGGCCCATTCAAAGAGCGCGTTTGAACTTGTTAGTTGGTCCGATAGTTTTCACTTTCTAATCCTCCAGAATCTCTTCATGAATGTACTGTGTTGCATCTTGCGCTGTGTGGCCATTTCCTACCAGTTTTCATTTTAGATTTTCTCCATGAATTGGTGCTTACGGGCTATTGTACTAAAGGCTTCACGATTTTCTATAATGTCGTCTGTGATAGTCTATTTATTTCTTGGAGGTCCGCCTAAGATTATTCCAGCTAGTTTATTTTGATCTTCTTTTGAGTTAATTACTTCAAATAATCTTTTGGCTAGTTTGTCGCTGTACATTTCATAGATATGGCCATAGTATTTCATATGTCTCTTGCGTACGACATCAGTGAACCTATCAGTTATTGCGAGTCGTAAAGCCGTATATTGCCAATGTTATAATGACAATATAAATGCCCTATTCTCCCATTAACATTCAGATACAAGAATTCTTTTTTCCAGACTGGTCATTGGTTCTTCCTCAGTGTACTGATCCTCATTCATATGAAAAACTTTATTTTTCTTTAAATATTTTTTTTCATTGAATCTCTGATTTCTTAATTCTTTTTTTTTAACTATTACTTGAGCAAATTGACTCTTCGAGGATCCCCAGTATCAGTGTGCAATATACTAAATATGTAAAAATAATTATGGAGATAACACCAGTAGTTCCTGAGAAAACGGGGCTTTTATTTTGAAAAATGTATTTTTGAGAAAATGTATGTTAAAGCAAGGCCATTCCGTTTTGAAACATTTTCACACAGTTTCACTTTCCCCCCACAAATATTACAACAACAGTGTCACTCAAAACTGAATTCAATATACTGTATTAAAACTAATTAATATGTTACTATTTATTACAATTGTGATGGATTATTCCCTAATCCTGAAAAAAAAAACATGAGATTAATAAATACATTATTAAGTACACTTAGATGACCAGTTTCGTCAAGCGATCATTATCAGATCCATTACACTTAGGGTATTCAATCAATGTCTAAAGGTATGGGTGAAAGTTAGTTGCAGTAAAAGTAGCAACTAAATAAGTGTATTGTGCCCTTTAGACACGGATGTCCGGGAACCATTGACTGCCGACACTCTTCTCAACAAAATAGCTAACTGATGATTTCCTTTGAAATATAAGCCAAGCCACAGCCTTCTAGACCAAATAGTTCGTGAGATACGCTGTTTATAAAATCTTGCAAGATTTTTTTTGAAAGAAAACTTAGTATTACAGTAATGGTATAAAAAGACATTAAAAATAGTAAATATTGGACTATTATAAAAAAACATATACCAAATTAATCAAAATGATATTGTTAATGTTTAAAAAAGTGAACATGTCAAAATTAACCGATTTGGATCTGTACGACTTCCCTTGAGGAATAGAAATCCGCTGTTCTCCTCTTAATCCACATTCCATTTTCTCTCGTGAGACCATAAATTGTCCGGTGTTTCTTTTTATTTATTTATTTATTTATTTATTTATTTATTTATTTATTTATTTCGTCTTCTTCTTCTCGTTTGGGCCTACTGAGGACCACGGGGCTCTTTTTGACTTCTTGTAAGGAATTTATGTTTCTTCTTAACCCAGGCAGCTTTCATCTTCTGGCTGTGTGTCTGCTTTCTTTCCTGTGTCCACTTCGGTCTGGTAGTCCCTGTACTCTTCCTGCTGGTGAGAGACACTGGAAAGACACCATGTTGAATCATCTGTCGGAATTGTGATCGATCCTGTATGTTTTTTGATGAAATTCCAAGTTGCTGTAGGTCTGACTTCACTGTGGTGATCCATTTGTTTTTGGACGCTTTCCCTCTTCCTGCCGTGGTGAAGATCTGGCTGGTAAGTCTATCTGGACCCATGCGTGTCAGATGTCCGTAGAAAGCTAATCGTCTCTTCCTCATGGATGTGACGATATCTTCTTGATGATCATAGAGCTCATTGTTGTGCCTGATCCTGTAAGTACCACCCTCTTCCCTTATTGGTCCTAAAATCCTTCTAAGTATTTTCCGTTCCTTGAGCTCTAGTTTCCTCAGTGGGCCTTTCCGGTTCATCAGGAGACACTCAGAGGCTTATAGAACGGAAGGTCTTACTACTGAGTTGTAATGTAGAAGTTTAAGGTTCTTCGAGAGGCACTTGGATGTGTAGATGCTCTTACAGGAGTGGTAGACCCTTTCCAGTTTCGTGCATCTAGTGTCTATTGCTAAGGTCTCACTCTCGTTTGCTGGAATCCACTCCCCTAGGTACTTCACTGCAGGAACTTTTTGAATTGCGGTGTCTTTCACAAGAATAGTAGATGGGGCTCCCTTTATATTTGTCATGAACACTGTTTTTTGTATATTGACCTTCAAGCCAGTTTTAGCTGCTATGTTATAGAGGCTCTGTAGTTGGTGAGTAGCTTCTTCTATGTTGTTCGCTAACAAGGTAAGGTCGTCGGCAAAGGCCAGGCAAGGTACATTGAGATTGTCTTTCTTGTACCCAATTTGCAGTCCTGTTCCTGATGGTAACGTGGTAGTCCATTCCCTGATAATCTTCTCAAGTACACAATTGAAGAGAATACAAGAAATGCCATCACCTTGTCTAACTCCTGTTTGGATAGAGAAGCTGTCTGAGAGTTCATCTCTGAACTTGACTTTGGAGGTCGTAGTCTTCAGAGTAGCCTGGATTAGTCTGGTGGTCTTCGCATCCAGTCCTAATTCCCATAGAGTGGAGAACGGGGTCTGTCTGTCTATTGAATCATACGCCTTCTGGAAATCCACTAGTATGACTACCCATCGATGTCCGCCGCAATTCTTGTACCTTAAGATTGTCTTGAGGTTCTGTATTTGCTCTATGCATGATCTATTTGCACGAAAACCAGCCTGATATTCACCAAGTTGGGAATCTAGTTGACTAGTAACTCTGGTTAGCAAGGCTTTAGATATTATCTTGTATGTGACAGATATTAGAGATATGCCTCTGTAGTTATCAAGGTCAATCCTACTACCTTTCTTGTGTAGAGGATGGATCACAGCTGAGGTCCATCCCTCAGGTAAGGTCTCTGTGGCCCAAATGCCCTGTATGATTAGATGGAGGTTTTGTATTGATTGTTCATCAGCATGTTTCCACATTTCTGCAACTATACCGTCTTCACCTGAGGCCTTGTTGTTCTTTAGGCTCTTGGTAATCTCCCTTATTTCTTCTATGGTTGGCGGTAAGGAGTCTGGATTTCTGGAAGGAGGGTCATGGAAGGTGAGTCTCTCTTCAGGTTCCTCTGCATTGAGGAGCTTCTTGAAATACCCTGCAAGTGTACTGGTGCAATCCTTGTTGTTGTACTGAAGTTTTCCATCAGGTCCACGAAGGGTAGGAGCTTTGTATTGTGTCGACTGTTTTCTGAGTTCTCTGTAGAAATCCCTCGAGTTATATCTTTTGAAGTCCTCTTCTGCCTGTTTTATTAGAGCCATATTATTGAATGTAGAATGTTCCAGTGACCTCTTTCATAAACTTATTAGCTAACAATATTAGTTATTTATTTTTTATTCCAAAATATTAGTGCAGATTCCTAATAATATTAGCTGTTTCATAAACAGAGAAGGGTAAACTAGACTCATATTATTAGGCTTCTTTCCTGGAGGATATTTGGTCTAATCCGTATTATTCGTGAGAACAATGTGGACAATATTTTATTTTGCCATATGCAGTACATTAATATTGTGAAACTGTGATATGAAAAATGGATGGATCTCATTCGAATAGTGATGAAATGTAAGTGTACATTTGTTAACCTAGTAAGTTTACTGAAGAACAAGTTATAATTACAAGGAAGTAACATGGAAGTACGATGAGAGATTTAAGTTAGTAACTGTATAATCTTTCAGTCCATGCATGTAATTTTTGTCTCTATCGTAATAGTTGGTGAGAAGGATCCGAACAATTCCATGCTTTAATTCGAGCACTTTTCGCAAGAAACTTATTTTCTTCGTATTATCCGTTCTCTTGTTCATCTTTCACAGTCAAATTCTTAAGCAACCGCAAAACACTTGAAGTACTCAATGTAATCAAAAACTTCCATTCATTAAATAATTAGTTTGAAATAAACCAAAAGTCGCGAGTCGAGAATATGCAACACCACTCTTAACTTCCAATGAAATCAGTTGACTAATAATGTGAATTCTGATTTTTCATTAGGCCTCATGAATGGTTATGAAACAGAAGTTTGTTAACTAATAACAAATATTAGATTACGAGTACCATGTGATAAGCTAATGTTATCAGTCATGTTTATTAAACAGGACCCTGAATTGACACATGGCTTATACAGTTTATTGAACTTTACATGTTTACATATTTGTGTTCCAGATAATGAAGACCTAAATTTAAAAACTTGCTATATAATCTTTTTTAATTCATGAAAGATAAAAAAGCGTATTTTACTGTTTTCTTTAGACAAGGTACTAACAAAACATACACTAATTTAAGGTAATACATATTTTTGATTATATAAATGATATTTATTTGATTGTATGTATAGCACCGTACGCTAAATAATTATACAAATTGATAAAGAATCGAGTTACTGAGGTTTAGTCGCAGTTGCACTGAGGGGCGTAAAATGAGCTGAATCCGGTCCTTGAACGACAACTTCGATATTTTGCCTCTTTTTATCCTGCCTGAGTGCCAAAGGGCTGAAATTAGAAAATATGCTACATTTCGGAACGGCAATGGTCCTTCATTTTCCCAGGTATAAAAATACGCACATACAAAATTCCAGATTAATCAGTGGAGCAGTTTACGAGTGAAAAAGTAACAGACAGACACCATTATATTTTATATACTGTACCCATGTGAGTAATCTCGATGGAAAATATGCTTCTGCCTCCAGCTAGCGTCAGGTCTCAGGCGTGTACCGTTCCCCCATTGAGCAGTTGCATATTTTGGATTTGAGGCTAAAAGGTATCAACTCTACAATGATAAGGCACAACTCTACTCTAAAGACTTTAATTCAGTAAAACTCATGGCTTCACACAAAATAATAAGAACACAATCCCAATAAACAATACACAAACAAACAAAGTTACTCCCACAATCCACTAATTATTCACATAGTTGAACAAATTAAATCCATATCATTATTCAATTCTTTACCAATCTGTGGACTTTAAACTTCACTCAAGTGCGCTGATGCACATGTAACGTTTCACAAAAACTGAACTATTACACTCATGTCACCTAATGTGACTTCTTTAAATTCACAAAGTTACTTGTTTCTTACAATACATCTTAATTTACATCATGTGTACTGTCGGTGTTATATCTCTCTCTCCCATCGAATGCTTTCATGCATTAGCCAACTCATGGTTTGCACTACAATCTACTTGCAACACCACAATTACGTAAATTTACCCCTCCACTCCCCTCTTTTTATAGTTCCACTGCATGCCATTGTGATTTCAATAAATAACTTCTGTTATCGTTGTGTCGGATAGTATCATTACGCTACCCTAGCGAGCGTAGCCTGTGGCATCGAGTAACCAACTTCATTAACTAGATGTCGGTGACAGTCACAAATGCAACTTCCAACCATTCGTTAGATTGCCAAAACTTTATATCATCAGGGTAATCTATGATTAGCAATGTGTTTTTAAACCACACACATTCATTACACACTATAACATTTCTTCCTTTCAATACAAGCAAGGTCTTAAATCTGTCCGCTCAAAACGCGAGCCGTCACAGTTTGTTTAGCAACCCAGCCCCTTGGAGCTGCCCGTATACAATGGAACCGAGTAGGGGTGTTCACAGCTGTCAATCGTCCCTTGTCTCCCTGATTCCTGGACTTTACCTCCCCAAGCAGTATTACGCTTTTGAATACAACATTGTGGTCACAATGATCCACGTGATCCCGTATGATCTAAACTGAATATTATGCAATGGTTCTGGGTGAGCTTGAATATTTAATCCTAGCCTTAGGACATTAATAACGGCCTCAACAGGTCCGTATCATACAATGAAGGCACGAGATTCATAAAACACAGGTGTAGTGGTTAGCCGGTATCTTAATAAAATATGACGGTCAGTCAACAGCTGCCGCCCATGGATTCGCTTCACAAGAGCCGAACCATTCAATAACAAGTTCGCGGGCAATCAGGTATAGTGTAAGGGTTTCCAATGTTCTCCCTTCACTTACCACAGGATTCGAACCCGGAACATTTCATATCCATCAGCGGAGATAGGGTACACACTAAATACGCTCCGGCATAAATTAATATCTCTGTACGCCCCATGGCTGTACAAGATTCCATACGTCGATTAGATCACCTGGCTTCTACCTGTAACTATGATCTCGCCCTATATAAAGAGAACTCTATCTGTTACTCTACAAGTTTAAACTCAAGCCACAACTTCAATTCACTGTCAAGCTCCTTCATTTCCTTGCATAATTATATTCCCATTAAAGCAATATATTTAATATTAACTCTTTTCTCATCCCTTAATATAATCTACTGCTTGGCTAGATAAATAATCCAATTAGCGTAAATATTTCTTGCTTACAACCTTTCATCCTGATGCATTCAATTATACCGTTTATCACTGTCATAATTATTATTATTATTACTGACATAAATTATTTTTTCCGACACAACGTAACGATTTCAATAATCGAACATCCGTATTCGTTAAGTTTTACATAACTGAATTGCCATTTTATTAACAATATTAATAGTGGTAACGATTAATCCACTCTCTGATGTATTCAACATCTTAACTTTACTAAATCAAACCATAAACACATGAGGGTATGCCTCCCTAAAATTGATTCTTACTGGCATATTCTATACTTCCGAAATCACATTACATGCAGTGGCTATACTTCTATAATAACATGATTTGTGGGGTACTTACGTCGGCTTATCCAGGTGGCTCCAACCACCATATTCCAGTGTCACCTGCCATGGGCCTACTTAGTGACACATTGCCATACTGCTAATTCACATCTTATATGACATCTGATTCATAAACACACGACACTTTGCCATTTTTATAATGAAGCTAATGCTTCCAAAACACATGACACTTTATAACACTGGTTATATTATTAATTTAAGAGATATTTTACATAAAATCACTGCACAAACACACGTTACACTTTATATTCCTGATTGGTTGAAATTCCCTGGCATATATCAGAAGTGCAGGTGCGGACGGCCCTTTCTTCGGTCCTACCCCCTCCTGATTGAACATCTCGATCATCTGCTCACGGATTCACCAACAGTCTCTCGATCATCCCTTGATAACCTTCCTGATATTGCAGTGATATGCTTACATATCGTCATGAACGCTACTTATTGGTATACTCCAGATATGAATAACCAATCTCTATTTTCACCGCGCTTATTTACATAAATCATTACTTTCAACAGTTCTGTCTAGTATATCACACGGCACTTAATAAACAATATATAACAGTCTTACTGCACGGCTTCCCAAAGTCCGAGCCTCCTCTCTTAACTTCGGTAATATGCATTTAGCCTAATCAAGTTTGTTGATTACCGACTCCATTCTTATTTCATGACCATGCATGAATATATTCTCACTGGTGCGTTACACTGCACAGCTAACATGCTGATTACCAGTAAAATGTTTAAGTCTTTGTGTGCGCGCCTGGGCGCTCCGTAACTTTCAAACACACCAACTCCCACCAACTGCAAGTTCCAACTGTGTTCCAACTCTTGTAAGTTCCGACTGTCTGCGACTCCAAGTTCCAACTGTCTGCGACTCCAAGTTCCAACTGTAAGTTCCCACTGACCAACTGTCTCTCTGACTGGGTCCACCCTCTTATATCTGTTTCACACAAAAAGTAGGGCAAGAATTCCCGCGCTATTCAGCTCCTCTCTTAGGATGATTCTGGTCTTGGAATAATATTCATATTGTTCCTTTTTCTTCGCTGGTCACGAAAATGCATGTGTGTTCGAAGATCGATCGGCCAATTACTTAATATTAATTGCCTGATCCATTGCGTGGGGACGCTGTTTCTGTGGGAATCCCTGGCGACATCGTCAAACCCAGCCGCGAACATCCATAGTCCTATGTCCTTCCGCACTCCATTAAATATGCCTCAATTTCGCAGATTAAAGGCTCTCAAATTAGCCTCCTGGCTAAAGATTCACCTGTGTGCAACTCTCATGTCATTGCGTTACTCCAATCACGAGTAATCAATGATTTTCCTTGGGATCTTCCCATCCCATTCTCAATTCCATTCTCAAACGGGGAATAACCTGGTCATTATTCAACCCTGCGACCCCTTGCAGACGACTTAACTAGGTCAGCAAGATTGACGTGGCTCCAAGGGTCACCTCCCACAATTCTGGGGCTATTTGTAAAACGTCCAACTCTGGAACTTCTGTGTTTCAAGTCCAGCATAGCCTACTTCATGTAGTCCAAATAATGCTATCTTCCACTCATTTCCCTGCATTATTTCACTAAATAATGTCAGTATCAACTGATATCACACCAGTGATTACATATAAATTTCCTCTAGGGGTTCTTACAACGAAACACCCTCAACAGATCTTGGGTTCGTTCCCTGGTGGAACTTTCATTCGAAGCTCAATTTTATCTCCGAGATCCACGTTCGATACCAGTCAGCATGACCCCTCGGGTTCATATTCCCCTTGCAAAACTTATAAAAGTCAATTGCAAGTGACTTTCTGTAAGTAACCAGCTGACTGTCCGACTGTCTGTGTTTACATTAGAGGTCCTTCACCTCGTCTGGCTGTGAGTAGGTTAGTCTAGCTCCCCCTTCCACACTGCGCTCAGTCCTAAGCTGTTCATTCTCTAAGCGGAGGGTCGCATTTATGGCCTCAACCTCTCGCGCTGCTTCAACCATTTCTTTGTAGAGTTCTTGCAGGCACTGGCACTCTTGTTGTTTGCTGTTTTCACTGGGCAAGCTGTCTGCTTCTCGTTCCGACTCGCTGCGCGATCCTTCATGTCTTACTTCCTGGCTGACTTTGCCGCCCCCGTATAGTTGGGTGTGCGCTGCTAATACTTCTTCTTGTTCGTCAAATTCTTCTGGCGAATGGTAAATTTTTAAATTGGCTGCATTCATAACGACCTCGTTTCCTGTTTCTAAATGCCTTATTCTGTATGCATTGTTCCGTAGGTCTCTGATAACCACGAACGGGCCGTGAAAACCAAAAATGAACTTCTTATATTTCCTTGCTCCTGGATCTGAACTGGCTGGTCTCCTGACTAAAACTCTTTCGCCGACGAGAAGCGGTCTGTGATACCTCTTCGCACGATTTCTCCTCTGACGTCTCTCTGCTTGTGCCTGGAGATATTCGAAGGTTCGTTGGATCCTCAATTCTCGTCCTGGCTGTACGTCTACTGGTAATGGAATAACACCAGTCCACGGTCTCTCCGGTCTCTGATCCAAATGTAGAGTCACGGGAACCTGACCTGTCACCTCATGTACCGTATTATTTATACAGTATTCAATTACTTCAAGGAACTCAATCCAACGCCAATTCTCTTCAGAGCAGTAGATCTTCATGTACTTCTGGATCTCTCTCATTACTCTTTCAACTGGACTTGCCTCAGGATGGCGAATGGTAGATAAAATATGCCTAATTCCTAGAGTTTCCAGTTCCCGACGAAATTCCGCACTAGTGAAGCAACTCCCATGGTCCGAGAGGATGTTATCCGGCTTCCCAAGAATCGGAATAACTCTCTCTTTCAGGCGTTTCAATACCTGCTTTGAACTTGTCTTCTGTATGGGGCATAATACCACCATTTTTGAAAATACATCCATGGCTACAAAAATGTGTCTATTGCCTCTACGTGCTCTAGGCAGTGGTCCAAAGTTGTCTATGCTCAATAGCTGCCTTGGCTTCTCCGGTAACAACGGAATAGGTCGTTGTCTCATTAAAAATGGATTTGGCTTTACCCTTTGGCACAAATCGCATGTCCTAATAGCATTTCTCACAGTTTCTCTCAACTTCGGCCAAGTGAATGCTTCTTTCAACAGAGCAGTGACCTTGTCTATCCCGGGATGTCCAAATGCTCTGTGTGCTAGCCACACCAATCTCCTCTGCAAAGATGCAGGAATGACAACTCTTTGGCGGGTATGGTCCACATCATCCCACTTGTGTAGTATCTGATTATACCATACATAATCTGTTGATAATGCCTCTGCCTCTCTGTATATTGCAGTTCCCCTTGCTAAGTGTCCCTCAAAGTAACCTATCATCATCTTCAACCACGGGTCTTCGCGTTGTAGGTTGGTAAGATTCCTCAAATCATCCAAGGTCTTCTGATCTCGATTCTCAATCTGGACAGCTAGAGTTTCCTCTTCTCTAGGGTAACGGCTTAATATGTCCGGTATTACATTCTCTTTCCGTGGACAATATTCTATTTCCACATTGAATTGTCGAATATACAGGGACCATCTTGTCAACCGCTGGCTAGACAAGTCTGTCTTTAACAGAAATGTTAAAGCTTTATGGTCTGTTCTGAGGACTATTTGAAAGCCATACACGAGTTTATGCCATGTTTGCAACGCGTACAAAATTGCGAGCAACTCTATCTCTGTAATCGCCTAGTTTTTCTCATGGACTTTCAACCTCCTACTTATAAAGGCAATAAAAACTTTCTTTTCAGGCTTATCAACATTTTCCTGGAATAGCATCGCTCCTATACCAATAAGTGATGCATCCGTCTGTATGATGAATTTCTGGGTATAATCCGGGTATCCCAGCTTCACATATTCCAGAAGCATTTGTTTTGACCTCACGAATGCTTCCTGACATTGCTCCGTCCAATTCCATCTGCCGCCTTTCTTCAATAGGTCCTGCAGGGGTGCTACTGTCGTAGTATAATTTGGGCAGTGGTTCGAAAATAATCCAATTACTCCCAAGTACTGTCGGACGTGCTTAACTTTCGTGGGTCGAGGGAAATTTCGAATTACCTCCAATTGATCTGGGTTTGGCTTGACTCCATCTGCATCAATAACATGCCCTAGGAATTTAACTTCCCTCTGACAGAAGTGCGATTTCTTGATATTAACCTTAAAGTTAGCTTCTCGAAGGTTATCTAGCAACTTCTTCAGGTCTCTCATGTGCTCCTCCAGAGATTCTGATGGGAGTAGAATGTCGTCTACATATCTGATGGTACTTTCCTTCACATCATCGGATAGATTGCGATCTAACGCTCTTATCAGGGCTGAACCAGCTGTTTTCAAACCAAAAGGTAGCCTTAAAAAGTGTATGTGTGTTGATCAAACATGAATCCTGTCAACAGACTAGTTTTCTTCTCTAATTGAAGATGGTGGAAACTGGAAGTGATATCCAAGTTTGTGAATACGGTCTTCCCTTTGAATTTCCTGAGGATTTCTTTAATAGGTGGCACTTGGTCGATCTCCGGAATAACCTTCATATTTAAATGTCTCAGGTCCAGACATACTCTGTCTTCCGTCTGTCTTAGGTACGATTACCAATGGGCTCACATAAGGCGTAGGTGTCTTCTCAATAACACCGGCCTCCAACATCTCCTGAATTGCCTCTTTCACTTTAGCATAGTGCTTTTCGGCTATAGGGTAGGGTTTCTGCCTAGATGGTGTCCAATCACTGACTTGAAAAGCATAAGTGAAGTTCTTTATACGACCAGGTCTCGAGTCAAAAACTTCCTTCTGTTCCAGTAATAATTGCTTTAAATTTTCCTACTCCTTTGGTCCATTTTTTGCTTCTTCAAGTTTTTCCGAAATATGTTCTTCCAGTTCGGGTTCCAGATCTTTTTCCAAGTCTGCGGCAAGTGTTTTCAGTTCTTCTTCTAACTGCTCAATAGCTAATACTTCTTCCTCAGCCGCATCTCTGTATGTATGCTATACTTGTTCATCTGACCCTGGTTCATTCTGATTGAGTGCGACCTCCAAGCCTTCGGCTTCCTCATTCACACGGAACATAACCCTGTCTTGTGCTAGGTCTATTATCACTCTGTATTCCCTTATAAACTGTGCCCCTATAATCAGGTTAAAAGGCAGTTTGTTTACTAATAGAAAACTCTGTGAAAACGTAGAGCCTCCTATCTGTAACTCTAGGAATACTTGATATTTGCATATCATCGTTCTGTCTGGAATTACACCTTTTATTTTGACACTTGAGATGGGTATTTTCAAAACATTTTCTCTCTGGGCTATTTCATTATACAAAGCTTGTGTCATAAGGCACACTGTTGAACCCGTATCTAATAAACTTCTTATTTTCAACCCTGCCACTCTTATCAAAATAATGGGCAATTCTCTCTTGAACATGACCTGTGATCCTCCTGTATCCTCGATTAGCTCTTCTGGTTTGGCTATCCAATTGATGACGTTGACTGACTTCCATCCATCATTTCCGAATTCTTCTAATTTTGGCGTTTTTTTCAATAGCGCCCGTCCCCTTAGAGTTTCTTCTCTCCTGTTCGCTGCGCTGTAGCTCCAAACTCTTAGCTCCGTCTCCATATCTGTCTGGCGACGTCCTATTCTGCATAACTTCTTGCCAGTGGACTTGTTGCTTCTGGGACTCATCTCCCCTTTCATTGAGGTATTGCAATGAAGCGTGGTATCGTTCCTCTACCTCATCATCGAAGTTACGTCTTCTTTCCTGGGGTCTCCAATACCTATTGTTGCCTTCTTGGCCATTGTTACCTCCATTGTTTAGGTACGGTCTATCCCTGGTATTCTGCTTATTCCAAGAATTTCGGCCTCATCCTCTGCCAGCATTACCTTTATACTTCGGCTGCCATCTTCTGGGCTCCTGTTCCCATTGACGTCCGTTGGAATCTAACGTATCTGTGCTAGTAGCTTTGTTGTTCCTTGGAGCTTGATGTTGGTCAGTCTGCGTGTTCGTCACGTGTACCTGTTCCACGGTTCGATTCTGACGCATAGTATTTGCTGTTGTGAGGTCCAGTTGCCGAAGAACTGTCTCCATTTCCATACCCGTTTTTGCATTAGCCGAGATTAGCAGTCTTTGGATCTCGTATGGAAGCTGCTTGGCGATAGCAATACATAATTCCAACTCGCTAGGCTTTTGATCAAGTTCTTTGAACCGACACATCTGTGAAATGAAGAATTCTGCATACTTCGTTGGAGTGTTAGTACTGTATCTTTTTGAATATAAATCCAACCGTAAATTCTGTTGGGTCGCTGGATCCCAGTACCGTTTCAAAAATGCCTCCCGAAACTCCTCAACAGTATCGAAAGTGTAGCGGAACTGCGAAACCATAATGCACACTCCCCCTCTGTTAATTTCTCTATAGCTCGTAGCCTGCGCTCTTGTGGTATTCGCGCATCATTCAAATATTCAGACACTTCTTTTAGCCAATATTTCGGTGTCATACTACAGTGGCTACCTGAGAATTTCCTTGGTTTCTCTTCACCTGCTCTGATAACATTTATCACTTGTGTATGCATAGCATTTTCGTGTGGCGTCGATGCTGCAACTGGTGCACCTGGCGTCATATAAGCACTTTCGCCTGGGCCTGAAGCACTCCTTATTATAGGCTGGGTTTCCAAATCTGCCCACCTATTTCTCCTCATATCGTCCATGCTGCCTTCGCTAGACTTAGGATCTTTCATAAGGGTTTCCTCTTGCGCGATTATCCAAGTCTCCATTTGATTGTGGCGCATCTCTGCTCTTTCCATACGAGTAATGACCTCTTTCTCTATTCTGGTAAGCCTATCTCGATTTTCCTCGGCTACTTGAAATATTTTCTGCTTATCTTCCTTCAGGCTTTGCTTAATATGGGATATTTCATCCTCTACATCTTCTTTTATCTGAGCAAGGGTCTTGTCGTTTGCCTCTGTCTTTTGGCCTTCTCTCACTTCGAGTTCTTCCCTCAATCCTTTGATTTCCTCTCGAATGTGTCCATTGACCTTTGACATTTCATTCTGGACCTTAATGATTTCACCTCTATTCTCCTCTTGCCTTTTGTTAACTACGACAATGTCACTTTGAACTTGGTCCAGTTCTTGATGAACTTTGCTCATCTGACCCTTCATATTTCCTACTAGCTCTTTACTCTCGTTAACGACGGCCTTGATTTCACCTATTTCCTGACATTGACCTAATATATTCTGATCCTGTTTCTTTAGATCACCGTTAATTGCTCTAGCATAGCTTTTCAATTTCGTGTCCCACTTATTGTCGTTTTCTTCCAACCTTTGATCGACCGTACGAGTAAATTCTGAGAACTGTTTCGCTTGGCGTTCGAGATTCGCCTCATTTTGGATTTGAATATCCTTAATGTCGTTAGATAACGCGTCTAACCTACTGTTGGTTTCATCCTGCGCATGCTTACTCGCTTGTAAATTACTCTCAAGTTTGGCTTCTATGGCCTCGAAACGTTTATCTGTCTTAACCTGCATTTCTGATATAATGCTTACAACGGTTTCTGTAACTTCGGTCTTAATTACCTCATGCATCTGACCTAACTTCTCGTTTAATTCAACCTTATTTGCCTCCAATCGGTTGTTTATTTCAACCTGATTGGCATTCATTGCAACCTGATTTGCATTAATTGCCAGCTGATTGGCATCTAACCGATTGCTCAATTCAACCTGGTTATGATTAATTGCCTCCTGATTGGCATCTAAACGAGTGTTTATTTCATTCTGGAAAGCCTTTGCTTCCAGCTTATTTTGCTCGTTAACAGCGTCAAAATGCAGTCTTAACCCTGCAATCACCTGCAAAATTTCCTCTGTGCCAGCCATTCTTACAATAATACACTTTGAGATGCAGGCAGGCTTCCTGGAAATATGTGTGGATACGTTTTGGAGAGAGACACAAAACACTGTACACATACTGTAAGATTGTATAAACTTTGAATTTATGGATTAATTATGGATTGGGTGCGTAGCGCTCATACCCTTGGGTAATCCTCTTCTCAATAGAGACATTCTGCGTTACGTCAGAAGCCTACTGAATTCAAAACTCACTCAAACACAGTTTGAGGCAAAAATATATAATGACTATGGTTTTCCCCATGAAATACCATAAAAAATCTATGGGGTTTCCCTAAATCCCATAAGCTCCACGTTGGGCGCCATGATAAATATGTACACCTCTGCGCCTATGGTGACCTGTATTTAAAACCGGCCCACATACCAGCGCCATGATAAAAGAAAAGTAATAGTCGTCATGCTTTGCCCACACACGGGCGACATGATAAATAAATAAGAGGTTTCCAAGATAATAGAATATAAAGATCAAGTCTTGCAATGCCAAGATATACATATTGCACTACGGAGGCGATTCCATGATAGAATAATACCGCCCCATGTTACCTGGATCATGGTAATAAGGTGTTTATCAAAATTTATATTGTTTGTATCGGAGCTTAGCTGAAGATTAGGTGCGGTCCTCCCCTAAATCACGTTATTCATTACTTTAATAGAGTTGTGTGCACTAAATCTAGACCGACTTTAGTTGTACTTATAGCTCAAATCACTGTACAGGACATCAATTTCCATGTACCCATGTGAGTAATCTCGATGGAAAATATGCTTCTGCCTCCAGCTAGCGTCAGGTCTCAGGCGTGTACCGTTCCCCCATTGAGCAGATGCATATTTTGGATTTGAGGCTAAAAGGTATCAACTCTACAATGATAAGGCACAACTCTACTCTAAAGACTTTAATTCAGTAAAACTCATGGCTTCAAACAAAATAATGAGAACACAATCCCAATAAACAATACACAAACAAACAAAGTTACTCCCACAATCCACTAATTATTCACATAGTTGAACAAATTAAATCCATATCATTATTCAATTCTTTACCAATCTGTGGACTTTAAACTTCACTCAAGTGCGCTGATGCACATGTAACGTTTCACAAAAACTGAACTATTACACTCATGTCACCTAATGTGACTTCTTTAAATTCACAAAGATACTTGTTTCTTACAATACATCTTAATTTACATCATGTGTACTGTCGGTGTTATTATTATTATTATTATTATTTATTTACCATAAATCGTACACGAAGTATGGAAGGCCTAGTGAAAAAGGGCAAGCCCCACATACATATTTCATGCTTCACAGGCACAGCTTACATCTACGTTTGTTTTAACAATATTTACAAGTTTTACAAAGATATTTGCAGTATTTACATATTTAGAATATTGACATAGTACATTTTCCTGTTCACTCACTCTCTCACGCACGCACTTTCATAACCTCAATCACTCGATACATTCATCCGTTCATTCATTCCATTCAGATATTCATTCATTCAGCGAGACAATCACTCATACATACGTTTATTTATACAATGTACTTTTTTACGTACGGCTTGAATTTCCTAAGAGGCAAGATCTTGGCATCCCCTGGCAGTGCGTTCCATAACCGCGCAGAGCGGCCGTAGAAACCTGTCAGGTAAGCATTGCTACGTGCGAAGGGCGGAACGAGGGTTACACCTCGTCCTCTCCGAACTGAGCGATATGCCAATGACAGTCGGCAAAAAGGGTCAATATTAATGGAACCTGTAAGGGATTTTTTAAGAAAAATTAGATCAATTTGTTTGGCTGTTGCCTCTATAGATGGAAATTTTGACAAAGGGGAAGGGGAATAACGAGCTATTAGCCTTTCTGCGCGGCGCTGTACACGCTGGAGCTTGTTCATGTTTTCCGCTGTAGTGGGATGCCAAGCAGGTAAGCCGTACGTTAATATCGGACGGACCATGCATGTGTAAGCCATCCTGAAGGCTCTAGGTTTACAACCTCTCATGTTTCTGTACAAGAAACCCAGAACTTTGGTGGCCTTACATCTTGCCTCTTCACTTTGCATGTTCCAATTCAGGGTGTCGGAGATTGTTACCCCTAATAGCTTTAAGTTTGTGCACTGTGGGATGACACTGTTCATAATTTTGTATTCATTCTCAATGGGTTTTTGTGACCTGGTTATTCTTATGTATTTACATTTTTGTACATTTATATTTAAATTATTCACAGAACACCACAGCGATAAGTTGTCCAGATCTGATTTAAGACAGAGGGAATCTTCTTCACATTTAATGCCCCTGTATAGCACGGTGTCATCTGCATATAGTGACATTGATGAGGTGACACAGCCAGGAAGATCGAGCACATATATAGTGAAGAGAAGAGGTCCGATCACAGAGCCCTGAATCACTCCAGAAGTAACTTGAGCAGCCTGCGATCGGGCTCCTCCGTACACCACACACTGTGTTCGACCCTCTAGGAATGACCTCACCCATGCAAGTAAGCTACCCCGTATGTTAAGCTGCTGTAGCTTTAACAAAAGTCTTTCATGAGACACTTGATCGAAGACCTTAGCCCAATCCAGTGCAATACAGTCCACTTGTTTCACTTCTGGCTGATTCAAGTAGAACTGAAACTCATCAATGACTTTTGTCAATAGAGTAGTGCAAGAACGACCCGGAAGAAAACCGTGCTGATTTGGGTCGAGCAGATTGTTCTCCCGTAGGAATTCCAGCACACTGTTTGCTACTAGCCGCTCCATACATTTACAAATTATAGATGTTAGACACACCGGTCTGTAATTTGTAACATCTTCTCTGTCACCTTGCTTATAGATTGGCACCACGTTAGCACATTTCCACCCACACGGCACAGAACCTTGGTTGATAGACAGGTTGAATAACGCACTCAGAGAGGGCGCTAATGCTTCCGCACACTGCAGCAGGATCCGTCCGGGAACATCATCTGGGCCGGTCGCCGCATGTGGTCTAATCTTCCGTAGGCTCTGAATCACCTCAGTTGTTGTGAAGTACAGGTTGGAGAGTGGGAGGGGTGGAAGTGATGACCTTGGCAGAAGCAGGTTCGTGGTCATATCCGGCTTAGAAAAGTTCTGCTTGAAACTGTCACTGAACGCTGTTGCAATATCTTGGGGTGCACTGAGGAATGTACCGTTACAGTGAAATGAGGCTGGCGCAGCGGTGCCGCGTCTTCTGGACAAAAATTTCCACATTTCACTGGTGCTGCTTATTTTGTGAATATAATTGTCGTATGTTTCGCGAATTAATTTCTTTGTTTGGTTCCTGATGTTCTTGTATTTTTCCCACATGATGTCAGTTGAGCAACTTTTCCATTTCTTGTATAAAACGTTCCTTTTCCTAATCATTTTAATGACTTCCTTCGTCACCCATGGAGAATTTTTCTTCCCACTAATGGTTATTTTCGGTATAGCTATATCCACACATTCAAAGAAACAATTTCGCCAGGCGTGCCACACTGAGTTGATGTCGCTGGTGTCCAGAATACATGGGGTGGGAAGGTGTTTGAGGAATAAAGATGATAGCAATTTCCAGTCTGCCTTTTTGTAATTGTATACTGTCCTCACTGTGCTCTTGCTGCGTGGTTTGTTGTAATGCAATGTGGTAAAGATGGCTGCGTGATCACTGAAACCGGGTATGACTTCAGCTTTCTGTACGGAGGAAGGAAGGCTTGTTAGGAATAGGTCTATTGTGGAGCGTGTAGTTTGTGTGATTCGAGTTGCTTCGGTTATTAATTGGTCAAGGAATAAATCGTAGAATGCGGTAAGGAATTCATTAGCAATGGGATCCTTGGGAGTGGGAGGAGAGTTTTGCCAGTCTATTTCTAAATTAAAATCGCCTGTTATGTAAATGGCCTTGTATTTGTGCTGGATGTATTGTACACGACGGAGGGACTCCAAAAGTTCATCATTGATGTGCCGAGTTGAATTTGGAGCACGGTATACAGAGCCTATTAGAAATGTATTGTTCGCACACGTGAATTCCACCCACACAGCCTCAGCATCAGTTTCAAGCTCCCGTTGGCGAACAGGCCTTAACTCTGGTTTCATGGCTATTAGTACCCCTCCCCCTGATGTCCAGGTTCGATCTTTGCGGAACATGGTGTATGTTACCGGAAATATTTCTGGGTCGTTAGTGGATTTTTTCAGCCATGTCTCCCCTGAACACACAATTGACGGATTAAGTGCTGTGAGACAAGAACGCAGGTCCGGTTGTTTGGAGGGACATGTTACACTTCGAGCATTGAAGGAAAAAATGGACAATGCTTTGCTATCCGAGGGTGTTACGTCACTATCTACACTATTTGCACTCTGTGTCGATGTATTAAAAAATGAGTTAGAGAACTGAGGTAAAGAACAGTTCCAACATAGCCACGATTGTTTCCCAGAGGTGATTATTTTGTGTTTTGAAGCACTGATTTTTGCACAAGTTCTGTGCGCTTGAGAGTGGCAAGATGTACATGTCACAAATAACTGATTCACACGACCCTTCGAATCACAAATTATACACACCTTATTCGGCCCTGGGTTCATCTCCACATCTCCACTGAGAGCCACAGACAGCACCACGAGATGTAATAATGTAGCGGGCGGTCTGGCAACCCCGCGCAGTGCTGGGCGCCCTCTGCCTGCTGCCGTGACTATCAGCCCCTCGCTTCCACACCATGTGAGAGAAGATATATTGAGTTTACAAACTACCATGAGGTGTTCCTTCAGGTCCGAGTTCACACACGAGTCTTCAATTGTTAAAGAATGATCGAGGGTCTTTTTCGAGGCACCCACTGAGCTTTTTACTAGGTAGAACACGAGGAAAAGTTGGAGCACTCTAACTGCTACACACCTGCTGGCCGCCATCTTGACGTCTCTCCCACCGAATGCTTTCATGCATTAGCCAACTCATGGTTTGCACTACAATCTACTTGCAACACCACAATTACGTAAATTTACCCCTCCACTCCCCTCTTTTTATAGTTCCACTGCATGCCATTGTGATTTCAATAAATAACTTCTGTTATCGTTGTGTCGGATAGTATCATTACGCTACCCTAGCGAGCGTAGCCTGTGGCATCGAGTAACCAACTTCATTAACTAGATGTCGGTGACAGTCACAAATGCAACTTCCAACCATTCGTTAGATTGCCAAAACTTTATATCATCAGGGTAATCTATGATTAGCAATGTGTTTTTAAACCACACTCATTCATTACACACTATAACATTTCTTCCTTTCAATACAAGCAAGGTCTTAAATCTGTCCGCTCAAAACGCGAGCCGTCACAGTTTGTTTAGCAACCCAGCCCCTTGGAGCTGCCCGTATACAATGGAACCGAGTAGGGGTGTTCACAGCTATCAATCGTCCCTTGTCTCCCTGATTCCTGGACTTTACCTCCCCAAGCAGTATTACGCTTTTGAATACAACATTGTGGTCACAATGATCCACGTGATCCCGTATGATCTAAACTGAATATTATGCAATGGTTCTGGGTGAGCTTGAATATTTAATCCTAGCCTTAGGACATTAATAACGGCCTCAACAGGTCCGTATCATACAATGAAGGCACGAGATTCATAAAACACAGGTGTAGTGGTTAGCCGGTATCTTAATAAAATATGACGGTCAGTCAACAGCTGCCGCCCATGGATTCGCTTCACAAGAGCCGAACCATTCAATAACAAGTTCGCGGGCAATCAGGTATAGTGTAAGGGTTTCCAATGTTCTCCCTTCACTTACCACAGGATTCGAACCCGGAACATTTCATATCCATCAGCGGAGATAGGGTACACACTAAATACGCTCCGGCATAAATTAATATCTCTGTACGCCCCATGGCTGTACAAGATTCCATACGTCGATTAGATCACCTGGCTTCTACCTGTAACTATGATCTCGCCCTATATAAAGAGAACTCTATCTGTTACTCTACAAGTTTAAACTCAAGCCACAACTTCAATTCACTGTCAAGCTCCTTCATTTCCTTGCATAATTATATTCCCATTAAAGCAATATATTTAATATTAACTCTTTTCTCATCCCTTAATATAATCTACTGCTTGGCTAGATAAATAATCCAATTAGCGTAAATATTTCTTGCTTACAACCTTTCATCCTGATGCATTCAATTATACCGTTTATCATTGTCATAATTATTATTATTATTACTGACATAAATTATTTTTTCCGACACAACGTAACGATTTCAATAATCGAACATCCGTATTCGTTAAGTTTTACATAACTGAATTGCCATTTTATTAACAATATTAATAGTGGTAACGATTAATCCACTCTCTGATGTATTCAACATCTTAACTTTACTAAATCAAACCATAAACACATGAGGGTATGCCTCCCTAAAATTGATTCTTACTGGCATATTCTATACTTCCGAAATCACATTACATGCAGTGGCTATACTTCTATAATAACATGATTTGTGGGGTACTTACGTCGGCTTATCCAGGTGGCTCCAACCACCATATTCCAGTGTCACCTGCCATGGGCCTACTTAGTGACACATTGCCATACTGCTAATTCACATCTTATATGACATCTGATTCATAAACACACGACACTTTGCCATTTTTATAATGAAGCTAATGCTTCCAAAACACATGACACTTTATAACACTGGTTATATTATTAATTTAAGAGATATTTTACATAAAATCACTGCACAAACACACGTTACACTTTATATTCCTGATTGGTTGAAATTCCCTGGCATATATCAGAAGTGCAGGTGCGGACGGCCCTTTCTTCGGTCCTACCCCCTCCTGATTGAACATCTCGATCATCTGCTCACGGATTCACCAACAGTCTCTCGATCATCCCTTGATAACCTTCCTGATATTGCAGTGATATGCTTACATATCGTCATGAACGCTACTTATTGGTATACTCCAGATATGAATAACCAATCTCTATTTTCACCGCGCTTATTTACATAAATCATTACTTTCAACAGTTCTGTCTAGTATATCACACGGCACTTAATAAACAATATATAACAGTCTTACTGCACGGCTTCCCAAAGTCCGAGCCTCCTCTCTTAACTTCGGTAATATGCATTTAGCCTAATCAAGTTTGTTGATTACCGACTCCATTCTTATTTCATGACCATGCATGAATATATTCTCACTGGTGCGTTACACTGCACAGCTAACATGCTGATTACCAGTAAAATGTTTAAGTCTTTGTGTGCGCGCCTGGGCGCTCCGTAACTTTCAAACACACCAACTCCCACCAACTGCAAGTTCCAACTGTGTTCCAACTCTTGTAAGTTCCGACTGTCTGCGACTCCAAGTTCCAACTGTCTGCGACTCCAAGTTCCAACTGTAAGTTCCCACTGACCAACTGTCTCTCTGACTGGGTCCACCCTCTTATATCTGTTTCACACAAAAAGTAGGGCAAGAATTCCCGCGCTATTCAGCTCCTCTCTTAGGATGATTCTGGTCTTGGAATAATATTCATATTGTTCCTTTTTCTTCGCTGGTCACGAAAATGCATGTGTGTTCGAGGATCGATCGGCCAATTACTTAATATTAATTGCCTGATCCATGGCGTGGGGACGCTGTTTCTGTGGGAATCCCTGGCGACATCGTCAAACCCAGCCGCGAACATCCATAGTCCTATGTCCTTCCGCACTCCATTAAATATGCCTCAATTTCGCAGATTCAAGGCTCTAAAATTAGCCTCCTGGCTAAAGATTCACCTGTGTGCAACTCTCATGTCATTGCGTTACTCCAATCACGAGTAATCAATGATTTTCCTTGGGATCTTCCCATCCCATTCTCATTTCCATTCTCAAACGGGGAATAACCTGGTCATTATTCAACCCTGCGACCCCTTGCAGACGACTTAACTAGGTCAGCAAGATTGACGTGGCTCCAAGGGTCACCTCCCACAATTCTGGGGCTATTTGTAAAACGTCCAACTCTGGAACTTCTGTGTTTCAAGTCCAGCATAGCCTACTTCATGTAGTCCAAGTCAGTATCAACTGATATCACACCAGTGATTACATATGAATTTCCTCTAGGGGTTCTTACAACGAAACACCCTCAACAGATCTCGGGTTCGTTCCCTGGTGGAACTTTCATTCAGAGCTCAACTTATCTCCGAGATCCACGTTCGATACCAGTAAGCATGACCCCCTCGGGTTCAATACATTAGTAGTGTATTTAATTAATTTATTTGTTAATAGTTTAGTAATAATAATAATAATAATAACTAGCGGATCCATATGAGAACTCTCACCTGTCTATAAACCACCCGCCCGGCCTTATTGATATTCGGGATAATGCAACATAGTCCTGTATCATCTCCTTTATTTGATTAATCGCACATTTTAAACAAATTGTTGATATTTAGTGTATGATATAAGAGTGCAATTCGTCACTGTTGTGGGTAATTAATTATATTTCTCTTGAATTCTCATCTGTTACGATCGGTTACTTGTGTGCTTAGCTTCGTGGTGCAGCGGTAACGTTATCGCCTGCTGTGGCCAAGACTGCAGGATAGAATCCTGGCTCAGTCAATTGGCATTTGATGGTACGCAAATGCGAGGGAGTCGTGTCAGTAGATTTACTGGCTCGTTAAAGATCCCCTTTGGGGAAAAATTCTGGCACCCCGGCAACTCAAAAAGCTTTAGTAGTTAAAAAGGACGTAAAACCAAATAACATTATTATACGTTACTTGTGAGCGCCCCATGTGTATATTCCACCCACCTGGCTTAATGTTATGCGGGCTGGACGTGACACAGTTCTGTCAGGGTCCATCGTATTGTTTATTTATTTAAACGCACTTTAAAGACAAGTATTTCTGTTGATTATTCAATAAATGCTAGATTTGTGCTGTACTATTGAGACGATTTGGATGATTTTCGTACAAACTGCAACTTTCAACTCCCTCTGGTTTAAGAGCTTCTGTTTTACATCCAGTTTAATATATTGATGTTATTGGTTTAAGTCCCTTTCACTACCGAGGCTTTTAGAGATGTCGTTTTGCCTGAATGGGCCAATAAATCTATTGACACGGCTCCCTCACATTTGCGCACCCTCAACAGGATTCGATCTTGCAGCCTTAGGCACAGCAGACACGAATCTTACAGCTGCACCATGCAGTCAGGCGTTTGTTAGTTTGTTTGTTAATTTATTTGATTGCTTCATCAATGACACGAGAATAGTTGTTACGCAAGGCGCGGTTCCTAGAATTTCGAGCAACCGCCTACACTGCAGGTCGCACTACCTGACTCATATCGTGTGCAGGTGGAATATAATTCATTATTCTGCATTGGTCATATTTCACTGCTCAATAGGATTCATGCTAATTCAGGTTCCTAAAGATAGGTGTCGACCAAGACCAGATGACCCTGTAGAGTTTTCTTATTTTACATACAGTAGGCGGTAATGTGTACGTAGTTCAGACATGTGCAGTGCAATCATTACGAAGGTGAGTTGTTGAGTGTTTTCGTCAGTAGGTTGTAGAGTTGTAGCTATTATAATGCACCGACAATGTTAGACGAAGGAAGGAAGTTTGTAGTTTTACGTAACCGTTGTTCCCGCGATCATGAGCCACGAAACCTCCTTTTTACGTGGAATCCAAACCACAGGACATGACATTTCACTTTGAAAATCTCACACGCAATGACCAGGAATCGTATCCGGTCCGCCGTGGTAGGATGCCAAAAGCTTGACCTCTGTGCCACCACGCCCCCCAATATTAGAGGGAAAGCGTATTAAATAATGTCTTCATCTTTCCTCGATTTTGGCTATCTTTGGACCGCGTAAAATATCCTATTACATTCACTGTATCTTATGTTCTTTATCCTTTCTTGCCTTCCAGTCTATCCTGAATAATATCTATTGTTACTTCCATCTCTTCCATATCCTTTTTTATACATTGTACCCATTGTTTACCATGATGATGATGATAATTGTTGTTTTAAGGGGCCTAACATCTAGGTTATCGGCCCCTACCATTGATTACCACTCTTGCTTCTGTACACATGACTAAAAATTTATTTTGTGAGTCTGTTGTTATTCATCCTCATTATGTGTCCAAAGAAATGAACCATTCTTTCCCTGATCGTATCGTAGATTTTTTCAATTTCTTTATTTTTGTAGAGGTCGTCATTTTTTCTGTTTCTGTATCTGAACTCTCTACTTTCTGTTTTTAATGGTCCCAATATTTTTCTTAGTATCCTTCTTTCCTTTTTCTCTAACTCTTCTTTTTCGTCTTTTTAATGGTAAACATCCATTCTGAAGCACACAGAAAATTCCGGATTTATATCACTATTTTAGCATTCCACCTAACATCATATACTGTATACTACTACTACAATACACTGACAAGTTGCATTACCAATACTGCAACTAAATAATTGTGCATATTGTAAATATTTGCATCTTTATTTTCAAACATAGATTTTACAGCCTAAGTGTAATGGATCTGATGATGATCGCTTGACGATAGAAACTAGTCATCCGAGTGTATTTATTAATCGCATGTATTTGTTTTTCAGGATTAGGGCATAACCCAGTTATTTTGGGTACATTCGTGTTGACCGACTGAAATGCACCAATCGTTTGTTTACATGGTGCACATACAAGTGGTAGGTCGATATTTGGAAGGGTCATTGGTTCTATCACCTTTGGGCAGAAGGTATGTTTTACCTCGCATCAAGTAAGAGGGGATAAGCTGTGGATTTTGGATGAAATCTGTTTAGCAGCGGGCAAGATGCTCATGAGTGCAAGTGAAACACTTGATCCAAAAGTTGTGGATGTTGTCTGCTTCTACCGCTTTCCAACTTTGGGTCTCCTTTACCACACTGGTCACATCTTCACTTGATACAGAAGAGTCACTAATCGTGTTAATTTATGACATTCTTTCCCCCTCCTCCGTAATCCATTTAGCGCTGCTGTTATAATCTCCAGCATTCGACCATAGGGAAGACCAGAAGTTCTCTAGGCCTACTTCTTCTTTTTGGTGAGCTGCCCATTTGTGTTCCAGGATCGTCAATATTCCTATAGAACCGTTTCTCATTGGTAACAAATTGCTTGTTTTGTTGCTTTCGTTCGATTCTTTATATCTTTAGTATTATTATTACTATTGTTATTATTTATTTATTTATTTACATCTTATTTTCCCAATACTAAGCACTTTGACTCAATTCTTTATGTTCTTCTTATTTTGCCAGTATGGTTTCATTCTGTTGGAGAAAGCCAATTTTCTTTCGTCAGACCATTGAGGTATGTAAGGCGTAGGTTTTGCTTGCTCTGGTTGGTCTTCCCAGTTGTTCACTTTGTTACGGAAGGAGTCACTGTCAGATGTGTCGGTTATGTAGCGGTTCGCATGTCTTTTTGTACTTCTTTTATCCATGGTGTTGTACTTTTGAGTGATGATAGGTAATCTAGTATTTTTTTGGTTAGTCGGGTATTCGGCGGTCTACGTATGTGCCTGAAGAATTTCTATCGTCTTTTTCTGATGTCGACTTCGATGTTTGAGTATTTTTCAGATGTCTTGATTGACTGTAGTCGGTACCCGTCAGGAGTGAGTCTTGCTCCTAGTATTTTCCGAATGGATTTTCTTTCTTCATTCTTGTTGTCTTCAAGTTCATATTTCTTATTGAGTGTAAGTGTTTCGCTTGCGTAGAGACTCGCCGGTTTGATGACAGAGTTGTAGAGTCGAAGTTTGGTTTGTCTTGACATGCATTTTTGTTATAGAGGTTTTGGATTAGTCCGAGTGCTCTCCAGGTTTTCTGGAGACGGTTTTGTTGTGAGATATTTTCGGATCCAGTTGGTTCGATAAATTCTCCCAGATATTTGAAATGTGGGACTCTTTTGATCGTTCCGTATTTAGTTTGCATGTTTTCGCCTTTGTGGCTTAGCACTTGAGTTGCCCCGAAGGATATTTGAAGTCCACTTTTTCGGCACATTCTTGGAATGTTTCTATTTGTTTTATTGCTGTCTCTTGATTTTCTGTTAGTATAACCAAGTCATCGGGGAAGGCAAGATATGGTATAGAGAGATTGTTTTTACGAAAGCCAAGTGTAACTGGTTTCCTGACATTTTGTTTCTTGAGATCTCTTTCCCATTCTTCCATGATTTCATCCAGAACTATGTCGAACGCCTGTCTAATTTTCGAAAGGTACCGATATTTCCCCCATAAATTTTACTTTGGATTTTGTGTTGGTCAGCATTTGTTCAATGAGTTTCCATGTTTTGTGGTCTAATCCTCTTTCTTCAAGGATCTGGAAGAGTGATTCTCTATCGATCGAGTCGAATGCTTTTTTGAAATCGACAAATGTGCACATCACTGGTTTAATTCGAATGCATGCATTTTGACAATGGTTTTAAGGTTGAAGATTTGTTCAGGGCAGGATCGGTTTGATCAGAATCCTGCTTTTAATTCTGATAACTTTGGTTCGAGCTGTTCCTATGTTCGTGTCAAGAGACAAGCTGAGAAAAATTTGTAGGTGACGGGAAGGAGAGAAATTCCTCTGTAGTTGTTCACGTCAGACTTATCTCCTCTCTTGTGTAGTGGGTGGATGAGTGCTGTTTTCCAGTCATCAGGTATTTGCTCTGTTTGCCATATGTCTTACTTCTTAGTGTAATTTGTTTGAATGCATTGGGTCCGAGGTTTATAAGTAGTTCAGCAGTGATGCCGTCTTCACCTGAGGCTTTATTTTTTTGAGTCTTTTGATGTGGGGGTGGATTTCATCTTGAGTTGGTGGTAGTGATTCTTTTGATGTGTGGTCTGATTGTTTCTTTGGGAATCTTTTCGTGGGTTCTGGGCAATTCAAAAATCAGGAGATTGTCTTTATTTGTCAATGCCAGTTATTATTAACTAGGAAGAATAATTATCAATGTGTTGAGTCACACGTTTCTTTATATTCCCTTAATTTCTTTAAAGCTTTTTCCTTTTATATGGAAATATATCAGGCTCTATCACGTGCACAATTTTCTCCATGGATTATAATTACTTTTCTAGGTTCCATAGATATTCTCCTCCGCGCAGGGTTCTCAGGACAAACAAAATGAATTATCTGACTCACGAAAACGATCGACCAAAAGCGACGTCCCGATATGCGTGTTGGACATGCCTATTAACACGTGAGACAAGATGGGATCGGAACCCCAGGTGACATACATCCTGGTTGTTAAGCTACCATGTGTACACTGACCTCGCATTATTGCAAGACGGAAAATATATTGCTCGAATTCCTTGGCTAAGTATAATTTATTGCCATGATTATAAAACCTACACGGCTGAGTAATAGATTATGATACATTTTTCACTTGATCGCTTCAGTCTTCGTGTGTGGCTTGTTCAGCTTACATGACATCTCGACTAGGCGGACACTCATGGCATCACAAGGCGCATTCAGTCGTGTAGTTACCATGTGATGACAGTTATTCCACGTAGCGCTCAGTAAGTTTAATACACTTAGTAACTTGCTTTATATTAAATGGTCACACCTTCCAAGTGGCATTCATTCCATAGGATGTTTTTATTCTTTGACTTTCTATTGCCATACAACCAATGGCGTAATCAGGACTTATCTCTCGTGACGTATTTCAGATACTTTGGTAGCGTTCGCCTCCACGAGAAAACGGGATACACTTCTGCTTCCTTCCCCCCTTCCCCAATTCTCCATTTTGTAAAATCCCCACCAGTGTTTGGCAGTCCTAAAATACAATGCATATTTTCAATTTTTTTTAAAAAATATTTAAAAACTCAGTCAAAATCCATAAAACCCCAAAATACAATCAAAATTTTTCAAAGAGTTTAAAAAACTAAAAATACGAAAAAATACGTAAAATATATTAAAAAAAACACAAAAGTCAAAATTAGTCAAATAAAGAAAACAGTCGAAATATGACAAAATCCAAAAAGAAAACCATCACAATAAGTCAAAATTAGTGAAAACCAGCTCACAATCAGAAGAAGAAGAAAAGAGAAAAACGAATCCAGTCATCCCCGGGGTTACCAACGTCTGAGCACATTAGCCGTGACCCCTTCAGGTTGTATACCACGTAATGATTCACAAGGTGCACAGGTACTTCATGTAATGAAAAACATCCATTAAAAACAAATTTAACATGAAGATGAAAAAACAATACCCATATGCAGTCGGAACCAGGAAGATCATAGAAGAGCACCGGCAATATATATCGAGAATGATAGAACACATCATGTGAAGGAATATAAGTATCTGGGAAGCTTGATAACGTATGATGGAACCAGCAAACGAGAAATTAGGAATGGAATTATTTAGTCAAAGAAAGAAGAATCTCTTCACATAGACTTAAAAGTAAGAAAAGTATTGTTGAAGACGTAAGTATGGAGTGTGGCTCTGTATGGACGTGAGACCTGACAATAGGGAAGTCAGAAGAGAAGAAGTTCATGGCTTTTGAGGCTTGGTGCTGGAGAAGAATGCTTAAGATCAGTTGGATAGAACATATGACAAATGAAGAGGTATTCAGAAGGGCAGGAGAAAGTAGAAGTTTTATGAAGAGTCTGAAAACAAGAAAAGCGAATATGTTTGGACATATTCTCAGACATAATAGCCTGCTAGCATGAGTAATCAAAGGTAGGCTATGTTATAAGGGAAAATCACAAGAGGAAGACCACCACTTGCATACATCTCACATATAAGGCCAGACACGAACACAAAATCATATCAAGAATTGAAGAGAATGGTGGAGAAGAGAGAAGATTGGTGAGTTGCTGCAAACCAGCCCCAGGGCTGTTAACTTAAGAGAGAAGGTGTACCATGCATGGTGGGCATCGAACGCACTCTGCTATTTTAGTGCCTCCTTTCAATAGGCAAGGGATACCCTGAGAAATTAAGAGAAGAGTGTTGACCCCTGAGAAAATAAGGCTATTAAGAATCAAGAGACAAAGATAAATTAAGGCAGGATAAAGAAAGACACCCTAGGCCTCAGATTACCCTAATGGTCAGAAGAGAACAAGAGTTATCCAAGAGAGATCTATAGAAAAGTTGAACGAGAGGAGATGTCACTTATTGGTTGGTTGGTTCCTCAGTTTAGGGGCTGCGAAAACGCGGTCATGTAGCTCCGTGTACTTTGGGTGTGTGTAGAATCTGTCTGATAACCGGTGTTATTTGTGATGGCTGTATTAGTGTGTGTTATCTGTAATTCAGGTAAGGACTGCAGATGATCAATTCCAAGTAGTTCCTACTTTTGCTACCAAATGCTACCGCAACGACACCTAGCAGTGAACTTTACTACTAGATGCCACCGCGACGGGCACCTGGTGGCAAACGGTGGAACTTATAGAGCGTTAATCAAATCAAACCAAATTTAGCTTCACACAATTATAGCTAGAGGATGGTTCTTTTACATGCCGTAAATCTCTGACATGGGCCCGCTGGCTTTACTTCCCCTCCGAAGGAACGCATACTGAGGGATTTTTAGCGGCTTCGCTGGCGTAGTTGGTAGCATTCTGAGCTTCTATGCCCAAGGTTGCGGGTTCAAACCCAGCCAAAGTCATTGGATTTTTAAGAGCTTTTAAAATCCTTCAGTGTCCCTTCCTTCGGAGGGGAAGTAAATCGGCGGTCCCATGTCATGGATTTATGGCATGTAAAAGAACCTTCCACTAATCACTCTTATGTGAAGCTAAATTATAGGTTAGATTTAACTAACGTTCTTAGGTTCCAACGTTCTTTGCCGACTGTGGTGGCATCTAGTAGCAAAAGTAGGAACTACTTGGAAATTGAATGTCTGCAGTCCTTGCTTGAATTAAAAACAGATAACACACACTAATAGAGCCATCACAATTAACACCGGTTATCAGACAGATTCTACTGCACACACACCCAAAATACACAGCGTGACCGAAATCCACCATGTTGGTGATGTTTAATTGCCGAGATTCGCAAAGCAACCTTGGAAGTAGTTGATGAATGTAACATATTGTAATGTATTCCAGCATGTGTTTGTAGCAGACCCAGAGCTAAAGAAACATTCTTCATAATTATTCTAACTGATAAATGGACATATCCTTATGGCATTGAGCTAAAATTTAGCACAAGCGAGAGTCGAACATCTTCAACTCCTAACGGCTTTGACAAGTCGTGACGCAATAGATGAGGGGTGGAAATTTCCCCACGCACTGCTATGAATCAGGTGACTAGGCAGCGTGGACTCTGTCAGTTCCAGAACACGGTCATTTCGAGATTTTTTTTTTTCACTGGCTACACTCATGTGTGCGCGAAGATGAGCTTTTCTAATACTTGTGGAAAGCGTGTGTTTGCACTATTTAACTAACCATCACAATCTGGCTGGTGATACGCCGATACTTATAATAATTTCTTTACCAGTGTTAAGTAAAGTAAAGTCAGTGTTTCCTTCAAGTGGCAGAAATACTGTAAGTAAGAATTATAATATTATTCAGCGGACACATTCACAGCACCATTAGCGGACTGGAAATATATTCACCGTAGAACGCAGGCCAGTAGACATTGAAATACGACTTGTTGCAGCGCACAACATATGACAGATCTCGTCATATTATTCTGCCAGGTCATATTATTCTGCCAGGTCATATTATTCTGCCAGGCACAAAGATATACAATGTTGAACTTTCTTTTTCGACACGATAGCTGTACTACATGTTAACAGAATAAGATCAATATTTAATTGGATTAATAGCAATTGCATTCATGAATAATGAACAATATTGCAATTACACCACCTATTCCACACTGATAAAATAGTCGGAACATTTCACCAGCAGTGGCGTACAACCAATTTTGATTTAAGGGGTTGTATGAAGTCATCCACGATGCCACTTGTAATTAAGAACAGTAACATGAGAGCACTAATAAAGACTTTATTACTATTCAAGATGATAGCTTAAGCCATCATCAGGGAAGCTTAATGACCCGGATGAGTCCAAGTTCTGGGGGACCGAATTCACGTTAGATCAGACGTCACGACGATGGATGCAATACAAGAGTATCGTAAGCGGCGATCTTGCAAAATCAAGTATAGGACCAAGATTAACCACGTCGTGGGAAATCACATAGGCAACACATTCTCCGTAACCCTGAGCATGCTTTCAGACCACTTGTCTGAAATTATATGACAAGCCATTACCATGTTATCATAATGTTCTCTCTCTCAGGTGACTGATATATTTCGAATGAATTCCCAAACTAAAGAGCAAATAATTTATGGATATTAAGAGTAATTTCACACATATATGTAAGATATTTAACAAAATGTTTTATGGTTGGATTCCATTTTTTTTATAAACTTATTCTAAACTTAGTTTCGTTCTTACTAATGGCGTATTATACCTTTACGGGGGTTGCAAGCGGAACATTAAACTTTTTGCAGAGCTAATTTTTGAAACTTGATAATTAATTCTTGGTACAGTAATTGTCATCTGGATTCATGATGTGTGATCCTGAAACCTACAGTAATTAATTCAGATTGTATAAAAAATACGAAGCCGATAATAATCGTAGACATTAAGAGATTCTGACCAGTCTTATTATTGCCAATTAAGGATTACTTGGCATTATGTCAAAAGGATTTTGGAAATGGTTTTTGAATAAAGCACAATTAATAATAAGTTGTAGACACTTTATAGTGGTATAAGAGCAGCAACTGTTGGAAATGAGATATTCCATTCCAACGCTTTAATAAATTAATAAATAACTAGTTGAAACCCGTCAAAACATGACGGTCAATAGAAAAATATTTACTGAAGAATTTTCTTATATAGGCCTACTGTACATTCTTTGTACGATTATTTTTTGACTCTATTGAAACTATGAGGGCGTCAAAAGATTGCACTCTCAACATTGCAAAATACTGCTGGCCATGACTGAAAAATTGTTGGGGCAAATTGAGGCCTATACGTTCCAGAGTTTCCCCTTGAGCTTTATTGATTGTTATAAAGTATGCCAAATGAATTGGAAAATATTGCCTCTTAAAAGAAAATGATAGTGTTTTATCGTATGGTGTTAAATCAAGTCGAAGGATTAGACATCTCTGCCTAATTTTAACTGCACCTATTATTTCCAAATCCAAGCAATATGGTTGCATTTAGGAGTCCTTGGGAAACGTTCATATTTCTAAGCAGCATAACGGGCCATGCGTTTGGAGTATGTGGCGGCCAGTCGTTTAGTTCCAAGAAATTCAAGAACTCTGATGAGTCTAATTCAACTGGCCGCAAACCATCGCTTATATTTTTGGAATATAACGAAGAAATGCGATGATGTGCAATTCCATACATTTTAAAACAATGTGGACCGTGTGCGTGTGGCACAGTAACATTGGCACCAAATGAAACGAAGGAAGGAAGGAAGCTTGCAGTTTAACGTGACCGTTAATCTCGCGATCATAATCCACGGGACCTCCGTTTAACGTGGAATCCGAACCACAGGACATGGCATTTCACATCAAAAATCTCACATGCAGTGACCGGGAATCGAACCCGATCCACCTTGGTGAGAGGCATACAGCTTGACCGCTGCGCCATGAAACGAAGGACATAGCATTGTACTGCCGATTAGTCCCTCTGAAATTCCTTGAGATATCATCTCCAGTGAAAAACAATTGTTAAAGCCTGTCAAATATTTTATATTTATTCAGATTAATTTTACCATTACAACAGCAAAGGTCAAAGTAACCAAGTGTAGATATCTCGCAAGAGAAATACAGTGCAGAACAATGTTTACATTTGTTCGTCAAGGACCCTAAACTGTAACGGCATAGTATCTGGAATTGTTTCTGAAATGCCATATTTATATTGGATTTTAAAAGTGGCTTCGTATTTTTCTCCGATTTCCCACTTTTTTGCGGCTAAGGGTTTATTTATAGCAGCATTTCTGCCTAAATTAACGTCATTTTAAATAACACTATAGTGGCCTGCATCAACGTAGCCGCCAAATATTAAATGGCAAATAATAACTTACTTCCATTGCCAAAATCAACTGCGTGGTTAGACCCATTGTTATGCACTCTAAACAAATAATCAATAAACAATAATATTCACATATACAATGAATACTTCCATTCTCAAGTTGGTTGCTGATGAGAATGCGATGAGACTGATCGCCAATAATAAAATCCTTGCAATTTTTGCAATTTGCTTGCAAACGCAACTCAGGATGACGATCTTCATTTTGAAATAAACAGAATGAAATTGCTGTAAATAATGAATTTCCATCACCTGTTGAAGGTACAATACTTTGCATTTCCATTACAGTAAATTATGCAAGGGAGCATAGAATCACTTCGCCACTACTGGAATGAGCATAGACTCACTTCGCCAGCCACAGTAATGGAGGGAGTTTTAGAATTATATGTTCAGTGCTTGTCAAAGATCGTATTAACACAGGGAAGCCCATTCTTAAGGCTACATTCTGAGCTATTGCCCCGGATTCCAGGTTCGATCCCCGCTCTGCCAAGAAATTTAATTCTGGTCTGAGGACTGGAACGGGGCGCACTCGTGAGGCAAAACTAAGAAGAGCAAAGTTTGATTCCCATCTCAACAATCTTGGATTTGGTTTTCCGTGGTTTCCCACTTCCACTCCAGGCAAATACCGGGATAGTTCCTAACTTAAAGCCTCGGTCGTTAACTCCCCATTCCCCACATTAATTACAAATGCACACATCAACACAGCCATCACAATAACACAGGTTATCAGAGAAAAGTTTACACTCGCACACCAAAATAGACGGGGCTGAGTGATGACGATGTCTGAGTCCATCAAATGAATTATGTTCGCCAATATGTTAACGCTGATGTATGTGTTTGAACTACTGGATATAAGTTCAATGACTTTAAAATTAATATCATTGCATTGTTGCAGCTTGGCAAATATTTTATATTTCAGCAGATCAATTTTACCATCACAACAGTAAAGGCCAAAGTAACCGCGCGTAGATTTTACGCAAGAGAAATACAATGTAGAACAATGTTTACATTTGATCGTCAAAGACCTTACAATGTACTGCATAACATCTGGAATTGTTTCTGAAATGGCCTATTTATATTGGATTTTAAATGTGGCTTCGTATTATTCGATAACACTATAGTGTCCTGCAATATCGGAGCCGCTAAATATTAAATGGCAAAAAATACTTCCATTGCCGAAATCAACTGCGTAGTTAGATTCAGTACTCTAAACAAATAATCATTAAACAACTGTCTTATACAATGAAGTTCAACATGACCGTCCAGAGACTCTCATACTCACGTTGGTTGGTGAGGAGAATGCGATGAGACTGATCGCTTACAATAAATTCCTTATAATTGTTCCTGCCAGCGAAATGTTTGGCAATAGCTTGAAAACGCAGCGCAGAATGACGTTCTTCATGTTGATATAAACAGTACAAAACTGCTTTAAATAAGCTATTTCCATCACCTGTTATAGTTTATGGCTGTACATTTTGCAGGGGAACATAGAATAACTTCGCCAACTACTGGAATGAGCATAGGCATATACTCAATACTCACTTCGGCAGTCACCCTAATGGAGGCTGTTTTAGAATTCTATGCCCCGTGCATGTCAAAAATCGTATTAACACATGGAAGCCCACCCATTCTTGGCTATCGCCTCGGAGACCCGGGTTACATTTCCTGCTCTGCCAAGAAATTTACTTCTGGTCTGAGGGCAAAAACGGGGCACATTCAGTCTCTAGAGGTATAACTAAGAAGAGGAAGGTTTGATTCCCATCTCGACAATCTTAGATGTGGTTTTCCGTGGTTTCCCACTTCCACTCAAGGCAAATACCGGGATGGTTCCTAACTTAAGGCCTCGGCCGTCACCTTGCCATTTCCCACCGTAATTACAAATACACAAAGTAATGCAGCTATCACAATAATACGGGTTATCAGAGGAAATTTTACACTTACACACCAAAGTACATGGGGCTGAGTGACAACGATGTCGGAGCCCTTCAAACGAATTATGTTTGCCAAGTGTCTCTCATGGCGAAAGCAATTGTGGACACGCGCCAGGGCCTGGAAAACTACCTTTTCACTAATAATTTAAGAGTATATCGACGATGCATAATTTATAACTTTTAGTCTAGGATGCTACCAACTTGACCACCGAAGCATTGGGAAGAAATTGCAATATTAAAGTACATAAACAACATAGCCTACACACTCAACAGTCAGTTAATGTTCTTCAACGTTTCCCTTCTTAAAAATTCCCCTCTAAACTCTCCATCACTTGAAAACGCGCCAAGTTTTGTGTTTTAAATATATCGATGCAATGGTGCTGCCATCTGTTGTTAGTTACTGAAACTATATGGGCGAGGTACTGCCATCTGTGGTCAGTTACTGCAATTTATGGCAGATATTAGCTCTTTTGACCACATGCTGTAATGCAATGGTAAAACGGAAATAAAACTTATTGAGAGGGAATGTTGGAATCTTTAACTGACATAAAACGTTACTAATAATCCTTGATAAAACAATATTTAACTATCACGTGAAAATTCGCCATCAAGGCCATGCCTTGTGTTTTAAATATATCGACGCAATCTGCTCTCAGTTACTGGAACTATATTGGCGAGGTACTGCCATCTGTTGTCAGTTACTGGAACTGATTGCAGATATTCAAACGACGTATTGAGGACATGCTGTAATGCAATGGTAAAACGGAAATAAAACGTGTTGAGAAAATGTGTAGAAATATGTATCTTTAACTGGCATAAAACCTTACTAATACTCCTTGATAAAACAATATTTCAGTGGCAAAAAAAAAATACTGGCGAGAGTTGGGATCGAACCTGCGATCCTTGGATCCACAGTCAATCGCCTTAACCAAATAGCCACTCGCGCACTCTCATATTGATGCAGACGCAACCATTCACTATCTTCAAAAGCCGCTATCTGAAGAAAATAATCCAATTCATTATCAATAAAATCAATATACATTCGTATATGTTCATACTGTTATTATATTGTATTGTCAGAACTTGGTTAATGTATGTTTTCAATTACATGGAAGCTTATTAAATAACTTACATTTTAATGGACTTCTCACCGCCATTTTGTCATGAGCCCAGGCGGATTGTGCGCATGCGTGAGGGGAAAGAATTCTGCTATTTTCTATATTTATTTAAAAATATACCGTAATATATTTGTTTATTTTAGAGACACTCTGCAAATCTACAGGCCAAGAGCTTTCGTTAGAGTGCTCTACGAAGTAAATTGGTTCTGTCGTTCTCTATATCTCGTGGTAACAAAAATCGCCTTAGTGTTTTAAATATATAGAAGATGAATTTCTTCGATGATATAAATGTATGTGATTATGCCAGGATGCAGGGTCTATGCAGTCCTAGGTCAAATGAATTAGTATGTACTTTATTATAGTAATTATATTTATATTTCCAACTGTGGGAAATAGTGCAATGACAGGTTTTTTTTCGTCCAATTTATCGTCATTTTGTGCACTGTTGTTAGGGTTTATTGAGCTGGTCAATTCAATTTAATAACTATGCAGATCTTAGGCAATTCTACTGTATTCCTTTATCTTTGAATGTAACTGTTACAACATCGCATTCTGAACAATTTAATTCCTCCCATAAGCATATGTTGAATCAAATTTCTTATTTGAGAATGACTTGAGTGATTAGAATTCCCTTGTAAACCAATGTTCTGAGAAATTACGATAGATTAATGCTACTTTGAGCTGAGATGTTTTCCATAAGGAAACTTGGAATTATTTTGGTGATATAATGATAATAATCATTTATTTGTATATAATTAATTTAATCCAATTAATTAATTAACGGTCATTAATGTCAATCTAATATATGTAAATATCAGGGATGTGTATAATTTGTGTGTGAATTATTAATTTAGTCTGTTTTATGGGAAGAAAAAAATGTTTAATTTTTTTTCTACAAAGCTGAAACTGATAGTGAAGTTTTTTTAAAATTCATATTCAGCTAAACAACGAACTCTCGAACTATGATTAATTTTCTTTTGTGAGAACTTCCCATTTAAGTGAAATAGGACAGCTCAACGGCACAGATGGACATTATGGACACTTGTATCCCAACCTAATGATTTGCCTCGAGTAATCGGAGTGTTCATATCTCTCTTTTGTCCGTCTGCTCTAAAATAAATTTAGGATCTCGATTTTAACAAGTTCTAGTTATTCCTGTAGTTTGGAACTTCTCCCGAGTCAGTGATACTTTTTCTCTTTCTTGTTTGTGAGGTATTTGTCCTGTTGAATCTTGCATGCCTATCCCTTTAAACGACCTGAGATATTCGATCTCTTGCCTGCCCGAGCCAGTTGTTTTGATTTTTTTTGTATTGGACAAATATTTCCAAGACTTTTTTTTTTCTATCGCCTGTGTCCCTTCTTCGGTTTCTCGTTGCAATCGCCGGGCCAACGTGACGTCCGGGAAACGGGCACAATAGGGATACATGACCGCGTTGTCGCAACCCCTAAACTGAGGAACCAATCAGGGATTTTGAACGCTCTTAAAAATCTAACGATCTCGGTCGGGTTGGAACCAGAGATATTGGGCATGGAAGCTCAACATGCTACCAACTACGCCACCGAAGTCACCTCAGATTACCCTAAGTGTCGGAAGAGAACTAGAGTTGACAAAGGAATGTCAAAAGGTAAGATGAACGAGAGGAGAACGTCACTAGTAAGTGGAAGCATTACCAAGTTCCGCGGTCGCCAACCCACCTCCCACTAATGGTGAACCCCTTGGGGAGGTTGAGAAAGAGCCTCAAAATGAGTTTTGCCTTTCCAAGCCCAGCAGTCCAGTTCTTGGTGTAGCGGCTAGCATTCTTGGTCGTCGCTCCGGAGTTCCGGGTTTGATTCCCGACTCTGCCAAGAATTGTAATTTTCGTCTGAGGGTTTGGAACAGGGTACACTCAGCCTTGAGGCAAAACTGGGTTCGATTCCCGCATCAGCCATTTTAGATGCGGTTTTCCATGAGGTTTTCCACTTCTACTGGGCAGGCATCTTGGTGTCGGGATAGTGCACCTGCCTCGCTCCCGGAGGTTCGATTCCAGGCTCCGTCAAGGATTTTAGAAACTGGTGTGAGTGGTGGAACGGGGTGCACACAACCTCGTGAGGACAATTGAGTAGCTGAATGACAGTGGCGCAGCGCCCCGGTCACTGAGACCAAGATTAATGACCGAGGGAATCCAACATGCTGACCACGCCCATAATCCGCAGACCAAATGGCTAGGCAGTGGTCGCTTGGTATTTTCTGGCCCGTCATGGGCTGTAGTGCCATGGAGGGGGAGGTTCCAACTTCTACTCCACGCAAATCCCGGGTTGGTTCCTTACCTAAGGCCACGACTACCTCCTTCCCAACCCCAGCCTCAATTACAAATACACACACATAGGACCTTTTTCACCAACTCTGTACCAATGATTACTTAGTTAATTCCTATTTAAGTTAAATACGAGAGTTAATGAGGGATTATCGTTGCATTTCACTTAAATGCGCTTTACGACTCTCGCGCATGAGTAGACTCGGTTTCGTCTTGGAGAAACATGGCGGACAGATCAAGAAGCGTCTAGCACTGATCGTTGTTTGCGACGCTTCCTCGAGATTTTCTGGAACATAATTATAAAGGAAGGGAAATAGAGAAGACCTTACTTGTGGCTAAAGCTTAAAATGATATGAACAAAGTATTTGGGAAAACTGGCAGTTGGGTTCGCAGCGTAAGCGATTGTGGGGCAGACTCTGAATTTACTATGCAGAGCTGGAAGGAGCTCGAATCCCACATTGGATATGCTTCTGTATTTTAAATTTCCGTATTCTCCTTTCTTGGTATTAAAACTTAGTAATGTGTATGATCTTTTATAATTTCATTGTCATAAACATATCTCTACTGAGTATAAAACTAAGTCCCCGATTCTTGGATGTCACGGGTAATCTCGAGAACCACTGCATGGATTTTGATGCGGTTTTCACCATTTTGTAAAGGATACCTCGAGGAAGGTTTCTGTGGAAAATAATTTATTTATGATCAAAAGGAAGCCAACCAGTAACGATTTCAGAGAAAAAGTCGAAAAAAAAATCCTGGCTTCCGTGCGCTTATTAAGCTTACGCTGGGCAAACCGTTAAACATATCAGTATACAATGAGTGTAAGAATTGTTAAGCATGAAAAGTTCTACAAAAACCTTCGCGAGAGCACATTTCTATATTCAATATATCGTCCACTATAAGTGTTTTTAGATTGGACGGAAGGGGGATTTGTGTTTCATGTACCTCGCCATTCTTAAATTACGTCTGACAAGAATTTGTTGCACACGCATCTCCATGATAATATAGTAATAATAATAATAATAATGATAATGATAATAATAATAATAATATCGTATGGCCTCGGGTGCCGTGTGCAAGCTTTGTTAATTGACGCCCAGAGGGTAGCTTGCATATCGAATTTCGTCGTTCCCTTGAACACTATGAAAGTCAAGGAGGTTAGATTTATCTAAGCTCCTTGACACTACAGCGCTTTCTAGTAGAGAATGGAGGAACTTTGTGTTGGCGGAAATTCCCGAGATTAATTTTGCCATTGAACACGGCCTACTGAAATCAAATGGGTTCTTTATCATGCCAACAATGTATGACATCCATGTCGTGATTTTTGTCGCCTTTCAAAAATCACTTACCACGGCCAGTGGCGAACCTGCAAGCTTGGGGTTGGTAATCCGACACGTTAACCACTCACCCACCGTGGCAAGCAATAATATAGTTAATAGTCCAGTCAGTGATTTTAACCCATAATGCCGAGACGTAAAACGGATATAGATCGTAGTTCATTGACATCGTAAAGAAGCGCTTATCACGTAATGCATTTCCAACTCTTCCCGGGCGAATCCGGGCCGGGTTGATAGTTTTATATTAATATGGATGAAAGTGCGTGTGAAACTCGGAAACAAACCACCATTGTGAGTTACGCGAGGTACAGTTCTGCTGATTTCATCTGCTATAACGATGCTTTAGAGACTTGAGTGGCCAGATTTGGCCATTTTTAACGTAATTCCTTGTTAATAGTAAGTTAACGAGCGTTTCTGATTAATGAAATGCTCGTGCAAAGTTAAATAATCTTTAATGTCGAATTAACAGTTAATTGACGTTGGCAAAAACGATCTTAATAGGGTAAAGTTAGGTATTATCGTGGTATGTGGTATTATCATGGTACTTTTCATTTTGGTTATATATAAGTGTAAACATTCAAAGTGTAGTGATAGAAGTCATTTTCAAAAAAACATTCAGATAATATTTTGTATTAATTTTGATTTATTGCTACATTTCGTTCCAGAGAAAATTTATGACGGTTTATTAAAATTTAACACGGTATTGCCTAACTTTACGTGATAGAAGTTCAAATAAAGTATCACGATAATACCACATACTACGATAATACCTTACTTTACCCTACCGCCACTGCAATACCACAGGTTATCTATACTAATATAATAAAGCTGAAGAGTTTGTGCGTGTGTTTGTGTGTTTAAACGCACTAGTCTCTGGAACTACCAGTCGGATTCGAAAAAGTATTTTTGTATATGATAGCCGGATTCAAGAGGAATAGTTTAGGCTATGTAGCATTATGCTACACCTCTCAGGTAACCTTAAATATAGATTTTTGTTCAGTAAGTCGGAAGAACAAGCGCTCCTGAACAGCTTCAATAATACCTAAGTCTAGTGTTGCCAGGCAATGCGGGCTGCATCACGTCGCCCCCTACCAGTGTTCTGGTGCAGAATTGCGAGCTGCTTATAAATTGCAGTCACGGGGAGTAATTAGTGCAAATACATTTCTTAGGTCCCTTAAAACAGTTATCATCATGACAATAGTATGCCTCTGTGTGTTGGTGCAGTAAGCATTGGTGCTTTCCGATCCTTATCCTTGAGCGCTCCAGTTCTATAGTAGTATTCATTATCATCCATCTCTCTCTTACGTTAACAGCCCTGGGGCTGGTTTGCAGCTACTCGCCAATCTTCTCTATTCTCCGCCATCCTCTTCAATTCACGATATGATTTTGTGTTCGTGTCTGTCATTAACTGTGTGATGTATGCAAGCGGTGGTCTTCCTCTTGTGTTTTTCCCTTCTAACATCCCTTCGATGACTCTTGCTAGCAGGCTATTATGTCTGAGAATATGTCCAAACATATTTGCTCTTCTTGTTTTCAGGCTCTTCATAAAGCTTCTACTTTCTCCTGCTCTTCTGAATACCTCTTCATTCGTCATATGTTATATCCAACTGATCTTAAGCATTCTTCTCCAGCACCAAGCCTCAAAAGCCATCAACTTCCTCTCTTCTGACTTCCCTATTGTCCAGGTCTCACTACCATACAAATCCACGCTCCATGCGTATGTCTTCAACAGTCTTTTCCTTATGTTTAGGTCTATACTTCTGGATGTGAAGAGATTCTTCTTTGTATAAAAGGCATTCTTTGCCTGAATAATTATACTCCAAATTTCTCGTTTGCTGGTTCCATCATACGTTATCAAGCTTCCCAGATACTTATATTCCTTCACATGTTGTATTCTATCATTCTCGATATAAATTGCTGGTGCTCTTCTATGATCTTTCTGGTTCCGACTGCATACGAGTATTTTTGTTTTATTTTTATTCATCTTCATGTTAAATTCGTTTTTAAGGATGTTATTCATTACATGAAATATCTGTTGAAGATCATCTTCATTATCTGTTGTTAAAGCAATGTCATCTGCGAATCGGAGCATGTCAATCTTTTTCCCATGTGTATTTACTCCAACTTGAATCTCTTCTCTTATCCTATTTATGGCATCTTGGACATACCAATTAAATAAGTAAGGAGATAGCGAGCATCCTTGTCGTACTCCTTTTCTTATTTCAACCTCTTCCTGGTTATTGCCAGATCTTATTATCCCCCTTTCATTCTTATATAAACTATGTATTATTCTTCTATCTATCCATAAAACAAATAAATCCACCGGGCGAAGCTGGGCACTGCTGCTAGTCATACATAATTACACACACCGGGATACGCGGGGATTCATGACCATCATGTCCAAGCCCCTGAAATGTAAAAAGCGGCCCCGCCGCCTGTTGTAACACGGTTACTACTGTGTGTCATTGCTCTGTTACGCCATTGGTTTCTGCGATTATCTTCATCTAAAGTTCCGGTATGTTTGATGGAGCATTACAATCTGTACCGAGCTAGCAGTAGCAACTCCACACGCTCGTTTGCCATTCACGACTTCCACAGTTAAAAATCCTTAGTTTGAAAGAAAGCCAACCTCACAATACAGTAATTATCCAACTACGGCGTTATTCGAGCGATTTTACAGATAAACCGCTTACAAATTGACTGTATAATAACTATAGTCGTGGCAGTTTATGATTGTGGGATTGCAAATTACACCTTTCTTATTGATTTCCACATGTCTAAGTAGCATGATAATATCTTACGATGCAGTTTAAAGGTCAGAGTTAGACGGTGGACATTACCAATTGGTCAAGCCAATGCGCTGAAGTGAAATTTCTTTTGTGTGATAGCGTGAGTTATGGGGCTACCTGCACGATATTATTATTGTTGCTATGCTTCCAACTTGAAGGATATAATCTGATCTTGAATGGATTGGTAAGAACAAAATAAAAATGCTTTCCTCACACGGTGTTTCATAAATCATAACACAGTCGTGTTTCGTATCTTGCAGAACTTCTATTAACATGCTTGATTTCACAGATACCAGCATCTCGTCTATTATTTGTGATTTTTATTTAAAGCTGAGCGTTATATTCTTATTTTATTGATTGACTAGCTGTTTTACACGGCAATGCTCGGGTGGCTTTTTAATTGGAGATAGACACGTGATTAGCTTCATCACGTAGAATGCATTCACTTCACAAATAATTGGTCTAAATTACTTATTTTTTATAATCGTTTCGGTCTTCTGTGGACCCCGTTATTTCAACTGCCTTCACCCTAGTTCTTTCACATTGGCCCAGTATTCACGCATTCTTCTTCGGCGAGCTTCCTTTCGTTCTTCGGTTCACTTCTTGCCGGTTTTCAATATAGGTTTTGGCTGAAAACTCAGTATTTCCCCAAGTTTCTTCTTCAAAGAGACACGTTCCAAGATGTCCTCATGTGATGTCCCCAGTTCTTGTAGGTCTTTTTCCACCTCTGTAAACCAGATCCCTTCCGTTTTCTTTCCCACAAAGTAGATTCGATTGAACAATCTTCTGGAGTTCATTCGTGTTATATGGCCATAAAAGGAGAGTCTTCTTTTGCGAATGGATTACGTTATTTTCTCTACCTGTAGATAGAGTTCATGTCTGAATTATTATTTCTATTATAAGTATATTTTAGCCTATTTTCAATTTTGAAAAAAAAATTGGCTTATGAGATCACCTTTTGTTCGTGTGCCTGACTGTGTGTGTGTGTTATGGTGTGTGTCACCCCTAATAACTTCTAAACGGCTGGAGCGATTTCAATTAAACTCGTTAAGTTCATAGCACCATTCCGGATAACCCCGACCGTGCCCTTCAAATTTTGTTACATCTCACCCATCCAACATGGCGGCCGTGCGAAGTATTTCACCAGCATTCAATATCTCCGAAACGATTACCGATATCACCCTGGAATATTTCACGGTGATAAAGGGAACTACTAGAACTTCACCTATGTGACTTTTGAAAATCTGGTAACTACAAAACGAATATAGCGGCCACGCGAATTTGCGACTTTTAAATAGACGTTTCTCGCGATTTAACCAAACAAACGCAATAAAACTTGGTACAGTAAATGTTTATACACATTAAAGTGCTCCGACATCAAATTTCGTTCAATTGTTTACATAACCACAAGATGGTGGATGTGCGAAATATTTCACCGACATTCTATATCTCTGAAACTATTAGCGGTATCAACCTGAAATTTTGTAAGGAGATAAAGGGTATATACTACTGGAAGTTCATCTATATGACTTTTAAAACCCGGTTAACTAGAAAACGAGCATGGGGGCCAAGTGAATTTTAAAATTTTAATAGCCTTTTATCGCGACTTTTATGTTCCAAACGCAATGAAATCTGGTACAGGAAATGTTTATACACAATGTAATGCACTGGTATCTAATTTAGTTCAATTGTTTATATAACCTCAGGATGGCGGCTGTTCGAATTTTAAAATTAAGTTTTTATTTCTTGTGTCGTAATCATTCGATCGAAGTGAATGTTTGAATAATGAACCTACGCAATAATGTTTCTTTAATGGTACATGACTGAGTGGCCTATACATTTAACAATCGAACATGGCGACCACCCGAAATATTTAGACTGCTCTGAATATCTACGAATATATTATACCAATCAAACTGATTTTTTTATGTTCATAGGGGCTATGAACATAAGTTCACCTATAGGACGTTAAATAACCTGGTGATCACAAATCCAACATGGCGGCGACGCGAAGTATAAATATTAACATGGACGTTTCTCGCAATTTAACCATCCGAGTGTAGTGAAACTTGGTACAGTAAATCGTTATACGAATGTTAATCCACTGGCATCTAATTTATTTCAATTGTTTCCATAAACACAAGATGGCAGCTGTGCGAAATTTTAAAATCTCCTTGTTACTTCTTGTGTCCTGATCATGCGATTGCCGTTTGAATGCTACTGTGCCCAATTGGACACGGCAGATTGGCATCGAACTCGGGTCTTATCAGAGAAGACCAGGCCCATGATTCTGCCTAGAGTCGAACCATTGATCTCTGAGGGGGAACAGCTACAGGGAACCCGAAGAGCAATGAGTTGTATAATGACATATAATAATATAGCATGATTTCACGGCTAGAATGTGAATATCATAGCTGTTTAAAGGAATATTTGTTAGAAAATGCAGTCATATGTACGTTTTGGAAGCATAGAAGCATGAAAGCAAGCCAGCTTGACAGTTTACTAATCGCAGCCAGCAGAGGGGCGGAGATTCGTGACGCCGATGGAACCCATTTCGTCTGGACCGCCAAGACAGCTCGAAATTAATGACTCTGGGGTTCACCGATGGACAACGCTTGAGACCGGATTGGGGGTAATTGTCCACGGAAATTAATTGAATGCAGCCAATTGGAGCATCGAAATGGAATAAAACGTACACCCAGGTGAATATATTCTAGGAGAGATAATTTAGGAGTGGTCTCACACCTAAATTAAAGCCTATATCTCTAAATAAGCCTGTGAACGCAGAGCCTACGCGCGAGAGGAATGATTCGGAGACCCGCACAAGGGGATTTACCATGGTGGCGTCATGACGCTATGGAAGAAGGCAATTAATTGTAATTAATTGGCCGAAGCGATCGCTTGCACACGAGTGATTATGGGACTTCCACCTTTATAAACGAGGTGTATACGTCATTTTGAGTGGAAATGCATTATTTCAAGAAAGGAGTCGCTCTCGTGTGTCCTGTGGACTACATTTTACGAGAAACCTTTATATAGGGGGAGCAGAGCAGACCAAGCCAGTTCATCTCTAGTTCTTGGTCAGTTCGTCTTGACTCTACACGTAAACTAAAACGCTGCCAGAAAGTGCGCGAAATGTTAGAGTATCGACGCTCGAGTGTATATGAAGAACAATGGAAGCGCATCATACAGCTTCTTAATAGTAATCATGAATCGCGTAAGATATAATCTACAGCAGATATTTATCCATTAGCATACGCAAGTTTAGTTCGCTACAACGTAGGAACAAGTTAGGATGTCTTTGGAAAGTGAATATACCAGGAGGTATTGTCATAGTTATAAATTACGCAGTATCGTCAGGATCATTACAATTATGGGAGCCGGGAAGGCATCACATGTAATCATGACGGTGAAATGAACAGAATTGAAGGTGACGAGAATCGAACGCACACACACGCAAGATAGACTTTCACGGAGACCAGCGGTTGTCGTAGCTGCATCGCATCTCTGAGGTCAGGCGTTAGTAGGAGTCCAATTAAGGATCCACATGTGAAATAGTGCGAAAAGTGTATATAAGTTTTATTACAGTGATTTCAAAAGTGTTTATGTGTAGTGTGATATAATATCTATTGTGTTAAAATGAGAAAAGCCAGTGATAAAAATATTATTACCATGTGTCGTGTGAGATATAGCATGATGGCTTAAACCAAGCATCATGGTAGGCTCGTGGCTGGTGTGCTGGAATAATCCAGCGAAAATGAAAGGTGAGTACAAATTTACAATGTTATTCTAATTAGATTGTTCACCATACAACGAAGCATCACTTTAAGACTAAGATGTAACAGTCACTTATGTACGAGCTTTCACCACTCGTATTTTGGTAGAATATGGCTTGGAGGGTGATTTGTTTAGGGCCATTCAGGCCTAAGATAGTGATGGATGTAACGGTAACGATAAATAATAATAATAATAATAATAATAATAATCTGGGGTCGGTAACAGTGATAAGTAAAGTGATAGGCATTTCAGGCCTAAAGAACGTACAAAGTGTGTCATGTCTAATATAAAGATACTGTATTTTGGCAAACAGTAAGTAAGTAACGTAAAATATATCGAGATACGAGAATTTTTCAGTGTCAGTGAAGTGTTGAATGAATATTTGATATGGTCAATTCTTAGGATTGTATTTGAGAACCATTAAAGTAATGTAAGCCAGTAAATTTATACTTGTTTTTGGAGCTACTTAAAGCTTTGGCTTAAGAGTAATTGCAGAGAGGACGTGAGTGCCTTAATAAGTGAGCCATCTATGAGAAGTATTGTTTGAGCCGCATATAGCGAGCGAAGTAACATAGAATCAAGTGATTTAAGTCAATAAAGTTGCGGGGACCACTCTAACATAGCTTGCACGTTAGGTGAAAAGTTGGCTAATCTACGAGATAGTATTGCCGTGATGCATACTTGTATTATTCGCAGCGATTGGTACGGAGGTTATCTGTATCCACGGCTTGCAGGAATATTGCCACGAGGGATGCTCTTCGAGACCCCGTGAGCACATGTATTAATTGATCTGCCCTGAGAAGAGAATCATGTTCGGCGTATAGGAAACGCAGATTTCCTTATTATTATTTAGGCAGCTGCTGATGAGAAATCATGTATTCTCATTATGATGCGCGCCCGAAGCCACTAGTATTCGCCACAGAACGGCAAGGCTATTACAGGATCCATCCCCAGCCATGAATGTTAATTAGGAGCCGAGTTGAGCCCATTACACTATAAATATAGGTGTTAAATAATTAGAATGACTCAATTACTAGAGGCAACACTCAGCGTAACTCCATTGTACTGCAGTTGTAAACAAAGATGACCTTGCTAGCAGCCAAGGGGGGTGGTATGTAGACCACGAGGACGGCGGCCATCTTGCTCGGCCAGCCGGAACTAATTGTATTGCCTGCTTGAAAGGGAGGTCTGTTGACCTGGTCCCTTTATTTTAAAAGCATAGTGGGACACTGAAGAATCTCGATATTTCGAAATATAATTGAGATATGATTGTTGTGATGATGCCAATTGAATTAAATGATGTGTTTCAACACACATACCTTGTTTGATCGTTGTGATCGGATAATATTTGGCTCAGTTATTCTCTGAGGAGGAACGCTGAACCAAATAAATATAGGCATCTTTTTAAAGTGTATTTTTGCCCAGTTCACACTAATTTATGCAGACGGGTAGGTGATTTCTAAGAACATGACACGTTTGTAACGATAATAATTTCGACCAGACACAGAAAATCGTTGTATGGTGAAACTATAAACATTTCTAGGCATGTGTATTTTGGAAGGGAAAACGTACAATTTTAGCGTTTCATATTGATGGGAAAAAGGAAGACGATTCACACGACACAACATTTGTTAATTATGGCATAAGATAATGAATGTATGTTAATGAAAGTAAATGCCGTGAGAAACGGATTAATGTTTAATTATTACTGAATTAATGTCATTTAAAGTGATATGTGACTTTTGTGTTGTGATACTCCAGTTTGTTAAATTGTGCCACATGACGAACACTATGGAGACTCGTAGATGTCTGAAAAAATCAATGATAGGATGCTAGAAGTAGATTTGAGTGCAGTGAAGCACTAATTAAGAAGAGACTCGCAAAATAACCTTGATTTTCATTGTGGGAATTAAATGTAAATTATCCTTTGTTTGTATTTTGTTGTATAGCCATGACTTTATATCAGTAAATGTTTTATTTAGGAATATGTTGTTTCTTTCATGTAGAGTAGTTACCTGACAGACTCAAATCCTGAACATGTGGTCGTATGGTGGGCATGAACGTCCCATACCCCGAAAGACCGTGAGTTAGCTGGGATACGAACACATGTTCCATATGATGACAATTGGGTACACTACACATACACAATAATCTTCTTGTAATAGTGCATAACGCAAGGACTGACATATAGAAAATCCAACATGGCGACCATACGAAATATTTAGTCGGTTCTCGGTTCTCAATATCTACGAATCTATTACAGCAATCAAACTGAAATTTTGTATGTTGATAGTAGCAGTTAACATAAGTAGGATATATGAAAATAGGCTGTATATTTCTTCACGGAACTACTTGTTTTTACCACTATTCCTAGCCTTGAAGTGCGATAGAACTTATTTAGTTGATGACGTCTTATTCTTCTCCCAAAATCTCTTCATCCGGGCACTGACAATCTATTTCCGTTCTTCGATCCATGATATCTTGGTTCTTGTAGTCATTGTCTTAGAGAAATGAAGGTTGATGATTAGTGTTCTGAACTGCAGTTGAACTTGTATAATTTCCTTTGTAATTCTAATTTATTGAAACTATTATTATTAATATTATTATTATAGTTATTACTGACAGCTCACTAACGCGCAAGGCTAAGCCATGGGACCAAGCTCTCTGTGGACTTGGTAGACGTAGGTTCGAGCCCCACCGTCAGCCGTTCTTAAAAGGGGTTTCAGTAGTTTTCCCATTTTTAGCCTATTTTCATTTTATGAAAAAAATAGGCTTATGAGATCACCTTTTGTCCGTGTGTGTGTGTGTGTGCGTATGTGTGTCTGTCTGTCTGTGTGTGTTGTGTCCCCTAATAACTTCTGAACTACTGGAGCGATTTCAATGAAACTCAGTAAGGTCATAGAACCATTTTGGCTGACCTCGACCTTGTCCTTCAAATTTTATTACGTCTCATCAATCCAACATGGCGGCTGTATGAAATATTTCACCGGCATTCCATATCTCCGAAACTATTACTGATATCACCCAGAAATTCTGTACGGTGATGATGGGCACTACGAGACGTTTGCTCATGGGGCCTTCAAAAACCTCTTAACTACAAAACGAACATGGCGGCCAAGCAAATTTGAAACTTTTAAAGAGACTTTTCTCCCGATTTAACCATCCAAACGCAATAAAAATGGGTACAGCAAATGTTGAAACACGTGGTAATGCACTGGCATCTAAATTAGTTCAATTGTCTGCATAACCTCAAGATGGCGGCTGTGCAAAATATTTCACCGACATTCTATATCTCCGAAACTATGACTGATATCTCCCTTAAATTTTGTACGGTGATAAAGGGTACATGGTGGCCAGGCGAAGGTGAAACATTTTAATTGACTTTTCTCGCAATTTAACCATCTGAGCGTAGTGAAATATGATACAGTAAATATTTATACACATTGTAAAACACTGGCATCTATTTTTAGCCTATTTTCAATTTTGAAAAAAATAGGCTTATGAGATCACCTTTTGTCCGTGTGTGTGTGCGTGTGTGTGTGTGAGGTGTGTGTGTGCCCCCCCCCCTAATAAAATCTAAACGGCTGGAGAGATTTGAATGAAACTCGGTAAGTTCATAGCACTATTCCCGGCGACCTCGACCATGCCCTTCAAATTTTTTGTTACGTCTCACCAATCCAACATGGCGGCTGTGCGAAATATTTCACTAGAATTCAATCTCTCCGAAACTATTACCGATATCGCCCTGAAATTGTGTACGGTGATAAAGGGCACTACTAGAAGTTCACCTATGAGACTTCAAAAACCTGGTGACTACAAAACCAACATGGCGGCCAAGCGAAATTGAGACTTTTAAATAGACATTTCTCGCGATTTAAGTATCCAAACGTAATGAAACTTGGTACAGCAAATGTTTATACACATATTAATGCACTGAAGTCTAATTTAGTTCAATTGTTTACATAACCTCAAAATGGCGGCTGTGCGAAATATTTCACTGACATTCTATATCTCCGAAACTATTACAGGTATCACCCTGCAATTTTGTATGGTGATAAATGGTACTGATACAAGTTTACCTATGTACATTTCATAAACCTGTCAAGTACAAAACGAACATGGCGACCAAGCGAATTTGAAATATTTTAATATACTTTTCTCGTGATTTTACTCTCTGAGCGCAGTGAAATGTGGTGCAGTAAATGATATTGCAGATTGTAATGCACTGCCATCTAATTTAATTCAATTGTTTACATAACCTCAAGATGGCGGCTGTGCGAAATGTTAAAATTAAGTTTTTATTTCTTGTGTCGTAATCATGCGATCGAAGTGAAAGTTTTAATACTGAACCTAGGCAATAATTGTCCTTGAATGGTACATAACTCTATGGCCTATACATATAACAATCCCAAATTGCGAGCTTCCGACATATTTAGACGGTTCTCAATATCTATGAATCTTTTACAGCAATCAAACTGAATTATTTAATGTTCATAGAGACTATGAACATATTTTCACCTATAGGACTTTCAGTAACCTGGTGAGCACAAATCCAACATGCGGCGACGCGAAGTATAAATATTTAAATGGACGTTTCTCGTGAATTAACTATCCGAGTGCCGTGAAACGTAGCACGTTAAATGCTTATACATAGTTGATCCACTGGCATCTAAATTATTTCAATTGTTTGCATAATCACAAGATGGCTGCTGTGCGTAATTTTAAAATCTCGTTTTTACTTCTTGTGTTCTAATCATGCGATTGAAGTTTGAATACTACACGTACACAATAATCTTAATGTAATAGTACAAAAACAAAAATCCACCTAGCGACCATCTAAAATATTTAGACGGTTCTCAATATCTACGAATCTGTTACAGCAATTAAACTGAAATTTTGAATGTTGATAGTGGCAATTAACATGAGCAGGATATATGAAAATAGGCTGTATAGTTCTTCACGGAACTACTTGTTTTTCAATTGTTCACACAATCTCAAGAAGGAGACCGTGTGCATTTTAAAATTAAATTTTTATTTCTCGTGTATTAATCATGCGATCGGAGTGAACGTTTGAATAATGAACCTACGCAAATGCGTCATCTAATAGTACATAACTCTATGGCCTACATATATAAATATCCAAAATGGTGACCAACCGAAATATTTAGACGGTTCTCAATATCATTTAATCTATGATAGCAATCAAACTGAAATTTTGTATCTTGATAGAAGCTATAAACATAAGTTCTCCTATAGTACTTTCAATAACCTAGTAAGCACAAATCCAACATGGCGGCGACGAGAAATATAAATATGTAAATGGACGTTTCTCGCGATTTAACCATTCGAGCGCAGTAAAACATGGTATGGTAAGTGCTTGTACAAATTTCAATCCACTGGCATCTAATTTATTTGAATTGTTTTCATAACCACAAGATGGTAGCTCGGCGAAATTTTAAATTCTGATTTTCATTTCTTTTGTCCTAATCATGCGATTGATATTTGAATGCTACTACACAATAATCTTCAAGTAATAGTAATAACTCTAAGACTTACATAATAAAAATCCACATCGCGACCATCCGAAATATTTTGACGGTTCTCAATATATACGAATGTATTAGAGCGATCAAACTGAAATTTTGTATGTTGATTGAGGCAATTAACATAAGTAGAATATTATGGAAATATGCTTTAGTTCTTCACGGAACTACTTGTTTAATGCAGGCATATACTGGGACGGTACCTTCTGACAGGCCACGGCCACTTCCTTCCCCATTCTTCCTCAGTTTTATTCATCTTCATTCATTTAAACGGGAATAATAAGGGGTAGAATTACAATTCTTTTTGTTTCATTTCGGCCAACTAACGACCATGTTATTTCAAATGTTTCCTTTTAGTATTCCTTCATTCGTTGACAATGTTGTTCCTTTCTCTCCTTTGTTCACGCCTTTCCAGTTTTCCGAGTCGGCCTTGGTTGGAAACTCCGATGTTCGAAGAGTTTTCTCTTAACCTCTTTAGTCTTAAGTTACACGTAAGTGTACCTTCCCGTTTCAATATTTTTTCAGCAGTTGGTATTATGTCAGTGCTGACCCACATTTCTTCCCCCTCTTTTCTACTGGGTCGGAGGTGAGATGCATTATCTATGTGGTGGTTGGCTTTTACGACTGGATGCCCTTTCAGTGCCTAGCTCATGAGAAGTGAAAATTAGAATGAAACAAGTCAAGAATCTTGAAGGAAGCAGCAGTGGCCTTAAAGATACCTCTCCAGATTCACCAGGAGTTGAAAATGGGAAACCACGGAAAATGATTACAGTGACAGCTGACACACCTACTCATCTTCCCTGCTCGGAGATAGCTTGGCTCCATGCATTTTGGACTTATCACTTGTTCTATCCTGGTTGGTAAATAAAACCTGACATTTTAATAGTTTACTTATAGCATGTACTTTGTCTTCAAACTTGTCCCATTATTTAGTAAGAAAGACAGAAAAGGAAAATCTGAACTACAACTTTTGTCTTGGGTCTGAATAGTTTAACTGGTCACGCTCCTGAAAATCTTCACATGAGAACCATATCTCGTGCAGATATTTTTGTATCTCACAGAGATACAAATATTATTATCACTATTAAGTTGTTGGCTCGTAGATTCTGAAAAAAGTATTCGTTTTTGCATATCAGCTCTCGTTCTTACTATGTGGTATATTAGGATATTCAATGAGGCCTACAGCATAGACGAAGAAACACCAGTACTGCATTAAGTTAAAAAGTATTTTGGGGACAAAGATTCTTAATCTGAAGTTATTTTCATCCATTTCTCTTCCACTGTTGAAAGAGATTAAGGAGCTTCGAAATGCTGAAAATCTTCACCAGTTTCAAAAATTGATTTTACGTCATATTAAACTACGAATCTTAGCTGTCTAACGGTACGTTTATTTTCTTCATGGCTCATTTTAAGACTAATGTCTTTTTACTTTCCCAAAACTTGCGTTCTAGTCGTAAACAAACAATGTAGATTTTTCTTTTTCTCTGTATATCTCTCTACATTCATAGTTTTATCTCTTAGAAAATTAACATAAAAAATTTAGAAACCAAAACGGGTGTTGTGGTGTCAGAACATAATTCGTCCTAAAACCAAAACTGTCACCATTTCCTTAGCTAGCGGAAAATCTTTCATTCCAGTTTCTTGTTAAAATAGATTTCATATAAAAACTCTCCCGTTGTTCCGCAACTTTTTCAACATGCAAACTTGAAAGTTTTACAAGTAAGTGTTATATTTTAACTCAACCTTTTTCCAAAATTTATTTTATAGTAGCTTAATTATGCCAGATGAAAATGTTCATAAAAACGCTCTTCGATTTTTGCAAAAAATGAAAGTAGACTTATGAGATCTACACAGGGCGAAAAATTGTGTGTCTGTCTGTGTGTGTGTGTGTGTATGTATGTGTGTGTGTGTGTCTGTGTGTGTGTGTGTGAGTGTGTGTACTCTGAATGTCTGTCCCCCCCCCCCCCTCCCCTATCAATTCAAACACGGTGAAACCGAATTGATCGAAATTTGGTACATAGGTAGAACAAGCAAAGGTCACCTCAGTGTCTTGTTTTATATCGCCGCCATCTTTACCAAAACTGAATGGCGGCCACTCAAACGTTCAAAACGTAAAATCAAATAACGACTAACCAAATCATCCGATCTCTACCAAATTTGGTAACAACATACCTTCATATAGGAAGCGTCTTGTGACCAAACTGCAAGGTCATCCGCCGTACCATTTCAGGATGGTGGCCGTGCGAATTATGCAAACATTATAATCCATATCATGGGACCCACCAGTTCCGATTATCGAGCCGAGAATCATTTTAACTGTTCTAAAGGAAGAGGCACGTTCGAAATTAAAAGTTTATTTTGTAATACTATAGTGCAGAAGTGATTTTAAAAAACTGAGCCGTCTCAGTACAAGGCAAGATGGCAGCGGATATCTCGTGCCTGACTTACATTTCACTAATTTGAGTATTGCATAGAATATAGCGTACTGATAAAAAATAAATAAACTTTGTATGAAATGCTTCATATATAAATAATATACTCTACTGATGAAATCGTTTAGTGTAAATCATTAATTGCTAACACGTTCTATGCAACTCATTTGATATCGGTTAATGTCCGTTTGCACGTTTGGCTCCGTGGTAAAGCGTTACCAATCAATCTTATGGCTATGGTTCAAATCCTATCAGTTAGATTTTTTGCTTGAATTTCTTTATATTTATTGTTTTGTAATGACTCAGACGTTTTAAAATTAATCGTTATATTGTGCATAGTACGATGGAAAATATATAATTAAACAAAATTCGCCAGAAGATTTGCACGAGACATCTAGGAACAAAAAAGTGAATTATCATGGCGAACTGCACGCCGGCCAACAGATTAACTTACAGATTTGATTGAAAAGTTTATGTTTATGGCCGCAAGAATGCACTCCCCCTGTTAGGATTATCTTGGTCGATACTTCTCCATTAGATGTCACGACTGGTCTACATGGGACTCCATTTATTAGTATACCATCGGCATTCTATGCGGATCGAATTTGAAGAATGTCAAGATGATACTACGATAAATTTTTACTTTTTATTTTAAAGGGTTTGTAACAGCATATTTTGCGTTAATTGAAAATGTTAATTGAAGTAACGAACAAAACGATTTCACATAGTATCTGAAATCTAGCCGTTGGTGCTAGTTCAGGATATTAATTAATACTTTTATTGCAGCCAAATAGCAATCGAAAATATCCACATAGTTGGTATACACACGTCTCTGTAGGATCATGGAAAGATTTGTTAATTCAATTATGGTTGTGAAAGCCATGCACAGCCAGACGTGTAAAGTCATGCCTCAACTCAAAGTTGGATGTTGCCCGCGTCAGGCCGATTGTGTAATAATAATAATAATAAAAATAATAATAATTTTATTGGTTTTACGTCCCTTTTATCTACTGTTGCATTTAGAGACGCCGGGGTGCCGGAATTTTGCCCCGAAGGGGATCTTTAACGTGCCAGTAAATCTACTAACACGGCTCCCTCGCATTTGTGCACCCTCAAATGCCATCTGACTGCGCCAGGATACGAACCTGCAACATAGGGCCCAGCAAGCGAGAACGTTACCGCTGAGCCACGCAGCCAGTCCGGTCGATTATGTCTCCAGATCCATAACATTCTTTAGATACTTCTTATCTTTCTTTCTTTCTTTCTTTCTTTCTTTCTTTCTTTCTTCAATGATGGTAGCAGTTGTTTTCGAGGTTGCGGTGTTTGGTAGAGGTAAATAGTTTTTAAGGTCTTCAACCAAGAAATGATTCTATTATACTCTTTGATAAAAACAACGAGTTATAACTATACTCATACATTTAAGAGAAAGTATGCTATATGTTCTTTACTGAACATATTTTTTTTAAATATCTACAAAAAATATTTAAACATTTCTTATTTTCAAGAACCCTCTGTTATAGTAACGCTCTATCAAGTTCCAACGATCGCCGCTAGAGTCAGTGACAGTGACATCTGATAGCCAAAGTTGGAACTACTTGAAATTGAACTTGTTGAGGAGCCTACGGGAGTTCAATTAAAAATGTCTTGCTATGGCCATTGGCTGCAATTCAGATATAAATAGTATGGCGAGAATATCAAGGACCAGCTGCCCTTAACACACGCACGGCACCTTCTGTTTGACATATTGCTGGGTCCACCTTTCTGTGATTTTCTGCGATGTGATATTTCTGGACATTATCGATAGATGCTCCAAAAATAGTACGCCATCATGATGTATCCCATCGTCCACGGTACCATTCGCCCATGCTCGTAATATCTAAATTAATTAACTCAAAATTAGCAACATAAAATACTAAACCTGCTAGAAGAAATCAGACAGCAGGTTTGGAATCAGCAGCACAAATATACCTAAAATCAGTCTTAAAATTCCAGACACCACCCAAAAACTTTATTTTGTTCCTCCTTGTTGACATTCAAATTTGGAAACTACCAAAGCATTTTTCAAAATATTTTTTTTTTTACATTCGAATTGAGCCACTATGGACTACGGAGTAACAACCAAAATCAATATTTCGTTCTAGATCGTCTGCCAGTTTTGATGTCCTGCCAGCATCTCTTGAGCGCATCATTCAGCGCCTTCTTCCGATCTTCTGAAAGAGGTCCCCTCCGTGTCTTGGGTTCTGTCCCTACCTTAAATCCCTGGTAAATTTTGATTAGGTGTCTGAATTCACACCTGTTCATAATTTTGCAGTCCGGAATACCAATTTCTATAAGGTCTTTGTTACATTCTTCGAACCATGCCAATATTTTCCTCTTTGGTTTCACGAAATTCACAATTTTCTTCTTAGACGATCGTTGGACATTCTGAAAATGTGTTCATAGAACAACAACCTTTTCCTTTTTACTGTTGACGTAACTGGTTCTATCTTTCTATATAGCTCTTCGTTTGACTTCAAACGTAATTCTCCGTCAACCCATCTGTTGCCTACATTTTTCTCAATACCCTGCGTTCTCTTGTGACTAACTGGTCGACTAGTCCCCGACTGTTCATAGTCAAAGTCTCCGAAGCATATAATTCTTCAGGTTTTTACAACCGTGCTGAAGTGTCTTAATTTGGCTCCAATGTTCAGCGACTTCTTATTATAGAGTTTTTTCGTCAGGCGATAGGCTCGGTCTAATACCCAGATTCTAAGATTAATTGCTTCCTGTTCTAGGCCATTTTGTTGGATTACCTCACCCAGGTATTTACATTTATTTACACTTTTAATCTTCCCTTGGTTTGTTTTCATCCATCCTGGTCCATCACTGGTGTTTGTCATGTACTGTACTTAGTCTTCTCAAAGGAAATCTGTAAACCTACTTTCTCAGCCTTCTCTGACAACCGATTAATCTATACAATGGCTGATTTAATATTGTAGGAAAAAATTGCTAGGTCAAATGCAAAGGCCAAACAATCAAGGTGCACCCCTTTCAGTTTTGGCCCTAGTCTGAATAGTTCTTCATTCCTTTCTTCTCGACTCAGTGTCTTCCTCCATTCACGAATGACCTTTCCTAAGATACAGTTTAAAAGTATTTTAGTTAATCAATCACCTTGTCTAACACCAGTTTTGATTGCAAAGGGATCTGGGATCTCACCAATGAATTTTACTTTTGCCACTGTGTCGGTCCAAGTCTGTTTAGTCAGATTTCGAGACGTGTCATCCACTCCAAACTCTTCCAGAATATTCAGTAGCGACTCGCAGTCAATTAAGTCATACCCTTCCTTAAAATCAATGAATACGACCATATAGTCATACCTGCCTATCGTCTTATACCTAATGATGTTTTTCAGGTTAAAAATCTATTCCTGGCAAGAATGTCCCTTTCTGAAACCAGCCTGGTACTCACCAATCTGATTATCAAGATGATCTTCAATTCTGTTCAGGAGTGCTTTGGATAGAATCTTGTAGGGAACAGATACAATTGATATTCCCCTGTAATTATTAACGTCCTTCTTGTCCCCACTTTTGTGGAGAGGGTGGATTAATGCAGACTGCCACTCTGTGGGTATCCTACCAGTACTCCATATCTCATCAAAGAGCTCAGCTAGTATATTGAGAGTATCTTCATTCGCACGTTTTAGCAGCTCTGCCACAATGGAATCCTCTCCAGCTACTTTATTACTCTTTAGACCATCGATAATCATTTTAATTTCTGTCTTAGAAGGTGGACGCGACGAGTTGGCCATTACTTGAGTAGGACGGCCTATGAGTAGCCCCAGTTTTGGTTCATCACAATTGAGTAATTTCTTAAAGTACTCAGCCAAGATACGACAGTTCTCCTTGTTGTTCAGACCTAACTTTCCATTTTCATCTCTGAAGCACATGCTCGGTGCTTGATACCTTTTAGATTAGACTTGAAAGTTTGATAGAAGTCCCTGGCATTATTCTTCCGGAAATCCTGATCAACCTGTTCCATTTGTTGTTTCTCATATGATCGCCTTTCAAATCGGAAAACCCGGGCTGCATCTTTCTGACTGTCACAAAACGAGTTACAATCTTCTTGTCTCTTCATTGAGTTCCATTTCTTCCAGGCATCTATTATTTGTACACATGCATTATCACAGGTCTCGTTACACCATCTGTGTTTACGCTTCTGTGCTGTCAAGATTTAAACATTGGTTGCTTGTTGGATTTTGGAGGCAATGTCAGTCCAATTCTTGGATCTGAATGTTATTTGCTGGTGGTATTGCTCCAATACTTCTTGATCGACCTTAAGTTTTGTCACATCATATCTGTGAACTTTATTTCCAGCTTTTGGAGTCTTTCTAAAAGGAATTAAATTCATTTTAATCTTGGAACGATAAGGATCTGTATTTCAACATTCATGATCTCCTTCGTTGCTGTCCTGGATATTGCCACGTGATCAATTTGTTTCTCTCCGTTCAAATTGCCAGGTGGACGCCATATCATCTGTTTATTTTAATTATAAATGTGAATATCCTGGTATAGCGACTCAGGTATTCAGTGAAGCCTTGAACAACATAGCAATAAGGCACGTGTGGACAAGATCGCTCCAGGCTTATGTAAACAAGTTGTAAAATACTCATGTTTCATACTGGGTTGGGTTACGTAATGAATACATTATTACTCGCGATTAAATGACCAAAGTATGTTTAAAAATTGAGATGTCAGTGTTTCCACCCACATGCCGCTTTGACCTGTTGTACGGTGAATAATTAGTGGAATGCGGTACCAAGCTACTACTGAATAGGCTACAACAATGAACAATAGAACGCTCGACACGTGTTCTCGGCCACTGCAAGTGTCTCCACATCTAACAATAAGGTGAACCTGTCTTCTTATTCAGTCATCTAGGCAGTGAGGCCAATACGTGGGATTTGTCCCAAATTGTGGGACATTTAGACAAATATTTTTACGAAAGGGATAAAGGGATTTTTTGTGTAAAAAGTGAGGTGAATTTAGGATATATGGCCGATGTCATATATCACCAGCTGAGCTGCCATTAATATATAAAAGTTTCCTTTGCACAGAAAACGTGCACAATATGTACGAATCATACATGCCCATAGAATAAATAAACCTTTCACGGAAGTATTGTATTACATTACAATCGCCAACTGTCGCTTGTGCGATAAGACAGCTTTGTGTGTTTTTGGATATTAAAACTTTATGTTTTTTTTGTGGAATCATAATTTTAAAAAAATCAGACTTATACAGGGAAGGATAAACATCTCATTCTTTAAATGAATAAAAACGTGTATTAAATGAATGTTTAAGTGTATGCTAATGAGAGTTTACAAGACAGTTTTGTGTTTCGTCAAATCAATTTTAGCGCATATGGTACCGCAATTAGCAACACATTATCGAAACTCTCGAGCACATTCTTTATTCATTACACTTTTGTTTTGATCAAAATAAATTTGTACGTGGGATATTTTCGAGTGAAAAGGGACAATTTGAGTGCGAAGTTAGGATGTTCAGGATTGAGAGGTTGGCAACTCTGCATCTAGCTGTAAACTTCCTTAGGTGACTAGCAATTTATGTTCTTAGGGGCATTTGTAAAGGACGACATTTAATTATATTATTCTGTTAATATTAGGCTATTTTGATACTGTAGTCTCTGAAACAGAGGTATTTACACAACACGAAGTTAAAATCCCACAATCTGGCCAGAAATCGAACCCGGGTCCCTTCCGACTGAAGACAAGCTTTTATTCACCTAGCCACGAAATCGGTCAGAGTGATGGTGACGGCTTCATAATTAATTTAATCCTCATCTCGACGCAGGCCGCCCGGGGCTGTCAACTTCAAATACACCACCCAGTCTCTCGAAGGCCATAATCCATCGTTATTATTATTATTATTATTATTATTATTATTATTATTATTATTATTATTATTATTATTATTATTATTATTGTTATATCTTGGTTTCATCACATCAGGGGGTACAAATCTACATATCGTCTGCCATATCGCCAGGATCGAATCCTGGCGCAATCAGTTGGCATTTGAGGGTGCGCAAAATTCGAAGGAGCCGTGTCAGTAGATTTACTAGCACGTTAAAGATCCCATTCGTGACAAAATTCCGCCACCCCGGGGTCTCTAAAAGCCACAGTAATTAAAAGTGACGTAACAACCAATGACACTATTAGGGCCTATTAATAGAAGTCATCCAAGTGAAGTTTTTTAAACTCATGCAATTTGCTCAGAGTTAGGGCATAACACCCAATTGAGGTCAATCGTGTTGACCGACTGAAAAGCATAACTTTCGTTAAATAATGGGACAGAAAAAAATAGAAAGCATTGTATTCATAAATTGTTTTAAAAAACGACCATTAACTGCAAATTTTTAAGTGTGTATAATTCATTTTGTGAATGTTTTATATAAAAAAGTTGACCTTTATAAACATGAATATTGGGTAGAAAAAAGGCAAAACCCTCCTGCTTTGTGACCCCAGTTTCTGCTTTCTCTGTAGTGAGGTCTGAGATGGTAGAAGTATCAGATCCAGTTCTAACTGTATATTACTTACAGCCGTTGAGGCCATATATTACACTGATAGCCGTAACCATGTCGGTCGAGACTACCGTAAAACACAGCATTGTTTCCGCGAAGCAAGGTGGTTCCGCCTTGAGGGTCAACGCCCCCGTCTGGCACGCGAGACGTACTCATTTAAATGCGATCACATTGTTCTGATCGAAGATTAATCATCGATTAGAATAACCCTAGTGTCGCCTACTGTGCATGACGTCATCTTGGGCGCAGCCTCACGAGGAAGGGCCCGTCCCTCGCCGTCATGACGCCTTCAGGAACAATGAAGCAGGTTGGCGACGTCCAAATTAGTTCAAAGTAAGGACAAGTATCTTCCTTTACGAGAATAGCCCGCCCTGGTGCAGTTTAATAAACAGGTTCGTCATTTTGGAATCATATGCAATGAGCTATCCCATTTAAAGGTATGGTTACAGAATACACTTTCAAATTAACCTCTCTAGATGTGGTTCCTTAAGGATACTGTGTTATACTTGTTGTTATGAGTTGATGTTTGGTAAGAGATGATGAAAGTGGTTAATGAAACTACTTGTATGGATGTTTGGTTGATGAAGCGTTAAGCTGTTGCACTTGTTGATGAATCTAAGGCCACGGCCGTCTCCTTCCCAATCCACATCTGATAAAAATACACACACTAATACAGCCATCACAACACACGTTTATTATAAAAATCCCCCCACACACATACACCAAAGTACATGGGGCTACTTGACTAAACCAATCAACAAAGCTTCTAAACCAATCAACAACAAAAATATTCCATTATATCGTGAATAGAGTAATAGAAAATTCAGTATGTAAACTCGGTGGATGACAATGAAAATCATGTTAGGTATTGTGACCGTCAGACAAGGTCGCCAGGGAATCATCTGCCGCAGATGACCCTTCTGGGTTCCCGATCCTTCGGACCCACACACTGACAAGATAGGGTGCGTTCTTAGACTAGCTCCGGCACGAGACTGATAGCTCAGGGTGATCAGGTGAGTGAGGGAAAAAGTCATAGACGAGCACAAGGAAACACACCCACAAAAATACAAAGCTAGAAATAAATAGTCCAGATTTATGCAAACACGTTAACAGTTTCTTGTAAAAATAGACAAACCCGTATCCTATTCTAAAGGGTTGAAAACTCGGCTAGTCCGCAAATGTAAAAAGTAATAATAAAACAAGATGTTCAGTAAAGAACATATAGCCTACTTTCTCCTAAATGCATGGGAATTGTTATAACTCATTGTCCTTTTCAACGAGTATAATTGAATGTTGGTTGTAGTAGCTTGTTGAAATACAACGTGTTATACGGATATTAAACATGAATATCAGATGCCCTTTGCAAGTGCTACTTCTGTACAAAATGTCATTCAATTCGGTTTCACCGTGCTTGAATTGATGAGGTGAATCGATTTGCACACATACATGGCTGCTATCTGCAAAAAATCTGGCTGATGAACTTGTAGTTTAGTCAAAAGATGCTTCCCACAAAAAGGTATGTTGTTGCAAAATTTGGTAGAGATCAAATAATTAGGTTGGTCGTAATTTGATTTAAGCTTTTAACATATGGATGCCCGCCATTCCATTTCCGTCAAGATGGCGGCAATTTAAACATGACCATGAGGTGCCCTTTGCAAGTGCTACCGCAGTACCAAATTTTGTTCAATTCGGTTTTACCGTGTTTGAATTAATAGGGAGAATGGATTTGCACACATACATGGCCGCCATCCGCAAATTATTAGGCTGATGACCTTGTAGTTCGGTCAAAAAATTCTTCGTACATAAAGGTGTAATTTTGCAAAATTTGGTAGAGATCAGATGATTAGGTTGGTCGTAAATTGATTTAAGCTTTTAACATTGGGGTGGCCGCCATTACGTTTCCGTCAATATGGCGGCGATATAAAACATGACACTGAGGTGCCCTTTTCTAGTGCTACCTCTGTACCAAATTTCGTTAAATTCGGTTTCACCATGTTCGAATTGTTACGGGGGGACAGACATTCAGAGTACACACACTCACACACACACACACACACACACACACACACACACACACACACACACACACACACACACAGACAGACACACAATGTTTCGTCTTGTGTTGATCTCATAAGTCTACTTTCATTTTTTGCAAAAATCGAAAGTAGGCTAAAAACTGATATAATCCTCAACTGAAATGAACTTAAGCCCTTTGGACGTCCTTTTTGCAGGAAAACAACGATGAAAGAAAAACTAGGAATTTTACACGTAATGGATACCCTAAGCAAATACAGAACCAAAATTAAACAAGTAGTTCCGTGAAGAACTATACAGCCTATTTTCATATATCCTACTTATGTTAACTGCCACTATCAACATACAACATTTCAGTTTGATTGCTGTAATATATTCGTAGATATTGAGAATCGACTAAATATTTCGGATGGTCGCCATGTTGGATTGTATATATGTAGGTCCTAGAGTTATGGACTGTTACATGAGGATTATTGTGTACGTGTAGCAATCAAACTTCCATCGCATGATTATGACACAAGAAGTAACAAGGAGATTTTAATATTTCTCACAGCTGCCATCTTGTGATTATGGAAACAATTGAAATAAATTAGATGCCAGTGGATTAACATTCGTATCATGATTTACTGTGCCAAGTTTTACTGCACTTGGATGGTTAAATTGCGAGAAACGTTCATGTGAATATGTATACTTCGCGTCGCCGCTATGTTGGATTTGTGATCACCAGGTTATTTTAAGTCCTATAGGTGAACTTAAGTTCATAGCCCCTATGAACGTAAATAAAATTCAGTTTGATTGTTATAATAGATTCGTAGATATTCAGAGCCGTCGAAATATTTCGAATGGTCGCTATGTTGGATTGTTAAATGTATAGGCTATAGAGTCATGTACCATTAAAGGAAAATTATTGCGTAGTTTCATTATTCAAACTTTCACTTCGATCGCATGATTACGACATAAGAAATAAAAACTTAATTTTAAAATTCGCACAGCCGCCATCTTGAGGTTATGTAAACAATTGAACTAAATTAGATACCAGTGCATTACAATGTGTATAAACATTTCCTGTACCAGATTTCATTGCGTTTGGAACATTAAATCGCGAGAAAGGTATATTTAAAATATTCAAATTCTCTTGGCCGCCATGTTCGTTTTGTAACTAACCGGTTTTTGAAAGTCTTATAGATGAACTTCCAGTAGTGCCCTTTATCTCCGTACAAAATTTCAGGATGATACCGCTAATAGTTTCAGAGATATAGAATGCCGGTGAAATATTTCGCACATCCGCCATCTTGTGGTTATGTAAACAATTGAACGAAATTAGATGTCGGTGCATAACAATGTGCATAAACATATACTGTACCAAGTTTTATTGCGTTTGGTTAAATCGCGAGAAATGACTATTTAAAAGTCGCAAACTCGCGTGGCCGCCATGTTGGTTTTGTAGTTACCACTTTTTCAAAAGTCACATAGGTGAACTTCTAGTAGTTCCCTTTATCACCGAAATAAATCCTAGGGTGATATCGGGAATAGTTTCGGAGATATTGAATGCTGGTGAAATATTTCACACAGCCATGTTGGATTGGTGAGACGTAACAAAATTTGAAGGGCACGGTCGGGGTCGCCCAGAATAGTGCTATGAACTTACCGAGTTTCATTGAAATCGCTCCAGCCGTTTAGAAGTTATTAGACACACACACACACACACACACACTCCTCACACACACTCATACGGACAAAAGGTGATCTCATAAGCCTATTTTTTTCAAAATTGAAAATAGGCTAAAAATACGAATAGTGACAGGTCGTGAATTTACAGCAACACAATACCTATAATTTGCTCACAAGGCTATGGTTATTTACATTTTAAGCAACAATAAGTATTATCGACGTTACGATGGTGTCACTTGCAGCATTTACATGTAAAGTAATTCCTTGTCTTATCCTGACTGAATAAAATACGAGATGGTAGCCATCCGTAAAAGAAACAAAGCTATAACAGACCAGCACAAAAAAAGACACACACACACATAGGACAGGGTTGAAATTCAAGAAAACACTCTTAAAACTACAACATATTTTCACATCCTATCCTGCCTACCCTAATCAGGGTATCGCGCGCCTGATGGTCATCTAAGTGCTTGTGAATTAGGATGATAACTGCGGAGTAAAAACCACGTCTTAAATTACATAGTTGCGGAAGGTCCACGCCTTACTGGGATTATGTGGCATTAGCAACGTCGAAGTACAAAAGTGTCAGCTCGGTCTAACATGGTTAAAGAAAAATAAAGAAAATATAAGCTGCTCCAATAGTGTCGGTCATAGAATCAAGCAAAGTTCAAATTTAAATTAATTCAACTTTGAAAGGATGATCACTCCTACTCATGTAGGTGGGCTTTCCCATACGTTTCTTAAGCTCATCCCATGCTGGTTGATTTGTATACGTGTTTACTTACATAGCGCAGAGTCTAGATTTCATCCTCCTAGCCTCAAGTGATTCCCACTCAGGTTTCTCTAACATACGGCTCACACTGCTCCTGGGATTAAAGTCTCTGAGCAAAAATCTAGCGGTCTTTCTTTGTACCATTTCGAACTCATTTATGAGCCCTACTTGATATGGATCCCAAACCACCGAGGCGTATTCCAGAATAGGTCATACAAGTGACAAATATCCTAATTCTTTAGCAGAGGTACTACTTACTTTTAATACCCTCACTACAAAAGTGCGGGGATTTGTAAGCTTTAGAAAATACACATCCCTCATGACTACTCCATTTCACATCATTCCTTACGTGAACGCCCAAATATTTGCAAGAATCTTCTTCTACAGTTATTTCCGAGCCAAAGTTGTATTGAAAATCTTGCCTTCGCTCTTTTCCTATTTTTATGAGACTATATTTTCTTGTGTTTATTTTCATTTTATTTTCAATCACCCACTTACAGACCAAGTTCAGGTCATCTTGAAGTACTGCGTTGTCTTGTGAGTCATTTATCTTTCGGTATATTACACAAACAACCGCAAACAATCGACAGTCACTGCGAATCCAATTTGGTAACTGATTTATAAACGCCAAAAATAGCAAAGTTCCGATTACGCTGCCCTGAGGGATACCCGGCGTTACGGTAATTTCATCCGATTTCATTCTTGAAATCATGTTCAACAATGCAAATGCCAGGCGTCGTCAATGAGCGTTGTATAATAGCTGCCATAGGTTATATTTCAATCACCACGCTTGTATGCTGCAAGAATGACACTCGGAGTTTAGGTACCGTACCTATAGATATTTGAAATTCATTGATTTTAATCTCATAAATCTATTACCAAAAACTCTTCAAATTGATTTATTTTGCAATTTGTTTTAAATTTAGCGTATGGCGGACAACAGATCACAGTAAATAAACAGAAGACAAACATAGGTTACATTATTTAAATGACTCATGGTGGTTCCGTATTGACATGTTAGAATAGTTATTAACAAGAAATGAACATCTGCCTGAATCAATACTATACAGATAAAATTAATTATTGAACTTGTTTACAGTACATGTTTTGGGGATTAATTATATTTTATCCCCTTCATCAGCTGTTGAAGAAACAAAAAACAAAGCGTAGCACAGTAATAATGTACGTGTTTAAAAACCTAATATGGTGCACCATAAAATTTAGGGTTTAAGAATATAATAAAATGAAGAGAAACAGATGGTGACGGTGATCAGCTGCTCGTGACAAATAGTAGTTCCTTGAAATGGTAAATATGTAACACCAATACTTCACCAATCCGTGTAGCTCTATAACCAATGAAGAGCCTGTATGCTTATATCCAAATATAGCCCTTCAAAACAAAGCGGCTTTAAGAAACCCGACGTGATGGAAAGTGATCATAGGTTAGTTTAAAGCATATGGTGTATGTGGTTAGGACAACGTTACATTTATTAGAAAATGATTTACCATTTCAAGGAACTACTATTTGTCATGAGCAGCTGATCACCGTCACCATCTGTTTCTCTTCATTTTATTATATTCTTAAACCCTAAATTTTATGGTGCACCATATTAGGTTTTTAAACACGTACATTATTACTGTGCTACGCTTTGTTTTTTGTTTCTTCAACAGCTTCAACACAAGTTCAATAATTAATTTGTCTGTATAGTATTGATTCAGGCATATGTTCATTTCTTGTTAATAACTATTCAAACATAGGTTACTAACTAGAACTAAACAAACATATTCACGAATTGCTAAAACATTATGGTTCATCATCTACAGCCTGATGATTTTGCATTCAGCTGGAACCTTGCAATTGGGTGAACCAAACTAGGTAAATCCATGAATAAAAATATGTCGGAAATTAATTTCCCCTCGTACTAGAAAGGTAAATTAAGATTCACATGTTGAAATTGGCTCGCCGGTGATGTGAGGTTGATTGGCTGCGCCAGGGGTTGCTTCCCAACCTTACGGTGCTTCCCAGCCTCTGGCTGGCGACATGAGAGGCGATAGACGCATACGCTTATATCCGCATACGGGGAGTGTTCCATGCAATGTATGATGAATGTCAACATTGGAAAAGTTATATGTTGTCTGAAGGGAAAATATGGATAATGTGTCGATAGGCCTCTCTGCAATCAAGAACTGAACCCGTTGGACAGTTAGGGTGGTTTTATGACTATCTGGGTTTCTGGCGTTCGTGTCTCGTGTACAGAGGTGTGCAAATTATTAGACTCGACGTCAGTTTTCCAAAATTGCATTTTTACTTTTCATGACTTAATGCACTAAGTACAGGGCGCCAGGAAATGTTCTCCGCAGCGGCTACGTGCAGCTGCGAGAAGTTGCGTCTTCAGTTTAGTTGGCAGCACAGTGTCCTTGATAGGGTGAAGGCCACATGTGTGGGCTGTCGGCTGTCGAAATCGTCAGTGTGTATAGATAGATTATTGGAAGAGTGGAACGGTATGTTATGAATGGCTGTGGTGAGGGTGAGTTTACTGTTTGCTTGTTTAATACACGCGACTGCAGTGCTGCCAACGTAACAGGTGACGCTATCTCTCGCGGCAGCTTGTAGGCACTGCGGAGAACATTCCGTTTACAAGGCGCTGCAGTTACTAAAAATGTTTAACCAAGAGTCTAAATTATATTTTCATTTAAGAAACTTAAAGTAAAATAATTTTATAGAATTTCCACTAACAGAGGAGCCTTGCTATTGCAAAATGCCACAGGTTTTGTTTTGATTAGGCCTACTTCACTCTTCGTTTCGTATGAATTTAGAGCAGAGGGATTTGGGTCTTTTTTTTAACTGATTATCCGCTTTTGAATTATTCAAAGATTCATGAACCATGGATTGAAATCACCTGACTTTGAGGGTATATTCCAAAGTCAATGAAAAAATAGAAAACGGACCGAGCTCAGGCATCCCTCGGAATCCTCTATTCTGAAAGTTTCCAGACGCAATTTCTTATGGGAGGAGGTGTAAGTCCTTGGGGGAGGAAACTATACTAAGTAGGGTAACAAAAGATGCCAGCAGTTGGTCATTAAAATAATATTGAATTTAAAAAATGATGTTACTTACTCAAATTGTTTTATTTGAATCCAATAATTTGCTCACCTCTGTATTTAGTAATCTCATGTATGCATTTCTCAGGGGAGCGTGATGGCGCAGTGGCGTAACTGCTTGTCTTTCATCCAGACGGCCGGGGTTCGAATCCCGGTGACAGCGGGGTGGAATTTTCACCTGAAAAATCACGTGGCGTCAGGAAGAGCAACCACCCTTAACTCCCCGACCAGGACCAAAGTGAGCCTAGGTGGCGACCCCAATTAATTGGGAAAAGCCGAAGAAAGTTTATGTATTTATTTCTCAGGATTAGGGAAATACCCATTACAATTGGGTACAATCGTGTTGACCGACTGAAAAGCATTACATTTCAAACTACGAGTATGTGAATAAGCTTGGTCACTTACTCACTTGTGTGACTATTGATTCAGTTTAGTCTGTGTTGTATTCATCATCATATATATTATTTCAGTAGTATAGATCCCTCCTGCGGCGCTCACAAGCGACTGATCGTGAAAAATGAGCATTCAAATGAAAGAGAATATACATTACCATTGACAAATTGCACTCTAATTTCATAAATATCTAAAATCTCTTTAAAAATGAATTTAAAAAAACTGTACGACGTGTGCGATTTGCAGATACTGTTGCTGCAGGAAGATACGCTCCATAATTGCTGTCCACTTCATATTTTGGCCTCTGTGATGCCTGTTTCATATCATTTTAACATTCTGAGGTCTTTATGATTTTGCATGGATTTCAGAAACAGTAATTTAAAGGAATGAGTACTCAAATCGTATAATTTCATAAATATCCAATAACCGGTGAGTGTTACGGCTAAGCTGTCAATCAATGGACTCAGCGCACAAATGACAATAGCAGTGACGAATTGCATTCTAATTTCATAAATATCAATATTTGTAAGAAGTATGTGATTTGCAAATACTGTTGCTGTAGGAAAATACGCGACATCATTGCTGTTCAGTTTGTATTTTGGCCGTAGGGACGCCTGAAAGGTAAATAGTGTTCTATAATCATTTGGTTCAAATAAAAACATAACCTTTCTCCTTTAGTCTCTTATTATATACCTACTGGGGAAAGTGTGGCTTATGAACATGCGAGATTTCTCGCACGGGTCAGCTAGTGATGTGATATTAATAACTTTCATTGCATGATTGAAGCGCAGCTTGTGAGTGGGAGCTGAGAGTACGAGAGGGCAGTCTTTTGGAACTTATTCTTTCGAGCCACCACCGACAGTAGTGGCTACGCTGGCTAACGCGCAGCATTAGGTCATGGGACCAAGCTCTCCGCTGACTCGGTAGACGCGTGGATTCGAGCCCCACCGTCGGCCGTCCTTGAAATGGTTTTCCGTGGTTTCCCATTTTCAACACCAGGCAAATGCTAGGACGGTACCCTCTGACAGGCCACGGCCGCTTCCTTCCACATCCTTGCCCAGTTTCATTCACCATCATTCATTTCATCTCTCATTAACTCCTCTCATGAGGTTGGCGTCAGGAAGGGCATCCGGCCGTAAAAACCATCGCCACAAAGACTTCCATCTCATCTCATCCCCGACCCCGTTGGAACACGGGAATAATAAGGGGTAGACATACATTCTTTCGAGTCACCAATCAGGCGTGAGGCACACTCCCGCTTGACCAGCGGGCACAGTTCAAAATTGTGATACTTACAGGTATTCTGTGTCCCAAAGCTACATTTTCAGCCGTAGTGAACCAGATAGTCAACTAATATTCCAGATGTGACGTTACAAATCATGATCCAAAGCTGCTTAGCACATAGAAATCATGTCTGTAGTAGCTATAGGGGTACCATGTAGAAAAGACTGTTGGAGGCGGGACTCACCGTACGTTGCTGCTGAAGAGCTTCCCCTTCCATACACGACTTCAAAGGTCCAACGACAAGGAAACCAGTAGCAGCGAGAAAGAGAGAGTGACACTTCCCCTACCTGACGCACATGCGCAGAAGAAAGACTAGCAGTGGAAGGACAAGAGAGCTGGAAACACTCTCCCCTACTCTGGTGCGCATGCACATTGAAACATTATATTCTATGTGGTAACCCTATAGTGAACGATTGCCGACTTGTACAAAGAATTTGTGATGTAGCTAGTCTTTTGTCTTTGACTTTTACTCGAAGCAGTGGTGTAACTAGGATTCGCTTCTGGGAGCGGGGGTGGACGGGATGAGCTGAGTCAAATCTGAACTAATAAGCTATGAAGAGCGTTTTCCTATGTCTATTCACTTGCCTGATAAACCCTTCATAGGACAAAACTCTTTATTTGTAAAAGTTTTTCTTTGCTTTTTCTCTTGTTTTAAGTTTAGGTTTTGTGTCTGTTTTATGTAGTGCTTTGATTTTTGTTTTATGTTTGATTTTGATTTTTGTTATTAGGTTTTATTGCTTTTGATTTTCCTTTTAGTTTTGTTTTGGATTTGTGTTTTTGTGTATGTTGGTTTATGCTTCTCCTTTCGATTTCTTTTTCTGGTTTTATGCTTTAGTTTTTCCTTTGCGTAGTGCGGTTTGGTGGTGGTGGAGGAGTGGAAAGCAAGACTACACATTTTCGTGTAACACTAAACGGATTACACGAGTAAACAGAAATGTTCTCGAAATAGTAAATTAAAACGTTCATAATTCAGTTGTTTTTCATCATTTCAAGGATTGGTGTTATTCAAAATAAAAGAAATCAACAACTTATGCCTTTTTTATTTAATGGCTCTGGGAGGATTGATTCCCTAATCACTCCCCGTACGTACGCTACTGGTGCGGAGCACAGCCCTTTTGCTCTTCGGTTTGGCACCGGAATGTACACCTTGTACGTTTCAGAACACAAGTCTATGAAGAAGGCCATGCTTCAAGCACACATGTCGCAAAGTTTCATAATGTGTAGTAGCTAGTGATTAGTTGCTAACAGCTAGTTAATAGTTATCAACTTGAGCTTTGGGAAACAGCCTTACTGCCGTCTACGGCAGATAGGAGTTATTTTCCGAAATATTTTTCTTCACGGATCTGCCTAGCTGGGCTAACGTGGGCCTACCTGCAAGGTTCCAACAGAATCCACAATTCCCTGGTTCAGGAACTATCCTTGTGTCAGTGTACACTTTCCGTGGGGTATATGGTACACCATCTGCCTCCTGTGCCGCAGGAATAAATACATCCTGGGGGGGGGGGATAGTTTTCCCCATTTCTGATGAACTACGAGTTGTCAGTAGTGTGACGCAACCTGTTATCCTGGAGATATCGATACAGTCTCCCTGTGTGTCAATGAATCGGTTGTACAAAAATCGCGCTGTGGGAAAATAGCGCCCACTGAGAAATAAAATTCACGCCCAGTCTAGAAATCGTCCTCGTGACAATACTGTTCTACACGCAAAACAATCCTAACCTGGGGCTTACACCCCAGAGCCCCTTGCTTGTAGTGCAAACAGTAAATTTGGTCCAGACAGTCCTCTAACCAAGTAGTGAGCAATGGTTTCGTCCCGACCAATGATTTCGTCCGTATCAGCCACAAATACTCCAGGTAGAGACCATGCTGGCTGCGATTTACAGAACACCAATGAATCACTGTGACACAAGCTTTGCGTTTCGTTAAATGCAAATTTCAAGCCTATGTTAAGTGAATCGTTTGGAGGCATTCATGTGACAGTCTTTGCTTTTAAGAATAACATATTAAGAAAAGGGCGGAATTTGCTGGAAAATTTGGTACTGGCATGACGAATGAAAGAGAAAGTGAGAAGACTCCTCAAGTTCAAGCGCGCCCCGCCAGGCAGCGTTGGAGGGGGCAAGTTCCACGCTGCCGGTGTCAGCTGGTCTTAGGGATGCTGCTAAGGGAATCGAATTACTTTGTACCTAATACTCTTTTAAAAAGTAATTAGCGATTACAATTAAAATAGCACGGCAGGGCACAATGGAAAACATAATTCACGGAAATAAGAACTACAGTATTCATTACATGTTACGGAAAACACAGAATCCTGGAGTATACAGACACAGATAAAAAAAAACAATCCCCAGCATATTAAAACAAGCACTCATAAACTTTTTAAAGTAACACTCTATTTACCAATTCATTTTGTCGGCTACTGGACTTTCGAAACCTTGCGTGAAGACTTGGTGGATGTTCGAGATTGCAAATCTCGGCGGATTTCCTTCGTTCTGAAGAAAAATCGGCACTTTATATAATGATAAACAAGTCTGGGGATAAATTCCATGACATGCTGAAGACAACAGCCAGCTCCTGAAGGATCAACTGAAATTGTATCTACGGAATTGATGCAATCAAAAAATATTTCGCTCCACATCGATTTTGAGTTTAATTTTCCGGTAATTACTTTCTCGGCCTGGAAAAGAATGTCACATACACTTCTCGAAGGACGTGTTAGAAACACTTCATTGTTCATTGAGCCGTAGTCCTTTATTTCGGTAAGAACTGAAAATTTACTTAGATTATTGTCACGTAGAGAATGAGCACAGGGCGAACACTTAATACATTTAGAAGAGTGCTTAACAACATAGCCAGCCAAATGGTACACTAAACACTTATCAATCGAAGAGTTTCGAACTGCGCTGTCAAATTCAGGTACAGAGCTTTCCCAGTCTTCGATATTTACTGCATCTCGAACCACAATTTTTTTCTTAATGGAAGTTTCCACTGATTCCTTCACTGTCTTGTTATGCACTTCCGCATTCCGGGCTAATATACGCATCTGATTAACATACGAGGTCAAGATCTGCTCCCGTTTAGGTTCACAATTTCCACCAACATTTAAAGCCTGTTTTATAGGAACGTATATACATTGAAGTAGATGCAAATGAAGGAAATCTATTGTCGATTGATGATCATCTGAACTGAAAGACCGCATAATTCCGAATTGCCGTTCCAAGGGATCTTTGGTGAGCTTTCCTGTCAACACATACTTATAACCTTGCTCCCAAAGCCATTCACACATCTCCAAAGTACTCTGTAGGGTTACTACTAGTGATTCCAAGGTTCTATTGGAGACAAAGGTGTTATTGGTAGATCTCACGGTCTGAAGAAAATTAACAACAGCTGTATGAGAAGGTGAACCTTTACGAAGAGCCTAGACGGAATGAATGCATTTAGTGCATCAGCAACAACATTTATATCACTGGTAAATGTCTCAGAGTCCTCACTACCTTGTAATCCTGCCAGACCCATTTCTCTATAAAATTTAATACCTTTGGCAACAGTGTCACTGAAAAGTTGGAATGCAAGTCTAGCGTTCATTCTCTGGAAAGATGATGGGTCTAAATGAGCAACTGTCAGCTTGGGGCATGCTCTAAGCCCAGCATACCCTGAGAGATCTTCTTTGAACAGTTCCCTATAAAAATTGAAATTAATAATTTTGTCGTTATAGTGAAGTTCTACCTTATCATGAAAGTGGTTTCTTATGCATTTCAATACATGAACGAAGTCGGAGAAAGCCCAGATCTTTCTCGTAACATCTGCAGGATGTGAGGTTGTAGAGAGCTTGTCTTGCCACTATCTCCTAACGATCTCCAGGCGTTTTTATTTGTCTGACTAGCATCACAAGTAAAGCCAACCACCCTCGCCCCGGCCTCTTCTAACTGAAAAAGCACCAGTATTAGAATGTTTGCGAGAATGTCCCCTGGAGTAGCATTTCTGCTTGCATAAACAGCAACTGGCTGCACCCAATTATGCATGAATGGTACGAACATAAACACTAGAGCGTGATATGCAAGTACGTTCTTCTAGAGGTCAGGTGTGTGTTCACCTAAATCAACTAATCCATCTACTTTATGAGAAAAACTATTAAACTGGATTTCTTCTCTTAGCTTCACTTCATCGAAAATTACAACACCGTAACGTAACATAAATAATAAATAATTGTTAATGATCAATACGTTTTCTTCCCTTAGCAAGAGTTTGAGTACGAGATCGAGACTGGTGTATGAACTCACCAGGGAGACCTTCTTAATAGAAGATCTGCGAACAACACTGCTGCTGTCAACAAGTCATGCCTACAACAAGCTTCTCCAAGATCTAAGAGAGAAGAAAAGAGACATACGACCAGACTTCTATGGTACCTGCGCGATGCAAGACAGAACCTGGACACAAGCGAACTAAGAAATGCGATATGCCACTACAAGACTAGCGGTCCATGGCTTTCACCACAAGCTATGCTCCTATAAGACGTTCCACGACACGAACGATACCTGCATCTGTGTCCTGTGCTAAGAAAAATGTCAACAATACCACATTCTAAAGTGCAAAATACGATATAGGTCTATTGCTGCTTATAGCAAGGACAACTAAACTTTATAAGATATAAGGTCTATATGTAATCTTTGCTGTAATCTATGCTGTAATCCTTGCACGGTTCGTGCGCATTTCTACTTAGATTATTATTATAATTGTTAATGATTTCATCGGAAGAAATTGCTAATACCATTCTAATGAAAATCAAAATGAAAATCGTAATCAAAATCAAAATCGAAGTCAATGTCAAAATCAAAGTCAAAATGCAAATGAAAATTGAAATTTAAATTAAAATTGAAAATAAAAATAAAAATATAAATTGAAATTGAAATTATAATTATAATTAGTCTATAATTATAGTTATAGCCTGATTAAAACTAAAATTGAAATTGAAATTGAAATCGAAATCGAAATCGAAATTGAAATCTAAATTGAAATTGAAATTGAAATTGAAATTAAAATTAAAATTAAAATTAAAATTAAAATTAAAATTAAAATTAAAATTAAAATTAAAATTAAAATTAAAATTAAAATTAAAATTAAAATTAAAATTAAAATTAAAATTAAAATTAAAATTAAAATTAAAATTAAAATTAAAATTAAAATTAAAATTAAAATTAAAATTAAAATTAAAATTAAAATTAAAATTAAAATTAAAATTAAAATTAAAATTAAAATTAAAATTAAAATTAAAATTAAAATTAAAATTAAAATTAAAATTAAAATTAAAATTAAAATTAAAATTAAAATTAAAATTAAAATTAAAATTAAAATTAAAATTAAAATTAAAATTAAAATTAAAATTAAAATTAAAATTACTCAGTTATTGTTGTTTTAAAGGGCGGCACTACCAGGTCTTCCGCCCTAAAATTAAAATTAATATTAAAGTAATAATAAATAAGAAGAATAAAAATAATAATAAAGAATACAATTAAAATTTAAGAAAATATAGATAAAAATCAAAATAAACTTATTTCAAAATGTGAATAATAACTTATCCAAAATTTGGTTAAACACACCAGTGACATTGTTTGGCCCATCTTAAAAGTGTAATGAACATTTTCTTTTCTTTGCCACTGTTAAAGTTATAGTTTCTTAATTCACTTCGAAGCATCCTCACCCATTTGTCATAAGAAGGAACGACTACCAGTAACGTGGCACTTCCCAACCCTGCTGCCCTGTGAACCCGAAAAAGACGGCTAATAAAAGTCAGTCATGTTACAAGCAGAGGCACGTTCACTGTCACGGAACTGGACAATAAAGCTTAACATGCTGGTGGGTGTGTCCCCGTTACCCAATCAATTTAGAAAAATACTCCCAATCATTTGGCGGCTAACGTAAACAATGGAAATTAGGCAAGCGACCGCGTGAGTAATGGCGCCGCATGCTCGTGAAGTCATAAGCTGCTTTATCGTGTCTGGTGGAGGAGATGTCAAGTGGGCTCCCACAGTACCGTGAGCAAAGAATCAGAGTCGCAAACATTAACAGCCATAGACACTTAATATAAAACTAGGAAACTTATTTTTTTGGACAATGTGTATAAAATAATAATTCCCCCACTTATATTTGAACGGAATAGTGGATTACAGATAGACAAGATGAATTGGCAATATATAAAACATATTTAATCTCTACTTAGTATAAAACAAAGTCGCCGATTCTTGGATGTTACAGGTAAACTCGAGAACCACTAGATGGATTTTGATGAGGTTTTCATCATTGTGTAAATGAAATCTCGTGGATGATTTCTGTAGAAAATATATTTATTTATGATCAAAGGAATCCGAGCAGTAAAGATTTCAGTGGAAAAGTCGAAAACAAAACCTGGCATCCGAGCGTTTTGTATGCTTACGCTGGGCAAACCGTTAAAAATATATAAATACTATGAGTGTAAGAATTGTTCAGCATGAAAAGTTCTACAAAAAAGTCCGCGAGAGCATATGTCAATCTTCAATACATCGCCCACTATAAGTGTTTTTACGTTTTAATTTCTTCCAACCATGTCCATTAAGCTACTGAGGCGACAGTTTACGAGCTAGCTAAGGCCGAGTATATCATCCCTGTTACAGCCTAGCTAGCGGGCAAACCTATTGCCCCAGATACAGCCAGCAGCAAACCGTTGAGTCGTTTGTAACTCGGCTTTTCTTCATTTCGCCTGTGAACTTTTCGTTCCGCAAAATTCACAGTCAAGCTAAGATTGGAGGGAAGGGGGATTTGTGTTTCATGCACCTCGCCATTCTTAAATTACGTCTGACAAGAATTTGTTACACATGCATCTTCATGATAATATAATTAATAGTCCAGTCTGTGATTTTATCCCATCATGCCGAGACGTATAACGGATATTGGTCGTTGTTCATTGACATTGGAAAAGAAAAAACACTTATCAGGTAATGCATTCGTAACTGTTCACGGGCGAAGCCGGGACGGGTTGCTAGTTATAAATAAACTAACAACCCGCCTCGGCTTCGCCCGGTATCTTTAACGGTTTATCCAAAGTAACCTTAAAAGGCGCACGGACAGTAGGTACCAGACGCAATTCACAAAAGCCGAGGTGAACAGTGAAACTTCAAACTTATATACTCTTCTCTGAAGTCTTAACGCGACACGACTGGACAGTTTGATGTTGGCCGAGGCTGGGGTGATAGGCTCACTCGCTAGCTCGTAAACTCGCTCTAAAGCTAGTAATTAAATTTCCACTGAATGGAGATTGTTGGAAGAAAGCGCGCCTGTCTCGCACCCGGAGGCCACAGGTTCAATTCCCGGCACCGCCAGGGATTTTAGAAACTGATGCGAGGGCTGGAACGGGGTGCACTCAGCCTCGTGAGGACAATTGATTAGCCGACTGACAGTGAGGCAGCGCCCCCGTCACGGAGACCAAGACCCGACGTGCTGACCAAGCGTCACCCCTTAATCTGCAGGCTAAATAGCTGGGTAGCGGTCTCTTGGAAGTCATAGGCCCTTCATGGGCTGTAGCGTCACGGGGTGGGGGAATATTAGGAAATATACTTTCATTTAATAATTTATGCAGAAACAGTGCTATCTAAAGCCGAACTCTGGTTTGTTTTAAAACTATTTCACACAGTTATAAATATTTCTCCTCCGTTAGTCACCAGCATATAGTCAATAACAAAACGTTTATAGCTATCTGACTTTTCTGTGCTAGAATTTTCAAGTAGTATTCAATTTTTAACAAGTAGTTCCGTGAAGAGCTATACAGCTTCTGTGCTAGAATTTTCAAGTAGTATTCAATTGTTAACAAGTAGTTCCGTGAAGAGCTATACAGCTTCTGTGCTAGAATTTTCAAGTAGTATTCAATTTTTAACAGGTAGTTCAGTGAAGAGCTATTCAGCTTCTGTGCTAGAATTTTCAAGTAGTATTCAATTGTTAACAAGTAGTTCCGTGAAGAGCTATACAGCTTCTGTGCTAGAATTTTCAAGTAGTATTCAATTTTTAACAAGTAGTTCCGTGAAGAGCTATACAGCTTCTGTGCTAGAATTTTCAAGTAGTATTCAATTTTTAACAAGTAGTTCCATGAAGATCTATACAGCCTATTTTCATATATCCTACTTATGTTAATTGCCTCTATCAACATAAAAAAAACAGTTTGATTGCTATAATAAAATCGTAGATATTGAGAAACGTCTAAATATTTCGGATGGTCACCATATTGGATTTTTATATATGTAAAACTTAGAGTTATGTACTATTAAATGAAGATTACTGTGTAGGCGTCGTTTTAAACTTCAATCGCATGATTAGGATACAAGATTTAAAAATGAGTTTTTATAATTTCACACAGCTGTCATCTTGTGGTTATGAAAACAGTTGAAATAGCCTAATGTAGATGCCAGTGGATTACAATTTGTATAAGTATTTATCGTACCATGTTTCACTGCACTCGGATCGTTAAATCGCGAGAAACGTCCATTTAAATCATTTTATTTCACGTCGCCGCCAGTTTGATTGCTGTCACGGATTAATAGATATTGTGAACCATCTAAATATTTCGGACGTTTGCCATGTTGGATTGTATATATGTAGGCCATAGTGTTATGTACTATTAGATGACTATTATTGTGTAGGTTTATTATTCTAACGTTCACTTCGATCACATGATTAATACACAAGAAATAAAAACTTAATTTTAATATTTCCCACAGCCGCCATCTTGAGATTATGTAAACAATAGAATTAAATTAGATGCCAGTGCATTACAATGTGTATAGTCATTTGCTGTACCAAGTTTAATTGCGTTTAAATGGTTGAATCGCGATAAAAGTCTATTTAAAAGTTTCAACTTCGCTTGGCCGCCATGTTCGTTTTGTAGTTAACAGGCCTTTGAAAGTCTCATAGATCACATAGAACCCTCTATCACTGTACAAAATTTCAGGGTGATATCAGCAATAGTTTCAGAGATATAGAATGCCGGTGAAATATTTCGCACAGCCACCATGTTGGATTGGTGAGACGTAATAAAATTTGATGGGCACGGTCGGGGTCGCCCAAAATGGTGCTGTGACTTTACCGAGTTTCATTGAAATCGCTTTAGCCGTTTAGAAGTTATTAGCGGGACACACACACACATAAACATACACCCATACACACACGGACAAAAGGTGATCTCATAAACCTATTTTTCATAGATGAAAATAGGCTAGAAGATAATGTTTTTTCTTATGTAAACATAAGGAGAATAGAGGGGTTTCTACCAACATCAGTCAATTCTAGTCTTAATCTGTTTTGATTATATTCATAACAATAATTATTGTTTCTCGAATCTTTCGCAAATAAATATACAGTTGTTTCGCATCAAAATAACGTTATTTTGAAAACTAGGCAGTGTATTAATTATTTATGACTTTTTAATAATGCACCATCATAAAGGGGGAAGTAGTTTTTAAGACCATGCATTAGATTTGTCACTTTGTATTATTATTATTATGACTTTTAAATTTTACACCATCATAAAAGGGGAAATTATCTTTGGTTGGTTGGTTGGTTGGTTGGTTGGTTGGTTTGTTGGTTCCTCAGTTTAGGGGCTGCGACTGCGCCGTCATGTAGCCCCATGTACTTTGGGTGTGTGTAGAATCTGTCTGATACCTGGTGTTAATTGTGTTGACTGTATTAGTGTGTGTTATCTGTTTCCGATTCAAGTAGGGACTGCAGACATTGAAGTTTTTCAAGTAATCCTACTTTTGCCCGCCAAACGCCACCGTCAACGACTACTAGTTCAGAACTTGATTACCAGATGCCACCACAGTTGGCTCCAGGTGACGAACGTCGGAACCTAAGAGCGTTTATCAAATGCTTAACCTATAATTTAGCTTCACGCAGGTGTAATTAGGGGAAGGTTCTTTAACATGCCATACATCTATGACATAGGACCGTCGGCTCTACTTCCCCTCCGATGGAAGGCATACTGAGGGATTTTTAACGCTCTTAAAAAATCCGACGGCTTCGTCTGGGTTTGAACCCGCGATCTTGGGCATAGAAGCTCAGCATGCTACCAACTACGCCACCGAAGCCGCTGAAATTATCTTTAAGACCATGTAATCATTTCATTAAATTTGTCACTTTGAATTATTGGGAAATAGGCAGCATAATTGGGAGTAGAACAGGATGAGGTTAATTGCAGGACATAGGTACGAGTGGGTGTGAGAGGCAAATACACACATCAAAAAAAGTTTTGCATCACCTCGGTTCCAAGAGTTCCGGAACCGTTAAATACAAAGGGAATAGAGATCAACACAAACAACATTTCAGCTCGTTTTATTGCTCATGAGACCCACACATTGCATGTTGTACCATCATACAGCTAGACTTTCAGCATTTGTGGTCCAGATTGCAGTACACACCACTACCTCTAATACCCAGTAGCACGTCCTCTTGCATTGATGCATGCCTGTATTCGCCGTGGCATACTATCCACAAGTTCATCAAGACACTGTTGGTCCAAATTGTCCCACTCCTCAACGACAATTCGGCGTAAATCTCTCAGAGTGGTTGGTGGGTCAAGACGTCCATAAACAGCCCTTTTCAACATATCCCAGGCATGTTCGATAGGGTTCATGTCTGGCGAACATGCTGGCCACTGTAGTCGAGCGATGTCGTTATCTTGAAGGAACGCATTCACAAGATGTGCACGATGAGGTCCAGAATTGTCGTCCATGAAGACAAATGCCTCTCCAATATTCTGCCGATATGGTTGCACTATGGGTCGGAGGATGTCATTCAGGTATCGTAAAGCCGTTTCGGAGCCTTCCATGACCACCAGTGGCGTACGTCGGCCCCACATAATGCCACCCCAAAACATCAGGGAACCACCACCTTGCTGCACTCGCTGGACAGTGTGTCTAAGACGTTCAGCCTGACCAGGGTGCCTCCAAACACGTCTCCGACGATTGTCTGGTTGAAGGCATATGCGACACTCATCGGTGAAGAGAACGTGATGCCAATTCCGTGGGGTCCATTCAGCATGTTGTTGGGCCCATCTGTACCGCGCTGCATGGTGTCGGGGTTGCAAAGCTGGACCTCGCCATGGACGTCGGGAGTGAAGTTGCGCATCATGCAGCCTATTGCGCACAGTTTGAGTTGAAACACGACGTCCTGTGGCTGAACGAAACGCATTATTCAACATGGTGGCATTGCTGTCAGGGTTCCTCCGAGCGGCAATCCGTAAGTAGCGGTCATCCACTACAGTAGTAGCCCTTGGGCGGCCTGAGCGAGGCCTGTCATCGACAGTTCCTGTATCTCTGTACCTCCTCCATGTCCGAACAACATCGCTTTGGTTCACTCTGAGACGCCTGGAAACTTCCCTTGTTGAGAGCCCTTCTTGACACAAAGTAACAATGCGGACGCGATCGAACTGCGGTATTGACCTTCTAGGCATGGTAGAACTACAGACAACATGAGCAGCGTACCTTCGTCCTGGTGGAATGACTGGAACTGATCGGCTGTCGTACCCCCTCCGTCTAATAGGCCCTGCTCATGCATGGTTGTTTACATCTTTGAGCAGTTTTAGTGACATCTATGAACAGTCAAAGGGACTGTATCTTGGATACAATATACACAGTCAACGTCTATATGCCGGAGATCTGGGAACCGAGGTGATGCAAAACTTTTTTTGATGTGTGTACTACATCTAATTCCATATTGCCTTTTAAGTTGAAGTTAATAAAGATGATGCTTTATCTTCCCTCTGTCCATAAAACTCATCTGTCTCTATAAAGGACTCAAGGACAGTGTCGTGCCGTGGGCATGGGTGTTAGATAATTCCTTGACAGAACAACCGGTTGGCGAAGTAATGCAAGTTAAATGTAGCGTGTTGACCCCCGAGGAACCGGAACAATCGCAGGCAATACTGGATACTTATGGCGCATATCTACATCTTCAATCAACAAGTGACGTAATGACTGATCATTAGATAAGACAAATACTATACTTAAACTGGCGAAATGATATAGCAATTGCAATAAAAGCGTAGCTTAACATCAGAAGTGTGCGTCACCTTCAGAAGATTTAGCTCCTGGAGGCAAATACTGTGTACCTCACCCGGAACCCGAGTAAATGTAGAAATTATGATTTATTGTAAAGACGCTTTCCAAGCAGACGAGGTTGTCTAGTGGCCATTTTTAGTGACACAAATGAGAACTGCACAACATTAGTTTTCTACAACCAACCACCTAGCCTGAATTACAGATACAATAATACAGCCAACACAAGAACACAGGTTATCAGACACAATTCCACTCACACCCAAGTACACGGAACTAAATGACCCCTCAACTGAAACAACAAAAGGAACAACTACCGTACTCCTTTAGTGTTAAACTCAAGGCTAAGGTTTTCATGACATTGTATATTTTTTCTGGTAAGCCAGAAATACTGATTCTTTATTATTTACATGTTTGAGGCAAGTTGAGGAATATAAGAATAACCTTTGGGGGCAATGTAGAAAAATACTTTTTTGCATTTTTCACCCTATAAGGCTTACGAGATTCACTTCTGTCGGTGTGTGTGTATGTCCAAATAACTTTTGATCTTTTTGACCGATATTAATTAAATTTGGTGGTAAGTTAATTCTATCTTCAGACACCTCAACCGTGGCTTTAACCGTCACCAATTAATTGAGCATGGCGGCCAAGCGAAATATTCCACCTGTACTCAGTATCTCCCCCAAACAAATACAGCATCCAAATTCAAATTTTGTTCTGTGATAAATGGCCTATATTAAGATTATATACGTGATTTTAGGAAACCTGATATAAAACAGCATGGCCATCACGCATAATATTGAATTTGACCTTTCAGACGAACTAATAATTCTAGCACAATGAAAGGTGGCATAACGAGTCATTGTTTACAGCGAATTATATTAGAGTTCAATGTTGTTCGGGTTTGAACCCGCAATCTTGGGCATAGAAGTTCAGCATGCTACCAACTACGCCACCGAACTTAGCCTCGATCTCTCCATTACGAGTATCCTCTTGCCATTGCTCCCATCTATTTGTCCCACCAGACATTCGTGCTACCCTCATATAAGTTACCTCTAGCTTATGTGAGAGATATCCTGAATCAACCCAGCTCTCACTCCCATACATCAAGGCCAACCTAAACACTGAGCGATGTAGAAACAGGGGCGGCTTCAGTGGCGTAGTTGGTAGCATCCTGAGCTTCTATGCCCAAGATCGCGGGTTCAAACCCGGCCGAAGTCGTCGGATTATTTAAGAGCGTTAAAAATCCCTCAGTATGCCTACCTTCGGAGGGAAAGTAAAGCCGGCGGTCCAATGTCATAGATTTATGGCATGTTAAAAAACCTTCCACTAATTACACCTGTGTGAAGCTAAATTATAGGTCAAACATTTGACAAACGCTCTTGGGTTCCAACGTTCATTGCCAGGAGTCGACTGAGGTGGCATCTGGTAACCAAGTTCTGAACTAGTAGTCGTTGACGGTGGCGTTTGGCGGCAAAAGTAGGAACTACTTGAAAATATTCAATGTCTCCAGTCCTTACTAGAATTGAAAACAGTTTTTTTTAGCGTATGGCTTTTAGTGCCGGGAGTGTCCGAGGACATGTTCGGCTCGCCAGTTTTGTAGCTGCTTCGAGACGGACACCCAATGGGTGAGCTACAATTACCGTTGGGGAGGGAAGGAGGGAAGTTGGAATGTAAGGACGAGGAGTTGGAAGGTAGCGGCTGTGGCCTATTGTTAGGGACCAACCCCGGCATTTGCCTGGAAGGAAGATGGGAAACCACAGAAGACCATCTTCAAGGTTGCCGGTGGGGGGATTCGAACCTCCTCGCCTCCCAGATGTGAGCGACTGCCATCAGTCATGCCGTAACCACCACGGCTAACTCACCCGGTTGAAAAAAGATATCACACACTAATAGTCATCACAATTAACACCGGTTATCAGACAGATTCTACACGCACCCAAAGTACACGGGGCTACAAGACTGCGTTGTCGCAGCCTCTGAACTGAGGAATAAAGCAAGTACAGACAGATTCGTTGCAGCACTAATTTCTGCAGAATACATGCAGAATTCATTTCATTGACTGTCCTACACATTGACCCTTCCTCTTCCACTATACTACCATCCTGAGAGAATAAACAGCCCAAGTAGGGTACTTAAAATGGTTCACCTGCTCCAATTTAGTTCCCACTACGTGGCATTCTATTCCCTTGTGTTTCTCCTCTTCCGACATCTTCTCCATTTTTGACACGGTGATTTTCCTAGGATGTTGGTTACATTCCTGTTCAAGTTCTAACATGTAAGCTGATAAGCTTTCGACAGAGTATGTCAATACAACCTGGTCATCATCACGAAATAGACTTAGTCCCAACCAACCAGTTTATCCCTTCCAACAAATGGTCCATATGTAATAAACAGTAACTAGTTGAAACCCGTCAAAACATGACGTTCATTGGGGAAATATTAACTCAAGAATTTTCTTATATGCATTCATTCTATGATTACAGAGAAAGATCGAATTTGCAACATATAACTGGCCATGACTGAAAACTTGATGAGGCAAATAGTTTCAGATTTTCCCCTTGAGCTTTATTGATTGTGATAAAGTATGCCAAGCGATTGGAAATTGGTGCCTCTTAAAAGAAAATGGAAGTGTTTTATCGGATGGTGTTAAATCAAGTCAAAGGGTTAGAACTCTCTGCCCAATATCATCTGCAAATATTATTTACAAATCCATGCAATTTTCATACATACCTACTTCTTAATCTGGCACCATTTAGGAGCCCTTGGGACATGTTCAGATTCCTAAGGAGCATTACTATGGCTCAAACATTTAGAACATGTGGAGAATATGTGGAGGCAACTCACTTAATTCCAAGGAATTCAAGAATTCTGCAGGAAATTGAAGTAGCTGGCTTTCATCTTCATTATTGAATCTGTTAACGCTGGTGTATATTTTTGTTACCTCGGTGTTTTAAATATATACTAGTTGAAACCCGTCAATACATGACGGTCAATAAGAAAATATTTACTGAAGAATTTTCTTATATACACTGAAGAAAATGGAAATTGCAACACCATGAAGGCATTGGTCGTTTGTGTTGATTTTCAAGATATGGAACGATGCCTTGTAGATATGTAAACGATCAAAGTTTCAGACCCATTGGATTGTTGCTACAGGTCTCCCCACGTGATTGGTCGCGGAGGATTCAACTCCAGTATACGGACACCGGTGTAGCGTAGTTGACTTGCAGTCTGTGCAATGAAGTGTTCCCCGTCAAACATGCCTCGACGACAGAGAAGAGCACGCTATCAACAACTGTCGCCGTTTGAGAAGGGTCGGATAATTGGGCTGTGTGAGGCTGGATTATCGCTAAGCACTGGCGCTGCACGTGTTGGCCGACAGGCATCTACGGTACAACGTGTATGGCAGCAGTGGTCAAATAAAGGTACCCACACTCGTAGACCTGGCACAGGCCCACAGCGACAGACAACTGTGAGAGAGGATCGCCGCATCATTCGGATGGCCCGGATGGAACCCCATGCAACAACAGCGCAAATTCGAGCAGCTGTGGCACCCCACGTTACACAACTAACAGTTGGTAATCGCCTGCGTGCAGCTGGCTTACGATCCCGTGTCCCTGCAGAAGGTGTTCCATTGACCCCACAACAGCGACGTGTAAGGCTGGCCTGGTGTCGAGAACGATCGACGTGGGTCGACGAATGGCATAGGGTGGTCTTTAGTGATGAATCGCGCTTCTGTCTTGCCCGCAGTGATCGCCAGAATCGTGTGCACCGACATACCGGGAAGAGGAGCCGCCCAGACCTTATTGTCGAGAGGCACACGGGGCCAACACCAAGCATTATGGTCTGGGGAGCGTTAATGTGAAATCACAATTAGTGCCTGTTGAGGGCACTATGACTGCTCGACAGTATGTTGATAGGGTACTCAATCCAGTGGTTGTCCCTATGATGGCGAACATTGGTAATGGGATGTTTCAGCAGGACAATGCCCGGGTTCACTCTGCACGCATCTCCAGACATCACAACCTTAGAATGGCCCTCCAGATCCCCGGACCTCAGCCCTATTGAGCATGTGTGGGACATGATGGGTCGACAACTGGCCAACCGTCCTCAGCCACCCACAACTCTGGAATAACTGACCCGTGCAGTGCAGCAAGCATGGGCCACAATTCCTCAGGAAGCGATCCAGGGCCTTATTGACTCCATGCCTCGCCGAATTCATCAATGCATTGCAGCTCGTGGTGGGCACATCCAGTATTGATTGTTGTCTAAACTTGCGGTCAGATTGCCCTGAAAGTGTAATCATGGAATCACAACCGAACACTCTTCCTGCATGTTCAATTGCAGCAATGTAGCACCACTCCTTCTGGATGTTGCAATTTCCATTTTCTTCAGTGTACGTTCTTTGTACAATTATTTTTTGGCGCTATTGATACTTTAAGAGCGTCAAAAAATTCCAGAGTTCCCCATTGCGCTTTATTGATTGTGATAAAGTATGCCAAGCGAATCGGAAAATGTTGCCTCTTAAAAGAAATTGATTGGTTTATCCTATGGTGTTAAATCAAGTCGAAGGATTAGACCTCTCTGCCTAATTTTAACTGCACTTATTTCCAAATCCAAGCATTTTCATGCATATTTCTTATAATTAATATGGAATCAAATCGAAGGGTTAGATCATCCGCCTGATTTTAACTGCACTTATTATTTCCAAATTCAAGCAATTTTCGTACACATTTCTTATAATTAATATGGTAGTATTTATGAGCCCTTAGGAAACTTCAGTTTTCTAAGGAGCATAACTATGGGTCAATCGTTTGGCGTATGTGGAAGCAAATCACTTAATTCCAAGGAATTCAAGAATTCTGAGGAGTCTAATATATACAACTGGCCGCAAGAACCGTCGCTTATAATTTTGGAATATACATTAACGAAGAAATGCGATGATGTGCAATTCCATACATTTTAAAACAATATGGACCGTATGCATGTGGCACAGTGACATTGGCACCAAATGAAACCAAGGACATAGCATTTGTTGTACTGCCGATTATTCTACCTAAATTCCTTGAGGTATCATTTCCAGTGAAAAATTGTTTTATATTTTATATTTAGTAAGATTAATTTTGCCATTACAACACCAAAGGTCAAAGTAACCAAGCGTAGATTTCTCGCTACAGAAATACAGTGCAGAACAATGTTTACATTTGTTCGTCAAGGATCCTACACTGTACGGCATAATATCTGGAATTGTTTCTGAAATGGCATATTTTTAATTCTCAAAAACAAAGATCACACTACGATACGGAGGATCCTTTATCCGCCATTTCTCTAGAAATATAATTCTGGTCTGAGGGCTGGAACGGGGCGCACTCTTGAGGCAAAACTAAGAAGGGCAAGGTTCGATTCCCATCTCAACAATCTAGGATGTGCTTTTCCGTGGTTTGCCACTTCCACTGCAGGTAAATACCGGGATAGTTCCTAACTTAAAGCCTCGGTCGTCAATTTCCCATTCCCCACTTTAATTACAAATGCACACATCAGTACAGCCATCACAATAACACAGGTTATCAGAGAAAATTTGAGACACGCACACACTAAAGTAGACGGGGATGAGTGACCACGATGTTTGAGTCCATCAAATGAATTATGTTCGTCAATTGTCTCTCATGGCGAAAGCGATTGTGGCCATATTTTATTTAATCATTTAAAAGGTATGGGTACGTAAATAGTGGAGAATTCCTTACTTTACGGGAATAATAAAAGTAAAATATGTTAAGACAATGTATTACCAATAGCCAGAAAGAATAATTGGGAAATAAAAATATGTGGCGGAGGTGGGATTCGAACTGCTTCCATTGGGGGATGCACAAACTAAGACTTCAGCGCTGCCATCTGAGCTACCGAATCACTGAGCGCAATATTAATGTACTTAAGCAACATTCACACTCAACAGTCAGTATAAGTTCTTCTACATTTCCCGTCCTTTATAATATTCTATTCCTGTTTATATCGTGGAAACTTCATATTCAATATTCCCCTCCTTTATTATAATTCTTATAAATAACTATTACATTAAAACGCGGTGGACATCCGCCATGTCTGTCATTAACCAAGGTGATTCTGCGCATGCGCTTAAGCCAATAATTTTGCAGTTTTGTTTATAAATTTAAAAATATATGATAACATATTTGTTTATTTTAAAGACACTCTGCAAATCTGCATGCCAAGAGCTTTCGTTAGAATGATTTACGAAGCCAATCGGTTAAGTCGTTTTCACAATCTCGTGTGTACAAAAAACAGCTTAGTGTTTTAAATATATAGATAGATGGAAACGGAGATCGCGCAGAATTCCTTAGTTTACGGGAATGCTAAGAGTAAAATATGTTTTGACAATGTAATAGCAATAGCAAGAAAGAATAATACTGAAATAAAAAAAGACATGTCGGAGGTGCGATTCGAACTCCTTCCATTACGCGATGCATAAATTTAGAGTCATCGACGTTACCAGCTGAGCTATTATATCACTGGCAAAGTAAAGCAATATTAAGTCAGTTAAACAACATACACACTCAACTGTCAGTTTACGTTTTTCAACATTTCCCGTCTTTTATAATTCTCTTCCAGTATATATCGTGGAAATATCATAAACAATGTTCCCCTCGTTTATAATTCTTACGAATAACTATCAAATTAAAACGCGGTGGAATTCTAACCACCATGACTGTCATGAGGCAAGGTGATTGTGCGCACGCGGGAGAGGCAAGAATTCAAAATTTTTGTTTATTAAATTAAAAATATTCTGTAACATATTTCCTTATTTTAAATACACTCTGCAAATCTACAGGCCAAGAGCTTTCTTCAGATTGCTCTACGAAGTGAATCGGTTCTGCCATTCTTTCAATCTCGCGGTAACAAAATTCAGCTAAGCGTTTTAAATACAGTATATAGATGGTGAAGGATGACAGTAATGCCTTACTCCTGTAACAACTTTAAACCAAGAACTTATCCTACCATCAATTCTCACTACAGCATAAGTATCAACATGCATACTTTAGATAGTCTGAATCAGCCATCCCTCGAAACAATTATCTCCCAGGATGATCAGTATATTCTCCCTTTATACTCTACTAGCAACCCGACCCGGCTTCGCCCGGGACCTGTTTTGATGCATTACGTGATAAGCGCTTTTTTTCCAATGTCAATGAACAATCACCAATATCCGTTTTATGTCTCGGCATGATGGGTTAAAATCACTGACTGGACTATTAATTATATTATCATGGAGATGCAACAAATTCTTGTCAGGCTTAATTTAAGAATGGCGAGGTGCATGAAACATAAATTCCCCTTCCGTCCATTCTTAACTTGACTGTGAATTTTGCGGAACGAAAAGTTCACAGGCAAAATGAAGAAAATCCAAGTTGCATTTCCAGGGAATCTCCAAACACAACCACTCTTCTCTAAAGTTTTTAACTCAACACGGCTCGACAGTTTGCTGCAGGCTGTATCCGGGGCAATAAGCTCGTCCACTAGCTAAGCTGTAACTGGGGTTATAGACTCGCCCCTAGCTAGCTCGTAAACTGTCGCCTCAATAACTGAATGGAGATTGTTGGAAGAAATGAAAACGTAAAAACACTTATAGTAGGCGATGTATTGAAGATACAGTACAGATATGCTCTCCCGGGCATTTTTGTAGAACTTTTCATGCTGAACAATTCTTACACTCATAGTATATAGATACTGTATTTTTAACGGTTTGCCCAGCGTAGGCTTAATAAGCGCACGTACGCCAGTTTTCTTCGACCCTTTCACTGAAATCGTTAGTGCTTGACGTCCTTTGGTAAAAAAAAAAAAAAAAAATTCTACAGAAACCTTCCTCGAGATATCCTTTACAGAATGGTGAAAACCACATCAAAATCCATTCTGTGGTTCTCGAGATTACCCGTGACATCCAAGAATCGGGTACTTTGTTTTATACTAAATAGAGATTATACGCCAATCAGTATAATTTAATATAATAGAATCCTTCTTCCGTCCAATCTTAAATTGACTGTGAATTTTGCGGAACGAAAAGTTCACAGGCGAAACGAGATTTGCACTTCCAGGGAATGGCGAGGTGAATGTAACTCAAATCCCCCTTCCGTCCAATCTTAACTTGACTGTGTTTCACAGGCAAAATGAAGAAAACCCGAGTTGCACTTCCAGGGAAACTCCAAACAAAACCACCGTTCTCAGGAGTATTAACTCAACTCGACTGGACCGTATGCTGCTGGCTGTATCTGGGGCAATATGTTCGCCCGCTAGCTTGGCTGTAAGAGGGATAATAGACTCGCCCTTAGCTAGCTCGTAAACTGTCGCCTCAGTAGTTGAATGGACATGGTTGGAAGAAATTATAAAGTAAAACACTTATAGTGGGCGATGTATTGAAGATAGAATATGCTCTTACGGACTTTTTTTGTAGAACTTTTTGTGCTGAACAATTCTTTCACTCATAGTATTTAGATATTTTTAACAGTTTGCCCAGCGTAAGCTTACAAAGCGCTCGGACGCCAGGTTTTTCTTTCGACTTTTCCACTGAAATTGTTACTGCTCGGCTTCATTTGATCATAAATAAATCATTTTCTACAGAAATCATCCACGAGATCTCCTTTACAGAATGGTGAAAATCGCATCAAAATCCATCCAGTGGTTCTCGAGATTACCCGTAATATCAAAGAATCGGGGACTTAGTTTTATACTAAGTAGAGATTGTGCGCCATCTCTCGATCTACAAAACACAAATTTAATCAGAATTTATTTGTCAACGAAATTCTAGCTCTATCACCAAGTGGTAGGAGCATATCACCAAAATGTTACCACGTGAGTTAGCCGTGGTCGTTACGGCGTGGCTCCAAGGCAGTCGCTTACTTCCAGGAGGCCAGAAGTTTCGAATCTCCCACTGGAAACCTTGAAGATGGTCTTCTGTGGTTTCCCATCTTTCTTCCAGGCAAATGCCGGGGTTGGTCCATAACTACAGGCCTCAGCCGCTACATTCTAATTCATTCTAATTCACATTTTCCTCTCCCCAGATAACACTTCACACGCGACGGTACATGTAGCTCACCCCATGGGTGTCCACATAGAAGCAGCTACAGACTCTGATGGGTCAAATATGTCCTCGGACACTCCCTGCACTGAGAGCCTTACGCTAAAATAAACAGAAAACATACGGTATATTTATCCTGAATACTTTCCTCACTAATCAGGGCAAGAGATCATGAGGTTTCGCTGTATTCTTGAAGCTTACTGTGGCGTAACTTGAGTAGATAGTAAGTGTCATTGGCTCCCTTACCTAGTCTGTTATATTTATTTATTGTTAGGTATCAGTGACATCAATTTTGAGATCGTGTGGAGTGCCGCGGGCGTGGGTGGGTCCGGAGCGTTGTCCAGTATAGCGCTATCAGTGGGCTGGGTGCAGCATAAATTTGTAGCGGCTTATCTCCCGTCTCTATGGAAACAAACAAACACAGACTATACATAATCAAATAAATTGGAGCAGGTCGATCCGCTTAATAAATCGTCGGCCTAGCTAGAGCAGCTATCTGCGTGTTCCCAACGATTTGTCTTACTACTGCGAATCTGTAATTGAAGCAGACTCTAAAACATTCAATAGCTTCTTATTCAGCGCTACCCCTCCCTGATTTTAAAGGCAATCTATATCACAGATGTGCATTCGTTAACCGTCGTTGACGGGTTCATAGAGAAAACAGTGTCATTTATACCATATCTTCTAGGTCATAGGCCTATTCCCATCACCGAAGAAATGAAAGAAAGGTCCTATGACAGGAAGTGAGGGACAGCGTTTGTTCATTACTAAACATCCTGTTAGATTACATGTTTAATTACGAGTACAAGTAACTCACACACTAGTAAAAGGATTTCTGCCAAATTTTGCATGTTCAATGTGTGCTTAAAGATATGAAACTGAATTTCATTTTCAGGCTGTCAATTGTCTACTGAATTTGGGTCCTTGAATCAATAATAATATGTATCGAAATTCCGCCAATAGGGATATCCTGAACTAGCACCTACATATAGCGTACAGGTAGCTACTAAGTGCGAACAATTTGTTCTTAGTTCAAATACTAATTGTCAATAACACACAATAGGCTGTTACAAATGCTTTAAAATTAAAATATATCCTAATATCAACTTGTTATTCTTCAAATTCAATGCGTATAGAATGTCAATAGAAGGCAAATCAATGGAGTCGAAGTATGATTTGACAATGTAATACCAATAGCAGTCGCCTCCGTAGCGTAGCGGTCAGCATGGTTAGCTGCCGCCCCGGAGGTCCTGGGTTCGATTCTCGGCTCTGCCACGAAATTTGAAAAGTGGTATGAGGACTGGAACGGGGTCTACTCAGCCTCGGGTGTTCCTAATGAGTAGAGGGGGTTCGATTCCCACCTCAGCCATCCTCGAAGTGGTTTTCTGTGGTTTCCCACTTCGTCTTCGGGCAAATGCCGGGATGGTACTGTCCCCGTTTACCTGGATAGTAGGCTGTCAATAATCAGTCGCACCGGCATAGCTACATCAATGAAAATGGCACTGACAGATACTATCGAGATAAGAGCACAGAAGTTCACAGGAAATCATTGTGGAACACACCAAAATAGACGGGGGTTCATACTTACCGTTACTTACCTCTTAATTATCTCGGGGTTTGAGTTGACAACAGGATCACTAAAAGTCTGTTCACACAATAACCTCCACCATGACATTTAAAAATGAACCAAAAACGAAGACGAGAACTTTGAACTGTACAAAAGCTTTATTTCTAATAAAGGGTATGATTTTACTAACACAACAAAAACAACGTGGCTATCAGAAGCCCAAGTCAATCTGACTACGTCCTCAGTAGGACTTGCAAAAATTATCATACAACATGATATAAAACATTTTAGCTCCCAAGAGCTCCAAATAACGTAATATTATTAACACAATTGGATTGGAAAAGGACGTAAGGGTGTGACATATATAGAGCATTTGGTTTCCTTTTAATAAACATGAGAATGGTATTTATAGTCGCAAGGCCGGAGTGTGTACGACCTCACTCTGATAACCAGATGTTGGCCCAGCTGCGAGCCACCCTCGAACCTGTTGCAGCCTGGTCAAATGCACTCCCTTCTCACATGCTGTTACGTAAGAGTATAGCTTGCTCTCTCAAGCTTTTAAATGTCTACAAGACAACTCACATTATATTTACGCAAATCTTTCAAGTACTTTGCTCACATCCTATTGGATCATTATATTAATTCCTTAAACTTGTTAAGTTCAATCAAAATGTTTAATTAGCTCTTAAATGTTTATAACAAAATCACATAAATTATTTATAACAATTAGAAATTGTTTATAATATTTGTCAAAGACAATAAAAATATTATAAGCACGCCTTTAACATCACTCTCGTTTCACATTATTTTCAAAAATATTTACAGCGATTATTTACAATATTAACATTTAATTGTTTAAATTATTAATTTAATAAATACATTAGCCACATGTTCATCCGTTTGGTAATTTTCATAATCTTGTTTAATATAATCGACCAATGAAGGTTAGTTATACATATTAATGTCACAATCTGGTTTAATAAAGGTTTTAATAATGATTTGTGACGGCAACCTTCATTCAAAATCTTATCTCAAATTCTTTCAAAACTCGTGTTAATTATAACAGTAAATCACTTGATTTATTTTCAACGAACTATGACAATCTTACTCCAGCGGAAAATCCTTCGCTAACAAGTTAATGCACAAACTGCATTAAAAATATGCCCAAAATCATCATATATTAATCTATATGGTATTCAACTTTCACATAACTTACAAAACTTCCACAAATAATTCTTTAACATTTATTCCTGTGGGAACTTCCTTCATATTCAAGGGCATTATATCTCAGCGACTTTCAACACGCGCTGCACTAGCGATTATACATTCATAGTTCCACTTAAAAAATTTTATAATCATTAATTGTTTCAAAACTGTTTTTCTATTTAACCTTCGTAGATTTCATTCATGAACCGAAATGAAGTCAAAACTTGCCAATCACAAACAAATTTAATAGTGAATACGCTCATATACGCCTGTCTGGTCTATCAAAATTTAAGATTAACATCTTAAAAGAAATGTGTAGTATGAAAATACTGTCTTCAAATAAAGTGCGACTAAATGCAAAGTAATCGAATAGAATCCAATTAGACTGGGGAATGCAAACATCGTTCTATAAATCTCTAATTGAGAAAAACTCCTAACAAAAGTACTTGACTTTAATGCATTCAAAAATTCATTATTAAAGTTACTCTTTCACAAAAGTGTCTATAATGCAATGTTCATTCATAACTGACGATAAATATCTGTGTTGCAGTCAATACAAATAACGACTAGTATTTCCAAGATCGTCGACAACGTAAGAGATTTTAACGCTCTAAAATCATTTAAATGTTCTTCCTTCTTGATGATGACAGAAAATTGGTCAAAGTAATTAAACTGGGGTAGAATTACTTTAATAGAATGACACGCTGTCTGAATTTAAATCTGCCATATAAAAATCATTAACTTACAGTCAAATCGTGACTACAAAAATATTAATTACTGAAAATTCTAAATATCAGTCTCAACTGATTCAAAATCGTTAACTATGCCCATGACATAACAATGTCTTAATAAATCGTCGAAAAATGCAAAACTCATCAAGGTGTACTGAGAATAAGAATCTCAACAAGAAAATAGGGCAAAAATACATGAGGATAAAAATATGGGAAAAGTGGTTGCTCAAACATCATTACTATACTCAAATACAATAAACGTTCACGACTACCTTATCTGCCGAATGACGTTCCAGAGGAAAATTCCCCAAAGAAGACTGCTGATGGATCCATTTCACCACGTTAAAGTTGAGCTCCATCCTCGAAATAGGAAACAGCACCCTCGGAGAATCGAACTGCTTCCTTCTCCGTGAATCGCTCTGCTCCTCGAAGACGAATAGACATCCTTCCGGCAATAATCTTCTGTGTGAGTCGGGATATCCCTGACCTCTCTTGAAAAATTCCCTGAAGTTCCAGTAGACAATCGTCATGAAGTTTAGTAGAAATTTCCGAAGAAATTATTCATATTCAGAGTATGAAATTGTTTCTATGGCTGTTCGATGGTATTCAGCCTTTAATTACGAAACATGGGTGTAGATGGTATTCACCGCATGTTCGCTTGTGTGGAATAGCAATTAGCGAAGTTCCATGTCGCTATCTTACTCCGTTGAAGTATGTCCCAATTGCAATAAGCGCCTTAGCCTTCCATCTGCTCTTCGGTTGTAGTGTTAGAAGAACAAACTGCCGTATTCAATTGCTCCATTATACTGTATTGTTCTGTAACCAAGCAATCTGAAGTCTTTCTATTCCACTCGCAGCGTCAGCCGTTGCGTTGATTCTGGCTTCACAAAAGTGCTTCTCTTGTGGCGAGATAATCACTTTTCTCAGTCGTATAAAACTGCTAATATATTTTGATCTAATCGGTCGAAATTGTTCAGCTTTTCTCTATAACTGCATGCAGCACTGCATAATACAATTAGCTTATCGTAGACCGCTAACTGTTCGAAGCTAAACTTGTAGAAGCTTTCCAAGGTCCGTTTCAACTTCACCTAGTTTGACTTGGATCTCGTTAATATAGTGGCCTCGCCACGCGTTATAAAGACGATTCTTTTCACTGCTGTTCACTTCGACGTCTCACTATAATGAATGTATAAGAAAAGAACTTTCACAAATATACTTCGATGCTCTGAGAATGAGATCTCAGAATAATCAGAGAACGAAAGGGGCTCCTCTCTTCTGCGCAAGCCCTTTTATTAACTTCACGAGGGGCGTTTCCATCCCTTCCAAAGCGTGGTACTGCGTCATCGCTAGAAGTTCCAACTTCGTTAATACATGACGGATTTTCAAAATTCAAAAACTGAAAATAAATTTCACCAAAATTCCAAATCAATGCTTCTACTGCAAATGGATTTCCACAATTCTGCATTCCAAAAGTAATAAAAATACCATAGTTTTAGCAATCTCCGTCTTCCTTTAAACTATCGTTGATTGGTTCATGCCTCTCCTCCAATAGCATAGTTTCTTCCTCAGCCGAATTCCTCGTTTCCTGCGACTGCGTCGTAAATCTTGGAACATTCTCGACTAAAAGCTGACGTCACTGAGAATCTCAGCTCAAGTAGCCTGCTGGCATAACATTTACGTCAACCGTTCTTACGTCATGACTACCCACGTCATAACTATGACAACCATAACTTTCCTTATAATTTCAAATATAGCCACCGTGGTCTCTACATAATTCAATTACGGGGGCATTCTCCTCCCACCACGTTTTAAAAACAGTTGCAAATTGTTTTTAAACTCAATGTTACAAGTATCTCAACTCTCTTGAACACGAAATTGAATTATTACTGGCTTACTCTAGTATGATATTTCCTCTATGTTCCTTAATCATTATCTCTTCTACTCTGGGTTTATGTGGTTAATGTATTCTTTTCCTCTCTAATTCCTCTTCTGACCAGTATTTCTATTTTCAAAGTTCTGCTGGCTCGTAGAAGGCCCAGGATCGATTACAACATCCTGCCTTTTCTTTTGATTGTCAGCTTCTTTATCCCTTAATTCTTTTAAGTATTGCTGGCTTTCCTTTTCTCTTTGCTGATACTGATCAGGTGTCATAACCTGACTTTGAGTATTCTGGTTTCTATTTTGGTTTTGGTTATTCCTATTATAGTTACGGTTATACCCATTATTGTTGTAATATCGGCCTCTTCCATTATAATTTCCTCGGTTGTAGTTCCAACCTCTTCTCTGTTGATACGGTCGGTAACCTTGTGATCTGTAATTTCTAAACTGATTATTCCTGTGAGGACCTACATTATCATTTTTCTCCTGCTCTGGCTTGTCAGTTTGTTGGACTTGGTCCATGTATACCGTATTGATTTCCTTAAACTCCTGCCTTTGACCTTTCTGGACTACGTTAGGCATTGGACTTGTGTAGTCTAACCTTCTTAGTAATTCATCCATGCTGGATAAATCCCTGATGTTGGACGAAATTATAAGTCTCCTCACCTCAACTGGCAGCATACGAGAAATCGCATCTATTAGTTGCTCCGTGGACAATGGGGGTTGCAAAAATCTCAAGCGGGACAACTGACTCGTAAAGAAATCAGCGTACCTCGTTGGAAGAGTACCTGAGTATTTTCTTGAATACACCTCCGCTCTTAACGAATTCTGCGCTTCTATAGACCAAAATCGTTTGATTAATGCCTCTGCAAACTCGTCAAAGTTACTGAATGTGTATCTAAATGCGCGAAACCATTCAAGGGGTCCTCCAATCAGATATCTCTCTACTATCTTCATCTCTCTCTCTCTGGGAATGTGAGCTTCGATGAAATAATCTTTGAGATTCCTTACATACTCTATAGGTGTCAAACTATCAGTGTTACTGAATTTTTGTGGTTTGTCCTCGAAATTCCTAATGACCGTCACGTTCCTCGGATATGAATCCGGATAGTTTTTCCCACTATCTCGATAATTCCACTCAGGTTCCATATTCCTTTCGTCATCCTCCTCTCTGAATCTGGATACACGTTCTTCAGGAGTCACGTCTCTTTCTTCTGGCTCTAGGTTACGTCTTCTAGCATAATTCCTATTCAATTCGCAAGCTAAGCCTTCTGTATCCTTGTCGGTGATTTCTGTTAAGACTTTCTTGATAATCTCTTCTTTGTAGTTCTCCATTAAACTAGCCTCTCCTAACTTCAAATTTTTCAGTTTACTCGTCGTTTCATTTACATCCGAGACAACTTTATGCATCTGTTCCTCTAATGTAGATTTTAAAGTTTGCATATCCTGATCTAGTTGTGTTCTATCGTCAACTTGTTTTTCGGATAACGAATTTATCCTGACGCTTAAATCTTTCCTAATATGTACTACTTCATTGTTAATTTCTATCTGCGTACTGGCAAGTTTTCTTTCAATCCTTTCCTGAATTTGGGTTACATGTTCCCCACTTGACTTATTCCACTCGTCTTTCCATACCGCTACGTTTGCTGTTAACATTTCGGCTATGTCTACTTCGATATCCTCTTTTAATACTCTATTGTGGTCTAATACCTGGGTTCTCATGACCTCTACATCATACTTCAACTCTTTCTAAAGACGTTGTTGTTCTAACTGATTCATCGACTAACCTAGTCGCTAATGCAGTTATATTACGCGTACAAAGAGTTTTTGAGTTTTCGATTTCTTCCCTGACTTTATTTACATCAGTTTGGACTTTAGTAATATCTACGAAAACTGTGTTGACCTCTACCTGAATCTTAGTTACGTCACTTTGCACCTCAGTTATATCCGCATGAATATTATTAATGTCTACCTGAACATTGGATACATCAGTTCTAGCTTTTTGAATTTCTTTCTGGACTTCCTCGACCTTGTCTTGGACAGTCGCTACATCGTTTTTGACAACTACAACTTCGGCTCTAGCACAAGAAATATCCCCTCGGACATTAGCTACATCTAGATTTAACATTGTAAGGTCTCTCTGTACCTTAGACACATCAAATTTAACATCATCAACACTTTTATGCACAATAGACACATCTTTATGGACATTAGACACCTCTGTACGCATGTCCGTTACAGTATTTTCAATTCCTAGGGTATTAATCTGCAAACGCGACATATTATCCTCCAAATTAGCAGCACTAGTATGAAGAACCTTCATATTCTCCTCCATTCGACTAGTATTCCTAGCTTCCATCTCCTTCATACTACTATTCAAATTAGCAGACATATTACTAGCATTCTCCTCCATCCTTGCATTCAAATTACTAGCATTCTCCTCCATCATCTGCTTCATGTTAGCAGACATCTCCTCTAACATTTTCTTCAAACTTTCATCTGCCATTACAATATTATTCAAAAATGGATTGCTGTAGGGACATACATCAAAAGAGCAAAATAACAACATTTGAGCAACACTTTTCACCATATATAAATTTGATCAATTTTCTGTCTTAAATCTAACTTATAACTACCTTATAATTAACCTTCGAAGATACTTCATGTTGAAACAAACTCAAGCACATGTTCAAATTTCTCTGGCTCATTTTAAAATATCCTAACACCAATAATTTACATTTACAATCCAAATAATTTAAATTTATCTTTAATATGACTGAAATGTCATAAGCCGGTCAAATAAAATAAGATTCCAGATTATAGGCGATTTTTCTAAGTTTCCAGCCTATTTAACCTTTCTCAAGTTGTACAAGATCTGATCTTTTTTGAGTGTAATTTTCCTAATACAATACAACATTTAATTCCTATATAATCACACTCTTAAATACTACAATTGGCCTAGACATCTAACAAAGAATCAACCTCTTTATTTGAGTCTAATCGAACCTCACGTTTTAGGTTTGCCACTCTTTCTGTTGACTCAGCCCCACGCTCTTGGGTCGCCAATCTTTCTATTGTTCAACCTGGTAATCCATTGTTGTTGAACAAGCCCCACACGTTGACGGCGCCAATCTTTCTGTCCCCGTTTACCTGGATAGTAGGCTGTCAGATATCCGCCCCCTCAATCGGATTGCCAATAATCAGTCGCACCGGCATAGCTACATAAATGAAAATGGCACTGACAGATACTATCGAGATAAGAGCACAGAAGTTCACAGGAAATCATTGTGGAACACACCAAAATAGACGGGGGTTCATACTTACCGTTACTTACCTCTTAATTATCTCGGGGTTTGAGTTGACAACAGGATCACTAAAAGTCTGTTCACACAATAACCTCCACCATGACATTTAAAAATGAACCAAAAACGAAGACGAGAACTTTGAACTGTACAAAAGCTTTATTTCTAATAAAGGGTATGATTTTACTAACACAACAAAAACAACGTGGCTATCAGAAGCCCAAGTCAATCTGACTACGTCCTCAGTAGGACTTGCAAAAATTATCATACAACATGATATAAAACATTTTAGCTCCCAAGAGCTCCAAATAACGTAATATTATTAACACAATTGGATTGGAAAAGGACGTAAGGGTGTGACATATATAGAGCATTTGGTTTCCTTTTAATAAACATGAGAATGGTATTTATAGTCGCAAGGCCGGAGTGTGTACGACCTCACTCTGATAACCAGATGTTGGCCCAGCTGCGAGCCACCCTCGAACCTGTTGCAGCCTGGTCAAATGCACTCCCTTCTCACATGCTGTTACGTAAGAGTATAGCTTGCTCTCTCAAGCTTTTAAATGTCTACAAGACAACTCACATTATATTTACGCAAATCTTTCAAGTACTTTGCTCACATCCTATTGGATCATTATATTAATTCCTTAAACTTGTTAAGTTCAATCAAAATGTTTAATTAGCTCTTAAATGTTTATAACAAAATCACATAAATTATTTATAACAATTAGAAATTGTTTATAATATTTGTCAAAGACAATAAAAATATTATAAGCACGCCTTTAACATCACTCTCGTTTCACATTATTTTCAAAAATATTTACAGCGATTATTTACAATATTAACATTTAATTGTTTAAATTATTAATTTAATAAATACATTAGCCACATGTTCATCCGTTTGGTAATTTTCATAATCTTGTTTAATATAATCGACCAATGAAGGTTAGTTATACATATTAATGTCACAATCTGGTTTAATAAAGGTTTTAATAATGATTTGTGACGGCAACCTTCATTCAAAATCTTATCTCAAATTCTTTCAAAACTCGTGTTAATTATAACAGTAAATCACTTGATTTATTTTCAACGAACTATGACAATCTTACTCCAGCGGAAAATCCTTCGCTAACAAGTTAATGCACAAACTGCATTAAAAATATGCCCAAAATCATCATATATTAATCTATATGGTATTCAACTTTCACATAACTTACAAAACTTCCACAAATAATTCTTTAACATTTATTCCTGTGGGAACTTCCTTCATATTCAAGGGCATTATATCTCAGCGACTTTCAACACGCGCTGCACTAGCGATTATACATTCATAGTTCCACTTAAAAAAATTTATAATCATTAATTGTTTCAAAACTGTTTTTCTATTTAACCTTCGTAGATTTCATTCATGAACCGAAATGAAGTCAAAACTTGCCAATCACAAACAAATTTAATAGTGAATACGCTCATATACGCCTGTCTGGTCTATCAAAATTTAAGATTAACATCTTAAAAGAAATGTGTAGTATGAAAATACTATCTTCAAATAAAGTGCGACTAAATGCAAAGTAATCGAATAGAATCCAATTAGACTGGGGAATGCAAACATCGTTCTATAAATCTCTAATTGAGAAAAACTCCTAACAATAGTACTTGACTTTAATGCATTCAAAAATTCATTATTAAAGTTACTCTTTCACAAAAGTGTCTATAATGCAATGTTCATTCATAACTGACGATAAATATCTGTGTTGCAGTCAATACAAATAACGACTAGTATTTCCAAGATCGTCGACAACGTAAGAGATTTTAACGCTCTAAAATCATTTAAATGTTCTTCCTTCTTGATGATGACAGAAAATTGGTCAAAGTAATTAAACTGGGGTAGAATTACTTTAATAGAATGACACGCTGTCTGAATTTAAATCTGCCATATAAAAATCATTAACTTACAGTCAAATCGTGACTACAAAAATATTAATTACTGAAAATTCTAAATATCAGTCTCAACTGATTCAAAATCGTTAACTATGCCCATGACATAACAATGTCTTAATAAATCGTCGAAAAATGCAAAACTCATCAAGGTGTACTGAGAATAAGAATCTCAACAAGAAAATAGGGCAAAAATACATGAGGATAAAAATATGGGAAAAGTGGTTGCTCAAACATCATTACTATACTCAAATACAATAAACGTTCACGACTACCTTATCTGCCGAATGACGTTCCAGAGGAAAATTCCCCAAAGAAGACTGCTGATGGATCCATTTCACCACGTTAAAGTTGAGCTCCATCCTCGAAATAGGAAACAGCACCCTCGGAGAATCGAACTGCTTCCTTCTCCGTGAATCGCTCTGCTCCTCGAAGACGAATAGACATCCTTCCGGCAATAATCTTCTGTGTGAGTCGGGATATCCCTGACCTCTCTTGAAAAATTCCCTGAAGTTCCAGTAGACAATCGTCATGAAGTTTAGTAGAAATTTCCGAAGAAATTATTCATATTCAGAGTATGAAATTGTTTCTATGGCTGTTCGATGGTATTCAGCCTTTAATTACGAAACATGGGTGTAGATGGTATTCACCGCATGTTCGCTTGTGTGGAATAGCAATTAGCGAAGTTCCATGTCGCTATCTTACTCCGTTGAAGTATGTCCCAATTGCAATAAGCGCCTTAGCCTTCCATCTGCTCTTCGGTTGTAGTGTTAGAAGAACAAACTGCCGTATTCAATTGCTCCATTATACTGTATTGTTCTGTAACCAAGCAATCTGAAGTCTTTCTATTCCACTCGCAGCGTCAGCCGTTGCGTTGATTCTGGCTTCACAAAAGTGCTTCTCTTGTGGCGAGATAATCACTTTTCTCAGTCGTATAAAACTGCTAATATATTTTGATCTAATCGGTCGAAATTGTTCAGCTTTTCTCTATAACTGCATGCAGCACTGCATAATACAATTAGCTTATCGTAGACCGCTAACTGTTCGAAGCTAAACTTGTAGAAGCTTTCCAAGGTCCGTTTCAACTTCACCTAGTTTGACTTGGATCTCGTTAATATAGTGGCCTCGCCACGCGTTATAAAGACGATTCTTTTCACTGCTGTTCACTTCGACGTCTCACTATAATGAATGTATAAGAAAAGAACTTTCACAAATATACTTCGATGCTCTGAGAATGAGATCTCAGAATAATCAGAGAACGAAAGGGGCTCCTCTCTTCTGCGCAAGCCCTTTTATTAACTTCACGAGGGGCGTTTCCATCCCTTCCAAAGCGTGGTACTGCGTCATCGCTAGAAGTTCCAACTTCGTTAATACATGACGGATTTTCAAAATTCAAAAACTGAAAATAAATTTCACCAAAATTCCAAATCAATGCTTCTACTGCAAATGGATTTCCACAATTCTGCATTCCAAAAGTAATAAAAATACCATAGTTTTAGCAATCTCCGTCTTCCTTTAAACTATCGTTGATTGGTTCATGCCTCTCCTCCAATAGCATAGTTTCTTCCTCAGCCGAATTCCTCGTTTCCTGCGACTGCGTCGTAAATCTTGGAACATTCTCGACTAAAAGCTGACGTCACTGAGAATCTCAGCTCAAGTAGCCTGCTGGCATAACATTTACGTCAACCGTTCTTACGTCATGACTACCCACGTCATAACTATGACAACCATAACTTTCCTTATAATTTCAAATATAGCCACCGTGGTCTCTACATAATTCAATTACGGGGGCATTCTCCTCCCACCACGTTTTAAAAACAGTTGCAAATTGTTTTTAAACTCAATGTTACAAGTATCTCAACTCTCTTGAACACGAAATTGAATTATTACTGGCTTACTCTAGTATGATATTTCCTCTATGTTCCTTAATCATTATCTCTTCTACTCTGGGTTTATGTGGTTAATGTATTCTTTTCCTCTCTAATTCCTCTTCTGACCAGTATTTCTATTTTCAAAGTTCTGCTGGCTCGTAGAAGGCCCAGGATCGATTACAACATCCTGCCTTTTCTTTTGATTGTCAGCTTCTTTATCCCTTAATTCTTTTAAGTATTGCTGGCTTTCCTTTTCTCTTTGCTGATACTGATCAGGTGTCATAACCTGACTTTGAGTATTCTGGTTTCTATTTTGGTTTTGGTTATTCCTATTATAGTTACGGTTATACCCATTATTGTTGTAATATCGGCCTCTTCCATTATAATTTCCTCGGTTGTAGTTCCAACCTCTTCTCTGTTGATACGGTCGGTAACCTTGTGATCTGTAATTTCTAAACTGATTATTCCTGTGAGGACCTACATTATCATTTTTCTCCTGCTCTGGCTTGTCAGTTTGTTGGACTTGGTCCATGTATACCGTATTGATTTCCTTAAACTCCTGCCTTTGACCTTTCTGGACTACGTTAGGCATTGGACTTGTGTAGTCTAACCTTCTTAGTAATTCATCCATGCTGGATAAATCCCTGATGTTGGACGAAATTATAAGTCTCCTCACCTCAACTGGCAGCATACGAGAAATCGCATCTATTAGTTGCTCCGTGGACAATGGGGGTTGCAAAAATCTCAAGCGGGACAACTGACTCGTAAAGAAATCAGCGTACCTCGTTGGAAGAGTACCTGAGTATTTTCTTGAATACACCTCCGCTCTTAACGAATTCTGCGCTTCTATAGACCAAAATCGTTTGATTAATGCCTCTGCAAACTCGTCAAAGTTACTGAATGTGTATCTAAATGCGCGAAACCATTCAAGGGGTCCTCCAATCAGATATCTCTCTACTATCTTCATCTCTCTCTCTCTCTGGGAATGTGAGCTTCGATGAAATAATCTTTGAGATTCCTTACATACTCTATAGGTGTCAAACTATCAGTGTTACTGAATTTTTGTGGTTTGTCCTCGAAATTCCTAATGACCGTCACGTTCCTCGGATATGAATCCGGATAGTTTTTCCCACTATCTCGATAATTCCACTCAGGTTCCATATTCCTTTCGTCATCCTCCTCTCTGAATCTGGATACACGTTCTTCAGGAGTCACGTCTCTTTCTTCTGGCTCTAGGTTACGTCTTCTAGCATAATTCCTATTCAATTCGCAAGCTAAGCCTTCTGTATCCTTGTCGGTGATTTCTGTTAAGACTTTCTTGATAATCTCTTCTTTGTAGTTCTCCATTAAACTAGCCTCTCCTAACTTCAAATTTTTCAGTTTACTCGTCGTTTCATTTACATCCGAGACAACTTTATGCATCTGTTCCTCTAATGTAGATTTTAAAGTTTGCATATCCTGATCTAGTTGTGTTCTATCGTCAACTTGTTTTTCGGATAACGAATTTATCCTGACGCTTAAATCTTTCCTAATATGTACTACTTCATTGTTAATTTCTATCTGCGTACTGGCAAGTTTTCTTTCAATCCTTTCCTGAATTTGGGTTACATGTTCCCCACTTGACTTATTCCACTCGTCTTTCCATACCGCTACGTTTGCTGTTAACATTTCGGCTATGTCTACTTCGATATCCTCTTTTAATACTCTATTGTGGTCTAATACCTGGGTTCTCATGACCTCTACATCATACTTCAACTCTTTCTAAAGACGTTGTTGTTCTAACTGATTCATCGACTAACCTAGTCGCTAATGCAGTTATATTACGCGTACAAAGAGTTTTTGAGTTTTCGATTTCTTCCCTGACTTTATTTACATCAGTTTGGACTTTAGTAATATCTACGAAAACTGTGTTGACCTCTACCTGAATCTTAGTTACGTCACTTTGCACCTCAGTTATATCCGCATGAATATTATTAATGTCTACCTGAACATTGGATACATCAGTTCTAGCTTTTTGAATTTCTTTCTGGACTTCCTCGACCTTGTCTTGGACAGTCGCTACATCGTTTTTGACAACTACAACTTCGGCTCTAGCACAAGAAATATCCCCTCGGACATTAGCTACATCTAGATTTAACATTGTAAGGTCTCTCTGTACCTTAGACACATCAAATTTAACATCATCAACACTTTTATGCACAATAGACACATCTTTATGGACATTAGACACCTCTGTACGCATGTCCGTTACAGTATTTTCAATTCCTAGGGTATTAATCTGCAAACGCGACATATTATCCTCCAAATTAGCAGCACTAGTATGAAGAACCTTCATATTCTCCTCCATTCGACTAGTATTCCTAGCTTCCATCTCCTTCATACTACTATTCAAATTAGCAGACATATTACTAGCATTCTCCTCCATCCTTGCATTCAAATTACTAGCATTCTCCTCCATCATCTGCTTCATGTTAGCAGACATCTCCTCTAACATTTTCTTCAAACTTTCATCTGCCATTACAATATTATTCAAAAATGGATTGCTGTAGGGACATACATCAAAACCTTATAATTAACCTTCGAAGATACTTCATGTTGAAACAAACTCAAGCACATGTTCAAATTTCTCTGGCTCATTTTAAAATATCCTAACACCAATAATTTACATTTACAATCCAAATAATTTAAATTTATCTTTAATATGACTGAAATGTCATAAGCCGGTCAAATAAAATAAGATTCCAGATTATAGGCGATTTTTCTAAGTTTCCAGCCTATTTAACCTTTCTCAAGTTGTACAAGATCTGATCTTTTTTGAGTGTAATTTTCCTAATACAATACAACATTTAATTCCTATATAATCACACTCTTAAATACTACAATTGGCCTAGACATCTAACAAAGAATCAACCTCTTTATTTGAGTCTAATCGAACCTCACGTTTTAGGTTTGCCACTCTTTCTGTTGACTCAGCCCCACGCTCTTGGGTCGCCAATCTTTCTATTGTTCAACCTGGTAATCCATTGTTGTTGAACAAGCCCCACACGTTGACGGCGCCAATCTTTCTGTCCCCGTTTACCTGGATAGTAGGCTGTCAGATATCCGCCCCCTCAATCGGATTGCCAATAATCAGTCGCACCGGCATAGCTACATCAATGAAAATGGCACTGACAGATACTATCGAGATAAGAGCACAGAAGTTCACAGGAAATCATTGTGGAACACACCAAAATAGACGGGGGTTCATACTTACCGTTACTTACCTCTTAATTATCTCGGGGTTTGAGTTGACAACAGGATCACTAAAAGTCTGTTCACACAATAACCTCCACCATGACATTTAAAAATGAACCAAAAACGAAGACGAGAACTTTGAACTGTACAAAAGATTTATTTCTAATAAAGGGTATGATTTTACTAACACAACAAAAACAACGTGGCTATCAGAAGCCCAAGTCAATCTGACTACGTCCTCAGTAGGACTTGCAAAAATTATCATACAACATGATATAAAACATTTTAGCTCCCAAGAGCTCCAAATAACGTAATATTATTAACACAATTGGATTGGAAAAGGACGTAAGGGTGTGACATATATAGAGCATTTGGTTTCCTTTTAATAAACATGAGAATGGTATTTATAGTCGCAAGGCCGGAGTGTGTACGACCTCACTCTGATAACCAGATGTTGGCCCAGCTGCGAGCCACCCTCGAACCTGTTGCAGCCTGGTCAAATGCACTCCCTTCTCACATGCTGTTACGTAAGAGTATAGCTTGCTCTCTCAAGCTTTTAAATGTCTACAAGACAACTCACATTATATTTACGCAAATCTTTCAAGTACTTTGCTCACATCCTATTGGATCATTATATTAATTCCTTAAACTTGTTAAGTTCAATCAAAATGTTTAATTAGCTCTTAAATGTTTATAACAAAATCACATAAATTATTTATAACAATTAGAAATTGTTTATAATATTTGTCAAAGATAATAAAAATGTTATAAGCACGCCTTTAACATCACTCTCGTTTCACATTATTTTCAAAAATATTTACAGCGATTATTTACAATATTAACATTTAATTGTTTAAATTATTAATTTAATAAATACATTAGCCACATGTTCATCCGTTTGGTAATTTTCATAATCTTGTTTAATATAATCGACCAATGAAGGTTAGTTATACATATTAATGTCACAATCTGGTTTAATAAAGGTTTTAATAATGATTTGTGACGGCAACCTTCATTCAAAATCTTATCTCAAATTCTTTCAAAACTCGTGTTAATTATAACAGTAAATCACTTGATTTATTTTCAACGAACTATGACAATCTTACTCCAGCGGAAAATCCTTCGCTAACAAGTTAATGCACAAACTGCATTAAAAATATGCCCAAAATCATCATATATTAATCTATATGGTATTCAACTTTCACATAACTTACAAAACTTCCACAAATAATTCTTTAACATTTATTCCTGTGGGAACTTCCTTCATATTCAAGGGCATTATATCTCAGCGACTTTCAACACGCGCTGCACTAGCGATTATACATTCATAGTTCCACTTAAAAAATTTTATAATCATTAATTGTTTCAAAACTGTTTTTCTATTTAACCTTCGTAGATTTCATTCATGAACCGAAATGAAGTCAAAACTTGCCAATCACAAACAAATTTAATAGTGAATGCGCTCATATACGCCTGTCTGGTCTATCAAAATTTAAGATTAACATCTTAAAAGAAATGTGTAGTATGAAAATACTATCTTCAAATAAAGTGCGACTAAATGCAAAGTAATCGAATAGAATCCAATTAGACTGGGGAATGCAAACATCGTTCTATAAATCTCTAATTGAGAAAAACTCCTAACAAAAGTACTTGACTTTAATGCATTCAAAAATGCATTATTAAAGTTACTCTTTCACAAAAGTGTCTATAATGCAATGTTCATTCATAACTGACGATAAATATCTGTGTTGCAGTCAATACAAATAACGACTAGTATTTCCAAGATCGTCGACAACGTAAGAGATTTTAACGCTCTAAAATCATTTAAATGTTCTTCCTTCTTGATGATGACAGAAAATTGGTCAAAGTAATTAAACTGGGGTAGAATTACTTTAATAGAATGACACGCTGTCTGAATTTAAATCTGCCATATAAAAATCATTAACTTACAGTCAAATCGTGACTACAAAAATATTAATTACTGAAAATTCTAAATATCAGTCTCAACTGATTCAAAATCGTTAACTATGCCCATGACATAACAATGTCTTAATAAATCGTCGAAAAATGCAAAACTCATCAAGGTGTACTGAGAATAAGAATCTCAACAAGAAAATAGGGCAAAAATACATGAGGATAAAAATATGGGAAAAGTGGTTGCTCAAACATCATTACTATACTCAAATACAATAAACGTTCACGACTACCTTATCTGCCGATTGACGTTCCAGAGGAAAATTCCCCAAAGAAGACTGCTGATGGATCCATTTCACCACGTTAAAGTTGAGCTCCATCCTCGAAATAGGAAACAGCACCCTCGGAGAATCGAACTGCTTCCTTCTCCGTGAATCGCTCTGCTCCTCGAAGACGAATAGACATCCTTCCGGCAATAATCTTCTGTGTGAGTCGGGATATCCCTGACCTCTCTTGAAAAATTCCCTGAAGTTCCAGTAGACAATCGTCATGAAGTTTAGTAGAAATTTCCGAAGAAATTATTCATATTCAGAGTATGAAATTGTTTCTATGGCTGTTCGATGGTATTCAGCCTTTAATTACGAAACATGGGTGTAGATGGTATTCACCGCATGTTCGCTTGTGTGGAATAGCAATTAGCGAAGTTCCATGTCGCTATCTTACTCCGTTGAAGTATGTCCCAATTGCAATAAGCGCCTTAGCCTTCCATCTGCTCTTCGGTTGTAGTGTTAGAAGAACAAACTGCCGTATTCAATTGCTCCATTATACTGTATTGTTCTGTAACCAAGCAATCTGTAGTCTTTCTATTCCACTCGCAGCGTCAGCCGTTGCGTTGATTCTGGCTTCACAAAAGTGCTTCTCTTGTGGCGAGATAATCACTTTTCTCAGTCGTATAAAACTGCTAATATCTTTTGATCTAATCGGTCGAAATTGTTCAGCTTTTCTCTATAACTGCATGTAGCACTGCATAATACAATTAGCTTATCGTAGACCGCTAACTGTTCGAAGCTAAACTTGTAGAAGCTTTCCAAGGTCCGTTTCAACTTCACCTAGTTTGACTTGGATCTCGTTAATATAGTGGCCTCGCCACGCGTTATAAAGACGATTCTTTTCACTGCTGTTCACTTCGACGTCTCACTATAATGAATGTATAAGAAAAGAACTTTCACAAATATACTTCGATGCTCTGAGAATGAGATCTCAGAATAATCAGAGAACGAAAGGGGCTCCTCTCTTCTGCGCAAGCCCTTTTATTAACTTCACGAGGGGCGTTTCCATCCCTTCCAAAGCGTGGTACTGCGTCATCGCTAGAAGTTCCAACTTCGTTAATACATGACGGATTTTCAAAATTCAAAAACTGAAAATAAATTTCACCAAAATTCCAAATCAATGCTTCTACTGCAAATGGATTTCCACAATTCTGCATTCCAAAAGTAATAAAAATACCATAGTTTTAGCAATCTCCGTCTTCCTTTAAACTATCGTTGATTGGTTCATGCCTCTCCTCCAATAGCATAGTTTCTTCCTCAGCCGAATTCCTCGTTTCCTGCGACTGCGTCGTAAATCTTGGAACATTCTCGACTAAAAGCTGACGTCACTGAGAATCTCAGCTCAAGTAGCCTGCTGGCATAACATTTACGTCAACCGTTCTTACGTCATGACTACCCACGTCATAACTATGACAACCATAACTTTCCTTATAATTTCAAATATAGCCACCGTGGTCTCTACATAATTCAATTACGGGGGCATTCTCCTCCCACCACGTTTTAAAAACAGTTGCAAATTGTTTTTAAACTCAATGTTACAAGTATCTCAACTCTCTTGAACACGAAATTGAATTATTACTGGCTTACTCTAGTATGATATTTCCTCTATGTTCCTTAATCATTATCTCTTCTACTCTGGGTTTATGTGGTTAATGTATTCTTTTCCTCTCTAATTCCTCTTCTGACCAGTATTTCTATTTTCAAAGTTCTGCTGGCTCGTAGAAGGCCCAGGATCGATTACAACATCCTGCCTTTTCTTTTGATTGTCAGCTTCTTTATCCCTTAATTCTTTTAAGTATTGCTGGCTTTCCTTTTCTCTTTGCTGATACTGATCAGGTGTCATAACCTGACTTTGAGTATTCTGGTTTCTATTTTGGTTTTGGTTATTCCTATTATAGTTACGGTTATACCCATTATTGTTGTAATATCGGCCTCTTCCATTATAATTTCCTCGGTTGTAGTTCCAACCTCTTCTCTGTTGATACGGTCGGTAACCTTGTGATCTGTAATTTCTAAACTGATTATTCCTGTGAGGACCTACATTATCATTTTTCTCCTGCTCTGGCTTGTCAGTTTGTTGGACTTGGTCCATGTATACCGTATTGATTTCCTTAAACTCCTGCCTTTGACCTTTCTGGACTACGTTAGGCATTGGACTTGTGTAGTCTAACCTTCTTAGTAATTCATCCATGCTGGATAAATCCCTGATGTTGGACGAAATTATAAGTCTCCTCACCTCAACTGGCAGCATACGAGAAATCGCATCTATTAGTTGCTCCGTGGACAATGGGGGTTGCAAAAATCTCAAGCGGGACAACTGACTCGTAAAGAAATCAGCGTACCTCGTTGGAAGAGTACCTGAGTATTTTCTTGAATACACCTCCGCTCTTAACGAATTCTGCGCTTCTATAGACCAAAATCGTTTGATTAATGCCTCTGCAAACTCGTCAAAGTTACTGAATGTGTATCTAAATGCGCAAAAACCATTCAAGGGGTCCTCCAATCAGATATCTCTCTACTATCTTCATCTCTCTCTCTCTCTGGGAATGTGAGCTTCGATGAAATAATCTTTGAGATTCCTTACATACTCTATAGGTGTCAAACTATCAGTGTTACTGAATTTTTGTGGTTTGTCCTCGAAATTCCTAATGACCGTCACGTTCCTCGGATATGAATCCGGATAGTTTTTCCCACTATCTCGATAATTCCACTCAGGTTCCATATTCCTTTCGTCATCCTCCTCTCTGAATCTGGATACACGTTCTTCAGGAGTCACGTCTCTTTCTTCTGGCTCTAGGTTACGTCTTCTAGCATAATTCCTATTCAATTCGCAAGCTAAGCCTTCTGTATCCTTGTCGGTGATTTCTGTTAAGACTTTCTTGATAATCTCTTCTTTGTAGTTCTCCATTAAACTAGCCTCTCCTAACTTCAAATTTTTCAGTTTACTCGTCGTTTCATTTACATCCGAGACAACTTTATGCATCTGTTCCTCTAATGTAGATTTTAAAGTTTGCATATCCTGATCTAGTTGTGTTCTATCGTCAACTTGTTTTTTGGATAACGAATTTATCCTGACGCTTAAATCTTTCCTAATCTGTACTACTTCATTGTTAATTTCTATCTGCGTACTGGCAAGTTTTCTTTCAATCCTTTCCTGAATTTGGGTTACATGTTCCCCACTTGACTTATTCCACTCGTCTTTCCATACCGCTACGTTTGCTGTTAACATTTCGGCTATGTCTACTTCGATATCCTCTTTTAATACTCTATTGTGGTCTAATACCTGGGTTCTCATGACCTCTACATCATACTTCAACTCTGCTAAAGACGTTGTTGTTCTAACTGATTCATCGACTAACCTAGTCGCTAATGCAGTTATATTACGCGTACAAAGAGTTTTTGAGTTTTCGATTTCTTCCCTGACTTTATTTACATCAGTTTGGACTTTAGTAATATCTACGAAAACTGTGTTGACCTCTACCTGAATCTTAGTTACGTCACTTTGCACCTCAGTTATATCCGCATGAATATTATTAATGTCTACCTGAACATTGGATACATCAGTTCTAGCTTTTTGAATTTCTTTCTGGACTTCCTCGACCTTGTCTTGGACAGTCGCTACATCGTTTTTGACAACTACAACTTCGGCTCTAGCACAAGAAATATCCCCTCGGACATTAGCTACATCTAGATTTAACATTGTAAGGTCTCTCTGTACCTTAGACACATCAAATTTAACATCATCAACACTTTTATGCACAATAGACACATCTTTATGGACATTAGACACCTCTGTACGCATGTCCGTTACAGTATTTTCAATTCCTAGGGTATTAATCTGCAAACGCGACATATTATCCTCCAAATTAGCAGCACTAGTATGAAGAACCTTCATATTCTCCTCCATTCGACTAGTATTCCTAGCTTCCATCTCCTTCATACTACTATTCAAATTAGCAGACATATTACTAGCATTCTCCTCCATCCTTGCATTCAAATTACTAGCATTCTCCTCCATCATCTGCTTCATGTTAGCAGACATCTCCTCTAACATTTTCTTCAAACTTTCATCTGCCATTACAATATTATTCAAAAATGGATTGCTGTAGGGACATACATCAAAAGAGCAAAATAACAACATTTGAGCAACACTTTTCACCATATATAAATTTGATCAATTTTCTGTCTTAAATCTAACTTATAACTACCTTATAATTAACCTTCGAAGATACTTCATGTTGAAACAAACTCAAGCACATGTTCAAATTTCTCTGGCTCATTTTAAAATATCCTAACACCAATAATTTACATTTACAATCCAAATAATTTAAATTTATCTTTAATATGACTGAAATGTCATAAGCCGGTCAAATAAAATAAGATTCCAGATTATAGGCGATTTTTCTAAGTTTCCAGCCTATTTAACCTTTCTCAAGTTGTACAAGATCTGATCTTTTTTGAGTGTAATTTTCCTAATACAATACAACATTTAATTCCTATATAATCACACTCTTAAATACTACAATTGGCCTAGACATCTAACAAAGAATCAACCTCTTTATTTGAGTCTAATCGAACCTCACGTTTTAGGTTTGCCACTCTTTCTGTTGACTCAGCCCCACGCTCTTGGGTCGCCAATCTTTCTATTGTTCAACCTGGTAATCCATTGTTGTTGAACAAGCCCCACACGTTGACGGCGCCAATCTTTCTGTCCCCGTTTACCTGGATAGTAGGCTGTCAGATATCCGCCCCCTCAATCGGATTGCCAATAATCAGTCGCACCGGCATAGCTACATAAATGAAAATGGCACTGACAGATACTATCGAGATAAGAGCACAGAAGTTCACAGGAAATCATTGTGGAACACACCAAAATAGACGGGGGTTCATACTTACCGTTACTTACCTCTTAATTATCTCGGGGTTTGAGTTGACAACAGGATCACTAAAAGTCTGTTCACACAATAACCTCCACCATGACATTTAAAAATGAACCAAAAACGAAGACGAGAACTTTGAACTGTACAAAAGCTTTATTTCTAATAAAGGGTATGATTTTACTAACACAACAAAAACAACGTGGCTATCAGAAGCCCAAGTCAATCTGACTACGTCCTCAGTAGGACTTGCAAAAATTATCATACAACATGATATAAAACATTTTAGCTCCCAAGAGCTCCAAATAACGTAATATTATTAACACAATTGGATTGGAAAAGGACGTAAGGGTGTGACATATATAGAGCATTTGGTTTCCTTTTAATAAACATGAGAATGGTATTTATAGTCGCAAGGCCGGAGTGTGTACGACCTCACTCTGATAACCAGATGTTGGCCCAGCTGCGAGCCACCCTCGAACCTGTTGCAGCCTGGTCAAATGCACTCCCTTCTCACATGCTGTTACGTAAGAGTATAGCTTGCTCTCTCAAGCTTTTAAATGTCTACAAGACAACTCACATTATATTTACGCAAATCTTTCAAGTACTTTGCTCACATCCTATTGGATCATTATATTAATTCCTTAAACTTGTTAAGTTCAATCAAAATGTTTAATTAGCTCTTAAATGTTTATAACAAAATCACATAAATTATTTATAACAATTAGAAATTGTTTATAATATTTGTCAAAGACAATAAAAATATTATAAGCACGCCTTTAACATCACTCTCGTTTCACATTATTTTCAAAAATATTTACAGCGATTATTTACAATATTAACATTTAATTGTTTAAATTATTAATTTAATAAATACATTAGCCACATGTTCATCCGTTTGGTAATTTTCATAATCTTGTTTAATATAATCGACCAATGAAGGTTAGTTATACATATTAATGTCACAATCTGGTTTAATAAAGGTTTTAATAATGATTTGTGACGGCAACCTTCATTCAAAATCTTATCTCAAATTCTTTCAAAACTCGTGTTAATTATAACAGTAAATCACTTGATTTATTTTCAACGAACTATGACAATCTTACTCCAGCGGAAAATCCTTCGCTAACAAGTTAATGCACAAACTGCATTAAAAATATGCCCAAAATCATCATATATTAATCTATATGGTATTCAACTTTCACATAACTTACAAAACTTCCACAAATAATTCTTTAACATTTATTCCTGTGGGAACTTCCTTCATATTCAAGGGCATTATATCTCAGCGACTTTCAACACGCGCTGCACTAGCGATTATACATTCATAGTTCCACTTAAAAAAATTTGTAATCATTAATTGTTTCAAAACTGTTTTTCTATTTAACCTTCGTAGATTTCATTCATGAACCGAAATGAAGTCAAAACTTGCCAATCACAAACAAATTTAATAGTGAATACGCTCATATACGCCTGTCTGGTCTATCAAAATTTAAGATTAACATCTTAAAAGAAATGTGTAGTATGAAAATACTATCTTCAAATAAAGTGCGACTAAATGCAAAGTAATCGAATAGAATCCAATTAGACTGGGGAATGCAAACATCGTTCTATAAATCTCTAATTGAGAAAAACTCCTAACAATAGTACTTGACTTTAATGCATTCAAAAATTCATTATTAAAGTTACTCTTTCACAAAAGTGTCTATAATGCAATGTTCATTCATAACTGACGATAAATATCTGTGTTGCAGTCAATACAAATAACGACTAGTATTTCCAAGATCGTCGACAACGTAAGAGATTTTAACGCTCTAAAATCATTTAAATGTTCTTCCTTCTTGATGATGACAGAAAATTGGTCAAAGTAATTAAACTGGGGTAGAATTACTTTAATAGAATGACACGCTGTCTGAATTTAAATCTGCCATATAAAAATCATTAACTTACAGTCAAATCGTGACTACAAAAATATTAATTACTGAAAATTCTAAATATCAGTCTCAACTGATTCAAAATCGTTAACTATGCCCATGACATAACAATGTCTTAATAAATCGTCGAAAAATGCAAAACTCATCAAGGTGTACTGAGAATAAGAATCTCAACAAGAAAATAGGGCAAAAATACATGAGGATAAAAATATGGGAAAAGTGGTTGCTCAAACATCATTACTATACTCAAATACAATAAACGTTCACGACTACCTTATCTGCCGAATGACGTTCCAGAGGAAAATTCCCCAAAGAAGACTGCTGATGGATCCATTTCACCACGTTAAAGTTGAGCTCCATCCTCGAAATAGGAAACAGCACCCTCGGAGAATCGAACTGCTTCCTTCTCCGTGAATCGCTCTGCTCCTCGAAGACGAATAGACATCCTTCCGGCAATAATCTTCTGTGTGAGTCGGGATATCCCTGACCTCTCTTGAAAAATTCCCTGAAGTTCCAGTAGACAATCGTCATGAAGTTTAGTAGAAATTTCCGAAGAAATTATTCATATTCAGAGTATGAAATTGTTTCTATGGCTGTTCGATGGTATTCAGCCTTTAATTACGAAACATGGGTGTAGATGGTATTCACCGCATGTTCGCTTGTGTGGAATAGCAATTAGCGAAGTTCCATGTCGCTATCTTACTCCGTTGAAGTATGTCCCAATTGCAATAAGCGCCTTAGCCTTCCATCTGCTCTTCGGTTGTAGTGTTAGAAGAACAAACTGCCGTATTCAATTGCTCCATTATACTGTATTGTTCTGTAACCAAGCAATCTGAAGTCTTTCTATTCCACTCGCAGCGTCAGCCGTTGCGTTGATTCTGGCTTCACAAAAGTGCTTCTCTTGTGGCGAGATAATCACTTTTCTCAGTCGTATAAAACTGCTAATATCTTTTGATCTAATCGGTCGAAATTGTTCAGCTTTTCTCTATAACTGCATGTAGCACTGCATAATACAATTAGCTTATCGTAGACCGCTAACTGTTCGAAGCTAAACTTGTAGAAGCTTTCCAAGGTCCGTTTCAACTTCACCTAGTTTGACTTGGATCTCGTTAATATAGTGGCCTCGCCACGCGTTATAAAGACGATTCTTTTCACTGCTGTTCACTTCGACGTCTCACTATAATGAATGTATAAGAAAAGAACTTTCACAAATATACTTCGATGCTCTGAGAATGAGATCTCAGAATAATCAGAGAACGAAAGGGGCTCCTCTCTTCTGCGCAAGCCCTTTTATTAACTTCACGAGGGGCGTTTCCATCCCTTCCAAAGCGTGGTACTGCGTCATCGTTAGAAGTTCCAACTTCGTTAATACATGACGGATTTTCAAAATTCAAAAACTGAAAATAAATTTCACCAAAATTCCAAATCAATGCTTCTACTGCAAATGGATTTCCACAATTCTGCATTCCAAAAGTAATAAAAATACCATAGTTTTAGCAATCTCCGTCTTCCTTTAAACTATCGTTGATTGGTTCATGCCTCTCCTCCAATAGCATAGTTTCTTCCTCAGCCGAATTCCTCGTTTCCTGCGACTGCGTCGTAAATCTTGGAACATTCTCGACTAAAAGCTGACGTCACTGAGAATCTCAGCTCAAGTAGCCTGCTGGCATAACATTTACGTCAACCGTTCTTACGTCATGACTACCCACGTCATAACTATGACAACCATAACTTTCCTTATAATTTCAAATATAGCCACCGTGGTCTCAACATAATTCAATTACGGGGGCAGTACTGTCCCCGTTATCCGGATAGTAGGCTGTCAGATATCCGCCCCCTCAATCGGATTGCCAATAATCAAACGCACCGGCACAGCTACATCAATGAAAATGGCACTGACAGATACTATCGAGATTAGAGCACAATAGTTAACAAGAAATTATTGTGGAACACACCAAAATATACGGGGGTTCATACTTACCTTTTACTTACCTTTTAAATTTATCTCGGGGACTGGGTTGTCAACTGGATCACTTAAAGCGTGCCCACACAATAACCTCCACCATGATATTTAAAATGAACCAAAACGAAGACGAGAAACTTTAAACTGCACAATAATTTATTTCACATAAAGAATGAATTTAACAAAAATAAAACAACAAAATCCACGTGGCAATCAGAAGTCATTGTCCACATAACTATGTCCTCCTGTAGAACTTGTATACTCTACATACAATGTTTCAGCTTTCTCAAGCTCAAAATAACGTAAAATTAATAATGCACTTGGAATGGAAACGGGATTTGGGACGAGACACATATATCAATTGTTTTTGCGTGTTTATACACATCACATTTTATTTATAGCCACAAGGCTATTATGTAAACGTCCTTGGCCTGTATCATACAGTTGTCCGGGCCAGCTGCAATGCACCTGCATCGTCAAAGTGGACTCACCCCTCCGTTCAACCCTAGCATAAGCGAGTTACATCAGAGCTTAGCTCTCCTTCAAAACACGTTAAATGTCCACATCTCAACTGAAATATTATCACGCAAATCCTTTAAATGCTCCATTCAAACACCAGTGGAATACTCCAACAATCCCCAAATCATGTTTAATTGTTCAATCTACCTGCTTAATTAGCGTTGTTTAGAGTATAATAACAAAACTCTAAATGTTAATAACAAAAGTTCATTAATTATTTATAACAATAATAAATTGTTTTTAACAATGTCTAACGACAATTGAAAATTTTATACACGCCTCTATTAATCAATTTCATTTCAAATTATTATCAAAGATATTTACATAATTATTTACAATATTATATTGTTTATATTATTTATACAAGAAATACATTAAACCACACGTTTATCCGGTTTATCCGGTTGATAATTACTCAAATTGTGTTGATATAATCGACCAGTGAAGGTTAGTTATATTTAACTATCAAATTCAGGTTTAATAAGGTTTAATAATAATTATAATTATTTGTGACGGTAACCTCCATTCAAAATCTTCATCTCAAATTAATTAACACTCTTGTTAACTTTAACAGTATCTTCACATGAATAACTTTCAAAGAACCAGGACAATACATTCAGCGGAAAAATACTTCGCTCAAAACGCACAAAATTGCTCAACAATAGGCTCAGAATTCATCATATATCTTAATATATATGGCATCAAAATCTTCCAAACTACATACAAAAACCTCCACTCATAAATTCAACAACTTCATTTATTACTGTGGGAACCTCCTTCATTATTCAAGGGCATTACTCATCAGCGACTTTTACAGGTCCACTGAACTAACGATTATACATCCATTGTTCCTCTTCAAAAATTCTTATATTCATCAATTGTATTAATGTCTGTTATTATTTAACCTTCGTGGGTTTCATTCATGAATCGATATGAAGTAAAAATTTGCCAATCACAAATAAATTTAATAGCAAATACGATTAGACACTCCTCCCTGGTCTATCAAAATTGAGATTAATATCTTCAAAGTAACGCAGTATAAAAATACTATCTTCAATCAAAGTTCATCTAAACTGCATAAATAGTCGAATAGAATAAAATTAGACTGTGGAATGCAAACATTATTGTTCCAATCTATAATTGAGAAAAACTCCTATCAAAAGTTCATTACTATAGTGTATTCAATAAATCGTAATCAAAGTTCATATTTCATAAAATTGTCTATAATGCAATGATGAATGTCTATGTTGCAATCATGTTCATAAGACGACTAGTATTTCAAAGATCGTCGATAACGTATTAGATTTTAACGCTCTAAAATCATTTAATTATTCTTCTTTCTTGAGGATGACAGAAAATTGGTCAAAGTAATTTACTGAATAGAATTACTTTAATAAAATGACACGCTGTCTGAATTCAAATCTGCCATAGAAAATCGTTAACTTTACAGTCAAATCGTGACTACAAAAATATGCAAATTATTGAAAGAATCTAAATTATCAGTCTCAACTGATCCAAAATTATTTAACTATGCCAATGACATAACAATGTCTCAACAAATCGTAGAAAAAGGCATAAATCATCGAAGTGTACTGAGTACAGAAATGTTAATCAAGAAAATGGGGCAAAAGATAGGACAAAAAATATGGGAAAATGGTTGCTCAGATATCGCTACATGACTCAAATAATACAAGAAACGTTCACGACTACCTTATCTGTTGATTGAAGTTCTAGAGGAAAGTTTTCAAAGAAAACTGCTGTTGGTTCCAATTCACCAGCGTGAAGATGTGCTCCGACCTCGAACCTGGAATCAGCGTCCTCGGAGAATCGAACTGCATCCTCCTCCGGAAATTGCACTGCTCCGCGTATACGAAAGACATCCTTCTGGCAAATCTCTTCTTTATGAGCCGGGTCCACCCTGGCCTCTCTTGAAAGTTCCCTGAAGTTCCAGTCGTAATTCGCCATGAAGTTTATTGCAGTTATTTCCGCAGAAATATTCATAATCGTGGAGTATGATGATATTTCCACTGTCATTTGATATAATTCAGCGATGGATTCACGATGCATGAGTGTAGTTGGATGTTCACTACATGCTCGCTTTTGTAGAATGACGATTAACGAAGTTCCATGCTGTTACTTCACTCCATCGATATATATCCCAATTGCATTAAAGCCTTAGCCTTCCATCTCAACTTCTGTTATAATCATCGAAAGCACTGCAAGATTATAATGTTCCATAGTAGAATGTATCGTTGTATTACCAAACGTATTCTCCAATATCACGGTTGTAACACGTGTCAGCCGTAGTGTATAATGTGGAATTTTAAAAGTGCTTCTCAGGTGGCCAGAAAATCACTTTTGTCTGCAGCCTTAAAGTGTCAATATCTTTCAAAGTATAACTGTGAAATTGTTCAAATGTTCTACACACCTCAATGTTGTACTGCCCAATTGAATTATAATAAAGGCAGAAGTTAACTCTTTATATCTTATCTCGTAGAAACGTTAATGTGAGCGTTTTAACTTCACCTAGTTTCGAACAGCGTAAAATGGAACTGCTCCGTGTTCGTTCGATGCGCCGGGCTTTAACCACACGCTAAAGACAACTTGCTTCACTTATTCACTCGAAAATGACTCTATAACATCTGAAATATATATGCGGTATCTGTGGTATGAGAGATATGAGAGCTCCTCTCTCCTGTGCACGACCTTTTATCAACTTCTTAAGGGGCGTATCCATCCCTTCCATAGTTCGTTCCTCCGTCATTGCTAGAAGTTTTAACTTTGGCTATACTTGACGGATTCTCAAATTTCAAAAACTCAAAATTAATTTCTTCAAAATTCCAAATCAATGCCATAACTGAAAATAGATTTCCACAAATCTGCATGCCAAAAGCAATCAAATATCGTAGTTTCAGCAATCTCCGTCTTCCTTCCAAACTATCGTTCATTGGTTCGAGTCTCTCCTCCAATAGCGTAACTTCTTCCTTAGCACAATACCTTGTTTCCTGCGACTGCGTCGTAAATCTCAGATCTTTCTCGAACAAAATCATGACGTCACCAAGAATCTCAGCTCAACCAGCCTACTTGCATGAAATCTGCGTCATCCGTGCCTACGTCATGAATATACACGTCACAACTATGACAGCCATAACTTTATTCATATTTGCCAATACAGCCATCGTGGTCTCAATATAATTCAATTTACGGTGGCATTCTCCCTTCACCACGTTTTAAAAACAGTTGCAAATTGTTTTTAAACTCTGTGTTATAAATATCTCAATTCACTTGAACACGAAATTGAATTATTATTGGCTTATTCTTACATGATATTTCTTCTATGTTCCTTAATCATAAGTCTCTTCTTCTCTGGTGTGTGTGTGGCTAATGCATTCTCTCCTCTCTACTTTCTCTTCTGTCCTGTATTTCTGTTTTCTAAGTTCTGCTGACTTGTAGAAGGACCAGGATCGATCACTACATCCTGTCTTTTCTTTCGGTTTTCAGCTTCCTTCTCTCGTAATTCCTTCAGATACTGCTGACTTTCTTTCTCTCTTTCTTGATACTTGTCGGGTGTCATAACCTGACCTTGAGAATTCTGATTCTGGTTCTGATACTGGTTATTTCTATTGTAGTTTCTATTATAACCATTGTTATAGTATCTACCTCTTCCGTTGTTGTAATTCCCTCTATTATTATTCCAGCCTCGTCTTTGCTGATATGGACGGTATCCTTGGGATCTGTTGTTGCGGAAATAATTATTCCTGTGATGACCTACATTTTCAGTTTTTTCTTCCTCAGGCTTATCAGTTTGCTGCACTTGATCCATGTAGACCGTATTAACGTCTTTGAATTCGTGCCTCTGACCTTTTTGTACCAAATTTGGCATTGGACTCGTGTAGTCAAGCCTTCTCAATAATTCGTCCATACTGGTCAAATCTCTGATATTTGACGATATGATCAGTCTTCTTACCTCCACAGGCAGCATACGTGAAATCGCATCTATCAACTGCTCTGTTGACAATGGGGGTTGCAAAAATCTCAAGCGTGATAGCTGACTCGTGAAGAAATCAGCGTACCGTGTTGGAAGAGTACCTGAATACTTCCTCGAGTATACCTCAGCTCTTAGTGAATTCTGAGCTTCTATTGACCAGAATCGTTTTATCAGTGCCTCTGCAAATTCGTCAAAATTGCTGAAAGTGTACCGAAATGCTCTAAACCATTCGAGGGGTCCTCCAGCTAGAAATCTTTCTACGATTCTCATCTCTCTCTCTCTAGGAATGTGGGCTTCTATGAAATAGTCTTTAAGATTCCTGATATATTCGATCGGTGTGAGACTATCAGTGTTGCTAAATTTTTGAGGTTTGTCTTCAAAATTCCGGATGACTGTCACATTTCTCGGATATGAATCCATATAATGTTTCCCACTATCACGATACTTCCATTCAGGTTCAATATTCCTATCCTCTTCTTCTTCCCTGAATCTGGATATACGTTCCTCAGGACTAATATCTCTCTCTTCTGTAGCGAGGTTACATCTTCTTACGTAATTTCTATCCTCTTCACCAGTCAATCCTTCAGTATCCTTGTCTGTGATTTCCGTGATGACTTTCCTAATCAACTCTTCCTTATAGGTTTCCATCATGCTAGCTTCTCCTAGTTTCAAATTCTGCAGTTTGCTCGTAGTTTCATTAACATCAGAGACAACCTTATGAATCTGTTCCTCTAACGCAGTTTTTAATGCTTGCACGTCCTGACCTATCTGAGTTCTATCCTCTACCTGCTTTTCGGATAGCGAATCCATCCTTACATTCAAGTCTTTCCTAATCTGAACTACTTCATTATTAATGTCTACTTGTGTACTGGCAAGTTTTCTTTCAATTCGCTCCTGAATCTGATCGACATGTTCCCCACTTGACCTGTTCCATTCATCTTTCCAAACCGTTACATTTGCAGTTAACATTTCCGCGATATCTACTTCAATGTCTTCCTTAAGTAAACGATTGTGATCTAATACTTGGGTTCTCATGACCTCTACATCGTATTTTAAACCAGCTAAAGAAACTGTTGTCCTAACAGACTCGTCAACTAACCGAGTTGTTAATGCACTAATGTTACGAGTACAAAGTGTTTTTGAAGTTTCAATTTCTTCCCTAACTTTGTTAACATCAGTCTGAACCTTAGCAATGTCTACAAAAACAGTATTGACTTCTACTTGTATCTTATTGATATAGCTTTGCATATCATTAACATCTGAATGAATATTATTGATGTCAACTTGAACATTTGACACATCAGTTCGAGCATTTCTAACCTCTCTTTGAACTTCCTCTACTTTGTCTTGTACAGTAGCAACATCATTCCTAACAACAATTACCTCTGCTCTAGCTCATGAAATATCACCCCGGACATTAGCAACATCAAGATTCAACATAGTAAGGTCTTTCTGTACCTTAGAAACATCAATTTTAACATCAGACACATCTTTATGCACATTGGATAAATCTTTATGGACATTGGACACGTCTGTGCGCATGTCAATTACAGCATTCTCGATTCCCTGGGTATTGATCTGTAAACGCGACACATTATTTTCTAGGTTTGCAGAACTGGTCTGAAGAACTTTCAAACTTTCATCCAGCCTAATAGACAAATTACTAGCATTCCTAGCTTCCATCTCCTCCATTCGACTAGTATTTCTAGCTTCCATCTGCTTCACACTTTCATCCAGCCTAATAGACAAATTAGCCGACAAACTACTAGAATTCTCCTCCATTCTAGCAGACATATTACTAGCATTCTCCTCCATCATCTGCTTCATTCTGTTGGACATCTCCTCCAACATCATTCTCAGACTCTCATCTGCCATTTCAATAATATTTCAATAATAAACTGCTTTAGGGACATACATCAAACAGAGCAAAATAACAACATCTGAGCAACATTTTTCACCATATATAAGTTTTGAGCAATTTTCTGTCTTAAATCTAACTTATAATTACCTTATAATTAACCTTCGTAGACACTTCATGTTGAAATAAACTCAAGCACATGTTCAAATTTCTTTGGTTCATTTTTAAATATCCTAACACAAATAATTTACATTTACAATTCAAATAGTTTAATTTTATCTTTAATATGACTACACATGTCATAAGTCGGTCAAATAAAATAAGATTCCAGATCATAGGCGATTTTTCTAAGTTTCCAGCCTATTCAACCTCTCTCAAGTTGTATAAGATCTGATCTTTTTGAGTGTAATTTTCCTAATACAATACAACTTTTTATTCCTATATAATCACACTCTCAAATTCTACAATTGGCCAAGACATCTAATAAAGAATCAACCTCTTTATTTGAGTCTTCACAATCCCTTTGACATCGATAACTTGGTAATCCAATGTTATTCGAACACTCCACAAAAATTGCGGTGCCAATTCTACTGCAATAACTTGGTAATCCAATGTTTTGCTGATCGTGCCCCACGTTTTAGGGTCGCCAATCCTTCTGTCCCCGTTATCCGGATAGTAGGCTGTCAGATATCCGCCCCCTCAATCGGATTGCCAATAATCAAACGCACCGGCACAGCTACATCAATGAAAATGGCACTGACAGATACTATCGAGATTAGAGCACAATAGTTAACAAGAAATTATTGTGGAACACACCAAAATATACGGGGGTTCATACTTACCTTTTACTTACCTTTTAAATTTATCTCGGGGACTGGGTTGTCAACTGGATCACTTAAAGCGTGCCCACACAATAACCTCCACCATGATATTTAAAATGAACCAAAACGAAGACGAGAAACTTTAAACTGCACAATAATTTATTTCACATAAAGAATGAATTTAACAAAAATAAAACAACAAAATCCACGTGGCAATCAGAAGTCATTGTCCACATAACTATGTCCTCCTGTAGAACTTGTATACTCTACATACAATGTTTCAGCTTTCTCAAGCTCAAAATAACGTAAAATTAATAATGCACTTGGAATGGAAACGGGATTTGGGACGAGACACATATATCAATTGTTTTTGCGTGTTTATACACATCACATTTTATTTATAGCCACAAGGCTATTATGTAAACGTCCTTGGCCTCTATCATACAGTTGTCCGGGCCAGCTGCAATGCACCTGCATCGTCAAAGTGGACTCACCCCTCCGTTCAACCCTAGCATAAGCGAGTTACATCAGAGCTTAGCTCTCCTTCAAAACACGTTAAATGTCCACATCTCAACTGAAATATTATCACGCAAATCCTTTAAATGCTCCATTCAAACACCAGTGGAATACTCCAACAATCCCCAAATCATGTTTAATTGTTCAATCCACCTGCTTAATTAGCGTTGTTTAGAGTATAATAACAAAACTCTAAATGTTAATAACAAAAGTTCATTAATTATTTATAACAATAATAAATTGTTTATAACAATGTCAAACGACAATTGAAAATTTTATACACGCCTCTATTAATCACTTTCATTTCAAATTATTATCAAAGATATTTACATAATTATTTACAATATTATATTGTTTATATTATTTATACAAGAAATACATTAAACCACACGTTTATCCGGTTTATCCGGTTGATAATTACTCAAATTGTGTTGATATAATCGACCAATGAAGGTTAGTTATATTTAACTGTCAAATTCAGGTTTAATAAGGTTTAATAATAATTATAATTATTTGTGACGGTAACCTCCATTCAAAATCTTCATCTCAAATTAATTAACACTCTTGTTAACTTTAACAGTATCTTCACATGAATAACTTTCAAAGAACCAGGAAAATACATTCAGCGGAAAAATACTTCGCTCAAAACGCACAAAATTGCTCAACAATAGGCCCAGAATTCATCATATATCTTAATATATATGGCATCAAAATCTTCCAAACTACATACAAAAACCTCCACTCATAAATTCAACAACTTCATTTATTACTGTGGGAACCTCCTTCATTATTCAAGGGCATTACTCATCAGCGACTTTTACAGGTCCACTGAACTAACGATTATACATCCATTGTTCCTCTTCAAAAATTCTTATATTCATCAATTGTATTAATGTCTGTTATTATTTAACCTTCGTGGGTTTCATTCATGAATCGATATGAAGTAAAAATTTGCCAATCACAAATAAATGTAATAGCAAATAAGATTAGACACTCCTCCCTGGTCTATCAAAATTGAGATTAATATCTTCAAAGTAACGCAGTATAAAAATACTATCTTCAATCAAAGTTCATCTAAACTGCATAAATAGTCGAATAGAATACAATTAGACTGTGGAATGCAAACATTATTGTTCCAATCTATAATTGAGAAAAACTCCTATCAAAAGTTCATTACTATAGTGTATTCAATAAATCGTAATCAAAGTTCATATTTCATAAAATTGTCTATAATGCAATGATGAATGTCTACGTTGCAATCATGTTCATAAGACGACTAGTATTTCAAAGATCGTCGATAACGTATTAGATTTTAACGCTCTAAAATCATTTAATTATTCTTCTTTCTTGAGGATGACAGAAAATTGGTCAAAGTAATTTACTGAATAGAATTACTTTAATAAAATGACACGCTGTCTGAATTCAAATCTGCCATAGAAAATCGTTAACTTGACAGTCAAATCGTGACTACAAAAATATGCAAATTATTGAAAGAATCTAAATTATCAGTCTCAACTGATCCAAAATTATTTAATTATGCCAATGACATAACAATGTCTCAACAAATCGTAGAAAAAGGCATAAATCATCGAAGTGTACTGAGTACAGAAATGTTAATCAAGAAAATGGGGCAAAAGATAGGACAAAAAATATGGGAAAATGGTTGCTCAGATATCGCTTCATGACTCAAATAATACAAGAAACGTTCACGACTACCTTATCTGTTGATTGAAGTTCTAGAGGAAAGTTTTCAAAGAAAACTGCTGTTGGTTCCAATTCACCAGCGTGAAGATGTGCTCCGACCTCGAACCTGGAATCAGCGTCCTCGGAGAATCGAACTGCTTCCTCCTCCGGAAATTGCACTGCTCCGCGTATACGAAAGACATCCTTCTGGCAAAACTCTTCTTTATGAGCCGGGTCCACCCTGGCCTCTCTTGAAAGTTCCCTGAAGTTCCAGTCGTAATTCGCCATGAAGTTTATTGCAGTTATTTCCGCAGAAATATTCATAATCGTGGAGTATGATGATATTTCCACTGTCATTTGATATAATTCAGCGATGGATTCACGATGCATGAGTGTAGTTGGATGTTCACTACATGCTCGCTTTTGTAGAATGACGATTAACGAAGTTCCATGCTGTTACTTCACTCCATCGATATATGTCCCAATTGCATTAAAGCCTTAGCCTTCCATCTCAACTTCTGTTATAATCATCGAAAGCACTGCAAGATTATAATGTTCCATAGTAGAATGTATCGTTGTATTACCAAACGTATTCTCCAATATCACGGTTGTAACACGTGTCAGCCGTAGTGTATAATGTGGAATTTTAAAAGTGCTTCTCAGGTGGCGTTAAAATCACTTTTGTCTGCAGCCTTAAAGTGTCAATATCTTTCAAAGTATAACTGTGAAATTGTTCAAATGTTCTACACACCTCAATGTTGTACTGCCCAATTGAATTATAATAAAGGCAGAAGTTAACTCTTTATGTCTTATCTCGTAGAAACGTTAATGTGAGCGTTTTAACTTCACCTAGTTTCGAACAGCGTAAAATGGAACTGCTCCGTGTTCGTTCGATGCGCCGGGCTTTAACCACACGCTAAAGACAACTTGCTTCACTTATTCACTCGAAAATGACTCTATAACATCTGAAATATATATGCGGTATCTGCGGTATGAGAGATATGAGAGCTCCTCTCTCCTGTGCACGACCTTTTATCAACTTCTTAAGGGGCGTATCCATCCCTTCCATAGTTCGTTCCTCCGTCATTGCTAGAAGTTTTAACTTTGGCTATACTTGACGGATTCTCAAATTTCAAAAACTCAAAATTAATTTCTTCAAAATTCCAAATCAATGCCATAACTGAAAATAGATTTCCACAAATCTGCATGCCAAAAGCAATCAAATATCGTAGTTTCAGCAATCTCCGTCTTCCTTCCAAACTATCGTTCATTGGTTCGAGTCTCTCCTCCAATAGCGTAACTTCTTCCTTAGCACAATACCTTGTTCCCTGCGACTGCGTCGTAAATCTCAGATCTTTCTCGAACAAAATCATGACGTCACCAAGAATCTCAGCTCAACCAGCCTACTTGCATGAAATCTGTGTCATCCGTGCCTACGTCATGAATATACACGTCACAACTATGACAGCCATAACTTTATTCATATTTGCCAATACAGCCATCGTGGTCTCAATATAATTCAATTTACGGGGACAGTACCTTCTTCAAGGCCACGGCCGCCTCCTTCCCTCTTCCTTGCCTATCCATCCTGATCGTCCATTACCTTCCCTCATGAGGCCCCTGTTCACTTTGCAGGTGAGGCCGCCTGGGCGAGGTGCCAATCACACCTCACCAGTTGTATCCCCTCCGATTAGATGTTCCCAGCTGTAGGACACTGCCCGTAGAGGCGGTAGTGGTGAGTTCCCTCACTGAGTCCGTGGGTTCCACCAACCTGGAGGGTAAACGACTAAGAAGAAGGAGAAGAATACAAATAGCAAGAAAGAATAATACGGAAATAAAAAGACATGTCGGAGGTGAGATTCGAACTCCTTCCATTCCATGATGCATATATTCAGAGTTCACAACGCTCCCACCTGAGCTACCAAAGCTCTGTTAAAATATCGCAATATTAAGTTAGGTCCAGTCTCCGACCAGGTCAGGAATGGAATGAATGAAGCCCCCCATCTAGCGGCGAGGATATGAAATCTGCCGGCTCTCGAAGCCTGTCGCACTCCTCTGGGGCAATGATTAAATGAATGACAGATGAAATGAAATGATAGTGGAGAGTGTTGCTGGAATGAAATTGTGACAGGGAAAACCGGAGTACCCGGAGAAAAACCTGTCTGCCTCCGTTCTGTCCAGCACAGATCTCACATGGAGTGACCGGGAATTGAACCACGGACCCAGCGGTGAGAGGCAGGTGTGCTGCCGCCTAAGCCACGGAGGCCCCTCCTTTTTAATTCTTATAAATAACTACCACATTAAAAAGCGGAGGACATCCGCCATGTCTGTCATGAACCAAGCTGATTCTGCGCATGCGCTAGGGCCAAGAATTAAGCATTTTTCTTCATTAATTAAAAAATATATGGAAACATATTTGTTTATTTTAATGACACTCTGCAAATCTACAAGCCATGATCTTGCGTCACAGTGCACTACAATGTCAATCGGTTCAGCCATTCTCTCAATCTCGCTGTAACAAAAAGTACCTTAGAGTTTTAATATATAGATTTTTTCATTTTTTTTTTCAAATTAATATTCGGGATGCCGGGCATGCTCCTTTAAGTTGGGACTGCCCCGATATTTTAGAGACGTAGCCTAAGGTCACCGTAGTCATGGAGCACCGGGTCTAGATCATAACCCTTTTCACCGAATAAAATTAAGGAATGTTTGTACAGCATAGGACTTCCGAGGTTAAGTTTTGTCTTTTCTTACATTGAAACTTGGATTGAAATTTGGGACTTTCTTGATTACTTTTACATAATTTATAGCAATTTTTTTGAAAGGGTAGAGTTAGAAACCCAGTTCAATGAGTGGGTTTATACAGGGCGCCAGGGGATGTTCTCCGCAGCGGCTATACGCTGCTGCGAGAGATAGCGTCAGCAGTTACGTTGGCAGCATGGCTATCGCTTGTATCAAAACAAACAGTAACCTTTGTTCTCACCACAGCCATTCGTAACAGATGCTGGAAGTTTTGTCCTTGTGTTCGAAGTCGGACTTTAACACGTCTAGGCTACACAGTCATATTGTTCATTTAGTTCAATCGTTTTTGGATTAGTTTGTGAGCCGGTCACTCGAAATGGACTTATCATATCCCGAACGGTATCCCGGTTGGACACTTTGAATTAGGGAACTACGCCTGAAATTTTAGTTTTACATTTTCTGTAAACCGATCGCCTTCGAAAGAAAAACGTAATCCACGAAAAAAAGAGCTCTCTCTTCTGTAGTAAACATAACCGCATGTATACTGTTGCACTCTTCCAATAATATATCTATACACACTGACGATTTCGACAGCCCGCAGCCCACACATGTGGTATTCACCCTGTCCAGGACACCGTGCTGCCAACTAAACTGATGACGCAACCACTCGCAGCAGCAGCACGTAGCCGCTACGGAGAACATTTTCTGGCGCCCTGTATTCCCCTCCATCCCCCAGGGGCTCACATCTCGAAACGTGGGTTGGCGACTACGGGACCGCAGCTGAGTCCGACATTGCTTCCACTTACTTGTGCCGAGCTCCTCTCCGTCTTCTTTCCTGTCGACCTCACTGGGTCAACTCTTGTTCTCTTCCGACCCTGACGGCATTAGGGTATCTGAGGCCTGGGGAGTCTCTTCCTTTCCCGCCTTAATTGGCCCTTGTCTCATCTTTTCTAATACCCTCATTCTGCGAGGGTTCAGCCTTCTTTCTCTTTTCATGTTATCTCCTGCCTTCTGCTCAAGGCCCTCAAGGCGGCAGGGTGTATGTAGCCCCCCCCCCACTTCTGGTGCACCCTGGATATTGCTATACCATCAGGGGCTCACGGCTGGTGAGTTCGGGAGTTGGCTACACCGAGAGATTCCTGAGCTGGGTCCGGTTTTCTCCCTTTTATCCATTACCTCCTCTTTCACTTTCCTATCTGCCTTTCATGACTCTCCTTCCTTCCAAGTCCCTCAATCCACATTCTCCGAGGGTTGAGGGCATTTCTTTTCTTCCTGTCCTTTATTTGCCTTATTCTCCTTCTGTTTTCCTTTTCTTCTTATAGTATATAAGTTAGTAGTTAGTTTTAGTTATAGTTTACATTTCATTTTCATCTTCACGATCACCCAAACCATTAGGGGCCGATAACCTAAATGTTAGGCCCCTTAAAACAACAATTATCATCATCATCATTATGTATTTTGCCCATTCAGGAGTAGGACAACGTCACATGCAAAATGTAGCACAAACGTCTCCAGTACAAAAGAACAATTCATTATAATTTAATTTGAACATTTCTTCAGCATTGTTCTTGCAGAACAGGATGTAATGAGTAGTGTTGTTGAATGCACCATAAATATTGTCTTTGGAACGTTTAGCCTGCTAATATATGGAAGAATAAACAGTACATTCATTCGACAGTCCCACACACAGATGTCTCAGTGTGGGGTTCCGTGACATGTCCTGACATTTATTTGGTAGGTACGGTTCGTGTTTCTTGAAGTGTCACATCTATTTAAATGTTACTTAGTAGTGGGTATGACACAACTGTGGATATTAAGGTACCTTATTGCCCGAGCAACTCTTTAGTAAGAGAATATTAAATAGGGAATGCTTGAAGCTAGGTAAATTTGCAGAAGTATAAATGTTACCAGGGCAATATGGGATAGGAAAGTGGCAAATGAGAAACACAACAAAGATGCTTGTGAGACAAATGGGCTTTAGGGGTACAGGATATGGTATCATAAACTATACTGGTGTAGCGGATAACATTCTTGGCTGTCTTCCCGTAGATCCGGGTTCGATGCCCAGTTCTGCCAAGAAATGTAATTCTGGTCTGAGGGCTCGAACGGGGCGCACTCGACCTCGTGAGGCAATGAGTTCGATTCCAACCTCTGCCATCCTAGAAGTGGTTTTCCGGTGTTTCCCACTTCTAATCCAGGTGACTGCCGGGATGGTTCCTAACTTAAGGGTACGTCTGCTTCCTTCGTAATCCTCATCTGAATTACATATACACGCGCCAATACAGCCTTCATAATAACACACGCTATCAGACAAAATTCCACACTCATCCAAGTACACAGGCGAAATGACCTCGACGCCCAAGCCTCCTCACACGAAACAACAACAACCTAAACAATAAAAGTCGGTTATTCATTTAGGGGTCATATAGCCCCGAGTACGTGGGTATGTAAGTAATATTTTGTCTGATAACATGTGTTATTGTGATGGCTGTATTAGTGTGTGCATGTAAAATTCAGATGAGGATTGGGAAGGAAGCGGCCGTGGCCTTAAGTTAGGACCCATTTCGGCATTTGCCTGTAGTACAAGTGGGAAACCACGGAAAACCAATTCCAGGATGGCTGAGGTGGGAATCGAACCCGTCTCTTCTCACTTTTGCCTCACGAGGTTTAGTGTAACCCATTCCAGCCCACAGACAAGAATTGAATTACTTGTCAGAGCCAGGAATCGAACCAGGGCCTCCGCGGTGACTGGCCACTACGCAACGAGGTGGACAGATAGATATACAGTATAGCGATGAAACGATTAGCTCAGGACATGGAGGGCTGCATCAAACCATTCTAAAGACTGAAGACTCAAACAACAACAACAACAACAACAACAACACTTGTGAAAAGTAATAGAGCAAGATACATATACGGCCCACAACATAAGGGTAACATAAAGTAAAAGTGTTCGCGGTGGAGGAATATTGCACGAGAGATTACATCGCGCATGCTCGGACTAGTATTGTTTGTAGGAAAAGTTACATTGCTGATTAATCGATTAGTTGTACAAAAAGTTAATAGACTAAAACTAATCTCTGGTCAGATACGGTGATCGATCACGATCCGGGTAGCAATGGAGTGAGGGGTCAGATTACCCAATTAATTAAGCAAGAAGGGTGCAACGCCACATAGCCTTCAGCTCTGCGTCCAAGCAATTGTTATTTCAACACTCATGTTGAGGAAGGCCTGACAGCTCTTCATTGTCTGGACCATTACTGTGGGCGGTAACTAACCTCTTAATGGACCCCAGAGCAGAGTACTTGATTGAATACGTCATTTTCAAGTAGAATTATATCCAATTTTGGTTGATATCGCGCTGATGCAGAAGCAATATGTTTCAAATGAGTCTGTTTTGAAATAAAAATTGAACTGCCAAATATACATCTGTACTTAATTATTTACCAAATTCTGTATGTCCCTTTGTATGTCTTTACACACAGTTTTCGTGTTTATTTGAATATCTATCACAGCAAAAGAAGAGCTATTGTATGCCCTCCTCATACGAAAACGAAAAGAAACTTATAATTTTCCGTGATCGTTAATCTCACCTCCTCATACAACTATGCCACCTGCGAGAAGGATGAATTTAAGGGGACTGTGATTCATCTATGTCAATCATGTTAACCTAGCCACATTCAGCGTTCTTTCTCTCCTTATCCAAGGTAGATAACACTCTGAGACTGTCGGAGGTATTTTTGAGAGATCGTTAGATTATACTGCAAGTGACACGATGCCCTATAACATCAATGTGTTAAGCAGAAACTGCCTCAGACATGGTGTCTGCACGGATGATACGACGCCCTATTAACATCAATGTGTTAAGCAGAAACTGCCCCAGACATGTTGTCTGTACGGATGACGTGACGCCCTATTAACATCAATGTGTTAAGCAGAAACTGTCCCAGATATGATGTCTGCACAGCTGACGCGACACCCTATTCACATCACAGTGTTGAGCAGAAACTGCCCCAGACATGCTGTCTGCACGGATGATGCGACACCCTATGAACATCACAGTGTTGAGCAGAAACTGCCCCAGACATGCTGTCTGCACGGATGATGCGACGCCCTATTAACATCACAGTGTTGAGCAGAAACTGCCCCAGATATGTTGTCTGCAGGGATGACGCGACGCCCTATTAACATCAAAGTGTCAAGCAGAAACTGCCCCAGATATGGTGTCTGTACAGATGACGCGACGCCCAATTAACATCAAAGTGTGAAGCAGAAACTGACCCAGACATGGTGTCTGTACAGATGACGCAACGCCCTATTAACATCAAAGTGACAAGCAGAAACTGCCCCAGACATGGTGTCTGCACGGATGACGCGACGCCCTATTTACATCAAAGTGTCAAGCAGAAACGCCCCAGATATGGTGTCTGCACGGATGACGCGACGCCCTATTAACATGAAAGTGTCAAGCAGAAACAGCCCCAGACATGGTGTCTGTACAGATGACGCGACGCCTAATGACATTGAAGTGTTAAACAGAGGTTGCCCCAGTCATGGTGTTTGCACAGATGACGCGACGCCTAATGACATTATAGTGTTGAACAGAAGTTGCCCCAGACATGGTGTCTCCGCAGATGAGGCGCTCGATGCGGCGCCGTGAGGCTCTCTGAAGAGGGCGTGTTATTGCGGCACAGCCCACGGCCCAACAAGACCACTCTAAATCACCACGCAACAAGTGCCTCCTGCGGTTAACTCATTAATTTCACCTCTCGTCTGTACAAACGGTTAGGTCACGAGATCTGCGTCCGGGATCCTAGGCACAGCACAGCACAGGTTCCTTAATGAGCTCGTATGAGCTATGACTGGATATATGGAGCAGGACGCGGCACAAGCTACTGTACCCGCATCCCCTTGACAAGCGAGGACACCGTATTTATCGTCAAGCTAGCAAATTACTCTGATTATATCTTACAAGCCTATCCCACTGTGCCACGGACGTGTTGTCACCATGAGAATGGAGGGCGATTTATTTCGACTTAGCTTTACATCAACAAACTACTTATTTTATTTAGTGTATGGCTTTTTGTGCCGGGAGTGTCCGAGGACATGTTCGGCTCGCCAGGGGCTGTAGCTGCTTCAATGCGGACACCCATGGGGTGAGCTACAAGTTTCGTTCAATTTCAAGTATTTCCAACTTTCGCTACCAGATGTTACTGTCACCTGTTGGTGACGGTTGGAACATTGATAGAGTGTTTCAAGAAATTTAACCTGCAAATTTAGCTTCACACAAGTTTAATTAGTGGAACTTTCTTTTACATTCCATAAATCTAATGACATAGGACCGCTGGCTTTACTTCCCCTCCGAAGGAAGGCATACTAAAGGATTTTAACACTCTTAAAATATCCGAGGACTTCGCCCGGGTTTGAACCCGCGATCTTAGGCATAAAAGTTCAGCATGCAACCGAATACGCCACCGAAGCCGCTAACTAACTAACTACAAACTTCTCATGAAAGAACATAGTCGGTTCACACACTTCACATAATTGTTACATTTTGGGATTGATTTGTTTAGATAGTTTCTATTCATAAACTGAATGAGATTTGCTTTTTAAGGTGTTACTTTTCTCTTCTCTCTGAGGGAGTATTTTTTTAATGTTGAAAAAATCTTTTAAATGACAATAAATGTACTCAGACTATAGGGGCTCAGCTTAGCAATGCCTTAGACTAGAGTTAATCTATTTCGACAATTCTGCAAATAATTGAAAAGCTCGTATAAGACATAGAAAGGTGTCAAAATTCGTGATTTACAAAGCTCTTTCATATTTCAAAATAAAATTTGAAAATCACATCTGGCTTAAATGATATTTTGAAAATAAACACGCTGAAACACTTGTTTTTAACATGGAAATTTTCTACAGATTAAAATAAAATTAGAGTTTGAATATTTTAATCCATTCTTTGAGTCCTTATCTTCAATTTGTGAGAAGCAGATTTTTGAATTTCTCAAAACGGAAAAAGATAATTCGATTTTAATTTGGCCATGTATGGGTCGACACTAGCGCTCGTAGTGATAGATTTAGGATGTGGTCTAACTGTTGGCGTACATAACTTGACAGTCAAAACGGAAGTAGATATTTCGATTTAGATTTGACCATGTATGGGTCATTCCTAGAATATTATGATATTTGTTTTGTAAAGGGCTTTTCAACATCGAGGGCAGGTACCTTCTTGTACTATCGTTTGTGTGGAATCTGTCCGATACCCTGTGTCATTGAGTTGGCTGTACTTGTGTGAGTGATTGTAATTATAGTTATGATTTGGATATGAGGTGGCTGTGGCATTTAATTTACTGTAGTTACCATCCCAGCATTTGCCTGGAGTAGAAGTGCAAAACAAATAAATAATAAAGGTGGAAATCGAATCCACCTCTTCTCAGCTCAGCTGTTCTCGTTAAATCGTGCACCACGGTTGCGATGGCCGCTGCAGCAAATCCGGTGATCACAGGTTCGAATACCGGCGCTGACAGTGGCTATTCTGAGTGTGTTTTATGCCCAAGATTTCCCTCACTCCCTCCAGGCATATTCTGGGATAGTAAGTTCCTTCAAGTCCCGGGGCATCTACCTCATCTCTGTCTCTAATACTGTTACACACACTACTACAGTCATCCTCCCTATATTATTCTGCTAAGGTCCAATTCCGGTTTTGTACCGAAAATAAGGTCCTGTTAACACCAACCTACACATATGGAGTACCTACAGGTACCCATGTGTGCCCGAGACGCACTCACTTTCTCTTTAAATGCCTCATAATTAAATAAATACCTTAAAATGTACATTTACAATGGGATCACCGTAACCTGGCGAGCCTGCCACTAGAGCGCAGGGCAGTGCGGCGTACTGCTAGGTCAGCCTGCTGCTAGAGCACAGGGCAGCGTGGCGGCGGTAGCCATCTGGCGGGAGCGCGGCGTACTGCTAGCTGAGGAGTCTCTCAGCAGATAGCTCCGGTGTGGTCTCGCCAAGACTTTCTCTAGGGTTCAATCCTTTACAAATGTAGAGATTGCTGTATAAGAAACACTCGAGCAAACAATAACCGATAAATTCGTTGTAACATCGAATATTGTCTACAAAGAGGTGCTGTGACAAGTACAAAACACTGTTCTACATAATTTGTTGTATTCTTCTCATGTACGTATGCCGTTTAACAACAATAAATACATTTCTTCAATATTTAAAACATCGTTCTCCCACATTCTTCCCTACTTCCCCATGAACCTACATTCACGTTGCGAAAGCTCCCACGGGCCCACTAGTCACATAAATACCGGTTATCGTACAATCTCAACGCACTTCCAACTACACGGAACTGATGACCAAGATTTCCCAAGCCTCTACTGTAAATTAACAAAAACATATTCTCAGTTCTGTCTCACGAGGCTGGGTGTACCGTGTTCTAGCCCTCAGGCAAATTTTTAACGGAGTCAGTTATGCAACCCTTAACTCCCCGTATTATTTGTGTATTTAGGGCAATTTGACGTGAATACGTCTATGTAAGTATCTCATTCTAAAAGTATCATCAAAATATTAAAACGACTTAATGCTAGTTTTAGTAAATGGTTAGAAGCTTGACAATTGGTGCAATGGTCATTAATGAATCAAGATTAACGAGAATCATGCAAAGCCATAAAGATCTCTCTTTTTAATTCGAAACAAGGGGGAAAAACTCAATTTTTGAGACAATGTTTTTATTAGCTTACTTTTCTCATTTTTCAAAAATGAGGAAAAAGTAGACTTATGAAATCGATCCGGGCAAATGCCTGTCTCTCTGTCGTCGTCGTCGTCGTCGTCGTCCCCCCCCCCCGCTATCATCTCTTAAACGGCTGCAGCTATCAAAACAAAATTGGTGTGAGTAAAGATCTATACCTGAATCTCTCACGACTAGACGTCAGTGCTACCAACTGCTGAAAAATCACATTTGAAATTTGGGCTCTATGTAGGATATCTCACAAGTCATGCATGCCAACTGTTCCAAAATTGGCCCACATATAGATGATATTACATCAGATAAACTTACAGCAGCCCATACATGACAGTGCTGTCAACATGATTCTAAGCCTGCTGATAGGTCCAGTTCTTAAATACATGTAACTTCTACATTAATAAATGAATTTAATGCAAAATACAAAATTGGCACAGTAATAAATCATAATATTTCAGATTAATTCTGAGCAACACGTACATGGCACTGATGCCAACATGATTTTAGGCGCTGATGGACCCAATATATAACTGCATGTAACGTCCATAATATTCTTTAGACTTCAACCAAACAATTTCAGGACGGCCGAGGTGGGATTCGAACACACACTCTCCCGATACCAGCGAGGCACAAGGTAGCGTATTTTTGCTCTGATCCACGGCGGGTGGCTGGTTGAAAATATTACCTTTCTTTTCTTTTCGTATTATCATCATTAGGGCCCGGATGTTGATGACATGACGGGCCACCCCGTCATCAAATATGTCATTTTTATTTTGCATCTTTTTCCATTCTTTTTGTGCTATTTTTCCATTTTAAGAGCATATTTTTAACTTTGGTAGATTTTTGGGTCATATTTTAGAGAAATCGGTCTAATAAGGTCTTTTTTTTCAAATTTAGTCATGACACAGCATTATATGAGGCAGCTACGTCTCTCCGAGTTAGCAGCAAACGACCTTCCTCACTTCAAGTACTCCCCGATCAGTTGATGTTGAACGCAGCTTTTCGAGATATAAAAAGTTGTTGGCTGAAACCGCAGATCATTTACATTTGACAACGTCAGAATGACATTCGTAGTGCAGTGCAACTCAGACTAAAGTGAGCATAAACCTTTTGTTTAGTGCTAGACATCTATTTTGATTGACTTTTCAGTTTAAGCTTCAGATGTCATTTTTGAATTATTGGTGACTTCATTATTATAAGTTAATTTTCTCAATTTTATAGTGCATTTTTAGAATTTTTGAAATATTGATGATTTTATTATTATTGTAAGATCATTATCTCCATTTTATAGTGCATTTTTTTAGAATTTTTAAGACATTTATTTCAGTCATTTTTGAATAATTTAAGTGAATTTTTTAAACTTTTTTACGGCATCAACATCCGGGCCCTAATCATCATTATTTAATAATTTGTAATTCCTTCGTCTAGTTGGTTTGGTTTTTAAGTAGCTAGGAAATAATACAGGGAGTCCGAGAATGTTCTCCGCAGTTGCTACGTTCAGCTGCGAGTGGTTGCGTCATCAGTTTAGTTGGCAGCACAGTGTAGGCTAATTGATAGGGTGAAGGCCACATGTGTGGGCTGTGGGCTGTCGAAATCCTCAGTGCGTATAGTTACATTATTGGATGAGTGCAACAGTATGTGGCTGTGGTGAGTATAAAGTTTACTAAAACTCAGCAATTCTAGGTTTGTGCCGTGTCTTATGTGGGGTTTCGCCTAGGACACAAAGTGACTCATCGGCGGGCTCTTGGTGTCTCCGCTCGGACCCCCATTGGAGTAGTGTCCTAGGCGAAACCCCACATAAGACACGGCACAAACCTAGAAGAATTGCTGAGTGTTAATTCACTGGCCGTGAAAGCCGATATACCATAAAGTTTACTGTTTGATTGTTATGATACAAGCGACAGCCGTGCTGCCAACGTAACTGGTGACGTAATCTCTCGCAGCAGCTTGTAGGCACTGCGGAGAACATTCCTGGACTCCCTGTATAACTGATCGTTTTAATATTTGATATGTCTTACTTTCTTTTAAGATGTGCTAATGTATCTTGTTTTGCAACTCAGTAATCGGATGCATCTTAGTTTGAAAATAAAATAATCACACTTCACAAGTGGCGGCTTCGGTGGCGTAGTTAGCTGCTGTGCCCAAGATCGTCGATTCAAACCCGGTCGAAGTCGACGGATTTTTTAAGAGCGTTTAAAATCCCTCAGAATGCCTTCCTTCGGAGGGGAAGTAAAGCCGGCGGTCCCCTGTCATAGATTTATGGCATGAAAAAGAACCTTCCATTTGTAGGTTAGTTTGGTAATGCTATATTAGTTCCAACGTTCGCCACAAGGTGCTGACTGCGATGGCATTTAGTAGCCACGTCCACAGCTAGGTGTCCTGGACGGTAGCATTTGGAAGCAAAAGTAGGAGCTACTTGAAAAAATTAATCGTCTGCGGTCCTTCTACCTGAATCACAGATAGCACACACTAGTACAGCCATCACAATTAACACCGGTTATCAGACAATTTCTACTCTTACCCAAAGTACACGGGGCTACGTGACCCTGTTGTCGCAGCCACTAAACTATGGAAGCAACTCTTCACAAGTAAAAAGTTGATTTTACACGCCAATACAAATGTAAACACAGCGGCGCTAACAGAACACGAAACAGTTGCATAAGCAGCACACGGAGAGCGCCCTTTCAGCTGAAGCACTGATCGATGCGCAATAGACCCTGTCAAGATATGTCTTGTTTTGATACTCATTCATCTATTTGTTGGCATGTCAAAGAACCCATTTGAATTCAGTAGGCCGAGTTCATAATGGCAAAATTAATCTCGGGAGTTTCCGCCAGCACACAGTTCCTCATTTCTCTACTAGAAAGCGCTATTGTGTTCAAGGAAGATTAGATATCTAACATCTAACCTCCTTGACTTTCATAGTCAAGGAACTACGAAATTCGACATGCAAGCTACCCTCTGGGTGTCAAATAGCAAAGCTTGCACCAGGCACCCGAGGCCATACGATATTATTATTATTATTATCTATCTGTCTTATTTTGAAATCAACGGACTACTTCAGCAATTAAAAACAGCATGATATGTCCTGTTCTGAATACCTTTCTCTTCCCACATGTAAAAAGGCATTTAGTACTTGTTAGAACAGCCGTAATCTCAAAATCGCAAAAAAAAATGTATCTTGTTTTTATACCAGACGACTCCTAATGACACATGCGTACGGAAAGAGTTTCGTATACGGGCGAGTCCATGTTATGCAGCGTGACTGAGAGGGGAGGAACGTTCACGTGTCTCGTTGATACGGAAATGTTTACAACGCGATCGGCTCGTACTGTAACATTGGCTGTATTGTCTCCCAGGAGCACATCAGCAGTGGCCACCTCCACTCCCTTCCTTCTCACCCTATCCCCTCCTATTTAACGGGTTTGTGCAAGTTTTAGTGTCATCTGGACCAAGTAGCCTATTAATTGCAGTCTGCGATTGGCCACAAATGACCGTCAATTTACAATAGTGATGTTTGTAGTACCGGTAACCATCCTTACATGCATCCTTGTATTTTGGTGCTGATTATCTTAATGTTAGCCACTTTAACCCTTTGAGCTCCGAACCTTTAACAATTGGCAACGAATGTATTTTTAATATTTCATATGCCTTAATATGCTTCAGTTTGAACACATAATTTTTTTGCGAGCCGATCGCGATGTAAACATTTCCATATCAAAGTTTTTAGGTGGCATTTACAAGCACCGTCAGTCCTCTACAGTCAACAGAGAATATACTGACTCTGTTTTTAGAATAGGACTCAAAACTTTGTTATTTTGTAGATATTTACCAAAGTTACAAAATATGTTGCTTCTGTGGGTGAACAACATAGAGGTGTATGTTACATATAATTCATTTATTGTTGTCAGAAACAAATAGAAAGAAATATACACGTTGCAAAAATATGAAAAGTAGGAAATTAATATACTCGGAAACCAGAAGGGCAGTTAGGTTCATAAGTGTTTGAGCCCAAGAGGACATTGTTACACGTTTATCTCAAGGTACTCAATTTCACAGTTTTTCTCTCGTTGACAAGCGGCTTCGGTGGTGTAGTTGGTAGCATGCTCAGCTTTTACGCCCAAGATCACGGGTCCAAACCCGGCCAAAGTCGTCGGATTTTTTTAAGGTTAAAAATCCCTCATTATGCCTTCCTTCGGAGGAGCAGTGAAGCCGGCGGGCCCATGCCATAGTTTGACGGCATGTAAAAGAACCTTCCACTAACTACAACAGTGTGAAGCTAAATTTGTAGGTTAGATTTGATTAACGCTTTATTAAGTTCCAACGTTCGTCGCCAATATTTGGCATTGGTGATAATCAGTTATTCAAGTCGAAGGACATGAGAGATAATCTGGTATTCAAAATGATGTAAGGCAAGGCTGCAACTTATCACCCATGCTTTTCAATATGGCCTATAGGCTACATTCAACAAGCAATGATGGAAATTAGAGAAAATTGAAAGTAGGAATAAAGATTCAAGGAGAAATAATTTCAAGTCTATGATTTGTTGTTGACATTGTTACCTTATCCCATTCACCAGAGGATTGGAATGAGTTCTAAATGGTATGGACTCCGTCTTGAGGAAAGAATTCATGATGCAAATCAACAAATCTAAAACAAAAATAATGGAATGCAACCTAAATAAATCAGAAAACCCTGTGAAGGGAGGACAAATCGGCAGGTGAAAAACTAAAGGAAGATGGAAACTTCTGTTACTTAGGAAGAACATACAGGGTGATTCTCTTGCTGGAGCGAGGCCAGCGGCCGGCTGCAGGCGCGCGCGCCTTCCGCCAGCCAACCAAGGTCGGGTCGCGGATATGGCGCAGGTGGTAACCGTAACAAAGTACACTAATTAATGGTAAATTCACCAGCAAATCATGATTTAAGAACTTACCTATCCACAGGAGAGGCTGCGAGTGTTCTCCTTCGGCTGACAGACAAGCGTTGTACCATGTAAATAAATTTGCGTTTACACATTGTGATTCCCTTCTGTTGTGAGGGATATTTGCTGCCGTATATTGTTCTCCAGCTGCACTAGAGTACGGGTAATTGACTGTAAACTATGTATTTTAAATTACCCCACAATTAAACATCAAACGGGCTTAGGTCCGTGCTTCGATTAATTACAGTAAACACGCAGGGCGATACAAGAGTAGCTACATAATGTAACGATGTAACTTCCAAAGTTACTGTCTGTCAGCTGAAGGAGAACATTTTAGTATCTTCTGTGAATAGATGCATTCTACCCTTTAACTGATGACGTGAGGACATCAAGATTCCCAAGAAATAAAAAAGAACATCTGTGCTTCTTTAATTAAATCTTGCAGCTGTTGTTTATGTTACCTTCTTATCTGTGCGCTGACACTACACACCCTCGTTGATGAAAGTTTATTGACTTAATGACTTAAATGACCCTGGTTAGCTTGCCTCCGCCTCGCGCAACCCTGCTGCCCGATCTCGGTTGGCTGGCGGAAGGCGCGCGCGCCCGGCAGTCGGCCGCCGGTCCCGCTCCAGCAAAGGAATCTCACTGTAAAATCAGTCATGGACGAATCAAAGAGAAATGGAAAGCATCTCTACTCGACAGAAATGTGTTGACATATTATAGATTTAGGTGTAAGCAAGTCATTTTTAAATCCTTTGTCTGGAGCGTGGCACTCTATGGAAGTGAAACTTGGACTATTGGTGCAGCAGAAAAGAGGAGAATTGAAGCGTTTGAAATGTGGTGTTACATGAGAATGATGAAGATCAGATAGGTAGATAGAGTAACGAATGAAGAGGTATTAAGACGAGTGAGGGGAGAGATGTTCCTGGTGACTGCTAATGAAGAGAAGAGATAGGTTGGTAGCACGCATACTAAGACGCCCAGGTATAGCAAACCTAGTTATGGAAGGAAGGGTCAACGATAAGAACAGTAGGGGTAGATGCAGCTTTGAATATGTTAAACAGATTGTCTTGGGTGTAAGGTGTGGTGTCTATGTACAGATGAAATTATTAGCTCTGGACAGGGAGATGTAGAGAACTGTATCAAAGCACTCAAAAGAGTGAAGACTCAACCACACAATACACGATAATCATTATCATAAGCAGCAGCAGCAGCAGTTATAGTTATTGCTTTTTAAGGGGAGGAACAGTGAGGTCATCTGTCCCTTATCATCAGCAGTTATAGTTATTGCTGTTAGGGAGGAACTGCAAGATCATCTGTCCTTTATCATCAGCAGCAGCATCATGCTGGACCCATGGTGTTGGGGTAGCACGTCTACATCTCAAAGCCCCAAGTTCGATTCCTGGCATAGTCAGGGGTTTTAGAAATTGACGTAAGGGCTGGGACTGGGTGCACTCAGCCTCGTGAGAACGATTGAGGGGCTATCTGACAGAGAGACAGTGACCCGGTCGGGGAGACTGAGGGGACCCTACGTGCTCTAACTATGCGTCACCCCATAAACTAGCTGGGCAGCGGTCGCTTGGTAGGCCTAGGCTCATCATGAGATGACTGGCTGCGTGACTTAGCGGTAACGTTCTAGCTTGCTGTTCCCAAGGTTGCAGGATTGAATCCTGGTGCAGTCAGCTGTCATTTGAGAATACGCAAATGCGAGGAAGCCGTGTCAGTAGAGTCACTGGCAAGTTTTAAGATCCCCTTCGGGACAATATTCCGGTAACCCAGCGTTTCTAAAAGCCACAGTAGGTAAAAGGGAAGAAAAACCAATAACATTACTTATCCCCATGGGGTTTGTTTGGGTTTATCATCCACATCATCATTATCATCAACGTTTGAAGGAATCATGGATTCATGATGTTTCATTTGTAAAGGGAAATACAGTTTCGCATTGTCTCAGCAGGGAATTGAAGTTAAGCGGTCAATGGGTTCTGAACAGGCAATGGTACTTACATAGCATGTGGAGTGCGAAACGTAGAAAAACAGCGCCAGTTGAAGAAAAGAAAAGAAAAGAAAAGAAAAGAAAAGAAAAGAAGTAAGACACCACTCTATTATTTATTCCGACCACCTTGGTGTTCTGGCAATTTATAATGACCGGTTCCAATATGCATTCATGTACTACATGGCCACAGAGAATTGCATACTTTCTTATTACCGACCGACAGGTTCACCATTTCATAATAATTATTCAATGAAAGTAAACGGACTGCATGTATTTGAAGTCAAGCACAAACGAATCCACAGTATTAATAGCAATAACAAGAGAATTTGGGCGGTGAGACAAATGTAATATCTTGTATCTCCATCTTTTATTCAACAGCTGTGTATCATCACTGAACTTGCAATACCGCGTATCTGGCAAAGCTCTTCTTTACCAATAGTTTCCTTTTGATTGGCCACGTTTCCCACCGTAAGTGTGATGTGCCGTTAATTGTGATGGCTGTATTAGTGTGTGTTATCTGTATTTCAGGTAAGGACTGCAGACGATCAATTTCCAGTAGTTCCTACCTTTGCTACCAAATGCTACCGTCAACGACACCTAGCTGTGACTTGGCTACTAGATGCCACCGCAACCGGCACACTTTGGAACTAATAGAGCGTTAATCAAATCTAACCTACAAATTTAGCTTCACACAATTGTTGTTAGTGGAAGGTTCTATTACATTCCATAAATCTATGACATGGGACCGCCAGCTTTACTTCCCCTCCGAAGTAAGGCATACTTAGGGATTTTTGGCCTTTCTGTGTATCTTTATGTACGCCTATAACTCGTGTTCGAATGTTTGGAGCATCGTGAAATTAGGTATCCATGAGAGTCAATACAACAATTATTTATAAAACTCTTCACCGTACTTCTCATAGAAGGATTGGTATAGGAAGAAACTTTTCAAAATACATGCTAAAATAGGCGAAATATAAAAATTATCCTGGAAGGACGACCAAAGCATATGTTGCGCTTCTCAATATGAGACACAAAATTCGGGAGTCTATAATGAGTCTCCAAAAGCCACATTTTAAGGACCTCAAATTAATAGTGTGTGTGATATTCCCAGAATACTAACTTCGCTCTGATAAACATATGAAGGAATAACAAGCCCCTAACCATTGCAACAGTAGCTCGATTGATAAAGTCTGGTTATTAATACCGAAGACCGTTCGAAGAGCGGGTACTTCTGCTAGTCTAAAATAAACTTGAAGTCTCCAACACATTATTAAAGTCAGTAGAAAAACAAAACACACATATTTTCATCAATCCACTTTCTACCTACAATATTCCACAACACGGCACATTCCCGCAAATTCACTTCACCAATAGGGTTATCTTATGTGAAGAATTTCCGCTAGATATCATGACTGTTCTATGGGGGACTGAATCGATTTGCCTTCCGTTCGAAGAGCGGGTACTTCTGCTAGTCTAAAATAAACTTGAAGTCTCCAACACATTATTAAAGTCACTAGATAATCAAAACTGCATTTTATACGCATTGAATATGAAGATTGACAAGTTAAAAATACGATACATTTTCATTCTAAAGAGTTTGTAAAAGTCTTTTGTTTGTTGTTTGTGAATGTTGTTTGAATTACAGAACAAAATGACGCCGCATAGTATCTGTGCGCTATCTGTTGGTGCTAGTTCAGGATATCCCTATTGTACAATAAACAATGTTTCAAAGCCTTGGAATCATATGACATTGTCAAGGTCTTTGATCCGGAACTGGGAACCCAGCACATGTGCTCTGTTCAGTAAATGCAACTGACGGAATCTCAAAAGTTAGCCTATTTATGAATGTTTATGTTCGAACAAAAAATAAAGTGAGGCGTCTGGTATCAAAATATGACACATCACTTCAACAAACATTTTCAGGAGACCCAGAAAACTGAATAAGTCCTTTGTTTCCTGACAAGTAAATACATATATAGACAAATATTGTCCAAATGTTTCATAATTCACGCTGTTTTATTTTCCTTTTTATAAGCATTTTAATATTTGATGTGCCTCCTTTTGTTTTAAAACTTGCAGATGTATCTTTGTTTTGCAACTCAGTAATCGGATGCATCTTATTTTGAAACAAGAAGTTCCGTGACGAACTAAAGAGCCTACTTTTCTTAAAACTTAAGATTCCTGCCATGATTAATCTATATGGATCTATCTAGATTAGAATAATGACGAAATTAATAGAGCACTACAGTTGGCAGCCCTGGTGACTGACTATATTCTTAGTTCCTTCTCTTAAGGTACTGAATACAAAATTTGGTTGAAGTCCAATGGATAGCATTGACGTTACATACAGTTAAACATTGGATCTAACAGCGCGTAAAATCATGTTGGCAACAATGACATACATGTATTGGTCAGAAATAATCTGAAATAATCAGATCTATTGTTGTGTCAATTTTGAATGAAATTCATTAGTTAGTATAGAAGTTACATGCATTTTAAAATTAGACCTATCAGCAGGCTTAGAATCATATTGGCAGCACTGGCATAGGCCTATATTAGTTACTCCAAATTAATCTAGAATGCCAGGTACTATACGTGTGCAAAGTATAGAGCTATTGCTTTGCGTACTTTCTGATAAATTGATATTAGGGTAACAAAAATAGAGACAGCATTTATTAACAGTTGGCAGCCCTGGTTGATCTTAAGAATACGCATAGTCATATCTATTATGGTACACATAGCACATACGTAATTTGGTAGAGATCCAAATGATAGCATAGAAATTACATGTATTTAAATTTTAACCTCTCAGCAGGCTTAGAATCATGTTGGTAGCACTGACGTATATAAGTTACTACAAATTAATATAGAAAGTCAGGTACTATGCGTGTGCATAGTTTAAAGCTGTCGGCTTGCATACTTTCTGATATAATGGTATTTGGATAAGATAAATTGAGGGCATTTATTAACAGTTGGCAGCCCTGGTGGCTCTTAAGAATACGCTCAGTCACATATGTTTATGTAAACATAGCACACACGAAATTTGGTTGAATTCCAATTGATAGTTTAGAAATTATATGCGTTTAAAAACTGGACCTATCAGCAGGCTTATAATCAATTTGGCAACACTGCCATGTATGGCCTCCTGGAAATTAAACTGAAATATTATTATCTATAGGAGTGCCAATTTTGAAATAGCTCCCATTCATACCTTCCAGGATATCCAACATGGAGCTCAAATTTCAATTGCGATTTTTCAGCAGTTGGTAGCACTGATATAATTTTCAAATACGGCTTTGAGATATTCAGGTATAGATCTTTACTCCTACCAAATTTTGTTTCGATTGCTGCAGCCGTTTAGGAGTTGATAGGGGACACACACACACACACACACAGCCAGCCAGACAGACAGACAGACACACATTTGCCCGGATCGATCTCACAAGTCTACTTTTTCCTCATTTTTGCAAAATGTGAAAAGTAGGCTAAAAATAATCACTCCACAAGTATAAAGTCTGGTCTGTTCCTTGGTTTAGGGGCTGCGACAACCCGGTCATCTAGCACCGTGTACATTGGGTGTGTGTAGGATCTGTCTGATAACCGGTGTTAATTGTGATCGTTGTATTAGTGTGTGATATCTGCTTTAATTCTACAGTGCGCCCGGGAATGTTCTCCGCAGTGCCTACAAGCTGCTGCGAGAGATTACGTCACCAGTTACGTTGGCAGCACGGCTGTTACTTCTATCATAACAAACAAACAGTAAACTTTATACTCACCACAGCCATTCATAACATACTGTTGCACTCTTCCAATAATAATCTAACTATACGCACTGACGATTTCGACAGCCCATAACCCAAACATGTGGCCATCACCCTATGAAGGACACTGTGCTGCCAACTAAACTGATGACGCAACTTCTCGCATCTGCACGTAGCCACTGCGGAGAACATTTCCTGGCGCCCTGTAATAAGGACTGCAGACGCTAATTTTGAATTAGTTCCTACATTTGCTACCAAATGCTACCGTCCACGACAACTAGCTGTGAACGTGGCTACTACTAGATTCCATCGCAACCAGCGGCTGCTGATGAACTAGTATAAAGTCTATTTAACACACCAATACAAATATAAGCACACCGGCACTAACAGAACACGAAATATTTGTAAAAGCAGAACACAGAGAGCACCCTTTCAGCTGATTCGCTGATCGATGCGCAATAGACCCTGCCAAGATGTGTCTTGTTGTGATACTCATCTGCTTGTCTTATTTTGAAACCAACCGACTCCTCCAGGATTTTAAAACAGCATGATGTGTCCTGTTTTGAATACCTATCTCTTCACACAGGTAAAGAGGGCATTAGGACTTGTAAAATCAGCCATAAACTCAAAATCGTAACAAGTAGTTCCCTGAAGAACTGTTAAGCCTATTATCATATATCCTACTTATGTTAATTGCCACTATCTACATACAAAATTTCAGTTTGATTGCTGTAATAGATTCGTAGATATTGAGAACCACTAAATATTCCGGATGGTCACCATGTAGGATTTTATATATGTAGGTCCTAGAGTTATGTACTGTTACATGAAGATTATTGTGTACGTGTAGCATTCAAACTTCAATCGCATGATTAGGACACAAGAAGTAACAAGGAGATTTTAAAATTTCGCACAGCTGCCATCTTGTGGTTATGGAAACACTTGACATAAATTAGATGCCAGTGGATTAACATTCATATAAGGATTTACTGTACCAAGTTTCACTGCACTCGGATAATTAAATTGCGAGAAAAGTCCATGTAAATATTTATACTTCGCGTCACCGCCATGTTGGATTTGTGATCACCAGGTTATTTAAAGTCCTATAGGTGAACTTAAGTTCATAACCCCTATGAACATAAACAAATTCAGTTTGATTGCTATAATAGAATCGTAGATATTCAGAGCCGTCTAAATATTTCGGATGGTCGCCATGTTGGATTGTTAAATGTATAGGCCATAGAGTCCTGTACCATTAAAGGAAAATTATTGCGTTGGTTCATTATTCAATCTTTCACATCGATCGCATGATTACGACACAAGAAATAAAAACTTAATTTTAAAATTCGCAAAGCCGCCATCTTGAGGTTATGTACACAATTGAACAAAATTATATACCAGTGTATTAAAATATGTATATACATTTCCTGTACCAGATTTCATTGCGGTTGGAACATTATATCGCGAGAAAAGTCTATTTAAAATTTTCAAATTCGCTTGGCCGCCATGTTCGTTTTATAGTTAACTGGTTTTTGAAAGTCTAATAGATGAACTTCCAGTAGTGCCCTTTATCTCCGTACAGCATTTCAGGGAGATACCGCTAATAGTTTCAGAGATATAGAATGCCGGTGAAATATTTCGCACATCCGCCATCTTGTGGTTATGTAAACAATTGAACGAAATTAGATGTCGGTGGATTACAATGTGTATAAACATATACTGTACCAAGTTTTATTGCGTTTGGTTGGTTAAATCGCGAGAAACGTTCTATTTAAAATTTGCAACTTCGCGTGGCCGCCATGATGGTTTTGTAGTTACCAGCTTTTCAAATGTCACATAGGTGAACTTCTAGTAGTTCCCTTTATCACCGTAAAAAATCCAGGGTGATATCGGGAATAGTTTCGGTGATATTGAATGCTGGTGAAATATTTCGCACAGCCGCCATGTTGGATTGGTGAGACGTAACAGAATTTGAAGGGCACGGTCGGGGTCGTCCGGAATAGTGCTATGAACTTACCGAGTTTCATTGAAATCGCTCCAGCTGTTTAGAAGTTATTAGGGGCACACACACACACACTTCTCTCACACACACACGCTCATACACACGGACAAAAGGTGATCTCATAAGCCTATTTTTTTTTTCAAAATTGAAAATAGGCTTAAAATAGTGATGTATCTTGTTTTGATACTAGACGACTCAAGTTATAATTATCGTCAAACATAAACAGTCGTATGCAACTCGCTTATAATGGTAATTAAGGAACTCGTATGAAAATTATAAAACTCGCTTCGCTATTTTTATTATCAGACTCGTGTCTTAATTATTGCCATTATAGGCTTGTTGCATAATGTACTATTATATCTTCAAAGAAGAAAGTTTCACCAGTTCATAGACCAGACGGTATGAAACCCCGAGAGTTGCTTATAGGAATCTGGCCTTGCCTTTTCCAGGGCTGCGAGTTCTGATGACTTAAGGTGGTCCCAAATTGCATATTACCTATTAATGTAAAAGCGAGTGCTGCGCTAGTTGGCGAGTAACGGCGCACGGAATGATCTAGCGAGTAATGCCGAGTTAAATGTTAACTGTGATTGAAAAACGAGAGTTACCTTGATACAGTTCTTCTTAATAAAATGTCTGAAATTGGGTCGCATTCAAGGCAGCTCGAGTTGAGGACGCTGAAGAAAGAGATTGGCGTGTGTCGGTGGGCCCACGAAGATGTTATCGGAGAGCTGTCCGCAAGTTGTCTTACACGAGCCCAGCATGTTGTCAATAGCAACCCAGTGCGGCTTTGTACTTTGATACAGACACAGCTAGCGGCCAGCCTCACGTGGAGAATTTGCTCGTATGAATTTTGGTACTTGAATGTTATCTTGTTTAGCGTTGACCAGCTGTTTTAATTTAATTTTTATTTACAAACTAGCAGGCGTCTTAGCCTTGTGCGTTAACTCTCTGAAGTCTTCGGTGGGTTGGCCAGTTCACCCATGAAAATTTCATCTCACTCATACACCACTCTTTTGATTGAGACTAATAACTTGTATGAATATGACAAAAAAGAAGCCAATTATGGTGGTCCATTTCAATAACTAAGCACCATACTTCTTATCAAGCTATTATCAGACTTTCCTCTTATTACTGATCACAACGTTCACAGTCTGTTTTTAAGAAAGAGAGTTTTATACCTTGCCCGTATCAAACCAAGGACTAGGTTTCTCTAGAGATTCAACTTGTGAATCCCTTTATTATTATTATTGAAATTTTTTGCTACTGTTGAAATGAAGGCAATGTGGAAATTCACCACAAGCCGTGTGTAACGCTTAAGGAATGTAACCAATCCATGCATTGGTTAGCTACTTAAAGTAAAACACCGTGTAATTGTATAAGAGCTTGCCCTTCTCAGAACAGCCAGGTAGAAGCACTGTCTCCATTTCTGAATCCACAGGAAAATTCCCCATGTAGTTTAAGTGAAGAAGAATGTAAAGTCATGAGAGGTTTCTCGGAATAACCGGAAACAGACTAGCCTTGTTAACAAGAGTAAACCTTTTACATAACATCAATAATACAGTATTTGGAACCCCCACTGCTGCTTTACTTAAAAGCATTGTTTTCTTCCAGAGAATACTGGAATATGATTGGTTAAACTAAGCACGTCTCCCTCTGTCATATTGAGGTCAAACCGCCCATAAGATAATATTATATACGGACTGGCTCAAGTTACGATCATGTTACAAGCCACACGGCTTCTGTAACTATTCTGCAAATATGTTCTAACTAAATAAATATATCAAGCATTTTAATGAGTTGGAATTCTGCATTCATTTGAATACGATACTATCCGATAGTGGTGGCTACGCCCGCTAAAGCGCAGCGTTAGGTCATGGGGCCAAACTCTCTGCTGACTCGGTAGACGCGTGGTTTCCCATTTTCAACTCCAGGAAAATGCTGGGACGGTACCTTCCGACAGGCTACGGTCGCTTCATTCCACATTCTTGCCCAGTTTCTTTCAGCATCATTCATTTCATTTCTCATTAACCCCTCTCATGAGGTTGGCGCAGGAAAGGCATCCGGCCATAAAAACCATCGCCACAAAGACTTCCATCGCATATCATCCCCGACCCCGTTGGAAAACAGGAATATATATATATATATACTAGCTGAAGTACCCGTGCTTCGCTACGCGTTATAAATAAATTAAAATGTGAAGGTGACAGTTAAAACAGGGGATAGGTGAGGTGCTGCGCAGAGGGAGATTAAGGATGGAACATTTTGTCCAACTACACCGCTCGGCGTTGACCGTGTTTTATAGCACAAATTTAGGTTTTACTCGCTAACAGTTGCAGATACCTTTCGGATAGAAAATGTAATTTTAAACCTCGCATATGCCATCAAAAGTTTGCTATTTCTTAGCGTTCTCTTTTTATTTGAAATGGAAATATGAAAAATTGAAACCAAAGGGTGTAGTGCCGTCACTAAAATGGTCGCCATTTTAAATAGTGCAAAGTATTGAAATCAAAAGTAACCTATATGTTAACCAGGTAAATCAGCTACTTCCATGTAAAATTCACGTAAATCGGACCAGTGGTACTTGCGAGATTGAGTAATACACAGACACACACCATCTCAATTTTAGCCTCGCTTCGCTCGCGTCATAGTCGTATCATATTGTTTTTCAATGAAATGCAGGTTTAACCCCGTTAACACCCCTTTAGAACCTGAATACCCAAAAATACCTCCTTAGTAGACGTTTTCGACACACAACAAACATATCCCCAAAATATCATTCTTCTAACTTTAATAGTTTTGGTTGGTCGATGAGAGCAAACATCCAAAAATCCTTCCTTAGTGGACGTTTTTCTTCCAGAAGTTCACCCCTCCCCATTTGCCCCTTAAATTGCATTTATGAAAACACGGTCGAACACCTATTTATTTTATTTATTTATTCATTTATTTATTTATTTTTAAGCTGATAGATTTCCTCCGAGTTTCAGACTCCTCCCTATGTCGTTTAAGAGATACACGCTCAGTTAGGAATCTTTCAACCCCCACTTTTCATCCCTTTCACCTCATAATATACACTACATCGAAAAACCATTAGACATGTGTCAGCTTATTTTTAATGATTAGTATATGTGCCAAGTATCACATCCCCAAATGAAACCACTCGTGAGATATTGTTATTCAATGGAAAGCACGTTTACCCCCTTAACACCTCTTTAGAACCTGAATATCCAAAACTCTTTCCTTAGTGGACGTTTTGGACATACAACGAACATATCCCCAAAATTTCATGTTTCTAACTTCAATAATTTTGGCTGGGCGATGATGAGTGAGTCAGTCAGTCAGGACATTATCTTTCATTTATTTTTGATAATTTCACCCGTCCCCATGAACCCCTTAAATTGGATTTATGAAACAAACGGTCAAACACCTATTTACTTATTTAAAGCTGTTTTCCCCCTGAGTTTGATGAGTGAGTAAGTGAGTCAATCAGTTAGGACACTTTCTTTCCGTTTTTTTTCCCAGAATTTCACCCCTCTCCAAGGGCCCCTTAAATTGGATTTATGGAAAAACGTTCGAACACCTATTTACTTGTATTTTAAGCTGTTTTTTCCCACCGAATTACAAACTTCACGCCTATGTCGTTTCAGATATACACGCTCCGTCAAGAATCCCTCAACCCCTTTCACCTCATAATATACACCACATCGATAAACCCTTAGACATATGTCTGATTATTTTTAATGATTAGTTTATATACCGAATATCACATCCCCAAACAAACATCTCATGAGATATCGTTATTCAATGAAATGCACGTTTACCCCCTTGACACGTCTCTAAAACCCGAATAAACAAAAATCATTCCCTAGTTAACGTTTTCGACATACAGCGAACATATTCCCAAAATTTCATGTTTCCAACTTTAATAGTTTTCGCTGGGCGTGATGAGTGAGTGAGTCAGACAGCACATTTTCTTTCATTTATTTTACCAGAATTTCGCCCCTCCCCATGGGCCCCTTAAATTGGATTGATTAAAAAACGCTTGAACACCTATTAACTTATTTCTTAAGCTGTCTTTTTCCCCTGAGTCAGTCGGTTAGGACACTTTCTCTCCTTTTTCCCCAGAATTTCACCGCACCCCATTGGCCCCTTAAATTAATTTATGAAAAAACAGTCGAAACCCGACTTACTTACTTTTTAAGCTGATTTTTTTTCGCTGAGTTTCAAATTTCTCGCCTATGTCGTTTAAGAGATAGGCCTACACGCTCCATTAGGAATCCTTCAACTCCCACTTTTCAGCCCTTTCACCTCATAATAATACACCACATCGTAAAACGCATAGACACATGTCGGCGTATTTTTAATGATTAGTTTATATGCCGAGTATCACATCCACAAATTAAACCACTCGTGAGATATTGATATTCAATGAAATGCAGGTTTAACCCCCTTAAGACCCCTTTAGAACCCGAATATCCAAAAAAACTCCCTTAGTGTACGGTTTTGACATACAACGAACATATCCCCGAAATGTCATGTTTCCAACTTCAATATTTTTGGCTGGGCGATGATGAGAGAGTGAATGAGTCAGGACATTTTCTTTCAATTTTTTTTTCTTCAGAATTTCACCCCTCCCGATGAACCCCTTCAATTTGATTGAAAAATAAAAACTGTCGAAAAGCTATTTACTTAGTTTAAAGCAGTTTTCCCCCTGAGTTTGATGAGTGAGTCAGTCAGTCAATCAGTTAGGACACTTTCTTTCCTGTCCCCCCCCCCCCGAATTTCACCCCTCCCCATGGGCCCCTTAAATTGGATTTATGAAAAAACTGTCAAACACATACTTACTTCTCTTTTATGTTGATTTTTTTTTCGCTGTGTTTCAAACTCCTCGCCTATGTCGTTTAAGAGACACACGCAACGTTAAGAATCTTTTAATCCCCACTTTTCACCCCTTTCACCTCATAATATACACCACATCGAAAACCCTCAGACACATGTCTTCTTATTTTTAATGATGAGTTTATATGCCGAGTATCACATCCCCCCATGAAACCAATCGGGAGGTCTACCCCCTTAACACCCCTTTAGAACCTGAATAGCCAAAATTTCTCTCTTAGTGGGCATTTGCGGCCCTTGAGGAAGCTGCATACCAGATTTCATTCCAATCCGTTCGGTGGTTTCTGAGATTTCGGGATGAATAAATGAATGAGTGAGTGAGTGAGTGAGTGAGTGAGTGGTATTTGACAAATATATAGTAGAAAGAAGATAGTGCCAAGTCTTTGTTATGCTAAACTCGGTTGACAGTGCTGTGTGAGCAGTTGAGTAACTAACGGGATTTCAAGTAAAGATCCTCATTTTCTATACCGGTAGTGCTGAGCGCAAATGGCATCCAGTCGGCCGTGTCTCGACTTGAGCTATGTTGCCATGGAAACTATCTGCCTTGCCATTCCTTCATGAGTATATTTTATGATTTGATTAGCCTGTTTTTGGGTGAAAAAGTGCCGAAATCAGAAGAATGAGAAAGACAATCGAAAAGTCATGTAGCCAGCGGTTCCTTCTGGGTCCTAAACTATGTGTATGCAAAATATGGTTGAGATTGGTGAACGGTGTAGATTTGTATACGGAACCAACATATATACATACATACATACATACATACATGCAGACTTTCACTTTTATATATTATATATATATATATATATATATATATATATATATTATATTATATTATATTATATTATATTATATTATATTATATTATATTATATTATATTATATTATATTATATTATACTCCGTTTTATTGATTTCTTTATGAGCATTGTTTGGCTAAACATTACGTCGTCCTTTTGTTGATAATGGAAAGCAGCTTACAGTTAGAACGTAAGTTTCTTAAACCTGTTACATTACTGAAATGTTATACCTACGCGAATTTAAAACATTGTAATTTTGGTGAGGATTGGGAAGGAGGCGGCCGTGGTCTTATGTTAGGAACCAACCCAACATTTGACTGGAGTAGAAGTGGGAAACCAGGAAAACCACTTCCAGGGTGGCTGAGGTGGGAATCGAACCCACTTCTTCTCAGAATTGCCTCACAAGGCTCGGCAAAATACACAATAGAAATGCATTTCGTACGTTTTGAATCCTAGGAGCGTGATGGCGCAGCGGTCCTGGTGCTTGCCTCACACCAAGGTCGACTGGATTCAATTCCCGTTTGATACAGGTGGGATGTTTGAGGGGAATTGCCACGTCGAGTGGTTTAGATTCCGAGTTAAAATGAAATCCTTTTTTTTTTTTTTAATCGCGAGATTGACAGTCACAAAAAATACTTACTTCCTTCCTCCTTCCTTTCTTCCTTCCTACCTTCCTTATTTCTTACCTTCTTCCTTCCTACCTTCCTTATTTCCTACCTTCCTGCCTACCTTCCGTATTTCATACCTTCTTCCTTCCTACCTTCCTTATTTCCTACCTTCTTCCTTCCTACCTTCCTTCCTTCGTACCTTCCTTGTTTCCTACATCCTTCCTTCCTACCTTCCTTTCTTCCTTTCATCCTACCTTCCTTCCTACTATCCTTCCTTCCTACCTTCCTTTCTTCCTTTCTTCCTACCTTCCTTCCTACTATCCTTCCTTCCTTCCTTCCTACCTTCCTTATTTCCTACCTTCCTTCCTTCCTTCCTTCCTTCGTACCTTCCTTATTTCCTACATCCTTCCTTCCTTCCTACCTTCCTTTCTTCCTTTCTTCCTTTCATCCTTCCTTCCTTCCTACTATCCTTCCTTTCTACCTTCCTTTCTTCCTTTCTTCCTTTCTTCCTTTATTCCTACCTTCCTTCCTACTATCCTTCCTTCCTACCTTCCTTATTTCCTACCTTCCTTTCTTCCTACCTTCCTTCCTACTATCCATCCTTCCTACCTTCCTTATTTCCTACTTTACTTTATTCCTTTCTTCCTACCTTTATTCCTACTATCCTTCCTTCCTACTTTCCTTATTTCCTACCTTACTTTATTCCGTTCTTCCTACCCTTCTTCCTACTATCCTTCCTTCCTACCTTCCTTATTTCCTACCTTCTTTTCTTCCTTTCTTCCTACAATCCTTCCTTTCTTCCTTTCTTCTGAACTTCTTCCTTCCTTCTTACTTTCCATGCTTTCTTCCTAACTTCCTTCTTTCCTATCTTCCTTTCTTTCTTCCTTCCTTTCATTCTTATTTCCTCTAACTGATGTTGAGACTTCTTGCTTGGGCACCTACTGTGTAATAATCACGGCATGCCGAGCACCAATATATAAAACACCAACAAAAACATATTTTGTTTTCCCTCTTGACATAAAACAAGCTTTTTCTGGCTTTAGAAACAACAAGTAGCAGTTCCAGGAACCAATAGAAGATGAACAAACCCGCCCAATTCTTGAAGCTAATTCCAGACAGTTAAATTCGAATTCTGCTCTAATATTTCTGGAATAGCCGCTGTTTCGAGCGAATAAACGAGCACTTTAAACACCTTAACTGGCTGAAAGCGATAAAAATGAACGAGTTTCTACAACTTTTTATACCGCCTAGTGAGAAGGAGGCGATACGGAGCCCATACTTAGCACACTTGGTATGTTTGCATTAGAGGTTGCAACAGCAAACTGCTTCTATGAGATGAACAAACAAGCACTTCAGGCAATGTGATATCCAGATTTGATCACTGCTTTTAAATTTCAAGTTTTTGCGCTTCACAGATCTATCTTTCTTATTTGAGAAAGAAATGATATTCAGTATCAAATGCAGCTGTAAAATTCTTTTTAAAATGACCCAGCACACCTGCAATGTTAAGTAGCAAAATCCGCGATTAGAATCAAAGTTTTGCTAAAGGCCGTACTGAGTGTGACATTTTCCCGGGATTTTTTCACACTCTCTCCAGGTAAATGCAGGGATAGAACCTTATATTACGACTGGATGTGTGGCGAAACATAACGGTTTCGCCTGCTGTGTTCAAAGCTGTAGGATCAAATCCTGGTGCAGTCAGTTGGCATTTGATTGTGCGCAAATGTGAGCGAGCCGTGTCAGTAGATTTAGGAGCCTACAGTCCATTTCTACAAGGAAAAATACCGCCTTCAAGAAATATACATTATTGGGTTATTAGTCAATACACTTGGACTTCACCAGATGGCCAATACCGAAATCAAATTGATTACATAATTTGTAATAGTAGGTGGAAAAGTGCTATTCAATCTACTACAACAAGACCAGGCGCTGACTGCGGATCAGATCATGAATTATTAATTGCAAAATTCCGGTTGAAGTTGAGGAAAACGGCTAGAACTTCCTCATCATACAGATTTGACCTGGGAAGAATTCCTTGTGATTATAGAGTAGAAGTCAGAGACAGATTTAATACATTGCAGATTGGAGGCAAAACCCCTGAAGAGTTGTGGGCAGAAGTATTTGCTGCTGTTAAGCAGGAAGAAGAAAAATACATTCCCAAGGAAAAGAATAAGAAGAAGGCCAAATGGTTATCGGATGAGGCACTGCAAATTGCAGAAGAACGAAGGAATGCAAAAATTAAAGGGGATAGATCAGCAATGTTTGCGTTTAATGCAGAGTTTAGAAGATTAGCTAGAAGAGACAAGAATATTTTTATAACTACTCAATGTAAGGAAGTTGAGGAAAATAACAGAATGGGAAAGACGAGGGAACTTTACAAGAAAATCAGGGATATCAAAGGAAAATTTCAGGCAAAATTTGGGATGGTAAAAGATAAAAATGGCAAAGATCTAACAGAAGCAGAGGACATTAAGGAAAGATGGATGGAATATGTAAAAGATCTGTATAAGAAAGAACCATATATTATGGATAATGAAGTTCATGTGCCCTTCGAACCAGAACCAGATATTTTGGAAACTGAAGTCAAATGGGCCCTAGAGAATATTGCTAAAAACAAAGCAAGTGGACATGATGGAATTCCAATAGAAATGTTCAAAGAAGTTGGAGATAGTGCAGTGAAAATTTTACATTCCATATGTCAGCAAATATGGAAAATTCAAGAATGGCCAAAAGACTGGAAAAGTTCAGTATTCATCCCAATTCCTAAGAAGGGAAATTCTAAAGAATGCACGAATCACCGAAAAATAGCACTTATCTCACATGCTAGCAAAGTCATGCTTAAAATCCTACAAAATAGACTACGCCAGTATGTAGACCGAGAGCTACCTGAAGAACAAGCTGGATTTCGTAAAGGAAGAGGGACCAGAGATCAAATCGCCAACGTACGATGGATAATGGAGAAGGCAAGAGAATTCCAGAAAGATGTATATTTTTAGCCTACTTTCGATTTTTGCAAAAAATGAAAGTAGACTTATGAGATCAACACAGGGCGAAAAAAAGTGTGTCTGTCTGTGTGTGTGTATGTGTGTGTGTGAGTCTGTGTGTGTGTGTGTCTGTGTGTCTGTGTGTGTGTGTGTGTGAGTGTGTGTACTCTGAATGTCTGTCCCCCCCTATAAATTCGAACACGGTGAATGCGAATTGAACGAAATTTGGTACAAAGGTAGCACTAGCAAAGGACACCTCAGTGTCATGTTTTATATCGCCGCCATCTTTACTAAAACTGAATGGCGGCCACTCAAACGTTCAAAACGTTAAATCAAATAACGACTAACCAAATCATCCGATCTCTACCAAATTTGGTAACAACATACCTTCGTATAGGATGCGTCTTGTGACCAAACTACAAGGTCGTCCGCCATACCATTTCAGGATGGCGGCCGTGCGAATTATGCAAACTTTATAATCCATATCATGGGACCCACCAGTTCCGATTATCGAGCCGAGAATCGTTTTAACTGTTCTAAAGGAAGAGGCACGTTCGAAATTAAAAGTTTATTTTGTAATACTATAGTGCAGACGTGATTTTAAAAAGCTGAGCTGATTTAGTAATAAGACAAGATGGCAGCGGATATCTTGTGCCTGACTTATATTTCACTAATTTGAGTATTGCATGCAATATAGCGTACTGATATAAAATAAATAAACTTTGTATGAAATGCTTTATATATAAATAATATACTCCAGTGATGAAATCGTTTAGTATAAATCACTATTTGCTAACAAGTTCTATGTAAGTCATTTTATATAGAACGATAATCGTTGACACAATTAGCTCAGTGGTAGAGCGTTAGCCTATCGCCCATATGCCTATGGTTCAAACCCGATCAGAGCTAGTTTTTTTGCTTGAAATTTTATATGTTTATTGTTTTGTAATGACTCAGATGTTTTAAAATTAAGCGTTATATTGTGCATATTATGGTGTAAAATATATATTTAATTAAAACATAATTCGCCAGCAGATTTACTCGAGACATCTAGCTGCCAAAAAGGTAACTGCACGCCGACCAGATTTTATTGAAAAGTTTCTTCTTCTGGCCGCTAGAATGCACTCGCTCTGTTAGGATTATATTGTTAGAAATTTCACCACTAGATATCACGACTAGTCTACGTGGGGCTCCATTGATTACTATACCATTTGCATTCTATGCGCATCGAATTTGAAGAATGACAAGATGATACTACGATACATTTTTACTTTCTATTTTAAAGGGTTTGTAACAGCCTATTGTGCGTTATTTGAAAATGTTAATTGAAGTAAAGAACAAAACGATTTCACATAGTATCTGAACTCTACCGTTGGTGCTAGTTCAGGATATTAATTAATACTTCTATTTCAGCCAAATAGCAATCGAAAATATCCACATAGTTGGTATACACACGTCTCTGTAGGGTCATGGAAAGATTTGTTAATTCAATTAGGGTTGTGAAAGTCATACGCAGCCAGACGTGTAAAGACATGCCTCAACTCAAAGTTGGATGTTGCCCGCGTCAGGCCGATTATGTAATAATAATAATAATAATAATAATAATAATAATAATAATAATAATAATAATAATAATAATAATAATAATAATAATAATAATAATAATAATAATAATGTTATTGGTTTTACGTCCCTTTTAACTACTGTTGCTTTTAGAAACGCCGGGGTGCCAGAATTTTGTCCCGAAGGGGATCTTTAACGTGCCAGTACATCTACTAACACGGCTCCCTCGCATTTGTGCGCCCTCAAATGCCAGCTGACTGCGCCAGGATACGAACCTGAAACATACGGTCCAGCAAGCGAGAACGTTACCGCTGAGCCACGCCGCCAGTCCGGTCGATTATGTCTCCAGATCCATAACATTCTTTAGATACTTCTTATCTTTCTTTCTTCAATGATGGTAGCAGTTTTTATCTAGGTTGTGGCGTTTGGTAGAGGTAAATCGTTTCTAAGGTCTTCAACAAAGAATAGTTCTATTATACTCTTTGATAATAACAACGAGTTATAACTATACTCATACATTTAGGAGAAAGTAGGCTATATGTTCTTTACTGAACATCTTGTTGTTTTATTGATTATGCTAATGCTTTTGACTGTGTTGGTCATAATGAGTTATGGAAAGTACAAAAATACATGGGAGTACCAGAACATATCATTAACCTCATCCGGAACTTATACTCTGTTCAAGAAAATACAGTGAGAACCATATATGGAACAACTAAATGGGTTAAGATTCAAAAAGGAGTCCAAGGCTGTATATTGTCACCTTGCCTTTTCAATCTGTATGCAGAACACATTATGAGGAATGTGGGGTTAGATGAAGAAGAAACAGGAATCAAAATAGCTGGGTTAAATATAAACAACCTGAGATATGCAGATAACACAATCCTGATGGCTGAAACTGAAGAAGATTTAAACAAGAAGTTCCGTGACGAACTAAAGAGCCTACTTTTCTTAAAATAATAATGACGAAATTAAGTTGGTAATATCGAAATTTCTAATTAGTTCGAAATAGTGTATACCTGGCATAATGTAGCCTAATAGAGAACTACAGTTGGCAGCCCTGATGACTGAATATATTCTTAGTTCCATCTCTTAAGGTACAGAATACAAAATTTGGTTGAAGTCTAATGGATATCATGGACGTTACATGCAGTTAAACATTGGATATAACAGTGCGCGTAAATTCATGTTGACAACAATGACATACATGTATTGGTCAGAAATAATATGAAATTATATGATCTATTGTTGTGTCAATTTTGAATGAAATCCATTGGTTAGAATAGAAGTTGCATTCATTTTAAAATTGGACTTATCAGCAGGCTTAGAATCATGTTGGCAGTACTGACGTATATTAGTTACTCCAAATTAATCTAGAATGCCAGGTACTATAGGCTACGTGTGCAAAGTTTAGAGCTATTGGCTTGCATTCTTTCTGATATATTGATATTAGGGTAACAGAAATAGAGACAGTATTTATTAACAGTTGGCAGCCCTGGCTACTCTTAAGAATCGGCATGGTCATATCTGTTATGGTGCACATAGCACACACGAAAGTTGGTTGTAAACCAAATGATAGTATAGAAGTTCCATGTATTTAAAGTTGGACTTCTCAGCAGGCTTAGAATCATGTTGGTTGCACTGACGTATATAAGTAACTCCAAATTAATAAAGAATGCCAGGTACTATACGTGTGCATAGTTTAAAGCTGTCGTTTTGCATACTTTCTGATATATGGGTATTTGGATTAAAACAATTGAGAGCATTTATTAACAGTTGGCAGCCCTGATGGCTCTTAAGAATACGCTCAGTCATATCTGTTTATGTACACATAGCACATACGAAATTTGGTTGAAATCCAATTGATAGTGTAGAAGTTATATGCATTTAAAATTTGGACCTATCAGCAGGCTTATAATCATTTTGGCAACACTGCCATGTATGGCCTCCTGGAAATTAAGCTGCAATATTATTATCCATACGTGTGCCTATTTTGAAATAGCTCCCATTCATACCTTCCAAGATATCCAACATGGAGCTCAAATTTCAATTGCGATTTTTCTGCAGTTGGTAGCACTATCATTTTCATATATGGCCGTGAGATATTCAGGTATATCTTTAGTCCTGCCAAATTATATTTCGATTGCTGCAGCCGTTTAGGAGTTGATAGGTGGGGGAAACACACACAGCCAGACAGACAGAAGGACAGACAGACACATTTGCCCGATCTCATAAGTCTACGTTTTCTTCATTTTTACAAAATGTGAAAAGTATGCTAAAAATCTCTTACTGAAAGTGAAAGAAGAAAGTTCAAAGGCTGGGCTAATGTTGAATGTCAAGAAAACAAAAATTATGACAACTACAACTGTCAATTCATGGCAAGTAGGAGGAGGAAAAATGGAGATAGTCTCGGTTTTTAACTATCTTGGCTCACAGATTTCTGCCGATGGTGACTGCAGTCATGAGATCAAAAGACGATTGCTACTTGGTAGACAGGCATTTTCAAATCTGGACAATATCTTAAGGAGTAGAGACCTAACCTTAACAACAAAGATCCGTATAGTAAGGGCTATGGTTTTTCCAGTTGTGATGTACGGATGTGAGACCTGGACCACAAGAAAAGCTGAACGCCGTTGAATAGATTCCTTCGAATTATGGTGTTGGAGAAAAGTTCTTAGAGTTCCATGGACTGCGAAGAGAACCAATAAGTCAGTTTTACAGCAAATTAAACCAGCTTGTTCCTTGGAGGGCTTAATCCTGAAACAAAAACTGGGCTACTTTGGACACATCATGAGAAGACATAATTCATTAGAGAAGACCTTAATGCTGGGGAAGATAGAAGGCACAAGAAGAAGAGGGAGGCAAAGAATGAGATGGATGGATGGCATCACAGAAGCACTAAATTCCAACTTGGAAAATCTTCGAGAGTCAGTGCAGGACAGGAGAAATTGTCGTAGTCTAGTACATGGGGTCACGGAGAGTCGGAATCGACTAAACGAATAGAGAGAGAGTGGAGGCCCGGGGAACAATACCTTCTCCTTTTGCTGCAACGTGTAGAGAATTTCGTATCTCAAATGCCACCATTAATACCATAGCAGTAACAGCCCTTAAAGGATCCATTAGTAATTTGAGAAATCATCTATATTCGTAATTGATGTGTATAAAGCTGAATAGCTATTTTAATTATTTAGGCTATCTTTAGTTGCAGCTTGCCCACTCTTCAGGTCTTTGATTCTAATTTATGTGTCATACATTTCATAGTTCATTACTCGTATTGTGTTTTTTTATGTAATCAATTTACCCTCTAGGTTGATGGTTCCCACGGACTCAGCGAGGGAACTCACCACTACCGCCTCTATGGGCAGTGTCCTGGAGCCTGTAACATCTGGTCCAGAGGGATACAACTAGGGAGGTGTGATCAGCACTTCGCCCAGGCGGCCTTACCTGCAAAGCGAACAGAGGCCTCGTGAGGGATGGGAAGGGATGGAAGATTGGGATGGATAGGCGAGGAAGAGGGTAGGAGGCGGCCGTGGCCTTACAGTAGGTACCATCCCGGCATTTGCCCGAAGACGAAGTGGGAAACCACGGAAAACCACTCCGAAGATGGCTGAGGTGGGAATCGAACCCCCTCTACTCATTTGGACCACCCGAGGCTGAGTAGACCCCGTTCCAGTCCTCATACCACTTTTCAAATGTCGTGGCAGAGCCGGGAATCGAACCCAGGACCTCCGGGACGGCAGCTAACCATGCTGACCGCTACGCTACGGAGGCAACCTCGTATTGTGTTAACCTAAAATTTTTCTTCTTTCGCCTCATTATGATTGTTAAGCTTTGAATATTAGCAGCCTTGTAAGTCGAGGAAGCAAGAGAAATAAATACTGGTAAGTTAAAGATCTCAAGCCTCCGTGGCTTAGGCGGCAGCACGCCGGCCTCTCACCGCTGGGTCCGTGGTTCAAATCCCGGTCACTCCATGTGAGATCTATGCTGGACAGAACGGAGGCAGACAGGTTTTTCTCCGGGTACTCCGGTTTTCCCTGTCAACATTTCATTCCAGCCACACTCTCCACTATCATTTCATTTCATCTGTCATTCATTTAATCATTGCCCCAGAGGAGTGCGTCAGGCCTCGGCAGCCGGCACAGTTCGTATCCTCGCCGCTAGATGGGGGGCTTCATTCATTCCATTCCTGACCCGGTCGGAGACTGGAAGCAGGCTGTGGATTTTCATTTTCAAGTTAAAGATCCACTTCGGAGCAAATATCTGGCACCTCGCGCCTCTAATAGCCGCAGTAGTTAAAAGGGACGTAAAACCAATATTACTATTATTATTAACATACTTTAATAGAGCCCAACAATGATGCAGGCTATCAGACAGATTCCACACGGTACAGGAGGCTGATTATATTGAACCACGATTTTTAGCCTACTTTTCACATTTTGCAAAAATGAGGAAAAAGTAGACTTATGAGATAGGAAAAATGTGTGTCTGTCTGTCCATCTGTCCTTCTGTCTGGCTGTGTGTGTGTGTCCCCCTATCAACTCCTAAACGGGTGCAGCAATCGAAACAAAATTTGGTAGGAGTAAAGATCTATACCTGAATATCTCACGGCCATATTTGAAAATGGTGTCAGTGCTACCAACTGCTGAAAAATCGCAATTGAAATTTGAGCTCCATGTTGGACATCTTGGAAGGTATGCATGGGAGCTATTCCAAAATTGGCTCACATGTAGATAACACTATTTCAGTTTAATTTCCAGGAGGCCATACATGACAGTGTTGCTAAAATAATTTTAAGCCTTCTGATAAGTCCAATTTTTAAATGCCTATAACTTCTACACTATCAATTGGATTTCAACCAAATTTTGTATGTAATATGTGTACATAAACAGATATGACTGAGCGTGTTCTTAAGAGCCACAAAAGCTGCCAACTGTTAATAATTGATCTCTCTATTCTTTTATCCAAATACCAATATATCAGAAAGTATGCAAGCCGACAGCTTTAAACTATGCACACGTATAGTACCTGACATTCTAGATTAATTTGGAGTAACTTATGTACGTCAGTGCTACCAACATGATTCTAAGGCTGCTGATATGACCAATTTTTAAATACATGTAACTTCTATACTATCAGTTGGATTTCAACCAAATTCCGTATGTGCTATGTGTAACATAACAGATATGACTATAGGTATTCTTAAGAGCAATCAGGACTGCCAACTGTTAATAAATGCTGTCTATATTTTTTACCCTAATATCAGTATATCGGGAAGTATGCAAGCCAACAGCCCTATACTTTGCACACGTATAGCAGCTGGCATTCTAGATTAATTTGGAATAATTAATATAAGTCAGTGCTGCCAACATGATTCTATGCCTGCTCATTGGACCAATTTTAAAATACATTTAACTTCTATACTGACAAATGGATTTCATCCAAAATTGGCACAACAAGATATAATATTTCCGATTATTTCTAACCAACACACATATGATATTGTTGCCAACATGCTTTTACGCGTGCTGATAGATCCAATGTCTAAGTGCATGTAACGTCCATTGGACTTCAACCAAATTTTGTATTCTGTACCTTAAGAGATGGAACTAAGAATATATTCAATCACCAGGGCTGCCAACTGTAGTGCTCTATTTGGCTACATTATACCAGGAATATTTCGAACTAATTAGACATTTCGAAATTACCAACTTAACTTCGTCATTATTCTAGATAGGTTCATATACTGGAGAATAATCATTGGCATGAAAAGTAGGCACTTTTGTTCGTCACGGAACTTCTTGTTTAGTCCCTAAATGAGAAAGGCTATCGACAACTCCTTTCTGCGTTCTGTCGTGAACTCTACTAGTGTACAAAAGTGTGCACATGATTTGGAATATTAAAACAAACCTAAAGTAGATAGATCGATTGAGAGAGAAAGACTCAAGCAGTTTCGGTGGCGTAGTTGGTAGTATGCCGAGCTTCTGTGCCCATTATCGTGGGTTCAAACCCGGTCGAAGTAATTTTAATAGCGCTAATGATCCCTTAGGATACATTCCTTCGGAGGGGAAGTAAATCCGGTGGGTCCATGTCATATATTTGTTGTTGTTTGAGTCTTCAGTCTTTTGACTGGTTTGATGCAGCTTTCCATGCCTCCCTGTCCTGAGCTAATCGTTTCATCTCTTGGTCTACCCTTACAGTTCTTGCCCTCGACCCTTCCATCCAAAACTAAACTTGCTATTCCTGGGTGTCTTAGTATGTGTCCTACCAACCTATCTCTTCTCTTCATTATTATTCGCCAGAAACATCTCTCCTCTCCAACTCGTCTTAATACCTCTTCGTTTGTAACCCTATCTACCCATCTGATCATCATTCTCCTGTAACACCACATTTCAAACTCTTCAATTCTCCTCTTTTCTGCTGCACCGATTTATGGCATGTAAAAGAACCTTCCACTAACTACAATTGTGTAAAGCTAAATGTTTAGGATATATTTGTTTAACGCTCTAATAGTTCCAAAATTAGACGCCAGGTGTCGGTTGTGGTGGCATCTATTAGCCAAGTTCACAACTAGGTGTCGTTTACGGTAGCATTTGGTAGCAAAATTAGGATGTACTTGAAATTGATCGTCTGCAGTCCTTACCTGAATGACAGATAACACACACTAATACAGCCATCACAATTAACACCGGTTATCAGATGGATTCTACACACACACAAAGTACACGGGGCTACATGACCACGTTGTCGCAACCCCTAAATGAGGAACCAACCAACCAGAGAAAGACTGATCGTCTTGGGAGACCTGAATTCATGAAATCCAGCAGTGAATCTATTGCACATCAATACTGTTGGAAGGTTAATTAACATAGCAGTAGAGAAGTAACCTGTTATTTCCCAGGGACCCTCCCACCAGGCAATAAAGTCACGTTGTATTTACCTGTTCCCGATCAAATTCCTCAGCATCATTAAGTCGTGCGCATTGATGCCAGTTTTTTTCACGTAAGTCCACAGCTATTTTAAAAGATCGTGGTCTATCAGTGAATCGCTCGATAGGAATCAAGCTGACGTTAAGGAATTTTGGAATGCACAGTACAGGTTCACGGAGGTAGGTGGAGTAGTGAGATAGCGTCATGCTAAGAGGGGGAAGAACAAGCAAGCTTTTAGTTTGACATGTATCTTAGCCTTGCGACGATAAGCCACAGAGTCCGTGACCCTTCCTTAATTACACCCAAGTTAGCGGTCACCTGGGCGATCAGTCTGTCACCATCCGCAGTTGTATCTCCTAACAAAGTGTTTTCAGCTCCCAGACACAGTCCTTGCGACGGTAGAGGAACGATCCCTCGCCCTGTCTGTAGGTGAAACCGAGCCCGGATGATAAGCAATTTAAAAAAAATTGATAAGTCAATACGGTGCCATTTCTGCTTATTATCATATACAAGGTGTATCTTAATTATACCGACAAAAAAAATCAGGGACGCTCTGCGTGTTATGTAAAAGTCAATGCCGCAATCGGATTGGCGGAAAAAATGTTTCCCTCCGAGAAAATGAGGTTACTTTGTTACTTCCGGGCGCGCGATTCAAATGTACGAACTCGCCGTATTTGCTGAGTCAGGCAGCAAGCCGCTGGCCACTGCTGTGCTTCAGGCAAGGGAAGGGAGAGTGATAGAAGGAGAAAGAGATATGCTGGGGGGCATGCGGCAAGCCGAGGCGATCGAGAAAACTTGCGCATGCCCGCCAGCATATCTCTGTCACCTTCTATCACACTCCCTTCCCTTGCTTGAAGCACAGCGGTGGCCAGCGGCTTGCTCTCTAGCTCAGGAAAAACGGCGAGTTCGTAGATTTGAATCGCGCGCCGGGAAGTAACAAAGTAACCTCATTTTCTCGGAGGTCAAAATTTTCTCCGCCAATCCGATTGCGGCATCGTCTTTTACATAACACGCAGAGCGTCCCTGATATTTTTGTCGGTAATAATTAAGATACACCCTGTATATTATTTCAGTAGTATATAACCCTCCTGCGGCCTTCACAAGCGACCGATCGTGAAAATGAGCATTCAAATGAAAGAGAATAGACATTAGCAGTGACGAATTCCACTCTAATTCCATAAATATCAATAATTTATTTAAAAAATGACTTAAAAAATGTACGAAGTGTGCGATTTGCAGATACTGTTGATGTATGAAAATACGCACCATAATTTCTGTCCACTTCACATTTTGGTCGCTGTGATGCCCGTTTCATGTCGTTTAAACATTATGAGGTCTTCCTTTATCATTTCCCATGGATTTCAGAAACAGTAAATCAAAGGAATGAGTACTCAAATCGTATAATTTCATAAATATCGAATAACTGGTGAGTGTTACAGCACACTCCGCACACAAGTGACATTATCAGTGACAAATTGCATTCTAATTTCTTAAATATAAATTTTTGTTAGAAGTGTTCGATTTGCAAAACCTATTGGGGATAGGGTGGTTTATGAACATGCGAGATTTCTCGCACGGGCCCGCTAGTCATATATATTATCTCAGTAGTATAGATCCCTCCTGTGGCGCTCACAAGCCACCGATCGTAACAAATGAGCATTCAAATGAAAGAGAATAAACATTAGCAGTGACGAATTGCACTATAATTTCATAAATATCTATAATTTCTTTAAAAAATGTACGAAGTGTGCTATTTGCAAATACTGTTCCTGTAGGAAGAGGCGCTCCATAATTGCTGTCCACTTCACATTTTGGCCGCTGTGACGCCTATTTCATGTCTTTTTAACGTTCTGAGGTCTTTCCTTTATCATTTTTCATGGATTTCAGAAACAGTACAAACGAATGAGTATTCAAATCGTATAATTTCATAAATATCGAATAACAGGTGAGTGTTACAGCTAAGCTGTCGATCAATGGACTCAGCACACAAATGATATTAGCAGTGACAAATTGCATTCTAATTTCATAAGTATCAATTTTTGTAAGAAGTGTGTGATTTGCAAACACTGTTACTATAGGAAAATAAATCGTTTGGTTTACGTGAGTTAGTTGAAGATCCCCTAGTTAATAACAAGGGCCTAAATAAATGACATTCCTGGGCAGCTGAAATACAAGTAGCCTAAATGACTGACATTATGAGACCGATCTACTGCTAATAAAATCTTATTATTTTCATCACAAAATGCTGTCGGTATTGATTGCAAGCCATATTATTCACTTGTGGTAACAATAGGTTCAGTAAATGGCTTATTTTATGGTCGTCACTCATCGCCTCAATCAGATGGTGGCTCCCTCACGCAGGCCACTGTTACAGAATTGAAACGTGTGAGTAATGGACAAATACTTCCTACTACCCATCGCCGTAGTTTAGGGCTAGGGACTACCATTTCCCATACACACCCCCTAAGGTCGTTTCTCGCCCTTGCCACAGCAGATTTAAATACGAAGTTAAACTGGATGATGTAGCTGAAAGCAAGATTTATGTTTGTTTAACCTGCCGCTTTTCAGTAAGCCCATTTTCTAAATATGATTATTATTATTATTATTATTATTATTATTATTGCCGGCCCCATGGTGTTGGGGTGGCGCGCCTGCCTCTTACCCGGAGGCCCCGGGTTCGATTCCCGGCTCCGTCAGGGATTTTAGAAACTGACATGAGGGTTGGAACCGGGTGCACTCAGCCCCGTGAGGATAATTGAGTAGCTGTCTGAGAGTGAGGCAGCGCCGGTCACGAAAACCAAGATTAACGGCCGAGAGGACCCGACGCGCTAACCACGCGTCACCCCAATATCTGCAGGCCAAATGGCTGGGCAGCGGTTGCTTGGTAGCCTAGGCCCTTAATGGGCTGTAGTGCCAGGGGTTCTTCTTCTTTCTTTCTTTCTTTCTTTCTTTCTTTCTTCGATTCGGCCAACTAGGGACCACGTCAGTTCAACTGTCTCTTCTTCCGAGCTCTAACTACCGCCCAGTGTTCCCGCATTCGTCTCCGGTGTTGTTCTTTTCTCTCTTGGGACCACGCCTTCCCTGTCTTCAGCTTCGGCTTTTCCTGGAAACCTTCGTGCGTTCGTCGTTTTTCCAGAAGTGGAACACGCTCCTGGATATCTTTAGGGGAAATTTCCATTTCACGTAGATCTTTCTCAACTTCCGTAAACCATGCCCCTTTGGTTTTCTTATCTTGAAAGTACGTCAATATCCGTTTTGATATCCTGCCTGGGCTCATTCATGTCACGTGGCTATAAAAGGCAATCTTATTTTTCGAATCGTGTCACTGATCTTCTCCACGTGCTTGTACAATTCGTGGTTGTGACGCCATCTGTACTCGCTGTTTTGTTTGATGGGACCCAGGATTTTATTATTATTATTATTATTATTATTATTATTATTATTATTATTATTATTATTATTATTTGCGAATAGACCAGTGAGGATCACGCTACAATTTCATTTCTTCTTCGTCTTAAGCTTCCTCTTCCTCCAGTATTCTTTCATATGGACGCTGTGCTGCTGCTTCTGTTCATCCGTCCAGGTTCTTCCAGTCTTCGCAGTTCTTTCGTCTTGTAGCCCTTCCAAATTTTGAATAATGGTGTGATACGTATCCCTTTCTAACATCTGAACTTCTCGAATGCTGGACTTTCCTAGATCTTGACGAACTTCTGTAATCCATGCCGTAGTTGTCTTGTTGTCGATGTTGTTGTTGTTGTTGTTGTTCTTCTTCTTCTTCTTCTTCTTCTTCTTATTATTATTATTATTACCGACAGCGATAGCTATGCTCGCTAACGCGTAACGCTAGGCCATGGGGCCAAGTTATCTGTGAACTCGATAGACGTGGGTTCGAGCCCCGAGGTCGGCCGTCCTTGAAATGGTTTTCCGTGGTTTCCTATTTTTAAGTCCAGCCAAATGCTGGGACGGTACCTTCTAATTGGTCACGGCCACTTCCTTACAACTCCTTGCAAAGTTTCACTTATTTTCATTCATTTCACATCTCCTTAACGCCTCTCACGAGGTTGGCGGCAGGTAGGGAATCTGGCCGTAAAAGCCACCCAACCCCGTTGGAAACAGGAATAATAAGGAATAAGACGTACATTCTTCTTCTTCTTATTATTATTATTAGTATTATTATTATTTAATTTTCTTTACAACATTTTGCCCAATTAAGGAGCACGAATAAACTTATTTAGTTGATGAAGTTGATTTTATCTTCTCCCAAAATCTCCGTTCTTTCGTCCTTGGCTTCATGGCCCAGCTCACTTGATTTACTTTACTTGATGCAGCAAGAGTGAGCCGACAAATGGGACTTGATTTTGACAGATATCGAGGTTGGAAGGCTCAGTAGCCATTTAGTCATTAACCAACCAACTACTACGGTATTAGCCAAATAAAATAAGTGTTACTTGGGCAGTTTCGTAAGGTAGGTTTCTAAATTTGCCTATCTTGCTTGAGTCCCGCTATTCCGAACTAATCGGGACCGAACCCTGTTCGGTTTAGCGGGAATTTCGGAATAGGCGGATTTCATTTATAATACCAACGTATTGCCTTGTTAAGGCATAAATTAAGTGTGGGGACATCTGCTAGTGTCAGCTCAATACAGTATTGATCAGCCCGTGAACATGTTCAGTGAAAGTCGGAAGGGAAGAACAGTGACCTTCGACAATCGACTGTGTTGTAGAAATAGATTCGTCACCCTTCCCCCACCCTACCAATCCCTCTCGTCCCGCATTCTTTACACACAACTCACTCACTGTACGGCTTGCCACGGTGGGCGAGTGGTTAACGTGTCGGATTACCAACCCCAAACTTCCAGGTTCGCCCCTGGCCGTGGTAAGTGATTTTTGAAAGGCGACAAAAATCACGACATGGATGTCATACGTTGTTGGCATGTTAAAGAACCCATTTGAATTCAGTAGGCCGTGTTCAATGGCAAAATTAATCTCGGGATTTTTCGCCAACACTAAGTTCCTCCATTCTCTACTAGAAAGCGCTGTAGGGTCAAGGAGCTTAGATATCTAACCTCCTTGACTTTCATAGCGTTCAAAGGAACGACGAAAGTCGACATGCAAGCTACCCTCTGGGTGTCAATTAACAAAGCTTGCACCAGGCACCCGAGGCCATACGATATTATTATTATTATTACTCACTGTAAGTATGTTCTTTCTTTTTTATGAAAGTAACCCAACAGAGTTGAAATGTATTCTCTAATAGCATACATTTAACTTCCTTGTAGAGTACAACAATACATGAACGTTTAACACGAAAAAAGTAACGTCTTCTTGATTTCTCCTGTTTTTAAGTAAGAAACTAAAAAGTAAAGGGTAAAAAAGTAAAAAAAAAGAACGGTGGGTTATTTTTCTGAACTCTGTTCGGAATAGGTGGATTTTCGGAATAGCGGAACTCTATTGTTTTGGGGAAGATGCTGTACCTGGGTACATCTGAACCTACGGACACTGTGGAAATTAAATATAAATTTGGAGAGAAATTAAGATAAATGGGGTTGGTCACTCTGGCTTTAATAACGTCTGACTAGCTAAAGAGTTACAGCGGGTAATGACTGAGGTATTGGTCGGTCAGTGGATGAACATTGTTTTCAGCTTCCTAAGGTTGGAGATTTTACCACAGGTATTTTTTTATGCAGCTACATGGCTTTTACTTGCATATGTTATTGCTGTGTTCAAGTTCGTAGTTTATTTTGCATTCATCATTCATTTTTTGGATGTCCAACTCTAACCTATAACAAGTATTGTCACATTGAATAAATAAACTAGGGGTGATGTACAGAACCCAACGGTGTTAGGCTGACTGGTGTCGAACGTGAATCACTGAGATAAATGTGTATAGACTAGAGATACCAGCAAGGAACGAACACAAGATCTTTTGAGGGAGTTTAAGCTATAAAAACTCCTAGAGACAATACATTTTAAATCACTGTTGTGATATGAACAAATTGTGACATTATTTGTTAATATAATGCAGGAAATAGTAGCAGAATACTGCAGTATTGGGCTGTAGGAGCCATACAATTCTGGACTTAGCGCAGAAAGTTTGAGCGTTTGACAGTTTGTAAATGACTCTGAAATTTAGGCGTGGTTTCGTGGAGCCTTGTCAATCACTGTCACCTACTTAGGCCGTCTGGAGCAGGTCAGGACGGTAATATATGGGCCAGTTATTCACCGTTACAGAATGAAAAGTCCAGGGGGATGGGAAGATACCAGAGTAATTTAATGATTACTCGTGATTGGAGTAACTCAGAGACATGAGGATTGCACCTATGTGAATGTATAGCTGGGAGGCTAATTATCAAGCCGTTAAACATTGAAATCGAGGCAGATTTAATGTACCGCGCATTAACACAGTAAAACTGAGGTTAGCGACAGGATCTGACCATGTCTTCGGGGATGAACCGATGACGCCGCGTGGGGAAGCGCTGGCAAAGGCAATTAATATTAATTAATTGGATGATCGATCCTCGAGCACACAGACAGATCTGTGATCAGCGAGGAAAAATGAACCATAAAAACGTTATTTCAAGACCAGAAACATACAGTGAGAGGAAATGACGCTGCAGGGAAATTTTCGATCTAATTTTCTCTCCAAACGGATATAAGGGCTGTGGAAAGGTCAGTCGGGGTCAGTTGAACCGTACTTGAGTGCAGAGAGCACGTCACCCGAGTTCAGAGTGGAGCGCGCGGACTTTAACAGTATGTTGAGTGCATCGACATAATAATCATGCAGTAAGGCCTTAATTAATAACGATTAATATAGTCAGTTGAACCGTACTTGAGTGCAGAGCGCATGCCGCCCGGAGTTCAGGGAGGGGCGCGCGGACTTTAACAGTTTTAGTGCAGCAACATAAGAGCCATGCAGTAAGGCATTAATTAATAACGATTAATAAGGGCAGTCGTGCCATACTTTTATAGTCGACATTACGAGGGACTAATATCGAGTACGCAGGAAATGTACCGTATGATGTACAAGGTAGGATAATTGAAAGTGGTAATTGTACAAGTACAAGGTACAATGGACGAGCGCAGTACCTAAGTTATTGGTTAGACATATAATAGGATGTCGGATTGCGCAGATATAAACTTTGCTATGCAAGTGATGAAATTTCGCAGGGATACCACTGTACTTAATGATCAGGACGATGTGCAAGCATATTTATGCGATATCAGGAAATTTATCTAAGGATAGAAATTGATAGACAGATTGGGGGACCGCTAGGAATCCTTAGGCAGAGAATCGAGACTTTCGGACGAGATGCGGGAGAGAAGCGGAGAATAGATCTTCAACGCCTGCATTTTTGATATTCTGCAAGGAAAGGACAACCATTAAGATATGTACATATCGATCGTGTGATTTTAGTGATGATCATTTAAATATATGTAAAATTAATAGTGTAATAAGTGATATAACGTGTTGTGTGAATAAGGAAGCAACAGCTTCGACATGAAGAAGCAAAATGCAGAGTGTTTTGTAAGGCAAAAGTTGTGTAAAATATGTGTGGAAAGTGTAAGAATGCCTTGTTAATTTGCAAATTATGGCGAGCATTACTGGAGGAAATGCATGGTCGGAGCCACCAGATTAACCCTTAGCTACACGCATCTCTTTCCCTAACATTCGTACACGCTAGCGGCATTTTATGCCGCAATATATTTTTTCATTCTTTTTCGCAACTTAGTGTCTTGATAAACGGCTAAAATTGATTTGTATGGAGAATTATGCAGAACCTATGAGAATACATTGAAAAAATCTTATCATTAAGTATGACATTCTTATTAATAAAATATATTATTGGGAGGGATGGGATAAGGATATATTTACTATTCATACTTAATGTAATAAAAAATTCTTATAAACATTTATTGGACAACGAAGAAAATATAATAATTTAACACACAAAAGAGATATTGAGAATTATTGGATTGAGATTGTCCTTTTATAAGGCTCATATTACAAGACATTGTACCTGATGATCAACAAGCTCAAGAAATACACTTGTCAGAATCATGTAGGCCTTTACACTATGATTCTTGGCTTGGAAAAAACACTTTCTGCTAATTTCCCGTACGAAATAATACACAGTGCCTAGATACACAAAATAACTCTGCACGTGGACTTAAAAATCGATTAGATCGTCTTCATCCAGTGACCCTTCTTGCTCATCAAGTACTTGGAGCAACCTTTCAGCTCCTGTTGTTGACAGCCATGTCGAGACCTATAAACAGAAGTCAAGCGTGCAGACTAGGCTATGTGCTGACATCGATAATAATGATAGAAGCATAGAAGTAAACAACAAAGGTAAAATACAGTAAGTTAAATACTTATATTATTTCACAACGCTGACTCCAGCCAGTTGTTACACGCTAGCGGTACGAAATGCCGCATTCGCGCACCTCACAACTTTGACAACCTGTCTCAGACTGACTGGGAACCAGACAGGCTCCGAACCTAATCTCTCCCCTGGAGCACTTGTCGAACAAAGGATATAGCGGGCGATCTCACAGAACCCGTAAGTGTTTATCACGTCAAACAAAATTTTGCAAAAAAAAGCGGCACTGAGTGCCGCTTAGCGTGTATTAAAGGGTTAACCAATGTGAGTACCCAAAAACCATGATTTTGTAGTAATTATAGTCCACTGTATGTTGAGTGATTTCAAAATTTATAGAATATGCCAATAAGAGTCAATTTTAGGAGGTAGAACCTCGAGATATTAATGTTGTGTTGATTTTAGTCAACTTGAGATGTCTTTGTACATCATTGAGTGGATAAATCCTTACCACTAATGTAAAAATGGCAATTGAGTGATATAAAAAGTTAACGTAACGTACACGGATGTTCGATTATTGAATACGGTTACGTTGTGTCGGTTATGGCAATGTATGTCAGTAATAATAAATATAATAATAAGAATAAATGAATACACATCAGGGAGAATGTGTTGTAAGCAAATTATATGCTAATTGGAATATCTGTGTATCCAAGCGGTAGTATTATACGTGACGGGCGAAGTAAAATAATTTAATATCAGAGTATATTATGATAATGGAAATAAATATGCAAGAATCTAGGAACTGGAAGGGTTTAATAGAGAATTGAATTCGCAGCTTGATGAATAAGCTTGTAAGAGTAATTGATAGATTTTATCTTACTAATTAAAGGACGGGATCATATCACCATGGTCACGGGAGCCAGGTAATCTATTCGACGTGTGAAATCTCGTATAGCGAAGGGCGTACAGAGATATTTATTATTTGCCAGAGCGTATTTAGTGATGTACCCTAGCTCTGAGGATTGCTATGAAATGTTCCGGGTTCGAATCCAGTGGTGCATGAGAGGATAACAATGGACACCTCAGCATGACACCTGATATCGACCGAGAACTAGCTATGGAATAAATTCAGCTCCTGGGAGTGAATTTTTTTGACGGCAGGGTGTGCCTGACCGTGTCATTTAACAAGATGCCGGCTAGCCCAATTCGGCAGGTGTATGATGAATCGCGTTCCTTCATATAATGTAAATGGACCCGTTGAGGCCAGCTATTAATATCCTAAGGTTAGGAATAAATGCTTAAACAATTCCATACCCTATCTTGCATACAGTTTAGTAGATCATATGAGATATGCAGGCCAGTGAGACTGAACTATTGTATTTAAAGCCACGTGCTACTGCTTGGAGATAAAGAAAGAGGAAACATAGTGAAGGACGGAGCAAGTGTTTTGTTACCGCCCGACTCGACCCATTATATACCGGAAGAGCTGAGGGAGATATTTTAAACGACCCTTGGAGGGTGACATTTAGAGTAGAAAGTCTTTGAAACCCTGTTTGTAATAAAAGAATCATTGTTGTATTATATAATGAATTTGTGTGGTTTGAAACACATCTATAATTAAGGATCATTCTGATAACTTAATACGTGGCAAACTTATGAGTTGTTCAAAGTTGCATTTTTATACTGACATTGTCGCCTATTTCCAAAGGTCGACACTTGATGCCATAGGCTATGCCCACGCAAGGGTAGCATAATATACCATCCGACACAGCAGTAACGGAATCTTTGAAATTGAACTCATGACGTCATACAGTGGAACTGTAGAAAGTGGAACTACATAAAGGGAAACTGCATAACAGTGGAAATGCAGAAAGGGGTATAATTATAAGTAACAGGGGAGTTGCAAGTAAATATGATGTGCAACCCATAAATTGTTTAATGCATGGTAGAGCATTTTGGTGGGAAGAGAGATACAGAACACAATTGTACGCATAATGTAAAGTAGGATGTGTTGAGAATAAACGACTAGATTGTGAAATTAAAGGTGTCACAATAGGTGATATAAGATTGTAAGTACGGTTTATGTGTAATTTGCCAGTGCATCAGCGCACTTGAGAATGAATTTTATGTTAATCTCATGGTAAATGAATGAATAATCATTTGGATTTGCAAGGATAAAGTGCGAATATTAGTGGATTGAAGGAATAATTTTGCATTGTTTTGGGTTATATTGTTGGGATTGTGTTTTTTTGTGTGAAGCCATGATTTAGAGCTCAATTAAAGTCTTTAGAATAGAGTTGTGCTTTATTATTTTAGAGTTGATACCTTTTAGTCTCAGATCAAAAATATGCAACTGCTCAGTGGGTGAACGGTACACGACTGAGGACTGATGCTGGCTGGAGGCAGAAGCATGTTTTCCATGGAAATTATTCACATGGTTTCATGGGATTTGATGCCCTGTACATGGATTTGAGCTAAAGGTACAACGTAAGTCGGTCAAAATCTGATGTAAACAACTCTATTAATATAAAGAATAAAATGAATTAGGGGAATGACCGCACCTAACCTTAGCTGAGCTCCGATACAAACAAAATAAATTTTTATAAACACCATATATTTATCATGACGAAGCCCAAGGTGGGGCATTTGACAGTATAACTGGGTCCTTGGATGGTTGCTGCGATGTCGTACGAGTCCAAGCCATTCCTTATATTTATCATGTCGCTGATACGTGGGGCCAGTTTAAAATACAGGTCACCATAAGCGCATGTTCTTTTAGATTTATCATGGCGCCCAAGTTTGTGGAGCTTATGCGATTTAGGGAAACTCCATAGATATTATATGGTATTTCATGGGGAAAACCATAATAAATATTTTTTTGCCTCAAACTGTGTTTGAGTGATTTTTGAGTTCAGTAGGCTTTTGAAGTAACGCAGCATCTCTCTATTGAAAAGAGAAGTGCCCATGGGTACGAGCGCTACGCACCCAATCCACAATTTATCCAAAAATCCAAATTTTAAGTACAATCTTACAATATGTGTACAGTGTCTTGAATTTCTTTTCAAAACGAATCCATACATGTATCCAGGAAGCCTGCCTATATCTCAAAGTGAATTGTAATATGAATGGCTGGTACGGAGGGAATTTTTCAAGGGATTGCAGAGCTAAAACAGCATTTTGACGCTGTCAATGAACAGAATAAGCTGGAAGCCAAGGCTTTCCAGGATGAAATAAATAACCGATTAGACGCTAATCAGTTGACAATTAATAATAATCAGGTTGAATTGAGTAATCGTTTAGATGCCAATCAGGTGGCAATTAATGCAAATCAGGTTGAAATAAACAACCGATTGGATGCAAATAAGGCAGAAATAAATGATAGGTCAACTGCAAGAGACAAATAAGACCTAGGTAACTGAAACCGTTGTAAGCATTATGTCAGAAATGCAGGTTAAGACCGAAAAGCGTTTCGAGTCGATAAAAGTCAAACTTGAAAGTAATTTGCAGGCATGTAAACACGCGCAGGATGAAACGAACGGTAGGTTAGATGCGCTGTCTAATGACATTAAGGATATTCAAATCCAAAATGAGGCGAATCTCGAACGCCAAGCGAAACAGTTTTCCGAATTTACTAGAACGGTAGATCAGAGATTAGAAGAGAATGACAGTAAATGGGATGAAAAGTTGAAAAGTTATGCTAGAGCGATTAACGGTGATCTAAAGAAGCAGGATCAGAACATATTAGACCAATGTCAGGAAATAGGAGAAATTAAGGCTATCGCTAACGAAAGTAAAGAGCTGGTAGGCAACATAAAGGGTCAGATGAGCCAAGTTCATCAAGAACTGCACCAAATTCAAAGCGACATGGTCATAGTTAACAAAAGACAAGAGGAAAACAGAGGGGAAATCGCTAAGGTCCGAAGTGAAATATCAAAGGTCAATGGACATATCCAAGAGGAAATTAAAGGGCTTAGAGAAGAACTCGAAGTGAGAGAAGGCCAAAAGACAGAGGCAAGCGACAAGACCCTTGCTCAAATAAAGGAAGATGTAGAGGATGAAATATCCCATATCAAGCAAAGCCTGAAGGAAGATAAGAAATCATTTCAAGTGGCAGAAGAAAACAGGGATAGGCTAAGCGAAATAGAAAAAGAGGTAATCGCTCGATTGGAAATAGCAGAGATGCGCCACAATCAAATCGAAACTAGGATAATAGCACAGGAGGAAACCCTAATGAAAGATCATAAGTCAAGTGAAGGCAGCGTGGAAGATATGAGGAAAACCAAGTGGGCAGATTTAGAAACCCAACCTATAATAAGGAATGGTACAGGCCCAGGCGAAAGTGCATATATGACGCCAGGTGCACCGATTGCAGCTTCTACGCCGCATGAAAATGCTATTCACAACCAAGTTATAAATGTAATTAGAGCAAGCGAGGAGAAACCAAGAAAATTTTCAGGTAGCTATTGTAATATGACACCGAAGTATTGGTTGAAAGAAGTGTTCGAATATTTGAACGATGCGCGGATACCACAAGAGCGCAGGCTACGAGCCATAGAGAAACTAACGGAGGGAGAATGTGCTTATGGTTTCGCAGTTTCCGTTACACCTTCGATACTGTCGAGGAGTTCCGGGAAGCCTTTTTGAAGCGATACTGGTATCCGATGACCCAACAGAATTTACGATTGGATTTGTACTCGAAAATATACAGCACCAACAATCCAACGAAGTACGCTGAATTCTTCGTATATCAGATGTGTAGATTTAAAGAACTTGACCAGGCACCTAGCGAGCTAGAGTTATGCATTGCTATTGCCAAACAGCTTCGTTATGAAATCCAAAGGCTGCTGATTTCGGCAAAAACCAAAAAACCGCAATGGAAATGGAGGCAGTTCTTAGGCAACTGGACCTCACAACATCCAATACTATGAGTCAGAATCGAACCGTGGAACAGGTACACGTGACCAACACGCAGACTGACCAGTACAAAGCTCCGAAAAATAATAAAGCTACTAGCACTGAAACGTTAGATTCCAACGGACGTCAATGGGAACATGAACCCAGAAGATGGCAACCGAAGTATAAAGGAAATGCTGGTAGAGGAAGAGGAGGCCGAAATTCTTGGAATCAACAGAATACAAGGGGTAGACCGTACCAAAATAATGGAGGTAACAATGGCCAAGAAGGCAACAATCGAATTTGGAGACCCCAGGAAAGAAGACGTAACTTTGATGACGAGGTAGAGGAACGTTATCACGCTTCATTGCAATACCTCGATGAGAGGGGAGAAGAACCCCAGAAGCAGCAAGTCCGCTGGCAAGAAGCTATGCAAAATAGGACGTCACCAGACAGATATGGAGACGGAGCCAGAAGTTTGGAGTTACAGCGCAGTGAACAGGAGAGAAGAAACTCTAACGGGACTGGCGCTGTAGAAAAAAACACCAAAATTAGAAGAATTTGAGAATGATGGATGGAATGCAGACAAGATCATTAATTGGATAGCCAAACTGGAAGAATTAATCGAGGATACGGGAGGATCACAGGTCATGATCAAAAGAGAATTGCCCATTATTATAGTAAGAGTGGCAGGGTTGAATATAAGAAGTATTTTGGACACGGGTTCAACGGTGTGTCTTATGACACAAGCTTTGTATACTGAGATAGCGCAGAGAGAAAACGTTTTGAAAATACCTATCTCAAGTGTCAAAATAAAGGGTGTCATTCCTGACAAGACGATGATATGCAAATATCAGGTATTCCTAGATTTACAGATAGGAGGCTCTAACTTTTCACAGATTTTTCTACTAGTAAACAAATTGCCTTTTAACCTTATTGTTGGGGCAAAGTTTATGAGGGAATACAGAGTGGTAATAGACCTATCACAGGACAGAGTTATGTTCCGTGTGAACGAGGAAGCCGAAGGCTTAGAGGTGTCACTCAAACAGAATGAACCAGGGACAGATGAACAGGTATGGCATACATACAGAGACATGACTGAGGAGGAAGTGTTAGCTATCGAACATTTAGAAGACGAACTGAAGGAAATCCTCAGAAACTTTAAAGGGAAGACCATATTTACAAATATAGATATTACATCGAGCTTTCACAATATTGAATTGGAGAAAAAAACTAGTCTATTGACAGGATTTATATTTGATCAAAATACATACTTATTTTAAGACTACCCTTCGGTTTGAAAACAGCTGGTTCAGCTTTGATAAGAGCGTTAGACCGCAATCTATCAGATGAAGTTAAAGAGAGTACCATCAGATACGTAGATGACATTCTACTCACATCAGAATCTCTGGAGGAGCACATGATAAACCTGAAGAAGTTGCTGGATAACCTTAGAGAAGCTAATTTTAAGGTTAATATCAAGAAATCGCACTTCTGTCAGAGGGAAGTTAAATTCCTAGGGCTCGTTATCGATGAAAATGGAGTAAGGCCAAACCAAGAGAAATTAGAGGTAATTCGAAATTTTCCTCGACCCATGAAAGTTAAGCACGTTCGACAGTATTTGGGAGTAATTGGATTATTTGCTAACCACTGCCCAAACTATACTACAACTGTGGCACCCCTGCAGGATCTATTGAAGAAAGGCGGCAGGTGGAATAGGACGGAGCAATGTCAAGAAGCATTCGTGAGGTCAAAACAAATGCTTTTGGAATACGTGAAGCTGGGATATCCTGATTTTACCCAGAAGTTCATAATACAGACGGATGCATCACTTATTGGAATAGGATCGATGCTGTTCCAAGAAAATATTGATAAGCCCGAGGAGAAAGTTTTTATTGCCTTTATAAGTAGGAGATTGAGGGCCCACGAGAAAAATTACACGATCACAGAGATAGAGTTGCTCGCAATTCTGTACGCATTACAGTACTGGCGTAAAGTTGTGTATGGCTTTCAAAACGTCCTCAGAACAGACCATAAAGCTTTAACATTTTTGTTAAAGACGGATTTGTCTAGCCAGAGGTTGACAAGATGATCCCTGTATATTCAACAGTTCAATATGGAAATAGAATATTGTCCAGGAAAAAAGAACGTAATACCGGACATGTTAAGCCGATATCCTAAATAGGAAAATCTAGCTGTCCAGATTGAAAATCGAGATCAGAAGACCTTAGATGACTTGAAGAATCTTACCACTCTACAACGCGAAGATCCGTGGTTGAAAATGATGATTGATTACTTCGAGGGACGCTTAGCAAGGGGGACTGCAATATACAGAGAGGCAGAGGCATTATCAACAGACTACGTATGGTACAATCAGATGCTACACAAGTGGGATTATGAAGAGCATACCCGTCAAAGAATTGTTATTCCTCTATCTTTGCAGAGGAGATTGGTGTGGCTAGCACACAGAGCTTTTGGACAACCTGGTATAGATAAGATAACTGCTCTACTGAAAGAAGCATTCATTTGGCCGAAGTTAAGAGAAACTGAAAGAAATGCTAAGAGGACATGCGATTTGTGCCAAAGGGTAAAGCCAAATCCCTTTTTAATGAGACAACGACCCATTCCGTTGATACCAGAGAAGCCAAGGCAGCTAATGAGTGTAGACAACTTTGGACCACTGCCTAGGGCACGTAGAGGCAATAGACATATGTTTGTAGCTATGGATGTATTTTCAAAAATGGTGGTATTATGCCCTATACAGAAGACCAGCTCGAAGCAGGTATTAAAGAGACTGAAAGAGAGAGTTATTCCGATACTTGGGAAACCGGATAGCCTACTCTCAGATCACGGGAGCTGCTTTACTAGCGCAGAATTTCGTCGGGAATTGGCAAATTTAGGAATTAGGCAGATTCTATCTACCATTCGCCATCCTGAGGCTAGCCCCGTTGAAAGTGTTATGAGAGAGATCCAGAAATATATGAAAATTTACTGCTCTGAAGAGAATTGGAAATGGATCGATATCTTGGATATAATAGAGTACTGCATAAATAATACTGTGCACGAAGCGACAGGTCAAGTGCCCGTGACTCTACATTTGAATCAGAGACCGGAGAGGCCATTTATTGGTGTTATTCCATAACCTGTAGACGCGCAGCCAGGACGAGAATTGAGGATACAGCGAACCTTCGAATATCTCCAAGCACAGGCAGAAATGCGCCAGAGAAGAAACCGTGTGAAGCGATATCACAGACCGCTTCTCATGGGGGAAAAAGTTTTAGTCAGGAGGCCAGCCAGTTCAGATCCAGAAGCACGGAAATATAAGAAATTCAATTCGAGATAATACGGCCCGTTCGAAATTATAAGAGACCTACAGAATAATGCATATAGAATAAGGCATTTAGAAACGGGAAACGTTTTCGTTATGAATGTGACCAACCTCAAAATTTATTATTCACCAGAAGAATTTGACGAACAAGAGGAAGCTATAGCAGCGCACACCCAAGTGGATGTGGACAGCAAAGTCAACCATGCAGACAAGCTTGAAGGTTCACGCAGCGGGACGGAAAGGAAAACAAGTAGCTCGCCCAGGGAAGGAAGGAGACAGGCGGAATGCAAGTGTCTACGACTGCTGTACAAAGAAATTGTCGATTTTGCCGGGGAGGTTGAAACCTTGAATGAAGCCCTCCGCAAGGACAATGCACGTCTGAGAGCCGAGCTTAGAGTAGAAGGGGAAGGTAGACAGACCCACTCGCAGGCAGACGAGTTGAATGACCGCTTATTGTAAACAAGGACGGTCGGGCCACAGTCAGCCAGAGACTTACAGAAGGTCACTTGCAAATGACTTCTTAAGTTTTGCAAGGGGAATATGAACCCAACGGTGTTAGGCTGACTGGTGTCGAACGTGGATCTCTGAGATAAATGTGTACAGACTAGATATACCAGCAAGGAACGAACACAAGATCTTTTGAGGGAGTTTAAGCTATAAAAACCCCTAGAGACAATACACATTAAATCACTGTTGTGATAAGAACAAATTATGACATTATTTGTTAATATAATGCAGGAAATAGTAGCAGAATACTGCAGTATTGGGCTGAAGGAGGCATACAATTCTGGACTTAGCGCAGAAAGTTTGAGCGTTTGACAGTTTGTAAATGACTCTGGAATTTAGGCGTGGTTTCGTGGAGCCATGTCAATTACTGTGACCTACTTAGGCCGTCTGGAGCAGGTCAGGACGGTAATATATGGGCCAGTTATTCCCCGTTACAGAATGAAAAGTCCAGGGGGATGGGAAGATACCAGAGTAATTTAATGATTACTCATGATTGGAGTAACTCAGAGACATGAGGATTGCACCTATGTGAATGTATAGCCAGGAGGCTAATTATCAAGCCGTTAAACATTGAAATCGAGGCAGATTTATTGTAACGCGCATTAACACAGTAAAACTGAGGTTAGCGACAGGATCTGACCATGTCTTCGGGGATGAACCGATGACGCCGCGTGGGGAAGCGCTGGCAAAGGCAATTAATATTAATTAATTGGATGATCGATCCTCGAGCACACATACAGATCTGTGATCAGCGAGGAAAAATGAACCATAAAAACGTTATTTCAAGACCAGAAACATACTGTGAGAGGAAATGACGCTGCAGGGAAATTTTCGATCTACTTTTTCTCTCCAAACGGATATAAGGGCTGTGGAAAGGACAGTCGGGGTCAGTTGAACCGTACTTGAGTGCAGAGAGCACGTCACCCGAGTTCAGAGTGGAGCGCGCGGACTTTAACAGTATGTTGAGTGCATCGACACAATAATCATGCAGTAAGGCCTTAATTAATAACGATTAATGTAGTCAGTTGAACCGTACTTGAGTGCAGAGCGCATGTCGCCCGGAGTTCAGGGAGGGGCACGCGGACTTTAACAGTTTTAGTGCAGCAACATAGGAGCCATGCAGTAAGGCATTAATTAATAACGATTAATAAGGGCAGTCGTGCCATACTTTTATAGTCGACATTACGAGGGACTAATATCGAGTACGCCGGAAATGTACCGTATGATGTACAAGGAAGGACAATTGAAAGTGGTAATTGTACAAGTACAAGGTACAATGGACGAGCACAGTATCTAAGTTATTGGTTAGACATATAATAGGATTTCGGATTGCACAGATATAAACTTTGTTATGCAAGTGATGGAATTTCGCAGGGATACCACTGTACTTAATGATCAGGACGATGTGCAAGCATATTTATGCGATATCTGGAAATTTATCTAAGGATAGAAATTGATAGACAGATTGGGGGACCGCTAGGAATCCTTGGGCAGAGAATCGAGACTTTCGGACGAGATGCGGGAGAGAAGCGGAGAATAGATCTTCAACGCCTGCATTTTTGATATTCTGCAAGGAAAGGTCAACCATTAAGAAATGTACATAGTGATCGTGTGATTTTAGTGATGATCATTTAAATATATGTAAAATTAATAGTGTGATAAGTGATATAACGTGTTGTGTGAATAAGGAAGCAACAGCTTCGACATGAAGAAGCAAAATGCAGAGTGTTTTGTAAGGCAAAAGTTATGTAAAATGTGTGTGGAAAGTGGAAGAATGCCTTGCTAATTTGCAAATTATGGCGGGCATTACTGGAGGGAATGCGTGGTCGGAGCCACCAGATTAACCAATGTGAGTACCCAAAAACCATGATTTTGTAGTAATTATAGTCCACTGTATGTTGAGTGATTTCAAAATTTATAGAATATGCCAATAAGAGTCAATTTTAGGAGGTAGAACCTCGAGATATTAATGTTGTGTTGATTTTAGTCAACTTGAGATGTCTTTGTACATCATTGAGTGGATAAATCGTTACCACTAATGTAAAAATGGCAATTGAGAGATATAAATAGTTAACGTAACGAACACGGATGTTCGGTTATTGAATACGGTTACGTTGTGTCGGTTATGGTAATGTATGTCAGTAATAATGAATATAATAATAAGAATAAATGAATACACATCAGGGAGAATGTGTTGTAAGCAAATTATATGCTAATTGGAATATCTGTGTATCCAAGCGGTAGTATTATACGTGATGGGCGTAGTAAAAGAATTTAATATCAGAGTATATTATGATAATGGAAATAAATAAGCAAGATTCTAGGAACTGGAAGGGTTTAATAGAGAATTGAATTCGCAGCTTGATGAATAAGCTTGTAAGAGTAATTGATAGATTTTATCTTACTAATTAAAGGACGGTATCATATCACCATGGTCACGGAAGCCAGGTAATCTATTCGACGTGTGAAATCTCGTATAGCCAAGGGCGTACAGAGATATTTATTATTTGCCAGAGCATATTTAGTGATGTACCCTAGCTCTGAGGATTGCTATGAAATGTTCCGGGTTCGAATCCAGTGGTGCCGGCTAGCCCAATCCGGCAGGTGTATGATGAATCGCGTTCCTTCATATAATGTAAATGGACCCGTTGAGGCCAGCTATTAATATCCTAAGGTTAGGAATAAATGCTTAAACAATTCCATACCCTATCTTGCATACAGTTTAGTAGATCATATGGGATATGCAGGCCAGTGAGACTGCACTATTATATTTAAAGCCACATGCCACGGCTTGGAGATAAAGAAAGAGGAAACATAGTGAAGGACGGAGCAAGTGTTTTGTTACCGCCCGACTCGACCCATTATACACCGGAACAGCCGAGGGAGATATTTTAAACGACCCTTGGAGGGTGACATTTAGAGTAGAAAGACTTTGAATCCCTGTTTGTAATAAAATAATCATTGTTGTATTATATAATTAATTTGTGTGGTTTGATACACATCGATAATTAAGGATCATTCTGATAACTTAATACTTGGCAAACTTATGAGTTGTTGAAAGTTGCATTTTTATACTGACATTGTCGCCTATTTCCAAAGGTCGACACTAGATACCATAGGCTATGCCCACGCAAGGGTAGCATAATATACCATCCGACACAGCGGTAACGGAATCTTTGAAATTGAACTCATCACGACATACAGTGGAACTGTAGAAAGTGGAAATACATAAAGGGGAACTGCATAACAGGGAAATGCAGAAAGGGGTATAATTTTAAGTAACAGGGGAGTTGCAAGTAAATATGATGTGCAACCCATAAATTGGTTAATGCATGGTAGAGCATTTTGGTGGGAAGAGAAATACAGAACACAATAGTACGCATAATGTAAAGTATGATGTGTTGAGAATAAACGACTAGATTGTGAAATTAAAGGGGTCACAATAGGTGACATAAGATTGTAAGTACTGTTTATGTGTAATTTGCCAGTGCATCAGCGCACTTGATAATGAATTTTATGTTAATCTCATGGTAAATGAATGAATAATCATTTGGATTTGCAAGGATAAAGTGCGAATATTAGTGGATTGAAGGAATAATTTTGCATTGTTTTGGGTTATATTGTTGGGATTGTGTTTTTGTTTGTGTGAAGCCATGATTAAGAGCTCAATTAAAGTCTTTAGAATAGAGTTGTGCTTTATTATTGTAGAGTTGATACCTTTTAGTCTCAGATCAAAAATATGCAACTGCTCAGTGGGTGAACGGTACACGCCTGAGGACTGATGCTGGCTGGAGGCAGAAGCATGTTTTCCATGGAAATTATACACATGGGTACAGTACCAGGGGTGAGTGTACCTGGGGACATGTCCCTAGGTACATCATTGAAAATAGTATTTTCTGTATTTTCAGACTGACTAAAATGCCTCGATGTAAGTTAGGTGTAAAGTGCCCAGGCCCTGGCAGAGAAGCTGTCTAGAGCAGTTCGGGATGTAGTCGAAGAAAGGTTATCTAAATGTGCTTCAGCAACAAAATATAATGTTCTATTCCGTCAACAACATCTGACTGAAATCAGATTATTGTCAGATTATGGACTAAGGTGATGATGAACAGCTCACTTCCCATCCACCAGGATACAGATGAAAACGACGTAGCGAGACTGAAATCCCGAAAACCTGCCAGGAATCTAGCTGACACACCTAAGACCTGACGAAGCATGGAAGCAAGAATGGGCCAGATTACACTCACATTGTCTAATGAACATCGATGACCCAACAGAAAAACCTCCTGGGTTCAACCTCCCACGCACCATCTGGACCAGACTAAACAGGATACGCTGTGGCGTTGGAAGAACTGCTTCTGCACTACACCAATGGGGGTGGTTGGAGTCTCCTTCCTGCAGCTGTGATGCTGAAGTGCAAACCATCAGCCACATCGTGAAAGAATGTACTCTACGAGCATTCACTGGGCCTATGGAGGAGCTACATCAAGTAACACTTGCGGCACTCACTTGGTTGGAAGGACTAGACATCAGCTTGTGATGAAATCTCAGAATCTGCAGCTGTGTGTGTGTGTGTGTGTGTGTGTGTGTGTGTAAGCGTGCCTCCTAATTACTCTGTAATGCTTTATATCCATGTATATAAATATGTATTTTTTTTCTAATAGCAATTCAATCTTACTAGCTGAAGTACCCGTACCTCGCTACGCGTCATAAATAAATTAAAATGTGAAGGTGACAGTTAAAACAGGGGATAGGCGAGGTGCTACGCAGAGGGAGATTAAGGATGGAACATTTTGTCCAACTACACCGCTCGGCGTTGACCGTGTTTTATAGCACAAATTTAGGCTTTACTCGCTAACCGTTGGAGATACCTTTCGGATAGAAAATGTAATTTGAAACCTCATATATGCAATCAAAAGTTTGCTATTTCTTAGCGTTCTCTTTTTATTTGAAATGGAAATATGAAATTTTGAAACCAAAGGGTGTAGTGACGTCACTAAAATGGTCGTCATCTTTAAATAGTGCAAAGTATTGAAATCAAAAGTTACCCATATGTTAACCAGCTAAATCAGTTACTTCCATGTAAAATTCATGTAAATCGAACCAGTGGTACTTGCGTGATTGAGTAACACACAGACACACACCATCTCATTTTTACCCTCGCTTCGCTCGCGTCATAGTCGTGTCATATTGTTATTCAATGAAATGCAGCTTTAACCCCGTTAACACCCCTTTAGAACCTGAACATCCAAAAATCCCTCCTTAGTAGACGTTTTTGACACACAACAAACATATCCCCAAAATATCATTCTTCTAACTTTAATAGTTTTGGTTGGTCGATGAGAGTGAACATCCAAAAATCCTTCCTTAGTGGACGTTTTTCTCCCAGAAATTCACCCCTCCCAATAGGCCCCTTAAATTGGATTTATGCAAAAACGGTCGAACATCTATTTATTTTATTTATTTATTTATTTTTAAGCTGATTGATTTCCTCAGAGTTTCAAACGCCTCGCCTATGTCGTTTAAGAGATACACGCTCCGTTATGAATCTTTCAACCCCCACTTTTCATCCCTATCACCTCATAATATACACTAAATCGAAAATCCATTAGACATGTGACAGCTTATTTTTAATGATTAGTATATATGCCAAGTATCATATCCCCAAATGAAACCACTCGTGAGATATTGTTATTCAATGAAATGCACCTTTACCCCCTTAACACCTCTTTAGAACTTGAATATCCAAAACTCTTTCCTTAGTGGACGTTTTCGACATACAACGAACATATCCCCAAAATTTCATGATTCTAACTTCAATAATTTAGGCAGGGCGATGATGAGTGAGTGAGTCAGTCAGGACATGTTCTTTCATTTATTTTTGATAATTTCACACCTCCCCATGAACCCCTTAAATTGGATTTATGAAACAAGCGGTCGAACACCTATTTACTTATTTAAAGCTGTTTTCCCCCTGAGTTTGATGAGTGAGTAAGTGAGTCAATCAGTTACGACACTTTCTTTCCTGTTTTTTTTTTTCACCCCAGAATTTCACTCCTTTCCAACGGCCCCTTAAATTGGATTTATGTAAAAATGGTCGAACACCTATTTACATGTATTTTAAGCTGTTTTTTCCCGCCGAATTTCAAACTTCTCGCCTATGTCGTTTCAGAGATACACGCTCCGTTAAGAATCCCTCAAACCCCAATTTTCACCCCTTTCACCTCATAATATACACCACATCGATAAACACTTAGACATATGTCTGAATATTTTTAATGATTAGTTTATATACCGAATATCACATCCCTAAAGAAACAACTCATGAGATATCGTTATTCAATGAAATGCACGTTTACCCCCTTAACACCTTTTCAAAACCCGATTAAACAAAAATCATTCCTTAGTTGACGTTTTCGACATACAGCGAACATATTCCCAAAATTTCATGTTTCCAACTTTAATAGTTTTCGCTGGGCGTGATGAGTGAGTGAGTCAGACAGGACATTTTCTTTCAATTATTTTTACCAGAATTACACCCTTCCCCATGGGCCCCTTAAATTGGATGATGAAAAAACGCTTGAACACCTATTAACTTATTTTTAAGCTGTGTGTTTCCCCTGAGTTTGATGAGTGAGTGAGTTAGTCAGTCAGTTAGGACACTTTCTCTCCTTTTCTCCCCCAGAATTTCACCCACCCCATTGGCCCCTTAAATGAATTTATGAAAAAAAACGGTCGAACTCCGATTTTCTTACTTTCTAAGCTGTTTTTTTTCGCTGAGTTTCAAATTTCTCGCCTATGTGGTTTAAGAGATAGGCCTACACGCTCCGTTAGGAATCCTTCACCCCCCACTTTTCACCCCTTTCACCTCATAATAATACACCACATCGAAAAATGCTTAGACATATGTCTGCTTATTATTAGCCTATTTTCAATTTTGAAAAAATAGGCTTATGAGATCACCTTTTGTCCATGTGTGTGTGTGTGTGTGTGTGTGTGTGAGGTGTGTGTGACCCCCCCCCCTAATAAAATCTAAACGGCTGTAGCGATTTCAATGAAACTCGGTAAGTACATAGCAATATTCTCGGCGACCTCGACAGTGCCCTTCAAATTTTGTTATGTCTCACCAATTCAACATGGCGGCTGTGCAAAATATTTCACTAGCATTCAATATATCCGAAACTATTACCGATATCGCCCTGAAATTGTGTACGGTGATAAACGGCACTACTAGAAGTTCACCTATGAGACTTTAAAAAACCTGGTGACTACAAAACCAACATGGCGGCCAAGCGAAGTTGAGACTTTTAAATAGACTTTTCTCGCGATTTAACTATCCAAATGTAATGAAACTTGGTACAGCAAATGTTTATACACATTGTAATGCACTGGAGTCTAATTTAGTTCAATTGTTTACATAACCTCAAAATGGCGGCTGTGCGAAATATTTCACTGACATTCTATATCTCCGAAACTATTACAGATATCACCCTGTAATTTTGTACGGTGATAAAGGGTACTGATACAAGTTGACCTATGTATACTTCATAAACCTGTCAAGTACAAAACGAACATGGCGACCAAGCGAATTTAAAATATTTTAATAGACTTTTCTCGTGATTTAACTCTCTGAGCGCAGTGAAATGTGGTGCAGTAAATGATTTTGCAGATTGTAATGCACTGCCATCTAATTTAATTCAATTGTTTACATAACTTCAAGATGGTGGCTGTGCAAAATTTTAAAATTAAGTTTTAATTTCTTGTGTCATAATCATGCGATCGAAGTGAAAGTTGAATAATGAACCTAGGCAATAATTGTCCTTGAATGGTACATAACTCTATGGCCTATACATATAAAAATCCTAAATGGCGAGCTTCTGAATTATTTAGACGGTTCTCAATATCTATGAATCTTTTACAGCAAACAAACTGAATTTTTTTATGTTCAAAGAGACTATGAACATATGTTCACCTATAGGACTTTCAGTAACCTGGTGAGCACACATCTAATATGGCGGCAACGCGAAATATAAACATTTAAACGGACGTTTCTCGCGAATTAACTATCCGAGTGCCGTGAAACGTTGCACGTTAAATGCTTATACAAATGTTGATCCACTGGCATCTAATTTATATCAATTGTTTGCATAATCACAAGATGGCTGCTGTGCGTAATTTTAAAATCTCGTTTTTACTTCTTGTGTTCTAATCATGCGATTGAAGTTTGAATACCACACGTACACAATAATCTTAATGTAATAGTACAAAAATAAAAATCCAACCTGGCGACCATCTGAATATTTAGACGGTTCTCAATATCTACGAATCTGTTACAGCAATTAAACTGAAATTTTGTATGTTGATAGAGGCAATTAACATGAGCAGGATATATGAAAATAGTCTGTATAGTTCTTCACGGAACTACTCGTTAATGATTAGTTTATATGCCGAGTATCACATCCACAAATGAAACCACTCGTGAGATATTGTTATTCAATGAAATGCACGTTTAATCCCCTTAAGACACCTTTAGTACCTGAATATCCAAAAATCTTCCCTTAATGTACGGTTTTGACATACAACGAACATATCCCAGAAATGCCATGTTTCCAACTACAATATTTTTGGCTGGGCGATGATGATTGAGTGAATGAGTCAGGACATTTTCTTTCAATTTTTTCTCTTCAGATTTTCACCCCTCCCGATGAACCCCTTCAATTTGATTGATCAAAAAAAACTGTCGATAAGCTATTTACTAACATTAAAGCTGTTTCTCCCCCTGAGTTTGATGAGTGAGTGAGTCAGTCAATCAGTAAGGACACTTTCTTTCCTGTTCCACCCCTCCAGAATTTCACCCCTCCCCATGGGCTCCTATTATTTATTTAGCGTATGGCTTATAGGACAATATCGGTAATATATATGTACATATTTACAGACGAGGAACAAAGTCATTTGTGCTTCACAATTGAATGTCTAAGTTTTCAATCCAGCGTACAGCATCTGGAGTTGCCAGCAGGAAGTCCACTTCACCACCGTGATAGGCTCGAATCTTACATTCTTTGACAATGTGGTGAATAGACTGGTGTGGAGCTCCGCAGTCGCAGTCTGGATTAGGTACCTTTTTCCACTTGTGGAGGGCGTCTCTGCACCGGCCATGGCCTGTTCTGATTCTGTTCAGGGCGGTCCAGGTCTTGCGTGGTAGATGGAATCCACTTGGAAGTCTGGGACCTGAGAAGATAGTATGCAGGCGCACATCTGTTGCTGCTTCCCACCGACCTTTCCACTGTTCAAGAGAATTAAAAACTTTAGCATCCATGTCAGCAGCATCACGCAGAGTTGTATGGCGTGATTTTAGTCTTTTAAGATTCAAAAGTGGCAGGTCACTATGCACGGGTAGACTAGGATTCCTGGAAATCTTGTGAAATTCCCTCATAAGGGAATTGGATTTATGAAAAAACAGTCAAACACACATTCACTTATTTTGTATGCTGATTTTTTTCCGCTGAGTTTCAAACTACTTGCCTATGTCGTTTAAGAGATACACGCTCCGTTAGGACTCTTTCAATCCCCACTTTTCACCCCTTTCACCTCATAATATACACCACATCGAAAAACCCTCAGACACGTGTCTTCTTACTTTTTAATGATTAGTTTATATGCCATGTATCACATCCCCCAAAGAAACCAATCGGGAGATATTGTCATTCAATGAATTGCAGGTTTAACACCCTTAAGACCACTTTAGTACCTGAATATCCGAAAATCCTCCCTTAGTAGACGGTTTTGACATACAATGAACATATTCCCAAATTGTCATGTTTCTAACTTCAATAATTTTGGCTGGGCGATGATGAGTGAGTGAGTGAGTGAGTGAGTCAGGACATTTTCTTTCAATTTTCTTTTTTCAGAATTTCACCCCTCCCCATGAACCCCTTATATTTGATTTATGAAAAAAACTGTCGAACAGCTATTTACTTACTTTAAAGCAGATTTTTCCCCGTGAGTTTGATGAGTGAGTGAGTCAGTCAATCAGTTGGGACACTTTCTTTCCTGTTCCCCCCCCCCCCCCGAATTTCACCCCTCCCCATGGGCCCCTTAAATTGGATTTATGAAAAAACGGTCAAACACATATTTACTTCTTTTTATATTGATTTTTTTTTTGCTGAGTTTCAAACTCCTCGCCTATGTCGTTTAAGAGATACACGCTCCGTTAGGAATCTTTCAAGCCCCACTTTTCACCCCTTTCACCTCATAATATACACCACATCGAAACTCCATCAGACACGTGTCTTCTTATTTTTAATGATGAGTTTATATGCCGAGTATCACATCCCCCAATGAAACCAATCGGGAGATATTGCTATTCAATGAAATGCAGGTCTACCCCCTTAACACCCCCTTTAGAACCTGAATATCCTTTCTTAGTGGGTATTTGCGGCCATTGAGGAAGCTGCATACCAAATTTCATTCCTATCCGTTCGGTGGTTTCTGAGAATTCGTGATGAATGAATGAAAGGAAGGAAGGAAGGAAGCTTGTAGTTTAACGTGACCGTTAATCTAGAGATCATGAGCCACGGGACCTCCTTTTTACGTGGAATCCGAACCACAGGACATGGCATTTCACATCGAAAATCTCACATGCATTGACCGGGAATCGAACCCGGACCGCCTTGGTGAGAGGCATTCAGCTAGACCGCTGAGCCACCACGCCATGAATGAATGAGTGAGTGAGTGAGTGGTATTTGACAAATATATAGTAGACTAGCAGAAGTACCCATTCTTCGAACGGTGTTCGGTGTTAACACCAGACATTATCAATTGAGCTACTTTCTTTTTTTTTTCGTGTAGCCTCCTGAGAGGCCGAGTGCTGGTCTTTCTAGTCGACGCCCGTGGGCGACCTGCGCGTCGGGATGAGAGATGGAATGGATGAAGATGAATGAAACTGGGCAGGGATGTGGAAGGAAGCGGCCGTGGCCTGTCAGAAGGTACTGTCCCAGCATTTGCCCGGTGTTGAAAACGGGAAACCACGGAAAACCATTTCAAGGACAGCCGACGGTGGGGCTCGAACCCACGCGTCTACCGAGTCAGCAGAGAGCTTGGCCCCTTGACCTAACGCAGCGCTTTAGCCCGCGTAGCCACTAGTATCGGTAATTGAGCTACTGTTGCAATGGTTAGCGGTTTGTCATTCCTTCATAAGTTTATCAGAACGAAGTTAGTTTTCTGGGAATATCACACACACTGTTAATTTAAGGGCCTTAAAATGTGGTTTTCGGAGACACCTTATAGACTCGCGAATTTTGTGTCTCACAATGAGAAGCGAACATATGCTTTGATCGTCCTTCAAGGATAATTCTTATATTTCGCCTATTTCAGCATGTATTTTGAGACGTTTTTCCCTATATCCACCCTTCTACTATATGAAAAGTACGGTGAGGAGTTTTATAAATGATTGGTGTATTGACTCATGTTTACCATCCTAATTTTACGATGCACCAAGCATCCGAACACGATTTATAGGCGTACATAAAGATACACAGAAAGACAGACAGACAATTCTATTGTCTAACCATATCACCCAGATATCCAAATATGGGTATATCTACCATACAGTATCAAACAAAATCATCCTTACGATGAACCCGTATGTCGACAAAAATAAATAAAAAATGATGAGTTAAAATGTGCTCTCAAAATAAATTCACCCAACGTGTAGGGTAAGTGTACCATTAATCGGCACCTTAAGACGAACCGCGTTACATCATCATGTGTCAAGTCTTTAATATCTACAATACTGGTTGCAACTTACGTTGATATGGCACATAAATACCTTTTTATTCGAAAGGATATATTCAAGTGCTTGCAAGTACAACCCGTTCATTTAAAAGTAATTTAATTTACGAGTTGCACCCTGTGTACCGATGATCGGCAGCGCAAGAAAAGCTGAGACCCGGTTATCGACACTCATGTATACCATTAATCGGCAGTGGCAACTAAAGTGCTGTTAAGTCAAGACAGATTTTATTTCTACCTTAATAATATAAAATTTCACCCTAAAAATTGAAACATTATGTTTATTATTGAAGCACCATTAAATAACACGCACAAGGACACATTTCATTACAACACAGATTTGTGGTCTTAAGTACAGTAAGCCTATCAAAACAATGTTTACCTTTGTCATAATATTATAATTATGCGTACGTTTCGTCCATAAGAAACACTGACACTGAAAGGTTTATTCATTTACACAACTGAGGCATGTGAATGTCATGGGAGCCCTTTTTTTTATTCATTCTCTTCCTGAAACCATGGTTTGCACTGTACGCACTGTATATAGGTAATTCTTTTGTCTTATTCACTTATTTCGCAATACCATGGATCATCTGCAACATCCAAAGGTTTTTCCCTACTCCTCTTCTGAACGCTATTTTGATGTACAGCTTCCTTATCGTTTGCTTCGTGAACCTTTTTATTACGAGTTGCTGTTTTAGGCAAAATTTTCTTTTCCTCTCCGTGTTCTTCCTTTTTTGATTTTGTTTGCTCCCTTTTCTTTCTACGTTCCTCTAGTTCAGTATTTTTTATATTTTTTTCATCTTCCTTCTTTTGTTAGTATCTCATCCATTGTACAGATGTTGCTACTACTGGTATCGTCTCCTTCTTTCTCTTCTTCAGAACTGGCTGACTCTTGGCCAGAAACGTATGCTTTTAAAATGAGACATAACTACCTGAGACGTGGAAGGTGGAGTAGACAGGTGTTTAGAACTCATCTCGTTTAAATTTCTGCTGTTACACTTATCGAGTGTTTGATCCGACGCTGTCTCCTGATTTGAACATCTAGGTCTATCGTCTATCATATTTTCCGCTTGAGAATTATGATTCAATGTATCTCCAGAAACTTGAGTTGCACTGGTTGCAGATTCTGAAACTATCCCATTGCTATGATTAAAAAACGAGAAAGAGGGATAAATCTACTTTCTGACGTGGATGCATGACACTTGGATTCTTCACGATTTGTTACAGAGGGATCGATTCATCCTTTAACAGAGTTAATCACTGGAAGCAAGCATTTCTTTGACATTCGAAGTGGTAAATCTCTGTTGAAGTTATCCGATTGTTCAAACAGTCCCCTATCTAAATCGGATATGTGCCCAGATAATTCTTCAATAGTCCCTCCTTAGTATGAAGTATTCACACACTCACTTGGATGGGAAATCTCATTTGGAGTGTTAGTTAGGACTCCTTCAAATTCACTGAAATCGTGATTTTCTAAATACATCGAATGATCGGCACATACATGTCCTAGTGTTCGGCATTTCTTTCGGCAAGCTATAAATAGAAACTGAGTGAAGAATGTATATGCCGATTACTAGTTCAATTGTTCTCAATGTATTTCTTTTTGATATTTCAAACGGAGGGTTATGATGCGGGAGTTATATATTAAGAAAAGGTGTACTTCCAGGAAGCCTCAGTTGCACTAGTTATCGGCACACCTGCCGATAACCGGTACGGCTGTGATATTCTTTGAACTAGTATTCGGCACTGACCTAAAATATAATATAAATAATTAAAATCATGTTCTATGTGTTCTGACTCATGCAACACATAGTTTCGCAACATAATAATTCAAAGTTCAGCGGTACTTACATTGCAAAACATGTTACGAACACTGAAGTCCTACTCCTTAACAAGCACGTTAGGCAACGACAGTGACATCAACCGAGTTCACTTCAACTGGCAACGTGGCAGAACACCTTCGACACAAGCGCCTCTAGTGGAGTTTGAATGAATCATGTGTACCTAAGGTTTATGGAAACCCCAGTAGATGGCAAACCTATTCAGTTAAAGCCTTGATATAGGCATTTAATCGCAAATGTGCCGATCACTCGGTCAGTGCCGATTAATGGTACATCCACCCTACTTCCTGACGTGAAATATATAGATTTGAAAGCCTTGTAGACGAAACGCAATACACCTCACATAAAAATGACCCTCTACGTTGTGTTAGGTCCCCATACACAGGAAGACCTCTTTCATAAATTATAAAGGCTTGTGGTGCATGAAAATTCAGGTTCTTTAGCCTCAAATGGCCCAAATTCCTAAAAAACGGAAAAAATGCTGATTCAATTCAGGAATTTTTGAAAATAATGTTGCTGTTTGTAGATATAATAGACTTTCTGTACTATATGTCGCACGTGAAATTGCATGAAAAAAATTCTAGGTTACCCCTTGACCCCCTTAATTGCATTGACGAATATACAGTCTACGTTGGTTCCGTGATAACCTTATAGCCATTTGCAAACTTTCACAGAAATGTAATAAATGGAGTAGCCTAATAATAATATCGTATGGCCTCGGGTGCCGGGTGCAAGCTTCGTAATTTGACACCCAGAGGGTAGCTTGCATGTCGAAATTTCGTTGATACTTGAATCACTATGAAAGTCAAGGAGGGTAGATATCTAAGCTCCTTGAACACTAGTAGAGAAATGAGGAACTTTATGTTGGCGGAAACTCCTGAGATTAATTTTGCCATTATGAACGCGGCCTACTGAATTCAAATGGGTTCTTTGACATGCCAACATCGTATGACATGCGAGTCGTATTTTTGCCGCCTTTCAAAAATCACTTACCACGGCCAGGAGTGAACCTGCAATCCTGGGGTTAGTAGACCGACACGCTATCCACTCACCCTCCGTGGCAAGGTATAAATGGAGTGAAATTGCTTCTTACAGAAATAGATGGAAAGTTGGATGCCACCCCTTGAGATAATGTTGTCATGGTTACCGATTTCCATTCCTTCATTAGTTTGTTAAATTAAATTAAATTAGTTTTCTGGGAATATTTCAGATACTGTTGGTTTTAGAGCCTTATAATGTAGTTTTCGAGGCCCCCAAGTTTTGTTTCTGGCACCGAGGGGCTTTGTCTCCTCGTTGTACACCATAATATAATACTAATAATAATAATAATACAATATAGGGATAGGAATATAATAGACCTGCCCTACCACACCCGCTGGTGTAAATCGCGTGAAAAAAAAATCTAGTGTAAATCTTGACCCCCTTAAGCGTATTATACGTATTGATGAATTTTACAGCTTAATTTTGTTCCGTGATAACCTTCTAACCGTTTGCAAACTTTCACACCAATGTAATTAATGGAATTGCATTGCGTCTTACAGCAATAGATGGACCTCTGAGAATCTGTTGCCATGGTTACCGGCTTGTATTCGTTCATTAGTTTATTAAATGAAATTAGTTTTCTGGGAATATCTAAAAAACGGTTGGTTTTAGGGCCTTAAACTGTGGATTTCAGGGACCCTGTAGGGACCCCGAGTTTTGTCTCTCACATTGAGGGGCTGAAAATGATCTTTGTCTCGTCCTTCTACTCCTATTTCAGCATGGATTTTAAGGGGATAGGCCCTCTTCTATGAGAGGTACGGAGAAGGGTTACATCAATGATTAGTGTCGTGCCTCTGATGGATATCTGTACCAAATTTTACGTTGATACACCCAGCCGTTCTTGAGTTATAAGGGAACAAAGTTGTCCACAGACAAACAAACAGACAGACAGACCAAAAAATTATTTTCGCTCGCATCCATAATAAAACAGTTCTGAAACGCGCAAATAACTCAAATTTCCGTAGAAATTGCGAAAAAAAAACATACAAACTTTATTTTTTATGTATGTAGAGATAGACTGCACCGCTCGGTGTTGACCGTGTTTTATTGCACAAATTTAGGTTTTACTCGCTACCCGTTGGAGATACACGAAAAGTGATAGGGACCTTTTGGATAGAAAATTAAATGGTAAAGCTCGTGTATGCATCAAACGCTTGCTATTTCTTAGCGTTCTCGTTTTATTTGAAATGGAAATATGAAATGTTGAAACAAAGGGTGTAGTGACGTCACGTATGTGGGTTTTACTCGCTAACCGTTGGAGATACACGACCTCTCGGATAGGAAATTAAATTTTGAAGCTCGTATGTGCCATCAAAAGTTTGCTATTTCTTAGCGTTCTCTTTTTATTTGATATGGAAATATGAAATTTTGAAACCAAAGGGTGTAGTGACGTCACTAAAATGGTCGCCATTCTTTAATAGTGCAAAATATCGAAATTAAAGGTATCCTATATGTAAACATGGTAAATCAGCTACATCCAAGCAAAATTTCATTTAAATCGGACCAGTGGTTCTTGCGTTATTGAGTAACACACAGACAGACGGACAGAAAGACAGACACCATCTCATTTTTATATATTAGTATGATTGTGTCAAGTCTTTGTTATGCTAAACTCGGTTGACAGTGCTGGGTGAGCAGTTAAGTAACTAACGGGATTTGAAGTATAGATCCTCATTTTCTGTACCAGTAGTGCAGAGCGCAACTGGCATCCAGTCGGCCGTGTCTCGACTTGAACTATGTTGCCATGGAAACTATCTGCCTTGCCATTCCTTCATGAGTATATTTTATGATTTGACTTGCTGTACCCGGCATGCGTTGCAATGCCAATCAAAGAAAGTGTTGGGGTTTTGACTTTGTTAGTTGCAGTGTTTTGTATTCCCAATATTTTCTTCTCTTTCCGTTAACCTCCTCAAAACTATTATAAAAGAATAATTTACTATCTCAGAAACATTCACGGGAGCGTGATCAACAACTCACGAAAGTTTCATCGCAATCGGATGAATGGCATATGAACGCATACGGGATTTTGTTTAAACGATTCGCGCCGTCACTCATTTGTTGAATCTTCTTGTGCGCCGCCCATTGAAAAACGGACTTACTAATTCATGAAACTTCGCAGGACTGTACTCAGCTCTCCAAAGTTTTATCACACTCGGATGAATGGTATATGATCGCATACGGGACTTTATTGAAACGATTCAAGTGCTCTCGCTTATTAGTTAAATCTACCCGATTGCTACCAATTGTAAAATGGATTTACTAAATCGGAAACCTTCCCTGGAGTGTACACAACAACTCACCAAAGTTTCATCTCTATCGGACGATTGTATAAGAACGCATACGGGGTTTTGTCGAAACACTTCGCGAGTCGTCGCTCATTTGTTGAATCCATTCGTGCTCTACCTATCGTAACATGGATTTACTAAGCTAGTAATCTTCCCTGAAGCATACACAACATCTCACCCACGTTTCATCGCTATCGGACAAATGGTATATGCACGCATACGGGACTTTGTTGAAACAATTGGCGCGTCATCGCTCATTTGTTGAATCTACTCGTGCGCTACATATTGTTAAGTGGATTTACTAAGCCAGAAACCTTCCCTGAGTGTATACAACATCTCACCCAAGTTTCATCGCATTGGGGTGAATGGTAAATGAACGCATGTGGGAACTTGTTGAAACAAACGCACGCCATTTTGTTGAAGTAACTCGCGCGCCATCTACTGTTGATTGGATCTACTATTCCTATAACTTTTCCTGGCGTATGCACAACAACTCACCGAAATTTGATTGCAATCGGATGAATTGTATATGAACGCATCACCAACACCCATTTATTTAAACTACTGGTGCGCTATCTATTGTTAATTGGATTAACTATGCCTATAACCTTCCCGGAAGTGTGCCAAACAACCCACCAAAATTTGGTCGCAATCGGATAAATTGTAGGCTAAATGAAAGCATCGCCAACACCCATTTGTTTATAATACTCGCGCGTTGTCCATTGTAAATTGGATTGACTAAGCCTATAATGATTTCGGAAGTGTTCACAACTACTCACCAAAGTTTCATAGCAATCGGATGAATGGTATATGAACGCATAAGGGACTTGGTTGAAACGATTCCCGTGCCGTCGCTCATTTGTTGAATCTACTTGTGCGATACCTATTGTAAAGTGGATGTACTAAGCTGGAAACCTTCCCTGATGAGTTCACAACATCTTACCCTAGTTTAATCGCTATCGGACGAATGGTATATGAACGCATACGGGACTTTCTTGAAACGCTTCGCGCGACTTCGCTCATTTGTTGAATCTACTTGTGCGCTACCTATTGAAAAATGGATTTACCTAGCCTAAAACTTTCCCTGGAGTGTACACAACAACTCACCCAAGTTTAGTCGCTATCGGACGAATGGTATATGAACGCGTACGGGACTATGTTGAAACACTTCGCGCGTCGTCGCTCATTTGTTTAATCTACTTGTGCGATACCTATTGTTAATTGGATTTACTAACCCAGAAACCTTCCCTGAAGTGTACAACACATCTCAGCCAAGTTTCATCACTATCAGACGAATAGTATATGAACGCATACGGGACTTTGTTGAAACGCTTCGCGCGTCGTCGCTCATTTGTTGAATCTACTCGTGCGCTACCTATTATAACATGGATTTACTAAGTCAGAAACCTTGCCTGTAGTGTACACAACCTCTCACCCAAGTTTTTTCGCTATCGGAAGAATGTTATGTGAACGTATACTGGTCTTTGTTGAAACGCTTCGCCCGTCGTCGCTCATTTGTTGAATCTACTTGTGCGATACCTATTGTTAAGTGGATTTACTAAGCCAGAATACTTCCCTGTAGTGTACACAACATCTCACCCAAGTTTCATCGCTATCAGACGAATGGCATATGAACGCATACGGGACTTTGTTGAAACGCTTCGCGCGTCGTCGCTCATTTGTTGAATCTACTCGTGCGCTACCTATTATAACATGGATTTACTAAGCCAGAAACCTTGCCTGTAGTGTACACAACCTCTATCCCGAGTTTCAACACAGTGGGATGAATGGTTTATGAACAAATGTGGGACTTTATTGAAGAAAAAAAAAACGCACGCCATTTTGTTGAAGCTACTCACGCGCCATCTTTTGTTAATTGGATTTACTACGCCTATTACTTTTCCGGGACTGTGCACAACAACTCACCAAAATTTGATCGCAATCGGACGAATTGTATATGAACGCATCGCCATTACGCATTTGTTTAAACTACTCGCGCGCTATCTAGTGTGAAATGGATTAACTATGCCTATAATCATCCCGGAAGTGTTTACAACAACTCACCAAAATTTGATCGCAATCGGATGAATGGTTTATGAACGCATAAAAGACGAACACACAGACATTCCTTTTTATATACAGTTTGGTCCACCCGCCCCTTATTATTTAGTTTTATGAAACCCAACTAACATCGCATTTCTCCCGATGGTCGATATTGCTCTGCGCTCTGACTGAGTGACAGCAATGTAATTGGGTCATGGGTCTAGCAAAGAAAAACCGACCTTAAACTTTTCCCCGCCAAATACTATGGCCCATTCTACTAACATATGACATACTGCTCCTTGAAATAACACACATACACGTAATACGATCGAATTAATAGCTTACGCCACGTGATCTGTAATAGTAGAAAGTGAAATCAACACCATAAACCGTGATTGAAGACTTTGAGATGGACTTAAACGTTTGAGGTGGGACGGCTACAGTAACAACAGCACGTTTAGCGTGCGGTATCTACCATGTGTAGGTGGCTCAGAGGGTTAAAGCCTGACCATACGTGATGGACGCGTGCGGGTAGAATGCTGCTTCGAATCTAGTAGTAGGCGTACTTTTTTGAACGAAAGTCCACATTCCATTTTAGTCGGGATATAACTACATGCTACATGTATTGCCTTAAGACGTATTTTTGAGAAGAGTACGTTGAATTCTGCTGATTTATGAAGAGAATACGATCGAATTGGTACGTTATGCCACGTGACCTGTAATGGCAGAAAATTAAAAAACTGACATGAATATTAACATAACATATCGAAGTGTTGCTCCGGAGGTCCGGGTTCGATTCCCAGCTCTGCCAAGAAATGCAATACTTGTCTGAGGGCTGAAATTCGGTACACGTAGCCTCGTGAATCAAATATGAGAAGAAGTGGGTTCGATTCCCACCTCAGCCACCCTGGAAATGGTTTTCCGTGGTTTCCCACTTCTACTCCGGCCAAATTCCGGGACGGATTCTATCTTAAGGCCACGGCCGCCTCCTTTCCAATCCTTAATTGCAAATACACATAACAAGCCCTCAATAACTCAGGTTATCAGAAAAATTCTACACTCACCCAAGTAAACGGGGCTAAATGACCGCGATGTTCTAGCCCCTCAAATGAAACAAAACAACAACATATCGAAGGATATTCTGATCGCCAGTGCTTGCATCGAAGTATACGTATTCCTTAGAAATTCCCATGGTATTATTAGCATACTTTCGATTTTTGCAAAAAATTGAAGTAGACTTATGAGATCTACACAGGGCCAAAAATTGTGTGTCTGTCTGTGTGTGTGACTGTGTGTCTGTGTGTGTACTCTGAATGTCTGCCCCATCCTCCCATCAATTCGAACACGGTGAAACCGAATTGAACGAAATTTGGTACAGAGGTAGAACTAGCAAAGGGGCACCTCAGTGTCATGATTTATATCGCCGCCATCTTGACGGAAACGTAATGGTGGCCACCCAAACGTTCAAAGCTTAAATCAAATTACGAATAACCTAACCATCCGATCTCTACCAAATTTTGCAACAACATCTATTTATGTGGCGAGCGTCTTTTGACTAAACTACTAGGTAATCTGCCCAATAGTTTGCAGATGGTGGCCATGTATGTGTGCAAATCTATTCCCCCTATCAATTCAAACACGGTGAAACCGAATTGAGCGAAATTTGATACAGATGTAGCACTAGCAAAGGGCACTCCAGTGTCATGTTTTATATCGCCGCCATCTTGACGAAAACGTAATGGCGGCCTCCCAAATATTAAATGCTTAAATAAATTACGACCAAACTAATAATCTTACCTCTACCAAATATTGCAACAACGTACATTTATGTTGGAAGCATATTTTAACCAAACTACATGATCATCAGCCAAACAGTTTGCATATGGCGGCCATGTATGTGTGCAAATCGATTCCCCCTATCAATTCAAACACGGTGAAACCGAATTGAACGAAATTTGGTACCGATGTAGCACTAGCAAAGGGCACCTCAGTGTCATGTTTTATATCGCCGCCATCTTGACGAAAACGTAATGGCGGCCATCCAAATGTTAAAAGCTTGAATCAAATTACGACCAATCAAATATTCTGATCGCTATCAAATTTTGGGACAACATACCTTTATGTATACAGAATCTTTTGACTACACTACAAGGTCATCAGGCCAATAATGTGCGGATAGCGGCCATGTATGTGTGCAAATCGATTCCCCCTATCTTTTCAAACACGGTGAAACCGAATGGAACGAAGTTTGGTACAGAGGTAGCACTAGCAAAGGCCACCTCAGTGTCATGTTTTATATTGCCGCCATCTTGACGGAAACGGAATGGCGGCCACCCAAATGTTAAAAGCTTAAATCAAATTGCGACCAACCTAACCATTTGATCTCTATCAAATTTTTCAACAACTTACCTTTTTGTGGGAAGCATCTTTTGACTGAACTATAAGGTCATCAGCCCAATAGTTTGCAGATAGCGGCCATGTATGTGTGCAAATCGATTCCCCATATCAATTCAAACACGGTGAAACCGAATTGAATGATATTTTTTTCAGAGGTAGCACTAACAAAGGGCACATCATATTCATGTATAATATCCGTATACCACGTTGTATTTCAAGAAGCTACTACAACCAACATTCAATTATACTCCTTGAAAAGGACAAAGAGTTATAACAATACCCATGTATTTAGGAGAAAGTAGGCTATACGTTCTTTACCGAACATCTTGTTTTGTTATTAAATTTTAACAAAAAGTCTTAGCATATCTTTAGGCCCGTATCACACGACACTCGCTGGCAAGGAAGCTGCTGTGATCGCTCGTACAAAATCCTGTATGATTCTGTTCTCTTCGTCAGTACACCTGCTTGTATGACCGAAGTGTATCACACGCTAACATTTTGTACGCTAAGTTGTACGAAATAAAACCGAAGGGCTGTCGTTTGAGGGCATTATTTGCAGTTCTTTCGCCTTATTAATGCAAAGCGGTCGCGAAACTTGCTTTAAGTAAATTAGAAAACATGCCAGGTACGGAATGAATGCATTCCAATTAATATGTAAGATATAAGTGTAATAATTGAATATTTTACCATACGCGTTAATAAGAAGCGCAACAAAAACCTCCGGAGTGTGTTGGAAATGTGTGCAAGTGTTATTGGGCCCGCTCGCTCTTTCGAAGATCCCGGGTTCAAGACTATCCATCGGCAGATTTTTAAAATTCTTTTTAACTATTTTATTATACCCTCCCTACCTCATACAGCAAGATTTCGTCTTGGTTTTGTTCACATTATTTACGAAGACGATAGGGAAAGTTATTTTCTTGTCTCATTGAATTGGTTCTTTCCCCCCCCCCCTTTTTTTTAGTCGTTTACCCTCCAGGTTGGTGGAACCCACGGACTCAGCGTGGGAACTCACCACTACCGCCTCTACGGGCAGTGTCCTAGAGCTGGGAACATCGAATCGGAAGGGATACAACTGGTGAGGTGGGATTGGCACCTCGCACCTCGCCCAGGCGGCCTCACCTGCAAAGCGAACAGGGGCCTCATGAGGGAAGGTAAGGGATGGTTAGGATGGATAGACAAGGAAGAGGGAAGGAGGTGGCCGTGGCCTTGAAGAAGTTACCATCCCGGCATTTGCCCGAAGACGAAGTGGGAAACCATGGAAAACCACTTCGAGGATGGCTGAGGGGGAATCGAACTCCCTCTACTCATTTGGGCCACCCGAAGCTGAGTAGACCCCGTTCCAGTCCTCGTACCACTTCTCAAATTTCGTGGCAGAGCCGGGAATCGAACAACCCAGGACCTCCGGGGCGGCAGCTAACCATGCTGACCGCTACGCTACGGAAGCGACTTATTTTCTCTAAATACTGTTCAAAACCATGGATGGATACTATTCGTTATAATTATTATTTTTTTAGTCGATTTTATCCTGCAGGTTAGGTTTTCCCACAGACTCAGCGAGGGATCATTTCATTACCGCCTCTACGGGCAGTGTCCTGGATCTTGAAACATCTCATCTGGGGGATACAACTGGGGAGGTGGATCAGCACCTCGCCCAGGCGGCCTCACCTGCAATGCGAACAGGGTCCTCTTGAGGGATGGGAAGGGAGGGGAAGTTCGGGAGGGATAGGCAAGGAAGAGGGAAGGAGGCGGCCGTGGCCGTACGGTAGGTACCATCCCGGCATTTGCCCGAAGGCGAAGTTGGAAACCACGGAAAACCACTTTGAGGATGGCTGAGGTGGGAATCGAATCCCCTATACTCATTTGGACCACCCGAGGCTGAGTAGACCCTGTTCCAGTCCTCATACCACTTTTCAAATTTCGTGGCAGAGCCGGGAGTCGAACCCAGGACGCCCAGGGTGGCAGCTAATCACGCTGACTACTACGCAACGGAGGCGACTCTATTCGTGATAATTATAATTTTAATAGTTCAATATTTATAATAATATGACACGTTCTGTATTAACTGCCTTGCTGCGAGGCACAGCGGTAACGTTCTCGCTTGCTGTGCCCAAGGTTGCCGGTTCGTATCCTGGCGCAGTCAGCTGGCATTTGAGGGTGCGCAAATGCGAGGGAGCCGTGTCAGTAGATTTACTGGCACGTTGCAGATCCCCTTCGGAGCAAAATTCCGGCACCCCGGCGTATCTAAAAGCCAGAGCAGTTTAAAGGGACGTAAAACCAATAATGTTATAATTATCTGTATTTACTGTATGTGTGGGGCAGATGGCCTCGTAGTTCCGCCCCTTAAAACCTCACTAACTAACTAACTATTACTGTAAGTGTATATCAAGCGCTTTGCACACAGACGCCGTTGAAAGAAATTATAGTTTCGGTCTGACGTATTTATTCGTGAGCCTACCCACATAACAAATCTATTTGTTATGTGGGTCGTCGGAGTGAGTCGGAGTTTTTCTTTAAACCAAGGTGGTCAAAATTTCGAACACTTGCTACCTTGAATATACAGGATACATTGCTTTCGTTCTACAGATCATTATGCCGTCGTCCAGTCTGGCTGCGTACCATCGGATAAGTACGGTCCTTTTGAGGACCAAATAAAAAATCACTCGTTGGAACAGATAGATATGCGTCCATAATACATCCACAATAAACGACATTAAGAAAAAAATGTACTAGTTCAAGGTTCGAACCTACTACTACGTGATTTCGTTGACGCTACACTAGCAATTCTTGATTTAGCCACCATAGCTACCGAGAACGAATATCAAAGGCTGGCACGTATTGAATCTATTCGTAGACATTTCCTGTCCAAACGTAAGAAGGTGTTATTCGGAGCTCTGATCGTTTCAATCATGCATTATATTTGAGGTCATTGAAAGAACATCGCCACTATTGAGTTCTACTATATTCGCGAGGATGTACTCAACGGTAAAGTTGTACAATGGACGTAAAGGAACAGGTACTAATGTTTTTAGGATGACTGTGATATACGCGTTAGTTGGGTTGCCTTCCTCCAAAAAAAATAAGGGGCTGGTGGACCACACTGTATATACTAGCAGAAGTTCGGTATTAATAACCAGACGTTATCAATTGAGATACTGTTCCAATGGTTAGGGGCTTGTCATTCCCTCATAAGTTTATCAGAACGAAGTTAGTTTTCTGTGTATATCGCAGACACTGTTAATTTAACGGTCGTAAAATGTGGATTTCGGAGACCTTTTATTGACTCCCTAATTTTGTATCACACATTGAGAAGCGCAACATATGCTATTGTCGTCCTTCCAGGAGAATTTTTATTTTTCGCCTATTTTAGCATGTATTTTGAAAAGTTGTTCCTTATACCCACCCTTCTATGAGAAGTGCGTTGAAGAGTTTTCTAAGTGATTGGTGTATTGACTCATGGTTACAATACCTAATTTTACAATGCTCAAAGCACCCGAACATGAATTATAGGCGTACAAAAACATAAATATATATCAACCACACACTATGAAACAAAATCATCTGTACGATGAACCCGTTTGTCGACAAAAATATGATTAGTTAAAATGTGCTCTCAAACTAATTCACCTAACGTGTACTTCCTGACGTGAAAATAATATTGAAAACTTCGTAGACGAAACGCAATATATGTCAAATTAAAACTGGCCCTCACCGTTGTGGAAAGTCCCCATCCCCAGGAAGACACCTTTAATAAAATATAAAGGCTCGTGGTGCATTTAATTCGGGATTTTTAGGCTCCAATGGCCCAAATTCCCAAAAGCTGCAAAAACACTATTCCATTTCAGGAATTTTTGAAAATAATGTTGCTCTTTGGAGATATAATGGACCTTCTGTACAACATATCGCATATCACACGTGTAAGTCACGTATAAAAATTCTAGGGTACCCCTTGACCCCCTTAATCGCATTGTTGAATTTTACAGTCTATGTTTGATTCGACGATAACCTTATAGCCATTTGCAAACTTTAACAGAAATTTAATAAATTGGGTGGCATTGCTTTTTACAGAAATAGATCGAAAGTTGGATGTCACCTCTTGTGACACTGTTGTCATGGTTACCGGCTTGCATTACTTCATTAGTTTCTTCTAGTTCTGCTTCCTCTTTCGGATGGGCCAGCTAAGGACCACGACGTTCAACTTTTCAGCTTGGAGAGGGACTTGATGTTTGCCCAATATTCGCGCATTCTCCTCTCTTTTGTCCAGATGATGCCGGTTTTCTTACAGGGTGGTCTGTCCTGAAAACTCTTCTGTTTAAGTATCTTTCTGAGATGTGATCGGCTTATAATATCACTTTTCATTATCTTCAGTTCTTGGATATCCTTGATAGCTACTGTTAGCGACGGTGTCACACTCCTTCTCTTCTCCCAGTAGTTGAGAAGCCCGTTTGTTAGTCTTGTTGGGTTCATCCATGAGACATGTCCATAGAAGCCAGACGTCTCTTCCTGGCCACATCTGTGATTTTCTCAGTATAACTATATAGCTCCTGATTTGGTCTTCTTCTGTACTCGTCATCTATTTATTAGTTTATAAAATAAAAGAATGCCATAACTCCTCCAGGGACGTAGGTGACCTTATAAGAGCCCTTGACTAAATCTAGGGATTACTAACCAGGCATCCCGAGCCGGAGTTTGCGTGTGGTAGGCTGGCCAGTTCCCTTCCACTCCTCCACCTACCATATCCTCCACCTACCATAGCATCCGGCAAGTTCCCATTTTGTATCACGAGGCTGGGAGACCCCGTACCAGACCATACCAAGACTTTTAAATTCTTGGCAGAGCTGGGGATCGAACCCGGTACCTCGGGGGTGACAGCCAACAATGCTAGCCACTGCGCCACGAGGTGGTCTTTATTAGTTTAGTAGCAGAAGTACCCGTTCTTCGAACGGTGTTCGTTGTTAACACCAAGCATTATCAATTGAGCTACTGTTGCAATGGTTAGCGGTTTGTCATTCCTTCACATTTATCAGAACGAAGTTAGTTTTCTGGGAATATCACACACACGGTTAATTTAAGGCCCTTAAAATGTAATTTTCGAAGACCCTTTACAGATTACCGAATTTTGTGTCTCTCATTGAGAGGCGCAACATATGCTTCGGTCGTCCTTCTAGGATAATTTTTATATTTCGCCTATTTTAGCATGTATTGTGAAGTTTTTCTCTATATCCAGCCTTCTACTGCATGAAAAGTACGGTGAAGAGTTTTATAAATGTTTGGTGTATTGACTCTCATGGTTAACATACCTAATTTTACGATGCACCAAGTATCCGAACACGAGTTACAGGCGTAGGCTACATAATGATACAAAGAAAGACAGACAGACAATTCTATTGTCTACAACATATTACCCAGATATCCAAATATGGGTATATCTACCACACAGTATCAAACAAAATCATCCTTACGATGAACCCATTTGTCGACAAAAAAAAAGTTAAAATGTGCTCTCAGACTAAATTCACCTAACGTGTACTTCCTGACGTGAAATCGAATTGAAAGCCTTGTAGTCGAAACGCAATACACGTCACATAAAAACTGACCCTCTACGTTGTGCTAGGTGCCCATACACAGGAAGACCCCTTTCATAAATTATAAAAGCTTGAGGTGCATGAAAATTCAGGTTCTTTAGCCTCAAATAGCTAAATTCCTAAAAGCCGCAAAAACATGCTGGTTCAATTCAAGAATTTTTGAAAATAATGTTGCTGTTTGGAGATATAATAGACCTTCTGTACTATATGTCGAACGTGAAAATTGCATGAAAAAATTCTAGGTTACCCCTTGACCCCCTTAATTGCATTGATGAATTGTACAGTCTACGTTAGTTCCGTGATAACCTTATAGCCATTTGCAAACTTTCACAGAGATATAATAAATGGAGTGACATTGCTTCTTACAGAAATAGAAGGAAAGTTGTAAACCACCCCTTGATATATTGTTCTCATGGTTACCGATTTGCATTCCTTCATAAGTTAGTTTGTTAAATTAAATTAAATTAGTTTTCTGGGAATATTTCAGAAACTGTTGGATTTAGAGCCTTATAATGTGATTTTCGAGGACCCTTTAGGGCCCCCGAATTTTGTTTCTGGCACCGAGGAGATTTGTCTCGTCGTTGTACGCCATAATGTAATACTAATAATAATATAATATAGAGAGATATTATAACACCTATTTTTTGTTATTATTAATGCAGCCAATGGCCATGTACTTTTCTTTTCAGGACGGGTCAGGGAAGGGATATTATCAGAGAAAGAAGCATTCAATCACGCATGAGCAAAATGGAAATGACCTACCATTTAACTAAGGACATCTATAAGAAAAGGTCAATATCCTTCAACGAAAAACTAAAACATTACTGCAGTGTCATCCGTCCGGAGGTCTTGCATGCTTCTGAATGCCTCACGATGAACAAAAAAGGCTTGGTCGAGAAACTGGAGGCCAAAGAAAGAAAAATTTTGAGAAAGATATTGGGTTCCATCAAAGACAATGGGGAATACAGAAGACGGCATAACCATGAACTATATAGTCATGTGGAGAAGATAAGTAACGTCATGCGGAAGAGAAGGATACCATTTTTGGGCATGTGAAACGAATGAGCCCAGCGAGACTGACCAACCGCAACATAACTTACTTTCAGGAGAGGAAAACAAAATGGGCCTGGTTCATAGAACTGGATAAGGATCTGAAAGAAGTGGGGATTACACCAATATACATTCAGGAGCGCGTCCCACTCAAAAGGAAACTTCAAGCTTGCAAAGGTATCCAAGAAAAAACCGAAGCTGAAAACGGGAAAGATTTGGACCCAGGAACGGAAGGAAGTCCACCGAGAACGAATGCGGGCGTACTGGGCAAACATCAAAGCCAGTAGGAGACAGTTGGAATGACGCGGTCCATAGATGGCCTATACGAAATTAATGAATGAATGAATGAATACTATGGGGATAGGAATATAATAGACCTGCCGTACCACACCCGCAAGTGTAAATCGCGTGAAAAAAATCTAGAGTACCCCTTGATCCCCTTAAGCGCGTTATACGTATTGATGAATTTTTCGGCTTAATTTGGTTCCGTGATAACCTTCTAGCCGTTTGCAAACTTTCACACTAATGTAATTAATGGAATTGCATTGCGTCTTACAGCAATAGATGATCTCTGAGAATCTGTTGCCATGGTTACTGGCTTGCATTCGTTCATTAGCTTATTAAATGAAATTAGTTTTCTGGGAATATCTCAAGAACGGTTGGTCTTAGGGCCTTAAAATGTGGTTTTCGGGTACCCGAGTTTTGTCTCTCACATTGAGGGGCTGAAAATGAGCTTTGTCTCGTCCTTCTACGCCTATTTCAGCATGTATTTTAAGGGGGTAGGCCCCCTTTTATGAGGGGTACGGAGAAGAGATATATCAAAGATAAGTGTCGTGCCTCTGATGGCTATCTGTACCAAATTTTACGTTGATACACCCAGCCGTTCTCGAGTTATAAGGGAACAAAATTGTCCACAGACGAACAAACAAACAAACAAACAAACAAACAAACAAACAGACAAAAAAAATATTATCCCATCAAAAACAGTCTGAAACGCGTAAACAACTCAATTTTTTTCGTAGAAATTCAGAGAAAAACAGACAAACTTTCATTTTTAGCCTATTTTCAATTTTGAAAAAATAGGCTTATGAGATCACCTTTTGTCCGTGTGTGTGTGTGTGTGTGTGTGTGTGACGTGTGTGTGTGTGTGTCCCCCTAATAAATTCTAAACGGATGGAGCGATTTCAATGAAACTCGATAAGTTCATAGCACCATTTCGGAAGACCCCGACCATGCCCTCAAAATTTTGTTACGTCTCACCAATCCAACATGGCGGCAGTGCGAAATATATCACCAGCATTCAATATCTCCGAAACTATTCCCGATATCACCTTGGAATTTTTCACGGTGATAAAGGCAACTACTAGAAGTTCACCTATGTGACTTTTGAAAAACTGGTAACTACAAAACCAACATGGCGACTACGCGAATTTGCGACATTTAAATAGACGTTTCTCGCGATTTAACCAACCAAACGCAATGAAACTTGGTACAGTAAATGTTTATACCTATTGTAATGCAACGACATCTAACTTCGTTCAATTGTTTACATAATCACAAGATGGTGGAAGTGCGAAATATTTCACCGTCATTCTATATCCCTGAAACTATTAGCGGTATCACCCTGAAATTTTGTACGGAGATAAAGGGCACTACTGGAAGTTCATCTATAAGACTTTCAAAAGCCGGTTAACTACAAAACGAACATGGCGGCCAAGCGAATTTGTAAATGTTAAATAGAAATTTCTCGCGATTTAATGTTCCAAACGCAATGAAATCTGGTACAGGAAATGTTTATACACATTGTAATGCACTGGTATCTAATTTAGTTCTATTGTTTACATAACCTCAAGATGGCGGCTGTGTGAATTTTAAAATTAAGTTTTTATTTCTTGTGTCGTAATCATGCGATCGAAGTGAAAGTTTCAATAATGAACCTACGCAATAATTTCCCTTTAATGGTACATGCCTCTATGGCCTATGCATTTAACAATCCAACATGGCGAACATCCGAAATATTTAGACGGCTCTGAATATCTACCAATCTATTATTGCAATCAAACTGATTTTTTTAATGTTCATAGGGGCTATGAACGTAAGTTCACCTATAGGACTTTAAATAACCTGGTGATCACAAATCCAATATGGCGGCGACGCAAAGTATAAATATCCACATGGACGTTTCTCGCAATTTAACCATCCGAGTGTAGTGAAACTTGGTACAGTAAATCCTTATACGAGTGTTAATACACTGGCATCTAATTTATTTCAATTGTTTCCATAACCACAAGATGGCAGCTGTGCGAAATTTTAAAATCTCCTTGTTATTTCTTGTGTCCTAATCATGCGATTGAAGTTTGAATGCTACACGTACACAATAATCTTCATGTAACAGTACATAACTCTAGGACCTACATATATAAAATCCAACATGGCGACCATCAGAAATATTTAGTCGGTTCTCAATATCTACGAATCTATTACAGCAATCAAACTGAAATTTTGTATAATATAATAATAATAATATCGTGTGGCCTCGGATGCCTGGTGCAAGCTTTGTTAATTGACACCCAGAGGGTAGCTTGCATGTCGAATTTCGTCGTTCCTTTGAACGCTATGAAAGTCAAGGAGGTTAGATACCGTATCTAAACTCCTTGACACTACAGCGTTTTCAAGTAGAGAATGGAGGAACTTTATGTTGGCGGAAAATCGCGAGATTAATTTTGCCATTGAACACGGCCTACTGAATTCAAATGGGTTCTTTAACATGCCAACAACGTATGACATGAGTATCGTGATTTTTGTCGCCTTCAAAAATCACTTACCATGGCCAGGGGCGAACCTGCAATCTTGGGGTTGGTAGTCCGACACTATAACCACTCACCCACCGTGGTAAGTATTTTGTATGTTGATAGTAGAAGTTAACATAAGTAGGATATATGAAAATAGCCTGTAGAGTTCTTCACGGAACTACTTGTTATATAGAGAGAGATTGACTGCACCGTTCGGTGTTGACCGTGTTTTATTGCACAAATTTAGGTTTCACTCGCTAACCGTTGGAGATATACGAAAAGTGATAAGGACCATTCGGATAGAAAATTAAATGTTAAAGCTCATGTATGCCATCAAAAGTTTTCTATTTCTTAGCGTTCTCTTTTGATTTGAAATGGAAATATGAAATGTTGAAACCAAAGGTTGTAGTGACGTCACAAATGTCGGTTTTACTCGCTAACCATTGGAGATGCACAAAATGTGATAAGGACCTTTTGGATAGGAAATTAAATTTCAAAGCTCGCAAGTGCCATCAAAAGTTTGTTATTTCCTACCGTTCTCTTTTTATTTGATATGGAAATATGAAATTTTGAAACCAAAGAGTGTAGTGACGTCACTAAAATGATCGCCATTTTTTAAACGTGCAAAATTCGAAATCAAAAGTATCCTATATGTAAACTTGGTAAATCAACTACATCCATGCAAAATTTCATTTAAATCGGACCAGTGGTTCTTGCGTTATTGAGTAACACACGGACAGACAGACAGACAGACAGACAGAAAGACAGAAAGACAGACACACACCATCTCATTTTTATATATTAGTATGATTAAATGAAATTAGTTTTCTGGGAATATCTCAGAAACGTGGTTTAAGAGCCTTAAAACTTAGTAGCCTCTAAGCCACTGAGGGGCTGAAAATGAGTTTTGCTTGTCCTTGTACGCCATAATACAATGATAATGATTATCATAATTTAATAATATAGGGATAGGGATATAATAGTTCCTTACTACCCCTTGACCCCCTTAAGCGCATTATATACGTATTGATGAATTTTACAGCTTAAGTTGGTTCCGTGATAACCGTATAGCCGTTTGCGAACGTTCACAGTAATGTAATAAATGGAATGGCATTGCGTCTTACAGAAATAGATGGACTTCTGAGATCGTGTTGCCATGGTTACCGGCCTGCATTCTTTTATTCATACTAATATATAAACAAGATGTTCAGTAAAGAACATATAGCCTACTTTCTCCTAAATGCATGGGTATTGTTATAACTCTTTGTCCTTTTCAAGGAGTATAATTGAATGTTGGTTGTAGTAGCTTGTTGAAATACAACGTGCTATAGGGATATTAAACAGGAATACGAGGTGACCTTTGCTAGTGCTACCTCTGTAAAAAAAAACACATTCAATTCGGTTTCACCGTGTTTGAATTGATCTGGGGAATGGATTTGCACACATACATGGCCGCTATTTGCAAACTATTGGGCTGATGACCTTGTAGTCAGTCATAAGATGCTTTCCACAAAAAGGCATGTTGTTGCAAAATCCGGTAGAGATCAAATTATTAGGATGGTCGAAATTTGATTTAAGCTTTTAACATTTGGGTGGCCGTCATTCCGTTTCCGTCAAGATGGCGGCGATATAAAACATGACACTGAGGTGCCTTTTGCTAGTGCTACCTCTGTACCAAATTTCGTTCAATTTGGTTACACCGTGTTTGAATTGATAGGGGGAATCGATTTGCACACATACTTGGCCACCATCTGCAAACTATTGGGTTAATAATCTAGCAGTTTGGTCAGAATATACTTCCCACATAAAGATTTTTTGTTGCAAAATTTGGTAGAGACTAAATTATTAGGTTGGTCGTAATTAAATTTTAGCCTTTAACATTTGGGTGGCCGCGATTACGCTTCCGTCAAGATGGCGGTGATATAAAACATGACACTAGGGTGGCCTTTTCTAGTGCTACCTCTGTACCAAATTTCGTTCCATTCGGTTTCACCGTGTTCGAATTAATAGGGGGAATCGATTTTCACACAGAGATGGCCGCCATCCGCAAAATATTAGGCTAATGACCTATTAGTTTGGTCAAAGGATGCTCCCTCCATAATGGTATGTTGATGCAAAACTTGGTAGAGATCGGATGATTAGGTTAATCATAATTTGATTTAAGATTTGAATATTTGTGTGGCCGCCATTACGTTTCCGTCAAGATGGCGGCGATATAAAACATGACACTGAGGTGCCCTTTGCTAGTGCTACCTCTGTACCAAATTTCATTCCATTCGGTTTCACCGTGTTCGAATTAATAGGGGTAATCGATTTTGACACAAAGATGGCCGCCACCCGCAAACTATTAGGCTAATGACCTATTAGATTTGTCAAAGGATGCTCCCTCCATAAAGGTATGTTGTTGCAAAATTTGGTAGAGATCGGATGATTAGGTTAGTCGTAATTTGATTTAAGCTTTGAACATTTGTGTGGCCGCCATTACGTTTCCGTCAAGATGGCTGCGATATAAAACATGACACTGGGATGTCCTTTTCTAGTGCTACCTCTGTACCAAATTTCATTCCATTCGGTTTCACCGTGTTCGAATTAATAGGGGTAATCGATTTTGACACAAAGATGGCCGCCATCCGCAAACTATTAAGCTAATGACCTATTAGATTTGCCAAAGGATGCTCCCTCCATAAAGGTATGTTGTTGCAAAATTTGGTAGAGATCAGATGATTAGGTTAGTCGTAATTTGATTTAAGCTTTGAACATTTGTGTGGCCGCCATTGCGTTTCCGTCAAGATGGCGGCGATATAAAACATGACACTGGGGTGCCCTTTGCTAGTACTACCTCTGTACCAAATTTCGTTCCATTCGGTTTCACCGTGTTCGAATTAATAGGGGCAATCGATTTTCACACAAAGATGGCCGCCATCCGCAAACTAATAGGCTGATGACGTATTAGTTTGGTCAAAGGATGCTGTCCCATGAAGGTATGTTGTTGCAAAATTTGGTAGAGATCGGATGAATAGGTTAGTCGTAATTTGATTTAAGCTTTGAACATTTGTGTGGCCGCCATTACGTTTCCGTCAAGATGGCGGCGATATAAAACATGACACTGAGGTGTCCTTTGCTCGTGCTAACTTTGTACCAAATTTCGTTCAATTTGCGCTCACCGTGTTCGAATTGATAGGGGTGACAGACTTTCAGAGTACACACACTCTCTCTCTCACACACACACACACACACACACACACACACACAGACTCTCTCTCACACACACACACACACACACACACACACAGGCACACTTTTTTTCGCCCTGTAGTGATCTCATAAGTCTACTTCCATTTTTTGCAAAAATCGAAAGTAGGCTAAAATGAGATGGTGTGTGTCTGTCTGTCTGTCTGTCTGTCTGTGTGTTACTCAATAACGCAAGAACCACTGGTCCGATTTAAATGAAATTTTGCATGGATGTTGCTGATTTACCATGTTTACGTGTAGGATACTTTTAATTTCGATATTTTGCACTATTAAAAAATGGCGACCATTTTAGTGACGTCACTACACCCTTTGGCTTCAATATTTCATATTTCCATATCAAATAAACAGAGAACGCTAAGAAATAGTAAACTTTTGATGGCACATATGAGCTTCAAAATTTAATTTCCTATCCGAAAGGTCCTTAGCACTTTTCATGTATCTCCAACGGTTAGCGAGTAAAACCCACATACGTTACATCACTACACCCTTTGTTTTCAAAATTTCATATTTCCATTTCAAATAAAACGAGAACGCTAAGAAATAGCAAACGTTTGATGCATACACGAGCTTTACCATTTAATTTTCTATCCAAAAGGTCCCTATCACTTTTCGTGTATCTCCAACGGGTAGCGAGTAAAACCTAAATTTGTGCAATAAAACACGGTCAACACCGAGCGGTGCAGTATATCTCTACATACATAAAAATTAAAGTTTTAATGTTTTTTTTTCGCAATTTCTACGGAAATTCGAGTTATTCACGCGTTTCAGACTGTTTTATTATGGATGCGCGCGAAAATAATTTTTGGTCAGTCTGTCTGTTTGTTTGTTTGTCTGTGGACAACTTTGTTCCCTTATAACTCGAGAACGGCTGGGTGTATCAACGTAAAATTTGGTACAGATATCCATCAGAGGCACAACACTAATCATTGATGCAAACCTTCTCCGTACCTCTCATAAAAGAGGGCCTACCCCCTAAAATACATGCTGAAATAGGAGTAGAAGGACGAGACAAATATAATTTTCATCCCCTCAATGTGAGATACAAAACTCGGGGGCCCTAAAGGGTCCCCGAATTCCACATTTTAAGGCCCTAAAACCAACCAGTTTTGAGATATTCCCAGAAAACTAATTTCATTTAATAAACTAATGAACGAATACAAGCCGGTAACCATGGCAACAGATTCTCAGAGGTCCATCTATTGCTGAAAGACGCAATGCAATTCCATTAATTACATTGGTGTGAAAGTTTCCAAACGGCTAGAAGGTTATCACGGAACCAAATTAAGCTGGAAAATTCATCAATACGTATAATGCGCTTAAGGGGGTCAAGGGGTACACTAGACTTTTTTCACGCGATTTACACCTGCAGGTGTGGTACGGCAGGTTTATTATATTCCTATCCCCATATTATATTATTATTATTAGTATTATATTATGGCGTACAACGAGGAGACAAAGCCCCTCGGTGCCAGAAACAAAACTTGGGGGCCTCGAAAACTACATTATAAGGCTCTAAAACCAACAGTATCTGAAATATTCCCAGAAAACTAATTTAATTTAAATTAACAAACTAATGAAGGAAAGGAAATCGGTAACCATGACAACATTATCTCAAGGGGTGGCATCAAACTTTCCATCTATTTCTGTAAGAAGCAATGTCACTCCATTTATACCTTGCCACGGTGGGTGAGTGGATAGCGTGTCGGTCTACTAACCCCAAGATTGCACCAAGATTCACTCCTGGCCGTGGTACAGGCCGGACGTTTGTTTTAGACGAGTGTAAAATCTTAATGGAAGCCTGGAGGCGAGTTACTACATTACCTGTGTTGTTATCAGCTGCCCCAAGCGCTCCGATAATTGATAAAGCTGTTTCACACTATTGTTGAAGTAGAGTCACTAGCAAATATAATGACGTTCTGTTCGTAACTACGTAACGTGTACTTCCGTGTCACACAATACTTCGACGTGGACTGTACTGTCTGCTCAAGTCTGGAATTCCATTATATCAGATCGGTGGTGACAAATGTGAAGTGATAGGGTGAGAGAGTGACTGTGTACAGGCTCACCCGCAGGCTTCAAGGTCAAGGACAATCGTCTAAAACAAACGTCCGGCCTGTACGTGATTTTTGAAAGGCGGCAAAAATACGACTCGCATGTCATACGATGTTGGCATGTCAAAGAATCCATTTGAATTCAGTAGGCCGTGTTCATAATGGCAAAATTAACCTCAGGAGTTTCCGCCAACACAAAGTTCCTCATTTCTCTACTAGAAAGCGCTATAGTGTTCAAGGAGCTTAGATATCTACCCGCCTTGACTGTCATAGTGATTCAAGGAACAACGAAATTTCGACTTGCAAGCTACCCTCTGGGTGTCAAATTACGAAGTTTGCACCCGGCACCGAGGCCATACGATATTATTATTAGGCTACTCCATTTATTACATTTCTGTGAAAGTTTGCAAATGGCTATAAGGTTACCACGGAACCAACGTAGACTGTATAATTCGTCAATGCAATTAAGGGGGGCAAGGGGTAACCTAGAATTTTTTTCATGCAATTTCACGTGCGACATATAGTACAGAAAGTCTATTATATCTACAAACAGCAACATTATTTTCAAAAATTCTTGAATTGAATCAGCATGTTTGCGGCTTTTAGGAATTTGGGCCATTTGAGGCTAAAGAACCTGAATTTTCATGCACCACAAGCCTTTATAATTTATGAAAGAGGTCTTCCTGTGTATGGGGACCTAACACAACGTAGAGGGTCATTTTTTATGTGAGGTGTATTGCGTTTCGTCTACAAGGCTTTCAATTCTATTTCACGTCAGGAAGTACACGTTAGGTGAATTTAGTTTGAGAGCACATTTTAACTCATCATTTTTTATTTATTTTTGTCGACATACGGGTTTATCGCAAGGATGATTTTGTTTGATACTGTGTGGTAGATATACCCATATTCGGATATCTGGGTGATATGTTGTAGGCAATAGAATTGTCTGTCTGTCTTTCTGTGTCTCTTTATGTACGCCTATAATTCGTGTTCGGATGCTTGGTGCATCGTAAAATTAGGTATGGTAAACATGAGTCAATACACCAATCATTTATAAAACTCCTCACCGTACTTTTCATACAGTAGAAGGGTGGATATAGGGAAAAACTTCTCAAAATACATGCTAAAATAGGCGAAATATAAAAATTATCTTAGAAGGACGATCAAAGCATATGTTGCGCTTCTCATTGTGATAACAAAATTCTCGAGTCTATAAGGGGTCTCCGAAAACCACATTTTAAGGCCCTTAAATTAACAGTGTGTGTGATATACCCAGAAAACAAACTTCGTACTGATAAACTTATGAAGGAATAACAAACCGCTAACCATTGCAACAGTAGCTCAATTGATAATGTCTGGTGTTTATATATAATACCGTTCGAAGAACGGGTACTTCTGCTAGTAGCTTAATAAATGAAATTAGTTTTCTGGGTATATCTCAAAAACTGTTGGTTTTAGGACCTTAAAATGTGGTTTTCGGGGCCCGTAGAGCTACCGAGTTTTGTCTCTGACATTGAGACGCTGAAAATGAGCTTTGTCACGTTTTTCTACGCCCATTTCCGCATGCATTTTAAGGGGCTAGGCCCTCTATTATGAGAGGTACGGAGAAGAGTACATCAATGATTACTTTCCTGCCTCTGATGGACTTATGTACCAAATTTTATGTTGATCCACTCAGCCGTTCTCGAGTGATGCGCGTGCAAAATTGTACACAGACAAACAAAACAAACAGACAGACAGACAAAAATTTTGTTTTTCCACGCAACCGTCATAAACCAGTATAAAACGCGTTAATAATTCAAAATTCCGTGGAAATTCCGAAAAAACAGACAAATTTCATTTATATATAGAGAGAGAAGAGATAAGATTAGCTTGTGCTTGAGTGCAAAAGGGCCGAAATCAGAAGAATGAGAAATACTATCGAAAATTCATGTAGCCAGCGGTTCCTTCTGGGTCCTAAACTATGTGTATGCAAAATTTGGTTGAGATTGGTGGAACGGTGTAGATTTGTATACGGAACAGACCCACATACCCACTCACCCACATACAGGCTTTCACTTTTATATAACTTATATATAAAAGTGAAAGTCTGTATGTATGTATGTATGTGGGTGGGTGGGTGGGTTTTGTATACAAATCTACACCGTTTCACCAATCTCAACCAAATTTTGCATACACATAGTTTAGGACCCAGAAGGAACCGCTGGCTACATGAAGTTTCGATAGTCTTTCTCATTCTTCTGATTTCGGCCCTTTTACACTCAAGCACAGGCTAATCAAATCATAAAATATACTCATGAAGGAATGGCAAGGCAGATAGTTTCCATGGCAACGTAGCTCAAGTCGAGACACGGCCGACTGGATGCCAGTTGCGCTCTGCACTACCGGTATAGAAAATGAGGATCTTTACTTGAAATCCCGTTAGTTACTCAACTGCTCACACAGCACTGTCAACCGAGTTTAGCATAACAAAGACTTGACACTATCATCATACTAATATAAAAAAATGAGATGGTGTGTGTCTGTCTTTCTGTCTGTCTGTCTGTCTGTGTGTTACTCAATAACGCAAGAACCACTGGTCCGATTTAAATGAAATTTTGCATGGATGTAGCTTTTTTACCATGTTTACATATAGTGAACCCTTATGTTATATCATCTGATATAATAATGATTCATGTTTTATTTTATTATATTTGAAAGAGGGTGTTCGTACACGCAGAAGTGGATTCGTGTTGAGGAAAAATGTTGCAACTATTGGGAGTTGGACGACAAGGTAAGTATATTTAAACCAAGCTTTTGAGACAAGGAAAAGTGTGCCATAATTCCGGGAACTGAAGAGGTCAACGTCCAATATGCGTGGCTTCGGTTAGTAGGCCATGATACGGTTGATACCAATTTACGCGGGCAAGAGTAGGGGGACCAGGATCTGACAGGAAGAAGATGCTTGTACGTCATAAATTGGGGAGGAGTCTCCAGGTCAAACTCTCCGAGATATATTTGAACCAACGAATGAAGCTAGGCACGCTTAAGGCCCGCGAAAAACCGGCGTACCTTTGATTTGGCGCAAAATTGAATATTAATAAAACTCATGATCATTTGTGTCTCCGCCGATCAGATTCTTAACCTGCGCAATAAGAGAAGCTCAATGAAATTAGTCGCAAGTCCGTAACTTAAAAACTCCGAATTATTTTTTAAAATTGTCCCCACTACTGTCAATTTGCTGTGTTCTCTATAAATGTAGCCAAGCTGGTGGTTGAACTGACTTTTATTTTGAGGTGTCGTGAGGGACACTTGACTTTATTTCGATGTGGCGTGGTTAACACTTGTGTTGACGAAATATTAACTTCTAAAGTCTGACGAGTTCTTCAAGTATATAAATGTGTATAATTTGCGTGTGAATGGTGGAAGCTTCAGGCTTACAAATATTTAGGGAAAGTTTTTCTTCGAATAAATTGCTCAGGACTTTGAATGGATATTATCAGCTCATTTAGCAATTTTAGTAGTAATTGTAGTACTGTGAAATAACTGAACATTTCGATCCTAAGAAAACCAAGATGTCTGGAACGAGGCCAACAGTTGGAAGGATGACCATGGACACACCAGCGACTATGTCCTAGTCCGGCTAAATAACTGCTGGGTTATGAGTGGCGACGTGAGCTCAGATGTTTTGGCGGAGGAATAAGTACCAAATATTGATTATTCAATTTTAGTCGTAGTTAGATAAGCTGGGGAAATGTAAATAATTTTCTTGTATTTTTTTTATTGTAGTTTGATTTTTTATTTGGTTACCGACATTCGATTATAATGTCGTGCGTGACTATTTTTTTGTTCTGATTTAATTGATTGTAAAGTAACTTGTAAATCTACAATGCGTGTACAGTTTATTGTTCATATTGCTTGAGCGGAATTTTATGGTTTGAGCGATAAATGGCGCGTTTGTAGAATAAAACTTAACGGTAAACTTAGAATTTGGGGGGTAACATTTTAACCTTGCGTTTGATAAACAGGCGTTTTTATTGTGAATTGCCTAGAGAAATTTTATTTGCAGGGAACCATAGTTCTCTTTGTAATCTGTAAAACTAAGGAAGTAATGATTTTTGATCTTTGGGAAAGCAATTTAAGTCTTTCCGTGGAATCCTAAATCTGGACGTATTTCAGGTGGAGAGAGTGAGGTGAAGTCATTACCCAGGTGTGCGTAATTTGGTGATGTGTGTTGATGTGTGTCTACATGCGCGGGGAACATCAACAAAATATAATTAACGGCAGTATGAACTCCGAGGATGCTACTGGCTGAGATGTCGTGTCTTATAATTCCTGAGAGAATTATTGGGACCAAATAGGTATTTTATACACACATGTTTTCAGGAAATACAAGGTACTTCTAGGTTCGAGAGCTGCTGTGAGCAAGCTCCCGATATTATTATGCGACGCACTGGGTGAATGACATAATGGCTTCATATTGTGACGGACAGATTTAAGATAACACTAATTAGGTTTGAGGCCGGGTTACCGTGTCCTCCGTGAGATGAGCCTGTATTCTATATCTTGATTTAAAGGGTAGCTCCCCATACTCAGACCATAATTTTCATGCATTAAGTTGAATTGATATTTATTTGTGTGTTATAATTAAATGCCATTGGACATAGTGTTGTTCTTGTTTTTTTTTAATCCCTTTGGATTGTTGTGGTCATTGTAATTATTAGAATGACGTTCGGTCATGTCCTCGTGTATTTTGTTGTAGTCACGTACCCTTGTGTTGATTTTACCAAGACCCCACTGGGCAATTAGACGTGTTATGGCACGTTGTCAAGATCTCGTGCGGAGATCTATTTGTATAATATAAGGGTAGCGGGTGTCTAAGTGTCTTGGTGTGTGTTCCATAAGCTAATCTAATTTACGCAGAATTGCGGATTCGTTGCTTGACGGGAAACCATATGGTAACGAATCTCGTAATCGTACTTATTTCCTCCATTTAGTCAAAACATCGTCACGCGTGCACAAGTATAGATTTGAAGTAGACGTAGTGTTTCAAACGTCTTTTTTATTAATAATCTCTCCTGATATATTAATTTTAAATGTTAAACTGTGGATATTTGAATGCCACTTGATTGATACAGACACAACTTAGGATTTGCAGTTGTGATCTATTTAGATGTGTGGGAGTAAATTCGAGATGTTTTTTTTTTGTTGATTGTTATTTGTTTTGGTTATTAAACTTGTTATTTAATACTGGGTTACCTCCTTTCTTTAATTATTGTATTTGCCCTATGTATCCTTGTATTCTTGCGAAGCAAAATGTAACTGCACGGCTATCATGGACCGAAACATTACCCGAAATTGAGTCTCGATACGCTTCTTCTACAAGGGATCAATAGGATACTTTTAATTTCGATATTTTGCACCGTTAAAAAATGGCGACCATTTTGTGACGTCACTACACCCTTTGGTGTGTTCATAATGGCAAAATTAACCTCAGGAGTTTCCGCCAACACAAAGTTGCTCATTTCTCTACTAGGAAGTGCTATAGTGCTATAGTGTTCAAGGAACTTAGATATCTACCCTCCTTGACTTTCATAGTGATTCAAGGAACAACGAAATTTCGACATGCAAGCTACCCTCTGGGTGTCAAATTACGAAGCTTGCACCCGGCACCCGGGGCCATACAATATTATTATTAGGCTACTCCATTTATTACATTTCTCTGAAAGTCTGCAAATGGCTATAAGGTTATCACGGAACCAACGTAGATTGTATAATTCGTCAATGCAATTATGGGGGTCAAGGGGTAACCTAGAATTTTTCCATGCAATTTCACGTGCGACATATAGTACAGAAAGTCTATTATATATGCAAACAGAAACGTTATTTTCAAAAATTCCTGAATTGAATCAGCATTTTTTTAGGCTTTTTGGAATTTTGGTCATATGAGGCTAAAGAAACTGAATTTCCATGCACCACAAGCCATTATAATTTATGAAAGAGATCTTCCTGTATATGGGGACCTAACACAACGTAGAGGGTCAGTTTTATGTGAGGTGTATTGCGTTTCGTCTACAAGGTTTTCAAATCTATTTCACATCAGGAAGTACACGTTAGGTGAATTTAGTTTGAGAGCACATTTTAACTAATCTTTTTTTTTTGTCGACATACGGGTTCATCGTAAGGATGATTTTGTTTGATACGTATGGTAGATATACACATACTTGGATATCTGGGTAATATGTTGCAGACAATAGAATTGTCTGTCTGTCTTTCAGTGTATCTTTATGTACGCCTATAAACCGTCTTTGGATGCTTGGTGCATTGTAAAATTAGGTATGATAAACATTAGTCAATACACCAATCATTTATAAAACTCCTCACCGTACTTTTCATACAGTAGAAGGGTGGATATAGGGAAAAACGTCTCAAAATACATGCTAAATTAGGCGAAATATAAAAATTATCCTAGAAAAACGATCAAAGCATATGTTGCGCTTCTCATTGTGAGACACAAAATTCGCGAGTCTATAAGGGGTCTCCGAAAACCACATTTGAAGGCCCTTAAATTAACAGTGTGTGTGATATTCCCAGAAAATTAACTTCGTTCTGATAAACTTATGAAGGAATGACAAACCGCTAACCATTGCAACAGTAGCTCAATTGGTAATGTCTGGTGTTAATATTGAACCCTTTATCCACAGGCTGTATAAAGGATTCTAATAAATTATTCATCATCATTTGATACATTTCTACAGACAGCAGATATGAGAGACAGACGGAGTTGGGAAATGTTTAGAAATGAGTGGCAGAGAGAACACAATGGTTTAAGCTCCTGTGGTATTTTAGAAAGTAGCATAACATTCATGACACATACGACAGGTGCAACTTTTAGCGCGAAGATGGCTTGGGTACGCACAATATGGCTTGTTGCTATGAGTGTTGGCGCCAAAAAGAAAATTGAATGCTACGATGTAATTGGTCAATCTTCATGTTAACCACTCCCTGTGGCAGAAATACAAGTAAGAGCGCGCGAAGATCTACAAGAGTCTGAACCAATAAAATCAAGACGCCCTGTTTAAGCGGCAACTCGGCGTTGTAATGCATCCTGGTGAATTAACGCGGGAGTTATCTACGGATTAATGCCACGATCGATTCGAGCTTGCTACAGCATAATCGTAACCACCACATTGCTACGAGCTCTATGATACCGATCGCATGCTAGTCTGATAATTATTATGGAATATTTTTTATAAATCCCCTTCCAGGCATACTCTAGCCAGTTTCATTTATAAATGGTCCAGGAAGCTTCGAGAGAGGACTTTTATTTGAGCATTTGAGGACGTAAGTCCTTTATTCAGGTGTCTGAGGACACGAGGCAAACTCTGCATAATTTTTCATGTTTTGTGAACATGGAACATTTTCGTCAAGTTATAAGTGTAATTTCAGTGATTTATTTGTAGTCCCAGTACTACCAGATAGGGGAGTTCATCGAATATAATTCACCAATAGACGGTCAAGGAATTTAGTACTTGATCGGTGAATTTAATAGGAAACATATCGTGTGTGTATCTGACAAACATTATTTTAATTCAGCACGAGATGACGTGTAGGAACGAGGCCGGATCTTGGAACCAGCAGGACATTTGCCAGAAAAAGTCGATGGAGAGCTAAGCATTTTAAAGGAGTGATGGCTGCAGATGTTTCCCTGACGCTGTTCTATAGGAATGAGTACAAATGAATTTATTTATTTATTAAATCAGCTATGGTTTTATGGGACATATTTTTGTAGATATTTGTTTGCTTGTTTGGTAATGTAGATTCTTAATTCTTGTTTACTGACACATTAAGTATGGGACAAGCTAAGCGCTTTGTATTTTGTAAATATTGTGATTTTGTTTGGTTCAACTATATGGGGCTATGCGCAGCTCGAGCTCGCATTCGCTTGCGTAAATCGCGGACAAGCATTATAATTCGGAAGTAAGCCTTATAACAAAAATGGAACTAAATTAATTTGAGATTAAAATAGAATTTGGAGGGTAAAGATTATTTGTGAGCAGAATTTATGGCGGATCAGGAATATTTTGATAGTTGCTTTTCTAGCAGGTCTATACGGGATGGCACTCTTGCACCCGAGTTTGTTGTTTATTTTGTTTAATGTGTCTATGGAAGCAATGGAGGTTGATCTCTTTTTAGCCGACCCAGATGAGATGTTTGTGAGTGAGTCAGTCCAAGCTTTATGGTGTATAGTGTGTTTTTATGATGTGTTAGCGGGAATATATCATTGAGATTATTCTGACTTGCTGCATTTCATCCCAGTTCATAACCTCGCGAGGTTGAGCTTGTGGTATATATTTGTGTTCTTGCCATCCAAGGGGATGAGTGAGATATGTCGTTTCGCGTTTCCAGATGGATAACGGGATCAGTATAATTAGCACCAAGCTTGAAGGACTGTGAGAGAGTCGAGGCAGCGATGACTCATACAAGGAGGGGAGTGCTCAAATCAGATAACAACTGTGGTCATTAGTGGTAGGCCAGGTTCCTGTATTTCAATATAAGATGTTATTTAAATTCTCAAAACCCTGATCGGTTATAAAGAGTTTTGATTGATTAAATGGGTGCTGTCCATGTTTTAAGGTATATTCCGAAGCTTCTGTTTGTCTGGCGTTTTATAAAAATGTAAATTTAATTTTTCTGCCGTTAGGCTTGTATTTTGTTGTTGTTGCTTGACTTCTTGTGTGTTTATTTTACGCGTTCAATGACCCCGTGTGGCATTAGGATGTGCGAGGCTGTGTTCCCATTTTTTGTGATGCGAGCTTCTTGGCCTATTTTCGGCATGCTCTTTACGTTTGAGTCTTTGGCACTGGCTAGAATCTCAGGGAGGTTCTTCATCTTTTTGTATTATTAGATCTTGCACGTGTCAGTAGTAATTATAGTGTGTTAATTCAGGGTGGGTCCCATAGCCGTAGTGTGATTTAAAAGATGCAACTCCGTGAGCAATATGACTGTTTCAGTTGTAATCGGACTCGCATCAGTACTCATTTCCTTATTAAAAGAGCAGTACACCACGCATTATATAACTTCTTGACCAGGAAAAATGGACTTGCATCCATATGTTGTGACGAGCGAGTTCTTACCGCTCAATTTTATGTTATGTTTAATCATTTTGAGTGAAGCTGTATTGACATTGTTTTGTTGGGACGAGCGAGTTCCTACCGCTCAATAATATATGTATTTCTTTTGAGAATAAAAGTCGGGGACGATTTCCTTTTTATTATTATTTTTATTATGCACATAATTTTCAGTCATTAAATATCTTTTATTCTACTTGTTATTCATTTTATTTCTAGTATAGCCTCTGTCATGGACCTTTCTATTCATTAGAGCATGTTGTTTTATGCGAACTTTGCTGTGAAAAGCAACCAGGACTGAGCACGTCCCCGTAGAAAGAATCTAGATAAAACAATGCTTTATTGAAGGGTGCATAGACAAGCTGGCGCGCCAAGTTGTGGCTAGTTCGTTGCTAGTTACCGCTAGAACACATTGAACAGTCAGCATAGTTCTAGTAGATCAAACTGTCGCGAAAATGTGGTGTTTCACTGATATATGGGACTGTTTGAAATCACCGGAAGTGGTATTTTGTTAACGTAAATACGGCGAAGAGAATACCGCCAAGAAAATGGAATATACAGTAGAATCACGAGTTTGCAAGTTAAATACGATTCACGTTTTGTTTATTGATGTAATTAGTAAAGTAGTGTACGTGAAATCGGGCGCCCATTGATTAAATGTAAAATTAGATTTGTTTAGAAAGTCAAACTCATGAATATGTTAGGAGGCTGGTAGCCTTAAATGACAATTAATACTTTGTTAATTAGTCAGTGTTAACATCAGATCTGGATAGTAATTTTATGACTGAATATGTGCGGGGTTAAAAATTTATTAAGTAAAATTAGAACCATTCAGTGTGCAGATTGATTTGCGGGAGTAAAGGGAATAAGATTAAATGAAGTGAAAGTGGTCAAATGAAGTAAATGTATGTCAAGAATTATAAATGTGTGAGTTGGGAAGACATTTCCATGTCATCCTACTATTTTCTCAGTGATATATATTTTGGTGTTTGATAATGGCAACAGTAGAACAGATCCAGGCGATCATTGAAAGTGCCACGGCGAGAACCCAGGAACTATTGAAGGAAAAGAGTGCGAAATTAGACATTAAGTTAGCGGAACAGAGTGAGTCATTCCAGACTCAAATGAATGTCACTATAAAAACACAATTATCTGAACAGAATGAGTCATTCCAGACTCAAATGAATGACACTATAACTAAACAATTATCCGAACGGTCAGGCGAGTTTAAATCACAACTAGCTGAACAGAGTGAAAAATTAGACACTAAAATATCTGAACAGAATGAGTCATTCCAGACTCAAATGAATGATACTATAACTAAACAATTAAACGAACAGTCAGGCGAGTTTAAAACACAACTAGCTGAACAGAATGAATCATTACAAGCGCAAGTAAATGAAAATATATACAAACAATTAGAAGCGCAAGAGAGTAGGAATACGAATCAGTTAGCCACATTATCTGCAGAGATGAAAGAGTAGACTACGCAGCAGATGGTTCAATTCGTGCTTGTTATAAGTAAAAATAACGACAAACAGCTAGGTCAGATTTAAAAAATTAGAGGACACCTTCAACCGTAAATTAAATGATTTGGACGAAACTGTATTGGCAAAACTAGCTCAGATAGAATTAGCATGCACGGTAAATAGTAGTGAGGTTTAAACGGCACAGGATGGTCTTGAAAAGCGGTTTGATTAGATGGAGGAGGATTCTACGTTTATCCAGGGACAATTGTCAGCAGTAAATGAAAGTATTACGGGCCTGATAAAGGATACGGATAAATTAGAAACACAATCAGCAGAGCGATGGCGAAAACTAGAATCGGACCAGGATATTTTGAAGAGTACGATAGATGAGATTAATCTACGTCTAGAAAACAGGCTTGAGAAGATAGAATCGAATCAGGAGGACACGAAACAGCAGATGGAAGAAAAACTGGGAGCGATTAAAAATAGCATCAGAAAGGATTGGCGTAAGATGAGCAGCGACTCTAAAGAAGAACGGTTAACGATCATAAAGACCTAGGTGATAACCATACGCGCATTAAAGCACTTGAGGAAGAAACTAAGAGTAAAATGAAGGAACAGACGGACAGAATCATAAAGGCAGAATTGCGTTCGTTGGGACAGAACACGTTATTTCAGACAGAGCACGTTAAAGATAAGGACGTTGACTCAGCAAGCCCGGGGGCAATTAGCGCGGCGAGTAGCTAAGGACTGACAGGCAGCCCATTAACGACTAACACAGAGGGATTTCACAACAACATTGGGGGAACCTCTACTCCTCAACATGGCCATCAGAACCCTCAATTCGTACAAGTTATTCGATCAAATGAATTTAAACCAAATTAATTCACAGAAAATGCTGCTGTCACACCGAAGGCGTATCTTAAGGAAATGGAGGACTATTTTAATGACAATAATATTCCGCCCGCGCGTCGTTTAAGACTGATGGAACGATTTCTTTCGGGAAATGTACTTACGTGGTTCTTGAGCTTCAAGTATACTTTCGGAGGGACGGACGATTTCAAGGATGCGTTTCATAGGAAGTATTGGTCGGCTTCTCTCCAGCAAAACCTTAGAATGGAACTTTATTCGAGAAAATATCAGTCAACTCAGCAAACGAAATATTCAGATTTCTTTTCGTTACAATTGTTAAAATTTAAAGATTTGGATTATCCTTTAGAAGAATCGGATCTGGTTATGACGATTGCAAGGCAGTTGCCAGTCAATGTTTAGCAGGTGTTAGTGGCGGCAAACGTGGACACAGCGGTTTGAGCCGAACAAATCTTACGTCAGATTGACGAGACAACATCTCACTTGCATCAGAGAGGGGGACGATAGCTGGAACTTGTAAACTCAACGGAGGTGGTTAAACCCACTCAAGTACACACCAGATCGCAGGCCACAAATACAAGTGTGTCAACAACACCAAGACGAGGTCAGGAGGGCGAAGAAAATAGGTCACACCAGCGACATGATAATAATAATGATAGGCAGACCCAGGGCAACAATAGGTATCAACAGCGAGGGTACCAACAATGGAGAAATAATAGGAGAAATGTGGGACCCTACAGACGGTACAAAAATAACAATAATGAGAATCGACAGTGGCGTGAAAGGAGATAGCAGAACCAGGGGGCTATCAAAATTATAGGAATGAATGGAACGACAGGCACGCCGAATCGCAGCGTTACCTGGAAGAATTACACGCTAATGGAGGGGACGAACAAAAACATTGGGAACGTGCAATTAATAGGAGGTCAAATCCAGACACTCACATTGAGGGGGCCGAGAGTTTATTGAAGCAGGAAGAACGTCAGGGAAATACGCGACAGAAGGATGATGGTAGTCGCGGGGGTTGTAAAAAATCCCAATAATTGCAAAAGGAGTCACCCTGAGAGAGCAACAGCCGGATTGTGAAGAAGGATGGGTCGTGGCACACATACAAGAGTGGATAGCTTTGCCGGAAGATTGCCTGGAGGAGATTGTAAAACCACGGAATGATGATATCAAACAACTACCTATTATTTATGCCAAGATCGATGGAATTAACGTGAGATGCTTAGTTGACACGGGTTCACAAATCAGTCTTGTATCGGAGGCTTTGGGTCGAGAGTGGGACGGAGTCAGAATATTCCTGTGATTCCAGTACCGCAACTCAAGATGAGGGGCGTTATTCCCGAACGCCCCGTCACTTGCAAACGTCAGGCATTTATTGAATTGGATATATTAGACCATATATTTGGACAGACTTTTATCATGGCTAAAATGAATTTTAACATTATTCTGGGAGAATTTCATTTGTGACTACCAGGCAGTCATAGATTTGCACAATAATACAGTCAGTTTTAAGGAGTTTGTTAAACTGAAGGATGTGGGCTTACACATGGATGAAATCACTACAGGGAAGGACGTGAATTCATGGGCATTGGAGGCAATAGCAGAGGAGAGAGAAGAGGAGGTACGAAAGGGGGAAGATGTCCTTATAGATGTGGCTGTTGTGGAACTAAATGAAGAGAGTGACTCTCAGGAGATAAGGGCTTTCCTAGCAGAAGGAAACGATAGCGATACTCAGTTTGAAGAACTATTACAGGAGCGGCTCAGTGACATCCAACCAGGGGTTGAACATAGGGAGAAACTTGAGGAGATCTTAAGAAGAGACAAGGCAGTGTTTGACACAGTTCCAGGGAAGATAATAAACTTTCAGTATTCAATGCAGGTTGAGGATTGGTCCCCATTTCGAAGTAAATTATACCCTATACCAGAAAAACATCGGGAGCAGGTCAAAAGGATTATTGATGATATTTTGCAAGCTGGAGTGATTAGGTAGACTCCAACACCTTATTTAAATGCAATTTTGGCAGTCACAAAACCAAATGGATCCATTAGACTTTGTCTAGACGCCTGAAATCTAAACATGCGCCTCATTTTTCCCGAGTATGACAGAGCGTCAATCATCAGAGACGTCTTAAAAGGATTTAAGAACAAGAGTATCTATTCATCTGTAGATCTGACGAGTTCGTTTCACCATATCGAACTGGATGAGAAGTCACAGCTTCTTACTGGCTTCTTGTTCGATAATCAGACATATTGCTTCACTTCATCCATATGCCCTTTGGCGTTAAAACAGCTGGATGCGCATTAATTCGAGCCTTGGATCGGAACCTGACTGAAGAAGTTAAGGAAATTACGGTACGATATATTGACGATATACTCTTGGCTTCAGATAACATCGAGACACATATGGAAAATTTGGATAAGCTTTTGGACAACCTTAGAACTGCAAACTTTAAAGTCAACTTGAAGAAATCCCATTTCTTCAAGAAGGAGATATTGTACTTAGGGCACATCATTGACCAGGAGAGAGTGAGGCCAAACCCTGCGAAGATAGAGGCAACAAAGAATTTCCCTACACCAACGAGAGTGAAACATATCAGGGCTTTCCTTGGCGTGACGGGCTTCTTTAAGTAAAACTGCCCAGGATATACTAAAACCGTAGCACCTATGCAGGAGATGCTGAAGAAGAACAACAAATGGCTTTGGAACGCCGAGTGTGAGAAGTCATTTCAAGAGACTAAATTATTACTGGAAAATTGTATCAAATTAGGTTACCCAGACTTTCAACGGAAATTTATTATCCAAGCGGATGCTTCCATGGTTGGTATAGGAGCGATGTTATACCAAGAAGATCCAGCTAACCTTCAACATCATGTTTATTTAGCATTTGTGAGCCGCAGATTGCGTAAACACGAGCGCAACTATACGGACACGGAACTCAAATTGTTGGCAATACTTCATGCTTTGCAACAGTGGAAACGGATTGTGTATGGTTACCTCATTATTATTAGAACAGACCACAAAGCACTAACGTTCTTGTTCAAGACATCTATGGCTAGCGAGCGTGTGGCACGTTGGTCCATCTACATACAACAATTTAACATCGAAATTGAACACTGCCCGGGAAAAATTAATGTAATTCCGGATGTATTAACAAGGAACCCCGAGCCTGATACCGAAGGAACAGCGATAGTATAGCATATTGAATTAACAGCGAAGGACCATGCATTCTTGGAGGAATTACGGGATATAGGACGAGAGCAGGAAGCAGAACCATGGATGTACCAAATGATCCAGTATTTTAAGAAGGAATTACCAGCAGGAACCCCAGCGTACAGAGAAGCAAAAGCCAGAGAAGGAAGACATATCTACCTCAACAATTTACTGCATAAATGGATAGATGAAGAACACACCAAATTACGTATCATGGTACCTGCATCATTACAAAGAGGACTTATTTGTCACATACATGAAAGTTTCGACCATGTGGGAATCGACAAGGCACAGGCGACCATACGAGAAACGTTTACATGGCCGCGAATGAGGACTACCATCTGTGACGTAATAAAGACTTGAGATCCTTGTCAGAGGACGAAGACGAATAATTACTTAATGAGGCAGTATCCTAGACCATTGCTACCTCCGAAACCCTGCGAGCTTGTGGCACTAGATTGTTTCGGTCCGATCCCGAAAGGTAGGCAAGGTTGCCGTCACTTGCTAGTGTGTATTGATGTGTTTTCTAAGTTTATATTATTGTGCCCCATTCACAAAACTACATCAAAACAAGTACTCAGTCGTATTCGAAATAGAGTTATTCCAATCCTTGGAAAACCAGAGTTTATATTGTCGGACCATGGAAGCTATTTTACGAGCGCCGAATTCAAGAAAGGTATGGAGGACTTGGAAGGAAAACACATGTTTAGTAGCGTTCACCACCCTCAAGCTAATCCTAGCGAACGCGAAATAAAATGCGTAACTAAATACTTAAGAATCCTTAATCCCAATGAACATCAAAGTGGGTAGATAGGGTCAAAGACGTAGAGACCTGTATGAATACAACTAGACATGAGTCGACAGGCCAGAATCCCAAGGTCTTGCACATGAACGAATATCCAGTAAGATCGTGGAGCAACATCATCAAATGCCCACAAGATCCCATGGTTGGTCATGAGTTGAGAATTGCGAGAACGAGAGTCCATTTGAGAAACTAGGCGGATCGCAGATTACGTCGTGTCAGAAATAAGAGGTATCACAGAGAACTATTAGTAAACGAGCTTGTGTTAGTACGGAAAACAGAGACATCTGATCCAGAAAAGAAGGTATTCAACAAGTTCAGTCCCAAAATTTATTGGACCCTTCTGTATTGTGCGTAATCTTGGTAACAACGCATACAGAGTAAAAGAATTGAGTACAGGTACAATGTCTGTCTACAATGCAACGAATTTAAAAGTGTATTTTACTAGCGAACCTTGGGAACGCAGAAATAATGCTGCAAATTTAATATATGGAAGTACTTTTGGACATCCAAGTATACGGGGGTCAGTGAGTACGTCAGTTGAACGAGGAAGTTGGGGGCAGCCTGTTGTTGTCAAACACTAATGAGCTCTGACGATGATGACACAGCGAGAGTGTGAGCGAGAGAGATAAGGATACTGGGCAGGAGAGGTACTAGCCTTAGGCGATCAGACAAGCTGGCAAGCTGGGGAGGCCTGAATGAATGAATGTGCAGGAAGTAAACACGAGTGCATGTTGACACTCCAACGACAGTGGCGGCTAGACTAGACTTATGAGAGGGAGATTTCTCTGGGATCGGCAGAAATGGATTACAGATGTTATGTGTATTTAATAACATCGACTATATGCTATGTTCGATTTTTTCCAAGGAGGAGGATTGTGAAACCTTTATCCACAGGCTGTATAAAGGATTCTAATAAATTATTCATCATCATTTGATACATTTCTACATACAGCAGATATGAGAGCCAGACGGAGTTGGGAAATGTTGAGAAATGAGTGGCAGAGAGAACACAATGGTTTAAGCTCCTGTGGTATTTTAGAAAGTAGCATAAAATTCATGACACATAGGACAGGTGCAACTTTTAGCGCGAAGATGGCTCGGGTACGCACAATATGGCTTGTTGCTATGAGTGTTGGCGCCAAGAAGAAAATTGAATGCTACGATGTAATTGGTCAATCTTCATGTTAACCACTCCCTGTGGCAGAAATACAAGTAAGAGCGCGCGAAGATCTACAAGAGTCTGAACCAATAATATCAAGACGCCCTGTTTAAGCGGCAACTCGGCGTTGTAACGCATCCTGGTGAATTAACGCGGGAGTTATCTACGGATTAATTCCACGATCGATTCGAGCTAGCTACAGAATAATCGTAACCACCACATTGCTACGAACTCTATGATACCGATCGCATGCTAGTCTGATAAATATTATGGAATATTTTTTATAAATCCCCTTCCAGGCATACTCTAGCCAGTTTCATTTATAAATGGTCCAGGAAGCTTCGAGAGAGGACTTTTATTTGAGCATTTGAGGACGTAAGGCCTCTATTCAGGTGTCTGAGGACACGAGGAAAACTCTGCATAATTTTTCATGTTTTGTGAACATGGAATATTCTCGTCAAGTTATAAGTGTAACTTCAGTGATTTATTTGTAGTCCCAGTACTACCAGATAGGGGAGCTCATCGAATATAATTCACCAATAGACGGTCAAGGAATTTAGTACTTGATCGGTGAATTTAATAGGAAATATATCGTGTGTGTATCTGACAAACATTATTTTAATTCAGCACGAGATGACGTGTAGGAACGAGGCCGGATCTTGGAACCAGCAGGACATTTGCCAGAAGATGCCGATGGAGAGCTAAGCATTTTAAAGGAGTGATGGCGGCAGATGTTTCCCTGACGCTGTTCTATAGGAATGAGTACAAATGAATTTATTTATTTATTAAATCAGCTATGGTTTTATGGGACATATTTTTGTAGATATTTGGTTGCTTGTTTGGTAATGTAGATTCTTAATTCTTGTTTACTGACACATTAAGTATGGGACAAGCTAAGCGCTTTGTATTTTGTAAATATTGTGATTTTGTTTGGTTCAACTATATGAGGCAATGCGCAGCTCGTGCTCGCATTCGCTTGCGTAAATCGCGGTCAAGCATTATAATTCGGAAGTATGCCTTATAACAAAAATGGAACTGAATTAATTTGAGATTAAAAATAGAATTTGGAGGGTAAAGATTATTTGTGAGCAGAATTTATGACGGATCAGGATTATTTTGATAGTTGCTTTTCTAGCAGGTCTATACGGGATGGCACTCTTGCACCCGAGTTTGTTGTTTATTTTGTTTAATGTGTCTGTGGACGCAATGGAGGTTGATCTCTTTTTAGCCGACCCAGATGAGATGTTTGTGAGTGAGTCAGTCCAAGCTTTATGGTGTATAGTGTGATTTTTTGATGTGTTAGCGGGAATATATCATTGAGATTATTCTGACTTGCTGCATTTCATCCCAGTTCATAACCTCGCGAGGTTGAGCTTGTGGTATATATTTGTGTTCTTGCCATCCAAGGGGATGAGTGAGATATGTCGTTTCGCGTTTCCAGATGGATAACGGGATCAGTATAATTAGCACCAAGCTTGAAGGACTGAGAGAGAGTCGAGGCAGCTATGACTCATACAAGGAGGGGAGCGCTCAAATCAGATAGCAACTGTGGTCATTAGTGGTAGGCCAGGTTCCTGTATTTCAATATAAGATGTTATTAAAATTCTCAAAACCCTGATCGGTTATAAAGAGTTTTGATTGATTAAATGGGTGCTGTCCATGTTTTAAGGTATATTCCGAAGCTTCTGTTTGTCTGGCGTTTTATAAAAATGTAAATTTAATTTTTCTGCCGTTAGGCTTGTATTTTGTTGTTGTTGCTTGACTTCTTGTGTGTTTATTTTACGCGTTCAATGACACCGTGTGGCATTAGGATGTGCGAGGCTGAGTTCCCATTTTTGTGATGCGAGCTTTTTGGCCTATTTACGGCATGCTCTTTACGTTTGAGTGCTTTGGCACTGGCTAAAATCTCAGGGAGGTTGTTCATCTTTTTGTATTATTAGATCTTGCATGTGTCAGTAGTAATTATAGTGTGTTAATTCAGGGTGGGTCCCATAGCCGTAGTGTGATTTAAAAGATGCAACTCCGTGAGCAATATGACTGTTTCAGTTGTAAACGGACTCGCATCAGTTCTCATTTCCTTATTAAAAGAGCAGTACACCACGCATTATATAACTTCTTGACCAGGAAAAATGGACTTGCATCCATATGTTGTGACGAGCGAGTTCTTACCGCTCAATTTTATGTTATGTTTAATCATTTTGAGTGAAGCTGTATTCACATTGTTTTGTTGAGACGAGCGAGTTCTTACCGCTCAATAATATATTTATTTCTTTTGGTAATGAAAGTCGGGGAGGATTTCCTTTTTATTATTATTTTTATTATGCACATAACTTTCAGTCATTAAATATCTTTTATTCTACTTGTTATTCATTTTATTTCTAGTATAGCCTCTGTCATGGACCTTTCTATTCATTAGAGCATGATGTTTTATGCGAACTTTGCTGTGAAAAGCAACCAGGACTGAGTACGACCCCGTAGAAAGAATCTTGATAAAACAATGCTTTATTGAAGGGTGCAATATATAGCACCGTTCGAAGAATGGGTACTTCTGCTAGTCTTATCTAATATATAAAAGTGAAAGTCTGTATGTATGTATGTATGTATGTATGTATGTATATATGTTGGTTCCGTATACAAATCTACACCGTTCCACCAATCTCAACCATATCTTGCATACACATAGTTTAGGACCCAGAAGGAACCGCTGGCTACATGAATTTTCGATAGTCTTTCTCATTCTTCTGATTTCGGCCCTTTTTCACACAAAAACAGGCTAATCAAATCATAAAATATACTCATGAAGGAATGGCAAGGCAGATAGTTTCCATGGCAACATAGCTCAAGTCGAGACACGGCCAACTTGATGCCAATTGCGCTCAGCACTACCGGTATAGAAAATGAGGATCTTTACTTGAAATTCCGTTAGTTACTCAATTGCTCACACAGCACTGTCAACCGAGTTTAGCATAACAAAGACTTGACACTATCTTCTTTCTACTATATATTTGTCAAATACCACTCACTCACTCACTCACTCACTCATTCATTTATTCATCACGAAAACTCAGAAACCACCGAACGGATTGGAATGAAATCTGTATGCAGCTTCCTCAAGGGCCGCAAATGCCCCCTAAGAGAGAAATTCAGGTTCTAAAGGGGTGTTAAGGGGGTAGACCTGCATTTCATTGAATAGCAATATCTCCCGATTGGTTTCATGGGGGGATGTGATACTCGGCATATAAACTCATCATTAAAAATAAGAAGACATGTGTCTGAGGGTTTTTCGATGTGGTGTATATTATGAGGTGAAAGGGGTGAAAAGTGGGGATTAAAAGATTCTTAACGGAGAGTGTGTCTCTTAAACGACATAGGCGAGGAGTTTGAAACACAGCGAAAAAAAATCAACATAAAAAAGAAGTAAATATGTGTTTGACAGTTTTTTCATAAATCCAATTTAAGGGGCCCATGGAGACAGATGAAATTCTGGGGGGGGGACAGGAAAGAAAGTGTCCTAACTGATTGACTGACTGGCTCACTCATCAAACTCAGGGGGAAAAAACTGCTTTAAATTAAGTAAATAACTGTTCGACAGTTTTTTTTTTCATAAATCAAATTTAAGGAGTTCATGGGGAAGGGTGAAATTCTGAAAAAGAAAATTGAAAGAAAATGTCCAGACTCACTCACTTACTCACTCACTCATCATCGCCTAGCCAAAATTATTGAAGTTAGAAACATGACAGTTTGGGGATATGTTCATTGTATGTCAAAACCGTCTACTAAGGGAGGATTTTCGAATATTCAGGTTCTAAAGGGGTCTTAAGGGGGTTAAACCTGCATTTCATTGAATAACAATATCTCCCGATTGGTTTCATTGGGGGATGTGATACACGGCATATAAACTTATCATTAAAAAGTAAGGAGACACGTGTCTGAGGGTTTTTCGATGTGTTTATGAGGTTAAAGGGGTGAAAAGTGGGGATTGAAAGATTCCTAACGGAGCGTGTATCTCTTAAACGACATAGGCGAGGAGTTTGAAACTCAGCGGAAAAAAATCAGCATAAAAATAAGTAAATATGTGTTTGACCGCTTTTCCATAAATCGAATTTAAGGGGCCCATGGGGAGGGGTGAAATTCGGGGTGGCGGGGACAGGAAAGAAAGTGCCCTAACTGATTGACTGACTGACTCACTCATCAAACTCAGGGGGGAAAACTGCTTTAAAGTAAGTAAATAGCTTTTCGACAGTTTGTTTTTCAATCAAATTGAAGGGGTTCATCGGGAGGGGTGAAATTCTGAAGAAAAAAAAATTGAAAGGAAATGTCCTGACTCACTCACTCATCATCGCCCAGCCAAAAATATTGAAGTTAGAAACTTGACATTTCGGGGATATGTTCGTTGTATGTCAAAACCGTACACTAAGGGAGTTTTTTTTTTGGGATATTCGGGTTCTAAAGGGGTCTTAAGGGGGTTAAACCTGCATTTCATTGAATATCAATATCTCACGAGTGGTTTCATTTGTGGATGTGATACTCGGCATATAAACTAATCATTAAAATCATTAAAAATACGCAGACATGTGTCTAAGCGTTTTTCGATGTGGTGTATTATTATGAGGTGAAAGGGCTGAAAAGTGGGGGTTGAAGGATTCCTAATGGAGCGTGTAGGCCTATCTCTTAAACGACATAGGCGAGAAATTTGAAACTCAGCGAAAAAAAATCAGCTTAAAAAGTAAGTAAATCGGTTTTCGACTGTTATTTCATAAATTAATTTAGGGGGCCAATGGGGTGGGGTGAAATTATGGGGATAAAAAGGAGAGAAAGTGTCCTAACCGACTGACTCAGGGGAAAAAGACAGCTTAAGAAATAAGTTAAAAGGTGTTCAAGCGATTTTTAATCAATCCAATTTAAGGGGCCCATGGGGAGGGGTGAAATTCTGGTAAAATAAATGAAAGAAAATGTCCTGTCTGACTCACTCACTCATCACGCCCAGCAAAAACTATTAAAGTTGGAAACATGAAATTTTGGGAATATGTTCGCTGTATGTCGAAAACGTTAACTAAGGAATGATTTTTGTTTATTCGGGTTTTAGAGACGTGTCAAGGGGGTAAACGTGCATTTCATTGAATAACGATATCTCATGAGTTGTTTGTTTGGGGATGTGATATTCGGTATATAAACTAATCATTAAAAATAATCAGACATATGTCTAAGGGTTTATCGATGTGGTGTATATTATGAGGTGAAAGGGGTGAAAATTGAGGGTTGAGGGATTCTTGACGGAGCGTGTATCTCTGAAACGACATAGGCGTGAAGTTTGAAATTCGGTAGGAAAAACAGCTTAAAATACAAGTAAATAGGTGTTCGAACGTTTTTTCATAAATCGAATTTAAGGGGCCCTTGGAGAGGGGTGAAATTATGGGGAAAAAAAAAACAGGAAAGAAAGTGTCCTAACTGATTGACTCACTTACTCATCAAACTCAGGGGGAAAACAGCTTTAAATAAGTAAATAGGTGTTTGACCGTTTGTTTCATAAATCCAATTTAAGGGGTTCATGGGGACGGGTGAAATTATCAAAAATAAATGAAAGAAAATGTCCTGACTGACTCACTCACTCATCATCCCCCAGCCAAAATTATTGAAGTTAGAAACATGAAATTTTGGGGATATGTTCGTTGTATGTCGAAAACGTCCACTAAGGAAAGAGTTTTGGATATTCAGGTTCTAAAGAGGTGTTAAGGGGGTAAACGTGCTTTCCATTGAATAACAATATCTCACGAGTGGTTTCATTTGGGGATGTGATACTTGGCACATATACTAATCATTAAAAATAAGCTGACACATGTCTAATGGTTTTTCGATGTAGTGTATATTATGAGGTGAAAGGGATGAAAAGTGGGGGTTGAAAGATTCCTAACTGAGCGTGTATCTCTTAAACGACATAGGGAGGAGTCTGAAACTCGGAGGAAATCTATCAGCTTAAAAATAAATAAATAAATGAATAAATAAATAAAATAAATAGGTGTTCGACCGTGTTTTCATAAATGCAATTTAAGGGGCATATGGGGAGGGGTGAACTTCTGGAAGACAAACGTCCACTAAGGAAGGATTTTTGGATGTTTGCTCTCATCGACCAACCAAAACTTTTAAAGTTAGAAGAATGATATTTTGGGGATATGTTTGTCGTGTGTCGAAAACGTTTACTAAGGAGGGATTTTTGGGTATTCAGGTTCTAAAGGGGTGTTAACGGGGTTAAACCTGCATTTCATTGAAAAACAATATGATACGACTATGACGTGAGCGAAGCGAGGCTAAAATTGAGATGGTGTGTGTCTGTGTATTACTTTATCTCGCAAGTACATGGAAGTAGCTGATTTTCCTGGTTAATATATAGGTAACTTTTGATTTCAATACTTTGCACTATTTAAAATGGCGACCATTTTAGTGACGTCACTACACCCTTTGGTTTCAAACCTTCATATTTCCATTTCAAATAAAAAGAGAACGCTAAGAAATAGCAAACTTTTGATGGCATATGCGAGGTTTAAAACTACATTTCCTATCCGAAAGGTATCTGCAACTGTTAGCGAGTAAAACCTAAATTTGTGCTATAAAACACGGTCAACGCCGAGCGGTGTAGTTGGACAAAATGTTCCATCCTTAATCTCCCTCTGCGCAGCACCTCGCCTATCCCCGTTTTAACTGTCACCTTCACATTTTAATTTATTTATGACGCGTAGCGAAGCACGGGTACTTCAGCTAGTATAAATATAAAAAGGAATGTCTGTGTGTTCGTCTTTTATGCATTCATAAACCATTCATCCGATTGCGATCAAATTTTGGTGAGTTGTTGTAAACACTTCCGGGATGACCATAAGCATAGTTAATCAATTTCACAATAGATAGCGCGCGAGTAGTTTAAACATATGCGTAATGGCGATGCGTTCATATACAATTCGTCCGACTGCGATCAAATTTTGGTGAGTTGTTGTGCACAGTCCTGGAAAAGTAATAGGTGTAGTAAATCCAATTAACAATACATGGTGCGTGAGTAGCTTCAACAAAATGGTGTGCGTTTGTTTCAAGAAAGTCCCACATGTGTTCATATACCATTCATCCCAATGCGTTGAAACTTGGGTGAGAGGTTGTGCACACTACAGGCAAGGTTTCTGGCTTAGTAAATTCATGTTATAATAGGTAGCGCACGAGTAGATTCAACAAATGAGCGACGACGCGCGAAGCGTTTCAACAAAGTCCCGTATGCGTTCATATACTATTCGTCTGATAGTGATGAAACTTGGCTGAGATGTGTTGTACACTTCAGGGAAGGTTTCTGGGTTAGTAAATCCAATTAACAATAGGTATCGCACAAGTAGATTAAACAAATGAGCGACGACGCGCGAAGTGTTTCAACATAGTCCCGTATGCGTTCATATACCATTCATCCGATTGCTATGAAACTTTGGTGAGTTATTGGGAACACTTCCGAAATCATTATAGGCATAGTCAATCCAATTTACAATGGACAGCATGCGAGTATTTTGAACAAATGAGTGTTGCCGATGCGTTCATATAGCCTACAATTCATCCAATTACGACCAAATTTTGGTGGTTTGTTTGACACTCTTCCGAGATGGTTATAGGCATAGTTAATCCAATTAACAATAGATAGCGCACCATTAGTTTAAACAAATGAGTGTTGGTGATGCGTTCATATACAATTCATCCGATTGCAATCAAATTTCGGTGAGTTGTTGTGCATACGCCAGGAAGAGTTATAGGCATAGTAGATGCAATTAACAGTAGATGGCGCACGAGTAACTTCAACAAAATGGCGTGCGTTTGTTTCAACAAGGTCCCACAGGCGTTCATATACCATTCACCCCAATGCGATGAAACTTGGGTGAGATGTTGTATACACTCAGGGAAGGTTTCTGGCTGAGTAAATCCACTTAACAATATGTAGCGCACGAGTAGATTCAACATATGAGCGACGATGCTCGAATTGTTTCAACACAGTCCCGTATGCGTTCATATGCCGTTTGCCAGATAGCGATGAAACGTATGTGAGATGTTGTGTACACTTCAGGGAAGATTTCTAGCTTAGTAAATCCATGTTACAATAGGTAGCGCACGAATGGATTCAACAAATGAGCGACGACTCGCGAAGTGTTTCGACAAAGACCCGTATGCGTTCATATACAATCGTCCGATAGAGATGAAACTTTGGTGAGTTGTTGTGTACACTCCAGGGAAGGTTGCTGATTTAGTAAATCCATTTTACAATTGCTAGCAAACGGGTAGATTTAACTAATAAGCGACAGCGCGTGCATCGTTTCAATAAAGTCCCGTATGCGATCATATCTCATTCATCCGAGTGTGATAAAACTTTGGAGAGCTGAGTACAGTCCTGCAAAGGTTCATGAATTAGTAAGTCCGTTTTTCAATGGGTGGCGCACAAGAAGATTCAACAAATGAGTGACGGCGCGAATCGTTTAAACAAAATCCCGTATGATTTCATATGCCATTCATCCGATTGCGATGAAACTTTGATGAGTTGTTGTGTACACGCCAGGAAAGGTTTTCGAGTTAGTAAATCCATTTTACAATAGGTAGCGTACGAGTATATTCAACAAATGGGTGACAGCGCTCTAATCGTTTCAGGAGTCCCGTATGCGTTCATATACCATTCATTTCATTGCGATGTAAGTTTCGTGAGTTGTTGATACGCTCCCGTGAATGTTTCTGAGATAGTAAATTATTCTTTTATAATAGATTAGAGGTGGTTAACGGAAAAAGGAGAAAATATTGGGGATTCAAAAGCACTGCAACTAACAAAGTCAAACCCCCAACACTTTCTTTGATTGGCATTGCAATACATGCCGGGTACAGCTAGTAAGATATATAAAATTGAAAGTCTGTATGTATGTATGAATGTGGGTGGTTTTGTCTGTTCCGTACACAAATCTACACCGTTCCACCAATCTCAACCAAATTTTGCATACACATAGTTTAGGACCCAGAAAGAACCGCTGGCTACATGCATTTTCGATAGTCTTTCTCATTCTTCTGATTTCGGCCTTTTGCACTCAAGCACAGGCTAATCAAATCATAAACTATACTCACGAAGGAATGGTAAGGCAGATAGTTTCCATGGCAACATAGCTAAGTCAAGACACGCCCGACTGGATGCCAGTTGCGCTCTGCACTACCGGTATAGAAAATGAGGATGTTTACTTGAAATCCCGTTAGTTACTCAACTGCTCACACAGCACTGTCAACCGAGTATAGCATAACAAAGATTTGACACTATCTACTATATATTTTTGTCAAATACCACTCTCTCACTCACTCACTCACTCATTCATTCATCACGAAATCTCAGAAACCACCGAACGGATTAGAATGAAATTTGGTATGCATCTTCCTCACGGACCGCAAACGCCCACTAAGAAAGGATTTTTGGATATTCAGGTTTTAAAGGGGTGTTAAGGGGGTAGACCTTCATTTCATTGAATAGCAATATCTCCCGATTGGTTTCATTGGGGGTGTGATACACGCCATAAAAACTCATCATTAAAAAGTAAAAGGACACGTGTCTGAGGGGTTTTCGATGTGGTGTATATTGAGGTGAAAGGGGTGAAAATTGGGGATTGAAAGATTCCTAATGGAGCGTGTATCTCTTAAACGACATATCCGAGGAGTTTGAAACTCGGAGGAAATCAATCAGCTTAAAAATAAATAAATAAATAAATAAATAAAATAAATAGGTGTTCGACAGTTTTTTCAGAAATCCAATTTAAGGGGCCTATGGGGAGGGGTGAAATTCTGGGAGTAAAACGTCCACTAAGGAAGGATTTTTGGATGTTCACTCTCATCGACCAACTATTAAAGTTAGATGAATGATATTTTGGGGATATGTTTGTTGTGTGTCGAAAACGTCTACTAAGGAGGGATTTTTTGATATTCAGGTTCTAAAGGGGTGTTAACGGGGTTAAGCCTGCATTTCATTGAATAACAATATGACACGACTATGACGCGAGCGAAGCGAGGCTAGAAATGAGATGGTGTGTGTCTGTGTGTAACTCAATCACGCAAGTACCACTGGTCGGATTTACATGAATTTTACATGGAAGTAGCTGATTTACCTGTTTAACATATAGGTTACTTTTGATTTCAATACTTTGCACTATTTAAAGAAGACGACCATTTTAGTGACGTCACTACACCCTTTGGTTTCAAACGTTCATATTTCCATTTCAAATAAAAAGAGAACGCTAAGAAATAGCAAACTTTTGATGGCATATACGAGGTTTAAAATTACATTTTCTATCCGAAAGTATCTCCAACGGTTAGCGAGTAAAACCTAAATTTGTGCTATAAGACACGGTCAACGCCGAGCGGTGTAGTTGGACAAAATGTTCCATCCTTAATCTCCCTCTGCGCAGCACCTCGCCTATCCCCTGTTTTAACTGCCACCTTCATATTTTAATTTATTTTTGACCCGTAGCGAAGCACGGGTACTTCAGCTAGTGTAAAATACATTTCAAACGATTGTCAAATGAAGCATCATACGCTAAATAAATAAACAACATCTGATTAGTTTTTTCATTCATTCAAATTATTCGCTACCCCATTTTTAGTATAACATTTTTAGCCTATTTTCAATTTTGAAAAAATAGGCTTATGAGATCACCTTTTGTCCGTGTGTGTGTGCGTTGTGTGTGATTCGTGTGTGTGTCCCCCCTAATAAAATCTAAACGGCTGGAGCGATTTCAATGAAACTCGGTAAATTCATAGCACTATTCCGGGCGACCTCAACCGTGCCCTTCAAATTTTGTTACGTCTCACCAATCCAACATGGCGGCTGTGCGAAAAATTTCACCAGCATTCAATAACTCCGAAACTATTATCTATTTCATCCTGGAATTTTGTATGGTCATAAAGGGAACTACTAGAAGTTCACTTATGTGACCTTTGAGAACCTGGTAACTACAAAACCAACATGGCGACCAAGCGAATTTGAGACTTTTATATAGACATTTCTCGCGATTTAACCATCCAAACGCAATGAAACTTGGTACAGTATATGTTTATATACATTGTAATGTACCGACTTATAACTTCGTTCAATTGTTTACATAACCTCAATATGGCGGCTGTGCGAAATATTTCACCGGCATTCTATATCTCTGAAACTATTACCGGTATCACCCTGAAATTTTGCACAGAGGTAAAGGGCACTACTGGAAGTTCATATATGAGACTTTAAAAAACCGGTTAACTACAAAACGAACATTGCGGCCAAGCGAATTTGAAAGTTGTAAATAGACTTTTCTCGCGATTTAATGATACAAACGCAATGAAACTGGGTACAGCAAATGTTTATATACATTGAAATGCACTGGTATGTAATTTAGTTCAATTGTTTACATAACCTCAAGATGGCGGCTATGCGAATTTTTAAATTAAGTTTTTATTTCTTGTGTCGTAATCATGCGATCGAAGTGAAAGTTTGAATAATGAACCTACGCAATAATTTTCCTTTAAAGATACATGACTCTATGGCCTATACATATAACAATCCAACATGGCGACCATCCGGAATATTTAGAATCTACTAAAGCAATCAAACTGAATTTTTTTACGTTCATAGGGGTTATGAACATAAGTTCACCTATAGGACTTTCAATAACCTGGTGATCACAAATCCAACATAGTGGCGACGCGGAGTATAAATATTATCATGGTCGTTTCTCGTTATTTAACCATCCAAGTGCAGTGAAACTTGGTACAGTAAATCCTTAAACAAATGTTAATCCACTGGCATCTAATTTATTTCAATAGTTTCCATACCACAAGATGGCAGCTGTGCCAAATTTCAAAATCTCTTTTTTACCTCTTGTGTCCTAATCATGTGATTAAAGTTTGAGTACTACACGTACACAATAATCTTCATGTAAGAGTACATAACTCGAAGCCCTACATATATGAAAGTCCAACATGGCGACCATCAGAAATATTTAGACGGTTCTCAAAATCTACGAATCTATTACAGCAATCAAACTGAAATTTAGTATGTTGATAGAGGCAATTAACATTAGTGGGATATATGAAAATAGGCTCTATAGTTCTTCACGGAACTACTTGATTCTAGTGTGTAAAATTTAATTTTTATGTCAACTTTTCATTTTATTTAAAATCAAATTTTGTAAGGATATTCATTTAATTTTATATTCTTATGTACTGTTAAACTATCAACGCTGATGAATATATAATTGTTATATCGAAACAATTTAAAATATACCAGCATTACCCGTCGCGGCTTCGCCCGCGAATATTCTAGTTGCAAAGAGTACGCATAGCAAAAACTCAATCATGAATGCTTTGACTGATTTATCCTTGGTGTGAATAATCAGACTTTATCAATTCAGCTACTGGTGCAGTGGCTAGGGGTTTGTCATTCCTTCATAGGTATATTAGAGTGAAGTTTGTATTCTGGGAATTTCACAGACACTGTTAATTTAAGGACCTTTAAATGTGGTTTTCGGAGACCCTTTGTAGTCGGGTGAAAAAGACCTTTCGTACCACACTCACACGTGAAAATTGCGTGAAAAAATCTAGAGTGCCCCTTGACCCCCTTAAGTGCATTATAATGTATGTATTGATGAATTTTACAGCTTAATTTGGTTCAGTGATAACCTTATAACCATCTGGAAACTTTCACAGTAATGTATTGTGCCCAACTCTAGGAATGGGTATTCCAAGATTCAGACACCTAGATATCAAGGGAAAGGCTGTAGCCGCGTTTGAAAGTTGAGATATTTGAATATCGCGCTACATTGCTTCTCGAAGCATTTAGAAATAATTTACCGATACTTGGATGTCAAGTGACGTAGCGAGTAACAGCAGAGGTGGAGGCTATTTATTGATTAAATAGTTAAACATGGAGTAGAGACTTGAGACTGGGATCAGATTACTGGCACGGCCAAAAGAAAGAGAATGCAATTAGTATCAAGTAAATCGGACCAGGGATTCAAGAGATATGAGGATTTCTAGATTACAACGTGATGACGCGTGACCCTGGCAGTTTTGAATAAAAGCCAGCTGGCCGAAGCATGGTCAGCTCATTCTAACACAAGCACTTGGCGAGCAAGTTGCATCTACGCTGAGCCAAGGCACATGGTTGCCGGATCTACGCAGAAGTTCTTTTCAAAGTCGTGATAGTCACGAAAAGTGCTGCGCTACGAGTTGGAACTTAGTAAGTTTACGGCGAGGAGAATCACTGAGGTGATTGATTTTTCTACAGACATTGGTGGAAATATTTATATTTCTACAAGGACATATGCTAGACTTTGTCTAGAAAATAGTATTTTGTCACAGTCCAGTAATAACATAATACTTGGATGTTTAAATCCATTTCAAGTCAGTTTTCATTTTTTGTAACTAGTTAACCACTTCGATCTGTCAGTACACTGAAGACTAGTCTATAACGGTGGCGTACATTAGTCTACGCAAGGGAAACTGCAAGTTGCTTAGCGCATGGCAGATGGTGATATAATAAACCATGCCCAGGGAACGATCTTCAGAACAGCCGTTAATTGCTTAGACTGTCAGTGTTTTTCTTGTACTGATAAGATTACAGTGAGTTATGTTACAACTGACATATTTAAGAAGAGATCACTTAGATCTGACCCTATTTAAACAAACTGTTATGGCTTTGATAGAAGCCGATATTAAAATGGAACAACAGTTAATTCAAACGTCAAAAGATACTACCACTATGTCTGACTAGACGAATTGTGGGTATATGATGGCGGCGGATACAAGGATTATACGTGCTTGTCCAATAGGGCATGTCTATGGATAAATCCGGTACAGACCAGGTTTACTACACTTCAAGACCATCAAGAAATGTAAGCCACATTTGAATTATTTTATGCCTAGCTAATTGGAACAAACTATTTTTTCTGCAGATGACCAACACATTTTTTTCTTCGTATTTAAAGCTTGCAATGATTTACGCAAGACTTATTAGAGTTATTCTGAGTATTTTCAGCACTCAGAACAGTTTAGGATCGATGACCGAGCATTTCGAGCATTTATTTGAATATTTCATATTTTTGGGAAATCACGGTAATCAGCCGATGTAACTGTAAAAGTTAAATTTATTTTTGTTGAGGAATGGATATTTTTTCCATATTCGAAGATTCGAACATGTGGATTCTCACATAATGAGATGATAATTAAACATATTTAAAATAATATAAATAATAATAATAATAATAATCCACTAATAATAATAATAATAATTTTTATAATTTTTCTAAATAATTCTTGGATATTATATTTTCTAATAATCATATGTATTGAGAGAGAGCCTATGAAGTAGTTTAATCATTTCTAGTTTGGAACAGGAGATTTTCCGAAGGAGAGTGGTTAACGCAAGCCCGCATTCAACCAACATTTCAGTTCTGGTTGAACAGTTGATATTTGCAATGAGCAAAGTATATTTTTCAGATAACACGGAGAGGCATGAAACGGGAAGCAATTGATATTTGTATCAAATAGGATATTTTTGTATTCATATAAAATCATGACGTAAATACACTCGAAAGTGAAATAAAGATTTTCATAAGTATGGTAAATTCACGGGTTGAACTGAATGGTAAAATAAAATAAACTTGTCAGTTTATTAATCTTCCAGTGTTGATAACAAGCAGAGGCTTGATTTATTGTATAAATTTTGGGAAGAAAATTTATATGTGTGGAGTAGTTGAAATGCCATTCCCAGGTGCGCATGTTAAGTCGTAGGAATGAATAGGTTTTTTCGAGCATCAATCAAATAGCAGGTTCGATTTCTCAGGTTTATAGTAGGAGTATTGGAACTACACATTTCGTTGGATGAATGACCCGAAGGTTATTTCTTGAAAACCATCAGTTCTTATTTCAACCTTGTTTACGAATTCCATTTAGACTTTGATTTTGCTAGAACCCGGATTTGTCATGATAGTAGTTTATTCTTCTTCAGAGGAAGACCTTTGCCGTTGTTGTTGTAATATTGTGTTCTTACACAAATAGTAGAATGGGCCACTGCCAATTAAAAATAATTCTTTAACCACGAATAATTTAAAGGATATTTTCAATCCTAGTGCCATGAACTAAATGAATTCATTATAAAACTACAATTCTAATTTCCGCATTCTGTCGAAGAATTGCAAGTTGTGAAAGTTGCTAAAAATGGCCATGAATATAAATATTTTTTATAATAATGATTCCAAGTGGAAAATTAAATAATTGAATGGTTCAACCATTTATTGATCAAGTTGATGATTCAGAAGTCATATATTTTGCTAGGAACTTGAAGTTCATAATCGGGTCACTTCTCGAATGTTTAATGTCAGAAGAACAATTAATTGTTGTTGTGCTTCGCACAGTTCTTCGATGCTATGCTCAAAGGTCAAATACTTTTCAGATGTTATTAATATATGTAAATGATTTGTGTTGCTTCAATGATGATAATATTTTTCGACAATGTATTTTTGAAACTGGAAAACTAAGTGAAAGTTAAAAATTCTATGAACATTTATTCTACGAGTGTTAATATCATGTAAATAGTCAAACAGTGATCTACGATATTTCCAGTATAGACAATTAACTTTGAACTGGAATTAAATATTAATAATTTTGGAACACAGTCCACAGGACTATTAATCGGACTTGTGTTTTCAAAAAGATTGTCAAATGTGTTTGGAAAATTTCTGTATATTGTGTGTAAATAAGAGTGTGGATCGCCACACGTGGATGATGCTGCTTTGAGCATCCTTGCAGTCAGATTTTAACTTAAAATAAACTGAGATAATTTTACAGGATGTGTTACTCCCAATTAAATCTCCTTCTATCCTTATTGTTGCATTGAGCCAAGAATCAGTAAAGCATTTTTTTAAATTTGATGTCGTTTTTTGCGATTTGCTTTAACCCATCTGGCGCTCCGGGATATTTTGACTCTCGTGCTGACTGAGTATTGGTAAAATGCATATGTGGTCGTGCGGACTCCGGTCTAAACGGGCACATAAAATAAGATAGAGAGAGAAATGGCGCCCAACGTGGGGCCCGATTTAGACATGGTCAATCGCATGCCGATTTAAATTGTGATAATTTTTATAGAAATATTTTGGGAGTTGAGAGATGTCTGGTTTGGATGAATAACTTAGTAGGAAACCCAATTAGTGGGGAAAATTAAAAATTTAACTTGGTTAATAATTAGAATGGGTTTGATTATTTTTGATAATGGCTTAACCATTAGGGCGTCAAGTAAATTCAGTAGTAAACGTTCGATGACTGGACATACACATTATTAGAATCCAGGTGGAGGATATTTGAGAACTTGCATATTTTTCTTGTGATATTGTGGTAAATGTAATTCGTAAAAGTAGAGAATTTTGTTTTTCCATCACGTCGACATTAGGACAAATCTCATTTTATTAGAGTGTTCCAATTAGCTATTCATATTTCTTGTTCTAGTTATAAGCTTGTGTTTGCCACTGTTGTATACCCCAAGTTTTGAATAATAATTGAAATTATGGAAGAAATGATGAGGATGATGAGGAGTTTGGAGGAGAGTTCAAAAGAAGCTGGACGGCGTGTAGCCGCCATTATGAAAGAAAATACGGAGGCTTTAGAAAAGAAACTTAGAGAAAATTCTGATTCTTTAGAAAATAAACTGAAGGAAAATTCTGATTCTTTAGAAAATAAACTTAAAGAAAGTTTAAATGATAAACTTAAAGAAAATTCTGATTCTTTAGAGAATAAACTTAAAGAAAATTTAAATGATAAACTTAAAGAAAATTCTGATTCTTTGGAAAATAAACTTAAAGAAAATTCTGATTCTTTAGAAAGCAGGTTAAAAGGTAACTTAAAAGAAAGTTTAGAGGATAAACTCAAAGAAAATTCCGATTTGTTAGAGAGCAGGTTAAAAGATAACTTGAAGGAAAATTTAAATAGTAAATTTAATTCAATGGAAAGTAAATTTAAAGAGAATTCTGAAATTTTGAAAATGACACTTGAGAGTAAAATGAATAAATTATGCGACAAAACACATGAGCTCGAAACTTCATTAGCTACTAACGCAAGTTTAATGGACGATAAATTTCGCGATGCCGATCTTCGATCTCAAAGCTTAGCTGATAGGATAGAACATGGTCTTAGGAAAGTTGGTGAAGACATGGTCAACCTGGAAGTCAGAGTGAAGAAGGAGAGTAACGAGATGGGAATTCTAGTTGTTCAACGTTTAACGGAACAATTCAAAGAACTTGTCATGGGAGAAATAAGAGAAGGTGTGATTAATGAGTTGCAAACTGAAATTAAAACCACAGTTGTCAATGAAATTAAAGACACACTCAAGCTGGAGAACCAAGAGGGAATCAAGGAGATTAGGGAATCTTTGTCATCCCATATTGAAGTAATTGCCAAAGATATCCAAGCAACTCAGAAGGACATATCAGATATGACAGGGTCATTGAAAAGTCATGAGGCTGTTATGAACCAGATATTCATTGATGTTAAGGACAATTGTAAAGAAACTGAAGCAATTAAGAAAATGGCAGAAGAAAACCAGAAGGAACTTGAGGCTATGAAAACTCAAATCAAGGATGAGAAGCAGTCTGACCATCTGTTAAAAATGCCAAATGTAAGGGGAAAGGAACAGATACAGATAAATCTAGGAGGAGCTAGAGAGACTGACAGACAGGATGAGGTCAGGACAGTATTTCAATCCAACCCCATAACTGTATTTAAGAATATAGAGGATAAGCCTTCTAAATTTTCAGGGCGAGATTCTGTGACACCCGTGGAATTTTTGAGAGAAGCAGGGGATTACCTGAAAGATTCCAAGATCCCTAAAGAAAGACAGATCCGAGTGATAGGGAAGTTTTTGGAAGGTCCTGCACTTCTTTGGTTTAGAGCTTTTAGATCCACTCTAACCACTTTTGAGGAGTTTTCTCGTGGGCTATTGAAAAAGTTTTGGTCCCCGGAAACCCAACAGCAAGTCAGAGCAGAGTTATATTCGAAGAGATTCTCGACGTCACAACCTACTCGATACTCTACGTACTTTTCTGGACAGCTGTCTAAACTCCAACATTTAGATCCGCCGATGCCAGATAACGAATTGATTACTGCATTGATACGTCAATTTCCAGCAGACGTCCAGAGGACTTTGATCGCTGCTGATATCTATAATATGGAGCAATTTGACGAAGTATTACAGAAGCTGGATCATACGAACGCTCAATTCTTCCATCAGAAGGTAGGAAAGAATAACAACGCTGTGTACGCTGTTATGGCTGATAGTTATTCTCAAACACCTCGAGAGATTCGAGAAGGGCGAGAAGAGAAAACGCCGAGGGAAGATTCCAATAAGAGAGGATGGAACCAGTACAGTAACAGATACAGTTACAAACCATATGCGAGACCGGATGGTGGTAATCGATACAATACTCGATGGAGAAGACCACGAGATACTCAAGGAAGGTACCAGGAAAGAAGATATTATGGTAGAAACAACTACAATAACAGAGGGAATGTAGATACTCGTCAGTCCAATGAAGAGTTTAACAAGGACACAAGGAAAAATTTGGAAGCAAGACACCAAGATAACTTGCAAATTTTGGAGCAGAGGCCCAATGATCCAGGTCCATCGGGAACACAACAATCCCGGGGGAATGGTAATGAAAAAAAAACTTCGAATTCACAGTAGAAGATAGAATTTTGAACACTTTCACTTCCAGAATTATTAAATGGCAAGCAGAGGATGATGACTTAATTCAACAGAATGACGAACGAAAAGAAATGGGTACAAGAATTAGAATGCCAATCATATCATGCGAAGTATTCGGTATGCCTGTCGATACTTTGATCGATACTGGGGCTATGCTTTGTCTGGTGAGTGAGAAGCTTTATATTCTGTGGAAGCTCAAAGAGAATTTAGAAGAGATTCCAGTATCAGGAATTAAGATCCAAGGAATAATACCCAATAAAATATCTCTGTGTAAAACACAATTATACTTATGTATTACGATTGGAGGACATGATTTCCGACATGTGTTTGTTGTAATGAAGGACATGGCTTTTGACATGATATTGGGAGCAGATTTCATTCAGAAATATCAAGCAGTGATAGACATGAAGACAGAGACGATCAGATTCAAGAATACCGAAGAGATTAACTTCGAGGGAAAAGAAGAGGATGACATCGAGGGAGATGCTCAATGGTCTCTGATTTTTCATGAAGCTGAAGGAATAGAAGTCTACACTGAGAAGGAGTCCCCAGAGCTAGGGAAAATTTTGGAAGAGTATCACGATATTTTTGATATTAAACCTGGTGAAATTAAAGATTTTGAATATCGTATTCGTGTAAATGATGATGCACCTTTTCATGCTAAATTGTATCCAGTAGCAGAAAAGCACCGAGAAAGAGTAAAAGTGCTTATCAAGGAGATGGAAAGCAACAATGTGATTGAAAAGTATACTACATCTTATGTCAATCCATTAGCAGTAGTATCTAAGCAAGATGGAAGTCTGAGACTATGTTTAGACGCGCGAAATTTGAATTCAAGATTACTGCCAGAGTATGACAGACCACCAATCATTAGGGAATTGTTAAGGAAATTCCAAGGCAAGGTCTGGTTCTCTAATATTGATCTCACTTCGTCCTACCATCATATTAGGCTTAGTGAAGATTCTAAGAAGTTTACAGGATTTATGTTTGACCAGCAGACATATGTATTCCGCCGTCTACCATTTGGAGTCAAAACATCTGGATCCGTTTTGATCAGAGCACTGGAACAAAATTTGAGTCCTGAAGTAAAAGAGATAGCAATTCGTTATATAGATGATATCTTAATTGCATCCGAGACAAAGGAGGAACATTTGTTACATCTTCAGATGTTATTCGCAGATTTGAGAAAAGCGAACTTCAAAGTAAACCTTCGAAAATGTCAGTTCTTTCGAAAGGAAATAAAATTTTTGGGTCATATTTTGGACGGAGAAGGATACCGTCCCAATGAGACGAAGATACAGGCAATTGCAAATTTCCCTAGACCTACTAGAGTGAAGAATGTCCGTAGTTTTCTCGGGACATGCCAATTCTTTGCAGGGTATTGTCCAAACTTCACCAAGACAGTTGCGCCATTGCAGGAATTGTTAAAGAAAGGAAATAAATGGAAATGGGATAAAGATTGTGAACAATCATTTCAAGATGCCAAGAGGTTATTGGTAAACAGTGTGAAATTGGAGTATCCTGACTTTACCAAGAATTTCATCATAGAATCTGATGCATCCACCGTAGGGATTGGAGCTATTCTTCTTCAAGAAGATGAAGACCACAAGAGACATTACCTGGCGTTCATTAGCAGGAAACTTCGTCCATCAGAGAGGAATTATTACACCACAGAGTTAGAAGCACTTGCTGTAATATTCGCATTGGAGTCGTGGAAGAAAATGTTAATTGGACATTCAGTCATTGTGAGGACTGATCACCACGCATTGGAGTTCATTTTGAGAACAAACTTTGCCAGCGATAGAATAACTAGATGGTCACTTTTTATTCAGCAATTCAACCTAGTTATTGAACACACTCCTGGAAAGTGGAACGTGGGAGCTGATTTATTGAGTAGAGCAGTGGAGTCTACATCTAAGGTTTTTCAAGTTAACCTGACGCAGGAAGATGAAGATACCTTGAGAAGGTTAAGGTTATTGCATTTATCCCAGAGGAGAGACCGACGTCTTAGGAACATTTTTCGTTTTCTACAGGGAAACATGGATCCAAATGATGATGATTTTGTGGAAACTGAAAGAATTTCCAGAGATTTTATGATGTTAGATGGTTTAATCTACATGTTTGCAGATCCCGACCATACGAAGCTGAGAGTAGTGATACCTCCACGATTGCAAAAACCCATTATTTGGATGGCACATAGAATCGCAGGTCATGCTGGAGTAGATAAGACAGTCAACATGATTCAAGAGAAATTTTCGTGGGAGCGAATGCGACAAACTGTCAGAAACACTATTCGAGAATGCGACTTATGCCAAAGGAGTAAACATAATTCTAGATTACTGAGAGAATTACCAAGGCCTATTATTCCTTCTAAGCCTTGCGAAATCTTCGCGATTGATTTATATGGTCCTCTCCCAAAGTCTAAAAGAGGTAACCGATATATTTTGGTGACTATGGATGTTTTCAGCAAATACACCATGTTACATCCAATTCAGAAGGCAAACGCAAAGTATTGTGCGAAGAGAATTAGAGACAGCGTAATTCCGGAAGCAGGCAAACCGGAATTCCGTTTATCAGATCGTGGACCTCAATTTACATCTTTAGAGTTTCGAACCATCATGAATAATCTTGGGATTAAACAATTGTTTTGTTCTATTAGACATCCAGAGAGCAATCCAGCAGAACGCGTGATGGCTGAGATAGCAAAATTTTGCCGCCTCTATTGTCCAAATGAGCATTGGAAATGGATGGATGTTCTTTCTTTAGCATCCGAATCCATCAACTCTACAATTCATGAGAGTACTGGACAGATTCCTATGTTGCTTCATCATGGAATTAAACCAACACGATTATGGGATCGAATCATCTCTATTCCATCTGAGATTGAACCAAGTCGTCAGATGAGGGAAACTCTAGCTTTAGACAAGTTGAGGAGCCAAGCTGAGAAAAGAGAGCGCAGAGTGAGAGGAAAGCGTTTTCGCAGACCCTTGCGCGTAGGAACTCTTGTTTTAGTGAAAAGACCTACAACCTCTGACGTGCAAAATCGAGTGTACTCGAAATTTGCAAGCCTTTACGCTGGACCCTATCGTATTGTGGAAGTAAACAACAATGGAAGCTATGAAGTAGCCAATACACGAACTGGTAACATCGTGGGAACTTATAATGCATCGAATTTGAAGATTTATTATTCAAGAACCAGATGATTTAATGTGTAGATAGGAAAAATAAAAATTTTTCAATTTTTATTTTTTTGCTAGGTGTGGGGTGGATGTGCCCAACTCTAGGAATGGGTATTCCAAGATTCAGACACCTAGATATCAAGGGAAAGGCTGTAGCCGCGTTTGAAAGTTGAGATATTTGAATATCGCGCTACATTGCTTCTCGAAACATTTAGAAATAATTTACCGATACTTGGATGTCAAGTGACGTAGCGAGTAACAGCAGAGGTGGAGGCTATTTATTGATTAAATAGTTAAACATGGAGTAGAGACTTGAGACTGGGATCAGATTACTGGCACGGCCAAAAGAAAGAGAATGCAATTAGTATCAAGTAAATCGGACCAGGGATTCAAGAGATATGAGGATTTCTAGATTACAACGTGATGACGCGTGACCCTGGCAGTTTTGAATAAAAGCCAGCTGGCCGAAGCATGGTCAGCTCATTCTAACACAAGCACTTGGCGAGCAAGTTGCATCTACGCTGAGCCAAGGCACATGGTTGCCGGATCTACGCAGAAGTTCTTTTCAAAGTCGTGATAGTCACGAAAAGTGCTGCGCTACGAGTTGGAACTTAGTAAGTTTACGGCGAGGAGAATCACTGAGGTGATTGATTTTTCTACAGCCATTGGTGGAAATATTTATATTTCTACAAGGACATATGCTAGACTTTGTCTAGAAAATAGTATTTTGTCACAGTCCAGTAATAACATAATACTTGGATGTTTAAATCCATTTCAAGTCAGTTTTCATTTTTTGTAACTAGTTAACCACTTCGATCTGTCAGTACACTGAAGACTAGTCTATAACGGTGGCGTTCATTAGTCTACGCAAGGGAAACTACAAGTTGCTTAGCGCATGGCAGATGGTGATATAATAAACCATGCCCAGGGAACGATCTTCAGAACAGCCGTTAATTGCTTAGACTGTCAGTGTTTTTCTTGTACTGATAAGATTACAGTGAGTTATGTTACAACTGACATATTTAAGAAGAGATCACTTAGATCTGACCCTATTTAAACAAACTGTTATGGCTTTGATAGAAGCCGATATTAAAATGGAACAACAGTTAATTCAAACGTCAAAAGATACTACCACTATGTCTGACTAGACGAATTGTGGGTATATGATGGCGGCGGATACAAGGATTATACGTGCTTGTCCAATAGGGCATGTCTATGGATAAATCCGGTACAGACCAGGTTTACTACACTTCAAGACCATCAAGAAATGTAAGCCACATTTGAATTATTTTATGCCTAGCTAATTGGAACAAACTATTTTTTCTGCAGATGACCAACACATTTTTTTCTTCGTATTTAAAGCTTGCAATGATTTACGCAAGACTTATTAGAGTTATTCTGAGTATTTTCAGCACTCAGAACAGTTTAGGATCGATGACCGAGCATTTCGAGCATTTATTTGAATATTTCATATTTTTGGGAAATCACGGTAATCAGCCGATGTAACTGTAAAAGTTAAATTTATTTTTGTTGAGGAATGGATATTTTTTCCATATTCGAAGATTCGAACATGTGGATTCTCACATAATGAGATGATAATTAAACATATTTAAAATAATATAAATAATAATAATAATAATAATCCACTAATAATAATAATAATAATTTTTATAATTTTTCTAAATAATTCTTGGATATTATATTTTCTAATAATCATATGTATTGAGAGAGAGCCTATGAAGTAGTTTAATCATTTCTAGTTTGGAACAGGAGATTTTCCGAAGGAGAGTGGTTAACGCAAGCCCGCATTCAACCAACATTTCAGTTCTGGTTGAACAGTTGATATTTGCAATGAGCAAAGTATATTTTTCAGATAACACGGAGAGGCATGAAACGGGAAGCAATTGATATTTGTATCAAATAGGATATTTTTGTATTTATATAAAATCATGACGTAAATACACTCGAAAGTGAAATAAAGATTTTCATAAGTATGGTAAATTCACGGGTTGAACTGAAAGGTAAAATAAAATAAACTTGTCAGTTTATTAATCTTCCAGTGTTGATAACAAGCAGAGGCTTGATTTATTGTATAAATTTTGGGAAGAAAATGTATATGTGTGGAGTAGTTGAAATGCCATTCCCAGGTGCGCATGTTAAGTCGCAGGAATGAATAGGTTTTTTCGAGCATCAATCAAATAGCAGGTTCGATGGCTCAGGTTTATAGTAGGAGTATTGGAACTACACATTTCGTTGGATGAATGACCCGAAGGTTATTTCTTGAAAACCATCAGTTCTTATTTCAACCTTGTTTACGAATTCCATTTAGACTTTGATTTTGCTAGAACCCGGATTTGTCATGATAGTAGTTTATTCTTCTTCAGAGGAAGACCTTTGCCGTTGTTGTTGTAATATTGTGTTCTTACACAAATAGTAGAATGGGCCACTGCCAATTAAAAATAATTCTTTAACCACGAATAATTTAAAGGATATTTTCAATCCTAGTGCCATGAACTAAATGAATTCATTATAAAACTACAATTCTAATTTCCGCATTCTGTCGAAGAATTGCAAGTTGTGAAAGTTGCTAAAAATGGCCATGAATATAAATATTTTTTATAATAATGATTCCAAGTGGAAAATTAAATAATTGAATGGTTCAACCATTTATTGATCAAGTTGGTGATTCAGAAGTCATATATTTTGCTAGGAACTTGAAGTTCATAATCGGGTCACTTCTCGAATGTTTAATGTCAGAAGAACAATTAATTGTTGTTGTACTTCGCACAGTTCTTCGATGCTATGCTCAAAGGTCAAATACTTTTCAGATGTTATTAATATATGTAAATGATTTGTGTTGCTTCAATGATGATAATATTTTTCGACAATGTATTTTTGAAACTGGAAAACTAAGTGAAAGTTAAAAATTCTATGAACATTTATTCTACGAGTGTTAATATCATGTAAATAGTCAAACAGTGATCTACGATATTTCCAGTATAGACAATTAACTTTGAACTGGAATTAAATATTAATAATTTTGGAACACAGTCCACAGGACTATTAATCGGACTTGTGTTTTCAAAAAGATTGTCAAATGTGTTTGGAAAATTTCTGTATATTGCGTGTAAATAAGAGTGTGGATCGCCACACGTGGATGATGCTGCTTTGAGCATCCTTGCAGTCAGATTTTAACTTAAAATAAACTGAGATAATTTTACAGGATGTGTTACTCCCAATTAAATCTCCTTCTATCCTTATTGTTGCATTGAGCCAAGAATCAGTAAAGCATTTTTTTAAATTTGATGTCGTTTTTGCGATTTGCTTTAACCCATCTGGCGCTCCGGGATATTTTGACTCTCGTGCTGACTGATTATTGGTAAAATGTATATGTGGTCGTGCGGACTCCGGTCTAAACGGGCACAGTATCAATTGGAATTGCATTGCGTCTTACAGAAATAGATGGACCTGTGAGATTCTGTTACCATGGTTGCCGTGTTGCATTCTTTCATTATTTCATTTTAAATATACATGTTTTAAGGTATTTATTTAATTGTGAGGCATTTAAAGAGTAAGTGAGTGCATTACGCTTACGCATTGGGTTATGCTGAACCTATAGGTACCCCATATGTGTAGGTTGGTGCTAATGGGACTTTATTTTCGTTACAAAACTGGAATGGGACCTTAACAGAATAATATAGGGAGGGATTATTGAACATCATTTCATAGTATTGACAAGGCGGATTGCACGAAACATACTATATTTTACCTCGAGTCAATACGGATAAAACTGTTACCAATTTAACATGGTTAACGTGTTCGCCTTTTATTTTAAATCATAAGTGCCCATTTCCCTCCCTCCACCCCCTCCCACTCCGGAGAAATTTCTCTTACAGAAATACGGGTACGAATGTGTCCCATTGGTCGGCGCTGACTCACATGTTAGCTACTACTTTTCCTAGCTGTGGATGTAAAAGTAATTAATTACCTATCACAATACAGCTGTCGGAGGAAAGTTCACCTTTGTATGTAAATGAGTGTCACCGAGCTGTGATGTTAGGACAAGCGTTAATCACAGGTTTTAACAATACCACCCGTTTGTAACGGGACAACCGGAACTTCTCCTAGCCAAATCTCTATGGAAGAGTGCTTCGAACTAGCACAAACACAGGCTACAGTGGTTGTTGCTTATTTTAAGGGCTGCGATATCGTGGTGTGTGTGTGTGTGTGTGTGTGGAATTTGTGTTGCTATGGCTGTGTTATTGTGATGGCTGTACTACTGTAGTGTGTTAATTTGCAAATTGGGGATAGGATTGGAAAGGAGACGGCCGTGGCCTTATGTTAGGAACCAACCCAGCATTAGCCTGGAGTAGAAGTGGAGAAACTACGCAAAACCACTTCCAGAATGGCTGAGAAGGGATTCGAACCCTCCTCTGAGTGTGCCCCGTTCCAGCCCCCACAACAGAATTAAAATTTGTTGGCAGAGCCAGGAATTGACTCGGGCTCTCTGGGGCGACAGCTAAGGACAGTAGTCGCTACACAACGAGGTGGTCAAAAATATACACTGCATGTTTCTGTTACACGTCATTTAGCAAGTTGTTAGTGCATTTCGAATGGTCACTCGTGGTATTTCTAACAAACTTTCGTATTGTTCTTGTTGCTGTTAATTCATTTTACGGTCTTGGGGCTACTTGGTCATCATCCCCATGTATTTTGACGTGTTTTCAGTTTTTATGTTCAAAACGGAACTGTAAAATGGGGTTGCCTACCCACCCGCAATCGGCTTGAAATCTGCTCGCAGCGCGCTAGCGACGGGGCTGAGTTCAATTTCGCTGATTGCCGCCTTCTTATGCAGCATTGCAAAGTATTTTGCTCTTTCAAAATATATTTACACAGGCTTCAGAATAAGTTTCAACGATTTCTGTTTCAGAACTTGTTACTGTATTTTACGCTTCTCTTAATGGCTTTTGCAGAGCATTTCTACGAAATAAAATTGTATTTTACAACATAGTTTATTACAACACAATGTATTTTTGTGTTGTATTTTATTTACAACACAATGTATTGCTTTTAACCCAGTACCACAAAACTCAATTTTGTAACAACTCATTTCAAAATTATATCTTGTTTTCTAGTATTGGGTTAAATAGCAATAAATGGTGTTGTAAATAAAATACAACACAAAAATACATTGTGTTGTAGTAAACTATGTTGTAAAATAAAATATCATTTTATAGAAATGCTCTGCTAAACCCAGTAACAGAAGCGTAAAATAACAAGTTCTGAAACACAAATCGTTCAAACTTATTGTGAAGCCTGTGTAAATATATTATGAGAGAGCAAAATTTTGTGGAATGCTGCATACGAAGGCAGCAATCAGTCAAATTGAACTCAGCCACGTCGCTAGCGCACGTCCATGAATTTAGTAATGTTTGCTTTCTTGGTCCGTATTGAGTACAATATCTATAAGATAACGTCACTTTTCAATACAACAACTATATATTTTACTAGCAGTAGTACCCGGATTCGCCCGGTGGATATATTTATTTGTTTTATGGATGATAATGAATACAACAGGGTCATTATCTTTGTGTGCCCCGGTAAACACGGCAAGCTAAGCCGGCGTTGACTGGCACTGATCAAGGGCGCGCGTACACAGTTCAATGGGTGGTGGCGCGCACTTTCACACTTTGACCAAACATGTTCAATAATGTGTACTTACAGTGATCATAGTCAATGCTGAAAATATCCTCCCTCTCTTGGAACACACACCTCACATCTTCTGATGAAACAATGGACAACAATCTCATCTAATTTTTGTTCTCTAAGAACACAACGTTGTCTGTTAATAATTTTTTATTATTATTTACGGAGCCTGTTTTCTTGAATCGTTTACGAGCCTCCTAATTGTACTGGCAATAGGCACAGGTCTTTCCTGGAAACTTGATTAGAAATGTTCGTCTTGTTTCAGAACAAGACTTTCTGATTTTAATATACGAATTATGGATATACACACGTTCGCGCAATGTGAATTGGTGTCTAGGCATGACCAACAATCACAGTAATCACAATACTCAGTAAACGTGTAACACTAACGTCCAAGCTTTGCAGATACACGTCCATATGAATGACAAAACACGTGTGAACTAACAATATGAGTCTGCGGAGCGGGATATTGCGAGGTCCACTCGCTCCGAACCTGGCCAGCCAAATGACGCCATAGTTTGCCGCGATTACCGGGGCGCACAAAGATAATTACCCTGTACTACTGAACTGCCACAAACTAATGATTGTTGAGAAAGCCCGTTTGTGGTGGTGATAAGCAAGCTGCGGGGTTCTAGTACGTGTGCAATGAAGTTAGATCGCACCGTACTATAGCACGGGGAAGCTTCTCCTGTGACCTTCGGGTGTAATGATGAACACATGTGACGTACAGCGGATAAATGGACTGATCGCATGGTTCGTCGACTGTCGTGGACGGGCTGGCAGTTAATAGGGCGTGCGTCATCTCAACTTCGTGCGATACTAATCTGATAGCACTGTACGTACTAAGACCCCGCAGCCTGGTGATAAATAGTAAAATGGACGTGACGTCCAGGTCATTTTCCCATAATGATAATGATAATAATGAACATGTAATTTAATAACAAATTGTAAAAATTGAGTAGAAAGAGGAGTAAGTAAATAAAAGACACTGCCTATATCTCATTGGCTGTATGGAAAGTAGAGAGCAATCGTCTTTTGCCGCATGGCGCTGTAGGAAAATCGGTGCTTATCTGAAAACTTCGGTTGTCCCGAGCTCCTGAGGGTGCAAATGTATAATTATTCACCACATGGCGCAGTTCGATATTTTGTTCGTGTGCCAAACGGTCTAAGTCTAGGGAATAAAGAGAGCTGTCCAATTTTTTAAAGCATTGTAATTGTTCCCTTGCGTCATCATATGGAACATGTGTTCGTATCCCAACTAGTCCACGGTCTTTCGAGGCATGGGGCGTTCAACCCACTATACGACCACATGTTCAGGATTTGAGTCTGTCAGGTAACTACTCTACTTGAAAGAAACAACAAATTCCTAAATATATCATTTAATGGTATTTACTCATGGAAAAACACAACACAAAACACGAAAATATGACAATTACTTCCCACAACAACAAAATCAAAATTATATGTGAGTCTCTTCTCATAAAGTTTGGCGCTCTCCCGCACCCACATCTCTCCTAGATATCCTAACACTGGTACTCTTCGACATTGACGAGCGTTCGTAGTGTCTTTCACATAGCACAATTTACATTAAAATTTGCATATCACAACACAACAATGAACACAAAATTACAACAGAATAATCATTATGTGCAATTATTAAAATACTTGTCCGTTTTGAAACGGAACATTTACCTTGAATGTTATTGATTTCATTAGCTTGTTCCTTTCTTAACATGCGTTGCTTTTCCTTTCTGAGCACATCGTTTTCCTTTTCCCATTAATTTCAAACGCTGAAGTGATATACCTTTCCCTCCAAAATACACATAGTTATTGAATTTTAGCTTCACCATACAACAACCATCTGGGTCTGGTCATGTCATTATTATCATTACGAAAGTGTCATATCGTTAAGTTATGCTACCCGTCTGAATAAATTAGCATAAACTGGGTAATTACTCTTTACAAAAATGCATCTATTTATTTGGTGCAGTTAAGCTGTCCTCAGACAATAACTTGGCCAAATCTTATCCGATTACTACGATCCAACATTCTATACACATGGATACAGTGCATATAATTCATTTGATACCATAATATCAATCATATTTCAATTACTTTCAGAGTTAACGATATTTCTCAGTGTACCAGTACAACCTTAAAAGAAAAAGAAAAAGGGATCCGGTGAATTGACTCTCCTCGGTGTGAACAAAAGATTTTTCACGGACCGCCCTCCTCAAGATGGCTACCCGATCTGTGGCCTCCATATGCCTTCCTGACCGACTTTCTGCAAGTAAATAAACTTGGCCATGTGCTCACCCGGTGGTGCAGCTCTCCCAGAGGTACCTGATTGGATTGTGTCATTACGAATTGAGTCGATCTAAGTATTTAACACCTACACTTAGGGTATCTAATGGGCTCATTTCGGCTCCTAATTAGTATTCATAGCGAGGGATGGATCACAAATAGTTTCGCCGTTCTATGGACGTAATCAGTGGCTCTGTACGCGTACCAGCCGAGTTTCAAACTGTTTTCTCGCTTTACGGGCACGAATATCTATAGAGGAAATCAACTGTTTCCTACTCGAAGAATTTTGTCTTACCTCTATGGGTAGATCAATTATTATACTGGCTTACCTAGGGTGTCTAATTGTTTTCCCTGGCAGCGAAGACTCTGCTAACAGTGGGATACAGACAGCCTCTGCCCCAACTCTGTTGCGAATACATATGTATGCTCTGAGGCGATACCACATCGTAGATTCGAAGATTGGCCTACTAGATTCATCAACGCGAGAACTATTTCGGATGGTCCCTGCAATTATTGACGCAAATCTCTTGATTCTACGTTACATGCTCGCTGGTAGCGGCTAAAACACCATTTCTTTCAGATGACTCAATTCATAAAGCACTCAGGTCCTCCATACATTTACTTATAAACCAAGGCTTTACGTAGCTCTAAAACAAGTATTAATTTTACTGGCACTTCACATTAACTACCTTAATGGCTTTCAAATACAACCATGTAGCATTTAACATTATTTAATATTTATTTAACATTTCAATGACACTGGAAAAAACTCTCTTTATCTCGCTATTATATCTCTCTTTCTCACTTTTCACAATAACACAGTACTCTTTCAATTGATATGACACAATTTGCACGTTCTATAGGCATCAGTATGCCGATTTACATATTTATTATTGACACCGACCTCAGATTATTATTATTATTATTATTATTATTATTATTATTATTATTATTATTATTTAACGTTACCGTTACTTTCATCAACATCTTACGCCTAAATGGTCGTAAGTTTATCATCCTCAAAGCCCTATATTTATAAAAATACGAGGGATGTGAGCTCGTATACAAATGACTGCTAATTCATAATATTTGAGGAAATGACATGTTGTATGGTGAGCTATTAAATCATATTAACATATTTGGATGGTACTCACTTTCATTTGTGCTGGGTTATTCCAACATGACAGCAATTCGCCCACCATTCTGCATACTTCTAAGCCATCATGATACTTTTCACACGAAACATTGAATACGGTTTGCCCATGGTAATTACATCTTGTAATACCGGCATTTTACACTTTGAAACAATATACATTATTTTAACACCCAAACATAATCACTTTTAATGATCACTTTTAAAATAACTTTACAAATAATTTACACACGGAGCCTTGCTTGGCTTTCCACTACTGCCTGACTTCAGAGATGCGACGCAGCCCAATTCTGACAACCGCCTGTCTCCTCCGAAAGTCTACCTCGCGTATGTGTGCTCATCTCCCGTCTCCTTACACTTCTATCTTCTATCTCACAGTGCTGCTCAATCATAAATCACAAACACTTGTGATGCCTTCCAGGTTCCCGTAATATGTAGTGTTCGTTACAATTATATGTGATACTTTAAATATCGTAACACTCCCTGTGGATACGTTCATTGTCTATAAAAATCATACTGCAATATTTCTACGCTGCACTGATTACTAGTCGCGTATACTGCCTGCTTATATGTCTGCTGTAGACTGGTTATAATATTGATGAAGAATTACTTGTACAATGCTGCATAATGCGCCTTTCATTGTTCATCACAAAGATACTCAACATAACTACTTATATATTCCACGCACTTTTCCCGCGTGGTCGAGCAGCATGTCGTTCCACACGTTGACCCAAGAAGAACTGACTCTTTTCTCCTCCTTCTCCCCTATAAAGGTTTCTGACGAAAAGTAGTCCTCTTGAATTTCAGGAGCGGTTCATTTCTTAAATAACGCGATTACTGACAAGGTAAAGCGTGATTCTTGCTCGTCTATTCATGTAGGTTTCAGATTCACTTGCCTGCTGGCAATTCCTTCGTTCAATTAATTAAAATTAATTGCTTTCATCCATGGCTTGGTGACGCTACCTCGAGGTAAATCCCCTCTTGCTACGAGACTGACCGATACCCCTCCGCAGTACGGCTCATAAACACATACAGGCTTTAATTTAGGTGTGCAAATACTCCTAAATTACCTCTCTTGGAATAGAAGTCTCTAGGTGTAAGTCTCGTTCCATTAGAATGCTCCATTCGGCAGTAATTAATTAATTTGTCTTGATGACTCTCCCCCCTCTACTGTTCTGCGTTGTACAGTGGGGATTTTCTTCGTCGTGGATCACGGCCTTCTCACTCCAGTGTCGCCAAGAAATAGTGCACTGGCGTCACGTATGCACCGCCCACTTTCAACTTCACTTTGTCAAAATGTCAAGTTGCCTCTTTCTTTGTAGCTCTCGCTAACATGTACGTATGCTGCCTTGCATTTTACCCAATATTCCAACTTGTATTGCCTAAAATTCCCATTCTGGACGTGGAATTAAGCTATTACTATTATATACTGTCATTATCTCATTGTTCGTCGGGTTCACTGTGGCTGTTCCCCCTCAGAGATCAATGGTTCGATTCTTAGAAAAATCATGGACCTGATCTTTCCTTTATAAAGACCCCGGTTCGATGCCAGTCAGCCGTGTCCAATTGGGCACATAATATGTAACTATTTTCGCAATTCCGCACTAGAACGCTGGTAGGGGTGGCATGATGCAGCCCGTATTGCTATTCAACAATAGACATATTTAAATATTCTTACAGTTACACCGTAATTCCCAGCATCTCTGGACCCCTAGTACAACACCGAAAACCTTTCGACACGATTGGTTCTTGGACCTTAAATCGTGGTTTTTGGGTGCCGTTGTCAGTTATTTATAAAAATCTAGTCTGTTTCACCAAAATGAACCAAAGTTTACGTCCCGAGTTATGGTTCTTGCTTTGCGAGGCTTAAAATGAGATTGGTCCTTCTATGACAAATTCGATATTTTTAGTCTCTGTGCCAAGCGGCCTAAATCTGCGGAATGGCGAGGACTGTCCAATTTCAAGTAGGCAGTGTTATCTGCAGGGTTCCAAATGGTAAATACTAAAAATTTGGTCCAGATCGGTGAAACGGTGTAGATTCGTGCAAAAGGGTCTATACGCAGGGAATGGAGAGGGCTGTTCAAAATGCCAAGTGGTCAGTGTCATTCGTCGGGTTCCAAAGGGTAAGGACGTAAAATTCGGATAAGATCGGTGAATCGGTGTGAATTTGTGCCCGGTGAAATGGGTTAGATTTGTGCCAAAGGGCCTAAATGAAGGGAATTGAGAGTGATATCTAAAATTATTGTTGCCAAAAAACCTTCCTTTGGGTGTGCACAGCAACCCTACAAAATTCCAATGCAATCGGTTAAACGGTGTCGGAGTCTATTAACGTCGGACAGATATACATTTCCATTTTTAGCCTATTTTCATTAATGAGCAAGTAGTTCCGCGAAGAACTAAATAGCCTATTTTCATATATTCCTTCCAATATCCGTTCCCTGACCCGTCCTCAAAAGAAAAAGAAAAACATGGCCATTGGCTGCATTAATAAAAGTATATATCCTACTGATATTAATTGCCTCTATCAACATACAAATGTTCAGTTTGCTGTAATAGATTCGTAGGTATTGAGGACCGTCTATATATTTCAGATGGTCACCATGATGGATTTTGATATATAGGCCTTTGAGTTATGTACTATTACATGAAGATTATTGTGTAGGTGTTTTATTCAAACTTCAATCGCATAATTAGAACACAAGAAACAAATACGAGATTTAACAAGAAGTTCCGTGACGAACTAAAGAGCCTACTTAAATTAGCCTACTTTTCATGACAATGATTATTCTACAGTATATGAATCTACCTGGAATAATGACGAAATTAAGTTGGTAATATCGAAATGTCTAATTAGTTCGAAATATTCCTGGTATAATGTAGCCTAATAGAGCACTACAGTTGGCAGCTATGGTGACTGAATATATCCTTAGCTCCATATCTTAAGGTACAGAATACAAAATTTGGTTGAAGTCCAATGGACGTTACATGCAGTTAGACCAGGCTGATCCAGCCGAGCTGCTCGCTTGTGAGCAACTGAGTACTCGCCGCCTTGTGTGAGTAAACCTGCAATATGCAATACAGCTCTGCTGTAGGGGCTGCCGTTACTAAGCGATGGCTACATCAAGACTGGCAGGAAGTGCATGGACTTGTACTATGGCCTTCGCCCAGTGACGTAGTGGATATCACCCCCAGTCCCTCTTCAACCGTGCTCCGAGCATTACTGCCGAGTACTCGCGTGTACGCATACTCAAACTCGTGGATTTGGAACAGCCTGAGTTAGACATTGGATCTATCAGCACGCGTAAATACATGTTGGCAAGAATGTCATGCATGTGCTGGTTTGAAATAATCGGAAATATTATTATATCTTGTTGTGCCAGTTTTGGATGAAATCCATTTGTTAGTATAGAAGTTACATGTATTTTAGAATTGGACCTATCAGCAAGCATAAAATCACGTTGGCAGCACTGACTTATATTAATTACTCCAAATTAATCTAGAGTGGAAGGTGCTATACGTGTGCAAAGTATAGAGTTGTTAGCTTGCATACTTTCTGATATATTGATATTAGGGTAAAAAATATAGACAGCATTTATAAACAGTTGGCAGCCCTGATTGCTCTAAGAATACTTATAGTCATATCTGTTATGTTCCACATAGCAATACGAAATTTGGCTGAAATCCAACTGATAGTTTAGAAGTTACATGTATTTAAAAAATTCCTCTCGGCACGCCGGAAGGCGGAGGTAGATTTCACCGGGCAAACTAGGGGATAGGCTATTAGGCAAAATATGCAGGTTTTCGTAGGAGGATCAGACCTCATTTATTGCGAGAAAGTATTTTACAATTGGAGGTTAGTTAACATTTTTTCGTCTTTCTATGCATACTTTTAACATTTTACTGTCTTATGGCGATGGTAACCTTCTTGTCATTTGGGGTTAATTTTTATACTTGTGATCACACTGTCCTTATGCAAGGTTTGGAACTAATGTGTAACTATCTAACAGTCTGTTACTTCTTCACGCAAAATTTTATCTCCCGCAGAGATGTTGGTTGGTTCCTCAGTTTAGGGACTGCGACAACGTGGTCATGTAACCCCGTGTACATTGGGTGTGTGTAGAATCTGTCTGATAAACGGTGTTATTTGTGATGACTGTATTAGTCTGTAATTCAGGTAAGGTCTGCAAACGGTCAATTTTAAGTAGTAGTACCTAATTTTGTACCAAATACTAACGTCAACGACACCTAGCTGTGAACTTGGCTGCTAGATGCCACCGCAACCAGCAACTTGCAACGAACGTTGTAACTTCCCCTCCGAAGGAAAGCATGCTGACGGATTTTTAGCGCTCTTAGAAAATCCGGCGACTTTGTCCGGCTTTGAACCAGCACCTTGGGCATAGAAGTTCAGCATGCTACCAGTTAGCCGCTTCCCTCATAGTCAGATGGAACAAGAAGTTCCGTGACGAACTAAAGAGCCTACTTTTCTTAAAATTAAGATTCATGTCATAGATTAATCTACAGTATATGAACCTATCTAGAATAATGACGAAATTAAGTGGGTAATATCGAAATGTCTTAATTAGTTCGAAATAAGGTATACTAGGCATAATGTAGCCTAATAGAGCAATACAGTTGGCAGCTCTGGTGACTGAATATATTCTTACTTCCATCTCCTAAGGTACAGAATACAAAATGTGGTTGAAGTCCAAAGGACGTTACATGGATTTAGACATTGGATTTATTAGTACACGTAAAAGCATGTTGGCAACAATATCATGCGAGTGCTGGTCAGAAATAATCTGAAATATTATATATTTTTGTGCCAATTTTGGATGAAATCCATTTATTGGTATAGAAGTTACATGTATTTAAAAATTGGTCCTATCAGCAGGCTTAGAATCATGTTGGTAGAACTGACGTATATAAGTTACTCCAAATTAATGTAAAATGTCGGGTAATTTACGTGTGCATAGTTTAAAGCTGTCGGCTTGCATACTTACTGATATATTTGGATACAAAATAGAGAGCTATTATTAACAGTTGGCAGCCCTGGTGGCTCTTAAGAATACACTCAGTCATATATGTTTATGTACACATATTACATACAAAATTTGGTTGAAATCCAATTGATAGTGTAGAAGTTACATGCATTTAAAAATTGGACTTATCAGAAGGCTTAAAATTATTTTGGCAACGCTGTCATGTATGGCCACCTGAAAATTACACTGAAATAGTATTATCTACATGTGTGCCAATTTTAGAATAGCTCCCATGTATACCTTCCAAGATATCCAACATGGAGCTCAAATGCATGGGTATTGTTATAACTCTTTGTCCTTTTCAAGGAGTATAATTGAATGTTGGTTGTAGTAGCTTGTTGAAATACAACGTGCTATAGGGATATTAAACATGAATATGAGGTGCCCTTTGCTAGTGCTACCTCTGTAAAAAAATTCTTACAATTCGGTTTCACCGTGTTTGAATTGATCTGGGGAATGGATTTGCACACATACATGGCCGCTATTTGAAAAACTATTGGGCTGATGACCTTGTAGTCAGTCATAAGATTGGCTTTCCACAAAAAGGATTGTTGTTGCAAAATCCGTTAGAGATCAAATTATTAGGATGGTCGAAATTTGATTTAAGCTTTTAACATTTGAGTGGTCGTCATTCCGTTTCCGTCAAGATGGCGGCGATATAAAATATGACACTGAGGTGCCTTTTGCTAGTGCTACATCTGTACCAAATTTCGTTCAATTCGGTTTCACCGTGCTTGAATTGATAGGGAGAATCGACTTGCACACATACTTGGCCACAATCTGCAAACTATTGGGCTGATGATCTAGCAGTATGGTCAGAATATGCTTACCACATAAAGATTTGTTGTTGCAAAATTTGGTAGAGACTAGATTATTAGGTTGGTCGTAATTACATTTTAGCCTTTAACATTTGGGTGGCCGCGATTACGTTTCCGTCATGATGGCGGTGATATAAAACATGACACTGAGGTGGCCTTTTCTAGTCCTACCTCTGTACCAAATTTCGTTCCATTCGGTTTCACCGTGTTCGAATTAATAGGGGGAATCGATTTTCACACAAAGATGGCTGCCATCCGCAAAATATTAGGCTAATGACCTATTAGTTTGGTCAAAGGATGCTCCCTCCATAATGGTATGTTGATGCAAAATTTGGTAGAGATCGGATGATTAGGTTAATCGTAATTTGATTTAATCTTTGAATATTTGTGTGGCCGCCATTAAGTTTCCGTCAAGATGGCGGCGATATAAAATATGACACTGAGGTGCCCTCTGCTAGTGCAACCTCTGCACCAAATTTCATTCCATTCGGTTTCACCGTGTTCGAATTAATAGGGGTAATCGATTTTGACACAAAGATGGCCGCCATCCGCAAACTATTAGGCTAATGACCTATTAGATTTGTCAAAGGATGCTTCCTCCATAAAGGTATGATGTTGCAAAATTTGGTAGAGATCGGATGATTAGGTTAGTCGTAATTTGATTTAAGCTTTGAACATTTGTGTGGCCGCCATTACGTTTCCGTGAAGATGGCGGCGATATAAAACATGACATTGAGGTGCCCTCTGCTAGTGCTACCTCTGTACCAAATTTCATTCCATTTGGTTTCACCTTGTTCGAATTAATAGGGGCAATCAATTTTGACACAAAGATGGCCGCCATCCGCAAACTATTAGGCTAATGACCTATTAGATTTGTCAAAGGATGCTGCCCCCATAAAGGTATGATGTTGCAAAATTTGGTGGAGATCGGATGATTAGGTTAGTCGTAATTTGATTTAAGCTTTGAACATTTGTGTGGCCGCCTTTACGTTTCCGTCAAGATGGCGGTGATATAAAATATGACACTGGGGTGCCCTTTGCTAGTACTATTCTGTACCAAATTTTGTTCCATTCGGTTTCACAGTGTTCGAATTAATAAGGGCAATCGATTTTCACACAAAGATGGCCACCATCCGCAAACTATTAGGCTGATGACCTATTAGTTTAGTCAAAGGATGCTGCCCCCATAAAGGTATGATGTTGCAAAATTTGGTGGAGATCGGATGATTAGGTTAGTCGTAATTTGATTTAAGCTTTGAATATTTGTGTGGCCGCCATTACGTTTCCGTCAAGATGGCGGCGATATAAAACATGACACTGAGGTGTCCTTTGCTAGTGCTACCTTTGTACCAAATTTCGTTCGATTTGCGCTCACCGTGTTTGAATTGATAGGGGGGGGGACAGACATTCAGAGTACACACAGTCACACACACAGACAGACACACTTTTTTTCGCCCTGTAGTGATCTCATAAGTCTACTTTCATTTTTTGCATCTTGACGGAAACGTAATGGCGGCCACACAAATGTTCAAAGCTTAAATCAAATTACGACTAACCTAATCATCCGATCTCCACCAAATTTTGCAACAACATACCTTTATGGAGGAAGCATCCTTTGACAAATCTAATAGGTCATTAGCCTAATAGTTTGCGGATGGCGGCCATCTTTGTGTCAAAATCGATTACCCCTATTAATTCGAACACGGTGAAACCGAATGGAATGAAATTTGGTACAGAGGTAGCACTAGCAAAGGGCACCTCAGTGTCATGTTTTATATCGCCGCCATCTTCACGGAAACGTAATGGCGGCCACACAAATGTTCAAAGCTTAAATCAAATTACGACTAACCTAATCATCCGATCTCTACCAAATTTTGCAACATCATACCTTTATGGAGGAAGCATCCTTTGACAAATCTAATAGGTCATTAGCCTAATAGTTTGCGGATGGCGGCCATCTTTGTGTCAAAATCGATTACCCCTATTAATTCGAACACGGTGAAACCGAATGGAATGAAATTTTGTACAGAGGTTGCACTAGCAAAGGGCACCTCAGTGTCATGTTTTATATCGCCGCCATCTTGACGGAAACTTAATGGCGGCCACACAAATATTCAAAGATTAAATCAAATTACGATTAACCTAATCATCCGATCTCTACCAAATTTTGCATCAACATACCATTATGGAGGGAGCATCCTTTGACCAAACTAATAGGTCATTAGCCTAATATTTTGCGGATGGCGGCCATCTTTGTGTGAAAATCGATTCCCCCTATTAATTCTAACACGGTGAAACCGAATGGAACGAAATTTGGTACAGAGGTAGCACTAGAAAAGGCCACCTCAGTTTCATGTTTCATATCACCGCCATCATGACGGAAACGTAATCGCGGCCACCCAAATGTTAAAGGCTAAAATGTAATTACGACCAACCTAATAATCTAGTCTCTACCAAATTTTGCAACAACATCTTTATGTGGGAAGCATATTCTGACCAAACTGCTAGATCATCAGCCCAATAGTTTGCAGATGGTGGCCAAGTATGTGTGCAAATCGATTCTCCCTATCAATTCAAGCACGGTGAAACCGAATTGAACGAAATTTGGTACAGAGGTAGCACTAGCAAAAGGCACCTCAGTGTCATGTTTTATATCGCCGCCATCTTGACGGAAACGGAATGACGGCCACCCAAATATTAAAAGCTTAAATCAAATTTCGACCATCCTAATAATTTGATCTCTAACGGATTTTGCAACAACATTCCTTTTTGTGGAAAGCATCTTATGACTGACTACAAGGTCATCAGCCCAATAGTTTGCAAATAGCGGCCATGTATGTGTGCAAATCCATTCCCCAGATCAATTCAAACACGGTGAAACCGAATTGAAAGAATTTTTTTACAGAGGTAGCACTAGCAAAGGGCACCTCATATTCATGTTTAATATCCCTATAGCACGTTGTATTTCAACAAGCTACTACAACCAACATTCAATTATACTCCTTGAAAAGGACAAAGAGTTATAACAATACCCATGCATTTGAGCTCCATGTTGGATATCTTGGAAGGTATACATGGGAGCTATTCGAAAATTGGCACACATGTAGGTAATACTATTTCAGTGTAATTTTCAGGTGGCCATACATGACAGCGTTGCCAAAATAATTTTAAGCCTTCTGATAAGTCCAATTTTTAAATGCATGTAACTTCTACACTATCAATTGGATTTCAACCAAATTTTGTATGTAATATGTGTACATAAACATATATGACTGAGTGTATTCTTAAGAGCCACCAGGGCTGCCAACTGTTAATAATAGCTCTCTATTTTGTATCCAAATATATCAGAAAGTATGCAAGCCGACAGCTTTAAACTATGCACACGTAAATTACCCGACATTTTACATTAATTTGGAGTAACTTATATACGTCAGTTCTACCAACATGATTCTAAGCCTGCTGATAGGACCAATTTTTAAATACATGTAACTTCTATACCAATAAATGGATTTCATCCAAAATTGGCACAAAAATATATAATATTTCAGATTATGTCTGACCAGCACTCGCATGATATTGTTGCCAACATGCTTTTACGTGTACTAATAAATCCAATGTCTAAATCCATGTAACGTCCTTTGGACTTCAACCACATTTTGTATTCTGTACCTTAGGAGATGGAAGTAAGAATATATTCAGTCACCATAGCTGCCAACTGTATTGCTCTATTAGGCTACATTATGCCTAGTATACCTTATTTCGAACTAATTAAGACATTTCGATATTACCCACTTAATTTCGTCATTATTCTAGATAGGTTCATATACTGTAGATTAATCTATGGCATGAATCTTAATTTTAAGAAAAGTAGGCTCTTTAGTTCGTCACGGAACTTCTTGTTCCATCTGACTATGAGGGAAGCGGCTAGCTGGTAGCATGCTGAACTTCTATGCCCAAGGTGCTGGTTCAAAGCCGGACAAAGTCGCCGGATTTTCTAAGAGCGCTAAAAATCCGTCAGCATGCTTTCCTTCGGAGGGGAAGTTACAACGTTCGTTGCAAGTTGCTGGTTGCGGTGGCATCTAGCAGCCAAGTTCACAGCTAGGTGTCGTTGACGTTAGTATTTGGTACAAAATTAGGTACTACTACTTAAAATTGACCGTTTGCAGACCTTACCTGAATTCAGACTAATACAGTCATCACAAATAACACCGTTTATCAGACAGATTCTACACACACCCAATGTACACGGGGTTACATGACCACCTTGTCGCAGCCCCTAAACTGAGGAACCAACCAACATCTCTGCGGGAGATAAAATTTTGCGTGAAGAAGTAACAGACTGTTAGATAGTTACACATTAGTTCCAAACCTTGCATAAGGACAGTGTGATCACAAGTATAAAAATTAACCCCAAATGACAAGAAGGTTACCATCGCCATAAGACAGTAAAATGTTAAAAGTATGCATAGAAAGACGAAAAAATGTTAACTAACCTCCAATTGTAAAATACTTTCTCGCAATAAATGAGGTCTGATCCTCCTACGAAAACCTGCATATTTTGCCTATTATAGCCTATCCCCTAGTTTGCCCGGTGAAATCTACCTCCGCCTTCCGGCGTGCCGAGAGGAATGTTTTTGTACGGTTCTGATATTGTGCCTATTGAGAGAGATATGATTAATGTTTCCCGAAAAACCCACTTTTTTCCACCCCTTTGGTCAATGGTTGGTGCTATCAAAAAACTTATTGGACATAAATTTTTGGCACTTATCCGACACATATTATGAACTTTGAATGGATTCGATATTTCACGTATTAAGAGAGTTATAGCGAAATTTCACTTTTTCGAAAAACGCCCCCCATTTTCACCCGCTTTGACCGATTGTGCCCATTAACGAACTCGACCGAGATTTTATAAGGATACATATTATGTAAAAAATTCAAAGTGATTGGTGTAAAATTACGGCAGTTATCGTGTCCACAAGAAACTGATATATATATATATATATATATATATATATATAGAGAGAGAGAGAGAGAGAGAGAGAGAGAGAGAGAGAGAGAGAGAGATACATATATACATAAATTATATATAAACTTTTGAACTGATGGTGGTTTTGGGGTCTGGGGGATGTGAAACGCGAAGATATGTCGAAATTTTCCGGAAGTCGAAACATGGTACCCATTGCAATAGTTAGCTTTCTAATGAAATCTACCTAAAATGGTCTTATGAGCAGGCTTAGAATCATGTTGGTAGAACTGAAGTATATAAGTTACCCCAAATTAATCTAAAATGTCAGGTACTAAACGTGTGCATAATTTAAAGCCGTCGGCTTGCATACTTTCAGATATAATGGTATTTGGATGAAGAAAATAGAGAGAGCAATTATTAACAGTTGGCAGCCCTGGTGGCTTTTAAGAATACACTCAGTCATATCTGTTTATGTATACTTATTACATACAAAATTTGGTTGAAATTCAATTAATAGTGTAGAAGTTATATGCATTTAAAAATAGGACCTATCAGAAGGCTTAAAAGTATTTTGGCAACACTGTCATGTATGGTCTCCTGGAAATAAAACTGAAATAGTATTATCTAAATGTGTGCCAATTTTGGAACAGCTCCCTTGCATACCTTCCATGATATCCAACACGGAGCTAAATTTCTATTGCGTTTTTTCAGCAGTTGGTAGCACTGACATAATTTTCAAATATGGGCTTGAGATATTCCGGTATACATCTTTACTCATACTAAATTTGGTTTCGATTGCTCCAGCCGTTTAGGAGTTGATAGGGGGGGGGGGGCACACACACAGCCAGCCAGACAGACAGACAGATATTTTCCCGGATCGAACTCATAAGTCTACTTTTTCCTCATTTTTGCAAATTGTGAAAAGAGGCTAAAAATTCCTATCAGTCGCCATAATGTGGTTATGAAAATAATTGAAATGAATTAGATGCCAGTGGATTACAATTTATAAGCATGTACCGTAACAAGTTTCACTGCACTCGGATGGTAAAATAGCGAGAAACGTCCATTTGAATATTTAAATTTCGCTTCGCCGCCATGTTGGATTTGTGCTCACCAGGTTAGTGAACGTCCCATAGGCGAACTTATGCTTATAGCATCTATACATATACACAATTTCAGTTTGATTGCTGTCATAGATGAATAGATATTGAGAACCGTCTAAATATTTCGGATGGTTGCCACGTTGGATTTTAATACATGTAGGCCATATGTACTATTAGAAGAGGATTATTGTGTACGTTCATTATTCAAACATTGATATCGATCGCATGATTAGAACACTTGAAATAAAAGCTTAATTTTAAAATTTCGCACAGCCGCCATCTTGAGGTTATATATACAATTGACTAAATTAGATTTCCGTGCATTGCAATTTATATAGTCATTGCAGTACCACGTTTTACTGCGTTCGGATGGTTAAATCGCGAGAAAAGTCTATTTAAATGTTTCAACTTCGCTTGACCACCATATTTGTCTTGTAGTTAACAGGTTTCTGAAAGTCACATGGGTGAACGTTTAGTAGTGCCTTTTATCACCGTACAAAATTTCAGGATGATATGAGTAATAGGTTCGGAGGTATTGAATGCCGGTAAAATATCTCGCACAGCCACCATTTTGGATTGGTGAGACGTAATAAAATTAGAAGAGCACGGTCGGGGTTGGCCAAAACAGTAATATGGTCTTACCGAGTCTCGTGTATTCCCCGTATTCTACAGTTTCAATACGTCAATAACTTGTACATGTTACTCGAGCTGTCTTGTACCTATCTTGGTACGCTTATGTTATGTGTCGCAAAGTGCTCTACCGGGCTTATCTGGTCCATTATCGTTATTCCAATTCTATTCAAATTACTTGAAGAACAACTTATTTGCTAGGGCAGAAAAAATCCCTGTCCTATTTGTTATCAGTAGTTGTTGTTCTTGTCGTTTTTTTCATTGAGGGGCTTCGTTATCGTGGACTTTATAATCCTGTGTACTTGAGTGTGTATATCCAGTGCCTACCAATAGTTTAAGACCATTAGCATACTTCCTAATCTTATGATAATGTTACAAAATTTACCAAATCTATATATTTAAAATAGAAGCTTCCGTGGCTTAGGCGGCAGCACGCCGGCCTCTCACAGCTGAGCCCGTGGTTCAAATCCCGGTCACTCCATGGGAGATTTGTGCTGGACTAAGCGGTTTTTCTCCGCGAACTCTGGTTTTCCCTGTCACAATTTCATTCCAACAACACTCTCCACTATCATTTCATTTCATGTGTCATTCATTTAATCATTGCCTCAGGGGACTGCGACAGGCTTCGGCAGTCGACACAGTTCATATCCTCACCGCTAGATGGGGGCTTCATTCATTCCGTTCCCGGACCCGGTCAGTCGACTGGAAGCAGGCTGTGGATTTTCATTTCATATATTTAAAACACTAAGGTGATTTTGATAGCGCGCGAGGGAGAGCGGCTGGACTGATTGACTTCGTAAAGCTTTCAGAGGAAAGCTCTTGGTTTGTAGATATTGCACAGTGTCCTTAAAATAAAAATATATGTTACAATATACGATGGCGGATCGAAAAGATGTTACCCCCATTTCTTTATTAAAAGAAAATACATACAAGTAATTACTGCTCTACGTACCTTACAATATCACATAGTCTGCATATTTGTTTAGACATTTGTCCCATCGCAGCACCAAATTTGAGATACCCCAGTGATATAATTCTGCCAGCTGACTGTGGAACTATCGTCGATTACGTACCGAGTGCGACCGTGCCGGATGCGACCCAGTACAAATCGTGGCTGTAGTGACCCTGCTAGTACCTTACAGTGCCCCGTGCGACCCATGGTTCGAGAGAAGAATATTGAAGATCGTATTTCCAAAGTGACGTAAATCCATGAAATGCAAAATTTCAGACATCGCGTTTTTGTTTCTTCGTATAATTCAATTCAGGCATGATAATGAATATAATGTAATTTCATTCATTACTTTTATGCACATCCTGACACTGTGTTTTAAAAATCTCCTATCATTGAAAATCGTGGTAATCGTCTCCTGTAAGTTGCAGTTAGGACGTTTTGGAAATAAATCCTATATTGACTTACGCTTTGAGTGTCATTTATGAACATTTAAATAGTTTAAACACAACAAACACAAAGTGATGCTCTACATGTTCTTCAAATATAGCCATGGCCTTGATTTATCACGTGATGTCACGTGATATCCATAGAGCCATCGGATTGGTCAAGACACATTGGAAATGAATAAAAGTTGCAGTTACATCACTTTGCAAATAAACTTAGTTCTTAGATCTCTGTTAATCTATACTAATATAATAAAGCTGAAGAGTTTGTGTGTTTGTGTGTTTATGTGTTAAAACGCGCTAATCTCTGGAACTACCAGTCCGATTCGAAACATTCATATTTTATATGATAGCCAGATTCAAGAGGAATAGTTTAGGCTATGTAGCATTCGGCTACACCTCTCAGGTAACCTTAAAGATTGATTTTTATTCAGTAAGTCGGAAGAACAAGCGCTCCCGAACAGCTCTATCCGCATGCGCTGGCGTTATGGTTAGTGATACGTACACAGTTTCACCTATCTGAACCAAAATGTGTATACTTACCCTTTGGAGCCCTGATGGTAACAGTGTCAACGTGAAATTTATGACAGACCAGTCCATTCCCTGCATTTAGACCCTTTGGTTCAAATCTACACCTTTCCCCGATCTGAACAAAAATTTGTATTCTTACCCTTTGGAACCCTGCGAGTAACACTGTTTACATGAAATTTCAGACAAACCACTCCATTCCTTGCATTTAGGCCTTTTGGCACAAATCTACACCGTTTCACCGATCAGAACCAAAATGTGTATACTTACCCTTTGCAACCCTGCGAGTAACACAGTCTGCATGACATTTCGGACAGACCACTCCATTCCCAGCATTTAGGCCCTTTGGCACTAATCCACACCGTTTCACCGACCTGAACCAAAATTTGTATACACACCATTTGGAATCCTGCGAGTAACACTGCCTACATTAAATTTATGATAGACCTGTCCATTCCCTGCATTAAGGCCCTTTGGCACAAATCTACACCCTTTCACCAATCTGAACCATAGGTTGTATACTTACCCTTTGGAACCCTGCGACTAACACTGTTTACATGAAATTTCGGACAGACCACTCCATTCCCTGCTTTTAGGCCCTTTGGCACACAAGTACACCGTTTCACCGATCTGAACGGCAATGCGTATACTTACCCTTCGGAACCCTGCGAGTAACACTGTCTGCATGAATTTTTGGACAGACCCCTCCATTCTCTGTATTTAGGCCCTTTGGCATAAGTATACACTGTTTCACATATCTGAGACAAATTTTACATACTTACCCTTTGGAAGTCGACGAGTAACACTGTCTGTTTGAAATTTCGGACAGACTACTCCATTCCCTGCATTTAGGTCCTTTGGCACAAATCCACACAGTTTCACCGATCTGAACCATATTTTGTGTACTTACACTTTGGAACCCTGCGGGTGACACTGTCCACTTTAAATTTTGGACAGACCACTCCATTCCCTGCATTTAGGTCCTTCATCACAAATCTACACCGTTTCTCCTATTTGCACCAAATTTTACATACACATTGAAACCCTGCGGGTGACACTGTCCACTTTAAATTTTGGACAGACCACTCCATTCCCTGCATTTAGGTCCTTCATCACAAATCTACACCGTTTCTCCTATTTGCACAAAATTTTACATACACATTGAAACCCTGCTGGTAACACTGTCCACTAGATATTTTGGACAATGCTCCCCATTCCTTACATTTAGAATAACAGACAAAATGAACTAGAAAATCACGTATTAAGGCCCTAGAACCATTCATGTCCTTAGTAGTGAAACTGTAAGAGTATTTTAATAAGTCTATTGTTGACGGGCAGTTCGGGCTGCATCACGTCACCCCTATCATTGTTCTGGTGCAGAACTGCGAACATTGTTACATCTTGTGCTGTTTATAAATTGCAGTAACGGGGGGTAATTAGTGCAAAAGGTTTCTAAGGCCCCTTTGAACAGTTGTCATCATGAAAATATTATGCCTCTGTATAAGTGCAATGGTGTTGGTGCAGTATATTGAGGTTATCAGCTGCAATAAGCGTTGGTGCTTCCAAATTTACCTTCATTTATTCCGAAACTTATCGTTAAGCGCTTTGTGGCGATAAATGATACTATTGCTACCTCAGTAGCTCGGGACAGACGAAGTTTTCCAAAGTGTTCTGATTATTATCCTACGGCGCTATGCGACAAAAGACGACACTATTGGTCTCTACATTTCTAACAGCCAATGAGATATAGGCCCTAGGCCGAGTCTTTTATTTCACTTACTCCTTTTTTTTTTGTAAATTTGTTTGTAAATTAGGCCTACATGTGTGCTGTGGTTAGTAAATAGCTGTTTCCCTATTCATAATTTCATTACGGGAAAATGACCTGAATGTTACGTCCATTATACTGTACTACTTATCACCCCCACTACAACCACCACCACCACAAAAAGATATGTTTTCAAAATATTGGTTTCTGTTAGTTTAAGTATCATGTGCCAGTTCTGTAGTAGTATTCATTATCATCCATAAAACAAACAAGAAGTTCCGTGACGAACTAAAGAGCCTACTTTTCATGCCAATGATTATTCTACAGTATATGAACCTATCTAGAATAATGAAGAAATCAAGTTGCTAATATCGAAATTTCTAATTATTTCGAAATACTGTTTACCTTGCATAATGTAGCCTAATAGAGCACTACAGTTGGCAGCCCTGATGACTGAATATATTCTTAGTTCCATCTCTTAAGGTACAGAATACAAAATTTGGTTGAAGTCCAATGAATAGCATGCGCGTTACATGCAGTTAAACATTGGATCTAACAGCGTGCGTGAAATCATGTCGGCAACAATGTCATGCATGTATTGGTCAGAAATAATCTGAAATAATATGATCTATTGTTGTGCCAATTTTGAATGAAATCCATCAGTTAGTATAGAAGTTACATGCATTTTAAAATTGGACCTATCAGCAGGCTTAGAATCATGTTGGCAGCACTGACGTATATTAGTTAGTCCAATTGCATCTAGAATGCCAGGTACTATACGTGTGCAAAGTTTAGAGCTATTGGCTTGCATACTTTCTGATATATTGGTATTTGGATAACATAAATTATTAACAGTTGGCAGCCCTGGTGGATCTTAAGAATACGCTCAGTCATATCTGGTTATGTATGCATACAACATACGAAATTTGGTTGAATTCCAATTGATAGTGCAGAAGTTATGTGCATTTAAAAATTGGACCAATCAGCAGGCTTATAATCATTTTGGCAACACAGCGATGTATGGCCTACTGGAAATTAAACTGCAATATTATTATCTATCTATACGTATGCCAATTTTGAAATAGCTCCCATTCATACCTTCCAAGATATCCAACATGGAGCTCAAATTTCAATTGCGATTTTTTAGCAGTTGGTAGCACTGACATCATTTTCAAATATGGCCGTGAGATATTCGGGTATAGACCTTTACTCCTACCAAATTTTGTTTTGATTGCTCCAGCCGTTTAGGAGTTGATAGGGGGGGGGTTACACACACACAGCCAGACAGACAGAAGGACAGACAGACAGACAGAAGGACAGACAGACAGACAGACAAACACACATTTGCCCGATCTCATAAGACTACTTTTTCCTCATTTATGCAAAATGTGAAAAGTAGGCTAATAAATCCACCGGGCGAACCCGGGCACTACTGCTAGTATGGAATATACGACGTGTTGCGACTTAAACCGTTGATAGAACCTATAAACTTGCTGATAAAAGATGAAACTGAAAAACCATCAATTTTGGATTTACGTCACTTTGGAAATAAACTCTACAATTTTTACTGCACGTAACCTAACCTTTTAGCAGAGACAGATGAGTTAGAAATTCACAGATTCCACCGATACATCAGAGCTTGGGTCGCTAGTGGCACGATGACAAATTGGTGGGTTGTTTGCGGCACGGATCCCATCTGGCACGGTCGCATCCGGCACGACACCCTATCGTGGGACTTCTGTCTTGGCATCATCGTTGCACGTGAATCGCTGTCCTGTCGGAACGTCCTTAGCGGACCATGACAATGCGAAACCACATGTGGCAACCAGAACCCCCTACAAGCTCCGGTCAGAGTTTGGACCACCCACCATCAGTGCGGCCCTCACCCCAAGTGATTTTCACGTTTTTCGTCTGCAGAAGAAGTTCCTGGCAGGAAGCGATTCACGTGCAACGATGATACCAAGACTACAGTCCGACGCTGTCAGTCAGACAGGTCCCATACAAACCTCCAAGTACACGGGGCTACATGATTATGACATCGCCAAATCTCTAAATGATTTAACATAAAGTGTCTCGAGTCCTGTATTCGAACTGTGGACCAGTTATTCTTAGCATAGTTGCTGCTGAACTTAGCCCTGGAACAGTAGGCCTACCCTTATTCTTCAGAAACAGTAATGGTTTCCTGGGACACTGAGTACCGTAGGACAGAAACACAACTCTGATGCATTAACATTATGTATTATTAACAACTGCAATTACCAATAAATAAATTCAACCCTGTAGCATAGACTGCTTTAAATATTAAGGCTGTAAAATGAAATAACTGTGTGAATATAATAGAAAACAAAAATATTAGCAATATTTGATTGTTATTGTACATATTCTTCCTTTGGTCATCATAATCATAATCGCTATTTTCACTTCTCACTATCACACCAAGTTATGATGTACGTACAAACCTCTTGCATTCTGAGCATACCACAGTGGTCTTGGTGTCCTTGGATCGTGGGCAGATGGAGCACCCAATGCCCTGGAGACATTGTTTTGGGTATAAATAACTATCACTGCAAAGAAGTATACACATTGACTGAAAGACAGTCAAAGTCAAGTGAAAGGTACAGGAGGTGGCCGTTTATCAGGCGTACCAACATAACGTAATCGGGGAACGAAAATTCTCTGTGACATTGAGTGCCCCACTGTAGTGTTCCAGGGTTAATACAATTCACATATTTTACGCACTGTACTACCACAATGCGTGTATAACTTGTGCCTGTTACTTGAGCTGTCATGAGCCGTATCTTGGTAAGCATACTAAATGTGTCGCGATAACCGAGGAGTGTTCTACCGGGCTTGCTTGGTCCATTAATATCTTAGCCCCGTTCCAATTCTATTCACATTACTCGAGTGTAGGCGGCAACATAGCACTCTGCGGTAATGAAGTCAAAGACACCATTTTTAACCTGCAGACGGCTCATCCAGAGCGCCGTAGGCTCGGGTGTGGTTCAGTCTGGCGAACCATATGACTGCCTACAGGTCACTGACCTCTACCTTGGAGCACAATACTGACCAACATGTCCTGAGGCATGTGTGAGTCAGTGACCTCTGTTAAGACTATCAGTTGGCATTACGAAACTCACGTAAAACCCCTAAATAAAGGATTAAAATAAAATTATGTTGCAAGAAAGTAGTTTTGTTTAAATGTTTTAGCACTAGATCTTAGTTATCGGCAAAGCCCTGCACGGATGCGATTATCCGCAAAATATTTCGTCATGCGGATATAGTTTACATGGCTGTGCGGATAGCGGATAAGCTGCGGTTATTTCTTGGATTAAATTTGCAGGTAGTTTTTAGAATACTATCCGAACTTGCTTAATATCATTATAAGGACCCTAGATGTTTTTGACATACCATATTAGCCTACTTTCGACTTTTGCAAAAAATGAAAGTAGACTTATGAGATCACTACAGGGCCAAAAAAATGTGTGTCTGTCTGTGTGTGCGTGAGTCTCTGTGTGTGTGAGTGTGTGTACTCTGAATGTCTGTCTGTCCCCCCCTATCAATTCGAACACGGTGAAAACGAATTGAACGAAATTTGGTACAGAGGTAGAACAAGCAAAGGGCACCTCAGTGTCATGTTTTATATCGCCGCCATCTTGACGGAAACATAATGGCGGCCACCCAAATATGCAAAGCTTAAATCAAATTACGACTAACCTAATCTTCCGATATCTACCCAATTTTGCAGCTACATATAGTCGTATGGCGAGTGTCTTTTGACCAAACTGAAAGGTCATCAGTCCAACAGTTTTCAGATGGTGGCCATGTATGTGTGCAAATCGATTACCCTTATCAATTCAAACACGGTGAAACGAAATTGAACGAACCTTGGTGCAGAGGTAGCACTAGCAAAGGGCACCTCAGGGACATGTTTTATATCGCCGCCATCTTGCGAAAACATAATGGTGGCCACCCAAATGTTAAAAGCTTAAATTAAATTACGACCTACCTTAGCATCTGATCTCTACCAAATTTTGCAACATTATACCTTTATGTATGAAGAATCTTTTGACTTAACTGCAAGGTCATCAGCCCGATACATTCCGGATGGCGGCCAGGTATGTGTGCAAATCGATTACCCTTATCGATTCAAACACGGTGAAACCGAATTCAACGAAATTTGTTACAGAGGTAGCACTAGTAATGGGCACTCCAATGCAATGTTTTATATCGCCGCCATCTTGACGAAAACACAATGGCAGCCACCCAAATGTTAAAGTCTTGAATCAAATTACGACCAATCTAATCAACTGATCTCTACCAAATTTTGGAACACTATACCTTTATGTATAAAAAACAAGTAGTTCCGTGAAGAACTATATAGCCTATTTTCATATATCCTGCTCATGTTAATTGCCTCTATCAACATACAAAATTTCAGTTTAATTGCTGTAACAGATTCGTAGATATTGAGAACCGTCTAAATATTTCAGATGGTCGCCAGATTGGATTTTTATTTTTGTACTATTACATTAAGATTATTGTGTACGTGTGGTATTCAAACTGCAATCGCATAATTAGAACACAAGAAGTAAAAACGAGATTTTAAAATTACGCACAGTGCCATCTTGTGATTATGCAAACAATTGAAATAAATTAGATGCCAGTGGATCAACATTTGTATAAGCATTTAACGTGCAACGTTTCACGAGTCTCGGATAGTTAATTCGCGAGAAACGTCCATTGAAATATTTATACTTCGCGTCGCCGCCATGTTGGATTTGTGCTCACCTGGTTACTGAAAGTCTTATAGGTGAACATATGTTCGTAGTCTCTATGAACATAAAAAAATTCTGTTTGGTTGCTGTAAAAGATTCATAGATATTGAGAACCGTCTAAATATTTCTGAAGCTCGTCATTTAAGATTGTTATACAGAGGTGGCCAAATTATTAGACTAAAGCTTGCAAAATAACATATTGAATTTTTCAGGCTAGCCTTACAAATGAAAATTAAACATGCATGTGCCTCAATACTTTGTATGCATTCCTTTGTTGGAAATAAGCATTTTTAATCCTTTTGGGCATACTTTTAATGAGTGTTTGGCAATTGTTTTTGATGTCATTGTCATGGTGCCAAATCCGTACCAAAGTTTCAATCAGACCAATTTTTGTTGTAAAAGTGGTTTTGTTGATTTTCTTCTTGACAATAGCCCACTAATTTCAACGAGGTTCATGTCCAGGCTATTTCCGGGCCACGGAAGCAAAGAAATGTTTTTATCACTGAGGAATTGAGCCACTTTCTTGGCCGCATGACAGGGAACACCATCATTCATGAAGACACAAGGATTTTCTCCAAACCAATCTCTTATCTGAGGTAAGAGACGCTTCTCAGGGACTTTTATATATTGGCCCTGCATCATGGTACCCTTGACAATATATAATCTTCAGGTTCCATACACAGACATCATACTCCATACCATAACTTTTATTGGATATTTTACTGTCTGTTGTATGCACTGGTGATGAAACTCTTCTTCTGGCCTCCTATGAACGTACCGACTCGTTTTTTCACTTGCTTCAAATATAGATTCATCACTGAAGCAATCCTAGGGTCAAATTTTCATTTTAGTAGTGCATTGGCGGCATTATTACAATCAATCAAGGAACAATAATAACAACAATTTTTTAAAGTTTCCAGTGAGCATTGTTAAATCTATGATAAGAGTAGTTAATGTTTGAAAAACTATTATTTTGGTGTTACATGTACCTTCCAGTCATCTGTAGAGCAAACTTGTAGGCCCTTTGCCCTTTCCAATCTCTTTTTTGCCAAAACTGGAGTGATCATTGCTTTTCTTCTGGGTCGTCTAGATTTTAATCCACTATTGTACAATGTTCTTCTTACAGTACTTGCAGATATATCTATGCCACTACTCTTCAAATTATTTCTTAGTTCATTGCTAGTAGCTGAGCGATGGTTTCGTGAAATTGACATCAGGTTTCGTACAACTCTAGGCCTTAATTTACTTTTCCTACCACGTTTTTATTTTCGTTGTAACTGGCAAACTTCACTGTTCTTCCATTTTCTTACTCCTACTTACTGATTACTGTGCAATATTAAGACTTGTTGCTGTTTCCTGCTGTGTGCAGTATCTTTCAGTAAGCAATGGTCTTGTTATCCCAATTTTTCTTGGGGACATAACACTTTTTCCTCCCCATAAACATAAAATTCCCTTGATAGGTCGATGTTATGCACTGCCTTCTAATCACGTCGCAAAATAGGTTTAAATATGTCAGCATAAAGCACCAAAGCTCTACTGATGGAATTAAGTGAAAATAGTAACTAAACAATCACTAAATTCTTGGAAAATTTCAAACAAACAACAACATGTGCACAGAAATAAATAGTTCCTTGAGACAGCAGGCAATTATTTGTAACCGCACAGCCGCCATGTTGGATTGGTGAGACGTAACAAAATTTGAAGGGCACGGTCGAGGTCGCCGGGAATAGCGCTATAAACTTGGCGAGTTTCATTGAAATCTCTCCGGCCGTTAGGACAGAAAATCCTAAAATCATTATGCAAATGTCGCTATATCATTGTAACAACACCAGTGCCAATTCCCATAGAAAAACAAATAAATGTGTACTCAGCAAAATTGAATAATGCATTTTCAGACCTTTAGTCTAATAATTTGGCCACCTCTGTATGTATAGGCCATAGAGTTATGTACCATTCAAGGACAATTATTGCCTAGGTTCATTATTCAAACTTTCACTTCGATCGCGTGATTACGGCACAAGAAATAAAAACTTAATTTTAAAATTTCGCACAGCCGCCATCTTGAGATTATGTAAACAATTGAATTAAATTTGATGGCAGTGCATTACAATCTGCAAAATCATTTACTGTACCACATTTCACTGCGCTCAGAGAGTAAAATCACGAGAAAAGTCTATTAAAATATTTCAAATTCGCTTGGTCGCCATGTTCGTTTTGTACTTTACAGGTTTATGAAATATACATGGGTAAACTTGTATCAGTACCTTTTATCACCGTACAAAATTGCAGGGTGATATCTGTAATAGTTTCGGAGATATAGAATGTCAGTGAAATATTTCGCACAGCCGCCATTTTGAGGTTATGTAAACAATTGGACTAAATTAGAATCCAGTGCATTACAATGTGTATAAACAATTGCTGTACCAAGTTTCATTACGTTTGGATAGTTAAATCGCGAGAAAAGTCTATTTAAAAGTCTCAACTTCGCTTGGCCGCCATGTTGGTTTTGTAGTCACCAGGTGTTTAAAAGTCCCATAGGTGAACTTCTAGTAGTGCCCTTTATCACCGTACACAATTTCAGGGCGATATCGGTAATAGTTTAGGAGATATTGCATGCTAGTGAAATATTTCGCACAGCCGCCATGTTGGATTGGTGAGACGTAACAAAATTTGAAGGGCACGGTCGAGGTCGCCGGGAATAGCGCTATAAACTTGGCGAGTTTCATTGAAATCTCTCCAGCCGTTTGGATTTTATTAGGGACACACACACACACACCTCACACACACGCACACACACACACACACGCACACACACACACGGACAAAAGGTGATCTCATAAGCCTATTTTTTCAAAATTGAAAATAGGCTAAAAATGTTTTGACCAAACTACAAGGTCATCAGCCCAATCTTGTGCGGAGTGCGGCCAAGTATGTGTGCAAATCGATTTACCCTATCTCTTCAAACACGGTGAAAACGAATGGAACGAAATTTGGTACATAGGCAGCACTTGTAAAGGGCACCTCAGAGTCATGTTTTATATCACCGCCATTTTGACGGAAACGTAATGGTGGCCACCCAAATATTAAAAACTTAAATTAAATTACGACCAACCTAATCATTTGATCTCTACTAAATTTTGCAACAACATACCTTTTTGTGGGAAGCATCTTTTGACTGAACTACAAGGTATTCAGCCCAATAGTTTGCAGATAGCGGCCATGTATATGTGCAAATCGATTCCCCATATCAATTCAAACACGGTGCAACCGAATTGAATGAAATGTTTTACAGAGGTAGCACTAGCAAAGGGCACCTCATATTCATGTTTAATATCCCTATAGCACGTTGTATTTCAGCAAGCTACTACAACCAACATTAAATTATACTCCTTGAAAAGGACAAAGAGTTATAACAATACCCATGCTTTTAGGAGAAAGTAGGCCATATGTTCTTTACTGAACATCTTGTTTTTTTTCATGACAAATGTAGGAGGATGATTTATGCTAATCTCATTCAAATGATGTCATTAAGCATAATTAACACACCGAACTGAAACTGCCATTCTGGCTGTATAACATTGCATATAGCCTAAGGGAACGACACTCTCCTCGAATGTCTAACTGTGTTGCTTTAATACTTTATCTAATAAATTAAAAATATTATTGTAATGTCCGCGGATTTGGATAACAGTCGAGCGGATGCGTATAACGTTTTGTTCATCCGCGCAGGGCTCTAGAACTTATCGGGTTGCAACATACTTTTCAGAGTTGCCTTAGTAATCGAAATTGATGCTTTTCAATCAGTCGGCACGATTGTACCCAATTGTAATGGGTGTTTCCTAAACCTGAAATAAAATTATATGAGATTAATAAATAAATTCACTTGGATGACCAGTTTCGATCTTCAATCGATCAACACCTGTTCCTTTACACTTAAAGGAAGGAAGCTTGTTGTTTTACATGACAGTTAACTACGCGATCATGAGCCACGGGACCTACTTTTTACGTGTAATCCAATCCACAGACATGGCTTTTTTTTTACACTTCGAAAATCTCACATGCATTGGATGCTTTACACATAGGCTTACAGGGGAAGTATCAGATAAGACAGGTCGAAACCTATCTTGACACTTTGTGGGCGCAATCGTTGTACTGTAAGAGGACAACGTGTGGAAAATCTGCTGCCAGATTGAACTGCAAGGCTCCGAAATCATGTGGCGAATATCTGATATAAATCAAAGGTAGGTAGCGAGTACCGTACATGTTGGAATGGACAGCCCTGGCCGCCCAAGCACTCAATGCCGGTGGGAACGAGATGCACGCTCCAGTCACTACTACTCCGAGTGGTACAGGGATGTCCAGCTCCTTCAGCCGTCATGCCTGCGTACCAGGATGTCAGGTACGATTTCGGAGCCTTGAAGTTCAATCTGGTGGCTGATTTTCCGCACGTTGTCCTCTTATAGTACAACGTTTGCGTCCACAAAGGCTCAGGATAGGTTTCGACCTGTCTTACCTGATACTTCCCTTGCTAGGCCGTTAAATCTATGCCTACAAGTAGCTGGGTGATGGTATTTACAATATATACATTAATTTGGTTCCAGATGTTATTATAAACCTGTTCAACTTGTCAAGATTTGTTAGTGATATGTGATTCTTTGTAAAGATATTGTTAATGGTCATTTACCTTCAAGTTTGCTTGTTTAGTGTGATATCTGTGATTGTAAGTGAAATTTAATATGAACTTAGTTTATTGTTTGGGTGATGTGGGATCCGGTCTCGTGCAACTGCTAACACTTCCACTGGCTACACTCACCCACATACGTATAACTTCTACATAGATTTAATGGCCTAAGTGCAAAAGATACAAAAATTGTTGCCCAAGGGATAATTCGAACCTTTGATTCTTCAGTTCATTACTTGGAAATCCAGTGGTTATCCACATTCGTTATGCCTCAAGTTTGATAGAATTTTGTATTATGAACCTCTCAGAGTGCGTTACTTGTCCTGTTCGCTGTTCCAAACGCTCTCCACACACCTAGATCATAGTTTTAAGCGTTAATTTCATGGTTTACGATGCTCTGCCACTTGACACGTCATCTCCACTCACATGATATGTTGCACTATAATGATTGACTGCAGGTACAACATATTATTCGAACGGTCTGTAGTCATATCGAGGGAAAATTAGGCCTAATAGTGTTCAGTATCGTTTGCGGAATATACTTGCAGTTCATTACTACCATACGGGATGCAAGCAGTGAAATATTGACACAAGTTAGTTGGGCTGCGTGGAACAATATTGCTACGTGTTACCCCTAGTGGCAAGTTCGTTAATTGGATTACAGTGGGTAAAAGCACAGCACAAGTGGTCCTTTAAAAATATAGCTTTATTGCAGGTCTAGAAAGTTACACCACACAATAAGCAAATGGAAACTATTAACTGTCTTTCTTCGTGTTTGCTCCCTTATGGAGGACATTCACCCTTTCACTTCCTTATTCAGTTAATCCCTCACTAATTAGGTAGATCCGTGTCCAGCCACAGTCTGTCACTCACTATTCTTGAATACCCTACTACAGGCCGGACGTTTGTTTTAGACGAGTGAAAAATCTTAATGGAAGCCTGGAGGCGAGTTACTGCAGTACCTGTGTTGTTATCAGCTACCCCAAGCGATCCGATGATTGACAAAGCTTTCTCACACTCCTACTGAAGTACAGTCATTGGCAAATATAATGACGTTCTGTTCGTAACTACTTAACGTGTACTTCCACGTCACACAATACTTCGACCTTGACTGTACTATCTGCAAGTCAGTGTCGCCACGTGCTCAAGTCTGGAATTCCATTATATCAGACCGGTGCTGACAAGTTTGAAGCGATAGGGCGAGAGAGTGACTGTGTACAGGCTCACCCGCTGGCTTCAAGGTCAAGGGCAATCGTCTAAAACAAACGTCCGGCCTGTACACACTGTTTCGCAATTCACACGTCACCGTAAGACCTCTATCGCACTGGTAAGAACACACTCGCACGGTACTTCGCCTCAATACTTCTGTCGCACAGTCAAACACACACTCCTCAAAAACACAGTCCATCCCTCGCTGGCCAGGTCGCTCTTATATAGCGGGGCTGATGACTAGAGAAGATCAGGGTTCACACCTTCTCGAGATTTCCGATACTGGGCGAGCCACGAACCTTCGAGACGGGGGTCTTTTGTCCTCGCTGCTCGTTGCGTAAACTGCTGGGTGACACAAGAACCCAGGGGTAGCCTGGGGCGAGCTGGAGTTATGTGTGAGGCAGCGAAGCAACCCAGCACTCGTAACAATATTATTAGGGACAGCTGATTCTATTTTACCATAGTGTAATGAGGGAAAATATTCCGTATCGATAGATTATCGACACATAGCTTTTTTTTCTTTTGCGATGTGGGACTCTCTTAGTTGTTGTTTGTCTTTCCAAAAAATATTGTAATTACAGTACATCAAGAACTCTGAAAAGTTAAATTTTTGTATTGCGTTGGTGTCTGTTACACTCATCTGAAGGAAAGTAATATATACCCAATTTAACCCTTATAGTGCCACGGGGCGATAGAACGACCGAGGGAGCTCCTGCTAGAAATGCCATCAGCCGATCTATCCACCCCATTTATTGAAATTTTAGTGTAATTTCCAGCCACGCAGCGTTATTACTGCTGTAGCCAAGACAACGCAGGAATCATTCTCTCTCAGAATATATCGATGTGTTTAACTTCCATGAATAATTCGATTTCTAATAAGTATTCTTTGAAAATGCTGCAGTTAGCTGGCTTCCCACGTGTGTTATATTTAAAAGTCGTGTATGTTTATGTTTTTGTAAGGAGCTAATACTAAGATGTGGTTTATATCACAAAAGATACTATTTAGATGGTGTAGGCTGTCAAAATTACATTAAAATGTCAATTAAATTTTCATAAACTGAAATATTTTCAAGTATTTTCTTAATTGCACAAAAGGGGTAAAATATTATTTATTTTTGCATCTAGTACGTTGGCAATATGTTTATATGCTATTGAAAAATATTACATTCCATCTTGAAAAATAAAGGTAGGAGATAATTATTATCAAACACTTGTGAATTTACTAAACTTGGCCTTGCACTTTTAGCATAACCACTCATTAATTGTTTGTCATCAAAAGGGTTAATATGGAGTCCAAACATTGTGATTATTTAAATAACCCACAGTTTAGTAAACGCCAATATAGGCTATCTATACATGCAGTTTTCGACAAGCATCATGCTTTGATTTATGTCACTGTTGTAGTAAAAGAGAGATAAGGTTGCGTTACCTCGCCTGGTTCTATGATAACTACTGTTGTTTAGAAGGTTTTCTCTTTTGGTGAATAACGATGGTCTAGTAGTTAATGAGTGTTTTAATTGGAAGACAAGGATATCCTTTCCTCCCAGACAATGGATCCAAAGGAAGAAGGAGAATAAGTCTGCTACTTGGGAAGTAAAATAACCAGTGATGGACGAAGCAAAGAAGTGGGATGGCACAGGCAACGAAAGCTATATATTGACATCAAATATAGATTTAAATATTAAGAAGTCATTTCTGAAAGCCTTTGTCTAGAGCGTAGTGCTTTATGATAGTGAAACTTGGACGGTTGTTGCTGCAGAAAAGAGAAAATCTGATCTTACAGAAGAACGAAGAAATTTGGATAGATAAAATAAGAAATAATGGGTTTTAAGACGAATGGGTGATGATAGATGTTTCTGGCAATTGATAATGAAGATGAGAGATATTAATAATAATAAAATAAAGATAACGCTCTGTGGCCGCCTTAGAGGTCAAATGCAGGTGTTAAAAGTTGGCGCCCGTTGGCGACCTGCGCGTCCCAATAAGGATGAAGTAATGATGAAGACGTCACACACACCCAGTTCCCCGACCAGGGGAATTATCCCCAGGAAATTAAAATCCCCGCTGGCCTGGCCAAATATCAAACCCTGGATGCTTCGGGCCAAAGCTTAGCGCGCTAACCAATTCACTACAGTGCCGGACAAGAGGAGGGAGAGGTTGTTAGGACACCTTGGAATAGCTAACTTAGTTATGGAAGGAAGGGTCGAGGACAAGAAACGTAGGGGTAGGTCAAGGTAGCAATATATTAAGCAGATTGCCTCGCATGTAGAATGTGGTAGATACGTAGTGATGAAACGATTAGAACATGGCTGGAAACCATAGAGCAAGGAGTGCTGCAGCAAACCAGCCTAAGGATGAAACTGCCACGTGCAGAACTCCAATCTCCTATATTGCGGCGATACTTTAATTAATCTATTGATGGAGTGAACCCTTTAGAATTGCAGTGTTTATATGTAAGAAATCTTAATCAAGGGGTCGCGCTCAGTTCATAGTGTGATGTTTACGTTCGCCAAACAACATGCTCTACTGAGGCAAGGGTCATAGGATTAAAACTATAATTAAGAAAGAAGTGACAAGACGTAAAATAATAACATAATTTAATGACTATTTGTGCAAAATGAAATGAATATAAACAATAACAATAATAAAATTCCTCCCTGAATCTTCCCATGACAAAATATCTATTAATGTTGAGGGGGGTGTAATTGCTCTAGTAATATCCATTGCTATTCTATTAATTTTACCATTTTGAGTCAGACGGATCTCCCCCTTATAAAATGTGGATCCAAGTTCCACTAACTTGCATTGGATTTTATGTACGCGTAATGACTAACTACGAGGATGAGTACTTGGACGACTGTTCGTTTGCATCGGGTAACAGCCACGATGCTTACGATCAATCATCTCGTAAATCAACGTTTACGGTTATGGGACACAACACTAATAAAAACCCTTTAAAATTAATGCTGACACACAATCTAAAATCTACTAATTACAGGAATCTCCCTCGAGACCCTTCTTTAATGCGGTGACGCATCTGACAAAATGAGCTGCCAACCCGGCCAATTGCTCAATACACAAACAAGGAAAGACAGCATCGCATGTGACTACACGGGTCACTAATATGAAACTTAAACATGGAATTAAACCAACAACAACAAAATCCTCACGGCTGAGATTACCTTATATGAACAAACATGCACGTTAAGCTAACGCTTCGGAGATTATAGTGATTCGTAGGCAACTCCCATTTATTTAAACAATTTTTACCATTGATCAGTTCTTATTCTGTATTTCAAGTAACTTTACGGAGCCAAAGCACTCCCTAATGACCTTGCTGCAATCCTTTCAGTCCGCCTTGTGAAACCAGCTACCCCCTACCACAACACCTGTCATCGTCCAGCCCAGTGTGTAAAAATAACCTGACCAACTGTCCCGTTATCTCGTAGAATCAACAGCAACAAATCTCAACCACATAATCATATGGTAAGACATTAATCGAAATAGCCACATACGTCCTCGCAAGGTAACGATATGGGCTTGGCATCAAGCTGACAGAAATCAGTCTACGCTGAAATTCCCGCTTGTAATGACCAATAAAAACACACACACACTGCTGGGACTGACATAACACTTTTCACACAGGTCGGTTGAATAAGATTCTCACAAAACTATTAAAAAAATATTAAAAACCTACGAGAGAGCTGACTGCTCCTCGCCACAAATTACATTGCTCCAACGGCAATAAACTCGCTGAATCTGATCAATAATAAACATTACAAAGATAATTTACCCTCCAATCTACGGCATGATTATACTAATTCAGTCCTACTTCTGAAACACCACATATCTCCGAGAGACGTTTCTTAAATGCATTACGTAAACATATGCGAACACGGTCGTCCACATAGTCACGTTAGTTAATAAAAAACAAACAAGAAACTCTAACTAAACAAAATTGTGCGAGCTGTTTCCATGCAAAAGGTGTGTCAGACCAAAACTAAATACACTACGTTAATCAACACAAGCAAGATATTTACAAAAACTATTTGTCCCATATACCATAAGTTAATTTATCAGATAATAAGAATATTATTCAGTACTCATCCTCAGCCAATCACCGTCAACGGACATCTGCAGCCATTTCCCAACTTATGCTGCTTAGCTCGTCTCAAACATTTCGACGGAGTGTTGTCGGTTCCAAACTTCTTCCATGGTCAGTGATGTCATCTCTCGCGCTGATGTAAAAAAAGTTATAGATTATTATACACTCGATATCTGACTACTAAATTCGCCGTTCTAGGTACTTAGTTCCCCAGAAACAGTCTGTTGGCGAATTGTCGAAGATACTGTCCCTACAAAAATAGTACAGTGACCATCTATCACACTGATTTTAACACACTTGAGTATTAATAAAAATCTGTGTCCTCATGACACGCAAAGTACAGTAACCTACGTCCTTAGACGCACAAATGTAATCAGTAGAAGTAATAACCTGTGTCTTCCGAAACACAATGTATATTCTTTAGTAGTCCGGTCTTGGCTCTTCACGCCACTGAACTGGCCCTAGGTATCGATAGAGGGGGAAATTATATAAAAATTTCTCAAAATAATAGTGGTACAGGAATGACGCAAATATCACTGAACTCGTAAAATTGCGCAGGTCAAGAATATGCCCATTAATTCAAGAATCGATCGTAGAGATCTTGTCTAGCCGATCTCCCGCGTTAATGCTAGATATCGCGTGCCCAAGCTAGACTTGGTGCGCTCGTAAGCATTCATCTCTCATTGGTTCCACATTTTCTGTTAACTTCGCGGTTTTATCAGACATCGGCCTCGTAGGAGTGTCCAGTGGTACCATCAACCACTCACGTTACTGCATTATATTTTTTCTAGGCGCGAATAGTTCAATGCACATGCCATAAACGTGTCTCACCACGCGTCCCTTCTATATTGAGGTAGCCACCACCTGTCCTTCTGAATAATTGCTATGCTATTTCTTTTCACAATCCTTAAGTATCTAGCCTTTTGTCAAACTGCTGCAGGTATGTCCCAACTGTCTCCAACAAATGCTTGAAATTTCCTCATCTTCGTCTGGCTATTTTATGACGCTGGTGGAAATATTAATTAATTGAAGAAATAAAACATCGAATCATTTATCCATCAGAGGATAAAGGGTTCAGGAGGAAGACTAAAAATATAGGCTATTGTAATTCCAGTAATCACATTTAAGTTGAACCCACCCTCAGAACATGCATATACGGATTACCATCAATCCCCCGGAAGATCGGGGTCTGAATGGGCCCCTGATCGGTGGGGTAGATTTCTTCATTTGTTACTATTCGGCCGTTCATTTTTATTTGAATATCCTTCTTGACATCAACAATTATAGAAATTACATTTCAGTATCAAATAGAATTAATGAAATTATTATATCCACATTTAATGATTGCTATAATAACGTCGTAAAATGATATTAATAATAAACCTTAAATAACTTCACCTACCATAACGTCACCTCACCTACCCTCACCTAACCTAAACGAACTTATCCTAACCTTACCTCACCTAAAGTAAATTAACGTAACCTAACCTCACCTCACGTAACATTACCTAACCTAACCTAACCTCACCTAAGCTCACCTAACCTAACCTAACCTAACCTCACCTAAGCTCACCTCACCTAACCTCACCTAACCTAAATGAACCTATCCTAACCTAACCTCACCTAACCTAAACTAACGTAACCTAACCTCACCTCAACTAACCAAACCTAACCTAACCTAGCTTAGGTTTCGACGGTAATCCGTGGACTGAACTCAAACGTCCCCGTGACTACTGGGGTACTACCTAGAATCTCCCTCCGAGCTGACCTTGGGATCAACTTAACGGTCGTTTTTGTGGAAATCACTGACCGCAAACCCAACTCAACATCACCTACTGTAGTCCAGAGGTCCTCAAAGGAGGACGCACCCCCTGAGGGGGTCGCAAAGGGTGATTGAAGTACTAGTATTTCAAATTCTGTAACAAATATTGCTATTCTCATATTGAACCTATCATAGACAGGACGCTCCCACAACCATTCTAGACTGTTAAACTCGTACTTTTGCTGTCTTATTTCACAGGAACTGACCAGTAGATCCTGCCACCAGGAATTCTGAGAAAAGGTGTAGAGTAACACTTCCCTTACAGCACCCTTTCACCCGCCAGCCACAGTGATATCTCCTTACCAAACACTTAACAACCACTAATGACAATGTATGTCTGCTTTTAGGATTATAATAAAGCTTTCGAAAAAGTTCGTCATGATTGCCTCATCCAAATGCTCCAGAAGATGAACTTGGATGTGAAGAACATTAGAATCATCAGCAATATTTATTACAAACAGACTGCAGTCATAAAGGAAGGTAGGGAGCTATCTGAAGAGGTGGAATTAAAACGTGGTGTTAGACAAGGTTGTGTCTTGTCTCCTATGCTGTTTAATCAATACTCAGAAGAAATATTACAAACAGCTTTAGAGGAAGAAACAGCAGGAATTAAAGTTAATGGAAAAATAATAAACAACTTAAGATTTGCAGATGACACGTTGTTATTCGCAGAAGGTCTACAAGATTTACAGCGACTGGCTAACAAAGTCGTGGAGGCAAGTGAACAATGGGGATTAACACTTAATGTCAGTAAGACACGTTTTATGGTAGTATCACGAACACAACATCAAGAGAGCTTGATAATCAATGGGGAGACAGTAGGCAACAGCAAGTGACAAAGTACAAGTATTTAGGAACAAATGTGAACTGCTACATTGACTGTACTGAGGAGATAAAGTCCAGGATCGGTCAAGCCAGAAATGCATTAAATACAAGATGTTCAGTAAAGAACATATAGCCTACTTTCTCCTAAATGCATGGGTATTGTAATAACTCTTTGTCCTTTTCAAGGAGTATAATTGAATGTTGGTTGTAGTAGCTTGTTGAAATACAACGTGATATAGGGATATTAAACATGAATATGAGGTGCCCTTTGCTAGTGCTACCTCTGTAAAAAAATCATTCAATTTGGTTTCACCGTGTTTGAATTGATCTGGGGAATGGATTTGCACACATACATGGCCGCTATTTGCAAACTATTGGGCTGATGACCTTGTAGTCAGTCATAAGATGCTTTCCACTGAAAGGCATGTTGTTGCAAAATCCGGTAGAGATCAAATTAATAGGATGGTCGAAATTTGATTTAAGCTTTTAATATTTGGGTGGCCGTCATTCCGTTTCCGTCAAGATGGCGGCGATATAAAACATGACACTGAGGTGCCTTTTGCTAGTGCTACCTCTGTACCAAATTTAGTTCCATTCGGTTTCACCGTGTTTGAATTGATAGGGGGAATCGATTTGCACACATACTTGGCCACCATCTGCAAACTATTGGGCTGATGATCTAGCCGTTTGGTCAGAATATGCTTCCCACATAAAGATTTGATGTTGCAAAATTTGGTAGAGACTAGATTATTAGGTTGGTCGTAATTACATTTCAGCCTTTAACATTTGGGTGGCCGCGATTACGTTTCCGTCAAGATGGCGGTGATATAAAACATGACACTGAGGTGGCCTTTTCTAGTGCTACCTCTGTACCAAATTTCGTTCCATTCGGTTTCACCGTGTTCGAATTAATAGGGTGAATCGATTTTCACACAAAGATGGCCGCCATCCGCAAAATATTAGGCTAATGACCTATTAGTTTGGTCAAAGGATGCTCCCTCCATAATGGTATGTTGATGCAAAATTTGGTAGAGATCGGATGATTTGGTTAATCGTAATTTGATTTAAGCTTTGAATATTTGTGTGGCCGCCATTACGTTTCCGTCAAGATGGCGGCGATATAGAACATGACACTGAGGTGCCCTTTGCTATTGCTACCTCTGTACCAAATTTCATTCCATTCGGTTTCACCGTGTTCGAATTAATAGGGGTAATCGATTTTGACACAAAGATGGCCGCCATCCGCAAACTATTAGGCTAATGACCTATTAGATTTGTCAACGGATGCTTCCTCCATAAAGGTATGTTGTTGCAAACATTGGTAGAGATCGGATGCTTAGATTAGTCGTAATTTGATTTAAGCTTTGAACATTTGTGTGGCCGCCATTACGTTTCCGTCAAGATGGCGGCCATATAAAACATGACACTGAGGTGTCCTTTGCTAGTGCTACCTTTGTACCAAATTTCGTTCAATTTGCGCTCACCATGTTCGAATTGATAGGGGGGGGACAGACATTCAGAGTACACACACTCACACACACACACACACACACAGACTCACACACATACACACACACAGACAGACACACCTTTTTTTGCCCTGTAGTGATCTCATAAGTCTACTTTCATTTTTTGCAAAAATCGAAAGTAGGCTAAAAATGAGGAGTGTGTTCTGTAGCAGTGACCTTAATTTACATCTAAAAATTAGACTCGAATACAGCCAGGCCTTTGCAGTCAGTTCAAAGACAGTGAGTGAACAGGCGAATTCTAGTGCGTGTTCAGTGGAAGTGGTTAGTCCGATTTACAATAAATGGATACAAGTAACGTCATTAATACCCATGCTCCTTAGCAGTGGCACTGAAATTTTATGTGTTCTAAGTTAGTTAATTGTGTGTTATTATTATTATGTAATGTAAAAATTTGTTCCCTATACAAACTACAAGCTAAAAATGACTTTTTAACCTATTTTCATTTTATTGAAAAATAGGCCTATGAGATCACAATTTGTCCGTGTGTCTGTGTGTGTGTGTGTGTGTGTGTGTGTGTGTGAGATTCGTGTGTGTGTCCTCCCCCAATAAAATCTAAATGGCTCGAGCGACTTCAATGAAACTCGGTAAGATCATAGCACCATTCTGGTCGACCCCGACCGTGCCCTTCAAATTTTATTCTGGCGCACCAATCCAACATGGCGGCTGTGCGAAATATTTCACCAGTATTCTTTATCTCCGAAACTATTACTAATATCACCCTGAAAATTTGTACGGCGATAAAGGGCACTACTAGAAGTTTACCTATGAGACGTTCAAAAACCTGGTAACTACAAAACCAACATGGCGGCCAAGCGAATTTGAGACTTTTAAATATATTTTTCTCGCGATTTAACCATCCAAACGTTATGAAACTTGGTACAGCAAATATTTATACACATTGTAATGCACTGGCGTCTAATTTAGTTCAATTGTTTACATAACCTCAAAATGGCAGTTGCAAAATATTTCACTGGCATTCTATATCGCCGAAACCATTACATATATCGCCCCTGAAATTTTGTACGGTGATAAAGGGCACTGCTATAAGTTTATTTATGTAACTTTCAAAAACCTGTAAAGTACAAAAGGAACATGGCGGCCAAGCGAATTCGAAACATTTTAATAGACTTTTCTCTTGATATAACCATCTGAGCGCAGTGAAATGTGGTACAGTAAATTTATTATACACATTGTAATTCAATGGCATCTAATTTAGTTCAATTGTTTACATAAACTCATGATGGCGGCTGTGCGAAATTTTAAAATTACTTTTTTATTTCTTGTGTCGTAACCATGCGATCGAAGTGAAAGTTTGAATAGTGAAGATTACGCAATAATTTTCCTTTAATGGTACATAACTCTATGGCCTATACATATAACAATCCAAAATGGCGAGCATCGGGAAATATTTTGACGGTTCTCAATATCTACGAATCTTTTACAGCAATCAAACTGAAATTTTTTATGTTCATAGAGGCTATTAACATAAGTTCACCTACAGGTCTTTCAGTAACCTGGTGAGCACAAATCCAACATGGCGGCGACGCGATGTATAAATATTTACATGGACGTTTCTCGTGATTTAACCATCCGAGTGCAGTGAAACTTTGCACATTAAATGCTTTTACAAATGTTAATCCACTGGCATCTAATTTATTCATGACCATATAATTGCAGCTGTGCGAAATTTTAAAATCTCGTTTTTACTTCTTGTGTCCTAATCATGCGATTGAAGTTTGAATACCACACGTACACAATAATCTTCATGTAATAGTACATAAATAAAATCTTCATGTAATAGTACATAAATAAAAATCCAACCTGGCGACCATCTGAAATATTTAGACGGTTCCAAATATCTACGAATCTATCACAACAATTAAACTAAAATTTTGTATGTAGATAGAGGCAATTAACATGATTAGGATATATGAAAATAGGCTGTATAGTTCTTCACGGAACTTTTTTTTTTCACCACATCGTTATGCCAATCTAAGGAGCGCGAGAGAACTCATTTGACAAATGATTTTGATCTTTTCTTCTCCCAAAATCTCTTCATCTGAACACTGAAGAGTTTTTTTCCGTTCTTCAGTCCATGGTTTCCTGGTACTGGTACTGATTTTCTCCACAAAAATGATAGTTGTTGACAACTGTTCTGAATTTGGATCTGTCTTGTATGATGTCCTCTGCGATGCCAACTTCCTGAAGATTTCCTCTATTTCCTTAAGCCAGTTGGTCTTGACTTTCATTGAGAGAGCAAGGTTGTGAATCCTCTTCGTCAGTCTGTCATCGGTCATGCGAGAAATGTGGCCATAGAACTTTAATCGCCTTTTCACAAATGTGTCGGTGATCCTTTCAGAGTGATGATACAGCTCCTGAGACTTGCGTTTCATCCAGATACCCTCTACGCTGACTGGGCCAGATATTTTCCTCAATATTTTCCTCTCTTGCTACTCTGTGTCTTTAATAAGGGATCTGCCTCCAACGAGCAAAGTTTCTGGGGCGTATAATGCTTCAGGTTTGATAACTGTGTTATAATGTTGTAATTTAGCATTCCGGGATATTGATTTTTGTTGTATCTGTTCCAGGTATTTATTAATTATTAATAGCGGCTTCGGTGGCGTAGTCGGTAGCATGCTGAAATGCTATGCCCAAGATAGCGGGTTCAAACCCGGCCGAAGTCTTCGGATTTTTTAAGAGCGTTAAAAATCCTTCAGTATGCCCTTCCTTCGGAGGGGAAGTAAAGCCGGCGGTCCCATGTCATAGATTTATGGCATGTAAAAGATCCTTTCACAGACTAAACTTGTGTAGTTGGAACTACTTGAAATTGAACGGAACTTGTAGCTCACCCTTTAGGGTGTCCGCTTGAAGCAGCTACAGACTCAGGCGAACCAAACATGTCCTCGGACACTCCCGGCACTAAAAGCCACACAATAAATAAATAAATAAATAATTATTAATTATTAATCATAATTATTATTATTATTGTTAATATAGCTGATGATGATGATAATTGTTGTTTTTAAGGGGCCTAACATCTAGGTTATCGGCCCCTGTGTTAATATAGCAGTTGCAGTAATTGTACAGAAGCAAATACTGATGATCTTGTGATCCGTAGTTCTTGTGCAAAGTAGCCTTATGAGAAGTGCCAAGAAAGTAAAGAAGAATAGGGACGGGGCGACGGGGGGGGGGGGGGTAGATATTTCATGTAATTGGCGGGGGGGGGGGGGACAGAAAGAGTTTGAGGACCGTTGCTAGTGTCCCACAAATGGCAAAGGACCTTGAGAGGATATTAACATCACTGAAGTTTTGCAAACACAAGTGAATGGAAGAAAGTATAGAAGGAGTCCATATCCGGGAGATAAGTTGTGTATCTATCAAAGGCAGAACATGGTATTTTACACCGCAAAATAAATTACCGGTACTCTAGATTGTGACCCCAAGTGACAGAGTGAGAGAAAAAGAAGCAGAAATAATTTATTGCTCCAACATAGAGGCTATAACTACTTGTATTGCTGATTGAAATCACTGGCCGCGATCGGTGCCGTACGCAGCGCAAGCAGGTAGGAAGTAGCACCGGGCTGCGCGCACATCAAAATGCTTTTAACTGAAGCGAAACGCTCACTGCTGCGATGTAACAGAATCGATAAGGTTCAGAAGGCATATCGAACATTAGCACGGCCCCCTGAACTCGTACAGATAGCACATTTTGGAGGAATTGTTCTTGATGTGGAGGTTTATCAGATCCAAAATGAACAGCCAAGAATTTATTTATTGCCAACGATATATCCTGATTTTATATACCCTCCAAGGTTTTACTTTCTCATACTGCACACACATATATTTACTTTGAATTATAACCTTTATTTCCGCCCCCACTACTTCTCCTTGTCTTTATTACTCGGCCTTCTCATTTTTCATCTAAACTTTCCTCAGGCGTCTGCTTTCTCAAGCACGATTTACTTATGATGGGCAAGAAAAATTTGGCGCCGCTCCACTTGGCTTCGCGCTTCATTACATTACCCCAGAGGCGGAAAAACTAAGAATGTTTCCTACCACACCTCGTGGTGTAGTGGCTAGCATTCTTGGCGGACACCTTTGAGGACTTGGTTCGATTCCCGGATCAACCATAATATTCACATCTAGATAGAGGGCTAGAACGGGATACACCCAACTCCCTTGCGCAGGCTTCGATCCAGGCGCATACAGTGGCTATCCTGAATGTGGTATTCCCCGGGTATTATCACATTCCATCAAGGCAAATGCCGGGATAGGACCTTACTGCAAGTCCCAGGGCATCTACCTCATCCCTGTCCGTAATACAGTTACTCACATGACCATAGCCATTTCATAAATAGGCTACTGGTTATCAGACAAGTTCGACACACACCCAACTACACGGGGCGATAACTAAAATGTTCTAAGCTTCTAAATTGAATTATCAACAACAACAACAACAACAACAAGGACGACGACGGGATGTCTCAGAGGGCAGAAATGAGAAGAGGTGAGTTCGATTCCCTCCTCAGCCATCCTCGAAGGTTTTTTTGATGGTTTCTCTTTTTTTCCTTCAGACAAGTGCCGGAATGGTTCTTAACTTAACCCATATAGTGCCAGGGCCCGATATATCTGCTGAGGGAGTTTCTGATAAAAATGTCACGGGCCCCGTTTTTCTTTTTCTCCTTATTTCCAGCTGCGAATCATTCTCTCTCTCTCTCTCTCTCTCTGGATGTATCGATGTGTTTAAGTTTCGGGAATAAATGGATTCATAATTAGTATTCTTTGAACATGCTGCAGTCAGCTGACTTGCCGCTCGTGTGTTCGTTTGAAGGCGTATTTGTGTGTGGAAACTGATCGTAGACGAAACCTGATGGAATTACTCTAAACCTGTCACATTTATAGGTAATTTAAAAAATATTGACATGCAAATAACAAAATATTTTATTTAGAATGTGAGGGCTATTTTAGAGCCCGGATGTTGTTGGCATGTCATCTTTTTACTGAGCAGTCTAAAACAATGCTGAAGTACATAGAAACTCCGAACGGGCCACCCCGTCTTCAAATATGTCATTTTTATTTTGCATCTTTTTGCATTTTTTTGCTATTTTTCCATTCTAAGAGCATTTTTGAAAGTTTGGTAGATTTTTTTTTGTCATATTTTAGAGAAATCGGCCTTTTAAGGTCATTTCTTCCAATGTAGTCATGTCACAGCTTTATATGAGGGAGTTACGTCTCTCAGAGTTAAGAAGAAGCTAGGAGCTGATACAAGATAATTTAAAATATTGAAATAAAGTATTTCAGTGTTGCTATTTGTAGAAAAATATGTAACTTGGATGCAGAAGAACGGTACCGTAGGAATACAGATACTCTTGTTTTCGTCGCAAACCAGTTATTAGCGGAATAGAATGTTACCTGCTCTGTTGACCAAGGTCAGATGTGGCGGGGTAGAAAGAGGAAGGGGTGTATAATCTTGTCTCAGTTCCGCATTGTTCACAGCGAGAGATATCATTCATTGCCGCTTTCAAAATGCCTGAAATAAAACCGAGTGTGTCAGTGCATTTAAAACAACTAATATCTGAATTTGGTGACAATGTGTTTTCTACCGATGGAAGCATATTGTTTTGCAAACTGTGTGGAACTAACGTAGCTGCTGAAAGAAGTTTTACTGTAAAGCAGAAGGTTTTCTTAAAAGCACGTTTTAAAGCGGAGGCTTCAGACATTGCATTACCTCCAAAACCTATCATAACACACTGGGGCACGTGGTTAAACGCGTGTATGTATTATCGCGAAAACTTAAAGTTAGTGAAGGAAATAGTGGAGAGTTTTGACAGTAAAGAAGCAGCAGCAATAAAAAGTGACCAGGACATGCTATCTGAACCAAACATTGAAGGTAGTTTGGCATTCATAATAGTACATTATGCAACGAGCCTATAATGGCTATAATTAAGACACGAGTATTTTTTATAAAACGAGCGTATGCGAGTTTTATAATTTCCATACGAGTGTCTTAGTTACCATTATAGGCGAGTTGCATACGACTGTTTATGTTCGACGATAATTATAACTTTATCATATGTTTTAACATAAATATTCATAAATATCTGTTGAGAGTCAGCTACTGGAATTTTGTGATCACAGAGCGAGCGTTGGGTGTTATAGCTTCGTCTTTCAAGAGCTTTGAACGGCCGACGCATGCGCTCTGTGGGCTCTCAATGCCATATGCAGCCATATGTTTACATCAGCCGTCCCTCAGTAATATTGTCACCGCAGTCATTTGAAGACAATGCTCTGTGTAGAAATTAGTGTTAGTGATTTTTAGGTACTGTGCTATTTCTTGTCTCATATTCGCCAGTTTATTTACGCGAACATATGGACGGTGGGTATTCCATGTCGGTAATTTATTATAGTTCGATGTTGTGTTTATGTCCGACATGTTGGATTTTGAGCGCATGCGCGAAATTATCGTTTCCTAATTGGTCAATGAACGAACTCTGATTGGCTGGAGAAACTGTATCGTAATGAAAAACGGTGTTATAATGACCATCATTATGATACAGTTTTCAAACACATAATAGTGAGGGTCGAACATAAAATCAAATTTTGCGTTATTGACAGCAAAAATCTTATCGTTGGAGAAAATGGGCGGAGAAATGGTTGATTCCATTCCTTTAATCAACCGGGCGGAAACTATCTTAGCAACAATCGTGACGAAATTGCTGCGGGTATTACATCAAAACTGAAAAAGGCGCTGGACAAAAACACCGGGTATAACACATTATGCAAAATCTCAGACATTCTTTCTGGTGAAAACTACTGTATGGATAGGCTTGAGGAGAATTTAGCAGCAAACGACCTTCCTCACTTCAAGTACGCTCCGATCATATCAGTCGATATTGAACGCAGCTTTTCGAGATATAAAAACTTGTTGGCTGATAACCGCAGATCATTTACATTTGACAACATCAGAATGACATTCGTAGGGCAGTGCAACTCAGACTAATGTGAACATAAACCTTTGGTTAAGGGCTAGAAATCTATTTTGGTTGACTTTTCAGTTTGAGCCAGATGTCATTTTTGAAATATTGGTGAGTTTATTATTATAAGATCATTTTCTTCATTATATAGTGCATTTTTCGAATTTTTGAAATATGGATGAGTTTATTATTATAAGATCATTTTCTGCATTTTATAATGCATTTTTCGAATTTTTTGAAATATGGATGAGTTTATTATTATAAGATCATTTTCTGCATTTTATAGTGCATTTTTCTAATTTTTAGTTCATTTATTTCAGTCATTTTTGAAAATTTTAAGTGCATTTTTTAAACTTTTTTACGGCATTAACATCCGCGCCCTAGCTATCGCAATTATATTAACATTCCTAATTTTAAAAAAAGGATTTTTAATGAAACAAAGTGTTAATTTTTTTAGCATATAGCCTAATATGTTTGAAATACAGTATGTATAAACATACTATCTTAAGAGATATAGGTACGAGGTAATTTGTATTCAAAACTTGCAATTTTATTAAACTTGGATTGACATTTTTAACAGCTTGGTATCTAAAGGGTTAAAGCCACGAACGCCTCCTTCCCGATCTTCGCCGGAATTACAGATTAGAAATGGAAAATATGGGAAATTGCTCTTCTTATAAGAATTAATCGAATGCATATTTGACGGATGTTTTGAACAAACCTGTCCGAACACCATAATGGGAAAGGGATTGGTTTATAGAGTAAAACTTAATGTTACAAATCCATTGTGTTGGGAAAGTTCTTCTATGCAACAAATATCACTTGGCTAAGAAAGAAAACACTCATGCATGTTCTGCGATTTTTGACAACTTCTCGCACATATTAAGTTTCCATCGGGCGAAATATTAAATATAGTGGCAGTGCAATGAGCCAGTGAGGCATCCTTAAAGAAATCAGAACATCATATTTACAATATTTGCTGTAGAAAACTTCTACAATATATACTAATATAATAAAGCTGAAGAGTTTGTGTGTTTGTGTGTTTGTGTGTTTGCGTGTTTAAACGCGCTAATCTCTGGAACTACCAGTCCGATTCGCAAAATTCTTTTTTATATGATAGCCAAATTCAAGCGGAATAGTTTAGGCTGTGTAGCATTAGGCTACACCTCTCAGGTAACCTTAAATACGGATTTTTGTGCAGTAAGTTGGTAGAACAAGCGCCCCCGAATAGCTCTATCGCATGCGCTGGCGTTATGGTTAGTGATGCGTACACCGTTTCACCGATCTGAACCAAAATTTGAATACTTACCCTTTGGAACACTGCGAGTAACACTGTCTACGTGAAATTTATGACAGACCAGTCCATTCCCTGCATTTAGGCCCTTTGGCAAAAATCTACACCGTTTCACCGATCTGAACCAACATTTGTATACTTACCCCTTGGAACCCTGCGAGTAACACTGTTTACATGAAATTTCGGAGAGACCACTCCATTCCCTGCATTTAGGCCCTTTGGCAAAAATCTACACCGTTTCACCAATCTGAACCAAAATTTGTATACTGACCCTTTGGAACACTGTCTGCATGACATTTTGGACAGACCACTCCATTCCCTGCATTTAGGCTCTTTGGCACAAATCTACACCGTTTCACCGATCTGAACCAAATGTTACATACTTACCCTTTGGAACCCGATGAGTAACACTGCCTGCTTGAAATTTCGGACAGACCACTCCATTCCCTGCATTTAGGTCCTTTGACACAAATCTACACTGTTTCTCCAAATTGCAATAAATCTTACATACACTTTGAAACCCTGCTGGTAACACTGTCCACTTGATATTTTGGACAACGCTCCCCATTCCCTACATTTAGAATAACAGACAAAATGAACTTGAAAACCACGTATTAAGGCCTTAGAACCATTCATGTCCGTAGTAGTGTAACTGTAACAGTATTTTAATAAGTCTATTGTTGACGGGCAGTTCGGGCTGCATCATATCACCCCTACCAGTGTACTGGTGCAGAATTTCGAAAATAGTTGCATCTTGCGCTGTTTATAAATTGCAGTCACGGGGAGTAATTAGTAAAAAAAAGATTTCTTAGGCCCTTAAAACAGTTATCATCATGAAAATATTATGCCTCTGTATAAGTGCAATGGTGTCGGTGCAGTACATTGAGGTCACCAGGCGCAATAAGCGTTGGTGCTTTCAAATTTACCTTCATTTATTCCGAACCTTATCGTAAAGCTTATGTGGCGATAAATGATATTATTGCTACCTCAGTAGGTGGGGACAGCCATCGTTTTCCAAAGTGTTCTGATTATTTTCCTACGGCGCTATGCGACAAAAGTCGACACTATTGGTCTCTATATTTCTAACAGCCAATGAGATATAGGCTCTAGGTAGTGTCTTTTATTTCACTTACTCCTCTTTCTAATCATTTTTGAAAATTTGTTTGTAAATTACATGTGTCATTGCTGTTTTAGTAAATAGCTGTTTCCCTATTCATAATTATCATTATTATCATTACGGGAAAATGAGCTGAATGTTACGTCCATTATACTGTACTACTTATCACCCCCACTACAACCACCACCACAAAAAGTTATATTTTTAAAATATTTTTTCTGTTAGTTTAAGTATCATGTGCCAGTTCTGTAGTAGTATTCATTATCATCCATAAAACAAATAAATCCACCGGGCGAAGGCGGGCACTACTGCTAGTACTTAAATATTTGCGCTTCAAACTGTAGGCCTACATAACACTTAGGCCTATGTTTACATAAAGATTATCATAAGACGGACGATATTTAACCTACTTTTTACATTTTGCAAAAATGAGGTAAAAGTAGACTTATGAGATCGATCTGGGCAAAATATCTGTCTGGCTGTGTGTGAGTGTGTGTGTGTGTGTATGTGTCCCACCCCAACCTTATTAACTCCTAAACGGCTGCAGCTATAGGAACAAAATTTGGTATGAGTAAATATCTATACCTGAATATCATAATGCCGTATTTGAAAATGATGTCAGTGCTACCAACTGCTGAAAACTCGCAATTGAAATTTGAACTCCATGTTGGATATCTTGGAAGGTATGCTTGGGAGCTATTTCAAAATTGGCACACGTATAGATAATAATATTTCAGTTTAATTTCCAGGAGGCCATATATGACAGTGTTGCAAAAATGATTCTAAGTCTGCTGATAAGTTCAATTTTTAAATGCATTTAACTTCTACACTATCAATTGGAATTCAACCAAACTTCGTATGTACTATGTGTATATAAACATATATGACTGACCGTATTCTTAAGAGCCACCAGAGCTGCTAGCTGTTAATGAATGCTCTCAATCTCCTTTATCAAAATACCAATATATCGGAAAGTATGCAAGCCGACAGCTTTAAACTATGCACACGTATAGTACCTGATATTCTATATTAATTTGGAGTAGCTAATAAATGCCAACATGATTCTAAGCCTGCAGATAGGTCCAATTTTAAAGTGCATGTAACCTCTATACTAACTAATAGATTTCATTCAAAATTGGCACAACAGTAGATCATATTATTTCATATCATTTCTGACCAACATATGCATGACATTGTTGCCAACATGATTTTACGCGCGCTGTTAGATCCATTGTCTAACTGCTTGTAACGTACATGGTATCCATCGGATTTCATCCATAGTTTATATTCTGTACCTTAAGAGATGGAACTAAGAATACATTCAGTCACTGGGGCTGCCAACTGTAGTGTTCTATTAGGCTACATTATGCTAGATATACTGTATTTCGAACTAATTAGAATTTCAATATTACCAACTTAATTTCGTCATTATTCTAGATAGAACCATTTATATTAATCATTGGCATGTATCTTTAATTTTGAGAAAAGTAGGCTTTTTAGTTCGTTACGGAACTTCTTGTTATGTGTGATCCCTGATAAGAGTTCCTTCATAAATACTGTTTCTCTGGGATTCCTTCTCATTTTCATAGGTAAAAACACTAACATCATTGTTTCTACATAACCCATTGTGAACAATGGTCATCAGTAAGGTTCGGATGTTAAGGAAGTCATATTTTCTTCCTGAGCTCATTTCACCCGAAATCTGAAAAATAAGTTTGAATGACGGGTCCCTGACGACGTTTAAAGCAATTTGATGTTGCCAATAAATGCACATTTCATCCATTTTGATTGTTTTGGTCATATTTGGTTATATTTTAGTGATATAAGGTCATATTTGGTTATAATTTCAGCATTTTTGTTTAAATTGAGGCGTCGTTAACAAGGTACGTGTTATCTGTGTCGAGTTTCAAACACAGGATTTCCGAATAGTGTAGTAGATATATTTTTCTTTCTTTTCCCGGAACAGGCAGATAGCAGATTTAGAAGATCTACTTCCAAGAAGGCGCTCCTCTACGGACGTCTTTTAGCACATCTTTCTGGACAAGTTGGATTGCGACACTGAACGCATGAGGTCACGGAACATGACGATAGTGTGCTTGCACCTTTCAACAGGATGTCACTCCAGTAGATATATTTAGCTCAGAAGCAATTAGCAAACAAGGAAATTGTTTTTATCCATAATGGTCAGTATTGAATTAAAATTCCACTAAATGACTTACTCTTATTTCCATCTTTTCAATACTTGTAATATTATTAGCACTGTTTAGTACTGGTACATGTTTCGAACAATAATGTTGTTCTTCATCAGCCAGATATACACATTATAACACTTATGGGCATAAAATACATTGCAAATACACATAGGGCCTAGTCCATTAAAAAATCACTTGTAAAATCGAAATATCACATGTCTGATACACTGGAAAATTGTTTTGGCACTTAAGACGTTTACTGCATGTTAGTGATACTCTACCTACCCCAAAAATTCATGTCATATTTCATAGATTTTTAGGACATATTTTATAGTTTTTAGGACATATTTAGCTAGATTTTAGGGCATATTTGCTTGCATATTTTGTACTTCTTTAGGTCTTAATCTTCCGAACCGTAGTTATAATCAGTTTTGGTACAGTAGTGAATACATTCTCTGCACGATCAGGCGCAATGTGCCTGGTAGATCGCCTTTGCAATAACAGCACGTGTCGTGACAACCTAGACGATATGGGCTTGAAGATCATGCGGAATCAGGCAGCTACTGATAAGAGGAAGTAGCTCTGAACCCACGAATGACGAATACGAAATAAGAATTAACACGTGTACCTGACAGATCAGTTGCGCCCGACAGAAGGTTAAATATCATCCTTGAGGGAATATTGTTCCAAAAATTATTTACACAGTGTAACAAGCTTAGAATCATGTTGGCAGCACTGACGTATACTAGCCACTCCAAATTCATGTAAAAGGTCATGTACCTAGGTACTATACGTGTGCAAAGTTTCGAGCTCTTGGTTTGCATACTTTCTGACATATTGGTATTAGGATTAAACAAATGGAGAGAGCATTTATTAACAGTTGACAGCCCCGGTTGCTCTTAAGAATACGCATAGTAATATCTGTATGTACACATATTACATACGAAATTTGGTTGAAATCCAATTGATAGTGTAGAAGTTACATGCATTTAGAAAATAGACATATCAGCAGGCTTAGAACCATTTTGGCAAGTATGGTCTCCTGAAAATTAAACTGTACTATTATTACACACATCAAAAAAAGTTTTGCATCACCTCGGTTCCCAGATCTCCGGCATATAGACGTTGACTGTGTATATTGTATCCAAGATACAGTCCCTTTGACTGTTCATAGATGTCACTAAAACTGCTCAAAGATGTAAACAACCATGCATGAGCAGGGCCTATTAGACGGAGGGGGTACGACAGCCGATCAGTTCCAGTCATTCCACCAGGACGAAGGTACGCTGCTCATGTTGTCTGTAGTTCTACCATGCCTAGAAGGTCAATACCGCAGTTCGATCGCGTCCGCATTGTTACTTTGTGTCAAGAAGGGCTCTCAACAAGGGAAGTTTCCAGGCGTCTCAGAGTGAACCAAAGCGATGTTGTTCGGACATGGAGGAGGTACAGAGATACAGGAACTGTCGATGACAGGCCTCGCTCAGGCCGCCCAAGGGCTACTACTGTAGTGGATGACCGCTACTTACGGATTGCCGCTCGGAGGAACCCTGACAGCAATGCCACCATGTTGAATAATGCGTTTCGTTCAGCCACAGGACGTCGTGTTTCAACTCAAACTGTGCGCAATAGGCTGCATGATGCGCAACTTCACTCCCGACGTCCATGGCGAGGTCCAGCTTTGCAACCCCGACACCATGCAGCGCGGTACAGATGGGCCCAACAACATGCTGAATGGACCCCACGGAATTGGCATCACGTTCTCTTCACCGATGAGTGTCGCATATGCCTTCAACCAGACAATCGTCGGAGACGTGTTTGGAGGCACCCTGGTCAGGCTGAACGTCTTAGACACACTGTCCAGCGAGTGCAGCAAGGTGGTGGTTCCGTGATGTTTTGGGGTGGCATTATGTGGGGCCGACGTACGCCACTGGTGGTCATGGAAGGCTCCGAAACGGCTTTACGATACCTGAATGACATCCTCCGACCCATAGTGCAACCATATCGGCAGAATATTGGAGAGGCATTTGTCTTCATGGACGACAATTCTCGACCTCATCGTGCACATCTTGTGAATGCGTTCCTTCAAGATAACGACATCGCTCGACTACAGTGGCCAGCATGTTCGCCAGACATGAACCCTATCGAACATGCCTGGGATATGTTGAAAAGGGCTGTTTATGGACGTCTTGACCCACCAACCACTCTGAGAGATTTACGCCGAATTGTCGTTGAGGAGTGGGACAATTTGGACCAACAGTGTCTTGATGAACTTGTGGATAGTATGCCACGGCGAATACAGGCATGCATCAATGCAAGAGGACGTGCTACTGGGTATTAGAGGTAGTGGTGTGTACTGCAATCTGGACCACAAATGCTGAAAGTCTAGCTGTATGATGGTACAACATGCAATGTGTGGGTCTCATGAGCAATAAAACGAGCTGAAATGTTGTTTGTGTTGATCTCTATTCCCTTTATATTTAACGGTTCCGGAACTCTTGGAACCGAGGTGATGCAAAACTTTTTTTGGTGTGTGTATCTAACTATGTGCCACTTTTGGAATAGCTCCTATTCATACCTTCCAAGATATCCAACATGGAGCTCAAATTTCAATTTTGATTTTTCAGCAGTTGGTAGCACGTCATTTCAAATATGGCATTGAGATATTCAGGTATAGATCTTTACTCATACTAAATTTGGTTTTGAAATCTGCAGCCGTTTAGAAGTTGATAGGGGGAGACACACACACACACACACACACCAGACAGACAGACAGACAGAAGGACAGACAGACAGACACACATTTTCCCGGAGCGATCTCATAAGTCTACTTTTTCTTCATTTTTGCAAAATATGAAAATTAGGCAAAAAATTTAATAAAATACACCATTGCGTTTGCATTCGGTGCTGGACGGAATTCAATCATGAAGAAAATCATTAGACTACAATATGTAGCTCCACCTGTAATTTGACCTCAGAACAGAACCCAAGCTCTTCAACTACTGTGCTGGCCAAATAAATATGTAGACAACGCTACCATAAATTCATGAATGTGCGATATGGCAACTTCCTGAATGAGTTTTCTTCATCGATTCAGATTAATTACAAAGATACAGCCAAGGGTCTGTCTCGCTGAGTAACTGATACACGATCTTGTAGGCTCCGCTATTCTGCGGACTTCATAATTTAGAAACTCCATTATCTAGTCATTCACTTCACCCACACATATTGTCTCCCTACTTTCTTAATCACTTACTCAATTACCCAGTGAACAGCTTCGCTCGCGGCGAGGTGGTCGTAAGTCCGCCACTACTGCTGCTTGTGTCACTGCCGAGCTGAACAATTACCAGACAGAACTCAACTCAGTCACGATCTCAGCATCTTGTGTAATCTGTGCGCCACACTGGTCCTTAAACGTTGTTTGTTGTTGTTGATTGTTTAGAGCAGGCGTTCTCAACCTGGTGATTGCGAGCACAACAATAATCTTTAATACGCCGATTACGTGCCGGATGCGACCCAGCAAACATCATAGTTGTAGCGACCCTGCTAGTAGCTTCCAGTGTCCCATGCGACCAATTGCACGAGGGGAAGATTTTTTCAGTGCGCCGTTTTAACTTAATTTACTCCTAGTTTAAAAAATACTATGTACGTAAAAAAACAAGATGTTCAGTAAAGAACATATAGCCTACTTTCTCCTAAATGCATGGGTATTGTTAAAACTCTTTGTCTTTTTCAAGGACTATAATTAAATGTTGTTGAAATACAACGTGTTATACGGATATTAAACATGAATACATACACACACATGGCCTCCATATGCAAACTATTGGACTGATGACCTTATAGCTTGGTCAAAGAACGCTTCTCACATAAAGGTATGTTGTTGCAAAATTTGGAAAAGATCAGGTGATTAGGTAGGTCGTAATTTGATTTAAGCTTTTAACATTTGGGTGGCTGCCATTACGTTTCTGTCAAGATGGCGACGATATAAAACACGACACTGAGTTGCATTTTGCAAGTGCTACCTCTGTACCAAATTTCGTTCAATTCGCTTTCACCGTGTTTGATTTGGTAGGGGGGATCAATTTGCACACATACATGACCGCCATCTGCAAACTATTGGGCTAATGACCTTGTAGTTTAGTCAAAAGACGCTTGGTAGAAATCGGATGATTAGGTTAGTCGTAATGGGAATTAAGCTTTGAACATTTGGGTGGCCGCCATTGCGTTTCCGTAGAGATGGCGGCGATATAAAACATGACACTGAGGTGCCCTTTGCTACTGCTACCTGTGTACCAAATTATGTTCGATCTCACCGTGTTCGAATCGATACGGGGGGGGGGGGGGGGACAGACATTCAGAGTACACACACTCACACACACACACACACACACAGACACACAATTTTTCGCCCTGTGTTGATCCATAAGTCTACTTTCATTTTTTGCAAAAATCGAAAGAAGACTAAAACATGTACAGTCTGCCATATTAGCCTCGAGATGCAGCTACAGCATTAGCTAATTTACAGCTGCTACCACGGGGAGACAGCACATCTTTTTCATGACTTGGCAACTTCTTGATTTTCTTTATATTCCGATGTAAGGCCTACTGTTTGCATTTTCCGCCATACACTTTGGCTGAAATGAAATGAATATCCTGAGATTTGTGTGTGTGGTAGGACACGTTCAATTGCAGAAATCATTGCAACTTCAAAATCAAGTTTGACTGTGGAAGGGGTTGTAAGGAACTGCGCCCAAGCTTCACTAATGACCCTGGTCATTAGCATATACCTTTCAAAAGTGGCAGTGGAACTGTGCCCATTGAGAGCGGTCAGGTAGGTACCCTCCCTCCACCCCTCTACCGAATTATGTTGTGTCGAGTGGTGTGAATTTGAAGTGACTCATTTCAAATCGGTTGTGTCTTGATTGCGAACAAGTCAAAAACCGTCCAGATTGCGAACAACTAAATATACCCTGTCCAGATTGCGGACAAGAGATTAGTGTTGGCCTGGGATACATAAAACAGGTACAGTTTTCAAAACAGACTAATATTTAATTTTTGTTCTAGCAATATTAGCATTAACTGGTACATTGGGATGTTTTCGACGACCTAACCATATTTTAAAAATAGTTTTGTTACTGCAAATGTTGAATAATCTAGTTTGAGGTAATCTTACCATTTAGAAGATTATTATATTTTTTATTGTATAACAAAACTAGAGGGGTAGTTATTTATGGTGGATTAGAGAGAGTTGTATTATTATTATTATTATTATTATTATTATTATTAGTGTAGCCTCCGTGGCTTAGGCAGCAGTGTGCCGGCCTCTCACCGCTGGGTTCCATGCTTCAAATCCTTGTCACTCCATGTGATAATTGTGCTGGACAAAGCGGAGGCGGGTCAGGTTTTTCTCCGGGTACTCCGGTTTTCCCTGTTATCTTTCATTCCAGCAATACTCACCAATATCATTTTATTTCATCTGTCATTCATTAATCATTGTCCCAGAGGAGTGCGACAGGCTTCGGAAGCCGGCACAATGCCTATCCTCGCCGCTAGATGGGGACTTCATTCATTCCAACCCTGATCCGGTCCAATGACTGAAAAAAAGGCTGTGGATTTTCATTATTATTATTATTATTATTATTATTATTATCATTATTATTATTATTATTATTATCATCATTATTATTATTCGCCTCTGTGGTGTAGTGGTTAGTGTGATTAGCTGCCACCCCGGAGGCCCGTAATACAGCTGCTTATCGGGACGGGGGACTAACTCTTATTCAGAGCAGTGCAGAAGTTAGTGGTGGGAGACAGTCCATCACTTCCCCTTAAAGTTTAAACCGACCTTGGGCTAACAGCCGACTTGACTATGGGAACAGTTCAATCGACCTAATTAAAAGGATCTGGAAATACCACTGATTATGGGCGCAGTTCCATATCTCCCTGTGGAAGACTTCCATGAAACCAGATGTTGACTGGTTGCAAGTCACAAGATAAATGAGGGCTCATAGTGCCTTTCGATCAGTTTTCATGACGGGGTATTCCCGCCTCACCCAGAAAGATGAGTTAGAATTTCCCACATTCCACCGATACATCAGTGCTTGGGTCGCTAGTGGCACGATGGCAAATTAGTGGGTCGCTTGCGGCACGGGTCGCATCCGACACTACACGAATACGCCAGGGGTCGCACCCGTTTTAGAACGCGACAGCTCACACGAAGGCAAATTGCTCACGATTAATATTCTCATCACCTGCTATTTTGCTATTGCAGTAAATGCTCTAAAAAAAATACGTAATATATCCTGTTTTACTACCTATCAACTGGTATTAATGTAATTTAGTGTGTAAAAATAGTGTCTCAACGTAAAGAAATAAATCCGCTTGTATTGCAAAATCTCATGTCATCCGAGAGTTGTCACTGCGCTTGAGCAAATTAATTCAACGTGTGCATTTCAAAGAAAGATTTGTTCACAATTCATGTAAATAATATAAACCATTAAGAAACAATGAATTTCACTTGAATCAAACTATGTTAGAAATGCAGATTGTTGCAATAATGTGTTTCACGAGAGGTCGCACGAAGGCAAATTGCCACGGCAGTCATAAACTACTCGGGAACGGGGCAGACGAGACTTTGACAATCGCCAAGGTCAGGCGCGCGAGAGTGCTGGGAGAGATGAAACGGGCGCCCAAAACTCTACCGCAAATAGCAACATAACTATTAACCTTTGCCTTAATGAACGCACCTGGAAACAGAAAAGACTACGTGAATAATTTCATCTTCATTTTTCACGATTGGTTAGATAAATACTTGAGTTGACAGTATCAGCTGATGTACGATGTAAGATAAATATGTGGCTGTGATTTGAAGGTATTTGGGTTAATTGGACTGTGATTATAGCAAATTTTAAGACAGTGTTGAAGAGATTGAAGGTTTTTCCAAGTAACAATGAAACTGATGGGCATGACAACACTGGTGATTCAGGTACTAAAAGAGTGCAAGTATTTGAAGGTATGTTTGCATTTCGCGATGTAAATTCCATGGTTTCCCTAAACTGACGCATATTTTGTACTATTTTTCCTCTTTTATTTTAAAAATAATTCAAAACAATATATAAAAAAGCATGTCTTAAATATTTTCCTTGAAAATATTATCACTCAAGGAACAGTAGGCCTATAACATAATTTCAATGACACTGAAAGGGTTAAGAAAATCGAAAGGCACGGAAAATTGCCGCGGGTGCGACCTCTCGCGTATTAAATGAAATTTGGTGCTCTCGTCGCACGAGCCAGAAAGTGATCGCGAGCACAAGCTCCCCTCAGATCCATTCTTCAATTCAATTTTTTTTTTGTATGAATCGGAATAATAGTGTTTTAATTACAAGTTTTGACAGTCAAAGATTGGATCATTTTCAACCTATTTTCATTTATGGAAAAACTAGCAACGAGCCCTGGCTTCGTCCGGGAACAGTTATGAATGCATTACTTGCTAGCTCGTAAACTGTCGCCTCAGTAATTGAATGGAGATAGTTGGAAGAAATGAAAACGTAAAATCACTTAGGGTACGGCGGGGCTAATTCGCTCACGGAGCTTTCCCGCTCAAAATAAGCTTGACGTTGCACAGAGCAGCCACCCTGCTCAGCTAATATCGCCCGTCTCTGTGCTAATACATCTATCGTTTGTTTGAGAGTGACAGCTTGAGTGTTGAGTAAAACAAAGGGAGAATACTGCAAGGTACGTTGTTTATGTTGTGGAATTTGTCGTCATTAAGAATTTGTGCTTGTAACTTAAGGAGTAGTGTCCACAGTAAGGGGTTTATTTTTCCCGGAAGTGAGGTGCCTGGCAGTCTGAAGGTTAAGTTACATCTGGACATAGCAAGTAGCGCGTTTCATTGGTCACAGCCAACACAAGACGTGCTGTTGTAAATTCCAGTAATCGGGGCTACTCCGCCCAGAAATATGGGGGCTACTCCGCTCAGCCAAGACTTCTCTCTTGTTACAATATTGCAACCAAATTATATTAGATAGCAGATTAGTATCTCTTTCTTGTTACGTTAGAGATGGTACGGACGTATAAATTGAAAGGGCCAGTTCGAAAATGGACGGAAGAAGATATTGACCGAGCTATTTCAAGTGTATTACGAGGCGATGTGAGCATGAGAGGTGCAGCTGGGCTTTGCAATGTGCCTTACTCAACACTTAAAAATCGTGTTCATTTGCGTAAACGACAAGGACCCTTTGAGAATATCATAGTGGACAAACTACCGGGTCATCCCACAGCATTTAGTATGCAAGAGGAGACGGATTTAGCTTCCCGGCTAAAATGCTTGGCAGCAAGAGGATTTGGATGCACACCAGAACAGGTTCGAAGGGCAAAACGGAGCTTAAAATTTGATAATGCCCAAAGAAAAGGTTGCCAAAAACAGTTTCGAGACATTTGCAAGACAAATGACCGGGACCTTCAATCCGTACGACCAAAAGACTTTGACAAGCAAGAAACACCATGTGGATTTTGTGGCGTAACTTTTTATACCGCTCAATCATCATTAAAGGGTGGTTGGATTTAATGCAAAATCTGTGAATCTTGGTATCATGACATGTATGTTGGGGCTACAGGAAGGAAAAACTTCATTTGTGGTAAATGCCGTTGAAGAAATGTCATTATTACAGTGAGCGAAATAGCTCCAAGCATGGGCGTAATAGCCCCATTAAATTTGTGATTCGTCATTTTTGCTTTGATTTATATTTTATTTCATCAAGCCGGTATATTGTTATAACTGTATTTTGGCAACATTCGTATGTAATAAGCAATAAATAAGGTGTGCTTTGCTGTTGGTTCCATCTTAGAGAAATGAATAGTTTTTGATTTATAATGTTAACAATTTGAAATGAGCGGAATAGCCCCGCTCTACCCTATAGTGGGCGATGTATTGAAGATTGCGGAACTTTTCATGCTGAACATTCCTTACACTCATAGTACATTGATATTTTTAATGGTTTGACCAGCGTAAGCTTAAAACGCGCACGGACGCCAGGTTTTTGTTACGACTTTTTCACTAAAATCTTTACTGCTTGGCTTCCTTTCATCATAAATAAATTATTTTCTACAGAAATCTTCCTCGAGATATCCTTTACAGAATGGTGTAAACCGCATCAAAATCCATCCAGGGTTTCTCGAGATTACCCGTGACATCCAAGAATCGGGGACTTTGCTTTATATTCAGTAGAGATAGGCTTATGAGATCACCTTTTCAACGTGTGTGAGTGTGTGAGTGTGTGTCGTCTGTGTGTGTGTTTGTCCCCCTCTCCCTTCCTCCCCCAATAACTTCTAAACGGCTGGAGCGATTTCAATGAAACTCGGTAAGGTCATAGTACTATTTTGGCCGACCTCGACCTTCAAATTTTATTACGTCTCACCTATCCAACATAACGACTGTGCGAAATATTTCACTGGCATTTCTTATCTCCGAAACTATTACTGATATCACCCTGAAATTTTGTACCGTGATAAAGTGTAACTTACTACTAAATGTTCGGCTATGAGACTTCCAAAAACCTGTAAAATACAAAACGAACATGGCGGCCAAGCGAAGGTCTTATTCCTACTGATTTTAAGGATGGATGGATGGTAGCCAGCTACAGGCAAGGGACTGTTTCAAGTATTTGGGATCCACTGTATATGACGATGGCAATCTAGATCTGGAAATTACCCACCGAATTCAGGCTGCCTGGTTAAACTGGTATTCTCTGTGACAGGAGACTCAATATCCAAGTAAAGGGTAAAGCCTATAAGTATGCAGTGAGACCTGCAATGCTATACGGAACACAGTGCAAGCGACTGGAAGTAGCTGAAATGAAGATGCTAAGATGGATGTGCGGTGTTATAAGAAACGATCACATCAGAAACACCTTCATACGAGGCAGCGTAAAAGTGACCGAAATATCAAAAAAGGTGCAAGAAAGACGCTTGCTCTGGCATGGCCACATTAAGCGCAGGGATGAGAGTTATGTAGGAAGGCGAGTGCTTGATCCGGAGGTGGAAGGCAAAAGGGAAAGAGGCAGGCCTAGAAGAAGATGGATGGACTGCGTGCAGGATGATCTCCGGGAGAGGCAGAACACCATTTGGGGCCGAGGAAAATGGAAACGACTTATCAGAAACGTCGGCCCCGCATGAACGGGAAAAAGTCGAAGGAGGAGGAGGAGGAGGAGGAGGAGAAGAAGAAGAAGAAGAAGAAGAAGAATTATACCAACAGCGGTAGCTACGCTCGCTAATGTGCAGCGTTAGGTCATGGGGCCAAGCTCTGTTCTGACTCAGTAGGCGCGTGGGTACGGGCCCCACCGTCAGGCGTCCTTGAAATGGTTTTCCGTGGGTTGCCCATTTTCAACAGCAGGCAAATTCTGGGAGGGATATAGGGATAAAGAAGGTTATGTTATATTTCATATTAGAATTATCTTAATTATGTTGTGATTTCTTTTAATGATAGATTAAATGAATCATTAGATGGAAGTTAAATAATTTATTTATTTATTTATTTGATGACTGTTGTTTCGAGACGCGTAACAGTGAGGTCTTCTGTCCCATTTATTTAATTATTTACTTATTTATTTTCATATCATCATCATCATTTTCTTCGGCTTATCCCAATTAATTGGGGGTCGCCGGAGCCAACCTGGCTCACTTTGGTTTTGGCCGGGGAATTAAGACCGGATGCCCTTCCTGACGCCACGTGATTTTACAGGTGAAAATTTCGCCCAGCAGTCACCGGGATTCGATCCCCGGCCGTCCGGGTGAAAGACGAGCAGCTAAGACACTGCGCCATCACGCTCCCACTTATTTATTTTCATATAACTTCATTTAATTATTAATGCTGATTTTTAATTTTTAATTTTTAATTTTTAATTTTTAATTTTTAATTTTTAATTTTTAATTTTTAATTTTTAATTTTTAATTTTTAATTTTTAATTTTTAATTTTTAATTTTTAATTTTTAATTTTAAATATTTATTTTTAATTTTATTTTAAATTTTTACTTTCAATTATTAATTTTTAACTTTGACTTTTAATTTATTTTATATACCGTACTTTATTTATTTTATTTTAAATGCTTTTTATTTTATTGCTGGTTGATATGTTTAGGTATACGTTTCTTACATTTTCAGTTAGCTAATATCATGTTTACTGTAGTCATTCTTATTTTGTTCTATTCGTTGTAGGCTAGGTATTAGTTTCTCCTTGACTATGTTTTAATCCTGAACAATGACCATTCTAAATAAAGGGTTTCATTAGCTTCGGTGGCGTAGTACGCATGCTGAACTGCTATGCCCAAGATGAGCGGGTTCACACCGGGCCGAAGTCATCAGATCTTTAAGAGCGTTAAAATCCTTCGGAGGGGAAGTAACCATGTCATAGATTTATGGCATATAAAGGAACCTACCACTGCAATTGGTAGTGTGTAGCAAAAGTTTTAGGTTATATTTGACTGGTAAGAAACGCTCTATCGAGTTCCAGCGTTTGCCGCTAGGTGTTAGTAACAGTAGCATCTGGTAGCAAAGTTGGAACTACTTGGATTTGAATTCGATAGAAACGCTCTATCGGCTCGGGATACCTGACACAAGCCAGGGACTCTAATCGGGTAGCCTACATCCATTCTGGATATGGCACTCTTTGATTTTTACCGTTCTTTCGTTCCCTTTACTTCTTTTTCTGTTTCTCTTTCGTTTTTCCTTTTGTTTCTTTCTCCTTTTTCTTTCTTTTTTCTTTCCTTTTCTTTCTTTTCTTTTTTTCATTATCATTTCATTATTTCCCCTTCACCTTCCTTTTCTATTTTCATTTTCGTTTACCGTTTTCCTATTCATTTTCCAACTTCCGTTTCTTTCCTTTCATTTACCTTTTCCATTTACATATTTCCATTTTCCTTATCCTTTTAGATTAAGAATATTAATAAGGGAGTTTATTAATAAAATTTATATTTGAACCAAATTTTTTAATTGAATTTACAAAAAATTTATTCTTATTTGCCATTATTCCTTTTATTCATTTTTATTAACCTTATCTTCACCCTTACCCTCTTCGTAATCTTCTTCTTTACTTTCCCTTGATGACATTTTTGTTTTAGGAGGAGCGTACAACCTCACTGTCTTTCCATTAATTCAACAATTACCACGACCACCTCGTTGTTTAGTGGCTCGCATTCTTGGTGATCACGCCTGAGATCCGGGTTCAATTCACGGCTCTGCAAATAAATTTCATTCTAGTGTGAGGATTGGAACGGTGTTTACTAAGCCTCGTGAGGCACATTGAGAAGAGTTGTGGTCGATTCCTACCCCAGGCATCCTAAAAGTGGTGTTCCCTTGAATCTCACTTCTATTCCAATAAAATGTCAGGATGGTTACTAACTTAAGTCCGGGACCGTCTCTTACTCTCAATTACAAGTACACACACATTACTACAGACACCACTATAACGTAGTTGATTGAGAACTTTCAGCCAGTTAACATGAATTTTATGCTGCAAAGTACTTGACGAAGCGGGCAGTGGACAGAGTTGGAAAGGGTAGTTCTTCCACTCGCGGATAACAACATTGGAAAGTTTTCTATCACATAAATCCGCTGAAAAAAATACAACAAACTACTAAAATGTCCTGGAAGATGGTGCTAGATTATTTATTTCGCTGGCTACCACGGGACCCCAGTTTAGTCCGGCATTGCTTCCACTTGTACTTGTGCCGGGCTCCTCTCTGTCTTCTTTCCTGTCGACCTCCCTTGGTCAACTCTTGTTCTTTTCCTACCCCGACAGTATTAGGGTATCCGAGGCCAAGGGAGTCTTTCACTTTCCCACCTTAATTGGTCCTTGTCTCATCTTTCCTGATCCCTCCTTCTTCGAGGGGTCAGACCTTTTGTTTTCTTTTCATTATATATCCTTTTTTCTCTAAGTTTCCCGCACTGTTTTTGTTAATTGGCTCCCCGTGTATCTAAATTCCCTTTAGCCACTTTTAGCCTATTTTCAACTTTGAAAAAATAGGCTTATGAGATCACCTTTTGTCCGTGTGTGTGTGCGTGTGTGTGTGTGTGTGATTCGTGTGTGTGCCCCCCCCCCCCTAATAAAATCTAAACGGCAGGAGCGATTTCAATGAAACTCGGAAAGTTCATAGCACTATTCCCGGCGACCTCGACCGTGCCCTTCAAATTTTGTTACGACTCACCAATCCAACATGGCGGCTGTGCGAAATATTTCACCAGCATTCAATATCTCCGAAACTATTACCGATATTGCCCTGACATTTTCTATGGTGATAGAAGGAACTACTATAAGTTCACTTATGTGACTTTTGAAAACCTGGTAACTACAAAACCAACATGGAGGCCAAGCGAATTTGCGACTTTTAAATAGACGTTTCTCGCGATTTGACCAACCAAACGCAATGAAACTTGGTACAGTATATATTTATATACATTGTAATGCACCGACATCTAACTTCGTTCAATTGTTTACATAATCACAAGATGGCGGATGTGCGAAATATTTCACCGGCATTGTATATCTCTGAAACTATTAGCGGTATCTCCCTAAAATTTTGTACGGAGATAAAGGGCACTACTGGAAGTCCACCTATAAGACTTTCAAAAACCGGTTAACTACAAAACGAACATGGCGGCCAAGCGAATTTGAAAATTTTAAATAGACCGTTCTCGCGATTGAATGTTCCAAGCGCACTGAAACCTGGTACAGGAAATATTTTTACGCATTGTAATCCACTGGTATCTAATTTAGTTCAATTGTTTACATAACCTCAAGATGGCGGCAGTGCGAATTTTAAAATTAATTTTTATTTCTTGTGATGTAGTCATGCGATCGGAGTGAAAGTTTGACTAATGAACCTACGCAATAATTTTCCTTTAATGGTACATGACTCTATGGCCTATACATTTAACAATCCAACATGGCGACCATCCGAAATATTTAGACGATACTGAATATCTACGATTCTATTTTAGCAATCAAACTGCATTTTTTAATGTTCATAGGGGCTATGAACTTAAGTTCACCTATAGGATTTTAAATAACCTGGTGATCACAAATCCAACATGGTGGTGACGCGAATTATAAATATTCACATGGACGTTTCTCGCAATTTAACCATCCGCGTGCAGTGAAACTTGGTACAGTAAATCCTTATACGAATGTTAATCCACTGGCATCTAATTTACTTCAATTGTTTCCATAACCTCAAGATGGCAGCTGTGAAATTTTTTAAAATCTCCTTGTTTTTTCTTGTGTCCTAATTATGCGATTGAAGTTTGAATACTACACGTTCACAATAATCTGCATGTAACAGTACATAACTCTAGGACCTACATATATAAAATCCAACATGGCGACCATCCGAAATATTTAGTCGGTTCTTAATATCTACGAATCTATTACAGCAATCAAACAGAAATTGTGTATGTTGATAGTGGCAATTAACATAAGTAGGATACCGTATATGAAAATAGGCTGTATAGTTCTTCACGGAACTACTTGGTTTTTTTTTTCATCTACACTCCATTTTGCAGATATTTTCAATCTACGTTAAATTTAGTAGGGTTATTTTCTATCTAAATTGTATTTTTCGAGTGTTTTCAACCTCAATTGCATTTTGTAAGGATTGACAATCTAAATTGCTTTTTAGTAAGTTTTTCAATATAGGGGTGGAACTTTTGTGAGTATTTTGAATTTCAATTGCATTTTCTATTTTCAACCTAAACTGCATTTTGCAAGTAGGCCTATTTTCAATCTAAATTGCATTTTGTATGGTGCGAATTTTGCAAGTATTTTGATTCTCAATTGCATTTTGTGGGTATTTTGAATCTAAATTACATTTTGTAAGTATTTTCAATCTAAATTGCATTTTGTAAGTATTGTCCATCCTATTGAGTAGTTTGAATCGATCATACATTTTGTAAGAATTATCAATTTTAATTGCATTTTGTAAGTATTTTGAATTTCAATTGCACATTGTGATGATTTGGAATCTGAAATGCGCATTTGTCAATCTAAATTGCATTGTGTATTTTCAATTTCAATTACATTTTGTAAGTATTTTGAACCTAAATTGCATTTTGTACGTATATTCAATCTCATTTGCATTTTGTAAGTATCTTGAATTTCACTTGCATTTTGTATGTATTTCGACTGTACATTGCATTTTGTACGTATTTTGAACTTAACCTACATTTTGTGCGTATTTTTCCGTCTATTCCTTTTGTTAGTATTTTCGTTCTAAATTCCCTTTTGTATTACCGCTCTCAATTTTGTGAGTAGTTTCATTCTGAGTTCCTTTTTGTAAGTATTTTCCCTCTCACTTAATTTACGTTCTGTTTTCCACTTCACTGACATTTTTCGCTATTACTCAGACCATTAGGGGCCGATAACCTAGCTGTTAGGCCCCTTAAAACAACAATTATCATCATCATATTTATTTCGTATAGAACTAATACTCGACAGTAGATCTGCCGCTGAGCCAGTTAATTCAAGAATTAACACCACTAAATAGACTTGTAGTTTGACTACAATATACTCAAGCCTCAAGTGCCGCAAGGAATTTTAATAGCATACCTATATTTGTAAGCTGAATGCCTGGAACAACATTTGCACCAATAAGAAGATAAGAAAGAAAACAAACCAAATCATTATTTTCGAAACGACATTCCTTGCAGTTTATCGAGGCCAACAAACATCGGTAAATAGACCCTCAATATCCTGATCGTTTGAGGAAGTGAGAGATACAATAATTGGTGTGGGTGTCCCTGCCATTTCTAAACGCCAGTGCGCCGAGACTCACTGCCCAATTACGGCGAACAGCAGCCACGCAAGGTTGACGGGGTATTTATCTTATCTTCCGAAGGACGTCCCTGCTGTCAAAATGTTGGGATCCTGAAAGCTTGGCGCGCAATAGCCGACGTCAAGGTTCAGACCACCAATAAAACACATAGTCATAAAAGAACATCCACAGAGGTCGCTATGAATTGAGTACAGTGTTGAAGGTTGTTAGAAGGAAAGCCAGTGTTTTATTTATTTATGTATTTATTTATTTATTTATTTGGATTTATTTTGCTTCTAACAGGCATAAAAGTATGTACATTTGGTTACACATAATTCTATAAATTATAGAATAATCGACGGTTATAATTTTGAGCTTTTAATCTAAATTAATTCTACAACTAAATACTGGGGGCAGATGACCTCGTAGTTCCTCCCCTTAAAACAGCAATAACTAACTCACAACTAAGTAATCAAATAAAGTAATTCAGTGTCATAAATTCGTAGGTAGAATGTACGAGTTCATATTTAGTCTGTTCTCAATATCTACGATTCTATTAAAGCAATCAAACTAAAATTTTGTATGTTGATAGAGGCAATTAACATAAGTAGTAGGATATATGAAAATAGGCTGTTTAATTTTTCTAGGAACTACTTATTTTTAATGGTTTCACTCATAGTCTTACTTTGTTCCTTTACTCCCTGAACCTACTTTACGTCATGTTGGTCCGTATTAGGTGTATACTAAGCCTCGTGAGGTAAAACTGAGAAGAGGCGAGTTTGCGTGGTTTCCCCACTTCCATTCCAATGACAGAATGATACTTAAGTTGTGGCCACGGGTGCCTCTTTACCCAATCCCAGTTTCTGGTACAAATACACTCACTAATACAGCCATTACAATAAGATAGATTATCGATAGAATTCCACACATACACCCATGTTAACGGGGAAACATGACACGATATCGCAAAACCCCTAAATGAATCAATAAGATCTCTAACCCAGGCAAATGGCAGGATGGTACCCAAAAGGGGTTTCATACAATTCAATAACTTTGCAACTATTTGAGGTGTTTTCATCAATTTTGCCCCGTAAGTACAAATATATTCTACGTTCTTTATAGAAGGAATTTGAGTGATGTGATTGTTTTTAGCCTACTTTCGATTTTTGCAAAAAATGATTAGCCTACTTTCGATTTTTGCAAAAAATGAAAGTAGACTTATGAGATCAACACAGGGCGAAAAAAGTGTGTCTGTCTGTGTGTGTGTATGTGTGTGTGTGAGTCTGTGTGTGTGTGTGTATGTGTGTGTGTGAGTCTGTGTGTGTGTGTGTGTGGGTGTGTCTGTGTGTGTGTGAGTGTGTGTACTCTGAATGTCTGTCCCCCCCTATCAATTCGAACACGGTGAATGCGAATTGAACGAAACTTTGTACAAAGGTAGCACTAGCAAAGGACACCTCAGTGTCATGTTTTATATCGCCGCCATCTTGACGGAAACGTAATGGCGGCCACACAAATGTTCAAAGCTTAAATCAAATTACGACTAACCTAATCATCCAATCTCTACCAAATTTTGCAACAACATACCTTTATGGGGGGAGCATTCTTTGACGAAACCAATAGGTCATCAGCGTAATAGTTTGCGGATGGCGGCCATCTTTGTGTGAAAATCGATTCCCCCTATTAATTCGAACACGGTGCAACCGAATGGAACGAAATTTGGTACAGAGGTAGTACTAACAAAAGGCACCTCAGTGTCATGTTTTATATCGCCGCCATCTTGACGGAAACGTAATGGCGGCCACACACATGTTCAAAGCTTAAATCAAATTACGACTAACCTAATCATCCGATCTCTACCAAATTTTGCAACAACATACCTTTATGGGAGGAGCATCCTTTGACCAAACTAATAGGTCATCAGCGTAATAGTTTGCGGATTGCGGCTATCTTTGTGTGAAAACCGATTCCCCCTATTAATTCGAACACGGTGCAACCGAATGGAACGAAATTTGGTACAGAGGTAGTACTAACAAAAGGCACCTCAGTGTCATGTTTTATATCGCCGCCATCTTGACGGAAACGTAATGGCGGCCACACAAATGTTCAAAGCTTAAATCAAATTACGATTAACCTAATCATCCGATCTCTACCAAATTTTGCAACAACATACCCTTATGGAGGAAGCATCCTTTGACCAAATGAATAGGTCATTAGCCTAATAGTTTGCGGATGGCGGCCATCTTTGTGTGAAAATCAATTCCCCCTATTAATTCAAACACGGTGAAACCGAATGGAACGAAATTTGGTACAGAGGTAGCACTAGCAAAGGGCATCTCAGTGTCATGTTTTATATCGCGGCCATATTGACAGAAACGTAATGGTGGCCACACAATTGTTCAAAGCTTAAGTTAAATTACGACTAACATAACCATCCGATCTCTACCAAACTTTGCAACAACATACCTTTTTGGAGGGAGCATCCTTTGACCAATCTAATATGTTATTAGCCTAATAGTTTGCTGATGGCGGCCATCTTTATGGCAAAATTGATTCCCCTATTAATTCGAACACGGTGGAACCGAATGGAACGAAATTTGGTACAGAGGTAACACTAGCAAAGGGCACCTCAGTGTCATATTTTATATCGCCGCCATATTGACTGAAACGTAATGGCGGACACACGAATGTTCAAAGCTTAAATCAAATTACGATTAACCTAATCATCCCATCTCTACCAAGTTTTGCAAGTACATACCTTTATGGAGGGAGCATCCTTTGACCAATCTAATAGGTCATTGGCCTAATAGTTTGCGGATGGCGGCCATCTTTATGTCAAAATTGATTCCCACTATTAATTCGAACACGGTGGAACCGAATGGAACGAAATTTGGTACAGAGGTAGCACTAGCAAAGGGCACCTCAGTGTCATGTTTTATATCGCCGCCATCTTGACTGAAACGTAATGGCGGCCACACGACTGTTCAAAGCTTAAATCAAATTACGATTAACCTAATCATCCGATCTCAACCAAATATTGCAACTACATACCTTTATGGAGGGAGCATCCTTTGACCAATCTAATAGGTCATTCGCCTAATAGTTTGCGGATGGCGGCCATCTTTGTGTCAGAATCGATTCCCCCTATTAATTCAAACACGGTGAAACCGAATGGAACGAAATTTGGTACAGAGATAGCACTAGCAAAGGGCATCTCAGTGTCATGATTAATATCGCCGCCATATTGACAGAAACGTAATGGCGGCCACACAAATGTTTAAAGCTTAAATCAAATTATGACTAACATAACCATCCGATCTCTTCCAAACTTTGCAACAACATACCTTTATGGAGGGAGCATCCTTTGACCAATCTAATAGGTCATTAGCCTAATAGTTTGCGGATGGCGGCCATCTTTATGTCAAAATTGATTCCCCCTATTAATTCGAACACGGTGGAACCGAATGAACGAAATTTGGTACAGAGGTAGCACTAGCAAAGGGCACCTCAGTGTCATGTTTTATATCACCGCTATCTTGACGGAAACTTTCGCGGCCACCCAAATGTTAGAAGCTAAAATGTAATTACGACCAACCTAATAATCTAGTCTCTACCAAATTTTGCAACACCATATCTTTATGTGGGAAACATATTCTGACCAAACTGCAAGAACATCAGCCCAATAGTTTGCAGATGGTGGCCAAGTATGTGTGAAAATCGATTCCCCCTCTCAATTCAAACACGGTGGAACCGAATTGAACGAAATTTGGTACAGAGGTAGCACTAGCAAAGGGCACCTCATATTCATGTTTAATATCCCTATAGCACGTTGTATTTCAACAAGCTACTACAACCAACATTCAATCATACTCCTTGAAAAGGACAAAGAGTTATATCAATACCCATGCATTTAGGAGAAAGTAGGCTATATGTTCTTTACTGAACATCTTGTTTTCCTTTCATTCTTTTTACCTTAGTTTCCAAAGAGCTTAACTAAACTTAATACGTGCTTATTCAGCTTTGCCATAATAATGTGGGCGGCTTCGGTGGCGTAGTCGGTAGCATGCTGAGCTTCTATGCCCAAGATAGCGGGTTTAAACCCGGCCGAAGCCGTCGGATTTTTAAGAGCGTTAAAAATCCCTCAGTATGCCTTCCTTCGGAGGGGAAGTAAAGCCAGCGGTCCCATGTCATAGATTTATGGCATGTTAAAGAACCTTCCACTAATTGCACCTGTGTGAAGCTAAATTGGATAGGTTAGGAATGTAAACAACACTCTTAGGTTTCTACGTTCGTTGCCAAGAGCCGACTGCGGTGGCGTCTCGTAGCTAAGTTCTGAACTTGGCCTAGTAGTCGTTGATGGTGGCGCTTGGCGGCAAAAGTAGGAACTATTTGAAAAATTCTAAGTTGCAGTATTTACATTAAAAAAAACAGATAACACACACTACAGTCATCACAATTAACACCGGTTATCAGACAGATTCTACACGCACCCAAAGTACACGGGGCTACATGACCGCGTTGTCGCAACCCCTAAACTTAAGAACCAACCAACCATAACAATGTGGCCACCTCTCTACATGTGGCTATATGACCACGATGCCGCAACGCCCTATAAGGAATTAACAACAACAACAAGACCAACAACAACAACAACAACGCAATCATTTCACAGAGTGAATTTGTATTCATTTATTCAAATTAAAAGCATAATGTTTTTACACTATATATTAAGATATTGAAAGTGATAATGTTCCAAGGTTATAGCCTACACCTACTATTGACTACGCATTCCTCATTTTAAATAAACCAGTGAAACACATAAGATTCATAAATAATTTTACATAATTTCATCATTGGATCGATGGATTCCTGATCAGAAGAAAAGTGATTGCATTAAAACAAAGTTATAGTCTAATATGTAACATTGAGCAACATCGATGGCCTCAGATTGTGCTGACTGTAGATACTTAAAGGTAGCATGTTGTGGGTCACTGGCTACCTTGACACATAATGTATGCTGTTTGGCTGTGAAGTGGAATAATCTCATGTTTTCAAGTAGCATTTGGATCTGGCAACATTTATGAAGTGCTTTCCACGGAGACCACCCCGTGGTTAAATGGCTAGCATCATTGGCTGTCGCCCCAGTGGCCGGGTTTGATATCTGACTCTGTCAAGAAATATAAAAGAAATATAATTCTGGTCTGAAAACTAGAACGGGGTGCACTCAGCCTTGTAAGTAAAAATTGAGAAGTAGTGGGTACGTTACCTACCTCAGTCATCCTGGAAGTGGATTTTCGTGGTTTACCCCCACTTCTAATCCAAGCGAATGCCGGAATGGTTCCTAATTTAAGGCAACCTCATTCCCAATCTTCACCTGAATTTGATTTAATTTGATTTGTTTACCCATGTGAAAATCAAAGTATCCCCCTATAGGTCACTGATGGAGCAAAGATGTCTATAATCTCGCTGCTGATGGTCGACTTGTCGAAGAGGTCAATGCAAGGATATCCGCAGCTTGGATGAAATGGCGAACAACAACTGGCGTCACTTGCGACAGTAGGATGAAAGATCACCTCAAATCTAAAATCTATCGTACTGTCATCCCACCTGTCGCAATGTATGGTTGCGAATGTTGGCCTACTACGACTGAGATGGAGCGTCGACTGGGATTCATGGAGACCAGGATGCTGCGGTGGACAGGTGGTGTTACTAAACTGGTTCGCATCCCCAATGAATGCATCAGGGAGAGATTTGGCATTGTACGCATTCCTGAAAAAACGCGCGAGAGTCGTTTAAGATGGTTTGGACATGTGCTGAGGACAGGGGCTGCCACTATAGCAAAGACGGGTTACATGTTGGAAGTCGCCGGTAGAAGACCAAAAGGACAACCAAAAAAACAGCGATGGGCCGATACCCTTCACAATGATCTGAAGAGCGTCAATCTCCACCCTGACATGGCCCTGGACAGAACTAAATGGAGACATCGAATCCATGTAGCGGACCCTGCTACCAGGCGGGAAAAACGCGGAAGAAAAAAAAAATGGAGATATCTTGCAGGGATCAGGCATTGTAATTCTGTAAGTTCCATCTACATGTCACATTTGTACATTACATGAACTAACAGCCAAAATCCTTATTTTGACCTATATGAATATTATATACAGTATTGTGTAATCGAGATGATGCACACTTCAAAAAAGTTTTGCGTATTGCCATGGAGCACAGTGGAGATGAAAGTGAGGACGGACTTATATTTACAGTAAAGCAATAAAAAATTCGGAATACACCACATTACGATGTTTATTGGCTAACTGCCCCAACGTACAATAAGACTGAAAGAATGTTGCCATATTGACAGAACCGGGATGGTCGAACGCCGCTAATTAGGTTAAACCTGAACAGTCCTGTCAGGTTCCGTCCCACAAGTCCCATTCCCACGAGTTCCGAAAACACATTTCTTAGGAAAAACGTCCCATGAGTTCCGAACGCGTATTCACGCCTGAGTAAATAAGCTAATGAGTCCCACTAGTTCGGAATATCTCTGGAAAACCCAGCTGTCAGTTCTGAGATTTGACCGGCTAATAATAGTACGACGCGACCTATAAGAGATAATGGCCTTATCACCAGGTATGTCATTTGTGTTTGTGTCTTTCGCTCTACATATCGATTAGAGTAGTCTATAAAGAGAAGAATAATTCAGTTAGTAGATCAATTTGACGAAGCTACGTGCTGATTACTAAGTGACTTGTAAATAAGATAAAAACAGTTCTAAGACGAAGCGACATGCTGATGCTATTTTAAGAACTTTGTAAATATAACTCAAAACTGATTATTTTGACTAAGGCACATGCTGATACAGATACTGACAAGGCGAATGCTGCTTATGGGAACTACCGGCCCATGGCGTCCGCCCCCCTTTGTTAGAGGATCCAATTCATTAAAGAGGGCACGCACTCCCGGCTCGCACTAACAATGGACCTTATTTGTTTCAGTAATAAACAAATTAATACAATTTTGCTGTAGAAAACTAAGGTGGAACTCGCTCAGGTAGTGTTCGGAACTGATGGGACTCGCTCAGGTAGTGTAATTGGCAGATAGCTAATCCGCTAAAGAATTTGGAACTCATGGGAATCGGAACTCATGGGAGAACACGGTCCTGTCAGCTCACACTAATGGGTTTGGAAAGAGAGTGGGGGTAGGCAACCTCCCCTGAAATGTTGGTTAAGCCATGAGTTGACTGACAGCTACGAAACCAGGACCCTCTGGAGTTTCCGTAGATATAATCAGTGTACCTAACAGGTTATCCATGTACAGTCGAAGAGGAGGAGAATTGACAATTATAGGAAACTATAAATTTCAAAAGAGTGAGTTGTCAAAACGGGGCCAAAAGTGGAGGTTGAATGAAAATACGAAGAAGATGAATTATTTTCATACCATCAACGTTTAAACGTTAAGTCCACGAACTATCAGTGGAAGTAAAGCTTTTGTCTGCAATTTTGCACCTTGTTTTGTAGTAGAATACATGTAAGCATTTGGTTCCCACGATATCGTTTTAATGCTCATAGTGCAGGTTATAACTTTCATACAATAACATTTTTACGAAGCTACAACCTACACATTAAAATATGCATATTGATATGTATAGTAACTCTGAAACACAAAGAAAATTATTGCACTTGAGCTTTAAGGGCAAATCTGGAATAACGCCTAAAATTGCTAAAGGGTGGTATGAAATACGTGTTTATGAAAACAACAGTAGATAGTGAAGATAAGCGCAGCTTGACACATTCCGACAATATTTACTACTACGTCCACTTTGGAGTGGGAGGCAGTGAAACACGCCTCAGGCAACTGCGCCTGTTAGGATTTTCCTAATTGACCCCCCTTGGAGAGAACTCATTAGCGGAGCTCGGTATCACCCGACAGTCTGTCTGTTAGGTAGTCAGCCCGAAGGCTGGTTTGATCCTCAAAAAGCACCGCCGTTAGGTTATGTGGGTAGATACCCACAAAAACCCAAGGCAGCGCTATATTGAGGCGTACTAGGCAGGAAGAGGAGTGAGGTAGTTTGCCATTGCTTTCCTCATTGAATCAGAACAGCAGTACTAACCCTATGAGTAGAACCTTTCACAGCATCCACAGGCATTGACTGTGCCCTGGATGTCATTACTAAGCACCACCCATACCTCCGTAGCTTCCATATAATCACAGACTGAGACATCGGTGAAAAGCCACATTTTACTCTAGCCTGCGCCAACGGACAAATGCAAATGTACAACATCAAAATAAGCGGGCGAGCGTTATCGTCCATGAAAGGGAAATTTGGGCTGAAATTGTCAGCACAGCTTTTCACTACAGGTGCCAGGGTAGTATCCCTGTAACGTGAGCCTGTCTTACGCCATGAAATGTACACAAGAGGGTGTCGGCAACCATACATGATGCCACCCTAGTACATTTAACCATCTCCTCCCTGTTGGTATCGGTCTCGGATGTATTGGTCGTGCATACGTTCACCGGGGCGTTTCTACACTCGCACAGATCTATCGTCTGACACAGACTAGTGTGCACAGCCGACACGGGTGTTTCAGGAGGAATAGTAAATATTTTAGAAGGTGGTAGTATAGATGAATTGCAATAAAGAATTCCATATAATATGTGTCCCATTTGTATTGCACACCAAGATACAGATGTTGGTATGTAACCAGGGCAGTTCTCGTTTCGTGTGTTGGCACACCGGTAGCTATGGGCACGTTTCTTGGCCATCAAGGTCTCCGGACTTTACCCCTTTGGATTTTTGCCTGTGGGGATGGTTGAAAGGCGAAGTATACAAGGGAAAAGTATCACAAGAGCCGAGTAGGTCGTTCGGATTATGCATAGTGCAGCCCTCGTCAAAGAACGCCAAGACGTCCTCCGAAGAGCTACACAGGGTGTTATCAAGAGAAGTGCAAAATACATTGAAGTTGGTGGTGGAATTTTTGAAAATCAACTTTGAGCGTCCTCATTTGCCTTAGCTTTACATTTGTTTGGGTTAAATACTACCAGCTGTATCTCTGTACGCAATACAAATAGGACACATGTTATATGGATTTTTTTAGCCTATTTTCATTTTATGTATGTCTGTGTGTGTGTGTGTGTGTGTGATGGTGTGTGTGTGTGTGTGTCCCTCCTAATAAATTCTAAACGGCTGGAGCGATTTCAATCAAACTCGGTAAGATCATATCACCATTCTGGCCGACCCCGACCGTGCCCTTCAAATTGTATTGTGTCTCACCAATCACACATGGCGGCTGTGCGAAATATTTCACCAGCATTCAGTATCTCCGAAACTATTAGTGATATCATCCTGAAATTTTGTACGGTGATAAAGGAAACTACTAGAAGTTCACCTATGAGACCTTTAAAAACCTGGTAATTACAAAACCAACATGGCAGCCAAGCGAAGTTGAGACATTTAAATAGACTTTTCTCAGGATTTAACCATCATCATCATCATCATCATCATCATCATTTCCCCTTATCCAGCTCCTGCCGGGTCGGGGTATTTATGGCACTTCTCCACTTTCCTCTTTCCTTCCACCATTCTTCTTCCACGATCTTGTCCCAGTCCAGATTTCTTTTTCTTACGCCGTTCTTCACTGAATCCATCCACCTTGTTCTAGGTCTTCCTCTTGGTCTCTTACCCTTGCACTTCGCCTCCAGCATCTGTCTTGGTATTCTATTTTCCTCCATCCTCTTTACATGTCCAAACCACCTTAGTTTATTCTTCTCAATTCTCTCATTTAGTTTTCCCATCCCAACTTCCTTCCTAACATCTTCATTCCTCACTCTGTCTTTCCTTGCCTTTCCTATCATACTTCTTAGGAATTTCATTTCACTGGCTTGGATTCTACTCTCTTGCCTGCTTGTCAGGGTCCAAGTCTCAGCTGCATAAGTTAATATGGGTACATAATACACTTTATACATTACCTCCTTGCTTTTCCTTGGTACTTCCTTATCCCAAACGAGTTTTCTTACACTTTGATAGAATGCATTGCTCTGCTGTACCCTCCTGCCAATCTCCATGTCCAACCTACCAGTTTGCATCAATTCACTTCCTAGGTATTTGAACGTGTCCACAATTTCCAAACTCTGACTTCCAATTTTCACAGTGCCCTTTCCTTGTCTTTCCCCTCTTGTCATCACCATGGTCTTGCTTTTCTCTATACTGATTTTCAGGCCATACTTCTGAATATTTTCGTTCAGTGCATCTAGTTGTTTTTGCACTTCTTCGGCGTTCCTTCCCCAGACCACAATAGCATCTGCAAATAACAGTAACTTCATTTCTTTATGTTCATATGCTTCCTTTGTTTCCTTTACTATTTCATCCATCACCATTATGAACAAGAGAGGTGACAGCACACTCCCCTGTCTTAGTCCAGTCTTGTTCGTAAACCAATCTGTCTTTCCAACTGGGGTCAGTACCCTGCTAACACAGTTGTTGTACATTGCTTGCACCATTTCCAACATTTCTCTTCCCAGTCTCTTCTTAACCATGGTTTCCCATACCTTCTCTCTGGGGACACTATCATATGCCTTTTCTAGATCTATGAAAGTCATGATCAAATCCTCTCCATATTCCCAGTTCTTTTCCATCACCTGCCTCAAGCTAAAGATTGGGTCCACTGTGGATCTTCCACTCCTGAAGCCATACTGTTCCTCTTGCAACTCTCCTTCCACCTTTCTTCTCATTCTTCTTTCTAATATCCTTTCCAGTATTTTTACTATCTGTGATATGAGGGTGATCCCTCTATAGTTATCACACACCTTCTTGTCCCCCTTCTTAAACACTGGTATTATTAGCCCTTTCTTCCAGTCTTCTGGTACACATTTCCATTTCCACACACACTTTAGCAGTCGGTACAGCCATTGCATACCAACAGGTCCAGCAGCCTTTATCATTTCTACACTGACTTCATCCACCCCTGTTGCTTTTCCCATCTTCATTTTCTGTACTGCTAATTCCACCTCCAGCATTGTTATATCATCTTCTGTTATAGAGTCGTCAGGTTGTGTCACTTCCATCTCACCAGTACCATTGCTCACATTCAAAAGCTTATCGAAATACTCCTTCCATCGTCCCTTTATCTCTTCCGGGTGTGTTAACAACTCTCCATCTTCCTTTTTCACTAGCTTTGTAGTAACTCTTTCTTTCCTCTTACTTCTTAGAAGCCCATACAGCATCCTTTTACTGCCACTTACATCTGTTTCCATTCTTCGTGTAAATTCTTCCCAACTTTTCTTCTTTTCTTCTCCTACCACTTTCTTACACCTCCGTTTGCTGTCGTGATACTTCCTTTTGCTTTCTTCTGTTTGATCTCGGTTCCATTCTTTCCATGCAGACTTCTTTTCTTTCACTGCTTTCCTCACTTCCTCATTCCACCATGGTGTCTCCTTCTCTTTCACTCTTGTTGACGTCCTACCACAAGCACTCTCTGCTGCACCAACAAATGCCTTTTTAAAGTGAGACCATTCCTCTTCTATGTTTTCCACTTCAGTAACTGGGATTTGTTGCTTCAATCTCTCCTGAAAATTTTCCTGTACGGTTTTGTCTTTCAATTTCCATACTTTTATTTTACTTTCTCTGATCTCCTTTAGGTTTTCCAATTTTTCCCATCTAAATTTTGCCACCACAACTCTATGGTCCCCATCAAATGCTTCTCCTGGTAAAGCTGTCACATCTATCAGCTTTCTGCGATTAGTCCTTTCCACCAGAAAGTAGTCAATTACTGATTTTGTTCTTCTATCGCCCCAACCATATCTCGTAATTTTCCTGCTGTTTTTCTTCCGAAACCATGAATTACCCACTATCAGTCCATTCCTTTCACAAAAGTTTACAAGTTCCTCTCCTTCCCGGTTCTTTTTCCCATATCCATATGGTCCAATGACTTCTTCCTTTCCTTGTCTCTCGTTTCCGACTTGTGCATTCATATCTCCCATGATCACCACTTCTACATCTGAAATTACTCTTTCTACATCCTCCAGGAATACTTCAATATCTTCTTCTCTGTTTCCAGTCTGTGGTGCATACACTTGTATGAAGTCCATCACGTCATTTTTCATCTTCATTCTAATTTTCATTATTCTGTCACTCACACACTCGACCACTTCAACATACTCCTCCAGTTGTTTCGAGGTTATCAGTCCCACGCCATTTTTGGCCTCTTGGCCACCACTCCAGTATAATGTATATCCTTTCCTCAATTTCTTCCTTCCTTTACCTTTCCATTTCACTTCACTCAGCCCCATCAATCCAACATTCTCCCTCTCCATGAAGTCTACCACCTCCTCCACCTTGCCTGTCAGGGTCATGACATTCATGATTCCCACTTTCATTTCGGTTACTGGTCGCCCATTTCTCACAATTCCCCCAGTACCAAAAGAACTGCGCGTCGCCTGCAGGGTACGCCCTAACCTTTTCCGATTCATTCGAAGTGCCATTTCCATTTTAGGCTATTATTACGATGGGGTCGCCACTCCCAAAGGCATTTTATGAAGCTACTGCCAGCTATTATACAGGCCGCCCCTAACATGGGAAACAGACGCCCTTGCAGCCGCCCCTAACCTGGGAAACAGACGCTGCCGATTGATGCTGTACTCTTACTATTCCCTGAGTACTGGGTTGCCTCTTCCGCAATCTCCACCGTTCCGAAGTCCATCTTCTCCGCTGCAGATTCCGTTGAGGTCTTCGCACGTAACCCTGTGCACGGGGCCTATGTTATACCCCATAGGACTGGGTCCTCACCAGAACTTAGCCGGTACTGTAGTTCCATGGTATATTACAGTACCGTTGCCCACCCCCGCGACGTGGACGCGCCTGGCAAGAGTTATCCATGTAGCCAATTAAAATTGCCTCATGGACCGGGTTAAGGAGCTGTCTAAATCCAGCCTCCAAGGCCAGGATTTAACCATCCAAACGTAATCAAACATAGTACTGCAAATGTATAGACACATTGTAATGCAATGGAGTCTAATTTAGTTCAATTTTTTACATAACCTCAAAATGGCGGCTATGCAAAATATTTCACTGGCATTCAATATCTCCGAAACTATTTTTGATATCACCCTGAAATTTTGTACGGTGATAAAGGGCACTGCTACTAGTTTATCTATGTAACTTTCGGAAACCTTTAAAGTACAAAACAAACATGGCGGCCAAGCGAAGTTGAAACATTTTAATAGATGTTTCTCGTGATTTAACCATCTGAGCAAAGTGAAATGTGGTACAGTAAATGATTATACATATAGTAATGTACTGGCATCTAATTTAGTTCAATTGTTTACGTAACCTCAAGATAGCGGCTGTGTGAAATTGTAAAATTAAGTTTTTATTTCTTGTGTCGTAATCATGCGATCGAAGTGAAAGTTTGAATAATGAATCCACGCAATAATTTTCCTTTATTGGTACATAACTCTATGGCCTATACATATAACAATCCAAAATGGCGAGCATCCGAAATATTTGGCGGTTCTCAATATCTACGAATCATTTACAGCAATCAAACTGATTTTTTATGTTCATAGAGGCTATGAACATAAGTTCACCTATATGACTTTCAGTAACTTGGTGAGCACAAATCCAACATGGCGGCGACGCGAAGTATAAATATTTAAATGGACGTTTCTCGCGATTTAAGCATCCTAGTGCGGTGAAACATTGCACGTTAAATGCTTATGCATACGTTAATCCACTGGCATCTAATTTAATTCAATTGTTATCATAACCACAAGATGGCAGCTGTGCGAAATTTTAAAATCTCGTTTTTACTTCTTGTGTCCTAAACATGCGATTGAAGTCTGAATACCAAAAGTACACAATAATCTTCATGTAATAGCACATAAATAAAAATCCAACCTGGAGACCATCTAAATATTTAGACGGTTCTCAATATCTACGAATCTATCACAACAATCAAATTGAAATTTTGTATGTAGATGAGTAGGATATATGAAAATAGGATGTGTAGTTCTTCACGGAACTACTTGTTTTATTGCAATTCATCTATACTATCACCTCCTATAATATTTACTATTCCTCCTGAAACACCCAGCATACACGCACGCAAGAAGGACTAATGGGTTTGAGACCACTACGATTCTTGGCCAGCACTATGCAAAACCTTTTTGAAGTGTGTAGAATGCTTGTGTCAGTCTTTGGGTAATCAAATAAAAATCCAAGGACTCAGGAGATTTGTTTTCCTATTATTTATTTGCCTTACAAATGTTCCCAATTGAAGACTAAGAAATAAATACCTGAGGTTTCACATTCGTGATCTTCAATTAGAAACCTTTCCGACGTTTGCTCGCTTGAAAGCGATAAACCTGTTGTATTACTTCTCGATTAACGCATTGGGTTAGTCATAACAAGCCGTTACGGGAGTGGAGAGCTCTTTTGTTTTTTGGTTTCTTCACAATACAGGACAAAGTAAAGCAGGGTAATTGTTTTATCAAAATTCCCAATCTAATATATTGCAATAGAAATATTGCGTGAACATTTGAGATGATAGTAAATAAGGATTTATGGCCTATTGACGTACCTTCATGCATAAGTTGTGATTATATAAACGAGTTGAGCTTCCGGTGCCTCGAAATTGATACCCACCTCACATGCTACCGTCTATCTTAATCTCACACGCTGGACTGGTTTCTTGCCATATTTGTAAGTGGTCTTCTCAGCTTCACTACCAGTCTCGTCCAACAAATGATAGGAGGGACTTTTGGTTTCTAAACACAGCTCGTAGTAAGAGTGTGAATCTGTTTCTCGCTCTTATCCAGAAGCAGTGATGCCAATTCATGTTCTTTTAAAAACATCGCCAAATATAAGTCAAAATTCCTAGGTTCCTATGTTATCAACCGAGCAAAGACATCGTTTCCGCCAAGAGGAGGCTAAATAATCGCTAAATCCATGTGTAAACAATATCCAATTTACAATATTTTGTTGCAAAATGTTCGGAAAATTCGCTAGGTTTAGCGAAGAAATCGCTAAATTGCCAACACTGTCCACTGTCCGGACCGCTGCAGTAACAGCCAACTATGTTAGTCATGATGATAGTGATAATTGTTGTTTAAGAGTCCTAACATCTAGATTATCGGCCCCTAATAAGATGAATGATAATGTAAACCACGTAGTACAACAAGCTACTGTCTTACGTCTAACTCACAGAGAACCAAAACCCCGTGCCTCTACAGCCCATGAAAGGCATAGGCCTACCATGCGACCGCTGTCCTGCAGATTATGGGGTGACGCATGGTCAGCGCGTTGGGTCCCCTTTGCCGTTAAGCTGCCTCACTGTCAGACAGCTACTCAATTTTCCTTACGAGGCTGAGTGCACCCTGTACCAGCCCTCACGTCAGTTTCTAAAATCCATGAAGGAGCCGGGAATTGATCCCGGGAGCTCCAGGTGCGAGGCAATAGAGAAAGAATAGAGAAAGAAATAAATAAAACATGCGCAAGTGAAATAATAGGCAGAGAAATGAAATGCCCCCGCCCTTCGAAAAGGGAAATATGATCAGATCCAAAATCACTAGAAAAACGGGGGAAAACCGGACACAGCTCAGGGGTCCCTCTGGGTTACCAGACTTACCAGCCGCGAGCCCCCGAGGGTGTAGCACTATCAAAAGGTGAACCATAATGTGGTGGACTACACACCCTGTCTCCTACAAGGCCTTGTGCAGGGCTCTGACCCCTCGATGAATGAGGGTATCAGGAAAGATGAGGCAAGGGCCAATTAAGACAGGAAAATGAATGAAAACCTAGGCCTCGGATACCCTAATTCCGTCAAAGTCGGAAAAGAACAAGAGTTGGCCATAAGAGGTTACCAAGAAAGATGACAGAAAAACCGTGGCACAAGTAAGTGGAAGCAATGCCGGAGTGAGCCCCTTGGGGAAAAATTCTAGTCACTACACCACGAGATGGACAGTACAGTACGATCTTAAAGTTTCATACCAGGTACATGTTTCAAAGCTTAGTCGAGTCCATTGAGCCACGCTCCAAGACTGCAAGACAACTGTAAGCCCGGTGAGCCCTTGGGAGCCCTTGGCGGTGAGCTGTCGCCGCAGAGATCCGGTTTCGATTCCCAACTTTGCCAAGATATTTAATTGTGGTCTGAGGGTTGCAAACCTGAAGAAAACAGGGCTAGGCTCGATTCCCAATTCAGTCGTTCTAGCAGACAAATGTCGGGATGGTTTCCTGTCAGTGGCCATCCTGCGTGTGTGTTACACCATGTTTTTCACACTCCTCCAGACTAATTGAAGGGTTGATTCCGAGAAACAGACAAGTCCAAAAATGAAATTTTCACGAACTAAGAAAAACAGTACGGTATAGCTTCTTTTGTGCTGAATAAAATGAAAATTGCTTTTACACCTACTATTGTCTCACTAACAGACTTACATTGCACATAAAGGAGATATATTTTTATGAGGATAGTTGAGATGACCTAAAAATAAACCTTGGACTAGTCTGTTTTTTTTTCCGAAATCTTAGTTGAATACAGAAATGAAAAGTATTTTATGTTCGACCCTGGCGAAATTTAAATATTATACGAGGCACGTCCTTAAAGTAAGTTCCGATTGGTAATAAAATAAAATTGTGTGCAGATACAGAAAAAAAAAATTCCTCTCGGCACGCCGGAAGGCGGAGGTTGATTTCACCGGGCAAACTAGGGGATAGGCTATAATAGGCAAAATATGCAGGTTTTCGTAGGAGGATGAGACCTCATTTATTGCGTGAAATTATTTTACAATTGGAGGTTAGTTAACATTTTGTCGTCTTTCTATGCATATTTTTAACATTTTACTGTCTTATGGGGATGGTAACCTTCTTGTCATTTGGGGTTCATTTTTATACTTGTGATCACACTGTCCTTATGCAAGGTTTGGAACTAATGTGTAACTATCTAACAGTCTGTTACTTCTTCACGCAAAATTTTATCTCCCGCAGAGATGGTGGTTAGTTCCTCAGTTTAGGGACTGCGACAAGGTGGTCATGTAACCCCGTGTACATTAGGTGTGTGTAGAATCTGTCTGATAAACGGTGTTACTTGTGATGACTGTATTAGTCTGTAATTCAGGTAAGGTCTGCAGACGGTCAATTTTAAGTAGTAGTACCTAATTTTGTACCAAATACTAACGTCAACGACACCTAGCTGTGAACTTGGCTGCTAGATGCCACCGCAACCAGCAACTTGCAACGAACGTTGTAACTTCCCCTCCGAAGGAAAGCATGCTGACGGATTTTTAGCGCTCTTAGAAAATCCGGCGACTTTGGCCGGCTTTGAACCAGCGACCTTGGGCATAGAAGTTCAGCATGCTACCAGTTAGCCGCTTCCCTAATAGTCAGATGGAACAAGAAGTTCCGTGACGAACTAAAGAGCCTACTTTTCTTAAAATTAAGATTCATGCCATAGATTAATCTACAGTATATGAAACTATCTAGAATAATGACGAAATTAAGTGGGTAATATCGAAATGTCTTAATTAGTTCGAAATAAGGTATACTAGGCATAATGTAGCCTAATAGAGCAATACAGTTGGCAGCTCTGGTGACTGAATATATTCTCACTTCCATCTCCTAAGGTACAGAATACAAAATGTGGTTGAAGTTCAAAGGACGTTACATGGATTTAGACATTGGATCTAATAGTACACGTAAAAGCATGCTGGAAACAATGTTATGCGAGTGCTGGTCAGAAATAATATGAAATATTATATCTTTTTGTACCAATTTTGGATGAAATCCATTTGTTGGTATAGAAGTTACATGTATTTAAAAATTGGTCCTATCAGCAGGCTTAGAATCATGTTGGTAGAACTGACGTATATAAGTTACTCCAAATTAATGTAAAATGTCAGGTAATTTACGTGTGCATAGTTTAAACCTGTCGGCTTGCATACTTTCAGATATATTGGTATTTAGATAAAATAATAGAGATAACATTTATTGACAGTTGGCAGCCCTGGTGGCTCTTAAGAATACACTCAGTCATACCTGTTTACGTACACATATTACATACAAAATTTGGTTGAAATCCAATTGATAGTGTAGAAGTTATATGCATTTAAATATTGGACTTATCAGAAGGCTTAAAAATATTTCGGCAACTGAAATAGTATTATCTACATGTGTGCCAATTTTATAATAGCTCCCATGTATACCTTCCAAGATATCCAACATGGAGCTCAAATTTCTAGTGCGTTTTTTAAGCAGTTGGTAGCACTGGCATCTTTTTCAAATATGGGCCTGAGATATTCCGGTATACAACTTTACTCATACTAAATTTGGTTTCGATTGCTGCAGCCGTTTAGGAGTTGATGGGGGGGGGGGGGGTGACACACACACACAGCCAGACAGACAGAAGGACTGACAGACAGACAGTAGGACAGACACATTTTCCCGGATCGATCTCATAAGTCTACTTTTTCCTCATTTTTGAAAAGTGTGAAAAGTAGGCTAAAAATGAATGTGATCTCGTCAATGGCGTTGTCTTGGCAACCTCTGATAGATCGTCCCTTATCAATTTAAAAGCGTTGTTATGGTAACCTCTGATGGCACTTGGCATTTTTTAAAATTCCGAAATCATTTTTCTCATCCCTTGGCGTAATGGTGGGTCATATCAAAAATTCTTTCAGACAAAAGTTTTAGGTAATTATTAGGGGAATATTTTCCATTTTGTACGGTTTTGATATTGTGCCTATTGAGAGAGATATGATTAATGTTTCCCGAAAAACCCACTTTTTTCCACCCCTTTGGTCAATGGTTGGTGCTATCATAAAACTTATTTGACATACACTTTTGGCACTTATCCGACACATATTATGAACTTTGAATGGATTTGATATTTCACGTATTAAGAGAGTTATAGCGAAATTTCACTTTTTCGAAAAAAAGCCCCCCATTTTCACCCCCTTCGACCGATTTTGCCCATTAACGAACTCACCGAGATTTTATAGGGATACATATTATGTAAAAAATTCAAAGTGATTGGTACAAAATTACGGCAGTTATCGTGTCCACAAGAAACTGATATATAGTGAACCCGATGGGGTTATGCTGACTGGAATCGAACATGGTTCTCAGAGACTGTGATCTCAGTAAAAAGGTTCCACCAGGAAGCGAACCAGAGATCTGTACAGGGAGTTTCTTGGTAAAAACCCCTCGAAAGAGATGTATATTTAATCACTGGTGTGATTTTTGATGAAATGGCATTATTTATAAAAATAATGTAGGAAATAATGAGCAGATTATATCATTATAAGACGATTTGGTGTAAGCTATTGGAGGCTTGAAGCACAGAGGAGGGCAGAGCTGACATTTACTAATTGGCCCAGAATTGTGGGTTGGAACCAGCGGCGCCACGTCCATCTCAGTGACCCCAATATGTCGTCTAGAGCAGGGGCGAGGCCTGAATAATGACATAGTTATTCCCCGACGGAGAATGGATTTGGAGTAGGGGCGGAGAAATGCCCAGAAAAATCATTGATTACTCGTGATTGGAGTAACGAATCGAGATGAGAGTTGCACACAGGTGAATATCTTGGCAAGAAGATAATTTTAGAGTCTTTCACCTGCGAAATTGGTGCATATTTAATGATGTGCGTAAGGACTGTAAAACGACCATTGTTCGCGGATGGATGTGAAGATGTTGCCGGGGGTTTCCCGTTAGGTAGCGTCCCACGCCATGGAGAAAGGAATTAATATTAATTAATTGGACGAGCGATTCCTTTGCACACAGATAGTTTTGGGACCTGTGAAGAGAGAGGAACACAATGATCATGGTTTGAAGACCTGAATCATGCTGTGAGAGGAGCCAAGATTACGCGGGAAGATGTTGCTCTACTTTCTGTGGAAATCCGATATAAGGGAGTAGACCCCAGGAGGAGCTCTCAGTCTAACTTGTTACTCAGTTGTTACTCAGTTGTAAGTCAGTCGAGACGCAGTCAAGTTCAGTCTACATGCCGCCAAGCGCAGTTACAGCCAGTTACAGTCTTACTCAATTGTCAATTGTAGCACAATGGCAATAAGTTGCAATCAGTATGCAGCAAATATGCAGCAGTACGAGACAGCGTGTAAGCCGCAGACAGAAGTCTTCAAATAAGCTACGTGCAGTCTTCGAGTGAAACTTCAGTCAGCTACAGCCAGGTTGAAGCAAGTTCGTCAAGGCAAAACGCATGACGATTCTATTCATCAAGACGCCGAACAAAGACTGGTATGTGTAAAAGAAACAGTAAATATGCTTGTATGAATAATAGTCGTGATACAGGCATAATCAGCAGCACGAACTATGACGTGTTCAGTTACGAAGCACCGTATAGACTAACGGTAGAACTATTGTATATAATTATTTGTGAAAGTGTTGAATTTTATTAAGCGCAGTGTGTATAGTATTAACTAATCGTATATGTGGAACTACGATAGAATGCGCTAAAGAAACTCTACTAAGTGTTTGGTATTGCCATGAGAGTACCAGATGTTAACGCTCATGTTTGGGAGCCAGCGTATTGATGTAACGCAGGACGCTTACTGTAGGAGTAATGATCGTCATAAAACTGTTGGAGAGTTCCGAGAGCAGATAACCAGACTTTCAATCAGGAGTTGGTAACGTAAGATGCCGTCGACACCTGCAATTTCGATCTCTGCTAGGGAATTTCAGCATTGAAGTGTGTATAAAGTGACGAGTGTTCAGTGTAATGGATATGTAAAAATATCATTTAAAGTAGTGTTTGATGAAGTGTTTCACATGTTTGGGGAGTGATAACTTCCTGAAAGGTATGCAACGTGTCGTGTTGGTGATAGAAATTATGTGTAATCAAATGTGTGTAAACAAGAGAAATATGTCGCGTTAAACCCATTATGGCGGGCGACATGGAAGAATATGATTGGTCGGAGCCACCTTAGATGCCTATAGAGATGTAAGTACCCCACACAAATTATGGTTATGATTATGTAGAAGTATGGACCGCTGCATGTCTGTGATTCCGTAAAGATATTGTGAATTCCTTATAGATGCCAGTAAAAGTCAGTTAGGAGGCTGATCCTCCATGTTTAATCAGTATTGAGTTGATTTTTATAGAGTTGAAATGTTGATTTGCATCATTAAGTGGAGTAATTATTCCCACTATGAATTAAGAATGGCAATCAGTTATGTAAATGCAACGAACGCGATTGTTCGAGTTTAAAACGTTTAGCTATGTCGGAAAATTTTGGTAATTTATGTGAGAATAATAATAAATAATGATTTTGGTCATTTATGTCAATGAGATTTATAATAATAATAATAAATAATGATTTTGGTCATTTATGTCAGTGAGAAATGATGATAATAATAATAATGGTTATTAAGAGTATGAATGAACACATCAGGAAACAAAAAAAATGTTGTAAGCGAGAATTATTAACGCTAATTGCAAGACTTATCAATCTAAGCAGGAAGATGTTACAGTGAGATTACATTACAGTAACTATGGAAAGAAGTTTATATCAGAATATTGCATATATTCAGTAATGATACCAGTAATGAAAGAGCTTTTAGTGAATTGAATTTGCAGCTTAATTGAGAAGCTTATAGAGTAAATGTTAGATTTCTCTTAATATTATAGGTCGGAGTGTCGTAGCATGGAGCATTAGGGGCCAGATAGTCTATTCTACGTATGAATTCTCCTATGTCGTGGACATTGGTGGAGATATTATTTATTCCAGAGTTGTAGTGAAGGACCCTAACTCTGAAGAAAGGATTGAAATGTGTTCCGGATTGGAATCTTGATAGAGTCGAGGAAACAAGGACACCTCGCAGCTCTATGATTTCCCGAGAACTTATTGATGAGTTATTTACGCTCGTTGGCAGCGAAACTCATGGCGACAGTGGTTTTCTGCGCCTATATATTACTTGAGACACCGGTCAAACCGCCAGGCTCATGCATTGCGAACCCCGAACCTTCATGTTGAATGGACCCATGTGAGGCCATTAATTAATCGTTATCCTAGACGTAGGAATAATTACAAAAGCTCATTCAATACCTGTTGGCATAATAGTCAATTAAGATCCTTTGGGAACATGTGTGTCGGTCAGGACACAGTATTTGTCTTGTAAATCGTCACTGCTTAGAGAGGGAGGCTTTCAAACTTTTAGAAAGGTCGAGATAATTGGTGAAACGACCCATTCCACTTTCTATTGTGTAGCGACTTCCTTAGCCGAGGGTCGGAGCTAACCACCCGGGCCGCTCAGGCAAGTTATAAAGGGAAGAGATTCTAGACCTTGTTGAAATGACATATAATGCAAGATTGTTATGTTGAGTATTAGAGCCATGTGGTTTGTGAACACATGGATAAGTATAGTTCATCCTGATGGTTCATTATTTTAGCTATCTGACGAATAGTTACATGATATATTTGTACTGTCACTGGAGCCAAGTCATGTAGTTGGTGACTAGATGCCAATCGCCATGAGCGCGAGGTAGTCTATCGTACAATCCGACATAAGCTATAACGTAACGTTTTATCTAGGAATCACAGACAGCATGCGGTGAAACCATATAATTGGAGGATGTGTAGGGGGTAGCTTACATAATTATGGAGTTGCACGTTGATTTTTGGTGCAACGTCCAAATAGGTAAATGCATGCAAAGCATTTCATTGGTGAGGAGAAAAATATCAAAACACGCACGGCACACATAATTGTTTAACATAAAGAGGTTTAAGGAATAATCCTTGTTGTAATATTAAAGAAGTCACATTGTATGACTGTTATGTTAATGTACAGTTTGTTTTGAAGTCGTAGGTGCATCAGCGCACTAGTATATCCTTGTGAAGTTCACAGAAGGGTAAAGCCTTATGGCTAGGTATGATTTTGTTGTGATTTCATATTTGTTTACTTGTGGATTGTGGAAGTAAAAATTTTGTTTGCTTTATTTTATGCTTTTTGGGTATTGTTTTGTGTTTGAAGCCATGATTTATTTTACTGGATTAAAGTTTTAGAATAGAGTTGTGCTTTATCATTGTAGAGTTGATACCTTTTAGCCTCAAATCCAAAATATGCACTGCTAAATTGGGGTTACCGTACACGCCTGAGAGCTGAGGCTAGCTGGAGGCAGGTGCATATTATCCATCGAGATTACTCACATGGGTACATGGAAATTGATGTCCTATACTGTGATTTGAGCTAAAGGTACGACTAAAGTCGGTCAGATTTAATGCACACAACTCTATTAAAGTAAGAATTAACGAAGTAGGGTGTGACCGCTCCTAATCCATAGCTAAGTTCCGATACGTATATATAAATTTTGATAGATACCTATAGACATCACTCCTATTAATTTATCATGACGCCCGTCTGTGGGGTCTATGGTAGTAAAATCTCTATATAATTTATCATGGCCCAAGCTACGTGGGACGGTATTAACTCGTTATGGAACCGCCTGCGTCAGTGCAATATGAGCGATTTTGGCATTGCACGAACCGGGCAACGATAGATCTTATTAATTTGTCATGGCGCCCAGAATACGTGGAGCTTATGGGATTTAGGGAAAACCCATAGATTTTTTATGGTATTTCATGGGGAAAACCATAGTAATTGTTTTGCCTCAAACTGTGTTTGAGTGATTTTTGAATTCAGTAGGCTTTTGAGGTAACGCAGAATCTCTCTATTGAGAAGAGAATGGCCTAAGGGTACGAGCGTTACTTACCCAATCCACAATCTACCATAATATTATCAGGTTTTGTACGACTTCACAATATGTGTGCAGTGTTTGATGTTTCTCTTCGAAACGTATCCACATATTTTTCCAGGAAGCCTGCCTGCATATTTAAGTGTGTTATTGGAAAATGTCAGGTACGCAGGAGATCTTGCAAGTTATTGAAGGACTGAAACAGCATTTTGATGCTGCTCACGAGCAGAGTAAACTGGAAACCAAGGCTTTCCAGGAGAGTATAAACAATCGTTTAGATGCCAATCAGGAGGCAATTAATGCAAATAAGGTTGCAATGGATAATAACCAGATTGAATTAAATAATAAGTTAGGTCAAATGCAAGAAGTCATTAAGACCGAAGTAACAGATACTGTTGTAAGCATTGTATCGGAAATGCAGGTAAATACTGATAAACGTTTCGAGGCTATAGAAGCCAAACTTGAGGGTAATTTGCAAGCGTGTAGGTATGCTCAGGAGCAAACCAACAGTAAATTAGAGGCGTTGTCTAACGATATTAAGGATATTCAGATCCAAAATGAGGCGAATCTCGAACGCCAAGCGAAACAGTTCGCAGAGTTTACGAAAACAGTAGACCAGAGATTAGAGGAGAACGACTCCAAATGGGACCAGAAATTGAAAAGTTACGCTAGAGCAATTAACGGTGACCTCAAGAAACAGGACCAGAATATATTAGGTCAATGCCAGGAAATAGGCGAAATTAAGGCTATCGCTCATGAAAGTAAGGAGCTGGTAGGCAACGTGAAAAGTCAGATGGGTAAAGTTCATAAAGAACTGGACCAAGTTCAGAGTGATATTGTCATAGTCAATAAAAGGCAAGAGGAAAATAGAGGCGAGATCACCAAGGTCCGGAATGAATTGTCTAAAGTCAATGGACACATTCAAGATGAAATTAAAGGTCTGAGAGAAGAACTCGAAATAAGAGAAGGCCAGAAAACAGAGGCAAGCGACAAGACCCTTGCTCAAATTAAAGAGGACGTAGAGGATGAAATATCCCATATCAAACAAAGTCTGAAAGAAGACAAGGTGAAAATTTTTCAAGTAGCCGAGGAAAACCGAGATAGGCTTACGAGAATAGAAAAAGAAGTCATTACTCGCCTAGAAAGAGCAGAAATGCGCCATAACCAAATGGAGACTAGGATAATAGCACAGGAGGAGACAATTCTGAAATATCCTAAGTCAAGTGAAGGCAGCATAGAGGATATAAGAAAAACAAGGTGGGCAGACTTAGAAACCCAACCTATAAGCAGAAATGCTACAGGCGCAGGAGAAAGTCCTTACATGACGCCAGGTGTACCAATTGCGGCATCGACGCCACATGAAAATGCGATGCACACCCAGGTGATAAACGTCATTAGGGCAAGCGAAGAAAAACCTAGGAAGTTTTCAGGTAGTCACTGTAGTATGACACCAAAATATTGGTTAAAGGAAGTGACTGAATATCTCAATGATGCACGAATACCGCAGGAGCGTAGGCTACGTGCTATAGAGAAGTTAACAGAGGGGGAGTGCGCATTATGGTTTCGCAGCTTCCGTTACACTTTTGATACTGTTGAGGAATTCCGCGAGGCATTCTTGAAGAAATATTGGGACGCCGCGACTCAGCAGAATTTACGGCTGGATTTGTATGCCAAAAAGTACAGCACGAACAACCCGACGAAGTACGCAGAATTCTTCATATTGCAGATGTGTCGTTTTAAAGAGCTGGATCAAAAACCTAGTGAACTGGAGCTATGCATTGCTATCGCCAAACAGCTTCCATACGAGATCCAAAGGCTACTAATCTCGGCTAATGCGAAAACGGCTATGGAAATGGAGACAGTTCTAAGGCAACTGGACCTCACCACAGCAAATACTATGCGTCAGAGTCGAACCGTGGAACAAGTCCACGTGACCAACACACAGACTGACCAACAGCAAGCTCCAAGGAACAACAAGGCCACGAGCACAGAAACTTTAGATTCCTATGGACGGCAATGGGAACAGGAACCCAGAAAATGGCAGTCAAGGTACAAAGGAAATGCTAATAAAGCAGGAAGAGGTCGAAGTTCGTGGAATAAACACAATAACAGGGGCAAACCGTACCATAACAAAGGAGGTAATAATGGCCAGGAAGGCAATAATAGAAATTGGAGACCCCAAGAGAGAAGAAATAACTTCGATGACGAGGCAGAAGAGCGATATCATGCTTCTTTGCGATACCTCGAAGAAAGGGGAGATGAGCCCCAGAAATCACAAGTCCGCTGGCAAGAAGTCATGCAGAACAGGACATCGCCAGACAGATATGGAGATGGAGCTAAGAGTTTGGAACTACAGCGCAGCGAACAGGAGAGAAGGAACTCCAAAGGGGCGGGCGCTGAAGTAAAAAAAAACGCCAAAATTAAAAGAGCTCGAGACTGATGGATGGAAGTCTATTAACATCATCAATTGGATAGCCAAACCAGAAGAATTGATTGAGGATACAGGAGGACCACAGGTCATGGTCAAGAGAGAATTGCCTATTATAATTGTTAGAGTGGCAGGATTAAAAGTCAGAAGTCTGTTAGATACGGGATCAACAGTGAGCCTGATGACACAAGCTCTATATAATGAAATAGCCCGGAGAGAGAACATTTTGAAGATACCGATCTCCAGTGTCAAAATTAAAGGGGTAATTCCAGACAGAACAATGATATGTAAATACCAGGTATTCCTAGATTTACAGATAGGAGGCTCTATTTTCTCACAGAGTTTCCTGTTAGTAAACAAACTACCTTATAACCTACTTATTGGGGCAGAGTTTATAAGGGAATACAGAGTGATAATTGACCTAGCACAGGACAGGGTTATGTTCCATGTGAATGAAGAAGCTGAAGGCTTAGAGGTCGCACTCAATGAAATTGAACCAGGATCCAGTGAACAAGTATGGCATACATACAGAGATGTGGCTGATGAAGAAGTGGTAGCTATGGAGCAGTTAGAAGCGGAGCTCAAAACACTAGCCACAGACTTGGAAAAAGATCTGGAACCCAAATTGGAAGAATACATTTCGGAGAAGCTAGAAGAAGCGAAAATTGGGCTAAAAGAGAAGGAAAACTTAAAGCAGTCATTGCTGGAACAGAAGGAAGTCTTTGATTCGAGACCTGGTCGGGTAAAGAACTTCACTTATGCTTTTCAAGTCAGTGATTGGACACCATTTAGGCAGAAACCCTACCCTATAGCTGAAAAGCATTATGCTAAAGTGAAAGAGGCAATTCAGGAGATGTTGGAGGCCGGCGTTATTGAGAAGACACCTACGCCTTATGTAAGTCCATTGGTAATTGTACCAAAGTCAGACGGATCTGTCAGAGTCTGCTTGGACCTGAGACGCTTAAATTTGAGAGTTATTCCGGAATTTGACCAAGTGCCACCTATTAAAGAGATCCTCAGGAAGTTTAGAGGGAAAACTATATTCTCAAATTTGGATATCACATCCAGTTTCCACCATCTTGAATTAGAGAAGAAAACTAGTCTGTTGACAGGATTTATGTTTGATCAACATACATTCACATTTTTAAGGCTACCTTTTGGGTTGAAAACAGCTGGTTCAGCCCTGATAAGAGCGTTAGATCGCAATCTATCAGATGAGGTTAAAGAGAGTACCATCAGATATGTAGACGACATTCTACTCACATCAGAATCTCTGGAGGAGCACATGAGAGACCTGAAGAAGTTGCTAGATGACCTTCGAGAGGCTAACTTTAAGGTTAATATCAAGAAATCGCACTTCTGTCAGAGGGAAGTTAAATTCCTAGGGCATGTTATTGATGCAAATGGAGTGAAGCCTAATCCAGATAAATTGGAGGTAATTCGGAATTTCCCTCGACCCACGAAAGTTAAGCACGTCCGACAGTATTTGGGAGTAATTGGATTCTTTTCGAACCACTGCCCAAACTATACTGCGACAGTAGCACCACTGCAGGACCTATTGAAGAAAGGCGGCAGATGGAATTGGACGGAGCAATGTCAGGAAGCATTCGTGAGGTCAAAACAAATGCTTTTGGAATATGTGAAACTGGGATACCCAGATTATACCCAGAAGTTCATCATACAGACGGATGCATCACTTATTGGGATTGGAGCGATGCTATTCCAGGAAAATGTTGACCAGCCTGAGAAGAAAGTTTTTATCGCCTTTATCAGCAGAAGACTGAGAGCCCATGAGAAAAACTACACGATCACAGAGATAGAATTGCTCGCAATTTTGTACGCGTTGCAATCGTGGCACAAACTCGTGTACGGCTTCCGAATAGTTTTGAGAACAGACCATAAAGCTTTAACATTTTTGTTAAAGACGGATTTGTCTAGTCAGAGATTGACAAGATGGTCCCTGTATATCCAGCAATTTAATGTGGAAATAGAATACTGTCCAGGGAAAGAGAATGTAATACCGGACATATTAAGTCGTTACCCTAGAGAAGAAGAAGTACTAGCGGTCCAGATTGAGAATCGAGATCAGAAGACGTTGGATGACTTAAGGAACATTACCAACCTACAACGCGAAGACCCATGGTTGAAGATGATAATCGATTACTTCGAGGGACGCTTAGCAAGGGGAACTGCGATATACAGAGAGGCGGAGGCATTGGCAACAGATTATGTATGGTATAATCAGATATTACACAAGTGGGACGATGTGGATCACACACGTCAAAGGATTGTAATTCCTGCATCTTTGCAGAGGAGATTAGTATGGCTAGCCCACAGAGCATTTGGACATCCTGGGATAGATAAAATTTGTGCTCTGTTGAAGGAAGCATTTACTTGGCCAAAATTGAGAGAAACGGTGAGAAATGCTATTAGAACATGTGATCTTTGCCAAAGGGTAAAGCCGAATCCCTTTTTAATGAGGCAACGACCTATCCCGTTGTTACCAGAGAAGCCAAGGCAGCTATTGAGTATCGACAACTTTGGACCATTGCCTAGAGCACGTAGAGGCAATAGACACATTTTTGTAGCCATGGATGTATTTTCGAAAATGGTGGTGTTGTGCCCCATTCAAAAGACAAGTTCAAAACAGGTCTTGAAGCGCCTGAAAGAGAGAGTTATTCCGATTCTTGGGAAGCCGGATAACATTCTCTCGGACCACGGAAGTTGCTTTACTAGTGCAGAATTTCGTCGAGAACTGGAAACTCTAGGAATTAGACAGATTTTATCTACCATTCGCCATCCTGAGGCAAGTCCCGTTGAAAGAGTAATGAGAGAGGTCCAGAAATACATGAAGATCTACTGTTCTGAAGCGAATTGGCGTTGGATTGAATTTCTAGAAGTAATTGAATACTGTATAAATAATACTGTACGTGAGGCGACAGGTCAGGTTCCCGTTACTCTACATCTGGATCAGAGACCAGAGAGACCGTGGAATGGTGTTATTCCATTACCTGTAGACGCACAGCCCGGTAGAGAATTGAGGATCCAACGAACCTTTGAATATCTCAAAGCACAGGCGGAGAGACGTCAGAGAAGGAATCGTGCGAAGAGGTATCATAAACCGCTTCTCGTGGGACAGAAAGTTTTAATTAAGAAACCCGCCAGTTCAGATCCAGAGGCACGGAAGTATAAAAAGTTCATTTTTGCTTACCACGGCCCGTTCGAGGTGATAAGAGACCTCCAGAACAATGCATACAGGTTAAGGCATTTAGAGAATGGAAACGAGGTCGTTATGAACATAGCCAACTTAAAAGTTTATTACTCGCCAGAAGAATTCGATGAACCAGAAGAAGAATTAGTAACGCACACCGAACTCAACGTGGAGAGCGGAGGCAGCCAAGCAGGCAGACCTGAATGTTGGAACGGCGAGACGGGACGAGAAGCAGACAGTTTACCCAGTGTAAGCGGAGAGCAGAAAGAATGCCAGTGTTTGCGAGAATTCTATGAAGAAATGGTCAGAGTGGCCAGAGAGGTTGAGGCTGTAAACGCGACCCTTCGCAGGGAGAATAGACAGCTCAGAAACAAGGCCGAGTATGGAAGGGGGAACACTACTAACCCACTCGCAGCCAGACAAGGTGAAGGACCCCAGACGTAAACACAGACGGTGGTCGACAGTCAGCTGGTTACTTATATAAGCCACTTGCATTGGACTTTTATAAGTTTTGCAAGGGGAACATGAACCCGATGGGGTTATGCTGACTGGAATCGAACATGGTTCTCAGAGACTGTGATCTCAGTAAAAAGGTTCCACCAGGAAGCGAACCAGAGATCTGTACAGGGAGTTTCTTGGTAAAAACCCCTCGAAAGAGATGTATATTTAATCACTGGTGTGATTTTTGATGAAATGGCATTATTTATAAAAATAATGTAGGAAATAATGAGCAGATTATATCATTATAAGACGATTTGGTGTAAGCTATTGGAGGCTTGAAGCACAGAGGAGGGCAGAGCTGACATTTACTAATTGGCCCAGAATTGTGGGTTGGAACCAGCGGCGCCACGTCCATCTCAGTGACCCCAATATGTCGTCTAGAGCAGGGGCGAGGCCTGAATAATGACATAGTTATTCCCCGACGGAGAATGGATTTGGAGTAGGGGCGGAGAAATGCCCAGAAAAATCATTGATTACTCGTGATTGGAGTAACGAATCGAGATGAGAGTTGCACACAGGTGAATATCTTGGCAAGAAGATAATTTTAGAGTCTTTCACCTGCGAAATTGGTGCATATTTAATGATGTGCGTAAGGACTGTAAAACGACCATTGTTCGCGGATGGATGTGAAGATGTTGCCGGGGGTTTCCCGTTAGGTAGCGTCCCACGCCATGGAGAAAGGAATTAATATTAATTAATTGGACGAGCGATTCCTTTGCACACAGATAGTTTTGGGACCTGTGAAGAGAGAGGAACACAATGATCATGGTTTGAAGACCTGAATCATGCTGTGAGAGGAGCCAAGATTACGCGGGAAGATGTTGCTCTACTTTCTGTGGAAATCCGATATAAGGGAGTAGACCCCAGGAGGAGCTCTCAGTCTAACTTGTTACTCAGTTGTTACTCAGTTGTAAGTCAGTCGAGACGCAGTCAAGTTCAGTCTACATGCCGCCAAGCGCAGTTACAGCCAGTTACAGTCTTACTCAATTGTCAATTGTAGCACAATGGCAATAAGTTGCAATCAGTATGCAGCAAATATGCAGCAGTACGAGACAGCGTGTAAGCCGCAGACAGAAGTCTTCAAATAAGCTACGTGCAGTCTTCGAGTGAAACTTCAGTCAGCTACAGCCAGGTTGAAGCAAGTTCGTCAAGGCAAAACGCATGACGATTCTATTCATCAAGACGCCGAACAAAGACTGGTATGTGTAAAAGAAACAGTAAATATGCTTGTATGAATAATAGTCGTGATACAGGCATAATCAGCAGCACGAACTATGACGTGTTCAGTTACGAAGCACCGTATAGACTAACGGTAGAACTATTGTATATAATTATTTGTGAAAGTGTTGAATTTTATTAAGCGCAGTGTGTATAGTATTAACTAATCGTATATGTGGAACTACGATAGAATGCGCTAAAGAAACTCTACTAAGTGTTTGGTATTGCCATGAGAGTACCAGATGTTAACGCTCATGTTTGGGAGCCAGCGTATTGATGTAACGCAGGACGCTTACTGTAGGAGTAATGATCGTCATAAAACTGTTGGAGAGTTCCGAGAGCAGATAACCAGACTTTCAATCAGGAGTTGGTAACGTAAGATGCCGTCGACACCTGCAATTTCGATCTCTGCTAGGGAATTTCAGCATTGAAGTGTGTATAAAGTGACGAGTGTTCAGTGTAATGGATATGTAAAAATATCATTTAAAGTAGTGTTTGATGAAGTGTTTCACATGTTTGGGGAGTGATAACTTCCTGAAAGGTATGCAACGTGTCGTGTTGGTGATAGAAATTATGTGTAATCAAATGTGTGTAAACAAGAGAAATATGTCGCGTTAAACCCATTATGGCGGGCGACATGGAAGAATATGATTGGTCGGAGCCACCTTAGATGCCTATAGAGATGTAAGTACCCCACACAAATTATGGTTATGATTATGTAGAAGTATGGACCGCTGCATGTCTGTGATTCCGTAAAGATATTGTGAATTCCTTATAGATGCCAGTAAAAGTCAGTTAGGAGGCTGATCCTCCATGTTTAATCAGTATTGAGTTGATTTTTATAGAGTTGAAATGTTGATTTGCATCATTAAGTGGAGTAATTATTCCCACTATGAATTAAGAATGGCAATCAGTTATGTAAATGCAACGAACGCGATTGTTCGAGTTTAAAACGTTTAGCTATGTCGGAAAATTTTGGTAATTTATGTGAGAATAATAATAAATAATGATTTTGGTCATTTATGTCAATGAGATTTATAATAATAATAATAAATAATGATTTTGGTCATTTATGTCAGTGAGAAATGATGATAATAATAATAATGGTTATTAAGAGTATGAATGAACACATCAGGAAACAAAAAAAATGTTGTAAGCGAGAATTATTAACGCTAATTGCAAGACTTATCAATCTAAGCAGGAAGATGTTACAGTGAGATTACATTACAGTAACTATGGAAAGAAGTTTATATCAGAATATTGCATATATTCAGTAATGATACCAGTAATGAAAGAGCTTTTAGTGAATTGAATTTGCAGCTTAATTGAGAAGCTTATAGAGTAAATGTTAGATTTCTCTTAATATTATAGGTCGGAGTGTCGTAGCATGGAGCATTAGGGGCCAGATAGTCTATTCTACGTATGAATTCTCCTATGTCGTGGACATTGGTGGAGATATTATTTATTCCAGAGTTGTAGTGAAGGACCCTAACTCTGAAGAAAGGATTGAAATGTGTTCCGGATTGGAATCTTGATAGAGTCGAGGAAACAAGGACACCTCGCAGCTCTATGATTTCCCGAGAACTTATTGATGAGTTATTTACGCTCGTTGGCAGCGAAACTCATGGCGACAGTGGTTTTCTGCGCCTATATATTACTTGAGACACCGGTCAAACCGCCAGGCTCATGCATTGCGAACCCCGAACCTTCATGTTGAATGGACCCATGTGAGGCCATTAATTAATCGTTATCCTAGACGTAGGAATAATTACAAAAGCTCATTCAATACCTGTTGGCATAATAGTCAATTAAGATCCTTTGGGAACATGTGTGTCGGTCAGGACACAGTATTTGTCTTGTAAATCGTCACTGCTTAGAGAGGGAGGCTTTCAAACTTTTAGAAAGGTCGAGATAATTGGTGAAACGACCCATTCCACTTTCTATTGTGTAGCGACTTCCTTAGCCGAGGGTCGGAGCTAACCACCCGGGCCGCTCAGGCAAGTTATAAAGGGAAGAGATTCTAGACCTTGTTGAAATGACATATAATGCAAGATTGTTATGTTGAGTATTAGAGCCATGTGGTTTGTGAACACATGGATAAGTATAGTTCATCCTGATGGTTCATTATTTTAGCTATCTGACGAATAGTTACATGATATATTTGTACTGTCACTGGAGCCAAGTCATGTAGTTGGTGACTAGATGCCAATCGCCATGAGCGCGAGGTAGTCTATCGTACAATCCGACATAAGCTATAACGTAACGTTTTATCTAGGAATCACAGACAGCATGCGGTGAAACCATATAATTGGAGGATGTGTAGGGGGTAGCTTACATAATTATGGAGTTGCACGTTGATTTTTGGTGCAACGTCCAAATAGGTAAATGCATGCAAAGCATTTCATTGGTGAGGAGAAAAATATCAAAACACGCACGGCACACATAATTGTTTAACATAAAGAGGTTTAAGGAATAATCCTTGTTGTAATATTAAAGAAGTCACATTGTATGACTGTTATGTTAATGTACAGTTTGTTTTGAAGTCGTAGGTGCATCAGCGCACTAGTATATCCTTGTGAAGTTCACAGAAGGGTAAAGCCTTATGGCTAGGTATGATTTTGTTGTGATTTCATATTTGTTTACTTGTGGATTGTGGAAGTAAAAATTTTGTTTGCTTTATTTTATGCTTTTTGGGTATTGTTTTGTGTTTGAAGCCATGATTTATTTTACTGGATTAAAGTTTTAGAATAGAGTTGTGCTTTATCATTGTAGAGTTGATACCTTTTAGCCTCAAATCCAAAATATGCACTGCTAAATTGGGGTTACCGTACACGCCTGAGAGCTGATGCTAGCTGGAGGCAGGTGCATATTATCCATCGAGATTACTCACATGGGTACAATAGATAGATAGATAGATACATATATACATAAATTATATATAAACTTTTGAACTGACGGTGGTTTTGGGGTCTGGGGGATGTGAAACGCGAAGATATGTCGAAATTTTCCGGAAGTCGAAACATGGTACCCATTGCAATAGTTAGCTTTCTAATGAAATCTACCTAATATTTATTGCACAACATTCTACACCTCTTAAACTACTTTTCCACATAACTGCCGAACTTTTGCAGGCATTTGTCATAGCGTGGCACAAGTTTTTGGATACCTTCTTCATAGAAGTTTGCCGCCTACCGTTTGGCCACCACTGTTAGGCAAATTGCGTATGTGGTCAGGAGGACTCGCTACGCTCGTTTTATAAACATACTCGTGTCTTAATTATTGCCATTATAGGCTCGTTGCATAATGTACTATTAATCCTCAAATACGATTATTTATTATGAATATCCTAACAAAATACAAATCATTATTGAATGCTAAATATTCCAGGTAAGTAATATTCTCTTGAAAAAGCATTGGAAAAGCATTAGACTTGTCTTATTTTTTATGAATCCCCAATATTTCACACTCGTACATAACCCGACCTGTTTTTGGAGACAGCAATAATATCTGTAGGGAGTACATAGTGCTGGCCTTGAAGAGGAAGAAGATGCATTTATCTCAAAAAGTTTCTGTTTGGATTTGTCTGGGTTTTGGAATGAATCCTACAATTACGGAATTGTACCTCATTAAAATTTCAGGGATACCTAACCCAATTTAGTCTTTAGCGGCCAGTGTCCAGTTTTCACCGAGATCCAGATGAGAGAGTTGCACAAACTACAAGAGTGAACACAACAACACAGAATACCAGAAACAATCAACATGCTGTGCTCAAGGAGAAAGGCATGATTATTGGTTTTTTTTTAGGTAGATTTCATTAGAAAGCTAACTATTGCAATGGGTACCATGTTTCGACTTCCGGAAAATTTCGATATATCTTCGCGTTTCACATCCCCCAGACCCCAAAACCACCGTCAGTTCCAAAGTTTATATATAATTTATGTATATGTATATATATATCAGTATCTTGTGGACACGGTAACTGCCGTAATTTTGCACCAATCACTTTGAAGCTTTTACATGTTATGTATACCAATAAAATCACGGTCGAGTTCGTTAATGGGCAAAATCGGTCGAAGGGGGTAAAAATGGGGATCTTTTTTCGAAAAAGTGAAATATCACTATAACTCTCTTAATATGTGAAATATCGAATCCCTTCATAGTTTATATTATCTGTCGGATAAGTGCCAAAAATGTATGATTAAAAAGTGTTTTGATAGCACCAACCATTGGCCAATGGGGTGGAAAAATTGAGTTTTTCGGGAAACATTAATCATATCTCTCTTAATAGGCACAATATCAAAACCGTACAAAATGGACGATATTCCCCTAATAATTACCTAAAACTTTTGTCTGAAAGAATTTTTGATACAACCCAGCATTACGCCAAGGGATGAGAAAAATTATTTCGGAATTAGGAGAAAATGCCATCAGAGCTTACCATGACAACGCTTCTAAATTGATGAGGGATGAGCTATCAGAGGTTGCCATGACAACGAGATCACGTTCAGTTTTCCATCTGACTATGTGGGAAGCGGCTTCGGTGACGTAGCCTAGCTGGTAGCATGCTGAATTTCTATGCCCAAGGTCGCGGGTTCAAAGCCGGCCGAAGTCGTCGGATTTTCAAAGAACGCTGGAAATCCCTCAGTATGCTTTCCTTCAGAGGGGAAGTCCAACGTTCTTTGCAAGTTACTGGTTGCGGTGGCATCTAATAGCCAAGTTCACGGCTAGGTGTCGTTGACGGTATATTTGGTACCAACATTAGGAACTACTACTTTAAATTGACCGTCTGCAGTCCTTACTTGAATTACAGACCAATACAGCCATCAAAATTAACACCGTTTATCAGACAGATTCTACACACACCCAAAGTACACAGGGTTACATGACCACGTTGTCGCAGCCCTAAACTGAGGAATCAACCAACATCTCTGCGGGAGATGAAATTTGTCGTGAAGAAGTAACAGACCGTTAGATAGTTACACATCAGTTCCAAACCTTGCATAAGGACGGTGTGACCACAAGTATAACAAGATGTTCAGTAAAGAACATATAGCCTACTTTCTCCTAAATGCATGGGTATTGTTATAACTCTTTGTCCTTTTCAAGGAGTATGATCGAATGTTGGTTGTAGTAGCTTGTTGAAATACAACGTGCTATAGGGATATTAAACATGAATATCAGGTGCCCCTTGCTAGTGCTACCTCTGTACTAAATTTCGTTCAATTCGGTTTCACCGTGTTTGAATTGATAGGGGGAATCGATTTGCACACATACTTGGCCACCATCTGCAAACTATTGGGCTGATGTTCTTGCAGTTTGGTCTGAATATGTTTCCCACATAAAGATATGGTGTTGCAAAATTTGGTAGAGACTAGATTATTAGGTTGGTCGTAATTACATTTTAGCTTTTAACATTTGGGTGGCCACGATTACGTTTCCGTCAAGATAGCGGTGATATAAAACATGACACTGAGGTGCCCTTTGCTAGTGCTACCTCTGTACCAAATGTCGTTCAATTCGGTTTCACCGTGTTCGAATTGATAAGGGGAATCGATTTTCACACAAAGATGGCCGCCATCCGCAAAATATCAGGCTGATGACCTATTAGTTTGGTCAAAGGATGCTCCCTCCATAAAGGTATGTTGTTGCTAAATTTGCTAGAGATCGGATGATTAGGCGAATCGTAATTTGATTTAAGCTTTGAACATTTGTGTGGCCGCCATTACGTTTCCGTCAAGATGGCGGCGATATAAAACAAGACACTGAGGTGCCCTTTGCTAGTGCTACCTCTGTACCAAATTTCGTTCATTCGGTTCCACCGTGTTCGAATTAATAGGGGGAATCAATTTTGACATAAAGATGGCCGCCATCCGCAAACTATTAGGCTAATGGCCTATTAGATTGGTCACAGGATGCTCCCTCCATAAAGGTATATTGTTGCAAAGTTTGGTAGAGATCGGATGGTTATGTTAGTCGTAATTTGATTTAAGCTTTAAACATTTGTGTGGCCGCCATTACGTTTCTGTCAATATGGCGGCGATATAAATCATGACACTGAGATGCCCTTTGCTAGTGCTATCTCTGTACCAAATTTCGTTCCATTCTGTTTCACCGTGTTTGAATTAATAGGGGGAATCGATTTTCACACAAAGATGGCCGCCATCCGCAAACTATTAAGCGAATGACCTATTAGGTTGGTCAAAGGATGCTCCCTCCATAAAGGTATGTAGTTGCAAAATTTGGTAGAGATCGGATGATTAGGTTAATCGTAATTTGATTTAAGCTTTGAACATTCGTGTGGCCGCCATTACGTTTCAGTCAAGATGGCGGCGATATAAAACATGACACTGAGGTGCCCTTTGCTAGTGCTACCTCTGTACCAAATTTCGTTCCATTCTGTTCCACCGTGTTCGAATTAATAGGGGGAATCAATTTTGACATAAAGATGGCCGCCTGCCGCAAACTATTAGGCTAATAACCTATTAGATTGGTCAAAGCATGCTCCCTCCATAAAGGAATGTTGTTGCAAAGTTTGGTAGAGATCGGATGGTTATGTTAGTCGTAATTTAACTTAAACTTTGAACATTTGTGTGGCCGCCATTACGTTTCTGTCAATATGGCGGTGATATGAAACATGACACTGGGATGCCCTTTGCTAGTGCTACCTCTGTACCAAATTGCGTTCCATTCAGTTTCACCGTGTTTGAATTAATGGGGGGAATTGATTTTCACACAAAGATGGCCGCCATCTGCAAACTATTAGGCTAATGACCTAGTCATTTGGTCAAAGGATGCTTCCTCTAAAAAGGTATGTTGTTGCAAAATTTGGTAGAGATCGGATGATTAGGTTAATCGTAAATTGATTTAAGCTTTGAACATTTATGTGGCCGCCATTACGTTTCCGTCAAGATGGCGGCGATATAAAACATGACACTGAGGTGCCTTTTGTTAGTACTACCTCTGTACCCAATTTTGTTCCATTCGGTTGCACCGTGTTCGAATTAATAGGGGGAATCGATTTTCACACAAAGATGGCCGCCATCCGCAAACTATTACGCTGATGACCTATTAGTTTGGTCAAAGGATGCTCCCCCTATAAAGGTATGTTGTTGCAAAATTTGGTAGAGATCGGATGATTAGGTTAGTCGTAATTTGATTTAAGCTTTGAACATTTGTGTGGCCGCCATTACGTTTCCGTCAAGATGGCGGCGATATAAAACATGACACTGAGGTGCCTTTTGTTAGTACTACCTCTGTACCAAATTTCGTTCCATTCGGTTGCACCGTGTTCGAATTAATAGGGGGAATCGATTTTCACACAAAGATGGCCGCCATCCGCAAACTATTACGCTTATGGCCTATTGGTTTGGTCAAAGGATGCTCCCCCTATAAAGGTATGTTGTTGCAAAATTTGGTAGAGATCGGATGATTAGGTTAGTCGTAATTTGATTTAAGCTTTGAACATTTGTGTGGCCGCCATTACGTTTCCGTCAAGATGGCGGCGATATAAAATATGACACTGAGGTGTCCTTTGCTAGTGCTACCTTTGTACCAAATTTCGTTCAATTCGCATTCACCGTGTTCGAATTGATAGGGGGGGACAGACATTCAGAGTACACACACTCACACACACACACACAGACACACACACAGACTCACACACACACATACACACACACAGACAGACACACTTTTTTCGCCCTGTGTTGATCTCATAAGTCTACTTTCATTTTTTGCAAAAATCGAAAGTAGGCTAAAAATGGACCCCAAATGACAAGAAGGTTACCGTCCACCCAACACAATGAAAATGAAAATCCACAGCCTGCTTCCAGTCTCCGACCGGGTCAGGAATGGAATGAATGAAGCCCCCATCTAGCGGCGAGGATATGAACTGTGCCGGCTGCCGAGGCCTGATGCACTCCTCGGGGACAATGATTAAATGAATGACAGATGAAATGAAATGATAGTGGAGAGTGTTGCTGGAATGAAATTTTGACAGGGAAAACCGGAGTACCCGGAGAAAAACCTGTCTGCCTCCGTTCTGTCCAGCACAGATCTCACATGGAGTGACCGGGATTTGAACCACGGACTCAGCGGTGAGAGGCCGGCGAGCTGCCGCCTGAGCCACGGAGGCTTACCCAACACAATAAAATGTAAAAAAAAAAAAAAAAATATGCATAGTAAGACGAAAGAAATGTTAATTGAGCTCCAATTACATTGTAAAATACTTTCTCACAATAAATGAGGTCTGATCCTTCTACGAAAACCTGCATATTTTGCCTATTATAGCCTATCCTTAGTCTGCTCGGTAAAATCTACCTCCGCCTTCCGGCGTGCCGAGAGGATTTTTAAATTCATTAAGGGACTTTGTGACATCGTGGTCATGTAGCCCCGTGTACTTGGGTATGTGTTGAATCTGAGTGATAACCTATGCCACTCATCACTATTGGTAAGAACTCATTATAAAACCTTCCATATTTTGTATAAATTTGTAATCACTATCAGAATGACACTTTAACTTAGTTTTATCTCAGTCTTTAGGTCTGTTTTGTGTAGAATGAAATGTTTTAGTCCTCTCCGGAAGGTGAAGTTACGATTTTCAGGCGGCTTCGGTGGCTTAGTCGGTAGCATGCTAAGCTTCTATGCCCAAGATTGCGGGTTCAAATCCGGCCGAATTCGTCGGATTTTTAAGAGCGTTAAAAATCACTCAGTATGCCTTCCTTCGGAGGGTAAGTAAAGCCGGCGGTCCCATGTCATAGATTTATGGCATGTTAAAGAACCTTCCACTGATTACACCTGTGTGAAGCTAAATTGTATAGGTTAAGAATGTAATCAACGCTCTTAGGTTCCTACGTTCGTTGCCAAGAGCCGACTGTGGTGGCGTCTGGTAGCTAAGTTCTGAACTAGTAGTCGTCGACGGTGGCGTTTGGCGGCAAAAGTAGGAACTATTTGAAAAATTCAGAAGTCTGCAGTCCTTACTTGAATTAAAAAACACATAACACACACTAATACAGTCATCACAATTAACACCGGTTATCAGACAGATTCAGCACACACCAAAGTACACTGGGCTACATGACCGCGTTGTCGCAGCCCCTAAACTTAAGAACCAACCACCCAACCTTCCTTTTGCGTGTTCAAAGACATTCAGAGACATGCCACCAAGAAGACTCTATTCACTGCCTGGCATTAATTGTGATAATTCATTTTTCATTCATTCATTTATTTGCAATTGTGGGTGTGTCCCCTGGTGGCAAATTGGGTATGCATAACAAATAAACAAGTATATATAACAATTCAATAATAATTGAACTGGAGTATTTACACAAATCGTCAGTCTATTCTTAGACACACCTTTATTTTTGGGGAAATTCCCTAAGACTGCGGCAGGTAGAGAGTTCCAGTTTACGAAAGAATATTTACCATAATCTGTACGCTGTGGTTGACCCATAACTTTGAAAGAATGATCGCTCCTACTCATGTAAGTGGGCTTTCCCAGACGTTTGCTACGCTCACCCCCATGCTGGTTAATTTGTATGCGTGTTGTATATACCACCGAGTCTCGTTTACATCCTCCTAGCCTCGAGTGATTCCCACCCAAGTTTCTTTAATATACGGATCAGACTGCTACTGAGATTAAAGTCGTCGGATTTTTTTAAGAGCGTTAAAAATCCCTCAGTATGCCTTCCTTCGGAGGGGAAGAAAAGTCGGCGGTCCCATGTCATAGATTTATGGCATGACGAAGAACCTTCCACTAACTAAACTTGTGTGAAGCTAAATTTCTAGGTTATATTTCGTTGTAGGTTAGTTTGATAACGCTATATTATTTCCAACGTTCGCCGCCAGGTGCTGACTACGATGGCAGCTAGGTGTCGTGGACGTTAGCACTTGGTAGCAAAAGTAGGAACTACTTGAATAAATTAACCGTCTGCAGTCCTTCTGCCTGAATCACAGATAACACACACTAATACAGCCATCACAATTAACACCGGTTATCAGACAAAATTCTACACACACCCAAAGTACACGGAGCTACATGACCGCGTTGTCGCAGCCCCCAAACGAAGGAACCAACCAACCAATGTCACTGAGCACAAATCTAGGGGCCTTTATTTGTACCATTTCCAACTCATTGATGAGCCCTATTTAGCATGGATATAAAACCGTCCAGGCGTATTCCAGAATAGGTCTTACAAGTGACAAATATCGTAATTCTTTAGCAGGAGTAAATATGTTCTGCTTATTAGCCTACTTTCGATTTTTGCAAAAAATGAAAGTAGACTTATGAGATCTACACAGGGCCAAAAGTTGTGTGTCTGTGTGTGTGTGAGAGAGAGAGAGAGAGAGAGAGAGAGAGAGCCTGTGTGTGTGTGTGTGTGTGTGTGTGTGTGTACTCTGAATGTCTTTTCCCCCCTATCAATTCAAAGACGGTGAAACCGAATTGAACGAAATTTGGTACAGAGTTAGGGCTAGCAAAGGGCACCTCAGTGTCATACTTTATATCGCCGCCATCTTTACCAAAACTGAATGGCGGCCACTCAAACGTTCAAAACGTAAAATCAAATAACGGCTAAACTAATCATCCGATCTCAACCAAATTTGGTAACAACATACCTTTATATAGGACACGTCTTTTACCCAAACTACAAGTTCATCAGCCTTGCCATTTCAGGATGGCGGCCGTGTGAATTATGCAACCATTATAATCAATAGCTTAAGACCCACCAATTCCGATTATCGAGCCTAGGGTGGTTTAAGCTATCCTGAAGGTCGTGATCCGTTATTTATTATAATTTAATATTATTATATTATACTGTATGAGTGGCTTAAAAGAACAGAGCCGTCTGTGTCACACGACAAGATGACAGCTGTCCTCATTTGCCTGTCTTAAATTTCAGTAGTTTTAGTATGTTGTATGTGATATACCCTACTGATATAATAATATAAACGCTGTATAAATGATTTATAATGAAGATGTACTGCAGTGAAGAAATCGTTTATTTCAAGACATTATTTGCTAACAGGTTGTATCTAAGTCAGTTAATAGCACTCATGTGCCAAGGACATAGTTGGCTCGGGGCTAGCGTGTTAGGCTCTCAAGCGGCTGATTGGGGATCGAATACTACTCTTCTTCACTTTTTTTTCGTGAATTATTTTACAAATGATGTGCACGAGCTCTTTACACAGATACTGAATAAAATGCCATTTAGCTCAAAGGAGAGGCTAATATATACACTCGTTTATTAATAAAGTTGCCTCTGTAGCGTAGCGGTCAGCACGGTTAGCTGCCGCCCCGGAGGTCCTGGGTTCGATTCCCGGCTCTGCCACGAAATTTGAAAAGTGGTATGAGGACTGGAACGGGGTCTACTCAGCCTCGGGAGGTCCAAATGAGTAGAGGGGGTTCGATTCCCACCTCAGCCATCCTCGAAGTGGTTTTCCGTGGTTTCCCACTTCGTCTTCGGGCAAATGCCGGGATGGTACCTACTGTAAGGCCACGGCCGCCTCCTTCCCTCTTCCTAGCCTATCCATCCCTAACTTCCATCCCTTCCCCTCCCTCATGAGGCCCCTGTTCGCTTTGCAGGTGAGGCTGCCTGGACGAAGTGCTGATCACACCTCCCCAGTTGTATCCATCCCGACCAGATGTTCCAAGCTCCAGGACACTGCCCATAGAGGCGGTAGTGGTGAGTTCCCTTGCTGAGTCCGTGGGAACCACCAACCTAGAGGGTAAATTGACTAAATAAAAAAAAGTTTATTAATAAAATCATAGCCCCAGCATCGCACATAAACAAAAGACATTAGGAAAAGGAGAATAGATGAACTAGATACACGTTGTCATCAACCACAGCCTTCTCAATGCCTCTGTACGGTGCTGTCCTCTTGTGGGCTACGTGGGTAATATTGTTCCAAACATTCCGCTGTGTAAATACCTGGCCTCCTGAAGTAGCGTTTGTAGCAATTTTGTAATTCCGGTAGTTCAACTATTAGTCTCGATCGCGCTCCGATAACTTTTAAACACTGCCAGTTGAATCGCCTCCCTCCTGGCTACTTTAAACTGCCTGCTTATTGAACACCCAGAGGCGTACAAGATAAATATTAATTAACTGCTAGGTCGCAGCACCAACCTATTGTGATCGGCGCGGATTTTTAAAGGGGAAGATACCCAAAACGAAGGATTCTTAAGTTTGGAGGCGTAATATCGAGATTAACGGACGTGAATGCATTACAGTAAGTTAGTAGTTTTGTTATTCAATCATCATAAAGTATATAATATTGATTTTGGCACTTACTGGCTAATTATCAATATACAAGAAAACAAACAATACATGGTGGTAGAGGTGATTGTTTTAGGGATGAGGACAAGGAGTTATAAATATACCCATACATATAGGAGAAAGTAGGCTATATGTTCTTTGCTGAACATCTTGTTAGCTTATTTTCAATTTTGAAAAAATAGGCTTATGAGATCACCTTTTGTCCGTGTGTGTGTGTGCGTGTGTGTGTGTGTGTGATTCGTGTGTGTGTGTGTCCCTAATAAAATCTAAACGGCTGGAGAGATTTCAATGAAACTCGGTAAGTTCATAGCTCTATTCCGGGCGACCCCGACCGTGCCCTTCAAATTTTGTTACGTCTCACCAATCCAACATGGCGGCTGTGCGAAATATTTCACCAGCATTCAATATCTTCGAAACTATTACAGATATCACCCTGGAATTTTGTATTCTGATTAAGGGAGCTACTAGAAATTAACTTATGTGACCCTTGAAAACCTGGTAACTACAAAACCAACATGGTGGCCAAGCGAATTTGCGACTTTTAAATGGACGTTTCTCGCGATTTAACCAACCAAACGCAATGAAACTTGGCACAGTATATGTTTATATACATTGTAATGTACCGACATCTAACTTAGTTCAATTGTTTACATAACCTCAAAATGGCGGCTGTGCGAAATATTTCACAGGCATTCAATATCTCCGAAACTATTTAAGATATCAACCTCAAATTTTGTACGGTGATAAAGAGCACTACTACGCGTTTACCTATGTAACGTTCAAAAACCTGTACTCTACGAAACGAACATGGCGGCCAAGCGAAGTCGACACATTCTAATACATTTTTCTCGTGATTTAATCATATGAGCGCATTGAAATGTGGTAGAGTAAATGATTATACATATTGTCATTTACTGGCATCTAATTTAGTTCAATTGTTTACATAAACTAAAGATGGCGGCTGTGCGAAATTTTAAAATTAAGTTTTTATTCTTGTGTCGTAATCATGCGATCGAAGTGAAAGTTTGAATAATGAAGCTACGCAATAACTTTCCTTTAATGGTACAAAACTCTATGACCTATACATATAACAATCCAAAATGGCGAGCATCCGAAATATTTTGACGATTCTCAATATCTAAGAATCTTTTCCAGCAATCAAACTATTTTTTTTAATGTTCATAGAGGCTCTGAATATAAGTTCATCTATATGACTTTCAGTAACCTGGTGAGCACTAATCCAACATGGCGGCGACGCGAAGTATAAATATCTAAATGGACGTTTCTCGCGATTTAACCATCTGAGTGCAGTGAAACATTGCACGTTAATGCTTATACAAATGTTAATCCACTGGTATGTAATTTATTTCAGTTGTTTTCATAACCACAAGATGGCAGCTGTGCGAAATTTTAAGATCTCGTTTTTACTTCTTGTGTCCTAATCATGCGATTGAAGTCTGAAAACCACACGTATACAATAATCTTCATGTAATAGTACATAAATAAAAATCCAACCTGGCTACCATCTGCAATATTTAGTCGGTTCTCAGTATCTACGAATCTAACATAGCAATCAAACTGAAATTTTGTATGTTGATAGAGGCAATTAATATGAGTAGGATATATGAAAATAGGCTGTATAGTTCTTCACGGAACTACTTGTTTTTATTTTCAGGTACTCGCATTACAACTTTGTATTTTTAATGTTTTGGCTGAACGGGCACGATCCCGGTAGCCACAATATTTAAAAAGAAATCTATGTCTCTGTACTAGTGCATGTATTTTGGCTTGAATTGTAATAGAATTGTAATAGATCCACCAAGCACATCTCAGTTCTGCCTCACACGGCTGACTCTATCTGCCATTGCAACCCTCGGACTATAATTAAAGTTCTTGGCAGAGCCTGGAATTGAAACTGAACTTCAACAGTGGCATCCAAGAATGCTAGTCACTACACCACGAGGTGTGCAAGGGCATAGTAACTGAAGGTGCTTAAGTAGAAGCAACATCATCAACCTTTCTCGAACATCTTACTAGACCCTGAGTCCTGTTCCTTGCTCTATATTAAAAACAAAGCTGAAGCTTATTAGTGGGAACTGCCAATGAGAGTAACCTTTCGCTCTCTGTCGTGCATGACAAATGAAGGACTACGTCCGGTGTTAACGCGATGTAATTATTAGTTCTTGGAGTCCCATATCCACTTGTAGTAGGTCCGCCTTCCGATACCTTGTATGGATAGACAGTGAAAGCCAAGGAACTCCTTCCCATGAACTAAATTTATGAGTGCTGTATTGGCTGCCGGCTCTCATAAATCTGTCTTCAATGGAAGTAGGAATTTTGAAATTAAAATGGAAACATGACATAACGCTGGTCTAATGAGCAAACCTCGTAACTCCGAATTGTAACACTAGACAGGTCCAATTCTTTCAACCAACTATTGACGTCTACTTACTATGAATACCTCCCGGATCGAACAAACAAATCTTCACTACGATTCAGTTAGATGTCACTTAACTTGCCTCTGAATCAAATGCTGATAGTCACTTTTCTGTAAATCTCCGAAGTTAGCCAGTAATGATTCCCGAGTACAAGGTCCTCTTAGAAGAACACCCGGGGTTGAAAAAGGTGGGGTCGCTTTGGATTCATACATGGGTCTTTTATTTGTCTCTGGATGCTATGTTGTTGTTTGAGTCTTCAGTCTTATGACGGGTTTGATGCAGCTCTCCATTCTTCCCTGTCATAAGCTAATCATTTCATCTCTACTTACAGTAGCTATCACATCCAACATCCGAGGCAATCTGGTTAACATTTTCTAACCTTAGTCTCACCCTATCGTTCTTATTAGGTTGGTTGGGTTGGTTCCTTAGTTTAGGGGTTGCGACAACGCGTTCATGTGGCCCCGTGTACTTTGGTTGTGTGTAGAATCTGTCTGATAACCGGTGTTAATTGTAATGCCTGTATTAGTGTGTGTTATCTGTTTTAATTCAAGTAAGGACTGCAGACGATAATTTCAAGTAGTTCCTACTTTTGGTACCAAATGCTATCGTCCACGACAGCTAGCTTGTGGACTTGCCATAGAAGTCAGCACCTGGCGGCGAACGTTGGAACTAATATAGCGTTATCAATTCTAACCTACAAATTTTGGCTTCAGACAAGTGTAGTTAGTGGAAGGTTCTTTTTCATGATATAAATCTATGTCATGGGACCCCCGGCTTTACTTCCCATCCAAAGGAAGGCGTACTGAGGGATTTTTAACGCTCTTAAAAATCCGACGTCTTCGGCCGGGTCTGAACTCGCGACCTTGGGCATAGAAGCTTAGCATGCTACCAACTCTATAGTTCTTATCCTTGTCCCTTCCTTGCATAACTACAGTATGTTCTCTATACCTGGGTGGCTTAGCATGTGTACTACCAACCTACCTCTTCTCTTCATTAGCAGTCACCAGAAATCTCTACGTTCCCACTCGTCTTAATACTTCTTCATTTGTCACTCTGTCTACCCATCCTATCATCATTCTGCTGTAACACCACATTTCAAATGCTTCTATTATCCTCCAAGTTTCACTTGCATAGTGTGACACTCTCCAGATAAAGCCTTTCAAAAGTGACTTTCTAATACCTAAATCTCTATTTAATATCAACAGATTACTTTTCTGTAGAAATGCTTTCCTTGACTTTGCCAATTATATCCTCTTTACTTCGTCCATCACTGATTATTTTGCTTTCTAGGTAGTAAAAGTCTCCTACTTCCTTTGGCTTTTCATCTGCCAATTCGACGTCAATAGTTTTTTTTCTTTGGGCTGCATTCCCTTATTTTCCTTTTACACATATTGATTTTCATCATTAATTCCTTCCTCAAGGCGGGATTCCATACCATTTAAAAATAAAAATTAATTCAAATCCTCTGGTGAATCGGCTGAAATGTCAATGTACCAGCTAATCTCAGAGTTGATATTATTTCTCCTTGAATCTTTACTCCTACTTTAAATTCTTATTATTTATTTTTATATGTATTTATTATTTTCCCCTCGATGTGACTACGGACTAATGAAAATGAAAAATCCACAGCCTGCTTTCAGTCGACCAACCGGGTCAGGGAATGGAATGAATGAAGACCCTATCTAGTGGCGAGGATATGAACTGTGCCGGCTGCCGAAACCTGTCGCACTCCCCTGGGGCAATTATTAAATGAATTACAGATGAAATGAATTATTTGCTGGAATTAATTGTGACAGGGAAAAACGGAGTACCCGGAGGAGAACCCGTCTGCCTCCACTTTGTCCGGCACAAATCTCACATCTCACAAATCTCACCGGGATTTGCACCACGGACCCAGCGGTGAGAGGCCGGCGTGCTGCCGCCTAAGCCATGGAGGCACTAAAGACTAATACGATTGAGAAATAATACTGTTCAGTATCGTTTGAAGGATATGCTTGCAGTGCATTAGTTCCAGGCAGAGAAATATCGACGTGTCTGCCAACACGCGTTAGTTGGGCTGCATAATACAATATTATTAGGAGCAGCTGATTCACCAGGTATATTTGTTTTCTCCCTTTACAGTAGTCCATAACAAATATAGATAATTCACTAGGGCCATCTAGGACCACATTAAGTCTTGTCATATTTGGTTTCTTTTTGCACCCAAAATTCCCTCATCCTCTGGGAATGAGCCTGCATGCGTTACTCTGTCCAAGAGGCTCCATGTCATCTTTTTGGAGGCAAGACTCCGTTAAGCCCGTTCGTCACTACCTTTTACGGAAGAGATCCCTGTCTAATGCGTCGTCGGGCTTGATTTGCCGCGTTTGGAGGGCATCTTTGGTGTTTATAAACCAGGGCATCGTGGTTTTGTGGTTGTAATCAAAAAAGTGAAAGATCTTCTTCGTACAGTACATTCTGTTTACGTCCATTCGACTGAGGTGGCCATAAGATCGTGCCCGTTTCTTACGGATTATGCCTGTATGCTTCTCTATTTGACTATGCACTTCCTTGTTGGATCGGTTTTGCTGGATACCATTCTTCTATTTGGATCCCGTGATTCCTGTTTCTTCTCCAGTTCTTCGAGGAGCCCTTTATCAGCATTTAGGGTAAGGGTTTCGGCTGCATACATAACTACTGGCTTCAGAACCGTCTCATAGTGACGTATCTTATGTACAGGGTCATTAAACATATGCGCGCCAGTAAACACGGCAAGCTATGCGCAGATCGGGGCCGTGCGCACCCGGTTCAGCCGGCTATAGCGCGCACTTTCACACTTTTACCAAACATGTTCAATAATGTGTACTTACAGTGGTCATAGCCGATGCTGAAAATGTCCTCCCTCTCTTGTAACACACACCTGACGTCTTCTGATGAATGGACAACAATCTCATCTAAGTTTTGTTGTCTGTTAACTTATTTATTATTTACGGAGCCTGTTTTCTTGAATCGTTTAGCTATCCTCCTAATTGTACTGGCATTAGGTACATGTCTTCCTGGAAGCTTGATTCGAAATTTTCGTCTTGTTTCAGAACAAGATTTTCTGCTTTTCATATATGAATTATGGATATATACACGTTCACGCAATGTGAGTTGGTTTCTCACTAAACCTGCAACACTAACGTCTAAGCTTTGCAAATACACACCCATATGAGTGACAAAACATGTGTGAACTAACGATATGAGTCAGCGGAGTGTGCCACAGCCGGCTGAACCGGGTGCACGCGGCCGCGTTCTGCGCTAGTCCCAGCCGGCTTTGCTTGCCGTGTTTACTGGCGCGCACATGTTTAATGACCTTGTACCAGGTGAATCAGCTGTCCTACTAATGCGTTTTGTCAATAAGGTCGATATTTCTCTGCTTGGATCCCGTATGGTATTGTGCCCTTGGCCTATGTCTTAGGCCATGGACACATTATGTCACTGGAGTACTTATATGGGGCAATGTCATGATGTTAATGAGAATGAAATCATCATTATGTAATGATCATAAGAAATAACTAGGATCTTTCTGCCGTAGTGAGACCACATATACTGTATATGGCTTGGCAGTTCTGACAGGGAGAAATTTATGGTTTTCACACAATGGACAGAGCAGGTGCATCACAAGTCGCTTGCCTACAAGTTTCAGAGCAGGAGCACCCCAGCGAATTCTGAGAATCTTGCTAAAACGCAGTAACTATCTCAAGTTAGCACGCAGTAGATGCCTGACTCCGCCCTTAAAGAGTACGCTTCAGTTAGTTGCAAGAGATCAAGGCATTACAGGAATGATCTGAAACGCCCATGATGAATCTAATTATTATCAAGAATTTTGGGAATGCGGTAACGGATTAAATATCTCTGTGTTCATCGAATGAAAGTAGTCCCTGCGCAAGGAAATCTGACAACGTCGAGTGTGTGAGAGAGAGAACATAGCGTCCTTCAACAAGAAATTAGTTCTACCCAAGCGCTGATGATATAAACTTAGCCTATGATCGAGTTCCGTCGTGAATCATATGATTAGCAAGGCCATATTTTTGTGTATAAATTAAGGTACCTGATTACTGTAGCCTATGATTGTGAAGGGAGCATTTGGTGTCGTATGTGCAAAACTGTGAATTGGCAACCATTTTGTCATATATGTGGGTGAAGTCTGTGACAGGGACATTGTTCATCATTCAGCCAACGTTAGAGGATGCGGGCGTAGGTAGCACCACGCCAGGCATTAATGTACGAGACGCATAGTCCATTGTTCGGCTGATGCGAAATAATATTAAAAATGAATACTAAGTTGTGAATGTGTATAACAGAAAGGAAAGATGTGAATTCATATATAATTCGAGTGAAAATGTATAACAGAAAAATATGTCCGCCATGAGTGTGTAGCCCACTAATGTGTAATCTTTTTTTTTTAGTGGTGCATAAATTTAATCAAATATGTGTGTGTGTGCATTTTAAAAGGGTGCTGGCTTATAGCGACCTAGTGATAATGGAGGGTTGCAGTGATATTATCGAGTGGTTCTACATCATCGTGATGGGATTCGAACCGGCCATGGAGGTCATGTGTTAAGTTATACTGTTGCGGGCCTCTGGTCCAACTCTTGCAAATGATGAAGGAAGTCTTCAATATGATAAGTACCTTTTGATTACATTTTACAGTGTCAAATAATTCATGGATTTCATCGCCAAAATGTTAGCATGTTATTTGTTTTCTTTTGATTTGTTTTATCTTGTGTGTGCAATGACTGTGTCAATGGCGACCATAGTTGTGCATCTGAAGGAGCTGGGTACGCTCATAAGGATTAAGGATCAGAATAATTATTTTAATGAATTAAAAGTGCCTAACTTAACGTAAGGATGTTGCTAGGTAATCGTATCCGTACATAAAACACATGGTAGAAATACCTATTTTATTTATAAATGTGTGTTAGAAATATCCCCTGTGTTTTCCCCCCGAATAGAACGAACGAAGCATGGTATTTCGGTAGATGCCCTTTCCAGGCAAAATCTCATTATTTCGTATAAATGACTAGAGATAGCAATTTAAGTATTTACATACCGGATGAATTAATATCCGAGGATTTTTTTTGGGACGATATTTAAAGGACCATGGTGTATTGTGATGGATAATGACGGGATATTATGGTGTAAGCAATGAGTATAGTTTAGAGGACAGTTTACAATGGCGTGAGTTATTTAAGAAGTGACGGCTGAACCAGCCTCACTAATTGTTATATCAGTTTTTATTGAACGCGTGTGATATTTAAGGCCATACAGGTAAGATGTTGTAAGGAGGAATCTACGATGAAATAAGATAAAATAGATGATGATGCCAGGTAATAAGACCTGAGGGAAGATGTCAGATGAGAGTTAGTATGATAAGTTTACAATGATATAAGTGAATTGTGTGCGTAAGTTAGTGGCCATCAAGCGCAGATAAAATAATGCTATAATTAATCTATATCCAAATGAGAGCGTCCCGCTCCACATTTTAGAATACTAAGATCCAGTCCGATCAGCTGGTAAGAGTAGAATCATATGTTAGCCAGGAAGGGGTGAAGACTTGCATTTCTATCTTTCACGGTCAAGGCCAGCCAGCAGGCGCGGCTCGCCTATTGTCACTTTCCACAAAGAAAAGGAGCCCATTCAGGACTCGGGTGCTTTGTCGCAGCGATTTGTATAATTTTTGTTATGTTTGGTCCCAAGTTTAATATTCACGTAAGGATATGTTAGGTTACTACCCTGATGCCTCCAATCGATAGTGTTTCTTTTACTGATCATTTTGATATAAGGGACGGTTTTGTCTGTTGACCATACAGTCCCGGGTTCGATATCCTTTTATTCATACCTGGTCGATCAGTCTTTTTAAATGGGTACTAGCTAGACAGTGACCTTAGAGTCCTGTGTTCATGAATAATTATTTTCGGTCCTGGAAAATAATTATTATTAGTTTTTTTTATAGTTAATATTGGTTCAAAATTATCTTGAGATTTCTTTTTCTCGATAATTGTTGAACGGACCATGCTTTGTTCTATTGTAACCTCGTTCTGCGAGATAAGGCATTCAAGGTAAGAAATGTGTAGGTAGCGAATACCCCTAAATACATATTGACCCTATTGAATAAGCCGCTAAGAACATGTTTGTGCCATGTCTATCTTTTTCAGGGGTCGCGGCTTCAAATACATTCACCGTTGTTTAACATAACACTGATACAAGGTATTTCTTCTGTGCCATGTCTATCTTTTTCAGGGGTCGCGGCTTCAAATACATTCACCGTTGCTTAACGTGACTCTGACACGATACGATTACTTTAATAATGTTTGGTTGGAATTATTCATTCTTTTTCATGTCTATCCAACCCAAATGTGGTAGGCAGATGATTAGTCATCATTTTTTTTATGATGTTATTTTTGTTTGTTCTTAAGGCACTTTTCTTAGTTTGTTTATTAAATATCCATGAATTATTTGACAAGGCATCGGGTGCTTGGTTCGAGAATGTATCACGTCGAACGCAAGGGCCGAAGCCAGGCTTATCATATCGCTAATATGTTAATGTAATATGTGACAATTTGTAAGGGTGTTTCAAGGCTAAGTAAATTCAATGGCTTCATTGATTCAGCTAATTTGTTTTAAAGCTAAGACGTCCGAAGTAATGTCGGGATTGGACATTAAGATTCCGTACGGAAAGGCTTCCATAATTAATTTACAAGAGTATGTAAATAAGATGCATAAATCATATTCATGTTTGCAGATAGAAATACATAACTAATACCATGAAGGTTAAGATTTGATATGAGGATAAACTTTTATTTAACGGAGGGATTCTAGTAAATGTTAATTAAACGCCATTAATAATTAAGTAAGCCAATGGCTAGGCTATAATGTATACTTCGGAATGGCCATGGATGTCTCTGATATTGAACATGCCATGCATCCGAAATGTAATTGGATGATATTAGAATCAATGATCATTATGTTTACTCAGATTAATGATCGATTAATTTCGCATAATTGGATTTATTTTTCTTAATCCATACTGTTGTTGCAATTAACCGGACCCTCTTGATTCCTCATCTCTTAATAACTTAACTTTCTGATGATATTTTATCATCGTAATTAATAAATTTGATTATGGCAATTAAGGCTAATTGGTGTTAACCAGATTTCATTTCGATTCATTTTCTTTATTTTGCCATATGATTGGTTTTTATTTGTTAATAAATTTGATTGTAATCATACGTCATAACTATTATGATAAGTATTAATTGATGCTGATTAGCATTTAATTGATGGTTATTGGACATTAATTAGTCCATTGTTTATATTTTTGATTTTGACTTAATTTTATTGATACCGCAATTGATTTGTTTTACCTTTGAGTTATTATTATTATTATTTTAAATTTCATTTCTACTATTTTGGTTTTATTTCATTTATTTGTTTTTGCTGTACTGGTGTTGGTGCATTAAATTTGTTTATTCTCATTCAGAGTCTGTGTGTGATGAATTTTATTCAGCCCTAGTGATCTTCCTATAATATCCAGAACAGTTTCATATTCAAGCTAGTGTACCGTTCATGCCCCGACGACAGAGTCCTGTTCTGAAGACCTTGTGCAAGGGTACATGGCAAAGGATAGATTATTCTCTATTCTTCTTCGATTTTTCTATTCTGGAAGATCCTAGTGGTTAACATACACAGATGCACCCGGGTTTTGTGCTTGTTTGATTAAGTTTGGCTTGCCTACTCGTTCGGCATGTTAATTTTTTTTTTGACTTTATGCTGAGCGGGTAAACGCTGGAAGATACCCATAAGTCACTTATCAATTCAAACCCGAATCCAAACCGTATTCCATTCATTTCATACCCGTTATTTTTCCGTGAGGATCAGCCTTGCCCTTTTTCCGCTTGCCACATTCATTTAATACAAAACCCTGCTCTCCCCACCACCAGTGCAAAGTGCAAAATGGCGCCCAACGGTGTGACGTAAGCTTGAGACAATAGCAGCCCAACATAAGGTCGAAATGGAGTTCAACTAATTGATCGAGAGTTACTGCAATTAAATTTTCATTTATATAAATTTTTATAGTATCATACAGTAATCTCAAGGAGTCCCTTGAAATTTTTATAGCGTTGAGCATCCATCAGATAGTTAATTAAGGCTCATTAGTGGCCTGATGAGAAACATTAATCACTTTAATTAATGTTTGATTAAATTAAATTAATTAATTAATTTTTCTTTTAGGGATAAGTCAAATATTTAATGACACCAATGGATTACAATCAAATTTTGAATCGTTTTACTGTTGCAATATCACTGTAGGTGATTGCAAATTCGAAGGATAGGGGAAGGAAGCCTTGAAAGCTTTGAAATACACTTACATTGCATGGTGTGTTGATGTGTATATTTGCATGAGTTGGGACAAGCCCGCATATTCTCTTATTGATAATTATGTCATCGACAGAGGACCTGATGGTCGTATTGCAAGAATTTAAGGACAGTAGTTATAAGCAGATGCAGGAAATAAAAGACAGTAATCAGGAACTTAGAGTTAGTACTGAACAGCAATTGTCACAGATGCAGGAAATAAAAGACAGTAATCAGGAACTTAGAGTTAGTACTGAACAGCAATTGTCACAGATGCAGAGAAATATAGAACATGTAGGCCGCATTTGCAATCAGAGTACTGAGAAAATAGAAATTCATATGGTCACGATCGAGAACGAGATCAGGAACGTGTCTCAGAGAATGGCTAGTATGGAAATTCGAGTCCAAGCGCAGGTAGCGAAATGTGAAGTGGGAATCGCAGCAACTCAGGCAGATGTCGACAAGCTGAGAGATGAGAATAAGTCAACGCAAGCCAAGATAGGAGTGATCGAGACCGACATTTCTACATTTAAGGACGAGATTAAGCATTCATTGCAGCTCATACGAGATGATATGAATGGCCAACATGACGAATGTAAGAAATCATGGGAAAAGGATAAGGAAGGATTGAAGAGAGATGTCGAATTAGCATACGATGACATGAGCCAGGAGGCTAAAGAAGAAAGGATAGCTGTACTCCGTAAATTAGAAGAGAGCAAATTAAAGATGAATAAGGTCGAGATGGAGCTTTTGTCAAGGATTGAACGACAAGAAAATAAACAAGTCAAAAGCGACCTCAAGATGCTGATCCAAGAAGAGGTCATCGCCGACTTACAAAAAGGATTGGCCAAGTCCATTACAGAAACCCGTATGGAAGGGAAAGTAGGATTTCAGGAGCATACGACCATAGATGAGGGGATGGAACCTCACAGTCAGGAATTCAAGGGTCGTACTTCGACACCCGTCGAGTCTAACGCAGCTGCTCAGGTCATTCACGTTATAAAAATGAGTGATGACCGGCCGAACAAATTTTCAGGGAACAATAACTTTACTCCTAAGAGTTTCCTCAGAGAATTGATGGAATACATCAAGGAAAGCAAGATATCAGAAGACCGACAGTTAAGGACAGTGGAAACTGTTGACTGGACACGCGTTACAATGGTTCCGTAGCTTCAGGTATACCTTTGACACTATGGGGGAATTCCGTGAAGCATTTCTGAAGAAGTATTGGAGCCTTGCCTCGCAACAGAACCTGAGGATGGAACTATACGCGCGCCGCTATAGTACCACATCACCCACAAAATATTCAGAATATTTCATCACACAGCTACACCGGATGAAAGAGTTGGATATGCCTCCATCAGAAGAAGAGATGATCACCGCCATTGAGAAGCAACTGCCAGTCGGGGTTCAACAGATCATGGCGGCAGCGAACGTACGGACAGCGGTACATGCCGAGGAGATATTAAGAAACCTCGATGAGACGACGATCCACAGTCCACAAAGATCAGGTCGAATGACTGAAAATGTAAACGTGGTCGGCCTAGAAGAAGCACCTAGACGACGCATGAAAGACCAAAGTACAGACGCCATGGACATGAGGCAGAACTGGGAACGTCGGGAATACCAAGATCAAGAACTGAGGCCCCCGTGGTATGGTAACCGAGGTAATAATAACTGGAGGTCGTCTCAAAGACAAAATGAACCATGGAGAGGACATCGTGGATCATACAGGCCGTATAACAAGAGAGGTGGGCGTTTTCAACGCGGAAGGCCACCGTGGGACCAAAACAGAGAGCCAGAAGTGAGATGGGACTTGCCAGATGACCACAGAGAGGAAATGGAAAGGTGGCACAGCGATTCGGAGCGGTATTTGGCAGAATTACGTGCCAAAGAATCGGCCGAACAAAGTAAGAAAGACAGATGGAACAGGGGAATGAATGATCGAAGGGATCCAGATGTCATCGAACAGGGAGCTGAGAGCCTGGAACTCCAGAATGCCCGGAGGAACAACAATCAATCATCCGGAGGTACACCAGATAGGAATGGCAACAACGAGAAAAAAAACGCCAATTTTAGAAGATGGGAACGTCGCTAGTGCACAGAACAGTCACAATGCAAAGTATATGGTAGTAGCGCAGATCAGTGATTGGGTCATCAAAGAAGAGGATTTGACGGAGGACACAACAGGGCCAAAGATTAATACAATTAGAGAATTACCCATAATTTACGCCCGAGTGGGAGGTCTAACGGTACGATGTATGGTAGATACGGGTGCCAGCATCAGTATAGCTTCCCAAGCATTAGTTAAAGAGTTGGAGAGATTGGGGAAGGTTCCCGTGATGCCAATTTCTAACATCACAGTCAAGGGCATTATCCCAGACAAGTCCGCAGTCTGTAAGTTCCAAGCATTGTTGGACATTACACTGCAAGGACATAATATGCCGCATTCGTTCATCATAATGAACAAGATAAATTATAACATTATCTTGGGAGCGGACTTCATTCGAGAATATAAAGCAGTCATCAACCTATATGAAAACACCATTTGTTTTAAAGATATTGGAGAGGACAATCATTTGGACATGCAATTAAATACGGATATTCCAAGAGATGGCGAAGAGATATGGACATTGTGCACCACTGAAGAGATGGAAGCATATGAGAAAATCGACGAAAGGTTAAGGGATATTGAGGATGATTTAATGGAACCTGAATCCTGGGTCATGGCGCTAGAAGAATTGGAAGACAGAGTTACTGACGCTTTTGAGGAGAAGGCTCGTGAAGCAAAGATAAATGAGGAGAACAGGATCAAATTGATGGACATGTTAAAGCGACACGAACCGGTTTTTAATTTTAAACCCAGTAAGATAGAACATTTCAAGTACCAAATGCAGGTCAACGATTGGTCACCGTTTAGGAAAAAGCCTTATCCGATAGCCGAAAAACATATGAATGAGGTGAAAGAAACCATCAAGCAAATGGAGGATGCTGGAGTCATAGTTAAGATGGCTACCCCATTCGTGAGTCCGTTGGTAGTAGTCAAGAAACCCAATGGCTCTGTCCGAATATGTCTGGACGCCAGGACAATTAATGAACGATTGATTCCTGAATATGACCAAGCTCCAGCGATCAAAGAGGTCATAAACAAATTCCAGAACAAGATGTATTTTTCATCAATAGACTTGACTAGTAGCTATCACCATTTGGAACTGGATGACAAGTCAAGGTTATTGACTGGATTCCTATTTAATCAGCAAACTTATGCATTTCAAAGATTACCATTCGGTATCAAAACAGCAGGTTCGGCACTCATACGAGCGTTAGACCGGAACCTGACGTCGGAAGTCAAGGATGCCACTGTAAGATATGTCGATGACATACTCTTGGCGTCTGATAATTTGGATGATCACCTCACGAATTTAGAGAAATGACTGGACAATTTGGAGAAGGCCAATTTCAAAATTAACATCCAAAAATCTCATTTTTGCCAGAAGGAGGTACTCTATTTAGGCCACATCATCGATGGTGAAGGAGTACGCCCAAATCCTGCGAAACTAGAGTCTATTCGGAACTTTCCTAAACCAAACAGGGTAAAACACGTCCGCCAATTACTGGGCATTTGCAATTTCTTTGCAAATCATTGTCCCGGGTATACTGAGGCTGTGGCGCCACTACAGGATATGCTTCGTAAGAACAGCAAATGGGCATGGAAGGAAGAATGCGACGCGGCTTTTCGGAAAACGAAGGAATTACTAATCAATAGCATTAAATTGGGTTACCCGGATTTCTCAAGAAAATTTATAATTCAAACCGACGCCTCACGGATTGGAATCGGATGCATGCTGTACCAAGAGGATCCAAACAACCCTCGAGAACGATCTTACTTGGCATTTTCTAGCCGTAAGCTAAAGACACACGAGCGAAATTACACAGTAACGGAATTGGAACTTCTATCCATCATTTTTGCTTTACAACAATGGAGGAAGACTGTCTATGGTTTCGAGATTTTGATAAGAACCGACCACAAGAGCCTTATCTTCCTATTGAAAACTCCCATGGCTAGCGAGCGAGTGAACAGATGGTCGTTGTATGTTCAACAGTTCAATATTGACATTGAACACTGCCCAGGAAGATTCAATGTGATACCCGACGCATTAAGTCGAAACCCAGAACGAGGAGAAGGAGTAGTATCTGTACATCAAGTCGAGCTCACTCAGGCAGATCAGGAATTTTTGGTTAAACTGGGAGAAATTCAGGCTGAACAAGTTAAGGATCCGTGGATGAATATGATCATCGATTATTTAAGAGGAAGATTGCAACGAGGAACGCCCGCATATTTGGAAGCGGAGAAAATTTCGACAAGTTATATTTGGTATAATAACCTGCTGCACAAGTACGTGGATCCCGATCGCGTGAAATCAAGGATTGTGGTGCCACCTTCTTTACAGAGAGGTCTAGTCTGGCACGCACATAGCATATCTGGACATGGAGGAATCGATAAGACAAGTGCTCTTATTCAAGAAGCATTTGTATGGCCCAAATTAAGGGAAACCATTCGCAGTGTTTTGAAGACCTGTGACAAATGTCAAAGGGTTAAGCCAAACTCATTCCTCATGAAGCAATATCCCAAACCTCTACTGCCACAGAAGCCGTGCGAACTGGTTGCCACGGACGGTTATGGTCCATTACCAAAAGGCAGAAGAGGATGCAAATACATTCTCGTCAGCATCGATGTATTTACAAAATACGTGGTGTTATGTCCAGTTCAGAAGTTAAACACTAAACAGGTACTGAACAGAATTAAGGCAAGGGTAATTCCAACGTTAGGGAAGATGGAATTCTGTCTTACGGACCACGGCAGTTATTTCACTAGTGCCGAGTTTAGGAGTGAGATGGTGAGGTTAGATGTCCGGCACGTGTTGAGTTCAGTGCGCCATCCTGAGGGAAATCCATCAGAAAGAATAATGCGGGAGATCGCAAAATATTGCCGAATTTACTGTTCTGATCAGCATTGGAAGTGGGTCGACGTATTACCCGTAATGGAATTCTGTATAAACAATACGATCCATGAGAGCACAGGACAGATCCCCACAGTCCTTCACTTAAATCGATGTCCGGATCGACCGTGGAAGAACATCTTACCGTGTCCATTGGACGCACGACCAAGCCATGAATTAACCATACAGGCCACGGCAACTTATTTGAAGAAACAAGCTGATCGTCGATTACGTAGAGTGCGTAATAAAAGATTTCACCGTCCTTTGGAATTGGAAGAATTGGTCTTGGTGAAACGACCAGCAGTGTCCGATCCAGCGAAGCGAATATACTCAAAATTTTGCGAGATATTCTATGGACCGTACCGAGTCATAAAGGTGATTGGAAATAATGCCTATAAAGTAAAACACCTACGCACCGGAGTCGAGTCTGTCTATAACGCACAGAATCTAAAACTATACTACCCCGCCGAAGAAGATGAGGTCCAACATCGAGTCAACGTAGTGGAGAAGAAAGAAGAAGGGGATGATCCGGTCCAAGTAGAAGAACCATCGGAAGGAGAAGAAGAGATCCAGCGAACAAATAATCACGACTGTCAATGGATAACGCTGCGTGAAGAATTTGATAATGCTAAGGGAGAGTGAACTAAGGATAAATGCAGAATTTAAAGCTGAGAATAAGAGGCTGCTTGAAGAATTTCACGATCCGAATTAATTTAGAGTCCCTCAGAAAGCAAACTTCGAAAGAAGGTCGGTCGATGAGGAAGACATGACATTGTTAAAATGGATTATGTTGCCGAGTATTGTTGAATTGTAAAAACTCTTCGTAACCTCAGCAGTTTTTCCAAACTAAGAAGGAGGGAGATGTGCCCTTGGCCTATGTCTTAGGCCATGGACACATTATGTCACTGGAGTACTTATATGGGGCAATGTCATGATGTTAATGAGAATGAAATCATCATTATGTAATGATCATAAGAAATAACTAGGATCTTTCTGCCGTAGTGAGACCACATATACTGTATATGGCTTGGCAGTTCTGACAGGGAGAAATTTATGGTTTTCACACAATGGACAGAGCAGGTGCATCACAAGTCGCTTGCCTACAAGTTTCAGAGCAGGAGCACCCCAGCGAATTCTGAGAATCTTGCTAAAACGCAGTAACTATCTCAAGTTAGCACGCAGTAGATGCCTGACTCCGCCCTTAAAGAGTACGCTTCAGTTAGTTACAAGAGATCAAGGCATTACAGGAATGATCTGAAACGCCCATGATGAATCTAATTATTATCAAGAATTTTGGGAATGCGGTAACGGATTAAATATCTCTGTGTTCATCGAATGAAAGTAGTCCCTGCGCAAGGAAATCTGACAACGTCGAGTGTGTGAGAGAGAGAACATAGCGTCCTTCAACAAGAAATTAGTTCTACCCAAGCGCTGATGATATAAACTTAGCCTATGATCGAGTTCCGTCGTGAATCATATGATTAGCAAGGCCATATTTTTGTGTATAAATTAAGGTACCTGATTACTGTAGCCTATGATTGTGAAGGGAGCATTTGGTGTCGTATGTGCAAAACTGTGAATTGGCAACCATTTTGTCATATATGTGGGTGAAGTCTGTGACAGGGACATTGTTCATCATTCAGCCAACGTTAGAGGATGCGGGCGTAGGTAGCACCACGCCAGGCATTAATGTACGAGACGCATAGTCCATTGTTCGGCTGATGCGAAATAATATTAAAAATGAATACTAAGTTGTGAATGTGTATAACAGAAAGGAAAGATGTGAAATCATATATAATTCGAGTGAAAATGTATAACAGAAAAATATGTCCGCCATGAGTGTGTAGCCCACTAATGTGTAATCTTTTTTTTTAGTGGTGCATAAATTTAATCAAATATGTGTGTGTGTGCATTTTAAAAGGGTGCTGGCTTATAGCGACCTAGTGATAATGGAGGGTTGCAGTGATATTATCGAGTGGTTCTACATCATCGTGATGGGATTCGAACCGGCCATGGAGGTCATGTGTTAAGTTATACTGTTGCGGGCCTCTGGTCCAACTCTTGCAAATGATGAAGGAAGTCTTCAATATGATAAGTACCTTTTGATTACATTTTACAGTGTCAAATAATTCATGGATTTCATCGCCAAAATGTAAGCATGTTATTTGTTTTCTTTTGATTTGTTTTATCTTGTGTGTGCAATGACTGTGTCAATGGCGACCATAGTTGTGCATCTGAAGGAGCTGGGTACGCTCATAAGGATTAAGGATCAGAATAATTATTTTAATGAATTAAAAGTGCCTAACTTAACGTAAGGATGTTGCTAGGTAATCGTATCCGTACATAAAACACATGGTAGAAATACCTATTTTATTTATAAATGTGTGTTAGAAATATCCCCTGTGTTTTCCCCCCGAATAGAACGAACGAAGCATGGTATTTCGGTAGATGCCCTTTCCAGGCAAAATCTCATTATTTCGTATAAATGACTAGAGATAGCAATTTAAGTATTTACATACCGGATGAATTAATATCCGTGAAGCCTCCGTGGCTCAGGCGGCTGCTCGCCGGCCTCTCACCGCTGAGTCCGTGGTTCAAATCCCGGTCACTCCATGTGAGATCTGTGCTGGACCGAACGGAGGCAGACAGGTTTTTCTCCGGGTACTCCGGTTTTCCCTGTCAAAATTTCATTCCAGCAACACTCTCCACTATCATTTCATTTCATCTGTCATTCATTTAATCATTGGCCCAGAGGAGTGCGTCAGGTCTCGGCAGCCGGCACAGTTCATATCCTCGCCGCTAGATAGGGGCTTCATTCATTCCATTCCTGACCCGGTCGGAGACTGGAAGCAGGCTGTGGATTTTCATGAATTAATATCCGAGGATTTTTTTTGGGACGATATTTAAAGGACCATGGTGTATTGTGATGGATAATGACGGGATATTATGGTGTAAGCAATGAGTATAGTTTAGAGGACAGTTTACAATGGCGTGAGTTATTTAAGAAGTGACGGCTGAACCAGCCTCACTAATTGTTATATCAGTTTTTATTGAACGCGTGTGATATTTAAGGCCATACAGGTAAGATGTTGTAAGGAGGAATCTACGATGAAATAAGATAAAATAGATGATGATGCCAGGTAATAAGACCTGAGGGAAGATGTCAGATGAGAGTTAGTATGATAAGTTTACAATGATATAAGTGAATTGTGTGTGTAAGTTAGTGGCCATCAAGCGCAGATAAAATAATGCTATAATTAATCTATATCCAAATGAGAGCGTCCCGCTCCACATTTTAGAATACTAAGATCCAGTCCGATCAGCTGGTAAGAGTAGAATCATATGTTAGCCAGGAAGGGGTGAAGACTTGCATTTCTATCTTTCACGGTCCAGGCCAGCCAGCAGGGGCGAGGCTCGCCTATTGTCACTTTCCACAAAGAAAAGGAGCCCATTCAGGACTCGGGTGCTTTGTCGCAGCGATTTGTATAATTTTTGTTATGTTTGGTCCCAAGTTTAATATTCACGTAAGGATATGTTAGGTTACTACCCTGATGCCTCCAATCGATAGTGTTTCTTTTACTGATCATTTTGATATAAGGGACGGTTTTGTCTGTTGACCATACAGTCCCGGGTTCGATATCCTTTTATTCATACCTGGTCGATCAGTCTTTTTAAATGGGTACTAGCTAGACAGTGACCTTAGAGTCCTGTGTTCATGAATAATTATTTTCGGTCCTGGAAAATAATTATTATTAGTTTTTTTTATAGTTAATATTGGTTCAAAATTATCTTGAGATTTCTTTTTCTCGATAATTGTTGAACGGACCATGCTTTGTTCTATTGTAACCTCGTTCTGCGAGATAAGGCATTCAAGGTAAGAAATGTGTAGGTAGCGAATACCCCTAAATACATATTGACCCTATTGAATAAGCCGCTAAGAACATGTTTGTGCCATGTCTATCTTTTTCAGGGGTCGCGGCTTCAAATACATTCACCGTTGTTTAACATAACACTGATACAAGGTATTTCTTCTGTGCCATGTCTATCTTTTTCAGGGGTCGCGGCTTCAAATACATTCACCGTTGCTTAACGTGACTCTGACACGATACGATTACTTTAATAATGTTTGGTTGGAATTATTCATTCTTTTTCATGTCTATCCAACCCAAATGTGGTAGGCAGATGATTAGTCATCATTTTTTTTATGATGTTATTTTTGTTTGTTCTTAAGGCACTTTTCTTAGTTTGTTTATTAAATATCCATGAATTATTTGACAAGGCATCGGGTGCTTGGTTCGAGAATGTATCACGTCGAACGCAAGGGCCGAAGCCAGGCTTATCATATCGCTAATATGTTAATGTAATATGTGACAATTTGTAAGGGTGTTTCAAGGCTAAGTAAATTCAATGGCTTCATTGATTCAGCTAATTTGTTTTAAAGCTAAGACGTCCGAAGTAATGTCGGGATTGGACATTAAGATTCCGTACGGAAAGGCTTCCATAATTAATTTACAAGAGTATGTAAATAAGATGCATAAATCATATTCATGTTTGCAGATAGAAATACATAACTAATACCATGAAGGTTAAGATTTGATATGAGGATAAACTTTTATTTAACGGAGGGATTCTAGTAAATGTTAATTAAACGCCATTAATAATTAAGTAAGCCAATGGCTAGGCTATAATGTATACTTCGGAATGGCCATGGATGTCTCTGATATTGAACATGCCATGCATCCGAAATGTAATTGGATGATATTAGAATCAATGATCATTATGTTTACTCAGATTAATGATCGATTAATTTCGCATAATTGGATTTATTTTTCTTAATCCATACTGTTGTTGCAATTAACCGGACCCTCTTGATTCCTCATCTCTTAATAACTTAACTTTCTGATGATATTTTATCATCGTAATTAATAAATTTGATTATGGCAATTAAGGCTAATTGGTGTTAACCAGATTTCATTTCGATTCATTTTCTTTATTTTGCCATATGATTGGTTTTTATTTGTTAATAAATTTGATTGTAATCATACGTCATAACTATTATGATAAGTATTAATTGATGCTGATTAGCATTTAATTGATGGTTATTGGACATTAATTAGTCCATTGTTTATATTTTTGATTTTGACTTAATTTTATTGATACCGCAATTGATTTGTTTTACCTTTGAGTTATTATTATTATTATTTTAAATTTCATTTCTACTATTTTGGTTTTATTTCATTTATTTGTTTTTGCTGTACTGGTGTTGGTGCATTAAATTTGTTTATTCTCATTCAGAGTCTGTGTGTGATGAATTTTATTCAGCCCTAGTGATCTTCCTATAATATCCAGAACAGTTTCATATTCAAGCTAGTGTACCGTTCATGCCCCGACGACAGAGTCCTGTTCTGAAGACCTTGTGCAAGGGTACAGTATGAATGCACTGCATCATATCCCGCAAACGATACTGAACACTATTAGTTTACCCTCGATCGTCTTATTCGAACGGTATGTAGAGGTAAAATAATAGTGGTCAGTATCGCTTGCGGGACATGCTTGCAGTACATTAGTACTATACGGGATGCAAGCAGAGATATATCGACCTTCCTGATAGCATATGTTAGTTGGGTTGCATAAAATAATATAATTTGGAGCAACTGATTCACCTGGTATATTCTAGGTTGCTCATTTACCCCGTACAATCTACTGTACTTATAAGTGATCTGCATGTAATAATGATGCACGGGAGGTCTAACAACTGAATTTCTAATAAGGGGTATCCTTGCATGCGAGCAGGTTACGTCAGAATGCCAAGAGATCTCAAAAAAAAAAAACGATCCTTACAGTAGTCGCATATGATGTATAATACGTGACATGTTATTCCTTGTTAACACTGAACTCTGTTGGTCATTGAAATAGCTACTTGTAAAACTGCAGTGCTAAATCTTGACCGGTTTTCAGCAAATATGATATCATGAATATTTTCACACCAAGGAACGACAATTTGAAGATGATATACTGTAGGAATATCTTTAATGGGGCCTCCAAACCTTGAAGCAAACCGTTTGCGATCCACATTCCACATAGCCACTTGATCGACAGAACGTCGTGGTATCAATCTCCGCCAGCGCACTCATTGTTTCCGTCCCATCCATTTCCGTTCCATTGTTTCCGTCCCATCCATTTCCGTTCCATTTTTCAAAATCACCGCCACAAAAATATACAGATACCGAGTGGAAAGATGTTACACATCGAAATAACAACCAGACAGGCCTTCGCTGAATGCTATTCAGTGCTCTCGTCTAATGCTCCCCATTGCGTTATGAAGCCCCGCTGGCAAACGCAGAATAGTAGGCTGGTATTCGGTACAGGTTTTCACCAACGACGAGTACACACACATAATTTTAATCTATGGAGAATCTGGTCGCAATCCTGCCGAAGCTCGCACATTATATGTTCAGGGATTCCAAATAGATGTCTGACTTCTGTATTGAAGCTCATGGCAACTCTAGCTCCCTTGCAGGTCCTCTTTGCCCTCAGCAACAATAAACATGTGCACATTGCAACACAATGGTTGGTATTATTATTATTGTTATTCTTATCAGGACACCACAAGATGGAGAAATGTGCGTAGGATTGCTTTTAAAGTACCGCAGTATATTCAGCACAACGTCAGATTTACCCCAGATGGGTTTGTGCCGGGAACACTCCATTTATTCGTAATTTCAGCTGTGTTCGACGAAATACGTGTAGAGATGACAGACGTCTATCAGCAAACACCTACGCATACCGTCTGCGAGCTTCGACGGCGTTACGACCAGATTCTCCATAGATTATTATGATGTCCGTGTACTCGTCATTGCCTAATACACCAGCCATCGTCGATATGTAGCCATCAACTGGCGTGTTGTTGTATCACATAGCAGCCTAATATGCTATCAAACGCGAGGTTTCATAATGCAATGGGGTGCATTAGCGCTGAGGAGCATGCAGCGAGTAGCTGTTCGATTTTTATTTCTTCGTATTCTGACGTAATCTGCAGTGTGACCCCTGTGGAAATCAGTTATTAGACATCCCATACAGCAGTATTGTATGCGGGGCACTTTAAAGTAGATTGTACGGGGCAAATGAGTCATCTGGTATTTTTAACACCTTGTAGCCCGGGCGCGCGCTACTCTATTACTTACTGCGGACCGGGCAACTGAAGTACACCTTGTATAAGAAGTAAGTTGAAAAATAACTACGTGTAACTTTACTTACTTGTCCATCCATCAACCTCATCGTCACTACTTTCACTGCTATCATTGTCAATGTCACTCGAATTATTATCGTCAACAGACTCGTCTGAACTAATTGTAGCACGGTCAGGTACCGCGCGCGCCAATATAGGCTCGCTGCATAATGTACTATTACGTAACCAGACAGCCGCGCACCAATACAAAACTACGTAAATTAACGTAGCCCGTCATCAATGTGTCACATGTAATTTTCTCCGGTTATTTTTCGCATGTCCCAGTAATTGAGATTATATTGTGTTAACCGACTGAAAAGTTGCAATATCAACAGTAAACATCTGTCTTTTTGAACGCCCAGCCATATTTGGAGAAACCGCTGCGCTGTTGTATCACACAATAAAATCTTGGAAAATTTGACTTCATGTATAAACCAAGTAGTTCCGGGAAGAACTATGAAGCCTATTTTCATGTAAATTGCCTCTATCAACATACACAATTTCAGTTTGATTGTTGTGATAGATTCGTAGATATTGAGAACCGTCTAAATATTTCATATGGTCGCCAGGTTGAATTTTTATTTATGTACTATTACATTAAGATTATTGTGTACGTGTGATATTCAAACGTCAATCGCATGATTAGGACACAAGAAGTAAAAACGAGATTTTAACATTACGCACAGCTGCCATCTGTTGGTTATGAAAACAATTGAAATAAATTAGATGCCAGTAGATTACAATATGTATTATCATTTACTGTACCACATTTCACTGCGCTCAGAGAGTTAAATCACGAGAAAAGTCGATTAAAATGTTTCAAATTCACTTGGCCACCATGTTCGTTTTGTACTTTACAGGTTTAAGAAAATTACATAGATAAACTTGTATCAGCATCCTTTATCAACGTACAAAATTTCAGGGTGATATCTTTAATAGTTTCGGAGATATAGAATGCCAGTGAAATATTTCGCACTGCCGCCATTTTCAGGTCATGTAAACAATAGAACTAAATTAGACTCCAGTGCAATACAATGTGTATAAACATTTGCCGTACCAAGTTTCATTACGTTTGGATGGTTAAATCGCGAGAAAAGTCTATTTAAAAGTGTCAAATTCGCTTAGCCGCCATGTTGGTTTTGTAGTTACCAAGTTTTTGAAAGTCTCATAGGTGAACTTCTAGTAATGCTCTTTATCACCGTACACAATTTCAAGGCGATATCGGTAACCGTTTCGGAGATACTGAATGCTGGTGAAATATTTCGCACAGCCGCCATGTTGGATTGGTGAGATACAAAAAAAATTGAAGGGCACGGTCAGGGTCGGCCAGAATAGTGCTATGATCTTACAGAGTTTCATTGTAATCGCTCCAGCCGTTTAGAAGTTATTAGGGACACACACACACACACAGACACACGGACAAAAGGTGATCTCATAAGCCTATTCTTTCATAAAATGAAAATAGGCTAAAAAACAAGGTTGGCTGGTTCCTCAGTTTAGGGGCTGCGACAACGCGGTCATGTAGCCCCGTGTACTTTGGGTGTATGTAGAATCTGTCTGATAACCGGTGTTCATTGTGAACTGTATTAGTGTGTGTATCTCTTTTTATTCAAGTAAGGACTGCAGACATTGAATATTTTCACGTAGTTCGTACTTTTGCCACCAAACGCCACCGTGAACGACCAACTAGTTCACTACTTAGTTACCAGATGCCACCGCAGTCCGCTCTTGACGACGAACGTAGTAACCTAAGAACGTTAGTCAAATGTTTAACCTATATATAATTTAGCTACACTCAGGTGTAACTTAATTAGTGGAAGGTTCTTTAACATGCCATAAATCTATGACATGGGACCACCGGCTTTACTTCCCCTCCGAAGGAAGGCATACTGAGGGATTTTTAACGTTCTTAAAAAATCCGACGACTTCGGCCGGGTTTGAACCCGCGATCTTGGTCATAGAAACTCAGCATGCTACCAACTACGCCACCAAAGCCTCACAAAAAAAACACACAGACTTTTTCTGAATGTCTATCTTAATAATCACCAGGTTCCTCGCTCAATTAGCATGAGCTGTTTATCCTACTAGTTTGGTCTGACAGCTTTTGAGAAATAAGCTTGTAATTGCGACTAAGTACCCTAGCAGGCTTTGTTATTGAACATGTGTTGATTGAATTTTTATTATTACAATAAATGAGATACGCCCTTGAAGACCATGACCCATACTTTTTTCTCGCTTAACCTCTCTATGAATGGAGCGTTGCAGAGACGGAAGGAAAGTTTTTCGTATGAATGTAGTATGACAAGTCGTGGGTGGAATTTGCATATTGGAGTTCTTTTTTTTTATTTTTAACATCTGCAGGTTATATGTGTTATTTATGCTCAAGGCCAATGCAGAAGAACCAGTTTAGTACTGTATGGTCATTCTGCAATTTAAGACTTGGTATCGTCCTGAAATCCTCTCTTGCCTACGATGAAAATCCTACCGGAGATAACCTAGCATCAAATGTAAAGATTTGAAGCCTATGTTTCCGTGTTGCCTTTATACAAACAGTTAGTTGTAACTCTTCAGTCGGTCAACATGAACTTGCCCAATGACTTTTACCCCGAACCCAACTAATAATAATAATAATAATAATAATAATAATAATAATAATAATATCGTATGGCCTCAGGTGCCGGGTGTGAGCTTTGTTATTTGACACCCAGAGGGTAGCTTTCATGTCGAATTTCGTTATTCCTTGAAGCATTATGAATGTCAAGGAGGTTAGATATCTAAGTTCCTTGAACAGTATAGCGCTTTCTAGTTGAGAAATGAGGAACTTTGTGTTGGCGGAATCTCCCGAGATTAATTTTGCCATTATGACCATGATGATGATGATAATAATTGTTGTTTTAAGTGGCCTAACATCTAGGCTATCGGCCCCTGATGGTTTGGGTGATCGTGAAGATGAAAATGAAATGCAAACTTAAAACTAAAACTAACTACCAACCTACATACTAGAAGAAGAAATGGAAAACTAAAGGAGAATAAGGCAAATAAAGGACAGGAGAAAAAGAAATGCCCTCAACCCTCGAAGAATACGGATTGAGGGACTTGGAAGGAAGGAGAGCCATGGAAGGCAGATAGGAATGTGAAAGAGGAGAGGGTCCGCCCCGAAGGTAAGGGACAAAAGGGGAAAACGGACCCAGCTCAGGAATCCCTCGGGGTCGCCAACTCCCGAACTCACCAGCCGTGAGCCCCTGAGGGTGTAGCATTATCTAGGGTTACCATAAGTGGTGGGGCTACATACACCCTGCCTCCTTGAGGGCCTTGAGCAGAATGCAGGAGGTAAAAGGAAAAGAAAAAGAAGGCTGACCCCTCGCAGAAGGAGGGAATCAGAAAAGATGAGACAAGGGCCAATTAAGGCGGGAAAGGAAGAGACTCCCTAGGCCTCGGATACCCTAATACCGTTGGGGTCGGAAGAGAACAAGAGTTGGCCAAGTGAGGTCGACAGGAAAGAAGACAGAGAGCCATTATGAACACGTCCTACTGAATTCAAATGGGTTCTAACATGCCAACATCGTATGACATGCGAGTCCTAATTTTGCCGCCTTTCAAACATCACTTACCACGGCCAGGAGCGAACCTGCAAGCTTGGGGTTAGTAGACCGACACGTTGACCACTCACCCACCGTGGCAAGCACCCAACTAATAACCTAATATCAAACAAATGCGGCATGTGCGACTCGTTACGCAGTGGCTAGCATTCGTGGCTCGGTCAAGAAATTTAATTCTGATCTTAGGGCTGTAATGGGGTCAATTCAGCCTCGTGAGCCATCCTGGAAGTAGATTTGTGTGATTGCCCACTTTTTCTTCAATTGAATGCCGGAAAGGTTCGTATCTTACGAGGGAACATACAGCGTAAGGAGTTAAAATAGAAAAATATTTTTTTAAATATTATATTCTTGCCTGTCATAGATCTTGCACAACAATTATATACACTTTCAACGAAACACATCCATCTACCCGCTTAGATGTGGCCTTTAATCCCACGATGTATTGGGAAATCTTTTTGATCAAAGTTTAAAATTTTCAAAATTGAAATCGTAACTATATACAGGTATACATCTTTAAAAAAAACTTTTTATTTCGTGCTGAACGTCAGCGTTTCTCTCATATCAGCCAAGTTCATAGGACTTTTGTTTTCCGTAATTGGGTGTTAAGGGGGCTGCGTGGCGCAGTCGGTAGTGGCGCTGAGCTTCTAACTAAAAGGGAGTGGGTTCGATCCCCACCCAGGTAGTGGATTTTAGAAACAAAACTACCACTTTCGGAAACGAAAATAGCCCTGGGGTTCACTCAGCCTACACCAGAAATGAGTATCAGGGTAATTCCTGGGAACAAAGACGGCCGGGCGTGGAGCTGACAACTCCATCCCATCTAGCGCAGATGTCTCAAAGGGTGGAAGACTCTACCTTCCACTACTCCCAGGCCATCCATGGCTGTATGGAGTTGGCTTTGCTTTGTAAGTTGGTGTTAAACCTTCAGCTACAAAATTAATCTCATATACACACATCAAAAAAAGTTTTGCATCACCTCGGTTCCAAGAGTTCCGGAACCTTTAAATACAAAGGGAATAGAGATCAACACAAACAACATTTCAGCTCGTTTTATTGCTCATGAGACCCACACATTGCATGTTGTACCATCATACAGCTAGACTTTCAGCATTTGTGGTCCAGATTGCAGTACACACCACTACCTCTAATACCCAGTAGCACGTCCTCTTGCATTGATGCATGCCTGTATTCGTCGTGGCATACTATCCACAAGTTCATCAAGACACTGTTGGTCCAAATTGTCCCACTCCTCAACGACAATTCGGCGTAAATCTCTCAGAGTGGTTGGTGGGTCAAGACGTCCATAAACAGCCCTTTTCAACATATCCCAGGCATGTTCGATAGGGTTCATGTCTGGCGAACATGCTGGCCACTGTAGTCGAGCGATGTCGTTATCTTGAAGGAACGCATTCACAAGATGTGCACGATGAGGTCGAGAATTGTCGTCCATGAAGACAAATGCCTCTCCAATATTCTGCCGATATGGTTGCACTATGGGTCGGAGGATGTCATTCAGGTATCGTAAAGCCGTTTCGGAGCCTTCCATGACCACCAGTGGCGTACGTCGGTCCACATAATGCCACCCCAAAACATCAGGGAACCACCACCTTGCTGCACTCGCTGGACAGTGTGTCTAAGACGTTCAGCCTGACCAGGGTGCCTCCAAACACGTCTCCGACGATTGTCTGGTTGAAGGCATATGCGACACTCATCGGTGAAGAGAACGTGATGCCAATTCTGTGGGGTCCATTCAGCATGTTGTTGGGCCCATCTGTACCGCGCTGCATGGTGTCGGGGTTGCAAAGCTGGACCTCGCCATGGACGTCGGGAGTGAAGTTGCGCATCATGCAGCCTATTGCGCACAGTTTGAGTTGAAACACGACGTCCTGTGGCTGAACGAAACGCATTATTCAACATGGTGGCATTGCTGTCAGGGTTCCTCCGAGCGGCAATCCGTAAGTAGCGGTCATCCACTACAGTAGTAGCCCTTGGGCGGCCTGAGCGAGGCCTGTCATCGACAGTTCCTGTATCTCTGTACCTCCTCCATGTCCGAACAACATCGCTTTGGTTCACTCTGAGACGCCTGGAAACTTCCCTTGTTGAGAGCCCTTCTTGACACAAAGTAACAATGCGGACGCGATCGAACTGCGGTATTGACCTTCTAGGCATGGTAGAACTACAGACAACATGAGCAGCGTACCTTCGTCCTGGTGGAATGACTGGAACTGATCGGCTGTCGTACCCCCTCCGTCTAATAGGCCCTGCTCATGCATGGTTGTTTACATCTTTGAGCAGTTTTAGTGACATCTATGAACAGTCAAAGGGACTGTATCTTTGATACAATATACACAGTCAACGTCTATATGCCGGAGATCTGGGAACCGAGGTGATGCAAAACTTTTTTTGATGTGTGTATTTCAGCATTAATTAATTAATTAATTAATTAAGCACCGGGTGAGTTAGCCGTGGTCGTTACGGCATGGCTTCATGCAGTCGCTCACATCCGGGAGGCGAGGAAGTTCGAATTCCCCCGCCGGCAACCTTGAAGATGGTCATCTGTGGTTTCCCATCTTCCTTCCAGGCAAATGCCGGGGTTGGTCCCTAACTATAGGCCACAGCCGCTACCTTCCAAATCATCGTCCTTACATTCAAAACTTTCCTTCCCAGACTACACTCCACACACGACGGTACTTGTAGTTGACCCCATGGGTGTCCGCTTAGAAGAAGCTACAAACTCTGGCGAGCCAAACATGTCCTCGGACACTCCTGGCACTAAAAGCCATACGCTAAAAAATAAAATAAAAAATAAAAAAAATTAAGCGTTGTTATCACATTTTCATCTGAAGATACTGAAAGAATATTTGTAACGTTGTGTAGAAAGACCAATTAAAGCCACAAAGAATTGAGTGTGATTCATTTCGTAGCTGAAGGCTTAACCCCAACTTTAAAAAAAAGTCCAAAAATTGCAGTTCAAAAGATTTATCAACAACCATCATTTCTCTACCAGGACCAAGAAATCATGGACTGAGGAACGGTAGAAGATTTTCAGTGCACAGATGAAGAGATTTTGGGAGGAGAAGAAAAACATAATTAGCTAAACAAGTGCTATCACTCTCCACAAGGGGCGTGGTGGCTCAGCGGTCTAGCTGTTTGCCTCTCACCAAGGCTGTCCGGGTTCGATTCCCGGTCAATGCATGTGAGATTTTCGATGTGAAATGCCATGTCCTGTGGTTCGGATTCCACGTAAAAAGGAGGTCCCGTGGCTCATAATCACAAGATTCACGGTCACGTAAAACTACAATCTTCCTTTCACTCTCCACAGATGGGCATAGTAATTTAAAGAAAATAATAATAATAATTGTGTTACAATCACATCCACGGGATGGCCACCTTCAGATTGCCAAAGAAACTACTTGGTATCATAACACCGAGTAAATGCGGCTCAGAATTGCACAAAGATGTGCAGAAAGACTTACAAATAATCATGATAGAAAATTTCTAACACCGAACTGAGTGCCGGACGAAAATCGCGAATGTTAAGTTAGAACGAAGATAATTACGACAACCTGGGAAAAATTGGACGAAGAAGAGGAAGAGGGAGCATTTCACGAGAATGAAGAGATTTTGGGAGGAGCGGAGGAGACACACCCCCAAATGACGTCATGTTATCAAGTTTAATCGCTCACCTGTAGGGGAATTTTCGGTTAAATAAATAAAATAATAATTGCGTAATAATGAACCACAGTCTGGACTTGAATCCAAGTCTTCTGCATTCTGTATAGACATGTTTTACATCCACGCCACCAACAGCCATGCCACTACCATGCAGCAGTCCTTTATTTTGTTTGTGGAATAGATAACCTTGCGGTAACACACTCAAATATAACAAAGGAGCAATATCGTACAAGACCAAATTCAGACACGATAACTCAATATTAATATCAGAAGGTTTGCACGCCTCAGAGTGTATATTTTAAATTAAAAAGGGGAGCTACAAGAACTCGAAAAGAAAAAGGAAGATTTGTAAAAAATTCTGGGACCACAGAATTTTAATGATGGGACTTTGAAGAAGAGGAACAACAAGGAGCTTTACAAGTATGTTGAAAATCTCACAAACACAATGCGTAATAGAAGGCTAACTATCTATGGCCACCTGGTAAAAATGGACGAAATCCGATTGACCAAAAAGATTTTCCAATGCATCATGGGATTAAAGGCCACCTCTAAGTGGGTAGATGAGGTCAAAAGGGATGCATCAGAAATTGGAATTACCCTAGAGGTAATTAATGTAGAAGTGCGTTCAGAAGAAGAGTAAAAGTTTTCCAACCGTTCGAAAAGAAACCACTACATAAGAAACCGGTAAGGATCATTTCTGAGGAGGAGAGAAGGATGAGAAGTGAAAGAATGAAGAGGTTCTGGAAAGAGAAGAGGAGAGAAGAGAAGAGAAGAGAAGAGAAGAGGAGAGTAGAGAAGAGAAGAGAAGAGAAGAGAAGAGAAGAGAAGAGAAGAGAAGAGAAGATGATGATGATGATGATAATTGTTGTTTTAAGGGGCCTAACATCTAGGTTATCGGCCCCTTATGGTTTCGGTGATCGTGAAGATGATAATGAAATGCAAACTTAAAACTAAAACTAACTACTAACCTACATACTAGAAGAAGAAATGGAAAACTGAAGGAGAATAAGGCAAATAAAGGACAGGAGGAAAAGAAACGCCCTCAACCCTCGAAGAATGCGGTTTGAGAGACTTGGAAGGATGTAGAGCCATGAAAGGCAGATAGGAAAGTGAAAGAGGAAAAAGATCCTCCCCAAAGGTAAGTGACAAAAGGGGAAAACGGTCCCAGCTCAGGAATCCCTCAGGGTCGCCAACTCCCGAACTCACCAGCCGTGAGCCCCTGAGGGTGTAGCATTATCTAGGGTGCACCAAAAGTGGTGGGGCTACATACACCCAGCCTCCTTGAAGGCCTTGAGCAGAAGGCAGGAGATAACATGAAAAGAAAAGAAAAAGAAGGCTGACCCCTCGCAGAAGGAGGGAATCAGAAAAGATGAGCCAAGGGCCAATTAAGGCAGGAAATGAAGAGACTCCTTAGGTCTCGGATACCCTAATACCGCTGGGGTCGGAAGAGAACAAGAGTTGACCAAGTGTGGTCGAAAGGAAAGAAGACAGAGAGGAGGCCGGCACAAGTAAGTGGAAGCAATGCCAGACTCAGCTGGGGCCCCGTGGTCGCCAACCCACGTCCCACTAGATGTGAGCCCCTGGGGGGGGGGGGGGAGAAGAGAAGAAGAGATAGACCAAGAACCCTAAAGTTTCATACAGTCCATAGTTTGCCAAATTCGGAGAAAGAAGAAGAATACGAAGAAGAACCTTGCGGTAATTCGCTCAAAAATCGTATGAACTTCATCGTCCACAATGTACTGTACGTTCTGCTGCAGGGTAACACTTGACCGGAACACCTTGAGACAAATGGGCGAGGTCAAAATGCTTCTTCCTGAATTACTGCGTGAATTCACTCGTAATATTGCTGTAAACAGAATGTTTAATATCCACAAGGAAGTAATTTGGGTGTATAAAAAGTGCGTGAAACTAATTGCCCTTGTTTTACAAACTTGTATGATCTTGATGGCGCACGGTTCAAATAGCAAGTGATTTAGAGGCGCTACCACACCAAGAGGGAGGAGATACAATACCTGATGCTCAACCGATCATTGGTGCGTGAAGATCTATGTCGCAGGTATTACAGGGCTCTCCAAAGTTGAATAAATACGCAGCCAAATTATTGAAACAGACATCTCTTCAGTTTCTAATCACTAAGGTTCGGAAGTTAAGAAAAAGTCATAGTTTTATTATGATCTTATTTTGTATCGTGAGGCAAAGCTGAGAAGGGATGGAATAAGTTCATCCTCTTTTACGAAGGTTGATCAAAAGGTTAGTTTCACTAACGCGCTGCAGCAGCGCGCTGTGTGTCTCAAACGTGGGCACAGCGGAGAAAGGGACAGACACTGGCCACACGTCTGTTAGGCAGGTCGCTGTGGTGTCTCGTCTTGTATGGTGTGAATAGCGGCAAAATGCAATGGCGCGTCGACTGGGCGTTCGCTCCAAATATGAGGTGCGTGCGACAATCCGATTCCTATGGGCCAAAAGGAAGAGAAGCGCCGGTGTGATTTTGTTGCACGATAACGCAACACCTCACAAGGCCTGCCGAACTAACGAACTGCTGCAGCGTTTCAAGTGGGAGGTCTGGCAACATCCACCCTACAGTCCCGACCTAGCGCTATGTGACTTTCATCTGTTCGGTAAGCTCAAAACGGAGCTCGGTGGTCGACGTTTCCAAACCGATGAGGAGGTGAAGGCCGCTGTCTCCGTGTGGTTGCAGAACCCTGGAGGAACTTTCTAAGCATCCGGCATCGACAAGTTGGTTGTGCGTTCGCAGAAATGTTTGGAGTCTCTTCGAAACTATGTGGAAAAGTGACGTTACATTGTATGTCGTTATAGGCGTCTTGCTGTTGTATAGGTGTGTAATAAATGGCCATAACTGGGAAGTGCAACTTATTTTTTGATCTGCCCTCGTAGGACCAACTCTGGAACACGCCTCGGCTATTTGGGACGCATATCAATTAGAACTTGGTACAAAGAAGTGCCACTAAAAGTTTGCTCAGTGATTTTAATCCTAGGAGTAGTGTGACTCGTATAATAAGGAAACTTGGGTGGGAATGACTTGAGGCTTGGGGGATTAAATCCAGACTCTACGCTATGTTCAGCACGTATACAAATTAACCTGCATGGAGGCGTGCTCAGCAACGTATGGGAAATCCCACTTCAATGAGTAGGGGTGAACAATCTTACAAAGTTAAGGGCCGACGTCAGCGTAAAAATTATGTTAAATTTTATTTCGTAAACCGTTCCATTAATAACGGGACCACCTGCCACAGTCATAGAGCTTTTCACCAAAGATATAGGCGTGTTTAAGAAAAGACTGGCACATTGTGTAATAACTTTAGTTTACTTGTTATGTAGACTATAATTGCTTATTTGTTATGTATGCCCTATTGGCCACCGGGGGAAACTCTCCCAATATCCACATAGTATAAAACAAAGTCCCCGATTCTTGGATGTAACGGGTAATATCGAGAACCAATGCATTGCTTTTGATGCGGTTTCCGCCATTTTGTAAAGGATTTGTCGAGGAAGGTTTCTGTAAAAAGCATGCATTTATGACCAAACGAAGACGAGCAGTAACGATTTCAGTGAATCGAGTCGAAGAAAAACCTGCCATGAGTGCACCTTTTAAATTTACGCTGGGTGAACCGTTCAATATGCCTATATTATGAGTGTAAGCATTTTTCACCATGAAAATTCAACAAAAAAGTCCATGACAGCATTTCCTTATCTTTAATACATCGCCCACTATATGTGCTTTTACGTTTTCATTTCTTCCAACAATATCCATTCAGTGGAAATTTAAATTACTAGCTTCGGAGTTAGTTTACGAGCTAGGGAACCTATCACTCCAGCTTAATCCAGCATCAAACTGTCGAGTCGAGTTAAGACTTCAGAGAAGAGTATATTTGTTTGGACTTTCGCTGTTCACCTGGGCTTTTCTGAACTGCATTTGGGACCTGCCGACCGTGCGACTTTTAAGCTTAAGCTGGATAAACCGTTAAAGGTACTGAGCGAAGCCGAGGTGGGTAGCTAGTTGCAAATAAATGAAATGTAATGTAAAGCTGTCCTGGAAGTGGTATTCCGTAGTTTACACTTCTATTCCAGGCAATGCTGAGAAGCCAATGGCCACCTCTTTTCAAATCCTAGCCTTAATTACAAGTATACACATTACCACAATCACAGGGTAGTAGAGAGACTCCAGACATACCTAAGTACACGGGACGTCATGACCATAATAGCGCAATGTCCCTGTGAATCAACAACTCTCTTGATAAATACAGTACCTTTTATCTGTTGACACAGGCAAGAGAAAAATATGTATTTTCACCCATGTAACAGTTTCAGCTATTGCTGTGATTACACGGGGGCACTGTGGTTTGGGTGGTACTGACAAGGGAAGTCAGGTAAGAAAGGTCGAAACTCACCTTGAAACTTTGTAGACGTATTTATTTTTTCACTAGCAACCCGACCCGGCTTCGCCCGGGAACAGTTGTGAATGCATTTCGCGATAAGCGCTTTCTTTTCCAGTGTCAATGAACAACGACCAATATCCGTTTTACGTTTCGGCATGATGAGTTAAAATCACTGACTGGACTATTAATTATATTATCATGGAGATGCATGTGCAACAAATTCCTGTCAGACGTAATTTTAGAATGGCGAGGTGCATGAAACACAAATCCCCCTCCCGTCCAATCTTAACTTGACTGTGAATTTTGTGGAACGAAAAGTTCACAGGCGAAATGAAGAAAAGCCGAGTTGCACTTCCAGGGAAACTTCAAACACAACCACTCTTCTCTAAAGTTTTTAACTCAACACGACTCGACAGTTTGCTGCTGGCTGTATCTGGGGCAATACGCTCGTCCGATAGCTAAGCTGTAACTGGGTTGATAGACTCGCCCCTAGTTAGCTCGTAAACTGTCGCCTCAGTAACTGAATGGAGATTGTTGGAAGAAATGAAAACGTAAAAACACTTATAGTAGGCGATGTATTGAAAATAGAGTTATCCTCTTCCGTTTTTTTAGAACTTTTCATGCTGAACAATTTTTACACTAATAGTATATAGATATTTTTAACGGTTTCCCAGCCTAAGCTTAAAAAGCGCACGGACGCCAGTTTTTTTTTCGACCTTTCCACCGAAATCGTTAGTGCGTGACTTCCTTTGGTCATAAATAAATAATTTTCTACAGAGTCCTTCCTCGAGATATCCTTTACAGAATGGTGAAAACTGCATCAAAATATATTGAGTGGTTCACGACATTACCCATGACATCCATGAATCGGGGACTTTGTTTTATACTAAACTAGCTGAAGTACCCGTGCTTCGCTACGCGTCATAAATAAATTAAAATGTGACGGTGAGAGTTAAAACAGGGGATAGGCGATGTGCTGCGCAGAGGGAGATTAAGGATGGAACATTTTGTCCAACTACACCGCTCGGCGTTGACCGTGTTTTATAGCACAAATTTAGGTTTTATTCGCTAACCGTTGGAGATACCTTTCGGATAGAAATTGTAATTTTAAACCTTGTATATGCCATCAACAGATTGCTATTTCTTAGTGTTCTCTTTTTATTTGAAATGGAATTAAGAAAGTTTGAAACCAAAGGGTGTAGTGACGTCACTAATATGGTCGCCATCTTTAAATAGTGCAAAGTATTGAAATCAAAGCCGGCACAGTCCATATCCTCGCCGCTAGATGGGGGCTTCATTCATTCCATTCCTGACCCGGTCGGAGACTGGAAGCAGGCTGTGGATTTTTTTCATTGAAATCAAAAGTAACCTATATGTTTACCAGGTAAATCAGCTACTTCCATGTAAAATTCATGTAAATCGGACCAGTGGTACTTGCGTGATTGAGTAATACCCAGACACACACCTTCTCATCTTTAGCCTCGCTTCGCTCGCGTCATAGTCGTGTCATATTGTTATTCAATGAAATGCAGGTTTAACCCCGTTAACACCCCTTTAGAACCTGAATATCCAAAAATCCCTCCTTAGTAGACGTTTTCGACACACAACAAACATGCCTCCAAAATATCATTCTTCTAACTTGAATAGTTTTGGTTGGTCGATGAGAGTGAACATTCAAAAATCCTTCCCTAGTGGACGTTTTTCTTCCAGAATTTCACACCTACCCATAGGCCCCTTAAATTGCATTTATGGAAAAACGTTCGAACACCTATTTATTTTATTTATTTATTTATTTATTTTTAAGCTGATTAATTTCCTCCGAGTTTCAAACTCCTCGCCTATGTCGCTTAAGAGATATACGCTCCGTTAGGAATCTTTCAACCCCCACTTTTCATACCCTTCATCTCATAATATACACTACATCGAAAAACCATTAGACATGTGTCAGCTTATTTTTAATGATTAGTATATATGCCAAGTATCACATCCACGAATGAAACCACTCGTGAGATATTGTTATTCAATGAAATGCACGTTTACCTCCTTAACACCTCTTTAGAACCTGAATATCCAAAACTCTTTCCTTAGTGGACGTTTTCGACATAAAACGAACATATCCCCAAAATTTCATGTTTCTAACTTCAATAATTTTGGCTGGGTGATTATGAGTGAGTGAGTCAGTCAGGACATTTTCTTTCATTTATTTTTGATAATTTCACCCCTCCCCATGGACCCCTTAAATTGGATTTATGAAACAAAGGGTCGAACACTTATTTACTTATTTAAGGCTGTTTTCCCCCTGAGTTTGATGAGTGAGTAAGTGAGTCAATCAGTTAGGACACTTTCTTTCTTGTTTTTGTTTTCTTTCAGAATTTCACCCTTCTTCAAGGGCCCCTTAAATTGGACTTATGAAAAAACGGTCGAACACCTATTTACTTGTATTTTATGCTGTTTTTCCCGCCGAATTTCAATCTTCTCGCGTATGTCATTTCAGAGATACACGCTCAGTTAAGAATCCCTCAACCCCCAATTTTCACCCCTTTCACCTCATAATATACACCACATCGATAAACCGTTAGACATATTGTACCCTTTCGTCATCATATGGAACATGTTTTCGTATCCCAGCTAGTTCACGGTCTTTCGAGGCATGGGGCGTTCAACCCACTATACGACCGAATATTCGGGATTTGAGTCAGTCAGGTAACTACTCTACTTGAAAGAAACAACAAATTCCAAAATATAACATTTAATGGTATTACTTCATGGCAAAACACAACACAAAACACAAAAATATTTTACAATTACTTCCCACAACAAAAATCAAAATTACATTGAGTCTCTTCTCATAATGTTTGGTGCTCCACCACACCCATATCTATCCTAGATATCCTATCGTTGATACTCTTTGACATTTGCGAGTGTCCATAGTGTTCTTCACGTGACATAATTTAACACAAATTTGCATATCACAACACAACAAACACAAATTACATTTAAACAACAGTTATGTGCAATTATTAAATATTTATCCGTTTTGAGACGGAACATTTACTTTGAATAACATTGCTTTCATTAGTTTATGCCATGCTTAACATGTGTTGCTTTTCCACGTATATCGTCTTCTTTTCCCATAAGTTTCAAACGCTGAAGTGGTATACCTTTCCCTCCAAAATACACATAGTTATAGACATTTTATAGCTTCACCATACAACAATCATCTGAGTCTGGTCATATCATTATCATTACAAACGTGTCATATCGTTAAATTACGCTACCCGTATGAATAAATTAGCATGAACTGGGTAATTACTTTTTACTAGAATGCATATATTTATTTGGTGCTGTTAAGTTGTCCTCGGACAATAACTTGGCCAAATCTTATCCAATTACTTAATTCCAACATTGCATATGTATGGAAACAGTACATATAATTCATTTGATACCATCATATCAAGCACATTTTAATTACTTTTTGAAATATCGAGATTCTTCAGTGTCCCACTATAATCTTAAAAGAAAAGGATCCGGTCTAATTGACTTACCTTAGTGTGAACAAGAGATTCGTCATGGACCGTCCTCGGCAAGATGGCTGCTGGGTCTGTGGCTTCTACCTGCCCTCCTGACCGACTCCCTGCAATGGTCATGTGCTCACTCAATGGTGCAGCACTGCTAGGGGTGCATGATTGGATTGTGTCATTACGAATTGAGTCGATCTAATTATTTAATACCAACACTTAGAGTATTTAATGGGCTCATATCGGCTCTTAATTAGTATTCATAGCGAGGGATGGATCACAAAATAGCTCCGCCGTTCTATGGACGTAATCAGTGGCTCTATGCGCGTCCCAGCTGAGTTTCAAACTGCTATCTCACTGGACGGGCACGAATATAACTAGAAGAAATCCACGTTTCCTACACGAAGAACCTTTGTCTTACCTCTAAGGGCAGATCAATTACTATACTGGCCAACCTAGGGTGTCTAATGGTTTTCCCTGGCAGCGAAGACTCTGCTAACAGTGGATACAGACAGACTCAGTCCCAACTCTGTTGCGAATACACATGTATGCTCTAAGGAGATACCATATCGTAGCTTCGAAGATTGGCCTACTAGATTCGTCAACGCGCGAACTATTCGTGGATGGTCCCTGCAATTTATTGACGTAAATCACTTGATTCTACGATACATGCTCGCTGATCGCGGCTAAAACAACATTTCTTTCAGATGACTCAATTCCTAAAGCACTCATGTCCTCCATACATTTACTTATTAGCCAAAGTTTTACGAAGCACCAAAACCATTATTAATTTACTGGCATCTACATTGACTATCTTAATGGCTCTCAAATACAACCATGTAGAATATAACATAATAAAACATTTATCTAATACTTCAATGACACTGAAAAACTCTCTTTATCTCGCTATTTATCTCCCTTTCTTACTTTTCACAATAACACAGTATTCTTACAATAGATATGACACACTTTGCACGTTCTATAGGCATGTACATGCCGATTTATATACTTATTATTGACACCGACCTCAGATTATATTATTATTATTATTATTTAACGTTACCGTTACTTTCATCAATGTCTTACGCCTAAATGGTCGTAAGCTTAATCATCCTCAAAGCCATATATTTATGAAAATACGAGGGATGTGAGCTCGTACACAAATGACTGTTAATTCTTAATATTTGAGGAAATGATTTGTTGTGTGGTGAGCTATTAAATCATATCAACATATTGGAATGGTACTCACTTTCATTCTTGCTGGGTTAGTCCAACATGACAGCAATTTTCCCACCATCCTGCTTGATTTAAGCCATCATTACACTTTTCATACGACACATTGCATAGGATCTGCACATGCTAATTATATCTTGCACTACTGGCATTTTACACTTTTTAAACAACACACATTCTTTTAACATATCAACATAAACACTTTTAATGATCACTGTAACATAACTTTATACACAACTTTACACACGGATCCTTGCTTGGATTTCCATTATTGCCTGACTTCAGAGATGCGACGCAGTTAAATCCTGACAACCGCCTGTCTCCTTCGAAAGTCTATCTCGCGTGTGTGTGTGTGCTCATCTCCCGTCTCCTACAGCTTCTATCTTCTATCCTGCAGAGTTGCTCGATCATAGATCACAAATACTTGTGTTGCCTTCCAGGTTCCCGTAAAACTGTAGTGTTCATTACAATTATATATGTTATTTTAACTATTATAACACTCCCTGTGGATAGGTTCATTGTCTATAAACATCATCCTAAAATATCTCTACGCTGTACTGATTATTTAGTCGCGTATACTGTCTGCTCATACGTCTGCTGTAGACTATTTATGACTTTAATGCAGAATTACTTTTATTATGCTGCATGATGCGCCTTTCCTTGTTCATTACAAAGATACTGAACGTCAATACTTATAAATTTCACGCACTTTCCCGCGTGGTCGAACAGCATGTCCTCCCACGAGTTGAGTCAAGAAGAACTGACTGTCTCCTCCAGCTTCTCCCATACAAAGCTTTCTGACGAAAAGTAGTCCACTGGATTTCCAGGAGCGACTCTCTTCTAAAATGATGCGATTTCTGACAAAGTGAAGTGTGATTCTTACTCGTCTATTCATGGAGGTTCCAAATTCACTTGCGTGCTGGCAATTCCTTCGTCCAATTAATTAAAATTAATTGCTTTCTTCCATGGCGTTGGGACGCTACCCCGGGGAAATCCCCTTCGGCTACGAGACTTATCCGTGCCCCCGCGCAGTACGTGTTTGAATATCCTCAAAAACACATACAGGCTTTAATTTAGGTGTGCAAGGACTCCTAAATTACCGTTCTTCGAATAGATGTCTCTGGGTGTAAGTTTCATTTCATTTGAATACTTCAATTGGCAGGAATTAATTAATTTGTATAGATGACTCTCCCCTCTCTACTGTTCTGTGTTGTTCGCTGGGTATTTTCTCCGTCGTTAATCACGGCCTGCTCCCCTTCTGTCGCCAGAAAATAGTGCCTTGGCGTCACGTCTACCATGCCTCCTCTCAACTCCGCTTTGTCAAACTGTCAAGTTGGCTCTTTCCTGTGGCTCTTGCTAACATATGCATATACTGCCTTGCGTTTTTATACAATATTCCAACTTGTATTGCTTAAAATTCCCGTTCTGGACGTGGAATTAAGCTATTATTTTTATATACTGGCATTATCTCATTGGGGGGATGACCGTTGCTCACGTCCGCAGGAGTTACCTATAAATTGCCCTGAACGTGTCCCCTGGGTGGTGCTAAGCGAGCAACAACGACATACGGTGAAACTGAACAAATTACAATGTCTCAAACTCTTCGTTATAACGGTTCTTTTCAGAACCACCAAGCCATAGACATTGGACCTTCCGTCCGCATTCTCCAACTAAATATAGAAGGCATAAGTTCTGCCAAGTGTGACTACCTCCATAAACAGCTTAATAGCCTCAACATTGATATAGTCAACATTCAGGAGACACACACAAAAGATGAACAGGACCATGCTAGAAGAGGACAAATATCGGGCTATACATTAGTTGAAGCCATCCATCACCAACAGTATGGAATTGCCACTTACGCCAAATCTGGCCTGACTGGAGTACAAGTTGTTGAATCGAGTGACAAAGATCTTATCTTCTCTATAGTAGTAAAAATTAATGACCTAATCGTCATTAATGTGTACAAGCCTCCTTGCATCAGATGGACTTCGAAAGTTTTGCCCACCTTCAACCATCCCTGCATCTATACTGGGGATTTTAATAGCCACCACACAAACTGGCGGTATGACACAGTAGATGATGATGGCGAGGTACTAACTCAATGGGCAGAAATATCCGATCTGCATCTAGTTTTTGACGCGAAAGACAAAGGCTCCTTCCATTCTGCTCGTTGGGGAAGAGACTACAATCCCGACCTAACATTTGTGTCCAAGGATTGTCTTGATCAGCCTCTTAACACTGCACGTGAAATACTGTCTAACTTCCCAAACAGCCAACACCGACCAGTTCTTCTGGAAACTGGCACGAAGATACCCCTGGTGAACTCAGTACCTCTACCCAGGTGGAATTTCAACCGTGCAAATTGGGACAAATTCTCTGAAGATCTTGATAGGAAGCTATTTGATTCAAAACTAGAGCCAATTGCCAATAACTATGATGACTTCGTTAACCTAGTAATTTCAGCTGCTAAATTAAACATCCCTAGAGGTTTCAGAAAAGACTATGTGCCAGGCTGGAACCCTGAAAGCGAGGCGCTATACGAAGAATATCTAAAAACAGGCAATCATGAAGTTGGTTCGAAGCTTCTACAATCACTAGAGAAGAATAGGAAACAAAAGTGGGAAGAAACAGTGAAAAACATGGACTTCGCGAAATCGAGCAGAAAGGCTTGGAGAGTCTTAAATCGTCTTACTGGAAAACATGTCTCCTAAAAGCAGTATACTAACTTGCGCCCAGATGCCATTGCAAATAGAATGGTGGACATTACACGATCCAAAAGAGATAAATGTCACACGAAAACAGTGAAACAAAAGCTCACCGAACTCAAACGTAGAACTCAGAAGAATGAGAAACTGTCTAGGCCATTTTCTGTTCAGGAAGTTGAAACCGCTATCAAGATGTTGAAAACTGGTAAAGCTGCTGGTCCAGATGGCATCTATAATGAATTCCTGCGAAACATGGGTCCACATAGCATCAGCTGGCTTACTCCACTTTTTACTTTCATCCTTCAGACTAACAACCTACCAAAGCAGTTTAAACGGTCAAAGGTGATCGCCCTTCTTAAACCTGGCAAGTCGGAGCAGAGACCTGAAAACTACCGTCCAATAGCACTTCTTAGCTGCATTTATAAACTTTTAGAACGAGTCCTTCTTGCCAGGATAGCACCACTCATTGAAGCTGTAACCCCACCAGAACAAGCTGGATTCAGGAAAAACCGAAGCTGTACTGATCAAGTCTTGGCCCTCACCACTCACATTGAAGCAGGGTTTCAAAAGAAGCTAAAATCAACAGCTGTCTTTATCGACCTGACTAGCGCATATGATACTGTCTGGCGACATGGACTGATCCTCAAAGTGCTGGAAGCTATCCCCTGTTTGGAAATTGCAAATCTTATCTCTAACATGCTTTGTGAATGAGAGTTCGTAGTATTTCTAGATGATGCTAAAAGTCGCAAAAGGAAACTAAATAATGGTCTACCCCAAGGATCAGTTTTGGCCCCAGTTCTATTCAATCTGTACATTCATGACTTGCCACCGACAACAGCTACTAAGTTTATTTACGCAGATGACATTGCACTGGTAGCTCAAAGCAGAACGTTTGAAGATGCAGAAGGCACTCTTACAACCGATCTGGAGAAAATGTCAACGTTCTTCAAGTCCTGGCGACTGATCCCAAGTATGTCTAAGACAGAGGTTTCATGCTTCCATCTTGTCACGCTGGACCGAACTCTGAGCTACAAAGAACACCTTACCAAGCTCTCTCACAAAATTTCCACCAGAAATAACATCCTGCATAGCACAAGCTTTGCGGTAGTTCATGGGGAGCCACGGCGGACTGCTTAAGATTAACGGGTATTAGTCTAGTCTATTCTGCAGCGGAATACTGTGCTCCAGTATGGTTGGAAAGTGCACATGTGCATAAAGTGGATACCAAGCTGAATGACACTATGCGTTGCATAACCGTCACCATAAAATCAACCCCTCGCCACTGGCTACCAGTACTCAGCCACATTCCACCACCTCACCTGAGGAGGAAGGAAGCTCTGATCAGAGAAGCAAAGAAGATCTATGCTTCTCCCTCATTACCAATACACCAGGAATTCTGCCATCCACCACCGAAGCGACTTCATTGGAGGAGACCAACCAGTTTATTGGTCGACCAACTTCTGGCAAATCGATTCAACCTAAACCAATGCTGACAAGACGAATGGTCAAACTCAACGACTGGAATTAGTGCCCAGGAGATCAACCCAACGGTGAAAATACAAGGATTTGACCTTCCTAGAAAATTATGGTGTCGCCTCAATAGACTGAGAACCAGGCACGGCCGTTGCAATTACCTATGCCATAAGTGGGGTTGGATAGATTCCCCATTGTGTCAATGCAATGAGGAGGAACAGACCATGGACCATATCATCCAGCGCTGCCCTCTACACGCCTACTCCGGGAGCCCTAGTGATCTGTTTCATCTTCGAGAATGTACTGTGGAATGACTCCAAAACTTGAACTTGGATTTGTGATTTGTTTTTATGTAATTCACCATACGATTAAATTAAATTAAAATCTCATTGTTCCTGGGGTTCACTGTGGCTGTTCCCCCTCAGAGATCAATGGTTCGATTCTTCGAAGAATCTTAAGCCTGGTCTTTGTTTAATAAAGACCACGGTTCGATGCCAGTCAGCCGTGTCCACTTGGGCACAATTTGTCTGAATATTTTTAATGATTAGTTTATATACCGAATATAACATCCCCAAAGAAACAACTCATGAGATATCGTTATTCAATGAAATGCACGTTTACCCCCTTAACACCTCTTTAAAACCCGAATAAACAAAAATCATTCCTTAGTTGACGTTTTCGACATACAGCGAACATATTCCCAAAATTTCATGTTTCCAACTTTAATAGTTTTCGCTGGGCGTGATGAGTGAGTGAGTCAGACAGGACATTTTCTTTCAGTAATTTTTACCAGAATTTCACCCCTCCCCATGGGCCCCTTAAATTGGATTGATGAAAAAACGCATGAACACCTATTAACTTAATTTTAAGCTGTCTTTTTCCCCTGAGTTTGATGAGTGAGTGAGTTAGTCAGTCAGTTAGGACACTTTCTCTCCTTTCCCCCCGTGAATTTCACCCCACCCCATTGGCCCCTTAAATTAATTTATGAAAAAACAGTCGAACACCGATTTACTTACTTTTTAAGCTGATTTTTTTTCGCCGAGTTTCCAATTTTTCGCCTATGTCGTTTTAGAGATAGGCCTACACGCTCCGTTAGGAATCCTTCAACCCCCCATTTTCACCCCTTTCACCTCATAATAACACACCACATCGAAAAACCCTTAGACACATGTCTGCTTATTTTTAATGATTAGTTTATATGCCGAGTATCACATCCACAAATGAAACCACTCGTGAGATATTGTTATTCAATGAAATGCAGGTTTAACCTCCTTAAGATCCCATTAGAACCTGAATATCCAAAAATCCTCCCTTAGTGTATGGTTTTGACATACAAAGAACATATCCCCGAAATGCCATGTTTCCAACTTCAATATTGTTGGCTGGGCGATGATGAGTGAGTGAATGCGTCAGGACATTTTCTTTCAATTTTTTTCCTTCAGAATTTCACCCCTCCCGATGAACCCCTTCATTTTAATTGAATGAACAAAAAAAAACTGTCGAAAAGCTATTTACTTACTTTAAAGCATTTTTCCCCCCTGAGTTTGATGAGTGAGTCAGTCAGTCAATCAGTTAGGACAGTTTCTTTCCTGTTTCTCTCCCCCCCCCCCCAGAATTTCACCCCTCCCCATGGGTCCCTTAAATTGGATTTATGAAAAAACGGTCAAACAGATATTTACATCCTTTTTATGTTGATTTTTTTTCGCTGTGTTTCAAACTCCTCGCATATGTCGTTTAAGAGATACACGCTCCGTTAGGAATCTTTCAATCCCCACTTTTCACCCCTTTCACCTCATAATATTCACCACATCGAAAAACCCTCAGACACGTGTATTCTTACTTTTTAATGATGAGTTTATATGCCGTGTATCACATCCTCCAATGAGACCAATCGGGAGATATTGTTATTCAATGAAATGCAGGTTTAACCCCCTTAAGACCCCTTTAGAACCCGAATATCGGAAAATCCTTCCTTAGTAGACGGATTTGACATACAATGAACATATCCTCAAACTGTCATGTTTCTAACTTCAGTAATTTTGGCTGGGCGATGATGAGTGAGTGAGTGAGTGAGTCAGGACATTTTCTTTCAATTTTCTTTTTTCAGAATTTTACCCCTCCCCATGAACCCCCTAAATTTGATTTATGAAAAAAAAACTGTCGAACTTACTTTAAAGCAGTCTTTTCCCCCGGAGATTGATGAGTGAGTCAGTCAGTCAATCAGTTAGGATACTTTGTTTCCTGTTTCCCATCCCCCCTACCCCCCAGAATTTCACCCCTCCCCATGGGCCCCTTAATTTGGATTTATGAAAAAACCGTCAAACATATATGTACTTCTTTTTTTATGTTGATTTTTTTTCGCTGAGTTTCAAACTCCTCGCCTATCTCCTCGGAGATACACACTCCGTTAGGAATCTTTCAATCCCCACTTTTCACCCCTTTCACCTCATTATATACACCACATCGAAAAACCCTCAGACACGTGTCTTCTTATTAGCCTACTTTCGATTTTTGCAAAAAATGAAAGTAGACTTATGAGATCACTACAGGGCGAAAAAAAGTGTGTCTGTCTGTGTGTGTGTATGTGTGTGTGTGAGTCTGTGTGTGTGTGTGAGTGTGTGTACTCTGAATGTCTGTCCCCCCTATCAATTCGAACACGGTGAGCGCAAATTGAACGAAATTTGGTACAAAGGTAGCACTAGCAAAGGACACCTCAGTGTCATTTCTTATATCGCCGCCATCTTGACGGAAACGTAATGGCGGCCACACAAATGTTCAAAGCTTAAATCAAATTACGACTAACCTAATCGTCCGATCTCTACCAAATTTTGCAAAAACATACCTTTATGGAGGGAGCATCCTCTGACAAATCGAATAGGTCATTAGCCTAATAGTTTGCGGATGGCGGCCATCTTTGTGTCAAAATGGATTACCCCTATTAATTCGAACACGGTGAAACCGAATGGAATGAAATTTGGTACAGAGGTAGTACTAGCAAAGGGCACCCCAGTGTCATGTTTTATATCGCCGCCATCTTGACGGAAACGTAATGGTGGCCACACAAATGTTCAAAGCTTAAATCAAATTACGACTAACCTAATCATCCGATCTCTACCAAATTTTGCAACAACATACCTTTATGGAGGGAGCATTCTTTGACAAATCTAATAGGTCATTAGCCTAATAGTTTGCGGATGGCGGCCATCCTTGTGTCAAAATAGATTACCCCTATTAATTCGAACACGGTGAAACCGAATGGAATAAAATTTGGTAAAGTGGTAGCACTAGCAAAGGGCACCCCAGTGTCATGTTTTATATCGCCGCCATCTTGACGGAAACGTAATGGCGGCCACCCAAATGTTCAAAGCTTAAATCAAATTACGACTAACCTAATCATCCGATCTCTACCAAATTTTGCAACAACATACCTTTATGAAGAGAGCATCCTTTGAACAATCTAATAGGTCATTAGCCTAATAGTTTGCGGATGGCGGCCATCTTTGTGTCAAAATCGATTACCCCTATTAATTCGAACACGGTGAAACCGAATGGAATGAAATTTTGTACAGAGGTAGCACTAGCAAAGGGCACCTCAGTGTCATGTTTTATATCACCGCCATCTTGACGGAAACGTAATGGCGGCCACACAAATGTTCAAAGCTTAAATCAAATTACGACTAACCTAATCATCCGATGTCTACCAAATTTTGCAACAACATACCTTTATGGAGGAAGCATCCTTTGACAAATCTAATAGGTCATTAGCCTAATAGTTTGCGGATGGCGGCCATCTTTTTGTCAAAATCGATTACCCCTATTAATTCGAACACGGTGAAACCGAATGGAATAAAATTTGGTACAGAGGTAGCACTAGCAAAGGGCACCTCAGTGTCATGTTTTATATCGCCGCCATCTTGACGCAAGCGTAATGGCGGCCACACAAATATTCAAAGCTTAAATCAAAATACGATTAACCTAATCATCCGATCTCTACCAAATTTTGCATCAACATACCATTATGGAGGGAGCATCCTTTGACCAAACTAATAGGTCATTAGCCTAATATTTTGCGGAAGGCGGCCATCTTTGTGTGAAAATCGATTCCCCCTATTAATTCGAACATGGTGAAACCGAATGGAACGAAATTTGGTACAGAGGTAGCACTAGAAAAGGCCACCTCAGTGTCATGTTTTATATCACCGCCATCTTGACGGAAACGTAATCGCGGCCACCCAAATGTTAAAGGCTGAAATGTAATTACGACCAACCTAATAATCTAGTCTCTACCAAATTTTGCAACAACAAATCTTTAAGTGGGAAGCATATTCTGACCAAACTGCTAGATCATCAGCCCAATAGTTTGCAGATGGTGGCCAAGTATGTGTGCAAATCGATTCCCCCTATCAATTCAAACACGGTGAAACCGAATTGAACGAAATTTGATACAGAGGTAGCACTAGCAAAAGGCGCCTCAGTGTCATGTTTTATATCGCCGCCATCTTGACGGAAACGGAATGACGGCCACCCAAATATTAAAAGCTTAAATCAAATTTCGACCATCCTAATAATTTGATCTCTACCGGATTTTGCAACAACATGCCTTTTTGTGGAAAGCATCTTATGACTGACTACTAGGTCATCAGCTCAATAGTTTGCAAATAGCGGCCATGTATGTGTGCAAATCCATTCCCCAGATCAATTCAAACACGGTGAAACCGAATTGAATGATTTTTTTTACAGAGGTAGCACTAGCAAAGGGCACCTCATATTCATGTTTAATATCCCTATAGCACGTTGTATTTCAACAAGCTACTACAACCAACATTCAATTATACTCCTTGAAAAGGACAAAGAGTTATAACAATACCCATGCATTTAGGAGAAAGGAGGCTATATGTTCTTTACTGAACATCTTGTTTTTAATGATGAGTTTATATGCCGAGTATACATCCCCCAATGAAACCAATCGGGAGATATTACTATTCAATGAAATGCAGGTCTACCCCCTTAACACCCCTTTAGAACCTGTATATCCAAAAATCCTCTCTTAGTGGGCATTTGCGGCCCTTGAGGAAGCTGCATACCAAATTTCATTCCAATCCGTTCGGTGGTTTCTGAGATTTCGTGATGAATGAATGAGTGAGTGAGTGAGTGAGTGGTATTTGACAAATATATAGTAGATAGTGCCAAGTCTTTGTTATGCTAAACTCGGTTGACAGTGCTGTGTGAGCAGTTGAGTAACTAACAGGATTTCAAGTAAAGATCCTCATTTCCTATACCGGTAGTGCAGAGCGCAACTGGCATCCATTCGGCCGGGTCTCGACTTGAGCTATGTTGCCATGGAAATGATCAGCCTTGCCATTCCTTCATGAGTATATTTTATGTTTTGATTAGCCTGTGCTTGAGTGCAAAAGGGCCGAAATCAGAAGAATGAGAAAGACTATCGAAAATTCATGTAGCCAGCGGTTCCTTCTGGGTCCTAAATTATGTGTATGCAAAATTTGGTTGAGATTGGTGGAACGGTGTAAATTGTATACGGAACAGACAAACCCACCCACCCACCCACCCACATACATACAGACTTTCACCATGGAAGAAGTATTATTCGTCCATGCTTTCACTTTTATATATAAGATAGAGATTTATTTATCGTATGGCTTTTAGTGCCGGGAGTGTCCAAGAACATGTTCGGCTCGCCAGAGTCTGTAGCATGTTCAAGCGTACACCCAGAGGGTCAGCAACACGTTCCGTTCAATTTCAAGTAGTTCCAACTTTTGCCACCAGATGTCAATGGTAGCTAGTGGTGATGATGATGATAATGATCGTGTGGCTTCCGGAGAGGCAGTTGACGCCCGTGGGCGACCTGCGCGTCGTAATGAGGATGAAGTGATGATGAAGACGTCACATACACCCAGTCCCCGAGCCACGGGAATTAACCCCTGGAGATTAAAATCCCTGGTGGCTCGGCCAGGAATCGAGTGCGAGACACTTCGGGCCAAAGCCTAGCGCGCTAACCATTTAGCCACGGAGCCGGACACCTACTTTTGAACGTTGGAACTTTGATAGAGCGTTCCAACGAAAGGGAGGGGAAAGTTAGGATGGATAGGCAAAGAAGAGGGAAGGAGGCGGCCGTGGTCTTACAGTACGGACCATCCCGGCATTTGCCCGAAGACGAAGTGGGAAACCACGGAAAACTAATTCGAGGATGGCTGAGGTGGGAATCGAAACCCCTCTACTCATTTGGACTACTCGAGGCTGAGTAGATCTGTTCCAGTCCTCATATCAGTTTTCAAATTTCGTGGCAGAGCCGGGAATTGAACCTAGGATCTCCGGGGCGGCAGCTAACAACGCTGATCGCTACGCTACGGAGGCGACTAATCAATAGTCTCAATAACATTTTTTTCCAGAATCTGACAGTAAACTAATTGTTTACAGTTTCCACTAAAAGAGGAGTCAGAATGTCACACGTTTTGTTTTGTTTTGTTTACTTTATTCTAGTTTTCGTGTGTATTTTAGACCAGAGAGATTGGAAGTTTTTATTATTGATTGTCCACTCTTGAACTATTCAATGATTCGTGTCAACGGTTTGAAATCATCTGATTTGGGGGATACACTCCAAAGTGAATTAAAACAAAAACAAAAACAAAAACGACCCAGCTCATATGTTCCTCAGAATCTCTAATTTCGAAAATTTGCAGATACAATAGCGCATGGTAGATGTTGTAAGTCCACAGGAGAGAAAGATGAGAAAGATGAGAATGTTTCAATGTGGTACATTATGCAACGAGCCTATAATGGCAATAATTAAGACACGAGTATGTTTATAAAACGAGCGTACGCGAGTTTTATAATTTCCATTATAGGCAAGTTGCATACGACTGTTTATGTTCGACGATAATTATTATAACTATTTTATGTTCGAACATAAATATTCATAAATATCTGTCGAGATTTCACCAGTTTTATGTACTGAACAGAGCGCATGGGACGCACAGAAGGCCTTGTATTTGACCATGGCTTCCTCGATTGCCCCACTATGACACTAGGCCAGGCAGTGAAATTTAAATTAGAAGGCCTTGGAACTCAGCGCCGATGCGTTGCTATCCTCACCTGATTGGTCAAACAACTGTTTCTTGAGATCTGATTTGTGGGAGAAACTGTTTCATAATGAAAAATAGTGTTATAATGACCATCATTATGATACAGTTTTCTGACATATAATAGTCAGGGTCGAACATAAACATTATTAAGCTTCTTCTTCTGCTTCTTTCTCTTCCCCAATATGCCACTACCGATGCGTTGGGAGATAACCTCGGATCCATCTATTGTAAATCTGCTTGTTTCCGGCGAAACCGCGGAGCTGCTGTATGGTCTTTCCTCTACAGGCTGCAACCTGCATCATCTTCTCTTCCCAGGTTATCGTCTGTCGTCCAATGGGTCTCCTGCACTCCGCTCTCGCCTCCATATACAGTCGTGGTTTCCTCTCCATTCCCATTCTCATAATGTGCCCAAACCAGGAGAGCAGACGATCCTCAATTTTCCTCTCCACTGCTTGCACCTCGAGCTCCTCTCGGATACGTATGTTCCGTACTCTGTCCCGCCGCGTTTTCCTCGTTATCCACCAGAGACACTTCATTTGGACTGCATTGACCCTGCTGAAGTCACTTCTACTCGCCGTCCAACTCTCGCTGCCGTAGATAAGTATAGGCTCGATGACCGTCTTTTATAGACCCTTGAGTAACATTATTAAGCAGGGTAATAAATATAAAATAAAATGATTTTGAATAAAAAAATTGTGCCCGATTTTAATTCTTTATTTGAGTCTAATATTTTGCACACCTCTGTACTTATAAGGTCAGTGCTACTGCATTGGCTCAGTGAAGAAAACAAAGGCAAACTACCTCACTCCTCGCAAGGTCTAGAATGCCTCTTTATAGTCCTACCTTGGTATTTAGAGATTTATAACCACATAAACATCGAAGGTCTGACATGCCTCTTGGGCAGGTGGCTAAACAAACGGACCTGACATCATTTCTTCTCGCGTGTCAATCCAGCCTCTATTAGTCCACCTCGTTGAGTAGTCGGAGGGCTAGAACGGGGTAAACTCAGCCTTGTGAGGCAGAACTGACAAGAGGCGGATTTGATTCTACCTCAGCCATCCTGGAAGTGGCTTTACCCGGTTTCCCACTTCTACGCCAGACAAATGCCGGGATGGTACCTAACTTAAGGCCACGGCCGCTTCCTACCCAAATCCTACATCGATTACAAATACACACACTAATACAGACATCACAATGACACATGTTATCAGTCAACATCTACACATACCCAAGTACGCGGGGCTACATGACCACTATGTCGAAAAGCCCCTAAGAATCAATTTTTTGTTCAAATATAATAACATATTCATCAAAATACTGTACACGCTAAATGAAAAATGTTCTCTACTGTTAATGTTAAAACTCCATCGAGTTGGCAACATTGAGACTGTGTACATACTAGCCCTACTCAGGATTCGATTCGCTGCGTGGCTCAGCGGTAACGTTCTCGCCTGTTGTCCCCATGGTCGCAGGATCGAATCCTGGCATAGTCAGCTGGTATTTGAGGGTGCGCAGTAGATTTACTGGACTGTTAAAGATCCCCTTCGGGGCAAAATTCTGGCACTCTGGCGTCTCTAAAAGCCAGTTAAAAGGGACGTAAAACCAATATCATTATCACTAACTACTCTAGGTTCTCACATTTCTCATCGTAATGTATTATAGAGCTAAGGAACTGACTGTGGACATCCTCTGTACGACACGCTTCAAAGAAGAAGACCTGGCGTGCCGTAGCAGACAACCTGCCGACAATCTTCCGGAGTAGAAGCACTCCACCCTGCATGATGTCACCAGCACCAGCAGCATGTCGTCAGCACTGATCAGTAGCGGGTAATTAAACACAATCATGGGGTACATAGCTTAAACACGAGCATTACTGTTGTATTTTCCGTGGTAATGTAGTTCCTTAGTCATATAATAGCCCCATTAAAGACACCTACCGGAAGGGCGAGGCTTGCTATATGTGAATTTCTGCCGGTTTTAATGTCATACTCACGTGCATAATATTTACACTGCCTCATCTTAAACACTGCCTTACTGCGTTTAAGCTAATGAGAAGTCATTTGTGACAGGGATGTCCTGTGTATTGTGGATACAAAAGGCGATATCCGTATGACAAGTGCCGATTCTACTACCGGTACCTTTATGAAGAGGAAGAAAAGCCAAAATGAAAAGTTTAGTACGTACTGTATATTTACACGTACATTTTCGTGGAGGTACTGCACACATTTATCCTGGACATTCTCTGTTTCTCTTCTCCAAGGGTAGACAGTGACGTATATTCTTATATTCAGCTATTTGAGCTGATAAATCATTAAAATTAACTTGATTTAAATTCAATTCAAATGAATTCAGTTCAATTTAATTCAATTCAATATAATTTAATTTACTTCTGGAGCGAAATCCCTGCCTGGACATTGCCAATATTGCCCTTAGAATAATGAAGGGCTGAATGTATTAATCCAGTATTATTTATTATTAATTAAATTTAACTTAAATTTAGTTTAATTTAATGTAATTTAGTTTAATTTAATTTAGTTTAATTTCACTTCATTTAATTTTGTATTGTATTCAATTTAATTTAAGTTTGATCTTAATTTCGGTAAGTTGTTTGATTTCGGCTTTGGTCTTGTTTTGTGTTTTTTTATTTGTACTTTTTTCCGTCTTTCCTCGTTTTGTTTTGAGCCTTCTTTTTTTTTTGCTTTCTTATTGTTCTTTTTATGTATGTGTTTGTTTCTTGCTTTTAGTTTGTTTTGTGTTTGTTTTTATTTTAGTTTTATTTTCGTTTTTGTTTGGTTCTTGCGCATTTTTAGTTTTGCCCTTTTTTGCGGTTCTTGTTTTCATGTTTTATTTTGGGGTTTGCTGTTTTGGTTTTAAAGTTTTATTTTGATTTGTTTTTGATTTGATTTGTTTTAATGTTGTTTTGATTTTTGTGTTCTTTGTTTTGATTTTGTTTATTTTGAGTTTGCTGTTTTATTTTGCTTTTGCTGTTGTTGTTGTGTTTGTTTTTGTTTTACCTTTTCAGACATAACGTCCTTAACATCATTCCTTCCTCATCGTACCCAAAGATAGAGAGAAAAAGTTTGTTTTGTACTCCCAAATCTACCTTCTATCCTCAAGGAATTATTGAATTTTCTTACTCTGATGGAATACGGAGTTATATTTGGTGTTCAAACGTAAATAGCTGTTTCCACTGGTGGATTAACAGCCCATTTCGTCAACACTGTAACGCTACCTAGTAGTGGCCAGTGGTTTCATCCAAACAGGCGTCTACCCTCGCAGCGACCAATGGTTTCATACAGGCAGTCATCTATCCTAGTAGCGACCAATGGTTTCATACAGGCAGTCGTCTATCCTAGTAGCGACCAACGGTTTCATCCAGACAGGCGTCTAACCTAGTAGCGAACAATGGTTTTATCCTGACAGTCGTCTAAACTAGTAGCAACCGACTGTTTCATCCAGACAGTCGTCTAACCTAGTAGTGGCCAATGGTTTCATCCAGACAGTCGTCTATCCTAGTAGTGGCCAATGGTTTCATCCGAATAGGCGTCTAACCTAGCAGCGACCAATGGTATCATATGGACAGTCGTCTAATCTAGTAGCGACCAATGGTTTCATTCAGACAGACGTCTAACTGAGTAGCGAACAATAGTTTTATCCAGACAGTCGTCTAAACTATTAGCAACCGACTGTTTCATCCAGACAGTCGTCTAACCTAGTAGTGGCCAATGGTTTCATCCGAATAAGCGTCTAACCTAGCAGCGACCAATGGTATCATATGGACAGTCGTCTAATCTAGTAGCGACCAATGGTTTCATCCAGACAGACGTCTAACCGAGTAGCGAACAATAGTTTTATCCAGACAGTCGTCTAAACTAGTAGCAACAGATAGTTTCATCAAGACAGTCGTCTAAACTAGTAGCAACCGATGGTTTCATCCAGACAGTCGTATAACCTAGTAGCAACTGATGGTTTCAACCAGACAGTCGTCTAAACTAGTAGCAACTGATGGTTTCTTCCAGACAGCCATCTAACCTAGTAGCGACCAATGGCTTTTCTTATCATAGCTTTAGAAGAATACAGTGCAATATTTCAATTAAATTGAACAAAATAATTTATGAACAATCATAACTCACCACTAAACCTCGCACGTACCTCCATCGCCATGTAACAACGTACTGTTTGAAACCTCATACAGCTGAGCAATATGGCGACAATTCATGCCAAAGCATTAAAAAAACGATTATTTAAGTCCACGCGTCATCAACTTTCCAAAAAAAATCCCTGGACACGTACGTAGTACGGTAGCCTATACACTTAAACCGGCGTCCTCTGTGTCTGCTTTACTCACCGACGGTCTCTCTGGGTCACATATTGTTCATTCAGTACGGTAACCTGATTACTAGGGGCTTAGGGTCACAGTATCTTTATCTGCAAGGAAATATTCCTGGCACCGTACTTGAAAATGCTGTATCCCAGGATGTCGACCGCAACCGCCACGGGCATGGGTGTTTGTTGTGTACGCTACGATTTACTTTTCATGCATGAATGTGTATCACGAATCGATACATTGTTTGTTACTCCAGCGAAATTGGGCGTAACTATGTAAAACAGAAATAAGCCTGCCAAATGACTGAAGGCCAAATTTATTATAATATGGAACACAAAACATACGGACTGAAGACATGGCACTTGACCATAAGCAGGAAGTTAAAGCGCCTTACCATTTCAGATAGTGGATGCGTTGTTGTTTCATTTGAGGGATTTGGACATTGTGGTGTTTTGATCCCGTGTACTTGGATGTGTGTGTAGAATTTGTCACATAACTTGCGTTATTCTTATGTCTGTAGTAGTGTGTGTATTTGTAATTCAGGTGAAGATTACGAAGGAGGCGGCTGTGGCCTTACACCCCCGTTACACGCGCTGCGGAGTGTGATTCTGCACTCTGCACTTTCCTAGTTTTGAAATCACAGGGCTACGAAGCGAGATGGAAGAGAATATAGCCTAATAGCTTCATATAGCTCAGAGTTGCCAACCTCTCAAACCTGAAAATCACAATTTCCAACTCAAAATGTCCCTTTTCACTAAAAAAAAAAGTCCTCTCGGCACGCCGGAAGGCGGAGGTAGATTTCACCGGACAAACTTGGAGATAGGCGAAAATAGGCAGAATATGCAGGTTTTCGTAGAAGGATCAGACCTCATTTATCGCGTGAAAGTATTTTATAATTGGAGATTAATTAACTTTGTTTGTCTTCATTTTAAACATATTTTAAACATTTTATTGTCTTACGGGGACGGTAACCTTCTTGTCATTTGGAGTCCATTTTTAGCCTATTTTCAATTTTGAAAAAATAGGCTTATGAGATCACCTTTTGTCCGTGTGTGTGTGCGTGTGTGTGTGTGTGTGTGTGTGAGGTGTGGGTGTGTGTCCCCCCCTAATAAAATCTAAACGGCTGGAGCGATTTCAGTGAAACTCGGTAAGTTCATAGCACTATTCCCGGCGACGTTGACCGTGCCCATCGAATTTTGTTACGTCTCACCAATCCAACATGGCGGCTGTGCGAAATATTTCACTACAATTCAGTATCTCCGAAACTATAACGGATATCGCCCTGAAATTGTGTACGGTGATAAAGGGTACTACTAGAAGTTCACATATGAACCTTTCAAAAACCTGGTTACTACATAACCAACATGGCGGCCAAGCGAAGTGGAGACTTTTAAATAGACTTTTCTCGCGATTAACTATCCAAACGTAATGAAACTTGGTACAGCAAATATTTATACACATTGCAATGCACTGGAATCTAATTTAGTTCAATTGTTTACATAACCTCAAAATGGCGCCTGTGCGAAATATTTCACTGACATTCTATATCCCCGAAACTATTACAGATATCACCCTGCAATTTTGTACGGTGATAAAAGGTACTGATACAAGTTTACCTATGTATAATTCATAAACCAGTAAAGTACAAAACGAACATGGCGACCAAGCGAATTTGAAATATTTTAATAGACTTTTCTCGTGAGTTAACTCTCTGAGCGCAGTGAAATGTGGTACAGTAAATGATTTTGCAGATTGTAATGTACTGCCATCTAATTTAATTCAATTGTTTACATAACCTCAAGATAGCGGCTGTGCGAAATTTTAAAATTAAGTTCTTATTTCTTGTGTCGTAATCATGCGATCGAAGTGAAAGTTTGAATAATGAACCTAGGCGATAAGTGACCTTGAATGGTACATAACTCTATGGCCTATACATATAACAATCCTAAATGGCAAGCTTCCGTAATATTTAGACGGTTCTGAATATCTATGAATCTTTTACAGCAACCAAACTGAAATTTTTATGTTCATAGAGACTATGAACATATGTTCACCTATAGGACTTTCAGTAACCTGGTGAGCAGCAATCCAACATGGTGGCGACGCGAAGTATAAATATTTAAATGGACGTTTCTCGCGAATTAACTATCCGAGTGCCGTGAAACGTTGCACGTTTTAAATGCTTACACAAATGTTGATCCACTGGCATCTAATTTATTTCAATTGTTTGCATAATCAAAAGATGGCTGCTGTGCGTAATTTTAAAATCTCGTTTTTACTTCTTGTGTTCTAATCATGCGATTGAAGTTTGAATACCACACTTACACAATAATCTTAATATAATAGTACAAAAATAAAAATCCGACCTGGCGACCGTCTGAAATATTTAGACGGTTCTCAATATCTACGAATCTGTTACAGCAATTAAACTGAAATGTTGTATGTTGATAGAGGCAATTAACATGAGCAGGATATATGAAAATAGGCTGTACAGTTCTTCACGGAACTACTTGTTATACTTGTGGTCACACTGTCCTTATGCAAGGTTTCGACACTGATGTGTAACTATGTAACGGTCTGTTACTTCTTCACGCAAAATTATATCTCCCGCAGAGATGTTGGTTGGTTCCTCAGTTTAGGGGCTGCGACAACGCGGTCATATAACCCCGTGTACTTTGGGTGAGTGTAGAATCTGTCTGATAAACGGTGTGAATTGTGATGGATGTATTAGTCTGTAATTCAGGTAAGGAATGCAGACGCTAAATTTCAAGCAGTAGTTCCTAATGTTGCTACCAGATACTAACGTCAACGCCACCCAGCTGTGAACTTGGCTACTGGATGCCACCTCAATCAGCAACTCGCAACGAACGTTGGAACATCCCCTCCAAAGGAAAGCTTACTGAGGGATTTTTAGCGCTCTTAGAAAATCCGACGACTTTGGCCGGCTTTGAACCCGCGACCTTGGGCATAGAAGTTCAGCATGCTACCAGTTACGTCACCGAAGCCGCTTCACACTTAGTCAGATGGAAATCTGAATCTGATCTCGCGCAAGTGCGATGTCATGGCAACGTCTGATGGCTCATCCCTCATCAATTTAGTAGTGTTGCCATGTTAACCACTGATAGCTCTTGGCATTTTCTTATAATTCCGAAATCATTTTTCTCATCCCTTGGCGCAATGGTGGCTCATATCAAAAATTCTTTCAGACAAACGTTTTAGGTAATTATTAGGGGAATATTGTCCATTTTGTACGGTTTTGATATTGTGCCTATTAACAGAGATATGATTAATGTTTCCCGAAAAAACCACTTTTTCCCACCCTATTGGTCATAGGTTGGTGATATCAAAAAACGTTTCAAACATAAATTTCTGAGCTTTATCCGACACATAGTATGAACTTTGAACGGATTCGATATTTCACATATTAAGAGAGTTATAGCAATATTTCATTTTTTCGAAAAAAAAAAGTCCCCGATTTTCATCCCCTTCGACCGATTTAGCCCAGTAACTAACTCGTCCGAGATTTTATGGGTATACATATTCGGTAAAAAATTCAAAGTGATTGGTGCAAAATTACGGCAGTTATCGTGTCCACAAGAAACTGATATACATATATACATATATTACATAAATTATATATAAACCTTTGAACTGACGGTGGTTTTGGGGTCTGGGGGATGTGAAACGCGAAGATATGTCGAAATTTTCCGGAAATCGAAACATGGTACCCATTGAAATAGTTAGCTTTCTAATGAAATCTACCTAAAATACTGCCGTCAACGACGCCTAGCTGTGAACTTGGCTACTAGATGCCACCTCAATCAGCAACTCGCAACGAACGTTGGAACTTCCCCTCCGAAGGAAAGCAAACTCAGGTTTTTTAGCGCTCTTAGTAAATCCGACGACTTCAGCCGGGTTTGAACCCGCGACCTTGGGCATAGAAGTTCAGCATGCTACCAGTTCCGATACCGAAGTCGCTTCCCACTGACATATGAAAACTGAATGTGATCTCGTGCAGTGGCGTTGTCATAGCAACTGCTGATGGTCATCCCTTATCAATTACAAGCTGTACCCGGCATGCCTTGCAATGCCAACCAAAGAAAGTGTTGGCGTTGTAATTTTGTTCCTTGAAAAGCTTTTCGATACACAATATTTTATTCAATTTCCGTTAACAGCCTCTAAGCTATCGTAAAATGGATTTACTAATTTAGAAACATTCGTGGGAGCGTGCACAACAACTCAACAAAGCTTCATCGCAATCGGATGAATGGTATATGGACGAAGATGGAACTTTGTGGAACCCTTCTCGCGTCGTCACTCATTTGTTGCATCTACTCGTGTAAAATGGATTTACTAAGTCGAAAACCTCTCCTGGCGTGTACACAACAAAGCATCAAAGTTTCAACGCAATCGGATGAATGGCATATGAATGTCTACGGGATTTTGTTTAAACGATTCGCACGTTGTCACTCATTTGTTGAATCAACTCGTGCGCTACCTATTGTACGATGGATTTAAATCATAAACGTTCCCTGCAGTGTACACAATAACTTACTCAAGTGTCATCGCAATCGGATGAATGGTAGGCCTATATGAACGCAGATGGAACTTTGTTGAAACTATTCGCGCACCGTCACTCATTTGTTGAAACTACTCGTGTGCTATCTACCAATTATACAATGGACTTAAAAAATCATAAACGTTCCCTGCAGTGTACACAATAACTCGCTCAAGTTTCATCGCAATCGGATGAATGGTATATGAACGCATACGGGATTTTATTTACCCGATTCGCTCGCCGACACTCATTTATTGAATCTACCCGTGCGCTTCCTATTGAACAATGGATTTACCAAGTCAGTAACCTTCCCTGCAGTGTGCACAACAACTCACCCAAGATACATTGCAATCGGATGAGTGGTATATGAACGCGTACGGGATTTTACTTATACGATTCGCGTGCCGTCATTCATTTGCTGAATCTACTCGTGCGCTGCCTATTGTAAAATGGATTTACTAAGCTAGAAACCTCCCATGGAGTGAACTCAACATCTCACCCAATTTTCATCATCTGACGGATGGTATATGAACGCATACGGGTCTTTGTTGAAACGCTTGGTGCGTCGCCGCTCATTTGTTGAATTTACTCATGCGCGACCTATTGTATCGTGGATTTACTAAGCCAGAATCCCTATTTAGAGTGTACTCAATATCTCACCCAAGTTACATTGCTATCGGACGAATGGTATATGAACGCATACGGGACTTTTTTGAAGCGCTTCGCGCGGCGTCGATCATTTGTTGAATCTACTCGTGCGCTACCTATTGTAAAGTGGATTTACTAAGCCAGAAACCTTCCTTGGAGTGTACTCAACATCTCACCCAATTTTCATCGCTATCTGTGGATGGTATATGAACGCATACGGGTCTTTTCTGAAACGCTTCGTCACTCATTTGTTGAATTTACTCGTGCGCTACCTATTGTATAGTGGATTTACTAAGCCAGAATCCTTCCTTGGCGTGTACTCAATATCTCATCCAAGTTCCATCGCTGTCGGACGAATGCTATATGAACGCATTCGGGACTTTGTTGAAACGCACCGCGCACCGTCGCTCATTTGTTGAATCTACTCATGGGCTACCTATTGTAAGATGGATTTACTAAGCCAGAAACCTTCCTTGGAGTGTACTCAACATTTCACCCAAGTTTCATCGTAATCGAATGAATGGTATATGAACGCATAGGAGACATACACACCCACAGACAAACTATCACGTAACATTGATTTTTATATATATAGAAAAGTAAAGTTGTCATGGCAACCTCTCTTGGAACTTGGCATGTTCTTATAATTTAAATCATTTTGTTCACCCCGTGGCGTAATGGTGGGTCATATCAAAAATTCTTTCAGACAAAAGTTTTAGGTAATTATTGGAGGAATATTGTCCATTTTGTGCGGTTTTGATATTGTGCCTATTAACAGAGATATGATTAATGTTTCCCGAAAAACCCACTTTTTCCCACCCCTCTGGTCAATGGTTGGTGCTATCAAAAAACTTATTTGACATAAATTTTTGGCACTTATCCGACACATATTATGAACTTTGAAGGGATTCGATATTTCATGTATTAAGAGAGTTATAGCGAAATTTCACTTTTTCGAAAAAAGCCCCCCATTTTTACCCCCTTTGACCGATTTTGCCCATTAACGAACTCGACCGAGATTTTATAGGGATACATATTATGTAAAAAATTCAAAGTGATTGGTGCAAAATTACGGCAGTTATCGTGTCCACAAGAAACTGATATATACACACATCAAAAAAAGTTTTGCATCACCTCGGTTCCCAGATCTCCGGCATATAGACGTTGACTGTGTATATTGTATCCAAGATACAGTCCCTTTGACTGTTCATAGATGTCACTAAAACTGCTCAAAGATGTAAACAACCATGCATGAGCAGGGCCTATTAGACGGAGGGGGTACGACAGCCGATCAGTTCCAGTCATTCCACCAGGACGAAGGTACGCTGCTCATGTTGTCTGTAGTTCTACCATGCCTAGAAGGTCAATACCGCAGTTCGATCGCGTCCGCATTGTTACTTTGTGTCAAGAAGGGCTCTCAACAAGGGAAGTTTCCAGGCGTCTCAGAGTGAACCAAAGCGATGTTGTTCGGACATGGAGGAGGTACAGAGATACAGGAACTGTCGATGACAGGCCTCGCTCAGGCCGCCCAAGGGCTACTACTGTAGTGGATGACCGCTACTTACGGATTGCCGCTCGGAGGAACCCTGACAGCAATGCCACCATGTTGAATAATGCGTTTCGTTCAGCCACAGGACGTCGTGTTTCAACTCAAACTGTGCGCAATAGGCTGCATGATGCGCAACTTCACTCCCGACGTCCATGGCGAGGTCCAGCTTTGCAACCCCGACACCATGCAGCGCGGTACAGATGGGCCCAACAACATGCTGAATGGACCCCACGGAATTGGCATCACGTTCTCTTCACCGATGAGTGTCGCATATGCCTTCAACCAGACAATCGTCGGAGACGTGTTTGGAGGCACCCTGGTCAGGCTGAACGTCTTAGACACACTGTCCAGCAAGTGCAGCAAGGTGGTGGTTCCCTGATGTTTTGGGGTGGCATTATGTGGGGCCGACGTACGCCACTGGTGGTCATGGAAGGCTCCGAAACGGCTTTACGATACCTGTATGACATCCTCCGACCCATAGTGCAACCATATCGGCAGAATATTGGAGAGGCATTTGTCATCATGGACGACAATTCTCGACCTCATCGTGCACATCTTGTGAATGCGTTCCTTCAAGATAACGACATCGCTCGACTACAGTGGCCAGCATGTTCGCCAGACATGAACCCTATCGAACATGCCTGGGATATGTTGAAAAGGGCTGTTTATGGACGTCTTGACCCACCAACCACTCTGAGAGATTTACGCCGAATTGTCGTTGAGGAGTGGGACAATTTGGACCAACAGTGTCTTGATGAACTTGTGGATAGTATGCCACGGCGAATACAGGCATGCATCAATGCAAGAGGACGTGCTACTGGGTATTAGAGGTAGTGGTGTGTACTGCAATCTGGACCACAAATGCTGAAAGTCTAGCTGTATGATGGTACAACATGCAATGTGTGGGTCTCATGAGCAATAAAACGAGCTTAAATGTTGTTTGTGTTGATCTCTATTCCCTTTGTATTTAACGGTTCCGGAACTCTTGGAACCGGGGTGATGCAAAACTTTTTTTGATGTGTGTATATATAGATAGATAGATAGATAGATAGATACATATATACATAAATTATATATAAACTTTTGAACTGACGGTGGTTTTGGGGTCTGGGGGATGTGAAACGCGAAGATATGTCGAAATTTTCCGGAAGTCGAAACATGGGACCCATTGCAATAGTTAGCTTTCTAAAGAAATCTACCTAATACCTCACTTTTTTGTATTGAAAACAAATGTATTATGAATAAAACATGTGCTCTAGAGTCTCGATAATGTGTTTCTAATTGCGGTACCACATGCACTAAAATTGATTTTAACGAAACACAAAACTGTCTTGTAATAGTACATCATGCAACGAGCTTATAATGGCAATAATGAAGACACGAGTATGTTTATAAAACGAGCGTATGCGAGTTTTATAATTTCCATACGAGTGTCTTAATTACCATTATAGGCGAGTTGCATACGACTGTTTATGTTCGACGATAATTATAACTTAATTATATGTTTTAACATAAATATTCATAAATATCTGTTGAGATTGTCACTAGAATTTTGTGATCGAGTGCTGCGCTGGGTAGGATATCTCTGATTTCCAAGTTCTCTGACCGACCGACGCATGCGCTCTGTGTGCTTCAATGCCATATGTGCAAATTGAGCACCAGTATTCAGTAAAAATGTCACCGAATGCGTTTGAAAACAACGCGCTGTGTAGAAATTGGATTTGGGGATATTAAGGTACAGTGCTATTTCTTGTCTCATATTCACCAGTTTATTTACGCGAACATATGGACGGTGCACTTTCGGTAATTTATATAGACATGTTGGATTTTAAGCGCATGCGCGAAGGTATCCTTATCTAATTGGTCAAACAACTGTTTCTTGAGCTGTGATTGGTGGGAGAAACTGTTTCATAATGAAAAATAGTGTTATAATGACCATCATTATGATACAGTTTTCAGACATATATATTAGTCAGGGTCGAACATAATAGTACATTATGCAACGAGCCTGTAATGGCAATAAATACGGCATGAGTATTTTTACCAAACGAGCGTAGCGAGCGTCTTAATTACCATTATTGGCGAGTTGCATACGATTGTTTATGTTCGACGATAATTATAACTATTTTATATTCGAACATAAAAATTCATAAATATCTGTCGAGATTTCGCCAGTTTTATGTACTGAACAGAACACATGGGACGCAGTGAATGCCTTGTATTTGACCATGGCCTCCTCAATTACCCCACTATGACACTAGGCCACGCAGTGAAATTTAAAGTAGAAGGCCTTGGAACTCAGCGCAGGTGCGATGCTATCCTTACCTGATTGGTCAAACAACTGTTTCTTGAGCTCTGATTGGTGGGAGAAACTGTCCAACAATGAAAACTTATACTATAATGAGCCTCATTATAGTACAGTTTTCTGACATATAATATTTACAGATTAACATCGTCGGACATAAACTATCATTATCATAGACTTAAACATTCACTTAATACACGTTTTTATTCATTTAAAGATTGAGATGTTTATCTTTCCCTATATAAGTCTTTGGCCGGCCCCGTGGTGTTGGGGTAGCGCGCATGCCTCTCATCCGGAGGACCCGGGTTCGATTCCCGGCTCCGTCAGGGATTTTAAAACTGACGTGAGGGTTGGAACGGGGTGCACTCAGCCTCGTGAGGACATTTGAGTAGCTGTCTGACAGTGAGGCAGCGCCCCAATCTCGAAAACCAAGATTAACGGCCGAGGGGACCCGATGCGCTGATTACGCGTCACCCCAATATCTGCAGGCCAAATGGCTAGGCAGCGGTCGCTTGGTCGGCCTAGGCCATTTATGGGCTGTATAGTGCCAGGGGTTGACTTTTTTTGTTGTTGTTTTTGTATAAGTCTTTGATTTTTTAAATGAAAGTTTCATAAAAACACAAAATATAAGTTTTAATCTCCAAAATCACACAAAACTGTCTATTATCGTGAAAGGTTTATTTTTACTCCATCAACACGAATGAATCGTACCGATTGTGCGCGTTTGCTGAGCACACGAAGCTTTTATGTACAGTATTAATGGCAGTTCAGCTGGTGATATATGACATCGGCCAAACATCCCAAATTCACCTCACTTTTTCCAAGGAAATCCTCTTATCCCTTTCCTAAAAATATTTGTCAAAATGTCCCACAATTTGGGACAAATCCCACGGGTTGGCATCACTGTTATAGCTTCCGACAGCATCAATACAAACACCGTAATAATGTAAGAATGTATCAACAATAGCCAAACTGTTGCTTGTGGAGTTTGGGGCCGATAGCCTAGATGTTAGGCCCCTTAAAACAACAATTATCATCATCATCATCTTGTGGAGTTTATTTTGTCACGTGCTGACCTGCGGAGTCCCGGTCCGCATGTGTGTATTGTCGACTCGTAAGTCATACTCACGTTTTTGGTACGGTAAGTAATGTATTTTCCCGTATTATACTAGTACATTATGCAACGAGGCTACGATGGCAATTATTAAAACACGAGTATGTTTATAAAACGAGCGTAGCGAGTTTTATAATTTCCATACGAGTGTCTTAATTACTATTATATGTGAGTTGCATACGACTGTTTATGTTTGACGTTAATTATAACTTTATTATATGTTTTAACATGCATATTCATAAATATCTGTGGGATTCATTCACTTCAGTTAGTGAACAGCGTGCGCTGGTTTTGCTTACTGGACAGAGCGCATGCGTGGGTCAAAGAAGCAGAGACCATTTACTATGCTTGGCAATGCTATTGTTTACAGCCTGCATGATGTTTAGTGTCGATCAAGACTAGCATTCACTAATATTGTCACCGAAGTCGTTTGAAAGCAATACGCTGTTTATAAATTGGAGTTGGGGATATTAAGGTACAGTGCTATTTCTTGTCTCATATTCGTCAGTTTATTTACGCGAACATAATTCTGGTACGGTGCACTTTCCATGTCGGTAATTTATATAGAAGGATGCTGTGTTGCTAACTTCTGGACGTAGATTCACAAATTTCTTGCAAATGTCATAGTATTTTCTTGTTAGGTACCGTAAAAGTTCGTGCTGATTTTGTCTTTGTGTTTGGGATTGTAACTACAATGGTTGATCCGATATCCAATTTGAACTATCAAATCATTTAATTCATGTCCGACATGTTGGATTTCGAGCGCATACGCGAAGGTATCCTTACCTAATTGGTCAATGAACGAGCTCTGATTGGCTGGAGAAACTGTCTCATAATGTAAAACAGTACTATAATGATTATCATTATGATACAGTTTTCTGACGTATAATATTTACATTTCGACATCGTCGAACATTCCTGTACAGTATTATACAATCTATACAGGGTGTCCCACCTAACTCTGCGACCTCAAATATTATCGAAATGAAACAAGATGTGATAAATCTACTTGCACAGGAATGTAGCCACGTCAGGGGGTCACACAATGGGAGGATATGCACAATCCAGGAAATTATAACAATACCACTTTTAACGCAAAGTTACCTTTTTTTTAAATAGAACATACATGTTTTTTCTAGCAAAATCAATAGTAAACATACAATTATTGATAACAGAATTGGTTTCACTTCTCTAAACCTCGTACCTTCTGAAATAACTAAGGTTGTAGGTAACTAACCAACGACAGTTGAGTATCAATGTTTGGTGCGGTATCACTGGCAACCGTATTGTAGGTCCCTATTTCTTATCAGGGAACACTAAACGAACAGCGATATGCATCATTTCTTCAAGTCACGTTACCCCTTCTCATGGAGGACGTGGGATTGGAAACTCGTGTATCAATGTGGTTCCAGCTTGATGGGTGCCCCGCACATTTCGCACGTGTTGCCAGAGATTTAATGGATGAGAAGTTTCCAAATCGGTGGATAGGACGTGGTGGTCCTGTGAGATGGCCAGCACGGTCCCTCGACTTGACGCCATTAGACTACTTTCCCTGGAGCGCAATGCAAGATAGTCTATCAGGAAGTCCCAACTACAACAGCGAATATGCAACAGCGTATTACTTCGGCGTGTGCGGAAATATCTGTGGAAACACGGGGACCAGTACAACGCTCTGTTGTTCACCGTCTACAGAAGTGCAGTGATGCAAACGGTGGTCACATTGAACATCCGCTGAAGTGACACAGTTTCATCAGTTAAGATGTTACTGCTTACTTGTGAATGTCTCTTCCGTGCTGGATGTAATTTAAAAACATGACGTTTCTTTAAGCTATAGGCCACAAGTTTGTTTAGGAAATCGGTAATTGTACATTTTGAACTATGTGTACAGTTCTACACATTTGTTAAACTTGACAAACAGTGTCTCCATTGCCATCCTCTACAACGTTAGTTATTTCAGAAGTTACGGGGTTTAGAGATGTGAAACCAATTCTGTTATCATTAATTTTATGTTTACTCTTGATTTTTCTAGAAAAAACATGTATGTTCCATTTAAAAAAGGTAACTTTGAGTTGAAAGTGATATTGTTATAATTTCCTGGATTGTGCATATCCTCCCGTTGTGTGACCCCCTGACGTGGCTACATTCCTGCGCAAGTAGATTTTTCAAATCTTGTTTCGTTTCGATAATATTTGAGGTCGCAAAGTTAGGTGGGACACCCTGTATAATACTAGTATCATATAAATCATATTACATATATCTCCATTATGAAGGGTGATAAGAAACTAAGGTTACAAAGTCTGCAGTAAAACGTGTAGGCCTATATTTTATATCATACAGCCATTGAGAGTACATACATTAGGTTATAGTTTCCATATCGGTTTAGGCACTTGCCGTTTCGTGGAATGAGTTTGAATAGTCCCTCATGGTAATCATCCTGTCCTAGCGTGTTGATTCACGCTGTCGCGAAGTGTTTCACCTCCTCGTCTGAGGTGAATCGTCCACCTCGTAGGTGCTCCATCAAGTGAGGAAACAGGTGAAGGTCGCTTGGAGCGAGGCCAGGACTGTAGGAAAGGTGGTCAATGATGTCCCAGCGAAACCACTTCAACAGCGTGGTGGTCTTCTGGGTTGTATGAGGTCGTGTATTGTCAGGAAGAAAGATGGATATATCGAGATAAACACCAGTATTTTGAAATGATATAAGAGTTTAATATGACCTCCGTGGCTTACGCTGTAGCACGCCAGCCTCTCGCCGCTGGTTCCGTGGTTCAAATTCCCGTCACTGCAAGTGAGATTTGTGCTGGACAAAGCGGAGACAGACAGGATTTTCTCCGGGTAATCCGGTTTTCCCTGTCACAAATTTCATTCCAGCAACACTCTCCACTGTCATTTCATTTCATCTGTAATTCATGTAATCATTTCCCCAGGGGACTGCGACTGGCTTCGGCAGCCGGCACAGTTCATATCCTCGCCACAAGATGGGGGCTTCATTCATTCCATTCCCTGACCTGGTCGACTGGAAGCAGGCTGTGTATTTTCATTCATAAGAGTTTAAAACAGCCTCCGTGGATTAGGCTGTAGCACCGCTGGTTCCGTGGTTCGAATCCCGGTCACTCCATGTGAGATTTGTGCTGGACAATGCGGAGGCAGACAGGTTTTTCTCCGGGTACTCCGGTTTTTCCTGTCCCAAATTTCATTCCAGCAACACTCTCCACTATTATTTCATTTAATCTGTCACTCATTTAATCATTGCCCCCAGGGGAGTTCATAGCCACTAGATGGGGGCAGGCTGTGGATTTCCATAAGAGTTTAAACATTCGCCCGAGTTGTACAGAAATCTTCAAACAAGGAATCAAGTGATAGGCCTTTCTGTCTCAGAAAGAAGGAAAACTTAATAATAAATAAATACAATGACTAGTATTGATGAACGAAACTACTGTATTTACATGTCTCCCACGCCGTACCCCAGACCCCACCAGACACGCCCATTTCGACCAGCTTTATTCTTTATGTTCAGAGAACTGTACTATAATGAGGCTCATTATAGTACAAGTTTTCATTATGATACAGTTTCTCCCACCAATCAGAGCTCAAGAAACAGTTGTGTGACCAATTAGGTGATGATAGCATCGCACCTGTGCTCACTTCCATGGCCCCCTATTTTAAATATTATTTCACTGTGCGGCGAGTGTCATAGTGAGGTATTCCAGGAGGCCATGGTCAAATACAAGGTATTCTATGCGTCCCATGCACTCTGTTCAGTACATAAAACTGGTGAAATCTTGACAGATATTTATGAATATTTATGTTCGATTATAAAATAGTTATAATTATCGTCGAACATAAACAATCGTATGCAACTCACCTATAATGGTAATTAAGACTCGTATGGAAATTATAAAACTCGCTATGCTCGTTTTATAAACATACTCGTGTCTTAGTTATTGTCATTATTGGCTCGTTGCATAATGTACTATTGTAAATTAAAATACACCACTATCTCGAGACCACCTCGTGGTGTAGCGACTAGCATGCTTGGCTGTCGCCTCGGAGGTCCGGATTCGATCTCTGGCTCTGCCATAATATTTAATTCTGGTCTGAGTGGAGTGCTGTACCGGAGTACACTCACCCTCCTGAAGCAAAACTGAGTAGAGGCGGGTTCGATTCCCACTTCAGCCATCCAGGAAGCGGTTTACCGACGTTTCCCACTTCTACTCAAGGCAATGCCGGGATGGTTCCTAACCTATGGCCACGGCCGCATCCTCCCTAATCTTCACCTGAATTACACATACACGCACTAATACATCCATTACAATAACTCAGGTTATCAGTCATAATTCCACCCTCACCCAAGTACATGGGCCTAAATGGCCACGATGTCAAAGCCCCTCAAATGAAACAACAACGAAAAGCTATGATGTCAACGGATTTTTTTTCTGTAGAAATGCTTTCCCTGCCTTAGCCAACCTACTTTTTGATTTATCCTCTTTGCTTCATCCATCACTGGTTATTTTGATTTATAATTAGCAGTAATCTCCTACTTCCTTTAGCGTTTCACCTGCTGATTTGACGTCAATAGGTGATTCTGATTTAATTAGGCTGCATTCCATTTTTTATTTTTGCAAAAAAATGGAAGTAGACTTATGAGATCTACACATGGCCAAAAGTCGTGTGTTTGTCGGTGTGTGTGTGAGTGTGTGTGTGTACTCTGTATGTCTGTCTCCCTCCCCTATAAATTGAAACTCGGTGAAACCAAATTGAACAAAATTTGGTACAGAGGTAGCACTCGCAAAGGATACCTCAGTGTCATATTTTATATCAGCACCATCTTTACAAAAACTGAATGCCGGCCACTCAAACGTTCAAAACGTAAAATCAAATTACAACTAAACTAATCATCCGATCTCTACCAAATTTGCTAACAACATACCTTTGTATAGGACGCGTCTTTTGCCCAATCTACAAGGTCATTAGCCGTGTCATTTCAGGATGGCGGCCGTGTGAATTATGCAACCATTCTATTCAATAGCTTAAGACCCACCAATTCCGATTATCGAGCCATGGGTGGTTTAAGCTATCCTAAAGGACGTGATGCGTTATTTATTATAATTTAATATTATAATATTACACTGTATGAGTGGCTTAAAAGAGCTGAGTCGTCTCAGTCACATGACAAGATGGCAGCTGACCTCTTGTGCCTGTTCTATATTTCAGTAGATTTAGTATGTTGTATGCGATATAGCCTACTGATACAAATAATATAAACTTTGTATGAAATGATTTATAATGAAGATGTACTTTAGTGAAGAAATCATTTATTTCAAGACATTATTTGTTAACACGTTGTATCTAAGTCAGTTAATAACACTCAGGTGTTAAGGACATGGTCGGCTCTGGGCTACCACGGTTGTCTCTCACGCGGTTGACTGGAGCTCAAATACATCTAGAGTTAACTTTTTATTTTACTTGAATTCTTTTACAACTGATGTGCACGAGCTCCTTACACAGAGAGAGGCCCCGAGAAATCTCGGTTTTATAGACATCATTGTTTTCGGTCTTCTTGCGACATCTCTTGACCATGTATTGAACTATTTCGGACTGCACATTGATTAGAATAAATCGTAGATGTATAGGCTATCTGCCACTTTCCTTTTATTCACGCCCTTCTTTTATTCTTTGATTTTGTTTCGAACGTCGACTTTCTTTCTGCCAGTTCAGTCAATGGTAAGATGGAGCGTTCGCCTAATTCAGTGTTAGCTGACTACGATATTTCAAAAGAATTGTATGCCGACGATCGTTCAAATGGAAATAGTGATATTGAATTAGTGGAAAGTGAATGTGAGAGTGATAGTGGAAGTGATATTCGAGCCCCTACACGCCGTAATTTACCTAATGTGCCTATTTATTCAACTGACCTTGCTTGTAGACCTATCTAACCTCTACCGTGATCAAAACATTCACAATTATAAACAATCACCACACACTCAAGTGCTACTAGGAGCATGGGTGAGTACTCATACCAAATTTGAAGGTAAAATCTTGACTAGTTTAATATTTATGTACATTTTTATAATCAAGTGCACTCTAGTATGCTCAGTAGAAAAATGTCAGTCCACAGGGTATGTGACAAGCTCAAGCATCCGGTCACCAATGTGTTAATAATCACAGCCCCAGCATCGCACATAAGCAGAAGACATTAGAAAAAAGAGAATAGAAGAACAAGATACACGTCATCAACCACAGCCTTCCCAATGCCTCTGTTCGGTGCTGTCCTCTTGCGGATTACGTGGGTAATTGTCCCAAACATTCTGCTTTGTGAATCCCTGGCCTCCTGAAGTAATGCAATTTTGTATTACTTCAACTTGTAGCCACGACCGTGCTCCGATTACCTTTAAGCACTACCAGCTGGATTGCCTCCCTCCTGGCTGCTTTAAACTGTCTGCTCATTCAACACTCAGAGGCGTACAAGATATAGGCTATAACCTAATAATTCACTGCTAGGTTGCAGCACCAACCTACTGTGATCGGCGCGGATTTTTCAAGGCGAAGATACCCGAAACGAAGGATTCCTAAGTTTGGAGGCTTAATATCGATATTATCTGACGTGAATGGATTACAATAAGTTAGTAGTTTTGTTATTCAATCATCATAAAGTGTATAATATTGATTTTGACACCTGTGGGCTAATTATCAATATAAAAGAAAACAAACAATACATGGTGGTAGAGGTGGTAGTTTTAGGGATGAGGCCAAAGAGTTATAAGTACACCCATACATTTAGCAGAAAGTAGGCTATAAGTTCTTTGCAGAACATCTTGTTTTTGTTTTACATTTATTGCTTTTCATCGTGAATTATTTCCTCAAGACGGAGTCCATACCATTTAAAAACTCATTCAAATCTTGTGATGAATCGGCTAAGATGTAGATTATTCTAATCATTTGACCACATCTGTTCTGTGCTCGCGATGCAAGTGAATTGATATTAGAGTAGTGTGCTTCATCTTAGAAAGTGGCAACGATGAGGATGGAATTGAATTGCTATTTGAATGAATAGCTGCATATCGGACAGTTAATTACATAGAGTGGCATTGTTCCTTCATTCTTACTTGATGAATGCTCAGTGCTATTCTCACTGAAGCCAGCTAGTCAGTCAGACACACACACACATACAGGCTGAGGAAAGCCTGTCCAGCCGCTTGAACAGGATCTGCACGCGTAACAACCTGTTACAACTTGGAGGCCAGCTCAGCTTATTATCCAGCAATAATAAGAAGGGATAGTCCCTTGGCCCTTGACGAGGTCCACACCCACTCATAGAGACACGGTGATAGCCATCTACGTGCCTGCCATGATTATCGCCATCTTGTTTGCCTTGTTCCTTTTCTCAGCCACGTACTGTTCCTTCGTTTCTCTTTTAATTAACTTGTTGCAAGGATCAAGCGAACGACTTACAGAATATACGCACCTGTGGCACGCGAAACTCTTGACCTCTGAACTGGTCTCAAACTGCTCGTGAGCACAGCAAGTTTCAGGGTGTTGAACGTGAAGTGCTGCAGGTTTACAGCTGTAATTTTAACGTCATATTAGCGATCATATCGCGCTATGATGAGCTAAGTTGTAATACAACATGCCACGGTTCTTCATTTCACTAGAAGAGAAGGGCCAGAGCGTGAGATTGTAAAATTGAGCGATGCGTCTGCCGTTGGCTAATGTCTGGGCTCGGGCATGGGGGACATATTTAGTTCTCTGTCACATTCAACAAGTAATAGGCTACATTCATTAAGATTTAGCTAATCAAATTCTTCGATGAACATATTTAATTAAAATTTTAATAAGTAGTTCCTTGAAGAACTAAATAGCCTATTTTCTTATATCCTACTTATGTTAATTGCCTCTATGAACATACGAAATTTCAGTTTGATTGCTATCATAGATTAGTAGATATCGAGAACCGTCTAAATATTTCGGATGGTCGCCATGTTGGATTTTTATATATGTAGGCAAAAGAGTTATGTACTATTAGATGACGATTATTGCGTAGGTTCTTTATTCAATCGTTGACTTCGATTGCATGATTATGCCACAAGAAATAAAAAATTATTTTGAAATTTCACTTTGCCACCATCTTAAGGTTATGTAAACAATTGAAATAAATTAGATGTCAGTGCATTAAAATGTCTGTAAACATTTTCCCTACCATGTTTCACAGCGCTCGGATGGTTACATTGCGAGAAAAGTCTATTTAAAGGTTTCAACTTCGCTTGGCCTCGATGTTCCTTTTGTACATACCAAAGTAATACTTATTATCTTACCGAGTTTCATTGAAATCACTCCAATCGTTTAGATTTTATTAGGGGAGGGGAGGGGGGCTCACAGACACACACACATACACACACACGGACTAGGGTTGATCTCATAAGCTTATTTTTTTTTTCATAAATATAAATAGGCTAATATTATCCTTCGTTAATACAAACTGCCTTGTCAATAAAACATTTTTTAAGGGACACTTGCAATTTGCTTCCCACTAAAAAAATGCGTGTGAGACAAAAGTAGAAAATGGTATCTTAAACAATGTTTAGCCTTTCCGTACCATTTAGAAGAACATAGAACAAGAATAAAATAGAACATATGCCTATCATGCGTAATAGCCGTCATAATTTTTAGTCTACTTTTCACATTTTGCAAAAATGAGGAAAAAGTAGACTTATGAGATCGACAAATGTGTGTCTGTCTGTCTGTCTTCTGTCCTTCTGTCTGTCTGTCTGTCTGTCTGTCATTCTGTCTGTCTGGCTGTGTGTGTGTGTCCCCCTATCAACTCCTAAACGGCTGCTGCAATCGGAACGAAATTTGGTAGGAGTAAAGATCTATACCTGAATATCTCACGGCCATATTTGAAAATGATGTTAGTGCTACCAACTGCTGAAAAATCGCAATTGAAATTTGAGCTCCATGTTGGATATCATGGAAGGTATGAATGGGAGCTATTTCAAAATTGGCACACGTATAGATAATAATATTTCAGTTTAATTTCCAGGAGGCCATACATGGCAGTGTTGCCAAAATGATTATAAGCCTTCTGATAAGTCCAAATTTTAAATGCATATAACTTCTACACTATCAATTGGATTTCAACCAAATTTTGTATGTGCTAAGTGTACATAAATAGATATGACTGAGCGTATTCTTAAAAGCCACCAGGGCTGCCAACTGTTAATAAATGCTCTCAATTTTTTAATCCAAATACCCCATATATCAGAAAGTATTCAAGCCAACAGCTCGAAAGTTTGCACACGTATAGTACCTGATATTCTATATTAATTTGGAGTAACTTATATACGTCAGTGCTACCAACATGATTCTAAGCCTGCTGATAGGTTCAACTTTAAATACATGTAACTTCCATACTATCATTTGGATTTCAACCAAATTACGTATGTGCTATGTGTACCATGACAGATGTGACTATGCGTATTCTTATGAACAACCAGGACTGCCAACTGTTAATAAATTATGTCTATTTTTGTTACCTTAATATTAATATATCAGAAAGCATGCAAGCCAATAGCTCTAAACTTTGCACTCGTATAGTACCTGGCATTCTAGATTAATTTTGAGTAACTAATATACGCCAGTGCTGCCAACATGATTCTAAGCCTGCTGATAGGTCCAATTTTAAAATGCATGTAACTTCTATACTAACTAATGGATTTCATTCAAAATTGACACAACAATAGATCATTTTATTTCAGATTATTTCTGACCAATACATGTATGTCATTGTTGCCAACATGATTTTACGCGCGCTTTTAGTTCCTATGTTTAACTGCATGTAACGTCTATGCTATCCATTGGACTTCAACCAAATTTTGTATTCTGTACCTTAAGAGATGGAACTAAGAATATATTCATCACCAGGGCTGCCAACTGTAGTTCACTATTCGGCTACACTATGCCAGGTATACAGTATTTCGAACTAATTAAAAATTTCGATATTACCAACTTAATTTCGTCATTATTCTAGATAGATCCATATAGATTAATCATTGGCACGAATATTAAATTTTAAGAAAAGTAGGCTCTTTAGTTCGTCACGGAACTTCTTGTTTTCTATAATATATATTACACAGTATCACAATATTATATGCAGGTGTCACTTGACAGTTATTATTATAGCCCTCGGTCAGTCAACACAAAATAATTCCAAATACTGGAATACGTGAAAACAATATGTTCAGCAAAGCTTATATAGCCTTTTTTCTCCTAATTGTATAGGTATAGTTATAACTCTCGGTTCTTATCAAGGAGTACAATGCAATGTTCGTTGTAGTAGCATGTTGAAATATATTGTACGTTATACTATGCTAATGATTACAGTGCTTACTGGACCTATTATCGACTGCGTAACTCAATGTGGTACTTTTGTCGAGTGGTGGTCCGGCACCGTGGCTAATTGGTTAGCATGCTAGGTTGTATTCACGACACTTGATGGCATGGAAGCTTCTGCCAGTACAAATATATACGCTGGTATAAACGCGTCTATTTCCGTGTAATTTGTACCTTCTAGGCAAAGTTCTGCCTTCCATGATGGATTTCAAACAGCTCACAGAATTGAACAGGTGCCAATTTTCCCGGTGGTTTTCAGGGAAGATGGAGTACAACAACGAATCTAATTGCTTTTCTTGTTGAAATGCAAGCGGTAAAATAAACAAATAGATTTGTTATGTTGGTAGACCTACTAAATTAATACATAAGAATAAAACTATATTTTCTTTAAATAGCGTCTGTGCGAAAAGCCCTTGTTATATTCAGTCAATACAGAACGTGTTATATTATTATAATTATTATTATCACCATTATTATGGGGTAAAACTATGCTATTTAAATTCTAATAGTTATCACGAATAGTATCCGTCCATGGTTGTGAACAGGAACTAGGGAAAATACAAATTTAAATAACAGAAGGAAAGTAGGGAAATTTCTCTATCGATGTTTATAATTTTAATCATTCTCTTAGACCATGTGAATAAAACTACGTTTTTTTTTTTTTAGCGTATGGCTTTTGTGCCGGGAGTGTCCGAGGACATGTTCGGCTCGCCAGTTTTGTAGCTGCTTCGAGACGGACACCCAATGGGTCAGCTACAAGTACCGTTGGGGAGGGAAGGAGGGAAGTTGGACGAGGAGTTGGAATGTAGCGGCTGTGGCCTATGGTTAGGGACCAACCCCGGCATTTGCCTGGAAGGAAGATGGGAAACCACAGAAGACCATCTTCAAGGTTGCCGGCGGGGGGATTCGAACCTCCTCGCCTCCCGGATGTGAGCGACTGCCATCTGTCATGCCGTAACCACCACGGCTAACTCACCCGGTAAAACTACGTTGAAAATTTGCTATACGAGGTAGGGAGGAAATTATAAAAAACAAAGATAAAGTAAAAACTTCCCGCCCTTGGATAGTCTTGATTTTCAGTTCAGTAGGCAAGCACGATAGAATTCGGATCTCTTTGTTATACATTACAGTGCGTATTGCGAAATATTTCAGATTTCAGTTAAATGTTTTAAATACCGATTGGAATGCATTCATTCAGTGTGTGGCATGATATCAACTTTATTTAAAGCAAGCTTCCCGCCCGGCACGTGTACTGAACAGAATCATGCAGGTTTTTACCACCTATCACAACAGATTAGTATGTAATTTCTATTATAACGTGTGCTATTGTGGTGTCTCTATTAGTGTGTATAGGCCTACTTGTAATTGAAAAGGAACCACCTGCGGTTAATTTACCTCTTGCATTTCAACAAGAAAAGCAATTAGATTCGTTGTTGTACTCATTCTTCATGTGTTTTGTATGAGCTTATACATGGAAAGTTTTTCCTTTGTGAAGTTTTGTTGGACAGGCTGAGGAAGGGGGAGTATTAGTTCCCGAAACTAGTCCCTGTAAGTAGTTAGAAATAAACAGTATTGAAGGCGGAAAATCTATTATTCTTTCAAAGTTATAGTTACGTCAATACGGACCTGAATAATCGACATTAAGAAAGATACTCGTGGCGTAAGGATATCCGAAGGTGGCGTTGTTGCACATCAGAAGAGGCCTTTCATGCAGCAATGTCAAGATCACAGCTAGCTATGGGCATCGTCAACCTCCGTTCGGAGACGACGTCTTAAGAAGAAGAATAATCACTAGTCTTAATAAAAAAAACAAGAATCTGACAGTAAACGAATTTTTTTCAGTTTCCAATTAAAAAGTATCCTTGTTAATGCAGAATGTCACACGTTTTGTTTTGATCACTTTATTCTAGTTTTCGTGTGAATTTAGTCCAGAGAGATTGAAAGTCGGATAATATTGATTTTCCACTCTTGAACTATTTAAGGATTCGTGGTCAATGGATTGAAATCATCTGATTTGGAGGATACATTCCAAAGTGAATTTTAAAAAACAAAAAAAGATACGAGCCTTACAGTAGTCGCATATGATGTGTAACATCTGACATGTTATCCTACTCGTATACTACACAGCTTGGACATTCTTAAAATGTTAATTTACACTCTATTTTCATACTGGTACTATGATGAATGTATAGATTGAATTGGAGATATGCTACTGTCACATTTGTGGCGCAGCGGTCAAGCTGTTAGTCTCTCACCAAGGTAGACCGGGTTTGCTTCCCGGTCAATACATGTGAGATTTACGAATTGAAATGCCATGTCCTGTGGTTCGCATTCCACGTAAAACGGAGGTACCGTGGATCATGATCGTGGGATTAACGGACACGCAAAACTACAAGCTTCCTTACTTCCTTTTACATTAATAATTCATAATAACAGAGTGACACCCAACGTCGACAGTACTCTCAAATACTGTGAGCACATTCCTCAGTAACTATAACATTCATTATTCTCAAGGCTCTCATACAGATCGTCGTAAACAATCGAAACATGGCTTCCTACAATCATGAAATGACCTAGTCTCACATATGATGAAAACACAGCTTTTATTCCACTCATATAACGACATTCTGTTATGCATTTAATATTTGACTACTCACCCACAGCTTGACAATAATGCCGCTTACTTAAATGTCATTTGTCGTCTTTGTCCTACCCCATGTGATATTCAACCTAGAACGTGAAGCTTCATAAACTGCTCAATGACAAATGAAAGTCGATGAAACATTTGCCACTGTGCTCGTCAAACCAGTGCCTGCTAAATGCACTGCCTACTGTATTGCCATAACATTCTCGCGCTACAGCGCACACACTGCCTTGTTTCCAATACACACATTTTCAATTGTACATCCAGCTGGCAGTGCGTCTTCACTTCCGTCCGATCCACTTCCAATCGATCCACTTCCTCCCGATTCACTTCCGTCCCATTTTTCTGGCAGTGCGTCTTCACTTCCGCCCGATCCACTTCCGTTCGATCCACTTCCGCCCGATTCACTTCCATACCCAATTTTCAAAATCACTCCCACAAAACTATCCAGCAACCGAGCGGAAAGATGTTACACAGAAAAATCGGACCCAGCTCAGGTGTCCCTCGGAATCTCAAATTTTGAAAATTTGCACATACAATTCCCCATGGGAAACGTTGTAAGTCCACAGAGGAGTAATCATTATTAAGCAGAGTAATAAAAATAAAAATAAAATGATTTTGAATAAAACATTGTGATTGATGTAAATTCTTTATATGAGTCTAATAATTTGCACACCTCTGTACCTGCTACGTAACTAGGCGGACTCATGTTTAAGTTCTACGCTATTAGGGAAATTCTGAAATTAATAATCTTATGTACCAAGTAGTAAACAATACTCTGGCAATCCTAGATTAGTAGTAAAAGGGTAATGTTTTCCCAAACTGAAAGTTTTCTGCTCTGGAAACGAAGGGACGGATGAAAAGAGAAATAAGAACACTAACTCAATAGTTATAATGTTATTGGTTTTTCTTCCCTTCTAACCACTCTGTCTTTTCGAGTTGCAAACTTAATACAGTAAGTGCTGTATTCACTTATATTTACTGATATAGTGTGTATATTGTTTTGTTAGCCTACTTTCCTCATTTTGCAAAAATGAGGAAAAAGTAGACTTATGAGATCAATCCGGGAAAATGTGTGTGTGTGTGTCTGTCTGTCCTTCTGTCTGTGTGTCTGTATGTCTGTCCTTCTGTCTGTCTGTCTGTCTGGCTGTGAGTGTGCCTCCCCTATCAACTCCTAAACGGCTGCAGCAATCGAAACCAAATTTAGCATGGGTAAAGATGTATACCGGAGTATATCATGCCCATATTTGAAAATGATGTCAGTGCTACCAACTGCTGAAAAAACTGTTATTGGTTTTACGTCCCTGTTGACTACTGCTGCTTTTAGAGACGCCAGAGTACCAGAATTTTGCCCAGAAGGGGATCTTTAACGTCCCAGTAAATCTACTGACATGGCTTCCTTGCATTTGCGCACCCTCAAATGCCAGCTGACTGCGCCAGGATTTCAACCTGCAACATTGGGCACAGCAAGCGAGAACGTTACTGCGGAGCCACGCAAGCAGCTGGAACGAGAAATAAGGGCAGGCCCAGAAGAAGATGGAATGACATTATCCGAGAAGACCTGAAGGAGAATAAGTTAGAGGAAGATGATGTGTGGGACAGGAAAAAGTGGAAATGAACGGCCAGAAACATCGACCCCGTCTGAAGTGGGAGAAGAAGAAGAAGAAGCGTCATAGATTGGAAGTTTAACTTTCAGAAGACATCCTGGATCAATATGTTCCACACAGTCTCTCCTGCGATCTTGTTTCTCGAACTCCTTATGAAAGCGTGGAGCAGAAGGAGTGGCTACTGTTGTGATAAATGATCGGTCTGTGCCGTACTATACAATGTGTGCTATCGCGATCGCAATAAAATGAAGGGAGCCAGTCGGTCTATATAAGGCTGTCTGTGATAATCGATTCAAAATAAGATCTCAGCTCTCATTAAATTAGGATTGTCACGCACTGTTCTGGTTGACAGAACAAACCTGCTTATTGCTGCACAATGGGTTTCATGGTGACTGAAGATAAAAGGGACACCGCCGTGCGAGACAGAAATTTTAAAATAAAAATATGCCTACCGTTGCACCTAAAAATATATTTGTTATAGTGATAAAAGAATCCAAACATAAAACTGGCTTACAACATAGCTCTCCTTACAGGGGTCATGTTTACTGAATAAAATACTAAAATGTAGCCGCTTTTGGGATTTGAACCCGAATCTCCTGCTGTCGGGCAAGTGTGTTTAGCCAGTTTGAGTTGAGGCAACGCTCCAACCATTTAATTTTCAAGTCGTGTTCACCAGATACAGTATGATCGCTCCAAGGAGAGCTATGTTCAAAGCCATTTCTACGTTTTAAATCCTTAAGTCAGGTTAAAACTTTGTGGCTCTGTGTGTGTCGCCTAGGATATCAAAAATATGTATTCGTCATTCCGGAAGCCGCAGCAAGAGCTCCTTTCAACTTAAGATTTGTAACTGACTAAAAGAACCTGCCCATACAGCAAGAGATTCGGGTTAGAATCCCAAATGCAGTAAAATATTCAAGTCCTACTCAGAAACAATTCTCATTCTTTATTCTTCATTCTTCATTCTTCCTTCTTCATTCTTCATTCTTCATTCTTCATTCTTCATTCTTTATTCTTTATTCTTTATCCTTAATCCTTAATCCTTTATCCTTAATTCTTTATCCTTTATTCTTTATTCTTTATTCTTTATCCTTAATTCTTTATCCTTTATTCTTTATTCTTTATCCTTTATTATTTATCCTTAATTCATTATCCTTTATTCTTTATTCTTTATTCTTTATTCTTTATCCTTTATTCTTTATTCTTTATCCTTTATTCTTTATTCTTTATTCTTTATTCGTTATTCTTTTTTCTTTTTTCTTTTTTCTTTTTTCTTTATTGTTTATTCTTTATTCTTTATTCTTTATCTTCTTACTTATACTTACAATTTATATTCTTTATATTATTAATCTTATTCTTTTTCGTATTCTCTTTCTTTTCCTTTTCCTCTTCCATTTCCTTATTCTTTCCCTTATTATCTTCCTTATTCTTTTTCTTAATCTTTCTCTTATTCTTTTTCTTATTCTTATCCTTATACCAACCACCTATCTTTGAACTTGCTTCAGCGCCCCCACGACAGTCGTGGTGTGAAACTTGACGCGTGCGGCTACTCCGCGGAGTACAAATAAAGAATTCAAACGTGGGTTTCAATGCTGTTTTCTTGCACCAGTCACCCACTTGGCTTCCTCGACCACAAAAGCATAAACCTAACTAATGCAATGCTGAACAAGTTGTTATCATAAACCACACATGTAATTTAGGTGTCGTTGTAATGTACGCCAGAGAACAAGCTGCATTCCAGTAAGCGCAATAAAAATATTCTTTTCAATTTACGAGAACTTAATTTTCTCCTTGATTTGCTCTCGATTTATCTAACGTGCGGAATAGCTAAACTTTGCTCTAGCTTAATTTATTGCGTCAATTAAATCAAGCTAAGAGTATACTAAACTGGAGCTAACCTAACACGTAAAGTCCTTGGCCTAATAGGAATATATTAGAGCCAGGCAATTATTGTGAATATGGGGCTACGCCCCGAAGATCACATAAAAACTGGTATGTTACATAGCTAAAGTGTAGCGAGGCGGTCCGGCCGGATCTGCTCATGCCTTAGGCATTTCAGCCGCCAGTGAACCTCAAAGGAGCTGTCAAAGGAACGCGGATGACTATCAAGACTTGTCTTCCGTGGAATGGGCGCCACCTAGAGTCAGAGGTGCACTGACGGAGGGGGTGCTTTAGGTCCGAGAATCTCCAGAAGCCCATCTCGAGGAGGTAATAAATTTTGGGATTTTTCTTAACCGTTAGTAGTTAAGCATTATTGGATGTGGGCATCATCATTATCATATTCTAAAGGCCTTGTCGATGCAACCACACTCTTCTGTCGTTGGCGGTTCGTTTCAGTTCCATGAAATTGTCACATCCCATTCTGTTCTTGATGTCTTCCAGATACTTCGTCCTAGGCCGTCCTCTTCCTTTCTTTCCCAGCATCTTCCCTTCAAGAATGTTAACGATGGAAGTGTTGTGTCTGATGACATGTCCAATAAATTTTATTTTTCTCTTTCCCATTTTCTTTCATTAATCTTCTCTCTTCTTCGACTTCCCTTGAGACTTCCAGGTTGGCTTTTCTTTCCATCCAGCTCGTTCTTGTCATTATCCGCCATATCCACATTTCAGCAGCTTCAAGTCGATTCTTTTCCAATTTCCCCCGAGTCCAACATGTTCATAGCATAGACTATTAATCTGTCAACTTTTGCAAATCTTTTAGGCTTTTGCCGTGTCAGTTGCGGAATTTTTCCTTGGTGTACCTACACTGCCAGCCAAAAAAAAGCGTATTAATTGGATATTTTCAAAGAATTAACACACAATTATTTTATTTGCATTATATCGAAACTTTAATCCAAGGAAAATAAACAGCAACTTCATTTTAAAGGAAAGATAATTTCACTTAAAAGTTTACTTTCTGATGAGTATAAATGACGTTCTTTGATTTTTGGCAATTTTTTATAAACATAGTTCAGTGCAGGCAACGAGGTTGGTAGCAGCGCGGGAACGGACCACACATCGCTCAAACAGCTAAGTGCACAATCCACAATAACCTGACCATTTAATAACTAGCAAGCTAACTTGAAGCTCTATCACCACTATCAGTATCTCAACAAAAAATCACATAGGCTATAACTAAGAAAACTTGACTAGTTGTTCTAGTTTTAATTACTACTGCAAATAAATGAGTGTATTTATTGTCCTGTAAATACCATCACACATACTTGTAGACATATTACTGTATTTAACCCGTTATAGGGCAGACTAATTTTTTCTAATTTTTATTTCAATTGTTATTATTTAAATTTTCATATCAGATCTAATTTTTATCATTTTATTTATTTTAATTTCAATTTTGTTATTAGTTATTATTAATTTTATTTAAATACATTTTAAAATTGTCTTTATTTATTATTATTAATTTTATAATTTTAACTTTATATTTTATAATCTTAAGTCTATTTTAATTCGTATATTTATGTTTTATTCTAATTTGCATAGTTGTTTTATTTTATTGTTTACTTTTAATATTTTTGGCAATATTTAATAATTGAAATTTTATCCAGCACCATAGTTCAAGGAGACAGATATAATATTTGCCTTTCAAAAATATTACATCTACAAGAAACTTGGTTATAATATGGCTAAAATTACAACTATTAGCACCTATGATAATAACCTACAAACTCTATTTATAATAGGTGGTTAATAGGCTATATAAACCACTATCCTATAAAGGGTTAGGCTAATAGCCTAAGTGTAAAGGTTCTGATGATGATCGCTTGACGATTGAAACTGGTCATCCAAGTGTATTTATTAATCTCATGTAAATGTTTTTCAGGATTAGGGAACCACGCATTACAATTGGGTACAATCGTGATGACCCACTTAAAATCATTAAATTTCGATTGCTAAGGCAACACTAAAAGATTGCTACGAACACGATAATGAACAGACGTCGCTACTTAATTTCCAATATTTTGTTCTTAATGCAAAAGCACTACCACTAAAACGCCACATAATATCCTCGCACACTCAAGTGTTCACTCATCTTTACTGCAACCAAACTTCCTGGTTGTCTAGAAACTACTCAATAGCAAGTCATTAGATGAGAGCCCAACAATGCCAAGACAAACCACAATTCTCGTATCCCAATAATAGCGGAAGCGAGAAGCTGTAAAATTAAAGAAATTAAAGAAAATAATAACAATAATAATAATGTTATTGATTTTACGTCCCATTTAACTACTGCGGTGTTTAGAGACGCTGGAGTGCCGGAATTTTGACCCGAAGGGGATCTTTAACATGCCAGTAAATCTACTAACACGGCCCCCTCACATTTGAGCACCCTTAAATGCCAGGTGATTGCGCCAGGATTCAGTTCTGCAAATTTTGGCACAGCAGACGAGATCGTTATTGGTGAGCCACGCAACTAGTCCATTATAATGAACGTAACTATGAAACACATTTTGACAACTTACATTTCCCTAAGTGTTACGGTTATTTTGGCCGGTAGCATAGTTCCAATTTTGTACGCCATATTGGGTCTGCCATTTTAAACTTGCAGCCTTATTTTTGAGGTCAAATTCGTAATCATCAAGGTCAAAAACCTACTAATACCAATTTTTGTCTAATTCATCCTAACTTTATTTTTAGGTTTTGGCCCACCATGTTGAATTATGCAAATTTAATATCAAATTCGCAATCAGCGAGCTGGAAAATCAAATTATACCAATTGTTGTCTACATTGACAAAGATTTGGACTTTTATCCACGTTTTGGGCGAGCTCATTGTTGGTAGCGCTAGTTGTCTTAATTAACGTAATCAGATGATGTTTCTCTTGAAGACCGAAAACAAGTCTCTCCACTAGCTACGTGCTTGTGTGTCCGCAATGGAAACAAACACGGCGTCTTGCTCTGTGTAATGAGGCACATTTCAAAAAGTAATTTGCCGATTACCGACTAAACTATACCTAGTTAGGCCCATTTGTACGCTTTTGATACACCCAGCCAGGACCATCACTGGGATACTGTAGTTGATCATTAGAGACAGTCAAATTTCACGACACGAGAAATCGCAAAAAAAAAAAAAAAAACATTGGTTTATAACATGTCTTACATAAGAAATATCATATAATTACACGTTTCAACTCGCAGAACACTAGCGAAAAATCGCACAAACAATCTAGCCTACAACTCGCAAATTTAGTATATTTTTTGCCGTTATTCGCGAAAAATCGGATTTATTCAGCCATTACAGATCAATTTACTTCTTCTTCTTCCATTTTTCCTGGCAAGTCTTGTCCATTTCCCTCGGTCCCATGCGTCATCTTCCCTTAGATGTTTCTCCCTCAAGTCATCTCGTATACAGTCCCTCCATCTTCTTCTTGGTCTTCTCCTTTCTCTATCACCGTCCACTACCATTACTGTCATTCTCTGTCGTTAAATACATTTGAAAAATTTAGATTGTTTTTTCATAATATTTCCAGATCAAGTTCCAAAACAGAACTGTGTTTGTTGCATCTTGGCTTGCTTCGCCATCGCCATTTTAGGTTTGCGTCCTGTCAGTTATGCAGTCAAAAGTAAGTTTGGAAGAACGACTGTAACAATTTTCGCAAGGTGCCATTACAAAGTCAAGAAATTTGGTGCTGTATAGCCTACGTACATAATCTATACTAATACAGTATAATAAAGCAGAAGAGTTTGTTTGTTTGTGTGTTGAAACGCGCTAACCTTTGGAACTACCAGTCGAATTCGAAAACTTATTAGCCTACTTTTCACATTTTGCAAAAATGAGTAAAAAGTAGACTTAAGAGATCGATCCGGGAAAATGTGCCTCTGTCTGTCTGTCTGTCTGTCTGCCTGTCCTTCTGTCTGTCTGTCTGTCTATCCTTCTGTCTGTCTGGCTGTGTGTGTGTTCCCCCCCTATCAACTCCTGAACGACTGCAGCTATCAAAACCTAATTTGGTAAGAGTAGAGATCTATATCTGAATATCTCACGGCCATATTTGAAATTGACGTCAGTGCTACCAACTGCTGAAAAATCGCAATTGAAATTTGAGCTCTATGTCGGATATCTCAGAAGTTATCCATGCGAACTGTTCCAAAATTGGCAGACATATAGATAATAACATTCCAGATTAATTTTCTGAAGTTCATACATGCCAGTGTTGCCAATATGATTCTAAGCCTGCCGGTAGGTCCAATTTCTAAATGCATGTAACTTCTATATTATCGATTGGATTTCAACCAAATTTCGAATGTACTATGTGTACTACAACACATATGACTGTGCGCATTCTAAAGAGCCACAAGGGCTGCCAACTGTTAATAAATGCTCTCATTATGTTTTAACTCTAATGCCAATATATCAGAAAGTATGCACGCCAACAGCTCTAAACTTTGCACACGTATAGTACCTGATATTCTACCCAAGTTCGGTGTAACTTATATACATCAGTGCTGCCAACACGATTCTAAGCCTGCTGATAGTTCAAGTTTTAAAATGCATATAACTTCTATACTAACAAATGGATTTCAACCAAATTTCGTATGTGCCTTGCGTACCATAACAGTTATGACTATGCGCATTGGTAGGAACCAGAAGGGCTGCCAACTGATAATAAATGTTATCCCTATTTGTTTAATCCTAATATCAATATATCAGAAATGTATGCAAGCCTTCAGCTCTAGACTTTGCACACGTATAGTACCTGACTTTCTAGATTAATTTGGAGTATCTAATATACCTCAGTGCTGCCAACATGATTCTAAACTTTCTGATAGGTTCAATTTTTAATTACATGTGACTTCTATACTAACAATTATTACCAATTGGCAATATAATATATCGTAATTTTTAGATTAATTCTGAGCATCACATACATGCCATTGTTCCCAACATGATTTTACGCGCACTGATAAATCCAATATCAAACAGCATGTAACGTCCATACTATCCATTAGACTTCAACCAAATTTTGTATATACATTCTATACCTTAAGAGATGGAGCTAAGAATATATTCAGTCACCAGGGCTGCCAACTGTAGTAAGTTACTGTATTAGGCTACATTATCTTAGGTGTATTTCAAACTGCGGTATTTAGAAATGTTGGTGTTAGCAACTTGATATAATCATTATTGCAGATAGGTCTATATAGATTGGCATGACTCTTACATTTTAAGAAAAGTAGGCTCTTTAGTTCGTCACGGAACTACTTGTCTTTTTATATGATAGCCAGATTCAAGAGGAATGGTTTAGGCTATGTAGCATTATGCTACACCTCTCAGGTAACCGTAAAGATTGATTTTTGTTCAGTAAATCGGAAGAACAAGCGCTCCTGAACAGCTTCAATAATACCTGTCTATTGTTGCCAGGCAATGCGGGCTGCATCACGTCGCCCCTACCAGTGTTCTGGTGCAGAATTGTGAGCTGCTTATAAATTGGAGTCACGGGGAGTAATAATTAGTACAAAAAGATTTCTTATGCCCCTTAAAACAGTTATCATCATGGCAATAGTATGCCTCTGTAGAAGGGCGATGGTGTTGGTGCAGTATACTGAGGTTATCAGCTGCAATAAGCGTTGGTGCTTTCCGATCCTTATCCTTGAGCGCTCCAGTTTTATAGTAGTATTCATTATCATCCATAAAACAAATAAATCCACCGGGCGAAGCCGGGCACTACTGCTAATAACTCAATAAAGCAATGTGAACAATTTAGTTTCACTCAGGAATTTTTCAAAATCAATTAAGAATTTTTACCCTCATTAACCAAGAATTTTATCCCCTTTCATTCAAGAATTTTGACTGTCTCTATAAATCATGCACTTGGCCCATTATGAAGTAAATACAGAGGTGTGCAAATTGTTAGGCTCAAATAAAGAATTTAAATCAGTCTCAATTTTTTATTCAAAATCACCTATATATTTAAAACACTAAGGTGATTTTTGTTACCGCGAGAATGAGATAACGTCTTAACCGATTGACATCGTAATGCATTCTAACGAGAGCTCTTGGCTTGAAGATTTGCAAGTGTCTTTAAAAGGAAAATATATGTTAGGGTATATTTTAAAATTATTAAAGAAAAATGTAATATTAGTCGCTTCCGCGCTTGCGCACAATGGCTCTATTCCACCAGAGAAATGGCGGATCCCGCCGCGTCTTACTGAGATCTTTGTTTGTGACAAAAAGGGGGGAAATATTGTTGTGGCTCTATGGCTCAAACGTTTAGAGCAAGTATATGTGGAGGCAAATCACTTAATGAGCACAGAGCTATAATCATTCGACTTGATTTACATCTTCCGATAAAACACTTCAATTTTCCAATTTCCAATTCGCTTGGCGTGCTTTATCACAATCAATAAAGCTCAAGGGGAAACTCTGGAACGTATAGGTCTCTCAGGTTTCAGTCATGGCCAGTTATATGTTGCGAAGTCGATCTTTCTTAAAGTTGAAACAGTGTCAAAAAGTAATCGTTCTAAAATGCGTACTATATAAGAGAATCCTTTAGTAAATATTTTCCCAATGACCGTTATGTTTTGACGGGTATCAACTAGTTTTATTTTATTTGTATTGCCCTACTTACAAGGGAAGTGCCCCAGCTCGAACGGCTAAAGCCGACTGGCATTGCGCTTAACATACGAAGATATGTCTGTTCTACTACCCATCACGGGCATTTATCTGTAAAACCCCGCATTTGTGTACAATCAATGTTTGGATGTTACGGCGTCCAAAGATTGCAGACACACAATTCGCAGCAGAAACTACCGTGCAACAGGCAATTCGGACCATTATATTAACAAGAAACAGATATGGCGCAGTATCATCTGGCAAAAGGTTGACCACTTGCTTGCAACAAGAAATCTTGACACATGCAGTACCGTGTTGACATAGTCATCTTTCCCACAGTAAAAGATAACCGTGTTGTCCTTTATTCGACGTCGAAATGTAAATGTGGAGTTTCGATGAAGTGATTAAAACACAGCCGAATGGAACAGTATGCACACTTAACAAGGGTAACATCTAGACATACTCCATTATTTACAATATTCCCGTATTGCAATAGTCCAAACTCAAATGCCACGGTGATCACATTATCACATATTCAGATGGCGCTGGCGACCAAACACGTACTTTTACTGATGAATGGCATTGATATCCATTTACATAGGTACAACTGTATACTTTAAACCCCCTTTCAGTCGGTTTTCACCGTTCGAGCTGGGGCATTTCTCTCGTTAGTAATGTTTTCTCCCCTGTGGACTTACAACGTTTCCCACAAGGAAAGGCATCTGGAAATTTTCGAAATTGGATTTATTTATCGTATGGCTTTTAGAGCCGAGAGTGTCCGAGGACATGTTCGGTTCGCCTGAGTCTGTAGCTACTTCCAGCGGACACCCTTAGGGTGAGCTACAAGTTCCGTTCAACTTCAAGTAGTTCCAAGATTCACTACCAGATAAAAAAGAAATCTAGTGGTAAACGTCGGAACTTTGATAGAGCGTTCCGACGAAATCTAACCTAACAATTTAGCTTCACACAGGTTTATTCTGTGGAAGGATCTTTTACATGCCATAGCCTACATGTAGACCTATGACATTGGACCGCCGGCTTTACTTTCCCTCCGAAGGAAGGCATACTGAAGGACTTTTAACGCTCTTAACAAATCCGACGACTTCGGCCAGGTTTGAACCCGCTATCTTGGGCACATTCGAAATTGGAGATTCTGAGGGACACCAGAGCTGGGTCCGTTTTATCCTTTTTTGTTGTCTTTGGAATATATCCTCTAAATTGGGTGAATTCAATCCATTGTCCATGAATCTTTGAATAGTTCAGGAGCGAACAATCAGTAGTCTAATAAAAGACTTCCAATCTCTAAATTCACACGTAAACTAGAATAAAGTAAACAAAACAAAACGTGTGGCATTCTGCATTAACAATGCTCCTCTTTTCGTGGAAACTGTAAACAATTAGTTTACTATATAAATAATTCATGCTTTTGGGCTGATGCCGTGTGTATTTAGATTTGAACCATACGTTTCGGAGAAACCTTGCCTCCTTTTTCAATGGAAATAAACAATGTGGCCAAAGAAAGTATACCAATGAGATTACAAAAAAATACAAAAAATATAGATAAATTCTTCTGTTCGTCACCAGAGAGCAGCTGCCAGAAATTACTGTATGGCAGCTGCTCTCTGGTAATGAACAGAGGAATTTATCTATATTTTTTGTATTTTTTTTTGTAATCTCATTGGTATACTTTCTTTGGCCACATTGTTTATTTCCATTGAAAAAGGAGGCAAGGTTTCTCCGAAACGTATGGTTCAAATCTAAATACACACGGCATTAGCCCAAAAGCATGAATTATTTATATAATAATCCGGGCCGTGAAAGCCTTAATATGCAAATTAGTTTACTGTCACATTCATTAAAAGAAAGTTATTAAGATGATGATGATGATGATGATAATTGTTGTTTTGGGCCTACAATCTAGGTTATCGGCACTTAATGGTTTGGGTGATAGTGAAAGATGGGATGAGAATGAAAACTATAACTAATACTAACTACAGACTTACATACTAGAGGAAGAAATGGTAAACAAATAAAAGATAAGGCAAACAAAGGACAGGAAGAAAAGAAATGCCCTCAATCCTAGATGAATGAGGATTGAGGGACTTGGAAGGAAGGAGAGCCATGAAAGGCAGATTGGAACGGGAAAGAGGAGAGGGCCCACCCCAAGGTCAGAGAAAAATCGGGACAAACCCGACCCAGCTCAGGAATCCCTCGTGGTCGCCAAATCCCAAACTCACCAGCCGTGAGCCCTTGAGGGTGTAGCACTATCTGGGTAGATTATTGACTTGGGAATAACCTAACCACCAAGGGAAGATGATGAAGAAAAGGAAGTGGGTTTCGGACTGAAGAAAAAAGATGGAGAAATAGCAGGAGAGTCCTACAAAAGTTATAAGTTTAACTTTAAATATACTAAAAGGTGACTGCCACTGCAAATCAGCTCTCCGATACCTAAAGTGAGTAGGGACCTGGGCAAAGCTAACGGGAGACGCAGCTGGAACTTGGGCGGTTTGCAAGAGAGTGGCTTTAGCGTATTCCCCCTCAAGCATACATATGCCTACTATGGGGAAGGGTGATGGTCTGGCAAGACAAAAAGTAACAGATTTATTATGTATCTGTTCAAAGGAGTTTGTTTTTAGACAAGTAATTTGAAGAATGCCAATAATTTGAATAGGTTTCGATATTTTTTGTTTTCGAAATTGTACAATTCCTAAAGAGCGACCAAATGCTTCCAAGAAGGATAGGGATAAAACAATTATACCTTTGGGAATAATTTTGGTGAGTGCACCAATAGTTGTATTTGGAAATGGCTAAGCTTTTACCCAGCAAGGAGCCGACTAAAAGTTTAGACAATGAGAAACTTAACCAACCATAAGTGTTGGAGAGAATCTCTACAAGCAGGAAGCTGGCGTAGCGAGCTATGCTTGCCTTACTGGCCAGTTAGAATTAGCTATTAAAGCTAAGAGAGACTTTACCAAGTTGTCAACTAAGAGTTCTTGCTCAAATGCAACAAGTGGTTAAAACCCTATCAAGAGATTTATTTGCATTAAGTGGGAAGAGTCAAGGAAGACAGGATCTTGCCTAACCGTTATGTTAGAGAAATGATGAGTCAAAAAAGAAACTTTGAATTTATTTAACAATGCAAAAGAGTGTAATGAATTTAACAATGTTGGGTAGTAGTATTTTGACAAATATATAATTTAGACTTTGTAACAAATGGGGTCACAGACCACCGAAAAACATCTAAAGTTTGCGCCAGGCAATTAACAATTCTTTTGGTTTCAAACCTTTATATGTTTTAAAATCCTCGCAAGATTTGGAAATTGCGAAGATAAAATGAAATATTTAAAGACAATTAAAGTGATTAAAGTTAGACAATAAATCAAGTACAAGGTGGGTACTTTAAGGAATTTCTAAGTAAATATCTTAGAAAGAGTAACAACTTCGAAAGTAACAACAACAAAAAGCAGGAAGAATAAGAGAGAAGTTCCTATGACTTCTTATATTAAAGCTGAATTACTTTGTTGGATTATGCAAATAGGACAGGTCACTTATTGTAAAACCTGAAGAGAAAAATTGGAAGGAAGTTTCTAGACCTCCTATGTTTAAGTAAGAATCACGAGACAAATAGGACAAGTTTCCCTTTCGTGAAACCTAGAAATAACTCACTTATGAGTTGAAAAAATTGTATTCCCTGATTAGAAGGGAGAAACAATATAAGTTAAAGCGTGTACTAGACACGAAGTTTCACAGACTTTAATTAATGATATATAAGCAAAAAGGGAGGACACGTCTTTAGAGTGACACCTCATTGAAAAAGACCTAAAGTAACAATTTTATTATTATGGTTTGTTAGTAAGAGGTTTGGGAAAGATCAACTGGGATTGAGGATAAATGTTCATGGCCGTATTTATAATAATCGGACGAGCGCGACGCGGAAGAAATATTGAACAAGCACTGTTTTTCACTATAGTCTGTTGAAATGGATGAAAAGTTCACTGTAGTAGCACAAAAGTTTATGGCAAAGAAAGTTATTGCAATGATGGAAAATAACTAGTTACACTAGATAGGCGAGAGTCTATTGCTTGAGAAAGTTGTAGATTATCGTTAAATGCGCCAGAGAAAATCCCAACGGAGGAAGAAAAATTACCTATTGATCAATAATTCATAAGGAAGATTCCTTAGTTTGAAAAAGTATTCCCACATGTGAGTGGAAAATACATGACGGTATGACTGGTAGATAGAGAGCAGATTCTGGAAGGTTCCAGAGCAATCCTGACTGAAGAATAGGGCCAAAGTTATTCCAGCGGTGGAACGAGCTAAGTATTTTATAGACAGTGGATAATTCAATGGTATCCCACGTTGTGAGAAGATCTCTCATAAGAAATGCTGCTTTCTATTAAGATTGGCTTAGACAGACAAAGGCCCAACATAGAAAATCCCACGAAGGATGATTATTGCCCCAAATATAGTAATCTCACACTGCCTATAAAATGATCATTAAAAGCATGTGGCTATTAAAAGACGATGAGAATGAGGTTAAAACCTGAAGTCGGTACTTATCTTTGCTTCATGGCGATGGTGAAGTTCCCTTTGACGGTTTAGATTAAAGTTCCAACATGGCGTGGAATTAAAAGAATACCTCTTTAGTTGAGGAGGCGAGCTCTAGCTGAGCTCTGACTGAATCAGCTTTCGACGTACAAGTGAGACACGCTCAGCGAAGCACAGAGGGACCAGGGAAGGGAAAAAGTGGGGGTAGGAGACAAAAGGAATACATATAAGAATAACCAACATGACAAAAAAAATCTTGATGAAATGGTCTTCAAAGAGTTGATAGTAGGCGACACTATCGCAGCCTGGTGGGTGAAAAAGTAGACGAAGTTCTCTTGATCACGGAGATGATAGCTGGCGATGGCGACGAGATCTGGTGGCCAGATTGATAAGGAAGTCCTCTTGTACAGGGAAGAATTGAGGAACTTCAGAGAATCGCTGCTAGATGACGCTAGGTGGGTCATGGAAGATATATATCTAGAACAGACTCACAAGTAACATGAAAACCATAAACAGCAAGGAGAAATTAGAAGATCACTGTTGGTGTTTGAGAAAAAGGAAGGAATGAACTGGCAAAGAGAAGTAAAAGTATACTCTATCTTACCGTGCATTCCAAAGAATACACCACTATCCAGGGTGCACCAGAAGTGGTGGGGATACATACATCCTCCTTGAGGGCCATGAGTAGAAGGCAGGAGATAACATGAAAAGAAAAATAAGGCTGACCCCTCGAAGAATGAGGGTAACAGGAAAGATGAGACAATGACCAATTAAGGCGGGAACTTGAAAGACTCCCTAGGCCTTGGATACCCTAATACCGTCAGGGTCGGAAAAGAACAAGAGTTGACCCAGGAAGTTCGACAGGAAATAAGACGGAGAGGAGCCCGGCACAAGTAAATGGAAACAATGTCGGACTCAGCTGGGGTCCCTTGGTCGCCAACCCTCGTCCACTAGATGTGAGCCCCTGGGGGGAAGTTATTAAGACTGTTGATTAAACATTTGAAATAATTTCTGCGCCTGGCAAAACATTTCCACTGTATTACGTAACCAAACGTACAAAGTAAATGTTGAAAAACTGCCATCGAGTCTAATAATTTGCACACCTCTGAGGTAGTCTACTAGGTACACCTCCCTGGACTACTGAGGAGAAATTCCGCACACCAAAAAAAAACTAGAAAATTAGCAGGAGTTAAATTAATTGACCGTAAAAGTCCATCCTTTGGCACCCCCAAAAGAGAGGAGATATTGTTGAGAGAGCTCTTAGTTTCACCAGCAAGGAAGTACGGGTCAAAATAGTGCATAATATACCGTGAACGTTAGGTGTTTGAAGCCATTTTCAGGGTTGCCATAGTAATCGAAATTTGATGGTTATTCAGTCGGTCAACACGATTGCACCAAAATAAATCGCATGTATTTTTTTTTTTTTTTTTCAGGATTAGGGAATTCTCCATCACAATTGGGTACAATCATGTTGACCGACTGAAAAACATCAAATTTCGCATAATATACCAATAAAAACACTCCCACATTGTAAAACAAAAGTGTATCCTGTTTTGTAGTGGAATACTAGATGTAAATGATCATGTAGCAAATTGTGTTTAAATACTACAGCAACTTTAGCTGCTCGGTTCCAAGCTCTATGAACTTGCGGGATGAAGGGGATAGGCAGGGTATGAGCAGGCGAGAATTGAGAAGCCTGTCGACAGCCCGCCCCTGACATACTCGTCTATTCCAATACTGATTACATACGGTCTTTTCTGAAACCAGTGTGGTGTTACGAATAAGTCAGTGAGTCACCGACCAATGTATTTGGTTCGGTGCTATGCACGGACCGAGGAACCTCATCACTCGTCAACTTCATTTTTCATAGTCCGCGATGCACATTCCTCTCAGGTTCACTCAGCTTAGACTCGAGCAGTATTACCCATTTATCATTTGATTGCCGCTGAGCATGGCTGCGCCAGTGCTTGTTGATTATTGTAGCAGGAGCCCCGCGCGGTACAGCGGAGGACACAGTGATTACAGACTGAGGTCTGCACATAAGTAAAGCAACATTGCGTCAGATAAGCCTGACAGGAGCTCAAGTCACCACAGACAGTTGTTAAACGATGACCAGGGTACTGGATCTGAGTCATATCCTACTCGCGCAACTGTACCTGTCAACGAAGCAGAGTGACGTGTGACACAAGTAAATAAAGAATAGTTCCCATCTCGACCGCCGGCAATCAATTCGTGAAAGGGTAATACATAGTTTTATTCTGTAGATCTTACTTCTATGCGATTTGTTTTTAAGAACGAATTGTGTAGATACTTAATGTTGTGCTGTTTGTGCTAGAGTTTAGCGTGTAATTGGTTAAACCCCCGGATCTGGATTAGCTACAAGAAGTAAGTATCAAACCACAGTATTGTATTTCCACTCGAAAATACGTTTATGATCGACCATGCCGAAATGTAAATAATGCCATAAAACTACATCAACCATTGTAGTTACAATCCCAAACACAAAGACAAAATCAGCATCAACCTTTACGGTAACAAGGAAATACAATGAAATAAGCAAGAAATTTATGAATCTACATCCAGAAGTTCGTAACACACCATCCTTCTAGCCTATATAAATTACCAACATGGAAATTGCACCGTCCCAAATGTTCGCATAAATATACTGGGAAGTACGGGGAAATAAATAGCACTGTACCTTAATATCCCCAATACCAATTTCTACAGAGGGAATTGCTTTCGTACGAGTTTGGTGACAGTTTTAGTGAATGCTGATGTTGATATAACCACACTAGAACGTCAGGGAGGCAGCAAACTTATGACATTTCATCCACGAAAATCAATAACCCAGCTCTGTGTTCAGTAAAGGGATTTGTTAAGGGAAACTTTTCCGACAGATGTCATGACTGTTCTACGTGGGACTCCATTGATTTGCCTTCCGTTGACATTCTATACCCATCGAATTTGAAGAATAACCAGTGGATATTAGGATATATTTTAATTTTAAAGCGTTTGTAACAGCCGATTGTGTGTTAGCCCTATAGGGTATATAAATATGAAAGTTTGTCTGTTTTTTCTGAATTTCTATGGAAATTTGCGATATTGACGCGTTTCAGACTGTTTTATGACGGATGCGCGCGAAAATAATTCTTTGTCTGTCTGTGGACAATTTTTTGTTCCCTTATAACTCGAGAACGGCTGGGTGGATCAACGTAATATTTGGTACAGATATCCATCAGAGGCACGACACTGATCATTGATGTAACTCTTCTCCGTACCTCTCATAAAAGGGGGCCTACCCCCTTAAAATACATGCTGAAATAGGCATAGAAGGGTGAGACAAAGCTCATCTTCAGCCCCTCAATGTGAGAAATATTTCAAGGCCCTAAAACCAACAGGTTTTGAGATATTCCCAGAAAACTAATTTCATTTAACAATAGAATGAAAGCCGGTAACCATGGCAACAGAATCTCAGAGGTCCATTTATTTCTGTAAGACGCAATGCAGTTCCATTTATTACATTACTGTGAAAGTTTGCAAATGGCTATAACGTTAACAGGGAACCAGATTAAGCTGTACAATTCATCAATATATACAACGTTTTTAAGGGGGTCAAGGGGTACACTAATATTTGTTCACGCAATTTACACGTGCGATATGTCGTACAGAAGGTCTATTATATCTTCAAACAGCAACATTATTTTCAAAAATTCCTGAATTGAAACAGTATTTTTATGGCTTTTAGGAATTTAGGCCATTGGGGGCTAAAAAAAACCTGAATTTTCATGCACCACAAGCCTTTATAATTTATTAAAGAGGTCTTCCTGTGGATTTGACATAACGGAGAGGGTCAGTTTTTATGTGACGTGTATTGCGTTTCGTCTACGTGGTTTTCAATTTTATTTTCACGCCAGAAAGTAGCCTACACGTTAGGTAAATTTAGTTTGAGAGCACATTTAAACTAATCATTTGTCTTTGTCGACAATCAGGTTCCAAGCCCCTAACCATTGCAACAGAAGCTCTGGTTATTAATACCGAAGACCGTTCGAAGAATGGGTACTCCTGATAGTTTGAACTAAATAACAAAATGATCCCACATAGTGCCTGTGCGCTATCTGTTGGCACTACTTCAGGATATCTCTATTATACAATAGACAATGTTTCAAAGCCTTGGAAACATGACATTGTGAAGTTCTTTGATCCTTACTGGGACCACAGCGCATGCGCTCTGTTCACTAAACTCAGGTGATGGAATCTCGACAGATATTTCTGTTCGAATATAAAATGAATTAATAATTATCGTCGAACATATACAGTCGAATGCAACTGGCCTATAATGGTAATTAAGACACGAGTATGTTCATAAAACGAGACATGCGAGTTTTGTAATTTCCATACGAGTACATAATGTACTATTATGTTCGACCAACACTGAAGTTGTATTCACTTGCAGGCATAGCCCCACCTGATATTAAACGTGAGGTGGCCGCTAATATCGACAGACATATAGTTTGCAACATCTTAGCCCATCACCTTCATGGTCATCAGCCACCTTCAGCTCGACTGTAGTCCAGGAAAAGTTTTCTACGGTCTTCTACTCCACTTGGTTCTAACCTAAGAAAGGCCAGGGTTAAGATATGGAATCAAAGGTACCCTGATCATCCGGAACTCGTTGAAATTGAAGAAAAATTACCACCTGGTCATGAAGATGGATGGTGTACCTGGAAGTCCTTAAACAGACTGCGCACCGGTGTAGCAAGATCTAAGGACAATCTCATGAAATGGGGATTCTTGCATGATGGGGACACACTGTGTGAGTGCGGAGAAGAACACACTTCTAGGCATTTCTTGAACTATCGCCTATGCCCCGACTCATGCACAGGGTTGGATCTGGCATTGGCTGGTAACAATGCTGTAAATGTAGCCATATACTGGTCACAACTCGTGTAAATATTGTACATATTATCACGTATTAGCTGATTTCTCCTGTTACATTTATCTTGCTCTTGTGTTATACGTTATATGCAAGTGCTTCATTGTATGTGTTTTTTTTTTTCATATTCAATTTCTTGTTTGTAAAATTTGGTACCTCTGTCACGAATAAAAAAATGTTCGACCATACCAGAAATATAAATAGTCTATTATATGCCAGAAAACTGCATCTTTATGAGGCTCATTATACTTCAAGTTTCATTATGATACAGGTTCTCCTCCAATCAGAGCTCAAGATTTTCATTACGATACAGCTGTTTGGCCAATTAGGTAAGGATAGCATCGCACCTGCACACAACGCACTTGTTCCCAATATCAAACATGTCGAACACAAGTGACAACATTGAGGTTATGATGGTCTAACCTTCTATCCATGGTTTTGTTTCAAAGCTTTGGAAACATATGACATTGTCAAGGTCTTTGATCCACGGAAAAGCAATAACCCAGCGCATGCGCCCTGTTCAATAAACAACTGGCAACCCAGTGCATGCGCTCTGTTCAGTAAACGCAACTGGCGGAATCTTGGCAGATATTATTGATTATTTATGGTCGAACTTAAAATATAGTTATAATTATCGTCGATTATAAACACTCGTATGCAACTCCCCTATAATGGTAATTAAGACACTTGTATGGAAATTATAAAACTTGCTTCCCTTGTTTTATAAACATACTCGTGTCTTTATTTTTATCATTATAGTCTTGTTGCATAATGTACTATTATGATCACCTGTATTAACTGGAATCTTGTCTATAATGGAAATATTTCTCGGTCCTTTGAAGTTCCTTTCAAGACAGGTTTTATTGTACTAACGAAATGGGGTTAAATACCTCAATTATTGCCAGTGTGGATGACTGTCAATTTAGAGCCTTGGATATGGGACATAAAATAGGATACACTTAGTTGGAGAGAGAGTGCGGAATAGTTGAAAAAATTGCACTCTCAGGATGGCCGCTGTCAGTGTCTGGATTTAAGCATCGGATGTCCGAACACCAGCTACCCTGTTCTTACAACGCTCGGATACATTAAAGAATGACAAATTGGGTCTGGAATGAGGATAGGTGTCTTTAGACTTGAATTGAGGTAAGGTATACAGTAAACGTTGGAGCGCAGAATGGTGCAGATACTGACTCATTGCGTGGGGCGTGCCTTAACACACTCAACTATGGAGGTGGGTGAGGAGCGGAAATTAACCAGAACAAACTCTACTGTGAGAATATCCTTGAGTTGCATATATCCTTCGTAAATAAGAGCGTTATGACTGGTTTTCTACGTAACTCGAGCTGATTTAGTAGTCTAGAGTGAATTGTTTACAATGTGCATGTCAAGACCGTGAAAGCGACGGTGACCTGGCGCTGCGGATCGAATTGCGCGTGTGCTATGGATATTGTATTGTCCTCATGAGTCATGGTTAAACGCTCGAAACAACAGAAAAAAATCCTACCAAAGATAGTTGAAAGCTCAGTTCTTGTAAGAACATACTTTGACGAGGGAGTGGTCGTATACAAATTTAGTCCTTCCCCAGAGACATCGTTCTAATGTGAGTTAGCCGTGGTTGTTTCGGCAAGGCTGCTGGCAGTCGCTCATATCCGGGAGGCGAGGAGGTTCAAATCCCTCTGCCGGCAACCTTGAAGATGGTCTTCTGTGGTTTCCCATCTTCCTTCCAGTCAAATGCCGGGGTTGGTCCCTAACTATAGGCCTTCCAACTCCTCGTCCTTATATTCAAACTATCCTCCCCAGACAAAACTCCACACGCGACTATACTTGTAGCTCACCCCATGGGTGTCCGCGTAGAAGCAGCTACAAACTGGCGAGCCGAACATGTCCTCGGACACTCCCGGCACTAAAATCCATACGCTAAAAAAAAGTTCTAATACGCTGCAACAACGCCTTTAGCCTCGATACGGTGAGGAAAGTTTCTTCAGGTATGCCATATCAGGTTAAAATCTGTCACTGATATTTAGATTCCTAAGAGCCACAAATATGTGAGGATGCTATGCATTTCATGCACTGTTTCAAATAATTGTAATTAAATCTTTTCAGTCGGTCAATAAAAATAATTGCAATTACTGGAACATGCGAAAAATTAAACTGAAGAAAGTTATATGTGATAAGCAGGCTGCGGGGTCTTAGTACGTGTGCAATGAAGATAGAACACACCGTACCATAGGGCACGTGGAAGCTCCTCCTTTGACCTTCGGGTGTACCGATGAACACCTGTGACGTACAGCAGATAAATGGACTGATCGCGTGGTTCGTCGACTGTTGTGGACGGGTTGACAGTTCATAGGGCGTGCGTCATCTCAACTCCGTGCGATACTAATCTGCTAGCACTGTACGTACTAAAACCCAGCAGCCTGGTGATTAAATAGATATTTATTATGGACTGCAGTAGAATGAGATGGCTATAGGATGACATGTTTCGCTTGTCAAGCGAGTATCATCACATCCAAATAAGCAAGATAAAATAGTTCTACGGAATACTACTAAACCTACGATGACATCCTAAAACAACCTCTGCCCTCCAAACAACAAACACTGCAAAAACATAGAAAGTGTAAAAAATACGAGCCTTACAGTGGTCACATATGATGTGTAACATCTGACATAGAAGAAACCTCACGTGAAATTGTTGATACACCGGTATTTTATAGTATTATTGGCACAAATATTAATCTATTGTAAAAGGGAGTTAAAAATATATAGAATTAAGAACATAGGTTTACATATTCTGACTCCAATTTATTAACTTTCCTTTTTACTGGAACACAATTCTTTGGTTTTTGACGACAACCAAACGCCAAGTCAAAGCTGAACTCCCGTGGAGACATGCCACTTTAAGTCAGCAACCCGGAGTCCAAAGAGGCAACCTGAAAGACAATGCACCACAACTTATATTTTCTAACATCCTCCCACCTTGGAATTGTGGGAACAATTTCTAAAGTATACTTTTCTATGTGGTCTTATAACCTATTCCAGCTCAGTCAGAGTACTTGCTGTTAGGTATCACTTCACGACCACTTTTTGTCACATACGAACACTGCGTTGATGTTTGCAAGTCCGATTTTCTATCGAAAATTGTTTGTTCACTGTCTATCTCCAGAGGGTAAAGTCTTTCAATGGGGCGAATCAGAACATCATCTTTCGTTTTCAATTTAGCTACACGCACTGCACCATCGCGACCAGGGAAGAGCGTTAAAATTCTCGCCAAAGGCCATTCCACCCTCTTCAGTTTCTCAGAACCAAGTAATACCATGTCACCTTCCTTCAGAGATTATGCCTTCTTTCCTTTGGGACGTTGGACCAACTGTGAGAGGTATTCCTTCCTGAAGCGCTGCTTCAGTTCTTGAATTAAGTACTGTCTGAAACGTAAGCGAGAACGGAACTTTTCTTCCTCTAATTTATCTAGATCTGATACATGGGTAGCAATGATCTCATGTAGAAACATGCTTGGAGTTAGTGGAGTTAAGTCCTCCGGATCCTCTGATTCTGCATGCTGAGCTCTGTGTCGTTTGCACTGCATGCACTTGGAAATCACATTTCTAATGGCTCTTCTACTCTGAATGATCCAAAACTTTTTTCTCAGCTGTACAAGAAGAAATTGTAAGCCAGCATGACAGTGAACTTTATGTTGTTCCTTGATCAAGGCATCAACTACATCATGATTCCTGGGCAATAACAAGGGAAATCGGAAATTGAAAAGGTCATTCCTCATTGTAATCTTTGTCATCACACGGACTAGTCCTTTGCTGTCTTGAATTACTTTCAATCCGCAGATTATGTCACCATTTCGAGGAAATGACTCCCCTTGTACACACTTTATAATAAATAATTCTGCTTCCCTTAATTCTAAAAACGTTAGTGGACCATTTTGCCTCTCTCTACTATTTCGAGCGTTGTAGAATCTTAATACCCATCCCATAATTCTTACTCTTTGAGAATAGGTGAGATCTCTTTTCAGATCAAAGCCCATCATTGTTACAGGCTCGTCTGTGTTTTTCTTTTTTTCTGAAACAATGAGATCCTCGTCATATATGCTTTCATTGGTGTAATAAACAGGCCACTCCTCTTCAGGGCCTCTCAACCCGAGTGTTCCCTCGCACCAGTTGGAATTGGCCAATTCCGATGGATAGCACCCCCTTGATAGTAAGTCGACAGGATTATAAACTCCAGGTGCATGCCTCCAATGTTGTGGGTCAGTCAGCTGTCTTATTTCCATGACTCGGTTGCCAACAAAGGTATGCCATGGTTCATTTCTTCTAATCCATACAAGCGCGGTCGTGGAATCACTCCAAAAATAACTTTTCACATTTTCTAACGAATGGGATAATTTGACTAACGAAGCAAGATGACCTCCTATAAGGCAACCTAACAATTCTAGTCGAGGAATAGTGACCCTTTTGAGAGGTGCTATTCGAGCTTTAGCTAGTACTAACTGAACTAATACACCCTTCTCATCCTCAGTTCTGAGATGCACTACTGCTCCGTAGGCATGTTGACTGGCATCAACAAAAATATGCAATGTCCAAGACTGTCTGTCTGTTTTTCCTCCAGTTATCAGTCTTTGAACCTCTATCTCTTCTAAGTGGCCAATTTCCAGGTAACGCTGTTTGAACTCCTTCAAAATTACGTCAGGCAGAGGGGAGTCCCAATTTGATTTAAACCTTTTTTTACTCGAGTTCTCTGTAGCTTCTATTTTCCACGATTCCTGTAGCAATAATTTGAAGGGGAGAATCGCAGGGGCTAGAAATCCAACGACGTCATAAATTTTCATTATTACTTAAAGTAGATCCCTCTTGGTAAGTATATCTTGGGAGAATGGAAATTGAGCAACAATACAGACCCCCATTGTATCCAGTCTCTTGTTCCACCTCATGCCTAATACCTTTGTGACACATCCATTGCTTTCAATATCTTCATTGTTGCTTTCGATCTTCGAAAGTTCACAATTTCTTATTGTAGATTCCCATCATCTCAGCTCCATCTTGGCTTCAGCTAGAATCCGTGTGCTTTCAGAACGAAACATATTGTATTCTTCTACAAAATCAACTGATGTTACACAGTTATCTACGTACAGTGATTTCATCAGTTTCCGTGCTATCAGTTCATCCTTAATACTAACAGTCGAAAGATGATGATCTAATACAGCACCTAATATAAATGTACTACATGTGGCTCCAAAAAGAACTCTTGAATTTCTATAAATCTTCAATTTCATAGTTCAGAAATTCTCCCACCATAAAAATCGGAGATAATCACGATCTTCAACTCGTACCTCAATCATTTGGAATGCTTTCCTTATATCTGCAGTAACACCCAGCTCTTTCTCTCGAAACCTTAAAAGAATTTCAGGGATAATTTGCACGTAGATAGGACCTTTCATTAAACAATCGTTCAGTGAAAGCCCTTTGTCTGTTTTACATGAAGCATCAAAAACTGGTCGAACTAGAGTAGTCAGACTTTCAGGTTTGATTACAGGTCGGTGTGGAAGATAATGACAATATTTCCCAACCTCTTCCTGTGGTACTACTTCAATAAAGCCTTATGCTATCCAGTCTTCAAATATCTTGCCATAGTGTGAGAAGAGACCTGTCTTATTATTATACATTTCCTATTGTGCTGTGTTTGAGTCTTCAATCCTTTTACTGGTTTGATGCAGCCGTCCATGCTTCCCTGTCCTGAGCTAATCGTTTTATCTCTACTTAGCTACCACACCATACATCCGAGGCAATCTGTTTTACATATTATATCCTTAGTCTACCCCTACAGTTCTTATCCTCGACCATTCCTTCCATAACTAAGTCTGCTATTCCTGAATGTCTTAGTATTGTGTCCTAACAACCTATCTCTTCTCTTCATTAGCAGTTGCCAGAATCATTTGTCCTCTCCCACTTGTCTTAATTCCTCTTCATTTTTAACCCTATCTACCCATCTGATCTTAATCACTCTTCAGTAAGGGGCGTGGTAACGCAGCGATCAAGCTGTTGGCCTCTCACCACGGCGGGTTCGATTTCCGGTCAATGCATGCGAGATTTTCTAAGTGAAATGCCATGTCCTGTGGTCCGCATTCCGCGTTAAAAAACAAGTAGTTCCGTGAAGAACTATACAGCCTATTTTCATATGTCCTACTTATGTTAATTGCCTCTATCTACATACAAAATTTCAGTTTGATTGCTGTAATAGATTCGTAGATATTGAGAACCGACTAAATAGAGCGGATGGTCGCCATGTTGGATTTTATATATGTAGGTCCAAGAGTTATGTACTGTTACATGAAGATTATTGTGTACGTGTAGCATTCAAACTTCAATCGCATGATTAGGACACAAGAAGTAACAAGGAGATTTTAAAAATTCGCACAGCTGCCATCTTGTGGTTATGAAAACAATTGAAATAAATTAGATGCCAGTGGATTAACATTCGTATAAGGATTTACTGTACCAAGTTTCACTGCACTCGGATGGTTCAATTGCGAGAAACATCCATGTGAATATTTATAATTCGCGTCGCCGCCATGTTGGATTTGTGATCACCAGGTTATTTAAATTCCTATAGGTGAACTTAAGTTCGTAGCTCCGATAAACATTAAAAAATCAGTTTGATTGCTATAATAGATTCGTAGATATTCAGAACCGTTTAAATATTTCGGATGGTCCCCATGTTGGATTGTTAAATGTATGGGCCATAGAGTCATGTACCATTAAAGGAAAATTATTGCGTAGGTTCATTATTCAAACTTTTACATCGATCGCATGATTACGACACAAGAAATTAAAACTTAATTTTAAAATTCGCAAAGCCGCCATCTTGAGGTTATGTAAACAATTGAACTAAATTCGATACCAGTGTATTACAATGTGTATAAACATTTTCTGTACCAAATTTCATTGCGTTTGGAACATTAAATCGCGAGAAAGATCTATTTAAAACTTTCAAATTCGCTTGGCCGCCATATTCGTATTGTGGTTAACCGGTTTTTGAAAGTCTCTTATATGAACTTCCAGTAGTGTTCTTTATCACCGTACAAAATTTCATGGTGATACCGGTTATAGTTTCAGAGATATAGAATGCCAGTGAAATATTTCGCACAGTCGCCATCTTGTGGTTATGTAAACAATTGAACGAAGTTAGATGTCGGTGCATTACAATGTGTATAAACATACACTGTACCAGGTTTTATTGCGTTTGGTTGGTTAAGTCACGAGGAACGTCTATTTAAAATTCGCAAATTCGCGTGGTCGCCATGTTGGTTTTGTATTTACCAGTTTTTCAAAAGTCACTTAGGTGAACTTCTAGTAGTTCCCTTAATCACCGTAAAAAAATTCAGGGTGATGTCGGGAATAGTTTCGGAGGTATTGAATGTAGGTAAAATATTTCGCACAGCCGCCATGTTGGATTGGTGAGACGTAACAAAATTTGAAGGGCACGGTCGGGGTCGTCCGGAATAGTGCTATGAACTCTCCGAGATTCATAGAAATCGGTCCAGCCGTTTAGATTTTATTAGGGGGACACACACACACTCCTCACACACACACACACACACACACACACACACGCACACGCACACACACGGACAAAAGGTGATCTCATAAGCCTATATTTTCAAAATTGAAAATAGGCTAAAAAGAGGTCCCGTGGCTTATGATCTCGAGATAAACGGTTACGCAAAACTAAAATCTTCCTTCCTTTATTCTCCTGTAACAACACATTTCAAACGTTTCAATTCTTCTCTTTTCTGCTGCTCCTACAGTCCAAGTTTCACTTCCATATAATGCCACGCTCCAGACTAAGGCATTCATATTGAGTTCCCAATACCTTGGTGTCAAGGATTCCTTTTCTGTAGAAATGCTATCTTTCGTCCATCACTGGTTATTTTGCTTTCTACTTCCTTTAGCTTTTCTCCTACCAATTTGACGTGAATAAGGGTTTCTGTTTTCTTAATTATTATTATTATTATTATTATTTTATTTTTATGATACAACAAGCAAGTGCTTCTCCTTCCTTTCCCTATCTCTCTCTCTCCCTCAGAAGTGCTGAAATAGCCAGGAATCACCGCTCAACAGGCATGCTGCAACTGCATGCATGACACATGCATGTAAGCTAGATTTACGTATGGACAGAGCAGCGGAATCAGCATCTTCCCTGTTAGGCCTACTCATAAAATTGGGGAGGCATTATTTGTAGTCTATTATTTATATCTGTATTTCGCAAAATTATAACATTTCTGACTGTCAAAACTTGTCCGTGCAACAATTTTTTTAATTGAAGAATTGAAGAGTGAATTTCAGGGGAACTTGTGCTCGCGAGGTCCTTTTGGCTTATAAAACAAGTGCTCCAATTTTCACTTAAAGAGCACTGTGGTGCTCGCAAGCACGTTTTGGCTTATATGACTGGAGTTCCAAAATAATTTAATGGGCACTGTGGTGCTCACGAGCACGTTTTGGCTTATATAACGAGAGCACAAAATTTCATTTAAGGGGCACTGTGGTGCTTGCGAGTATATTTTGGCTCATATGACGAGAGCACGAAATTTTATTTACAGAGCACCTTTTGGGTTATATGACGTGAGCAACAAATTTCATTTAAAAAGCACTAGGTTGAGAATGCCTGCTCTATTCCTCTGATGAATCGGGCAAGATAAGTAGGTCATCAGCAAGTCTCAGAGTTGAAATACAGTACTGTAAATCTCCTTGAACCTTTACTCCTACTTTAAATTTCTCTCATTAAGTATGGAAAACATAATACGTTCATACGTCGTCGTACATCAAACTAGAGCATTCTATTACAAAAGAGGACATTATATCAAATCGAAGGTCGACAGGAACCGTGTGTCAGAGTGCGGTTCCTATAAAGGGCTTGCACTGATGTGTCCTAGTAGAACGCGTGTAGGCTATAACGCAAGGCTAATAGAAATCTTTCAAAAAAAATAGCATTTACTCTGGTACTGACAGTTTGTGCCCAAGGTTTGAAGCAATGACTTCATGTATCTTTTCAACCATTTATAACTCACCATTCCCAGCGTAATATTACTTTAAAGATTTCACTCCATGAGGTGGATTTATAGCCTCAGATCATTGTTCCATAAGCTTGCCACGGTGGGTGAGTGGATAGCGTGCCGGTCTACTAACCCCAAGATTGCAGGTTCGCTCCTGGCCGTGGTAAGTGATTTTTGAAAGGTGGCAAAAATACGACACGCATGTCATACGATGTTGGCATGTCAAAGAACCCATTTGAATTCAGTAGGCCGTGTTCATAATGGAAAAAAAATAATCACGGGACTTTCCGCCAACACAAAGTTCCTCATTTCTCTACTAGAAAGCGCTATAGTGTTCAAGGAGCTTAGATATCTAATCTCCTTGACTTTCATAGTGATTCAAGGAACAACGAAATTCGACATGCAAGCTACCCCCTGGGTGTCAAATCACAAAGCTTGCAGCCGGCACCCGAGGCCATACGAAAATATATATATATATATATATATTGTTCCATAATCGCCTCTGTAAATCCAATCTAGAATCTACTTAAACACGCAGTATCCACACACTCCACGATTGAGATCAAAGGTCAAAATCTTACTCCAGTGGCAGCCAGATTTTCCCCGATTTCCCATATTCACTTCAGAAAAACAGCAAATCCTAGACGCTAATACAATAGTCACTACAGCAACTCAGGTTATCAAAAACCTTACACATACTATAACACACGGAGCTGATGAGTATGGGAAGTTTATTATGCTTAGTGTTCCATTGCATCCTATTTAATTAAAATATACAGGGTGAATTTTAAGTACCCTGGTAATTTGCAATTTCGAACTGGAAATGGAGTAAAACAATCCGTAAATGGACGGTGAGTGTGCAACGACAGCAAATTGTCCTGGCACACAGCACATGGCCTGAAACCCAGCCATGTTACAACATGTGTTTAAAGTGGCCTCCATGGATGCTATGCAAGCGTTCACACGTCGCATCATGGATTGGCTCACTCGTTCCAATGTTCCGGCGTGTACCCGAATAGCATCACATGCTTCGTGAACACACTGTTGAAGGTTTTGCACATCAGGTGCGCCATATACAACGCTTTTCAGATGCCCCCACATGATAAATCCAGTGGGTTTAGGTCCGGTGATCGAATAGGCCATGCAACAGGACCTTCGCGTCCAATCCAACGTCTGGGGAAGTATTGCCAAGGTGTCGGTGAGCGGTAATGTGGAAGTAGGTTGGCGCTCCGTCGTGCAGCATCCACATGACCTGTCGTATTGTCAAAGGCGCATTCTCAAACACCAGTGACAGCGGGTCCTGCAGGAAGTTACGAGAGAATGGCGTCTACCGTGGCAACAACGAATCTCCGAACATACGTTGATATGAATATTTTGCTCCATTTCCAGTCAGGAAGCCCTCTCGGCAGTATGTCGGTGTACTTAAAATTCACCATGTATACTGTGTTGTTACGAGTGCTAGACAGCTTCGTTGCCTCGCACGTGATTCAGCCCGCCCCAGGCTATCCCTGCCTGTGTGTTACCAGTGCCTTACGCAACGGGGCTGCAAGAACAAAGACATGGTCCAGAAGTTTCGTGGCCTGCCTAGTTTTGGAATTGTCGAGAAGGTCTGAGAGTAGCTGTGAACCCTGGTATACTCGGGAAACATCCTTTGAGTCATCAGCCCTGATATATAAAGAGCGATCCTGGCCGGTGACGACGGACTCTGTTTTTGAGCGAGTGTGTTTCACTGTGCGACAGAGGTTATTGTGGTGAAGTGCTGTGTGAATTGCGAAACCCAGTGGACTGTTCCCCATCCTGCGGAGAGCGAAGCAGTGTGCGGTATTCAAGCATTTAGTGGTTAGTGCCAGACTATCGTAAATAACTGTAGCTTGTGTACTCAAGGAAGTGTTGCAGGTGTTTCTACCGAGGACACCGGTCTCATTAGTGAGGGATTAACTGCGTGAGCGAGTGGAAGATGCGAGAGTGCTTCATAAGGAGGAAACTTGAGTAAGACAGCTAATGGTTTTTATGTGCCTGTTGTGTGGTGTATATTTCTGACCTGCAATAAAGCTAATATTTTTTAAGGACCATTTGTGTTATGCTTTACCTACTTTGATCCAAGGGGTAGCACGTATCAACTTTTTGCACGCGATTTTATAATAGGAATCATTTGTGTTCCAAGACGTTGGCTCACTACAGGGAAATGTTATAGTTTGGGACTTGGACATTGATATTTTAACCCAGTAGAGGATCCGCTTGTATCTATCTGCTGCACTCCGGCTATCAAATAGCTTTAATCATAATTACCAAAGCGGTGGGTATATCCACTTTGGCTTGCAAGCAGATTCCATTACTGTATAACGTCGAACATTGTAAACACATATATTCTGTAAAACGTGTCGCAGTCTCAATCTATGTTTTGCTTTGTGTTTAATTTCATTTAAATACGTTTCCAATAAAATCTTGTTCTTATTTATTTAATAATGAAATTTCTGCTCACGCGTCATTGCTCTTACGGTGAGGTGGGGCTTATTTTAGCCCAGTAGAAGATCCACTTTCATCCGCCTAGCGCGCTCCGGTATGTGATTGCTAAAAGATTATATGATCTGTAATTGACCTACTGCAGTGGTAATAATAATAATATCGTATGGCCTCGGATGCCGGGTGCAAGCTTCGTTATTTGACACCCACAGGATAGCTTGCATGTCGAATTTCGTTGTTCCACGAAGTACTATGAAAGTCAAGGAGGATAGATATCTAAGCTCATTGAACATTATAACGCTTTCTAGAAGAGAAATGAGGAACTTGGTGTTGGTGGAAACTCCCGAGATTAATTTTGCCATTTTGAACACGGCCTACTGTATTCAAATGGGTTCTTTGACATGCCAAGATCGTATGACATGCGTGTCATAATTTTTGCCGCCTCTCAAAAAAATCACTTATCACGGCCAGGAGCGAACCTGCAAGCTTGGGGTTAGTAGACTGACACGTTAACCACTCACCCACCGTAGGAAGCTACTGCAGTGGTGTAACTAGGGTTTTCATCTGGAGGGGGTTGAGCTGAGTCAAAATTGCATACGGGAGAGCGGAAAGGGGGGGGGGGGGACGACGCTCATATCTATGCTTTTTCGTGTTTGTTTTCATTAGCATTTGATAGTTGTATTTGCACTTATCAATGTGCAAGTGCTCAAAAGTTGACAAATTTGTTGATATTGTAGAGTCCAGTTCTCTTCGCGAAATATCTGACCATTTCTGTTCCCTGATGTTGTATAAATATGTTTACAAATAAAGTGTAACATAAAGCATAATACAGCAGTACAAGTAATCACAATATTATTCACTTTCCAAAATGAAACTCACACTCGGATATTAACAGAAAGGCAACTAGCAAGTGGTGTATTTTAGGAAAGGGATGAGGAAAGACAGAAACACACCCATCCCACTGCCACCTCTCTGGATAACTCAACAGCCGACTATTTTGCTCGGTATGTGTTAGGCCAGGGTAACACTAAAAATGTAACACGAGTGAAAAGAAATGCTTTCAGACGCAATTAAATCATTAGTCATCAATCCGATGACTGGTTTTATTCAAAATTAAAAACCTAATCTAATATTATAGCCTATATGAAATGCAGTCAATGGACATAGCAGGGTATTTTAAATGAATGGCCGGGGGTTCCCAGCAAGTTCAATTCAAGTAATTCCAGCTTTGGCTACCAGATGCCACTGTCACTTACACCTAGCGGTGAACGTTGGAACTTAATAGGGCATTTTTAACCTGCCAAATATAACCTACCAATGTTGATACACACTACTAGGTTATTTTACATGCCATAAATCTATTGCACGGGACCGCCGGCATTACTTCCACTCCGAAAGAAGGCATACTGAAGGATTTTAACGGTCTTAAAAATCCGACAATTTCGGCCGGGTTTGAACCCGCAATCTTGGCCATAGCTGTTTTGCATGCTACCGACTACGCCTCCGAAGCCACCTAATTATATTTTCATTACTTGGTTCTTGGAGGAGGGGAATTGATCCCCTGATCAGCCCCCGTAGTTAGGCCACTGACCTATTATTATGTTACTGGATCGTGGTTGTACGACGATTTTCTGTTAGGTAGTCAGCCCGAAGGCTGGCTGGAGCCACAAAAGGTACCGTCGTTAGGTTATGTGGGGAGATACCCACAAAAACCCAAGGCAGCGCTATATTGAGGCGTTCTAGTCAAGAAGAGGAGTGAGGTAGTTTGCCATTGCTTTCCTCACTGAGTCAGAACAGCAGTACTAACCCTATGAGTAGAACCTTTCACAGCATCCACAGGCACTGACTCTGCCCTGAATGTCATTACTATGCACCACCCATACCTCAGTAGCTTTCATATAATCACAGCCATGAGTGAGACTGAGACATCGGTGAATGGCCACATTTTACTCTAGCCTGTGCCAACAGACAAATGCAAATGTACTGCAGTCATCAAGAGATGGCCAACAGGCCAGTATGACGATTACGAAAGTGAAAATTAAAATCCACAGCCTGCTCCCAGTCGACCGAGCGGGTCAGGGAATGGAATGAATGAAGCCCCCGTCTAGCGGCGAGGATATGAACTATGCCGGCTGCCGAAGTCTGTTGCACTCCCCTGGGGCAATGATTAAATGAATGACAGATGAAATGAAATGGTAGTGGAGAATGTTGCTGGAATTAAATTGTGGCAGGGAAAACCGGAGTACCCGGAGAAAAACCTGTCTGTCTCCACTTTGTCCAGCACAAATCTCACATGGAGTGACCGGGATTTGAACCACGGACCCAGCGGTGAGAGGCTGGCGTGCTGCCACCTAAGCCACGGAGGCTTAAATATCTATTATGGCAGGATGATCCTCGGTGAAATTTTTCTTTAAAGAATAAATAGTTTGGTTTTAGTGGTTACAGAACTGTGACTCCTATTATAGCCATACCAGGTGTGCAAGACGAGCGGGAGCACTAGAATACACATTACCTAATAAGGATTGCCACTTACATAAATAGCACCATCTGTACAACGCCAAGTAAATCAGCTAGTAACTTATAAAATAGATAAATTTATCCTCAAATAAAAATTCCTTCTTGTCATCTCTTTGAGTCAGGATTGAGTGAACTACCAGGGGCAGCTAAACAATAAACCACGTACCATAGTGTTAATGCGTCCCATTGCTCCCCACTGACATTTTACTGAAAGGGAAGTTGATCGCCTGAAGATACTGCTATACAAAAAGTTGAATAAGCACATGCGAACTCCGTAGCACTGGCTTAAGACGGTCTATATTTCTTTTTACAAAATATTGTATGTTCCTTGACGTAAGTTTATCCTTTAGATCTCTTCCAGGAAGGAAAATAAAGCATTTTTAAGAAAAAGGAAAGGGTGTCAAAAGTAAGCCCGTGCCCATCATTCTTATGAGTTAAAGAAATTCGATTCACTTTCATTTTTTGTAATTCTATATTACTAGATTACTTCTTCTATGATGTGCTGAAAGCATTTTTCGCTGCATAAATCATGCTATTCTTTTGAGGAGAGCAAATACATTGGTGGAGGTTTTGTCTCTTTTTTTTTTCTCTCCGAGCCTTTCATGCTCCTTGAAGGAGCTGGTCCGGAAGCTCAAGGTATTGTCCTCACCGTTACCTGTCGTGAGGCTGCTTGTATTTGTGTATAAGGCACGGTGCCTCTCGCAGGTGCCCCTGTGGGCTGAAAAGACGTCGTGGATTCTTGAATGGAGTCCCGGCAGGTAGTGTGTGAGTAGAGCCATGTCACATGCTGCGATCTGGGATATTTCGTTCACCTTCTAGAGGGGATGGGAATCTCTTTCTGTCTTGCCGCCGCGCCGGCCTCTCCCTTTCTGGGTCACAATACACAGTGCTGTACGGGAGACCAGGCTCCAGCTGTTTGGTCGCCAAAGCTAAGGAGTTGATTCAGAGGAATTTCGAAGTCTTATGTGAGTTCCTATACAGCAAAAATTAGTAAACCCACTCGAGAGTCGAACTCGAATTACCTCGAATTAGGTACTCATCGACCCTTCCATTAGTCATTTTCAAGAAAATTGTCGTTTTTTTTAATTGTCTTAGTTGATAGTATGTCATCTCTAGTTTCCTGAAATATATAGTATATACTAGTTTTATTGTTGTTTAGCTCATTTATATTCACTTTAATAATCGGTGAGCACGCTTTTCAGCAGCTGTCACTTTGACGCATAGGTGCAGCAAATAAAGCACACATTAATCTGGCTTTGAAAGAGTCTACTCCGGAACTAAAACAATGTAGAAGATATTCACGGGTAGTGGAATGCAGAAGATTGACCTAAAATCCAAAGAAAATGCAGTTTTTAGGAGTTGAAAAGTAATACTCTTTGCTCTAAATGTGTACTTCAACTTTAAGTTACGATTTCTCTCACTTCATTTTTTTCAATATTTGTCTTGGCTTGGGCAGTCAAAATGTCCACTTAGAATGCAGATATTAGTTTCATTTAAAAACTAAAATATAGACAAATAATGCAGCTATGTTGTAAAGTAGAATGAAGCTGTTAAATTGAAATTAGGGGTCCCCACAATTAATTTATCTTTTCAATCAAAATAACGTAAATTGTGAAACAAAGCTAATATATTTGCCTCAATCAATGATACAAAAACGATTCTGCTATACAACATTCTGAACATACAGCAGATCAATTTGCGACAGCAATGACACAATTAAGTTGAAAAAGAGCAAAGATATCGCGTCCTAAAAATGCACGTTATTTTTGTGATTAATCTTTGAAAAAGACCCTCCAAATGTATTTAATTTTTCCTTTTAGTAAAAATCCACTAGTTTATATTCTTGGAATCAGTGATATCAATTTCAAGAAAATAAGATAACTTGTAATGAAATGTCTTCAGTAGTTTCGATGAGTACCTTTTAATTTAACTCCGCGACGTAGCACAATAATATTAATAACAATCAGACATGTTCATCAGCTAGAGACCAATAGGTCGCATTCACAGCATAACACTGTGAAGGAGTGGTTTCCCATCTTCCTTCCAGGCAAATGCCGGGGTTGATCCCTAACTACAGGCCGTAGTCTTTACGGCGTGGCTGCTGGCAGTCGCTCGCATCCGGGAGGCGAGTAGGTTCGAATCCTCCCTCCGGCAACCTTGAAGATGGACTTCAGTGGTTTCCCATCTTCCTTCCAGGCGAATGCCGGGGTTGGTCCCTAGCTGTAGGCCACAGCCGCTACCTTCCAATTCATCTTCCTTACATTCACACTTTCCTCCCCCAGACAACACTCCACACGCGACGGTACTTGTAGGTCACCCAATGGGTGTCAGCATAGAAGCAGCTACAAACTCTGGCGAGCCGAATATGTCGTCGGACACTCCCGGCATTGGCGGCTTCGGTGGCGTAGTTGGTAGAATGCTGAGCTTCAATGCCCAAGATCGTGGGTTCAAATCCGGCCGAAGTCGTCGGATATTTTAAGAGCGTTAAAAATCCCTCAGTACCCCTTCCTTCGGAGGGGAAGTAAAGCCGGCGGTCCCATGTCATAGATTTATGGCATGCTAAAGAACCTTCCACTAATTACACCTGTGTGAAGCTAAAATGTATAGGTTAAGAATGTAAACAACGCTCTTAGGTTCCTACGTTCGTTGCCAAGAGCCGATTGCGGTGGCGTCTGGTAGCTAAGTTCTGAACCAGTAGCCGTTGAGGGTGGCGTTTGGCGGCAAAAGTAGGAACTAATTGAAAAATTCAAAAGTCTGCAGTCCTTACTTGAATTATAAAAGCAGATAACATACACTAATACAGTCATCACATTTAACACCGGTTATCAGACAGGTTCTACACACACCCAAAGTACACGGGGCTACATGAGCGCGTTGTCGCAGCCCCTAAACTGTGGAACCAACCAATCAACTTTCGGCACTAAATGCCACACGCTAAAAAGAACAATAATAAAAAAAAGAACTGACAATGACAAGGAAAGTACAATTTTTTGATGTTTTTGTTTTCATCCAGGAACACCCCATTACTGTTACCTAATTTCAGAGTGTAAACAAATAAAGGGGTCAGAGGGAAGCGGTAGCAATAATCGTCTGTTTACTTGTAGCTCTTTAAAGTCCCCAGTATAATACTGTACTTGTTTGTAACCACAGAGAACGGAATTGTAAAGGGACTATGCACGACCTTGGCGACTCAACTCCTCGCTATTCACTTCTTTCAGCCCCTCCGCGTTCTAAGACACGCTGATTATGAGCACAAAGACCAGCTATCCAAAATCGTTCTTGTGACCGTAACAGAATGACCATCAGCAGTGGGACACAATCACAGTACAGCACTGACAAGGAAAGCACAATCCACCATTTATGATGGTGTTTTAGCCTATTTTCATTTTATGAAAGAATAGGCTTATGAGATCACTTTTTGCCCGTGTGTGTGTGTGTGTATGAGTGTGTGCGTATGTGTGTGTGTCTGTGTGATGCGTGTGTGTCCCCCCCCTAATAACATCTAAACGGTTGGAGCGATTTCAATGAAACTCGGTAAGGTCATAGCACCATTTTGGCCGACTCCGACCGTGCCCTTCAAATGTTTTTACGTCTCACCAATTCAACATGGCGGCTGTGCGAAATATTTTACCAGCATTCAATATCTCCGAAACTGTGACCGATATCACCATGAAATTTTGTACGGTGATAAACGGCATTACTAGAAGATCACCTCTGGGACTTTCAAAAACCTGTTAACTACGAAACGAACATGGTGGCCAAGCGAAGTTGAAAGTTTTAAATGGACTTTTCTCGCGATTGAATGACCCAAACGCAATGAAACTTGGTACAGCAAATGTTTATACAAATTGTAATGCACTGGTATCTTATTTAGTGCAATTGTTTACATAACCTCAAAATGGCGGCTGTGAGAATTATAGAATTAAGTTTTTTTCTTGTGTCGTAATCGTGCGATCGAAGTGAAAGTTTGAATAATGAACCTACGCAATAATGTTCCTTTAATGGTACATAATTCTACATATAACAATCCAACATGACGACCATCCAAAATATTTGAACGGTTCGCAATATCTACGAATCTATTACAGCAATCAAACTGATTTTTTAATGTTTATAGGGGCTATGTACATAAGTTCACCTATAGGACTTTCAATAACCTGGTGATCATAAATTCAACATGGCGGCGACGCGAAGTATAAATATTTGCATGGACATTTCTCGCAATGTAACCATCCGAGTGCAGTGAAACTTGGTACAGTAAATCCTTATAGAAATGTTAATCCACTGGCATCTAATTTATTTCAATTGTTTTGATAATCACAGAATGGCAGGTGTGCGAAATTTTAAAATCTCGTTTTTACTTCTTGTGTTCTAATCATGTGGTTGAAGTTTGAATACTACACTTACACAATAATCTTCTGGTAACAGTACATAACTTTAAGACCTAGATATATAAAAATCCAACATGGCGACCATCCGAAATATTTAGTCGGTTCTCAATATCTACGAATCTATTACAGCAATCAAACTGAAATGTTGTATGTTGATAGTGGCAATTGACACAAGTAGGATGTATGAAAATAGGCGTTAGTTCTTCACGGAACTACTTGTTTGTTATCCAGCTAGTTATCTGTGAATACACCAGCAAGTATTTATTTGTTTAGGAAGAAGATTATTCACCAAACTTTCATTCGTAATTTATTATTTTGACGTTTTTATATAATTTTAAATTTATTTATCTGATCCCTAGAGGGTTTGCTAAATGACAAAGCATAATATACGGAATTATGTAGCCTATTTTCATTTTATGAAAAATAGGCTTATGAGATCGCCTTTTGTCCGTGTGTCTGTATGTGCGTGTGTGTGTGATTCGTGTGTATGTCCCCCGCCCCCCCCCCCCCCCCTAATAGCTTCTAAACGGCTGGAGCGATTTCAATGAAACTCACCAGCATTCAGTTTCTCCGAAGTATTACAGATATCACCCTGAAATTTTGTTTAAATATACTTTTCTCGCGATTTAACCATCCAAAAGTAATGGATCTTGGTACAGCAAATGTTTATGCACATTGTATTGCACTGGCGTCTGATTCAGTTCAATTGTTTACATAACCTCAAACTGGCGCTTGTGCGAATTATTTCACTGGCATTCTATATCTCCGAAACTATTACAGATTTCACCGTTAAATTTTGCACGGTGATAAAGGGCACTGCTACAAGTTTATTTATGTAACTTTCAAACACCTGTAAAGTACAAAACGAACATGGCGGCCAAGCGAAGTTGAAACATTTTAATAGACTTTTCTCGTGATTTAACCATCTGAGCTCAGTGAAATGTGGTACAGTAAATGATTATACGTATTGTAATGCACTGGCATCTAATGCAGTTCAATTGTTTACATAACCTCAAGATGGAGGCTGTGCGAAATTTTAAAATAAAGTTTTTATTTCTTATGTCTTAATCATGCGATCGAAGTGAAAGTTTGAATAATGAACCTACGCAATAATTTTCCTTTAATGGTACATAACTCTATGGCCTATACATATAAGAATTCAAAATGGCGGGCATCCGAAATATTTTGACGAATCTTTTACAGCAATCAAACTGATATTTTTTAAGTTCATAGGGGCTATGAACATAAGTTCACCTATAGGACTTTCAGTAACCTGGTGAGCACAAATCCAACATGGCAGCGACGCGAAGTATAAATATTTAAATGGACGTTTCTCGCGATTTAACTTTCCGAGTGCAGTGTAGGTTCGCACGTTGAATGCTTATACAAATGTTCATCCACTGGCATCTAATTTATTTCAATTGTTTACATAACCACAAGATGATAGGTGTGTGAAATTTTAAATCCCATTTTTAGCCTATTTTCAATTTTGAAAAAATAGGCTTATGAGATCACCTTTTGTCCGTGTGTGTGTGTGTCCCTAATAACTTATAAACGGCTGGAGCGATTACAATGAAACTCGGTAAGTTCATAGCACTATTCCGGACGACCCCTACTGTGCCCTTGAAATTTGTTACGACTCACCAATCCAACATGGCGGCTGTGTGAAATAAGGCAAGTAAGGGACAGGTGGAAAAGAAATGCCCTCAACCCTCGAAGAATGAGGATTGAGGGATTTGGAAGGAAGGAGAGCCTTATAAGCCAGATAGGAAAGGGAAGTAGGAGAGGGACCGCCCCACAGGTAATGGATAAAAGGGGGGAAAAGAGGACCCAACTCAATAATCCCCGGGGTCGCCAACTCCCGAACTCACCAGCCATGAGCCCCTGAGGGTGTAGCATTATCCAGGGTGCACCGGAAGTGGTGGGGCTACACACACCCTGCATCCTTGAGGGCCTTGAGCAGAAGGCAGGAGATAGGAAGAGAGCAGAAGAGGTCTGACTCCTCGAAGAATGAGGGATCAGAAAAGATGAGACAAGGGCCAATTAAGGCGGGAGTACCGTAAAACATGTCATTGTTCTAGTAATACAGTAGCCCAGGACTGCCCAACATACGGCCCTCAGCTGCGCATCCGAGCCGTGTCGCTAATACTTTGAAACAACTAAAGCCAACTGGACAAAGCAGTGCACGCGCACCCCTACCCAAGGTCATTGACTCACTGATGAACACTAAAAATCCTTATTAATGATTGGTACAACTAAGTTCGATCCTAAGTGGAGAGATATTTTAAGTACCGGTACAAAGCTTTTCCAGTCGTCGCACTAAACCAAATTATCATGAACTTTATTTCATAATTTGATTAATAATTGTGTCAAATGAACATAAATACTCACTCTTTGTCATTCATGCTGTGTGGGTATTGAATATCATCGTACTTCTATTTCAAAGGGATTTATTAAAAATATTTAGGCTAATTCTTTTTAGTGTTTCATTTTTTATCCACTAAAAATAAAGAAAGAAAATGGCAACAATACTCAGAAAACTAACCTTAGACAGCCACAAAACTCACCATATTGTACCCATATTTAAAAAAAATCCATACCCCCTAAACTCCCCGGAGTGTTATTGGCCCGCAAGGTACCCCAACTATTTACAATGTGGCCCTTAGTTTAAAAAGGTTGGGCACCCCTGCGAGTTGCCTATAGCTTACTTATTTGTTTTAGTTCATTTTCAAAGTCATTCTGTATTATCCGACATTTTCGGTGATCAGACGTCCTCCAGGTCCAGTTTAGGTCGGATAATCGAGACTCCATTGTATTTATTGGTGGCATGTAGGTTTTTTCTCAGGATTGGGGAATAACCCATCTAATTTGTGTTGAACGACTGAAAATCATCAAACTTTAGTATACATCATTTTATAAATACTGATACAGTGATCGTAAAACGAGAGTTATTACAAAGTTAGTTGTTTTGAAGTGACCCATACAAAGAGTTTCTTAGGATGGCTACTGATGATTTGAGAATTGTTATAACAATTTCTTCTTGAACACTTTTTTCGATTTATTAAATCCCTCTCCAGTTAACAAATAACTTTGAAATTGTAGACTACCCCTAGATCCGGAAAATGAGCCAGTGACTGCCAGGCCTATTCTATTCACCTGATTTTTTTTTCTACGAAATACGGAATCGCGGGTTCATCGTATATTCTCTTTTTTATTTTGACTACATCATCTGGTTGATTCATGGAGGTTTCAAATCAAATAGTTGGGTCAATTATCTCCGCTTTCTTCTCACGATGATTGATGGCAATAATAACTATAGTCTTCGACGGGTGCTGTCATCCACGGCTAAGCAATGCAGTTTGATCTTCCATTTTTTGGCCTATTTTAGTTTATGAAGAATAAAATAGGCTTATGAGATCACAATTTGTTCGTGTGTGTGCCCCACCTCCCGTAATAAAATCTAAATGGCCCAAGCGATTTCAATGAAGCTCGGTAAGTGTATACTACTACCTCCTCCGACCTCGACCGTGCCTTTCAAATGTTAATATGTTTCACCAATCTAACATGGCGGCCGCGCGGAATATTTCACTGTAATTCTATATCTACGCAAGAGTTACCGATATCACCCTCAAATTTTGTACGGTTATAAAGATAATAATAATGTTATTGGTTTTAGGTCCTTTTTAACTACTTGGGCTTTTATAGACGCCGGTGATGAAGAGTACTACTAGAAGTTCACCTATGTAATTTTCAAAAATCTGTTAAGTAAAAAACCAACATGGCGGCCATGCGAATTTGAAACATTTTAATGAACATTTCTCGCGATCTAACCATTCGAACGCAGTGAAACTTGGTACGGTAAGTGTTTATACAAATTCCAGTGCAATGGCATCCAATTAAGTTCAAGTGATTTCATGTCAAGATGGCGGTTGTGCAAAATTTTTAAATTAATTTTAATTTCTTGTATCCTAATTAAGCGATAGAAGTGAACGTTTGAATAATGAGCCTAAAAATAATTTTCATCTAATTGTGCATAACATACAGTATGGCCTACATATTGCACCCTTCAATAAAGCATGGATTTCTCAAGATTCATCTACGGGGTCGTGTTTAGTCCTGACTGCTTTACACAGCAAAGTTCGCTTAAAAACAACATGCTCTAATGAATAGAATGGTCCATGACAGAGGCTATACTAGAAATAAAATGAATAACAAGTAGAATAAAAGATATTTAATGACTGAAAATTATGTGCATAATAATAATAATAAATAAAAAGATAAATCCTCCCTGACTTTCACCCCCTTAAGAAATAAATATATTACTGAGCGGTAAAACTCGCTCCACCAACAAAATAATGTGAATACAGCTTCACACAAAATGATTAATCATAACATAAAATTGAGCGGTAGGAACTCGCTCGTCACAACATATGGATGCAAGTCCATTTTTTTTTCTGGTCAAGAAGTTATATAATGCGTGGTGTACTGCTCGTTAATAAGAAAATGAGTACTGATGCGAGTCCGTTTACAACTGAAACAGTCATGTTGCTCACGGAGTTGCATCTTTTAAATCACACTACGGCTATGGGACCCACCCTTAATTAACACACTATAATTACTACTGACACATGCAAGATCTAATAATACAAATAGATGACGAATCTCCCTGAGATTCTAGCTGGTGCCAGAGCACACGAAATACAAAGAGCATGCCAAAAAAATAGGCCAAAACGCTCGCATCACAAATTGGGAACACAGCCTCGCACATCCTAATGCCACACGGGGTCATTGAACGCGTAAAATAAACACACAAGAAATGAAGCAACAGCAACAAAATACAAGCCTAACGGCTGAAAACTATGTTTACATTTCTATAACACGCCAGACAAACAGATGCTTCGTGAGCTACCTTACAATTATGGACAACACCCATTTAATCAATCAAATACTCATTATAACCGATCAGGTTTTGTGAATTTTAAACAACGTCTTAAATTGAAGTACAGGACCCAGGCCTGTTACTAATGACAAGTCGCGTTATCTGATTTGAGCTTACCCTCTTGTATGAATCATCGTTGCCTCAACTATCTCTCTCAGTCCTTCAAGCTAGGTACTATTTCCATCTGGAAACGCAAACATATCTCACTCATCCACCTGGATGGCAAGAAAACACAAATATATACCACGAGTCCAGCCTCGCGAGGTTATGAACTGGGCTGATGTGGAGCAAGACAGAATAATCACACTACGCACCATAAAGCTTGGACTGACTCACTCATAAACATACCACTGGGTCGGCTCAAAACAGATCAACCACTATTGCGTCCATAGACACATTAAAAAAATGCACAACAAAAACTCGGGTGCAAAGTGCCATCCCGTTCAGATCTGCTGGAAAAGCAACTAAAAATAATCCTGATCCGTCATAAAATTCTGCTCATAAGTAATCTTTACCCTCCAAATTCTATTTTAAATCTCAAAATTAATTCAGTTCCATTTTTGTTATAAGGCAGACTTCCGAATTATAATGTTTGACTGCGATTTACGCAAGCGAATGCGAGCACGAGCTGCGCGTCGCCCCGTATAGTTGAACCAAACAAAAATCACAATATTTACAAATTACACAGCGCTGGGCTTGTCCCATACTTAATGTGTCAGTAAACAAGAACTAAGAATCTACATTACCAAACAAGCAAACAAATATCTACAAAAAAATATGTCCCATAATACCATAGCTGATTTAATAAATAAATAAATTCATTTGTACTCAATCCTTTAAAACAGCGCCAGGAAAACATCTGCCGCCATCACTCCTTTAAGATGCTTAGCTCGTCATCGACATCTTCTGGCAAATGTCCTGCTGGTTCCAAGATCCGGTCTCGTTCCTAGACGTCATCTCGTGCTGAATTAAATAAAATTTGTCAGATACACTCACGATATATTTCCTATTAAATTCACCGATCAAGTACTAAATTCCTTGACAGTCTATTGGTGAATTATTTCGATGAACTGGTCCTATCTGGTAGTACTGGGACTACAAATAAATCGCTGAAGTTACACTTACAACTTGACGAAAATGTTCCATGTTCAAATACATGAAAATATGTAGAGTATGCCTCGTGTCCTCGGACACCTGAGTAACGGCCTTACTTCCTCAAAAGCTCAAATAAAAGTCAACGTTACGTCCTCAGACGCATAAATAAAGGTCAACGTTACGTCCTCAGACGCACAAATAAAAGTCATCTCTCGAAGCTTCCTGGACCATTATAAATGTAACTGGCTAGGGTAGGTGTGAAAGGGGATTTATGGAAAAATATTCCATAATAATTATCAGACTAACATGAAATCGGTATCAATGAGTTCGTAGCAGTGTGGAGGTTACGATTATGCTGTAGCCGGCTCGAATCGATCGTGTAATTAATCCGTAGATAACTCCCGCGTTAATTTACCAGGGTGCGTTACCAAGCCGAGTTGCCGCTAAAACTGGGCGTCTTGATATTATTGGTTCAGACTCTTGTAGATCTTTGCGCGCTTTTACTTGTATTTCTGCCACAGGGAGTGGTTAACATGAAGATTGACCAATTACATCGTAGCATTCGATTTTCTTCTTGGCGCCAACACTCATTGCAACAGGCCATATTGTGCGTACCCAAGCCATCTCCGCGCTAAAAGTTGCACCTGTCCTATGTGTCATGAATATTATGCTACTTCCTAAAATACCACAGGAGCTTAAACCATTGTGTCCTCTCGGCCACTGATTTCTCAATATTTCCCAACACCGTCTGGCTCTCATATCTGCTGTCTGTAGAAATGTATCAAAAGATGATGAATAATTTATTAGAATCCTTTATACAGCCTGTGGATAAAGGGTTCAATATATTGCAATCCAACTTGGCGACCATTCGAAAGATTTAGACGGCTCGCAATATCTACGAATCTATTACAGTTCTCAAACTGAAATGTTGTATGTTGATAGAGGCTATTAACATAAGCTCACCTGTGAATCACTCAACACCCTGGTGAGCATAAACCCAAGATGGCAGCGACGCGAAATTTGAATATTTAAATGGATTCATCTCGCGACTTTTCATCCGGGCGCTGTTAAACCTGACACCGTACATTTTCATACAAGCCTTATACTGACGTGTAATTTAATGGAATTTTATGAAAACTTAAAAATGGCGGCTGTGCATATTTTTAAATCTTGTTTTCATTTCTTGTGTCCTAAGTAAGACCAGTAGGATATATGAAAATAGGCTATTTAGTTCTTCGCGGAACTACTTGTTGTATTTAAAATTTAAATCCAACTAGTTTCAACTCTGGATGGTTCCTCAGTTTAGGGCCTGCGACAACGCGGTTATGTTGCTCCGTGTACATTGTGTGTGTGTAGAATCTGTCTGATAACCGGTGTTAATTGTGATGGCTGTATTAGGTTTTCAGTTTCAACCCTCTGCATTATAATGGGGAAAATGTAACTTAAACAGGGTGTGCCATGCATGTTTGGACTCTACAATATCTCAAAAACTAAGCGTTGTAAAATAACTGTCTGGAATAAAAGTTGCGTGATATTAAGGGGAAAAGAACAAGCTATATTTATGTCGTGTTTATTTTTTGGAGAATGTTTGGATGGTAATTTGATGGTCACTTGACGTATTTTAAATGGGAACCAACAATTTTTATTTTGTTTCTTTATATCTCATAGAACTCTTAACAACTTTTGTGTAAATCACTTATTCGTACACCAACGTACATAATAACGTCAAGTATGAACTAAATACATGAATGCCCTGCTCGGGGTGTTTTAAATAACAATTACCGTGATCGTTGGATAGGTTCTGTTAATGGACCTTACTTCCCCGGACCTTTACTTATGGGGTTACCTGAAAGATCGAGTGTATTGTGAAAAACCAACGACTCCGGAGCTCCGGACAACATGAACGCCCGGATGGGAAATGCTTGTGCTAGTATTGACAGACTCATGCGTTTACGAACACATCAGTCGTTCATTCACAGAGTTGGAAAATGCATTCAGGTGGAGGGCCCATTTTGAACATTTATTTCCCTAAGGTCCGATGCGTATGCAATAACTGGCATTACGCTGTGTACCTACCTGTCATCAATGTTGCATTGTCTACACCAGGGACAGCACCATGTAGCCTACTTATAATTGGTGTACGAAATGCTTTTTAGTTTTGTATCAGGAATAGGAAAACCACAATAAAAGTTGTTTGTTCCCATTTAAAAAAAATCACGTGATCATCAAATTACCATCCGAACGTTCTCCAAATAAACTACGATAGATAGCATGTTTTTCCCCCTTGATATCACGCAACTTTTATTCCAGACCGTTCTTATACAGGGTCTTTCACTGAAAGTGGAGCCGGCCTCACGGCTGGCGCAGCGCTGCAGGTCGAGCCAAAGGCCAGGCGAGCACATTGCAACACGGAGCTGAGACAGCTGCGACGCAGGATTTGACGAGTAAAGTTGACTTCGTTATTTCGTTTATAGCCTATTTTTAATTACACGTGTTATAATTTTATAATGCGTGTAAGTGTTTATTATTTAATTGTTATTGAGTTACATAATTTTACAACGTGTTATTGCTAAGAGTTAAAAGCCTATTGCTTCAATTTTCATTTTTGAGGAAAATTTAAAAATAAGGTTTATGCAACAAACCCTCACACTCTAGATGAACTCAAACT